>OW285240.1:133277891-134701641 GCA_935421215.2 Melolontha melolontha | reverse complement strand
TGTTTAATCTACAAATTCCATCTAATATTTATCTGAAGGGACTAATACAGAAAGGTTTAGATTTCTGGTATTCATATTCTAAATTTCATATACATAATACGTACAGTACGTCAGCTACACAATAAGTGTAACAATTCATATTCAAAGTCTGATACAGTACGCAATACATCAGTCAATGTTATTTCTAACTAATAGTAATAGTAATAATAGTAGTTATAATTATGTACACATATCATCGCTGGTAATCCACCAGATGTCTAGTGAATTGTTTAATAAAATAAACTATTTAATAATATTACTTTGTGAAAGGAAACTGTGTTATTAATTAGAACAAATCTATTACAATTATATACAACTTAAAGCTTCTCCTTTCAGCTATATTTTACATAGTTGCCATTAAAATTGAGACATTTGTCATGGCGATGAACCAACTTCTTAGTGCCCTCTTCGTAGAACTCTACCGCGTGTAAATTAAGCCGTGTTATAACACAACTTCGGATCATTTTCTCAACGAAAGCTCTGAATCTAAATTAATATGCCCAAGGACTGCTAGTTACGCAGTTTCATCTAGTACACCACGATTATTCGTATTCTGTTTTGTATCATTTGCAGATCCAGTTTGCAAAAATTTTTCTTTTAGCGTTCTCACATAAACAACAGATGCATTTCTGTTTGGGTGGCTTTCATTAAATAACGTTTGAGAATAATTTTTGTTTGTAATTCCATATAAAGTCAAAATTTCAGTTCTCTCTTCCAGAGTGTAACCCATTTCAGTAAGAAAGTCGAAACTTTAAGAACAATATTACAAATATTAATATGTATTAATATTAATGAAACACAAATGTCATATTTTTGACAATTCTAATTTAAAATAAACTATTTCCATGACTAACTTATGATTTTTCGGAGCTAATAATTTCTGATATCTGAAACTTTTACCTTTAAATATTTCATAAATTTCATGATGTATGGGCATAGGAATTTTTCACATAGGAATATCAAGAAAATTGTGTTATTTCAAAATCAACCAAAAAAATACAGGGTGACATTTAAAATCTTGGAGTGGGAGTGGCTGGGGCGGCAGGCGACCCGATGAGGCGGTATGAAATGTACTGTTCATTGTCTCCCTATATCCACCGAAAATTTCAAATTTTTGTCTTTAAAAACACTAGAAATAATTCAATATTATATTATATCGTTAAAAGCATTCATATCATTAAAAACAAATGTAATACGTTTAACTCGGATGACGGTCCGATCCCATACAGTTGTCTTTTTTCATTCATAGAAAAGAGGTAGAAATGGTTGAGGGCGTAAGAATAGAAAATAAACCCATGGTGTTGTCGTTTTCTTAAGAGAGGTAAGTTGCCGTAATTTTTTGTCTGTGTATTTATTTTAAAGTCAGTATATACGTGGACGCCGTGTAAAGTTGTTGCGCGATTATATGTTTTAGCTTTACTGTGCCCCATGTGCGGCACTTTGATTAGTGATTTTACCTACTGATGATGACAACTTAGTTGTCGAAAGATGTATTTAGGATACGACTATTAATTGTGGTAAGGGGTTTTATGCCTTTTTTTGGGTTTTTACTTAACCACAGTCTTCAAAGAAAGACTTTTAGTTAAAAGATATATATATATATATATATATATATATATATATTGATGTAGGTCAAGCCTACACATAAGAATGCCTCAGTTAGCAAAAGATGGAATTTTAAGGTATATATATGTAATCTTTGGAGTAATTGAAAAATATTGAAACTGAATTCTTCATATGTAATATCAATAAAGTTGATTTCGCGTGTTTAATTGTTTCTAATTCATTCTCATATTTGTTTATTTTTATCTTTTCATTTGCATAAGTCATTTTACTCCGATATCTTGTATTTTCAAAGATATTTAAACTTAATTGATTAATAATAAATGACGCCATTTATTTAGGCGACACTGTACTAATTTAAAATAATTACAGCGGGAATTATTCCTACTATAAAACTAGCATTATATACAATTATTAACATTCACACGTCAAACGACATTCGACGACGTCACTAACATAAACTATATAATTTATATTAAGCATATGTATATTTAAAATGATTAAATTGTCATTTTCATTATAATAAAACGTCGAGATTATAAAAATACATACAGTTGAACGAATCAGAAGTTAGGATCGAGAACAAAAGAAAGTTGGCGTCACTAGAAAATCCTCCATTAAAAACACCTCGACGTATTTTAAGTGCCTCTCTGCAAATTTAAAGAAAAAGCCTTGATAAATCTAAAAACCATACGTCAAAACTAGTCAAACCCTTACCAGTATATCCAGCCCTTGTTTAACGCATTTTGCGAGTCCAGACGGTAACCGGTGTCCAAGAAAACGAAAATTACATTTCACCGGGAAGCCGGCCGTTAGATCGAACAACAAGCGGGGGACGCCATCCGATTGCCGTTCATACCTGCAGCCTGCATTCACGGATCTACCAGCCAAATCCAGAATAATCAAGTCCTGTCCATATCCACATAAGTATTTTTTTAATCATCCTACGAATTTTTTGAAAATGATAAATTAATTTATTTAAACACATGAAACCAGTATCAAATTAGTGTAATAATTATAACCTATGTTGCATATTAATATTAATTTAATTAAAACTAAGTAACGAAGAATACAGTTTCCTGTTAAATAATTAAAAGTAGATAATAGAATTATGATTGCGTTTAGCTTTATTCATGTCACATTTATTTTGTTGTGTTGTTTAACCTAGATTTTATTTCATATTTATTTTATCACGTGACATGATACATTTTATATATTCCTAATTTAATTAATGTATTCACTTACCTGTTCTTTCTTTGCAATCACTTCATTAAAGTCTTTAATATTAGTCCTTCTCTCACTCGTTTTATTTCGTAGTTTTGAATACAAAAATACCATTATTAATTGCATTGGCTTCAGCTGATTTTGTAAGTGTCCTATTGAAGTCACCGAACCTACTATTTAAAGGGTATGTATCTATGCCCAACAACAAGAGTCTAAATTGTTCTTCCTAGCCGGACACATAACACAAACTTTCGCCCACCCAAATATACTTATAAGAAGTTATATACCGGAACAGCTGTTTAGGTTAAGTATATGTAGTTATTAAAGATTATGTATCTTTGCATCATACGCAAATAATAGTTTTAACGTTATACAACCCCATCTATGTGTAACATTGGATAGCATATGAAACATAGAGATTTATAATTCTCATTTTAAAAATTTAACCAACCAGTTTATTTAAGCATTATATTTTGTATGTTATTCATTAAGCCCTTTCAGCTTTATTTCAATATATATATATATATATATATATATATATATATATATATGATAATATATATATATATATATATATATATGATAATATATATATATATATATATATATATATATATATATTATCAGAAAACCCTTATACCCTTAGGATGTCGGGTGTTTACATTCTTAGAACTAATTTATAAATATTCCAATTTTAAACTTTAAATTACAGAGTATTCTATAACACCAACTACAATACCAAAAAAATTATAGATTATAGACAAATTTCTTCCATGACTTTCTATCAGTGGCCAGTGTTTTCGCTTCTCTCCATGTTTTTCCTCTGTTCTGAAGAAATTGTCCAATTAAGTTCTCCCAACCTTGTTGCGGTCTTCCTCTTTTCCTCTTATATTGAATCTTTGCTTCATATACCAACTTTACCGGTCTAGTGTTCTCCATCCGTTGAAGATATCCCCACCAGCTTAATTGTCTCTGCTCAATGAAATCCATTATTGATAGTACTCCAAGTTCCTCTCTTATTTGTGCATTCCTCATTTTGTCTGTTCTTGTCACGCCCCTCACTCTTCTCAGATATCTCATTTCCGCCGCTTGAATTTTAGTCTTTTGCTTATTATTTAGGAGCCATGACTCACATCCATATGTCAGAACTGCTCTGTAGACTGTTTTATAGACTTTTAGTTTGGTATTTCGTGTTATTTCCTTTTTATTTATAAAATTCCTATTCATAGCGTAATACTTTTTTTTTTGTTTTTTCAATTCTCTCGTTAATTTCTGCTTCGTTTTTCCCTGTGTTTTCTATTGCGACACCCAAATAGTGGAACTGGTTTACTTGTTGTATATCTACTCCTTCAATTTGAATTTTTAGTTGATCGTCTCCTATAGTCATTACTTTCGTTTTGTTTTTATTTATATTCATACCCTTTTTCTTCAATGTTTTATTCCATATATCTACATTATCTTGCAAATCCTTTTCTTTCTCAGCCATCAGTACTATATCGTCCGCGAATGCTGCCTCCGCTATTTGTGTCCATTCTAGATTTCTGTACCCTATTTTCATTTTCCTCATCTGCTTAGAGCATTGTTTTATAACACCGTCCATAAATACGGTGAACAGCACAGGACTTAATCCTCCACCCTGTCTTAACCCTTCCTGTGTTACGAATCCTTCGGATCTCATGTTACATCTAATTACATAATTTACATTATTTTTATATAACCTTTGAATACATCTAATTATTTTTTTGTTAATTCCTCTTTCCTCTAGACTGTTCCATATTTCCTGTCTGGGCACTTTATCAAACGCTTTTTCCAAGTCGATGAATGCGAAATATGCCTTTTTTCCTTGTTGTATTCTATTTTCAATTATTTGCTTTACCGTAAATACATGATCTTGTGTGTTCCTTCCTGGCCGAAATTCGCTTTGTGATTCCGAGAGTGACGGTTCAATTATTGGTAATTAAAGTAACAGTGTTAATGAATCAGATGTTTGCTTTCATAACTGACACCTGCTTTCAAATCAGACATCTGCTTTCATTAACTGACATTTGTTTTCACTAACTGACATCTGCTATCAAAACTGACATGAGCTTTCAAAACTGACTTCTGCTTTCAACTTGACATCTACATTCAATAACTGACATCTGATTCATTAACACTGTTACTTTATAATGCATTCCTAAATAGCTTGAACTTGGGTCTATTGTGGCTTAGTGGTAAAAGCGACAGTCCGGCACAGTGACGCGCCGTCCATATGGGCAAGGTCGTGCAGCGCACAACGGCGCCAAGGCCTTAAAGGCGCCTACGGCCACTTTTGATAGGTTAAATTTTAAAAATATTAAAAACATTTTTTGAAAGTTTACAACAAATCAACAAATTTACATAAAACAATTATTACAATTATTTTTTTGTATGAGAACCTATTGTTTGCCTCAAATAAAAAATACCTACCAGTACTAACAAGTCTAAAGAGTTCGTCATAAATTTCAATGTTGAACTGTGGGAGAGTGGCTGGTAATTTTGGCTCAATACATATAGGGTAAAGGCGCCTATCAGTATTTCGCACGACGGCGCCGAAGATACTTGGCGCGTTACTAGCCCGGCAAGCTGTAGACTTGGGTTCGAGTTCCAACGTAGACCATATTTTTCAAAAAAGAAAAATTCGTATGATTTGCTTTGTAATTTGTAGACAGCAATGTTTACATCCCCACTTACTCTGCAATTACATACTTTCTAATTTGATATTTGTAAATATTTCATATAAAAGCCGAAAAACTCCAATAATTTATCAATAGTTATATTTAATAAACGGCTAAGAAATTATCTAAACACTTATATATATATATATATATATATATATATATATACATATATATATATATATATATATATATATATATATATATATATATATTGTAGCAAGGATGAAATGAAATTCATAGATAAAATTTGAAACAACAGTTTTGGACAAGTCCTGTATAATCCTGCATATTCCCATATTCAGCAGTTACATAAGTACAAAATATGTTTTCTAGCCTTCCTCGTATTATACAAATCAAAATTGTTTACTTTTTAATATACAGCAATTACAGCAAATGGGCGTAATAAATATTAAGGAAAACTGTTATAATTGCTACATTAACTGCCCACGTATTACGCACAGGTCATATCCGCAATATGTAACTTTCTTGTTTATGTTTACTCGTTGATAAAATTATTACCTGCATTGAAAGAACACAAGTGTAAATTTATATGTTCATAAGTTTATTGCTATAATTCTGTTACTGTTTTACTGCCTACACACTTCTTTATTAAATATACACGTTGTAGTTACACTAACCTTAATAAATAATGAGCTGTTGTATGTATGTGTAATAGATACATGTTGATATAAACTGTTATTAATGAATGCATGTTATAAATATGTTGAATGGAAATATATTGAGACTAACAATATGGAAACGAAAACAGAGTGCATACATAGGTTTATTCATAATTTTGTATATTGTAGTTTTAAAGGCCTGTAGGCCCAAAGCTTGGTTTACAATCCTTTGCTATTCTTCTCGATCATATGTCTCTTCGCTTGCTAAGCGAACCAGCAAAAATTCAAATACTGCATTAACTTTTTTATATTTGTTTATAAAAAAAGAGTAAATAAGAAGAAGTTTTAGGTAATCTAGAGTTGTCAGATCTGCTCCACATTCCAGAATGCTAGTCCAGTATAAGTTGTTAATATATACATACGAACGTTTTAAAACACAAAGAACACGTGTTCGTATAGAATTACAACTCAGCATTTTTGTTAATATACAGGGCAATCCAAATTAAGTGTTCACCATTGGTAACTTTGTTATTATTAAAGATACAAGATTGTTTAAATTAGCAAACTAGTAGTACTTTTAACGCTCTTTAAGATGGAAGAATTAAAAAAAAAAAGAGCAGCGCGTTTTCGAGTTTTCCCGAAAAATATGTTTTTTCAAATGGAAACCCCTGTATATTATATCATTTTCTGTTAGAAATTCAATTTTTAAACAAAAAATCTTATAATAAATTTTTTACTGGGATTAAAAATACTTGAGTTATAGTGAATAAACAAAAACAGCTAAGTCAAGTGCATTTCTATGTTTCTATGATAGCGACGTTAATGCTTTCTAGTAAACGTCAAATATTAGTACAGTTTTATTAGTCTTTCACTCATAAATTTCATTTTGCTAGTTATTAATTTGACAAAAAAATGATTTTTACCCATGCAGAAAAGTGTGATATGTTAGAATCTTATTTACTGTGCAGAAAATCCTCTAGGAGGGCAAAAGAACACTACGCTGAATTATATCCACTCCGAACACAACCAAATGGGAAATTTTTTTTGAGACTGTACCGAAAATTTAGAGGCAATGAGAGTGTTTTTGCTAAACCAAGAACAAGAACGACTTTTATAATAAGCGAGGCCACGGAAATTCTAGTTCTTGCATATTTTGAGGCCAACCGTGAGAATTCAATACTAGATATTATCAAGGAATCTGATTTGAGTCACGGTACTGTGCATAGGATTCTGAAGAAACACAAATTCATTCCTTATAAGTACAAACCAGTTCAAGTTTTCTTGCCAGGGGATCCAGAGAGAAGAATGTTTTTTGCCACTGGTATCTTAACTTTTGTCGCCAAAATGTAAACAACTTTCGTTATATTTTATGGACCGATGAATCAAATTTCTCAAATTCTGGAATGTACAATACAAAAAATCATCATTACTGGTCAAAGGAAAATCTTCTTTTAGTACATCCAAGACGCCCGCAACTCCGTTACAGTTTTTAATGTTTTAATGTTTGGTGCGGTTTAATTGGTTCAAGGATTGTTGGTCCTTTCTTTTATGAGGGCACTCTAACTGGTGAAAGGTACATAGAATTTTTGACTGAAATTTTGAATAATTTCTTAGACGATATTGATCTCATAAGTAGACAGAATCTGCATTTTCAGCAGGATGGCGCACCTGCGCACAACTACAGAGGTACTCATCAAATTTTAAATACTCTTTTTAACAATTCATGGATAGGAACAAATGGTCCTATTCAGTGGCCTCCCCGATCGCCAGATTTAACACCGCTTGATTTTTTTTATGGGGTTATTTAAAGACAGAGATTTATAAGCAAAGGTACGAAAACGTAATCGCCCTAAAAATTGCAGTTAGTGAAAAGATAAACCAAATAGATGGTAGGACCATACTAAAAGCAGTTCGACAAGTTCAGAAACGTGTTCAAAAATGTATTGAACAACAAGGTGGTATTTTTGAACATCTTCTATGAAAAAATCAGTGATTTTTATTTTCTTTTAATGATATGTTTATGTATAAAATAAAGTTTATAAAAATTATTTAGCTGTTTTTGTTTATACATTATAACTCAAGTGTTTTTAATCCCAGTAAAAAAGTTCTTATAAGATTTTTTGTTTAGAAATTGAATTTCTAACAAAAAATGATATAATATACAGGGGTTTCCATTTGAAAAAAACATATTTTTCGGGAAAACTCGAAAACGCGCTACTCATTTTTTTTTTAAATTCTTCCATCTTAAAGAGCGTTAAAAGTACTACTAGTTTGCTAATTTAAACAATCTTGTATCTTTAATAATAACAAAGTTACCAATGGTGAACACTTAATTTGGATTGCCCTGTATACTACTATGAAGGTGATATTTCTACTGTGTTTTACAATAATAAAATTTTTATTTTTCTAAATATCATTATTTTACAGAAACAATAAATATTGTAGCAAATGTATTTTTAACATAATGATAGGTCTATCTATTCTTCTTTTCAATTTTCTCCCTGGGATAACTCTTTTTGGTACATATTTAATTTTAAAGTAAAGTTTCTTATTCTAACTTTTTTTTTGTACGCACATCTGTGTCTGTTTGTCTGGACTTTACGAGACTTATATAAAAACTGTACGTACTGGTGTATGTGCACTTACGATATAGTCGATAATATTCTAGAAATATATTAAAAGATTAAAATTTTTGAATTTCACGTAAAATAATTTATGTGCATAATTCTTTCAATGGAGACTGTGGTTAAATAAAAATTTAAAAAAGGTATATAACCCCTTACCACAATTATTAGTCGTATCCTAAATACGTATTTCGACAACTAAGTTGTCATCATCAGTAGGTAAAAACTACTAATTAAAAGTCGCACATGGGGCACAGTTAAACAAGAGAAACGCTTCCGCACAACTATTATACACTGCAACCCTGTATAGACTAAATTTAACAAGTCAATCTAAAACTACGAGACAAACGCGTACCTACTGTTGGAAAAGGTCTAAACATATGTTAAATTGTCGGACAAAGGAACGGCTGACATCCTCTCTAAGGGGGGCGGCACTTCGATTGTTAAAAATTACGATGACCCACTATTAAACTTAGATAAACCATCTTTTATTTTCACAAAACAATAGTATATTTAAACGTATTATTTCGAGTAGGTACATGTATAGTAAAAATATCTATTTTGGGTAGGGGTGTAAAAATATTTCCAATTACAAATGGTTAAAAAAATTCTAAAATCGGAAAGTATGGTCGTGTATTGTAAAAACTGTACTCTATTGAAAATTCTAAGAAGGACAAAATTTTTGAAGGAACCGTTTCATATGAAAAAACAAGACATCTGACTGTGTTGACTTATATCAAGTAACGTGAAAAGGTTCTATGAATTATTAGATATTGTTGGTATATAAATTAAATTATATACCAACAATATCTAATAATTCATAGAACCTTTTCACGTTACTTGATATAAGTCAACACAGTCAGATGTCTTGTTTTTTCATATGAAACGGTTCCTTCAAAAATTTTGTCCTTCTTAGAATTTTCAATAGAGTACAGTTTTTACAATACACGACCATACTTTCCGATTTTAGAATTTTTTTAACCATTTGTAATTGGAAATATTTTTACACCCCTACCCAAAATAGATATTTTTACTATACATGTACTCGAAATAATACGTTTAAATATACTATTGTTTTGTGAAAATAAAAGGTGGTTTATCTAAGTTTAATAGTGGGTCATCGTAGTTTTTAAAAATCGAAGTGCCGCCCCCCTTAGAGAGGATGTCAGCCGTTCCTTTGTCCGACAATTTAACATATGTTTAGACCTTTTCCAACAGTAGGTACGCGTTTGTCTCGTAGTTTTAGATTGACTTGTTAAATTTAGTCTATACAGGGTTGCAGTGTATAATAGTTGTGCGGAAGCGTTTCTCTTGTTTAACTGTGCCCCATGTGCGACTTTTAATTAGTAGTTTTTACCTACTGATGATGACAACTTAGTTGTCGAAATACGTATTTAGGATACGACTAATAATTGTGGTAAGGGGTTATATACCTTTTTTAAATTGTTATGTGCATAATTTGAATGTATTATACTGTAGGGTTATTTCTACGGACCCCATAGAAATCTCCTATTTATTTAAACTTGTAATCTAGACTATTTTCGGAATTTTGTTTTTGGATAATAATTTAATATACCGGGTGTCTCAGTTATGTTGTTCCAATGGCGTACCTCCGTTATTTAATAAAATAAAAATTTGAAATTTGGGGCATCTGATATAAATTTTAAAATTTAAACTTTAAATTGATCGTAATATTCATTTTCTTTCACTTCCGGTTTAACCGGAAATGACCCTAACTTTTAATTTTAAATATTCTTTCACTTACGGTTTAACCGGAAATGACCGTAA
Organism: Melolontha melolontha; assembly: GCA_935421215.2. Lineage (NCBI taxonomy): Eukaryota > Metazoa > Arthropoda > Insecta > Coleoptera > Scarabaeidae > Melolontha > Melolontha melolontha. Next base: position 134,691,084 of record OW285240.1, on the reverse strand, counting down.
CATTTTAATTTTAAATAGTATTCTGTATATTTTTCTCAAAATTTGAATTCCACGGAAAATTTCCCATAAAGTATTACACTTTGTATTTAGACTTCAAAACAGAGGTGAAATTGAATTTGACATATTCAAAAATTGGGATTATAGCAAATTATGAAAAGCATGTCCATTATTTCGTATTTGAATTTAAAGTAGCAAAAATACACTTGCCAAAAATGCATTTTTAAGATCTCAGTTAGAAAAAATATTCATTTAGACAAGAGTGATTTACAAACATTTTATTGAAAGTCAAATAACAGAAAAATAATGTTAAATTAATCACAAAAATATTATATTTATTAATTTTATTTATACAAGAACAGTATTTATGAATCTCTTGAACCGTGAGCGCCAGAAAAGATGTTAAAGAAATTGTTCAAAATGTTGTCCATTTGCTTCAATGTAACATTCGGTTCGATGCAAAAGTTCACTAGAGGTAACACTTCTTAAACTCGGCATTAAGAGCTGCGATTCATTCCTATTTCTATTTTTTAAATCTTTCAAATTTACAAGAGGTGTATGGTATACCCTATCATTCAAATATCCTCATATAAAATAATTTAACGACGTTAGATCGGGTGATCTTGTAGGCTTATTGGTCCATGTGTGCCTATCCACTTATTAGGGAAAATCTGATTAACACACAATAGTCGCAATTCTAAAATTGTGAGCGGGTGCTCTATCATGGTGAAAATACATGTTGGCACATATATTCAGGGGAACATTTTCAAGAAAACCTGAAAATTCGCTCTCAAGGAATTCTAAATATGCCTCACCAGTTAAGGTTCTTTCATAAAACTTTGGTCCAATAATGTACCCATCGATCATGTCGCACCATACATTAACTCCCCAAATTCTCTGAAAATTGGTGTCTGTCGTCCAATGAGGATTTTCTATAGGCCAATAATGCCAATTGTGTCGATTTACGGTTTCATTTTTATGAAAGCGGCTCTCATCTGTCCATAATATTGAGCTAATAATGCCATCTTTCCGGGCAGTTGCTAGCCATGCAAGAAACCCCAGTCTTGTGTTAATTTAATTGCCTTTCTAATTAGTATTTCCCATTTGAAATTGCTATACTTTTTTTTTGGTTTGTTAAATTTATTTCGAGAGAGTTTTATTTAAATTACACATCTGTTCCTCATGGGAACAAATACTTATTTTTGCTTCTAAAATATAGAAAGAATTTTTTTTTGCTACCTTTTCTTCAGCTTAGAAAACGTGTGTATTAACCCTGGAACGCTACACTTATTTTCAGGACATAATCTGCTACAGTGGAGGTCCAGGTGTACCCCAAATAAAAGTTAGCTAATTTTTGTCAATAAATGTGTTTATTTAAATATAACGCAAAAACAAGTTAAAATAACTTTCTACATTTGGGTTTATTCAACAAAATAGTATTTTATTATCACTCCGCACAAGTTGGACAAATTTTCTTTTGATGTTGTAAACAAATAAATTTTCTGCATATATCGCAGTTGACCCTCGATTTTCGGTCTTGGTTTCTGTGGCAAAATGAACATCTACCGGTAGTAGCAGGTGGCCTTGTTAGTACTTCTACTGTAGGGGTTATTTTTAGTACATTGCATATAGTTTGACGAAGTTCACGCCTCATAGTTGAAGTTTGCAAGCGACTTTGCATATGAGGTTTCACTAAATCAAGTGCAAGTTTTTTCAGGTAATCTCTTCTGTTTTTGACAATTTCTTTATTTGGTGCATTCGAACCTCTTAAAAGTACCAACGAGTTATATCCCACAATATTTAGCAAATTATAAAACAGGCATAATGGCCAACGGCGTGTTTTTCTACTAGTAGAATAAGTGTGGCACAGTTGGTCCAAAGTGTCCACTCCTCCCTTGGTGGAATTATAATATTCTATAATTTGTGGAAATTTGGTGGTATTTGACTCATCACCTTGTTCATGCACTGTTGAAAGCATGATAACAGTTTTTTTCTTAGTTTTTGGTGGACAATATGATAATAATGTAAGTTGGTCACTATATCAAAACATGGCGGAGTTTATCTGCCTCTCCTTGAGGTCCAAGAATGATGGAGGAATTTCTGTTTTATTTTTCTTCAGTGTACCTACAACTGTAAATTTTTTTTTCTAAAAGGTTTTTTGCCGTCGGCACAGATGTGAACCAGTTGTCCATTGTCAGATTTCTATTGGTTCCTTGAAAAGAAGTGGTAAGTTTATCGCAATAATACCGGGCAACAGGAATATTAGATGGTGTGGAGTTTTTGCCTATATAAACTTCAGCGTCGAGTACATAAGCCGTTTTAGCATCACAGCACATCACAATTTTAATCCCATATTTATCGGGTTTTGAAGGAATATACATTTTGAAAGGACATCGGCCTCGAAATCCAACCAATTGTTCATCAATTGTGGTGTACTCCGAAGGTACATATAAGTTTTTCATTTTGTTTATAGATCTCTCAAAAACTTCTCGAAATGCTGCAAGGTTGTCGATTTTTCTTCTTTCAGCTCTAGTGTTTTTATCGTCAAACCGGAGGCAGTTTACTAAAAATCTAAAACGTGCTTCGGGCATTGTTGCTCGAAATATGGGTATACCATTGTCTTTATCAAAGAGTTCTTTTGTAAATACTCCATTCATCTTCATTACGCCGGCATAATAGAATAAACCAAAGAGAGCCATCATTTCAACATTATCTGTGTCTCTGGTGTAGGAAGGTTTATTAGTTATTGGTGTATCTTCTGTATCACTATTGCCCATTTCTTTGCCATATTTCAATCTTTGAATTTTTATTTCTTTGTTGGTATGTTCTGTTATCGAATCCAGATTTTCTCTGGTGAAACATAATTGCCATGCTTCTATTCCTGATTGTATTTGTCTTGATTCATTTTTATTTCCGTGTAAATGCATAACAAGATTTCTTTTTGGTGTACGATGAACTGCTCCTATCACACCTGACCATTTGTATCCATTTCTGCCCCTTAGTTTGGTGAAAACCTTGAAAACTTTAACCTTATCTTGGTCTGCAAGCTGTATCTGTGCCAAGGGTACATCGTCCTCAGAATCATAGACGGGTGGTAAGGGATCCTGAGGTTGGACTGGAATAGAGGAAACTATTGGGTCGTCTTCAGTTTCAGACTCTTTGTCCTCTTCGAGGTCCTCTCTAAAATCTGGTATAATAACATCGTCCTCATCGATCTCGTCCTGAGAACCCTCGGAATCAGAATCATAAAGAATACGGTGTATTTCAGCTAGATCATCAGGATTTGTTAGATCGAAAATCTTATTTCGAGAAGCTATTACTTGCGTGATCTAAAACACAACAATTAAATTAAAAAATAGCATAAACTATGTAGTAAAAACATTAATAATCAAATAATTTAGTAAAACAAATATATACTTACAAGCGAAAATAAATTTAATACAGTCTTATTCTGTTACACTGGGGTACACATGTACCCCAACTATCAAATATCTCAAAGATGCAAAGGCGCTGTCTTTCACCAATATCGCACATGAACTGTCGCATCGTGTTCGATTTTGTCTCGAAAATAAAGTTTCATTACACTTGGCTGAAATCCGCCTTTTTCTTCCTTTTTTTACGTTTTTGACGGCCTGGTTGCGTCCTTTACCCGCTGCGCGGCTTGCCTACTTTTGGTTATCACAGTTTCCGAATTTGCTACGTCTAGCGGTTCTAAATTCGGTGGCGCCCTATACCACCATATTTCCTTTCCTATAGTACCTTTGGGTCTCCACACCCTAGACTCCACCTAGACGTTGGTAGGGGCGGGTAGGTGAGGCAATCCTCGTCGTCCGAAACTCGAGTTCCTTTCTTTTTTCTTGTTTCAATATACAGGGCGTAGCACATAATTTCCTGGTTCTAATCCTTGATGCAGGTAAATTTTGAAAGACCTGAATTTGGCGGATTTTAGAATTCCTTAAATAGAAGAACAGGAGATATCTATCGCATTCTATTCGAATTTCTCCAATTGAAATAAGCGGATTATTAACCCTGGAATGCTATTTGGTACACATGTACCCTAGCCTTCTTCAAAAATCCCGCTAATCGAAAATAGATGGAGCTGCGCTCGCGGGCTTTTGAGTAGTTTCAGCACACGATGCGACAGTTCATGTGCGATATTGGTGAAAGACAATTCTTTATGATTCTGATTCCGAGGGTTCTCAGGACGAGATCGATGAGGACGATGTTATTATACCAGATTTTAGAGAGGACCTCGAAGAGGACAAAGAGTCTGAAGCTGAAGACGACTCAATAGTTTCCTCTATTCCAGTCCAACCTCAGGATCCCTTACCACCCGTCTATGATTCTGAGGACGATGTACCCTTGGCACAGATACAGCTTGCAGGCCAAGATAAGGTTAAAGTTTTCAAGGTTTCCACCTAACTATGGGGCAAAAATGATTCAAATGGTAAGGTGTGAAAGGAGCAGTTCATCGTACACCAAAAAGAAATCTTGTTATGCATTTACCCGGAAAAAATGAATGAAGACAAATACAATCAGGAATAGAAGCCTGGCAATTATGTTTCACCAGAGAAAATCTGGATTCAATAACAGAACATACCAACAAAGAAATAAAAATTCAAAGATTGAAATATGGCAAAGAAATGGGCAATAGTGAAACCTTCCTACACCAGAGACACAGATAATGTTGAAATGATGGCTCTCTTTGGTTTATTCTATTATGCCGGCGTAATGAAGATGAATGGAGTATTTACAAAAAAACTCTTTGATAAAGACAATGGTATACCGATATTTCGAGCAACAATGCCCGAAGCACGTTTTAGATTTTTAGTAAACTGCCTCCGGTTTGACGATAAAAACACCAGAGCTGAAAGAAGAGAAATCGACAACCTTGCAGCATTTCGAGAAGTTTTTGAGAGATCTATAAACAAAATGAAAAACTTATATGTACCTTCGGAGTACACCACAATTGATGAACAATTGGTTGGATTTCGTGGCCGATGTCCTTTCAAAATGTATATTCCTTCAAAACCCGATAAATATGAGATTAAAATTGTGATGTGCTGTGATGCTAAAACGGCTTATGTACTCGACGCTGAAGTTTATATAGGCAAAAACTCCACACCATCTAATATTCCTATTGCCCAGTATTATTGCGATAAACTTACCACTTCTTTTCAAGGAACCAATAGAAATCTGACAATGGACAACTGGTTCACATCTGTGCCGACGGCAAAAAACCTTTCAGAAAAAAAAATTACAGTTGTAGGTACACTGAAGAAAAATAAATCAGAAATTCCTCCATCATTCTTGGACCTCAAAGAGAGGCAGATAAACTCCGCCATGTTTTGCTATAGTGACCAACTTACATTATTATCATATTGTCCACCAAAAACTAAGAAAAAAACTGTTATTATGCTTTCAACAATGCATGAACAAGGTGATGAGTCAAATACCACCAAATTACCAGAAATTATAGAATTTTATAATTCCACGAAGGGAGGAGTGGACACTTTGGACCAACTGTGCCACACTTATTCTACTAGTAGAAAAACACGTCGTTGGCCATTATGCCTGTTTTATAATTTGCTAAATATTGTGGGATATAACTCGTTGATACTTTTAAGAGGTTCGAATGCACCAAATAAAGAAATTGTCAAAAACAGAAGAGATTACCTGAAAAAACTTGCACTTGATTTAGTGAAACCTCATATGCAAAGTCGCTTGCAAACTTCAACTATGAGGCGTGAACTCCGTCAAACTATATGCAATGTACTAAAAATAACCCCTCCAGTAGAAGTACTAACAAGGCCACCTGCTACCACCGGTAGATAGATATTCATTTTGCCACAGAAACCAAGACCGAAAAGCGAGGGTCAACTGCGATATATGCAGAAAATTTATTTGTTTACAACATCAAAAGAAAATTTGTCCAACTTGTGCGGAGTGATAATAAAATACTATTTTGCTGAATAAACCCAAATGTAGAAAGTTATTTTAACTTGTTTTTGCGTTATATTTAAATAAACACATTTATTGACAAAAATTAGCTAATTAGCTTTATTTGGGGTACACCTGGACCCCACTGTAGCAGATTAAGTCCTGAAAATAAGTGTAGCGTTCCAGGGTTAAGAAGCATTTCCGGACCCAAGTTGATTGAAACTTTTTTTCATACTTTTGTATGTACAATCAGCCCTTTCTTTAGGGATTGTTCACGGACACGCCGTACCACACAGTAGCCTTGAGTGGATGTAACGGCTTTTCGTGCATCACACGCGGATTTTCAGTGCCCCAGAAACGAAGATTTTGCTTATTGACCGCTTAAATGAAAATGCGCCTCGTCGCTCATGATGATTTTCGACTGAAAATCGTTCACTTCGTTGTTGAGATTGAGGATGGCTCTACAGTAATTCACATGCGACTGAAGGTCAGCAGGCATTAACTGATGCACTGTTTGCACTTTGTATGGGAACATGTGTTAGTCTTTCACTAAAATTCGCTGTAGGGTCCGTCTGCTGACGCCCAATTGCGTGGCACGTCGTCTGGTTGATGTTTCTTCGTTCTCAGCAACATCAGCAGCCACAGCCGCGATATTCTCAATAGAACGACCAGTCCGGTGGCGGCCGCGCCCTGGAAGATCTCTTGTGGTTCCAGTCTGTTCGAGTCGAGCAGCTAAGCGGCGTAATGTTTGTCCAGTTGGCGCGACACGATTAGGAAATCGACGAAGAAATTCACGCTGCGCTAACACCACCGACCGATTATTGGTTAAAAAAATCGACACAATTATTCCACGCTCTTGCGGAGTATAGCGCTCCATTGTTTGTCTGTTTGTATTCTGCAGCTGTCTAGTTCACAAATATCAAATATGATTGACGTACGACGCCATTTGCAAAAGTTATAACATCTTCCGACAGGGTGATTAATTTTGCGCCACCTAGTAGAAGCTCCCATACATTTGTGCGATACGACTACCAGTTTAAATCTGTTCTCGGCCATCTTATGAACGCGATCGCTGCGTTTGTGGGCCGTAGATAGCAACTCTGAAGATGGCAACCTTGTTGTCGAAATACGTATTTAAGATACGTATACGGTAAGGGGTTTTATACCTTTTTAAGTTTTTACTTAACCACAGTTTCCAAAGAAAGTCTTTTCGATGATTAAAAAACAAATGAGACAAGTAATAAATCATAAGTATGAATATTTAACATTTTTACATTTGATTATACTTAATGCGTTTAATCACATAAAAGCAAATATTTCAATTACTTAGCCGCTACGAGCCCTGTCACGGTGGCTTTTAAGATACATTTTAACACTCGTTTTTTCCCTTCCCAACAACATGACCTAGAAACCTATTTTTTCACATAAATTACAACTCGCCCGAGATCTCTCCAAAACTCCCAGTCGTAACGACACAATTTTCACATTTTACCATTAATTATGTAGTTCCTGTGTTACGCTTGTTGAATAAATGCGCCACCGTCGTTCCTAGTTTAGCGTCGGAAGTGCGGTGCGCGCACCCGGACGCCCCCTTTTGCTCTTTACGCTCGTCCTCAGGCGTCGCCCCGTACTCCCGACCGCCAGTCACCAGCCGCCAGCCCATTTTATGAAAGGTTAAAAAGATTACAATGTTCGCATGAGTTATGGGTCCGCTAGCAGTCATAAACTAAACGAAATGTCATTCCGTGAGAGGCCTTATCGTTATCGGGTGCTTTTATGTTACGTTCACAAGCCAGCGTGAAGTGCCACGGTGTTGCCATATACCCGTCGTCCTTTACTGCTGACAAGTAGACTTACTCTGTGCATAGAGTACTGTGCAGATGAAAAAAGCATCTATTACAAATATTGATTTAGAATTCCTACCTAAATCGATTCCATGCTGTTATTGTAATTCTTTCAATGCTATAAAGACTTGTGATGGAGTAAAAGAAAGTGGAAGAAGGATAATACAATAAGTGTTTGCCCTGTTTTGCAACTATTGTTTCAGGAAAATATAGCCTAATTAAAGTAGAAATATTTTACGACAATTCCGTTTATTAAACTTTATTAAGACCTTTAGCAAAAATTTTTAATATCTTAGTTTCGAGAGAGTAGTAAATCTCGAGAATTTCGGTTTTGATAATAATAATATTAAACTGGACAAGCCAAAGATACAAACTCTTTCCGAATAACACAATACATATTGTAGTAGCCCCTGAAAGGAATGTTGAAGAAATAATTCCACAACAGGATAATGTCCCACGTTTCGGGGGCCATAAGATGTAGTAAACCGTATCTAATTCAAAAATACAGTTCTAAAGATGTGCGACTAATAAAATGTATCCTGTAGAATTTGGAAATTTACTACATTCAGGAATTATGTTGATAATATTGATGAGACTCTTATAAATAATTATTTATCTCAGGCGTGTGAAGTAGTACGTTTAAAAGCCGCGGAAATAAACATATACATATTTAAAAAAAACCTTTATCGATTTTATCAATTTAAAGGGATATATATCGATCACTTAAGCCGTTTTTATATATGCTGACATCTATCTCAGGGTAGAAAGAACTTATGTTTTTAAAACTTTTACTAAAAATAATAATTATACAACAACAACCTAAGTTAATTTATTCTTGCGGAAATGTAAAAGAAAAAACGTTTGGTTGTTTATTTTTCAAAGGAAAAATAAATTTTAAAACACTAAATGCATGAACTTTCTAATACAACGGTGTACTGATAACAGTGATAACCGAAGTGTTCGGAGAAAGAATAACTTTGACGAGGTAATTCAAATCTAAATTGAATCAAATCAATGAAAGTTATTTCTTGAATGAACCGTAAACTTTTAATTCATATATAGTAACGGGTGTTCAGAAACATTCGAAGTCAAGTGGGCTCTGAACAAAAAATCGTATATCTTTACTTAAGTATCTGATTTGTAAATAAATGTCAACTGTTGTCTGTCAAAAATTGGCAGAATCTAATATCGAAGATACTAATTTATATTTTTTAATTTTGAAAATGGTATTTACTAACGTACACAAAGCATTCATGGTTGAAGCATATTTTCGAAATGGTCAAAAGATCGATGGCCAGTGGAAGTATTCAATTCAAGCTTGTTTGGAAGAATTTCGAGATGAATTTCCCAACCTTGCTTTTGATTATAATACTTTTCAGTGTACACTAATCAGAATTGTTCTAGTTTTTCGACAAACTGGTAGTGTGGGATGCCAAGAGGGTGGTGGGCGACCAAAAGTCCGGACAGAAGAAGTGATTGGGAATGTTAGAGAAATAATGACTGATGCCCCTAAAACTTCAGTAAGAACTCTTGCTCAACAAACCGGGTTGTCAGTTGGTTCTTGCCATAAAGTTTTAAAAGAAGATTTACAGTTATTCCCATATCGTATAACTTGTTTGCAAGAAATCCCCGATATTTATTATCCACGACGAGTAGTATTTTGCGAATGGTTTACAAATAATTTTAATGATGATGTCCTAGACAAAACTTTCTTTTCAGACGAAGCATAGTTTCATGTTAGTGGATATGTTAATTCGCAAAACATGAGAATGTGGAGTGATACAAAGCCAATAATTTTTATGTTGAAGCTCCTTTACTTATTTTATTATTGGTCCAATTTTTTTTAATGGTACCTTGACTGCAGAAACATATCGACAGGAAATACTATTGCCTTTCTTTAATAAACTTCGCGATGATGAACTAGCTTTGGGATACTTTTAACAAGATGGTGCTAGAGCTAACACAGCGGGGGAAACAATGAATATGTTACAAGAAGTGTTTGGAAATCGTTTAATTAGTTTGAACAGCGATCATGAATTTCCTCCAAGATCTTGTGATCTTACACCGTGTGATTACTATTTATGGCCTTTTTTAAAAAATTCAATTTATCAAGTACCAGTGCAAGATTATATAGATCTCCAAGAAAGAATTACAAATAAAATTAGTGAAATTAGAAATAGTCCCGTACTGCAAAATGTATTTAGTAGCATTCGGAGGATGTGCGTAAAATGCTTGGAAGAAGGTGGTGGACATTTTCAACATCTTTTATAATTATGGTCATTATTGTTGGTAATTTATACAACTACAATTTATGATATTTATTATAAGGTTGTAATCTAAGGACTCTACAAACAATTTATTTGTTTCAAATTTATTTTAAGCCATTTCTTACAATAATTTATTGAATGTTAATATATTAAACTAGTATGATAACTAGATACTATTGTCACTATAAGATAAATAAAACCTTTACTTGTAAAGTTATTTCCTCTTAATTCTGCATTGTCTTTTACATGTTACTACAGATTAGATGAGCTTTATTACACAAGAATGAATAGCATATTAATTGGATTATGTAATTTTTTCCAGTTATCGCATGAAGAGGTGCTATTGTTCAGCAAGAATTCTCTAAAATATCAAAATACTTAATTTGAAATTTGCAAATTAATTACTGTTACCTTCTAAAATCATTATTTGACTAGTTTATATTAATTAATATGGCATATTAAAGTAATATATTTCGACATAAACTGACATTTGCGTGTATGATAACCTATAAAATTGTATTAAGTAAATGTATCAATCTATAATGCATTCCATTTAAGAAAGGACCAGATGGCGCGGCAATCTGAGTATAATTTACACAGGAATTTCAAAAAAATAGATAATTTGTATGTGAGGTTATGTACCTACTAACTTATACAAAAGATTATTTTTGACGTTTGTTTATTAACATATTTATTATTAAGAAAGCTTATACTTTAAAAGTTTTATTCAAGCAAGAAGCGGCATATATATACCAATGCAAGGTATTAGACTTATATAAAATATTTCAATCAATATCTTATAATCTGTTATTTATTGTTTGAAGGTGTTGCATCTACAATAAATTTGTGCGTAAATACAGTGAGAATATGTTAAAATTACGACAGGAGAAATATTTACATCTTTCTTATTTTATTAGAGAACAAAACTTTTGTGTAAATGTGAAACTAATAAATTTAAAGGATTGATGGTGACAGTGTATTATAATTGTCATAATATTTGTGTATCGTTTAGCTTAAAAAATATAGCATTTTACAAAATACAGTTATTTTAATAGTATCTATAATGGGAGAGCAATAAGGAAATTCATTTACTTGCACATCATTTCACATAATTTGGCTAAAAATTTTTATACATCTAAAAAAGGTATTTAAAAATATTTTCATTTTACAAAAGTAAGTACATTAAAAAGTGTAAAACAGCAATTTTGCACCAAAAGATAGGTAAAACGTAAGCATTTTCCAGTTTCAGTATTTGGTTAAACATGTGTTCATTTCCTTATTTCAAGTTATTTCTGATTAATACTTACATTTTTGCTTATGTATGGGATAAATTGTTACTATCGTACAATGATTTTTTTGCTTTTAGCAGAAATATGGTTTGATTAGTTTCAGATTTCAGTGTAAATAAGAATAAATAAAAAGAGAAATTGCTTTCATGGGAAACTCCGTGTGTTCAGTAAAAACAATTTTTTTCATAAATGTCTGAACACAATCGAGTGTAAAACTCTCTTTTATTAGCATAAAATATACATTAAATCTTTTACCTACACTTACATAATTACATTAAAAAAATTATATAATAATTTCCTACTTAGAAATTTCATTAATATTCCGCGATTATCACAATATCTGGTAGTTACTTGAGACCCAGGACGTCGAACAATTTCTGAGGACCTGAAACAACTTACAATCTCATGAATGTATATGGTAAACATTATTATATAATTATATTTGGTTTACATTTTATTCACTATATTTACCAAACTATACAATTTATAAGTATAAAAAAATATATATCTAACACATCACATGCACACACGAATCTAAATCAAGAACATCACACACACATAACTAAATTTAACAAACCACAGTTACAGTTCATTATGTTGCCTATTGTTCATGAATATATATATATTGAAAACTACTCATCTTCAAGATCAGAACCTGAATCTAATGAAAATTCTGAGGATGACCCAGTATTTACAGTAAAAGTCAAATTTTCTAATACATTTTCAACAATATTATCTAAATCATACATTTTGTTTTCTTCTGTTATAACGTGATGAATGCTATTTTTCCATGCGCCAGCATCAACCATGTCTAATCCTTCTAATAATAAATTTCTTACTTCATCCAATTTAAATGTCTTATTATTGGCCGCAACATGATGCTTGACTTGAGCCCATATAAGTTCCATGGGGTTAAGATTACAGTGATATGTAGGTAAACGTAAAACTGTACGGCAACTTTCTCCAGCTATTTCATCGACCACGTATGAAATGGATGACAGGATGTGTAATTTTTTACAAACTCAAACAATTCAATCTTTAGCATAGAATTATCAGCTAAAATTCCTTTGGTTAAAAGCCATTCAATGAGTGCCTCCTTTTTCCATGATAAAGTAGGTGACTTTTCTGTTTTAGTAGAATGATAAGGCGCATTATCCATTACTATAACACCATTGAGCTCAAGAGAAGGTAATATATTTTGCATCCATGTGATGAACACCTCACTATTCATATCTTCATGGTAATCTGCAGTTTTATTGGATTCAAATAATAACAAACCACCATTCGTAAAACCAGTTTCGCTGCCAATGTGAAGCACAATTAGTCGCTTTCCTTTGCCAGATGGATCTTTTAAACCAGTAGAAAGACCTTCAACAAATGCTTGCCTTGGATTAAGTACCGTTGTATCTTTCCATATTTTTGCTTTTGTGTAACCTGCATTCACCCATGTTTCATCTAAATAATAGATTTTTCTCCCTTCTGCACGAAACTTTCTTATACTTGTCAAATAACGACGTCTCCATAAGATAATATTATTTCTTTCAATTAATATGTTATTTCGTGTGCGTTTTTCCCTCTTGAATTCCAGTTTCTTTATGATTCTCCAAAGTGATGTTCGTTTTAAAGGAGGTAAACTGGCATCGCCTTTAATAGCTTCACATATTTTTGTGCAAGTTGGTAACTCATTTTTAAAGAAAAATGAATGCACGTGCCTTCTAATCGTACTTTTTGATACTTCATCTAATTTATTGTAACCATCTCGGCAACTTCGTTTTCTTAATGGAGACTGTGTAACTCCAGACATTTCAATTTCCTTAATAATGTCAAACATAGTATTCCTACCAATCCCTACTTCCCTTGAAGTTTGACGAACAGCAGCTGTTTTGGACATATTAGCTTTGTTCTTAAAATGCACATTGTAAGCCATCTGCCTCTGTCCACTTTTTATATATTTTCCTTTACGATTTTTTGATGGGCCTGGTAAAGCGGCGTCATCCATGCTCTAAAACGATTGCAATTAAATAAATGAAATAAATAAATTAATGAGTGATAAAATATTTTTAGAAAATATTGTTTTCACTTTATAGTCTCTATAAAGAACTATCTTTAACGAATATTAATAATAAATAGCACAATAAACAACTAGTAAAACATGAAATTGATTAGGACTGACAGAAATACCGGTCAGTACTGACCATAGAAAAGATATACTTACTGCAGATATACTGACAGCAAAACGCTAATTTGACAGAACTAAAAAAACATAATTTTGCCTGTATAAAGGCGGCCTCTATTTTAGCCCATCACAAGCTCTTATTTTAAGCCTATCTTTCCCAACGGTTTATTCTTATTTGGAACACGATATATATCAGACATGACTTCATATTTTGAAGGACTACTTTGACTTCGAATGTTTCTGAACACCCGTCACAACACAATTGACATATAGGATGACGTTTTCTGAACAGTTTACTTGAATCATACAATTGCGATTATTTGTCTAGGTACATCGATCCATTTTAAAATATTTAACAAATGATTTTTTTTTGATGAATGTAATTTAAGGTACCTCCTAAATCAAAATACAGAGTTAGGTCAGGAAGAAGGAAAGGATCTCGGTGTATATCTTCAGAAATTTCTGGAAACTGGAAAATTCCTCGTTTTTCTTAAATTCTGGTCCCGAATGACTTTAGAAGGTCTGGTATTCAAAGAATTGATGAGTCTGGTACCAAAATACAATTATTTCTTAGTTTAAAGCAATATTCTCTAAATTTCCATTTGGCCAGCAATTAAAATTTTTAATTTTAAAATTATGCGTTATTAAATACTTGATTTACGCCGTTCTCTACTTGTGTTAGATTTAGCCTTTTTCATCTTAGAAATTTCTATTTGTTACCAAACTACTATTAATAGAAATACATAGAATGCTTATCTTGGATATCGCATTATTTTAAATTTTCCTGTATTCGAAATTTAAAATTTTTGGAAACATAAACAAAAGAAATTTTCAAATCTAAAGTAGGTATGAATGCATGTGAATATATCATCGTAGCAACGAAAACAACAAATTCATTTAAAATTTTAATCAGCCGTAAATGAAACAACGAAATAAATAATCAGGTCTTTTAAAAAATTAATCGGGTACTTTGTCTAAATAAAACCCACAATCTTAATGGTCTGTTAAGGAGAAATATGTCAGTAATTAATCTGGTGCTGTGATTCCTCGGAGTGTTCTCCCTCGAACAGTTGTATATGTGTTCCCCATTTGTTCACGAATGACGTGATTTGTTCTCTTTCGTCTGTTTCTCTCCCGTTCCAGAAAGAGTAGCTATTAATTCTAAAAGCAACATTTATAAATTAGAAAAGTGAACTTCACGCCTTTGGTATACTAAATCCAAGGCATTCGTTTTTAGATAAAGAACTTGTTCTTTAAAGTTGTCGTTTAAATGTAAGCTAATAGAATATATTAATAAGTCCTACATCACCATTTTGCTTGTTGAAAATTTTAAATCAAGGCAAACTTATTAATAATGTAATTAATTTCTTATTACAATATTACCGTATCCTTCGGTAATTAAGTCGTAATCATCAGTAAACAGTATACAAATATGTAATGTAATAGGTAATAATATTGAAAAGAACAGTAATTTTTGCGTGCATGAAATAAACACGATCCTGGCGCCATCTATTAAAAAGTTATGATATCTTCAAGCAGACCACGTATACAGGCTGTTTGATAAAAAATGTTCCATTCCATAACTTCTTTATTTATTGCCCGACGTCAAGAAACAAAAAAGTGGAATAATAGTTTTACAAACTTTACAACAAAATTACTTAATTTGGCAATTAAATTCTGTAATGTCTTGATTACAAAATTTAATTAAGTAAGCCTTTTTTATGGATCCTTAGAGAAAACTGTACACAGTAATACAATCAGTTAAGCATATAATAATTAGAAATTTTAAATAAAATATATTTTTCTGGAGTTTAACAACTATAACGTAAGTGCATCTGCACCAAGACCGTACCACTTTTTTTGCAAGTCTCGCAAAATGTTCACACGCAGCTGGCGTGGAAAAAAAATAAGTTTTTAATATCTTGGAGGTTTTACTTCAAAATATATTTATGTACCAATATGAATAGAAATTTAAAATAAATTCAAATACAGGAAAAAAGATATATGACGTTAAAATTAATAACTACCAAAATTGAAATATACATCGAGATTCCAAATCGTAATTAAATTTGAAATATTTTATAAAATATACAGGGTTAGTTAAAAGTATGGAGACGGCGATTTATTGTCGTTAATATTCATTTCAGGGAATTATGTTCATTATAAAAGTTTGTTAGGATATTTTGATCTACATTTGAGAATATTTTAATTTTTTTTTCTTCAATTGTTTTTTAGTTACGCCTGTCCGCGCAGTTTTTTTTAAATGGGAACTAGTAAACTTTACTCTACCATTCGATAGATAATTTTTTTCTCTTTACAATAATATTTTTGTTTTTTTAAAATTCATTTTAATAACTTTTTTATAAGAAAAATTAAACAAATTAATAACAAAGTAAATTAAAGTAAGTGTTCAAATTGTCGTCTATTAGCAATTTGACAATGACCCAATCGATTTACAAAACCCCGAATAGAGTTCTGTAAAAAATCTCGGGGAATTTCTTGTATCGTTCTGGTAATACTGATTTGTAAATCTTCGACGTTATCGGCCTTATCTTTGTAAACTTTGTTTTTTACGTATCCCCAAAGAAAAAAATCTAAAGGACTTAAATCTGGCGAACGGGCTGGCCATTCAATGGTTCCTCGTCTTCCAATCCATCTGTGGGGAAAACGTTGTCCAGATATTGACGAACATTTACACCATAATGTGGTGGGGCGCCATCTTGCTGGAACCAGATACTGTCATTGGGCAGGTGTTCATTGTTTTCATGAGGATAGAGCGTAGCACAAGCAATTCTTTTTGCAATAACTGCAAATACAGAGCCGAAGTTAAATTGCCACTGATGAAAAAGGGACCGATAATATGACCGCCTAGAATGCCAACCCAAACATTAACTTTTTGGGGGTACTGCGTATGGTGCTCCAAAAACCAAGAGGGATTTTCCGATGACCAGTATCTGCAGTTATGTCTGTTTACTTCACCGGTAAGGCAAAAGTAGCTTCGTCGGAGAAAAGAATATTGTTGACAAAATTTTCATTATTATTGCAAATATTTAACATTTCTTCAGAAAATTGTAATCTCCTATCAAAATCATCTTCCGTTAACTCGTGTACAAGGTGTACCTTATAAGGTTTATACTTTTCACTTTTTAAAAATGACACGATCGATGACTGTGAAATATTGAAATTGGCCGCTAATTGATTGGTTGATAAATGGGGATATTCAGATACAGCCAATAAAATATCCAGTTTGTTATCATCGCTTTTTGCTGTTCTAGGTTTACCACTCCTTGGCAAATCTTTAAGGCTACCCGTTTGTTCAAAGCGTCTTAAAGTTTTACCAACAACGGATTTAGAAATTGGATTTTTATTTGGATGCGTATCATTAAATAAATTACTAACGTCTTGTAAACTTCTGCGTCTATCTCCATAACCCAACATCATAAGTATTTCAATTCATTCATGTTCACTTAAACTCGCCATTGTTAATATTAACAGCAACAAATTTCACAAATGAATTATTTCTGTCAAAGATTTGACGTACACAATAACCACTGATAAAATTATGTCGCTCAAGTTTGTTTATCGCTACGCTTCTGTCTATCTGCGATGTACCGAACATCTGTTAAACACATGAACCGGCCTTTTCTTATAAAAAAGTTATTAAAATGAATTTTAAAAAAACAAAAATATTATTGTAAAGAGAAAAAAATTCTCTATCGAATGGTAGAGTAAAATTTACTAGTTCCTATTTAAAAAAAAACTGCGCGGACAGGCGTAACTAAAAAACAATTGAAGAAAAAAAAAATTCAGATATTATCAAATGTAGATCAAAGTATCCTAACAAACTTTTATAATGAACATAATTCCCTTAAATGAATATTAACGACAATAAATCGCCGTCTCCATACTTTTATCTAACCCTGTATGTTACACAATTCTTCCAAATAAGTTTGAATATTTAAATTCGATAGGTTAATTAAAATTTTAAATTGAACAGGTAATTTATTATTAAATCAAAAGTTAGGTGAATTATGAATATTAATGCTTCAAAACGGTAAATAGTGCTAGAAATGACAAATACAATAGCAATTAAGAAATCATACGAGTACATTTGTTTCTGCGCCCCGATCACTGGAAATTTGCCCACAGGTCGGTGTCGACGTACAATCAGCCGGAAATGGAAGGTCTCTAAAGATAGCCGATTTTCGTCGTCTATTCGACACTGGAGATCCGAATCCGTCGGCAGTTGTGACTAAGGCGTCAGATGTCCGGATATGTCTTCACCAGGAGTAGTTTTATTTATTTCGGAGGTTCGTATAGGATATGCCGCATTGAAATAATGCCACAAAAAGGGAAGTTTTCCCCTTTAGGCTTCTAAACTCCAAATAATAAATAATAAAAATTTAAAAGCCATGGTTTCCGTGAATTCTAAACATCTCCTTGAATCGACGATGCACACATAACCCATAACTGGATTCGTTAATGGTCTTTGAACGAATGCCTCTATACGGAGATGCACTCCGGAAACGGAAGGGGGGGCGGTGTTACGGTTACGGTTACAAAATAATAAAATCACAGGGCGATACGTAAGCGTTAAATGAAATTAAACTCGCAAAATGGAAACTAATATACCAGGGTTCGACGGTAAGAATATAAATAAGAAAAGAAAATTTACGAATGTAAGACGGGACACATAAATACAGTTCACTTCAGTTATTAAGATTTGTATTTAATAGTTTATTTATATATTTATCTCAATACTCGCATTTAATATTTTACTTATAAGTTTTCCCGTAAGTTTAAACAGTTTATGTTCACATTTATTTTCGTAAATCTATATGTACCATATCTACATTAACTGAGATTTTCGGTAATAATTATTCTCCCTGCAGAAATGTTAAAGTTTTCGTACACCTCATTTTTATATGCAGGTCCGTTTATATTTATATATCTATATATTTGCTGAGATATTTTGGGAAAATAAATTTAATAAATATTGTTATAGTATTATTTCTTTGTGGCGTTATTGTTTCTTATGTCGTTTTTGAATCCCTTTTATAGACACTACGCCTTGTGGGTACGTTATAATATATATGTCCTCTGTGTGACGTATGAGTTCTAGTTACAATTTAACTGTAATTCACGGTGGCATCTTTATTTTCTTTTATTATAATCAGACACTCAACGACGTTTCGATGAGAACGTCGCCGTCTTCACTGAACGTAGTCTGGGCCTGGCTAGTAAAATTGCATCTTTACTATTAACCCTCTCATGTGGTTAGGTCTTTGGACATCTGCAGTATTTCTGCACTATATCGAAAAATATCCGAAGAAAGTTTTGCGAGATTTATTTTTGCTATTTACCGATTGCAAGCTACCTCGTGTTATCTCCTTTTGTTTTGAAAACGGGTCATATTCAGATTCGGGCAATCTTCCAAGATATCATAACATATCATGTTAACATAACAGTTTTCATTTGAACAAGTCTCGTATAACATATAGCATCTTTTGCATACGAAATAAATTTGAACATTTGTATCCACATACGATCATTGGCACCGAATATATTATACATGGAGTACGAAGGAAGGTAGACCGTATATGCTTTGCAAGAGAAAGAGAGAAACAGATAGTAATAAAAACTGTTTGATTACCGTGCATGATTTAAATGCAACCTGCTGTGACATTAGTCGCCATATATTTTCGTATATTCATAAAGATAAATGTAATTTATGCGGCCATAAACTATTGGATAGTAATTTCATGATAGCCACCTGCTGTAATTGGTTTGTCATTCACGATATTTTTCAATAAATCATCCAACATATTGTCAGGATATATTGTAACGTAAAATATTATTATATCCTATTCATGATATATTTCTACGAGGTACCATTCAAAAATTAGATTATTTTAAAGGGCGTTATAAAATAATTAATAGAATTATGTAACTAGTCGTGACAGAAAATGTGGTTACAGAAGATTAGTAGTTTGGCCATTATACTGGGTATATACAAAAAAGAAATACGAGCGAATACAATAATTATTAGAATTGACTCTGCGGACGTTGAGTCAGTAGCGCGAAAAATGCAAGAGGTTATATTTATCATTTTAAGCAGCGTTTTCAATATGCAGATGCAAAAATGCATAAGATCGGTTAAATATTTGCAGTATCAGGTATGCTTAGCAGTTCTTACAGTAATAATAATAAAGGTTCATATCCAACAATAGGGCAAACGCTGTATAACTGGATACATGTGACAAATCAAAAAAACATAATGACAAATTTACCGATAAACATAAATAAACAAAAACTATGTATATTGATATATGATTTAACAGTCACGAAATTCTTATAGAAACATACGTAAAATTATTAAATAATTTCCCCAGTAAATATATCGCAGTAGATGGTATAAGCATACTGTATTCTATAAGGTATAAACAAAAAAAAAATAACGTATTTTACCAATGGTCACTTAAACTGCAGACGCATGTGTTTCAATCTAGTGGTCCCATCAGCGCGGATTCACGGAGTGACGTCTTCAAATTCGATCGCGCAATAAAAGCACAACCTTATCTAGTCAGCTGACAAGAGATACCTCTTGACATCTGATGAACAAGACAAGCTCGCCGATATGAGTGCTTTCTCTCGAATGGCTACGCCATTACAGGGAAGATAGGAAAACGTATAATTGGGTAATCCATTAACTTCCTAACACAATAAAGACGATCGTACAAATGAGGTATATACTCAGCCCGGAGAACGTTAGCTTGCTGACGCTCCCCTGTTTATAACATCTGCTGTCCATTCCATTTTTTGACGCACACGCTACTGACCTAACATTCGTATTGCCGTGTTCAAAATATGTCGCGTCCTATGCCATTATATTGTGATTTGCAGTTTTTTGAGACTTTAACAAAAACGCTGTGGCGTATGTAAACATACGATACAGCATGTGTTTACATACGTAACAGCTGTTGATGTTATAAAAACTATTACATGTTGTATGTTAAGTGAATTCAAATGAACTATTAAAAATTTTAAAAATGTACATTACGCGTATTATATAAATGCTTTTTTTGTTACAAGAAGTAAGAAATAAAATTGATTTAGAATATTTATAAAACAAATACTGCTATTGAATCCAATGTTTATGTTTATAAAAACTCTAAATAACATTGTGTGGACGGCTTGGTATCTAGGGGTTCAATAAATTTTTTAAACAAGATGTATTAAAAGAATATGAAGCATGCGTGCTTTACGGAGCCGATACTTAAAGGGAGATGGAAAATAACAAAACTGTTTTTTTTGTTATTGTCTGACAGCTTTATGATATTGCCTTTAATAATTTTTATAATACCTATAGTCGATTGTATAGAGGTGTAACAATTTTATTTTAAATATCTTTGCTATTATTTTGTCTCGCTTATGAGGGAATTTAGGGAATTTTGTGAAAATAGTCTGAATATATATATTCTATATAATTACATCTTTCCATTTTTCATACCTTGTCTTTTAATTTCAAGGACACCCGGTATATTATGTCTAGACAAGAAAATTCTCAAAATACTATTTTTTTACAAATCGTCCTTTCCGAGCTCGTTTTCTCGATTGGGATACGAAACAGGCTTTGATTTGATACGACAACTTCGTTTTCTCAAAATTCGAATCTTGCCAAATTGATTTTATAGCCCGATAATAACACCTCGCCCAACTTTTAAACAACCTTCATAATATTCCAAAATATGTTTTATCATATATCAAATTACTCGCTTCAATGTGTACATTACGAATCTGCAATAAAAAAATACAGGTCTTTTGATGCTTCTTGAGATATCCAGCCTCAAATTCCAAACGTCCACGAATTATACCCACGCGCTTCTATTCACAAGTCGGTAATTGCACTGCTAAAAAATTGACGAGATTGGTTTTGGTTAACCGCTCGTTTTATTCACCGGAGTTAGCACCGTCAGACAATTAAAAATTAGATTCAGACAAACAGACAAACGTTAACAGAACATTAGCAAAATATTAACTAAAAATTAACAAAACATTAACAAAACATTAACAAAACATTAACAAAACATTAACAAAACATTAACAAAACATTAATAAAACATTAACAAAATATTAACAAAACTCATATAATATTTGAAAGATGAAAGATTCTCGACAAATGATGAGAAGGTTATAGAGAAGAGCTTTCAAAATATTGTGTAACCGGGGCAGCACTTCTTGTACATAGGTTGGAATCTGGACATCAAATCGAATTTTAAACTACACAGATTCTATCCTGCAACTCCGATTTCTTTAACCATAAAGTACGTAAAACCATATAAATCTTAAGCATCTTGATAACATCGACCATGATGAAGGATACTCTCTATACAATGCCTGGCAAACCCAAAAAGTTCACCGTGGCACTCCTATGACACAAAACAGCTGCTATGGAACACTAATTATGTCCTTTATGACAGTGGAGAAGGCGCCGTACAATAAGAAATCAGCGCCAAGGAGACAGTTCCAGTTCGTTTCATGTTTTATACATATTACATGTTTCGAAGCGCTATATATATGCTCAGGAAAAAAAACAGTTAGAGAACTTTTCGATCATGCCCTGTATTTTACTTTTACCCATATTTTATCATACCAATCGCGTTAGCTTTCTTTCTTCGTTCAATTTTCGTGGTATTTTAAAAAGTAACTCGAAACCTCGTGCAAAATATCGACAACGAAATTATTATTGCACGTCATACAAACGCAAAACATAAAATACAGCCAATTAAGGTGTTTTTATAACCACTTATCACACAACACCATTGCGACATGATTAATGAACAATAATAACTTACCAGGTATAAATTACCTTTTACGTTTAATTTGCATATATAAATCCACCACATATACACGCATATATGTGTGTGTATGTTTTACAACACGTTCTTTGTATTTGTATAATGGCGGTACTGACATTCGTGATTGTGTGTGTGTGTTGGACTTTTTTCCAGCTGTTTCTGTTTTCTACAGTCGAAAAGGCGAATACAGTTACGACAACGTCTACCTGTGTTATTTTATACGTAATTACACTGTGGACCATAAATTTTCTACCATTCTTCTTGCGTATGGGTGATATTTGCCTTGAGATTTGCTCTATTTACGAAGCATGTCAACGACTTATCAACGTTATTGAAGTATGTAAGGTGCTTTTAGCAGACCAGTGAGTTAATTTAAGATAAGGATTTCCTTTATTTTGAAATCGCATAGTTTAACAGTAGCACCAAGAGAACAGTGCAATAAATAATAATTATAATAACATAGTCCATAAATTTCTACACATACGATAAATTCAAATCGCTGATTAAATACTTCGATATGACTTCTATAATCTCAAGAACCTTGTAAATAACAAAACAAAACAATGACAATAAATTGCATTGTAGAAATTGTAATAAACACCATTATATGATGTATACCAAGACCACAACAACAACCGCGTATCGCCGAGTTCATACACACAGATATGTGGGTAGAGTAAAATGTTTCCCGGCAACAGGTCGGGGAAGGGCGAGATAATTCGACGCTTTAGTAAATATAATAATAATAGTTACAAATGGCTAGAAAGTGAACAACTATGCTCAGAGACCGTTAAACCTAGGACAAAAAAGCCACACGATTCATATAACGAATGAACGTACATACAAATTAAGGAGAATATATGGGAAGAGAAAGAACTATGGAAAACATTGCTTCTATATGAAAAGAGAAAACATAGGGTTGCTGATAGTTACAAACGGGCAGAAAGTATATAACTTTTCTCTGAAACCGAAAGTTTCATCTCGCCAATACAGGATCAAGTAATACTTACAAGAAACTATAGAAAATACATAATTAAGGGCACAAACATTCACAGATGATGCCATTTATGCTCTGAAGCCGTAGACTATTTTAGAGCAGGATGTAAGGAAGAGAATAAACCAGTAGGCATAATAATGCAGCTAAAATACTATACTAAGCAATAGAACGAAAATACAAACTCATCAATGACTTACCCTGCTATATACACCTACAATATTTCTTGAAAACCAAAGATACAAATTCTATTGCGATACTAAAATACATACAGCCAAACAAATATCAGCAAGTAGACATAACTGCACCAGCAGACAATAACATTAACAACAAACATTCAAAGGCGAATATATATACAGGTTCGGTCTACAATCATCTTGCATGCGGCTTCCCATACATAAGGCGTGAGAAGTTGCCAAACCGTACCTATCTAACAAATATACATACGAGAGCCGGCAAGTAGACCTTTAGAGAAATAAAAATGTTCTTCTTGATTAGTGGTTTGCCGAAGCAGATGTGATAGACAACGTACTTTAATTTTACCAGTACTTTTGTTGGAGAATTACAAATGAATATGAATGTATTCCGTAATAGTGACTGATATACTATACAGCTATGCACATGTACAATATTGTTAACAACGAGCGCAAAAAACATAATTTGAGAATCTTTTAGGTAAATAGTCATTAAATACAAGCTGTAAAAAATAGTAAATGTATAACACTACCAAAGTAGACGTATTGAAGTAAGAGAAAAAATAGCTCTTCTATGGGCAATAAATCTTAAAATAAAATATATAAAAAAAATAAAGAAAATTCTTGGAAAACAAAATGAAAAATTTAATAAATACAATTTCTGGGGAAACAGGAAGAGTACGATAAACTAAAAGAATAATTCTAAATAATGGAAATTAAAATATACTTCTAAAATAAACGGAATTCTTGAAAAACCAAATTAAAACTTCTCAATTAATCAAATATTCGAATAATCCACCTCTTTGCTCATGACAGTACGCAAGTCTATGATAAAAATTATTTCGTACATTCGAAAACATTTCCGGGGTTATCGTATTTACACAATCAACAATTTTTCGTTGTAGTTCCCCAAGATTGCTGCTCGATTGTGCTGATGACTATACAGGGTTTGTTTTACATACCCCCAAAAAAGAAATCCAGGGGCGTTAGGTCGGGGGATCGTGGCGGCCAAACAATTGTACTAACGGAACTTATTAGACGTTCATGAAATGTTTCCCTTAAAAATGCTTGAACCAGACGGGCAGTATGGGCAGGACAGTTATCCTGCTGGAGCCAGATATCGTCAAAATTAACCTCAAGGGCACGAAGAGCTGGTATAATTTCATTTTGCAGCATTTGCAAATATTTAGCTGCTGTTAAGGTGCCGTCAATAATAAAAGGACCAATGATGTGATGCCCCAAAATGCCGGTCCACACGTTCAATTTTTGGGGATACTGGGTACGTAGAGGTAGATAGATATGACAATTTGTTTTAGACCAATATCTTGTAGCCATTGGATTATGACGCCCATGTAAATAAAAGGATGATTCGTCCGTAAACAAAATATTCGCAATAAAATTGTTATTGGCAATGACCTTCTCCACAACCTGTTCGCAAAATGCAACGCGTTTTGATTCATCGTGAGGAAATATTTCTTGACGTTTTTGAATTTTAAAGCTACGGTATCCTTGCCTATTCAAGATTTTTCTTACAGTTCTCGCTGGTATATTGACTTGTTCGGCAATTTGGCGCGATGAGCATGGTTCATTATGTTCAACCGCGCTACATACTAAAACTTCCCGTTCTTCTCTTCCTTCATTCAATACGCGCATTCTAGGTACCTTATTTATACATTTTCGACAATTTTGCACACACCCAGTAGCTTCAAACTTATGAACAATACTCATTATTGTTGGTATTGTAGGCACAGGTCTATTTTGGAAAGAAAAAATAAATCGCCCTACTACCTCTTGAGCAGTACTACCAGAGTAGTACCACTTAATAATTTGTATCCTTTCCTTGTTTGTATAAACCAACATATTGAATAAAAACTATAAAAACAGGCCAAAATCAAATAATAAAAAATATAACTGCCAATTAGAAACAAATTAAATTCAACAATAAAATTAATAAATGTGAAGTAGGTAATTCTTATAATATTAACTTCAGATACTTATTAAGAATATCACGAACGTGAATAATAATATAAAAATTAAGAAATCAACCACCAACATGCACAATATTGGTCTCTTATGATCGAAATGATCGTATCGACCTGTCTTTAAGGGTTCCCACTACTTTTCTCGAACAGTACTTGCGCACTTGTGTATTTAACTTGGCAACTACGTTCGTTTATATACATGGACTTGTAGCTCGCATTTAAGGTAAAAACGGGCCAAACGTGTATATATTGAAGGAATTTCGTATTTTCTTGGCCGTGGTTTTATATATATATATATATATATATATATATATGAACGGCTAAGAAATTATCTAAACACTCATATAGCTATGGAGTAATAATTAGCATTTTCAAACATTCAAATCTGACATCTGCTCTCAAAATACTGACATCTACTTTCAGTAACTCACATCTAATTTCAAAATAGGCATCTGCTTTCTAATCTGACGTTTGCTTTCATAACTGACACCTGCTTTCAAAACAGACACCTGCTTTCAATAACTGACATTTGCTTTCACTAACTGACATCTGCTATCAAAACTGACATGAGCTTTCAAAACTGACTTCTGCTTTCAGCTTGACATCTACACTCAATAACTGACATCTGATTCATTAACACTGTTACTTTATAATGCATTTCTAAATGGCTTGAACCTTGGTCTATTGTGGCCTAGTGGTAAAGGCGACAACCCGGATAGCTGTAGACTTGGGTTCGAGTCCCAACGTAGACCATATTTTTCAAATAAAAAAAAAAATTCGTATGATTTGCTTTGTAATTTGTAGACAGCAATGTTTACATCCCCACTTACTCTGCAATTACATACATTCTAATTTAATATTTGTAAATATTTCATATAAAAAAAGCCGAAAAACTCCAATAATTTATCAAATGTTATATATATATATATATGTATATATATATATATATATATATATATATATATATATATATATATATATTATTATTACATATATGGAGGTGGTGAATTTGTGTGTTTAGAAATTATCTAAACACACATATATATATATGTATACATATATATATATATATATATATATATATATATATATATATAAATAAAAAGTAATTATTTTTTTGGTTTTAGGGACCTTTATGAAATAAAACAATTTTATTTGTGAAGAAATGACGTTTCGACCTTTATTAATTTCCGGTCTTTTTCAAGTTCCATATATAAAGTGTAAAGGAACAAAAGATTATGTTTTAATACTATTTTATATGAAAGATTTGTAAATTAAAAACTCATCAATTGTTCTATTTGTTAATAAATGTTTTCAAATTCATGAAATGCATGAATTCATGAAATGCGGAAATTAATAAAGGTCGAAACGTCGTATTTTCACAAATAAAATTGTTTTATTTCATAAAGGTCGCTAAAACCAAAAAAATTACTTTTTATTTATTATAATTATACGGCCAATAAAATAAATAAGACACCTTAGTTTCTTACGAACATCGAATATATAAATATATATATATATCTAAACACTTATATATATATATATATATATATATATATATATATATATATATATATAATTTCTTAGCCGTTCATTTAATATATTAATTGATAAATTCTTGGAGTTTTTCTGCTTTTTATATGAAATATTTATAAATATTATCAAATTTGTATGTAATTGTGTGTAATTGTGCTACGTGCTTAATAGCTTAAAAATATTATAAATGCTTATGTCATCAGCATATCCAATACACCCACTCTCAAGGCTCTCATTTATATAAATATTAAAAAGCAAAAGTGAAAGGTTAGATCTTTGCGGCACACCGGAATTAGGAAAAATGAAATCAATGAATTATTACTAGGACAGAGTCATGAGTTAATAGTTATAATCCTGGGACAAAAGCTCAATTTTCTCAGTAGAAGACGCCCGATGAGCCACGACCCAAGAAACACGCAACGCCAAGGTGATACTCATTGTTTTCTTCGACTAGGAAGGTGTCTTTTTCATGAATACGTTCCAAAAGGAAAAACAGAGTAATTTTGAAACGATTATGTGACGCAGTAAGAAAAAAACAGCTAGATTTGTGAAAAAGTGGCAACTGGATAATACACTATGACTACGCATCTGCTCATTCATCGCAACTTATCCGGTTATTTCTTGTGAAATACGGAATTCTTTAGCTACGTCAATTACCTTACAGTTCTTACTTAACATCCTGCTACATCTGACCGTTCCCGAAATTGAAATATCCTATTAAAAAAAAAGAATTCGGCGACGTGGAGTAGATAAAAAGGAATGCGACGTGAAAGTGGGAGGATGGCTGGAAGAAGGTTGACGCTTCTCAAGGCCAGTATTTTGACCATCGTTATTGGCAAGATTTCACGTTTTTTTACTACAACACAAGGTCAGATACTTTTACAGACAGATCTCGTACACACTGAGCGATTCTAATGCCCTGACAAAAATTTGGAACAACCTGTATATTGATGTGCGAAAAATTCGGAACACTCTGTATATTGATAAAGAAGATTTCTTAACAGACTCTGTATACTGAATTTGCGCGCAGCCACAGAGCCATCAGTCTGAGGTCGGTGTCTGCGTTCTGAACTAAAAAGTGGAGGTGGTAATTCCTCGCTTACCAGGGCGCGTGACCTCGGGAAGAAAGAGGTACCAGAATCGGTGAATCCTATCTACTCGTCTAACTTAGGACATTTGGTTGCTATACATTCACAAAAAAAATTAAAATTAAAATTGCAGCGGATTGTCTTTTCTTTTGTACACCGGTGTATATTTTCATGTTACAAACTCAGAAATTGCTCTAAATGACATTAAATTTGTTAAAGCGGTTGAAATAATTATTAATTTAATTAATTATAAAAGCCGAAAGAAGAAACGTATATTTTATTTAAGGTATAACCTTCGTATGTGTCCCTTTATCACCAGCAACTAATTTATTTAAGTGGGCTCCGTACGTATATAACTTTATTATGGGGTCGTTTTGTTGGCGTGTTCCATCATAAAACGTATATCAGAATTGCTCGCGATTCGCGTGTACACCTGAATAAATGGCAATTGTACGTGTCGTGAATATGACATTTTCAGAAAACGTTATTTTAATTAAGCGATAAGAAACAAATGGAATTTTGACAAATAGGAGCGTTAGCCTTAACAGTTTTCGTGTCGACGTTATTTCAATAACGCCACGCCAATGTGTACAACACCATTCAAGTACACCATTATATGTATATACAAAGCGCCGTCGTCAACGTTTGAACATCAGGGCACTTTGCATTACGTCCATCCGTGGAACGATACACACAAAAAGCTCTTGCTTATCGAAGATACGGCGACCCCTGGTCGATTGCGTGTAGCGGTAGCCACATACCGTTCGTACTTTGATGTTTTAATCCAGTGACGGAAAAACAAGCGGTAGGAGGGACGACAACAGTGTATATTGTTTGATATGCGATGTCAGTTCATAATAAGAAACGCCAAGAATGTATAAATAATTTTCCTGTATACACAACCATGTGTAAATACTATATACAATGCATTTCAAAATTATTTTTACGTTACTTAACGTTTCATCTTCATTCAATTAAACAATCCGATTTTATTGGAAAAGATAAAACAGCAAAAAAAGCCAAAATACAAAGTTCAGAATGCCAGAAAGCTCTTGCTTATTCGATGTGTCCTGAGAAAGTCTACCATAAATGGGAAAACCAATCACAATTCTAGTTTTAGAAACAGTTCTAGACCAAAGATGCAAAGTAAATTGTGCCAGCGTAATTATCGTGTTGATTACTGTGGATGTATTGAGTTAAAGCATCCACCTTATAGACTTAGTTTAGCTAGATAAGATGCCTTTTTATTAAAAAACTTGAAAAATCATTTTAGAGGGAACGGGTTTTGTATCTGATGATACACTCAAACTTGTTGAACAATAATTTCTTCTCAGTTTTCGCAATAGAACCGTGTTTTCAGGTCTGCTTCTTCGTAGCCGACGTTTCGTTCACTTTTGCGAGGTTCATCTTCAAGGCTGCTAACGTCGTTGATTCCAACAGCGGTAGCACTGATGTTGCTGCACTAAAACTGAATGTTTTCTGCAGTAGTGGAACATCATTGTTGTATCGCAAAACTACACATGCTGATGGATATTTAAATTGTCCTTACCACCATCAACCTGCGCAGAAACGTTGTGAAGTTCTGTTTGGTTCATAGAGTATTGTCCATATCTAAACCTAATTCTCAAGAAATTAAACATTTTAACTACTATACCTATAATTTATAGCTTAACTAACAATAACTACTCCAAGCATGATATCCATCACATCACAAATCAACATGTTAGCTCAAGACCGTTTCTCAACACACTTCTGGTATTTCTAAAGCTCATATATCTTCGAAATCCTACTCAAAGGTATTATCAAAACCACTTTTAAACTCTATTCCGTATTATTGGACTCTTTTTTTGTTAAAGATTATCATCATTTCAAAACTCATGGACTCGCACAATTCAATAGTACTGGTGTGGTGTGTATATGAGCGAAGCAAATCGTTCTTAGAGCACACGTGTCGTTGAGTACCAATGTTGTATTAGGGCGCTATGCGTAACCGGATCTGCACTTGCTGAACATTTGTTGGAATTTGGACGAATCTTAAAGCATCCCAGTAATCTCAAACGAGATGACGTATGTCCTCCATGCAATACTTGGAATTCAATCGTAACCATGACGCTCCAGTGACCAGGAATAGTTCTCATGTAAACCTGTCTTTCTTAGTTTGGAATTTAGTTTCAATGCAGCAATGTCAACAGCAGTAGTAGCCTGAAGATGTCTCTGCAAGAATGAACGAAACGTTGGGAATGAAAGAACCAAAGTCATGGACGCGGGTGCTACCCGGAAACCGAGAAAATATGTTGAACTGCGATTTCGGAAGTTGACAAGTCCGATTGTTGAACAATATGCTGTAGTAGCTGAAAAAAATTGTTTCTGAAGATTAAGTGTATGTGTTGATGAGAATAGAAATACACTCCGCAAAAGAATTGTCGCATAAATGCAGCTACCAATGTTGTATTGAACTGCAGTGAATAATGACTATCTATATGTCAAAAAGTTAATTAAGTCATCAATGTAATTTTGAACCATATTATCCCATTCTTCAAGATGTGCCGCTTGGAGTGTCGAAACTGAATTCCTCGTGTTTTTAATTGACGTCCTATATGATCCCAAGCAATGTGTGGGCGCCCGTCATCGGGCATAAAGAGAAAATCTGGCCATACAAACAGTGCAAAAGGTACAACATAGGGATCTAGAACGTCTGTTATGTACCTGTGTGCCGTCAATCGGGCTCCAGGTAGTGGCGCTAACTCTGTACGACCCACACAAGCAATACCTCCCCACGCCATTACCGAACCATCACCATAATTTACAATTGGAATGAAGTTACACTGTAAATAACGTTCACCAGGTCGTCTATAAACTGGTATTCGCCGGCCTGAAGTGTACAGACAAAATCTAGATTCATCTGCGAAGAACACTCTGTGTCAGTCATTTGCCTCCCATTCGGCATGTTCATGAGCAAATTCCAATTGTGCTCTTTGGTGTTCTCTGGTCAGAAGTGGACCTTTGATTGGCTCATAGGGACGTATATTATGTTCCCGAAGACGATTCCTAACAGTCGGCTTAGTAACCACTACGTTTCGGATACGAAAAAGGTCGCTTTGTAACATTTAAGTGTCGTATTCGCAGTGCACTTAAATGCAGAAAAACGGTCATCACTCTCTGAGGTACACCTTCGGCGCCCTTGTCCTGGTCTTCTATCGTATGCTCCTGTCTCACTATATCTTTTAAGCCCACGAGATATGGAAGACTGACTTTCACCAAGGAATTGCGCTATCTCTTTTTGATTTAATCTAACAGTTCATCGTGGGACAAATAACGAAAATTACGATTCTGAAAAGCCATTGCGTCAATATGACTTGTCAATCTGAATTATACCTAACCTCATTTGTTTTTTTAATAATATAAAATATTATTAAAAATCTGGTGTGAAGAACACAAATACAGGTTCACTATTAATATTTTTGTGAACGTGTCCGAACATATCTCTCCCCAGAGACGTAGATACGTATTTCGCCTTTCTACAGGCTCATCGGTACGCCCCTGCTGGAGAAAGAATATTTCCAGACACATTCACAAAAAAGAACCACATCGCCACATCACAGAAATTATCCAGACCGGGCGTAGAAGTAAATTCAGCGCTGAATTTACTACCTACTTTCAATTATTCTGATCAATTTGTTTTTTTTTCCTAAACAACAGAGCTGTAAGGGATTTATTTTATTTTATTATTAAAAAGAATGGATTTTTTAGTAATTATCTTTGCTAGAAGGAATAAATAAACACGCAAATACCTCGATTTAATATTGGGTAATGTAGCTACCCTATATTTACTTTTGCAGAGTGTATATCCAATCTAAGGAACGTCGTGGAGCAAAATAAAAAAAAACATGTCAAAATCGTTCAAAAATCATATCAGCAGTTTTCATTGATTAGGTACAGTGTTATGTAGTGTATTATGAAGTTTTTCTGACCGGCCAAACAGTTAGCAGTGCAAATTATTTGAGTGTTGTTCTCTGCTGGTCGACCTGACGGCTTATTATTGTCGAATACCTTTATTTCGCCTTTATAACAGATTTTTGCATTCTTCACATCCAACGTTAGGTCAAACGGCCGCTTTTTCTGTGCAAAAGTGAAAAAATCAAAGTTCAGTTTTACTTTCGTTGTTGTTGTTTTCTAATAGGAAACCATTCAAAACAAATATACCTAATTTTTCTTTGTGCTAAATATAAAGCACCGTTATATATATGTCAAAGTCATTCGAAGTAATATTTTTACAAATGTGCTAGCGAGATCAGTATTTATTTATTGGTCAACTTTAACTGTGTGTTTCTGGAATTGTGTTGACGATAATTAATTTCTGTAAAATGCAAAATAAAGAGACAAGTAAGTATAAATGTGTGTCATTGATCTGCTTTATGTTTACGTCGGTATACTTGAAAATTACCCATCAGAGTACATAACCTTAAAATGGTGCAATTTCTCTAAATGTTTGATCTTCTGTAAGCCATACAAAATGTTCACCCAATTTGACCTCTTTGAAATTGAAAACATAGATTAAGCAGTATTTAATGAGTTATTGCAATTAATTTCAAGCTGCTATTTTTTGCGTTTTACGAGTAATGCCTCTTTTTTTCAGGTAAACTTTGTTTTAATAAAATTGAACTGTTAGAAATATGGCGAAAAAAATTCATAAAAAAAGAAAAGTTTGATGCCCTTTTCAAGCATGTAGTTGAAAGAATTGAAGCTAATACGATTTCGGATAAAATGGAGAAACATATAAAGCAAACATTACATTTTTTCTGCGTAAAGTTGGCTCAAAAGTGGGAAAAATGTCACAGAAGGATGCATGTGTTTAAGGATCAAAATCATGCGTGGTTAAATTCAGATTTAAATTTTGTGGTGAATGGCACCGAAAAAGTTGTTGGTCGTCCACGTGTGCCATTCAACGCAAAATCAGAATTTGGGAAAAGAAAAGAAGCTGCAGACCTTTCAAATGAGAAAGCTGATACAAATCTTCTCGTTCGTGCAGCAGCTATACCAGCTCGTAAGCACGGTGATGTTGATTTAGCTGCAGTGCTAAAAGAAAGTATTGAAAGCCCAACAAGACCATAAAAAATGCGTAAGGTTTGCTATCAAGATCTCCAAAAGCCAATTCCACTATCTGCGGATTAGGTTTTAGCTTTTATTCTTGAATATAATTTTTCCAAAGAACAATATAATGCAATACGCCACGAAAACAAATTACGTAATTGCGATATATATCCACATTATAGGAAAATTACAGCTGCAAAGTTGAAATGTCGACCTCAGGGTATAATAGCCAATGAGACCCTAGCCAAAGTTTCGTTGCAATCTATTTTGCTGCATACGCCTGAAAGAATTGTTGACCTCCAAAAAGAAGTTTTTGAAACTGTAATGGAAGCGGAGAAGACGAATTTTTTGGGATTTGATAGCAGCACTGGTCAGTCGCAATATAAACAAACTTTTAATGAGGCAGGTGTCAAATAGCTGTGATGCCTCTCTTTTAGCTACTACAGTTATTCCTTTAAGGTTACTGCTCTTATCCGGAACGCCAATTTGGAACAACCGCACACCACAGTCTGTAAGATTTTGTCGGCCCATAAAATTGCAGTACATAAAGGAGACAAAACAAGTTGTTTTAAAGGAAGACCTGGATTTAAAAAAAGAAATTGACGCTCTGGCAAGCGTAAGAATATCAATTGGTGATGGAAAATTTGTTGAAGTATCATTTAAATTATTTTTAACACTCATTGATGGAAAAATTTTAAACATTATAACTGGAACTAGATTGTGCTGCTACGCCGAAGGACTTCATGAACACATTTAATTACAAAAGTGAAATATTCCGGGCAAAAGATGCAAACTTAAAATTTGGACTTAGTCCCCTTCATTTCTGGATTAGATTTTGTATTACATTTAGGCTATAAATGCGAATTACAAAAGTGGCAGGTACGAGGAGATGATAAGTTAATTATTTTAAAAAGAAAAACAGACATACAAAATGCTTTTTGGAAAAAGCTCGGACTTCGTGACGACATGTCCAGAGTAGGTGGCTCCGGTTCCACAAATGACGGAAACACTGCTCGTCGAGCTTTTACTGAGCATGTTATTTTTTCTGAAATAACTATATCGACAAAGATTTAATATATCGATTCAAAATCATTTTGATTTGTTTATCCTGCCAGTTTGCAATTAATTCAAGTAAATTTGAAACATATTACTTTGAAACAGCAAAATGTTTTCAGAATCTATATCCTTGGTTGACAATGACTTACATAGTACATAAAGTACTAATGCATTCAAAAGAAATATTAGAAAATACAGCACTTTCAATGGGTTATTTTGCAGAAGAAGCAGCTGAATCGCGACATAAGATATACAAAGCCGATCGATTGCATCACGCCCGCAGAAACAATCGTACCAATAACCTGCTAGACGTATTTAATAGAGCTGTCGATACTTCAGATCCATTAATTTCCACAAAATTTTTAAATAGGCGCTTGCAAAAGCGGAAACATTCTACTCTTCCACCTGAAGCAATTGAACTGTTATGTTGCAGCGAAACCATAGAAGAAATTCATCTTAGCAACCAAGACGATGAAATTAATGAAATTGAAGAGGACCTATTTGATTTAAATTTACAAAACGAATTAGATTTAAGCAATTGCTGAATATTGTAGTTTAATTAAAATAAATAAATGAATACTACGTATAATGTTTGCATTAATGGTTGCAAAAGGGTTAATTTTTGGTCGCTAATGGGTTAAGTTGCATTTTTTAATAGATTTATTCTTACATAGTAAATTCCTACAGGTTTTAGTTTGAATACCATGGTTTTGAAGAAGTTATTAATTTAGCACAGAAAAAGTGGCTATTTGACCTATAGTGCATCCATACAATTGGCGCCATAAACAGTACTCAAACGCCTGTAAATTTCGATAGTCGCGCAACCTTTCAGCGTTAAAAATTCTATCACGGATCGCTGCTTGGTACGGATCCAAGAAATCGAACTCATGATAAACGACATTGTTACTCAGCGATGGCACACAGGGAAATGAAACTTTCCATTTCAAGACGAGAACTTGTTCCTATCACCATTACTTATACTATGGCATTCTTGGAGACGTTATACAATCAATATGTCCTCGTAAATAATACAATTTAAAAACGTGATAAAAAAACTCTTAATGTATGTAAAGTGTAACGGTTTGAAGATAATTCTTCATCATAGAAAAGAGTTTTTGAGTTATTTTGGCTTGAATTGACAATGATTTGCTGATTTTTTGGTAACAGTAAACTTATTAAACTCTGCTACAGTTTTACATAAATTTAATTTCAAAAATTTTCCATTATGTCTTTTTGTAATTCAACCGGTTCAAATAGCGAAGGATTGCCCAACCCATCTACAGTATATGCATGTCTAATTAATATCATTTCACGTCCGTGAAGTATTCATCCATCGAATAGACATTTGATCGTGTGCAACGCGTAACGCGGTGTCATTTCCAATGCAAGAAGAGAGGTGAATTACCCATGCATTCCAAATCTGGACTCAACGCAACGCACGCAATCGCATCGCGAATTGTCACCGGCAATAATTTATGTCGGCGTTTTACCGAGAATAAGAAGCTGGAGCATGTTCGTGCATTTAATGACTGACAGTTGATAGATTTATGAGCGGCGGAGGCCAGGTAATTGTGCGGTTATCGTCGAAGAGAATCGCTATGTTCGTATGCTTTGTAGCACACAGAAATTTCAAAGATATCCAAACGAAAACGTATAAGCTTATAAATGTGTATACGAGGATATGTACATATGCTACTGTGATCAAAAAATATTTATTTTCTTCCAAATTTATTTAATTTCCTTTGAAGTAGTTCCTTTTCAAAATAATTTTTGATTTTTGTTAGTCCACGTTTCGAACTTTCTTTTACCTTTTCAATCAATTCGGAATGGTGTCCACTGAGCGGTCTTTTGAATCGTGTAAATAGGAAAAATATATGGTGTTAAATCCAGCGAAGACAATGACTGGGTAAAGAGTAGGTAGCGGATGAACGAGAGGATAACCTAGGAACATCAAAGCTAAGGAAGGAAAGATGTGATGGGCGCCATAACATTCTCGACCAAAAATTAGACGTCATACCATGTCTATCTAGCAACGCAGTATAATCGGTTCCTTGTTCCGGGTAAATGTCATCCTTCTTGAATGAAAGATATTTGAGGAAGCGTTGTTGAATCGTTTCAATGAAGAGTTGAAGATAAATGTATTGAGGAGACTACCACCTGACAAGCATATTCCAGTTCGCTGATGACAAAGCTGAACAATAGTGTTTTCAAGAGGCGATCACTTCCAAAATACCTTGAAGAGCGTATAGTGAAGCCAAGGTTTTTGTTGCTGATAAATACGGGTTTGCTATGTGAGGTAACAATTCTAGGATGGGTCAAAATAGCACTCCAAGATCGTTAACTAACCCACCTTTATTTAATGCACAGTTATTCATGCTGTGTAAAGAAGGAATGGGATTAAGCTTACGCGTGAAAAAGAGGAAACAGCATTTGTTGACGTTCAAATTTAATTTAAATTTGCCACATCAGTCAATGAGAAAATCGATATTTTCCTGCAAATTAAGAACGTAATTCCAGTCAGAAATGGACGTGTACAATTGCAGGTCGTCAGCATATGCAAGGACCGGACAGGACAAATTGCCAGTATATAAGGCAAACAAAAGTGGTTCTAAATTTGATCGCTGCGGTACTCCAGAAGTAGGAAAAAATCAAGGGATTTATTACCATTATAATGGACCTAATTACATCTATTGGATAAGTAACAACCAAGTACTTTCAAAAGGGAAGGAC
The DNA here is from genome assembly GCA_935421215.2 of Melolontha melolontha. Classification (NCBI taxonomy): domain Eukaryota; kingdom Metazoa; phylum Arthropoda; class Insecta; order Coleoptera; family Scarabaeidae; genus Melolontha; species Melolontha melolontha. Next base: position 134,654,042 of record OW285240.1, on the reverse strand, counting down.
TCATTCCAAATTCTGATAATTTGCGATGTAAGATATCATGGTCAATCAAAAGTGCTGCTAAGTCGGTATAAGTTACATCAACCTGTCCTTGCTCATCTAGCTCCCGATATATAATCTGTGAAATGCATAGAATGTTTGTAACAGTAGACCTTCCACGTTCCTTCCAAGCCATGTTGATTCAGAGATATACGCGATCTAGTATTTTCATAGATGTGAGAAATAGTATACTTTCTAACATCTTGGCGCGATTTGATAGTATAGGTATGGGCCTGTGATTGTTAATATCTGGTCTTAAGACCCTTTTCAAATACAGGCCTAACTCTTGTTCTCTTCGGAAAAAATCGAACTTCTCAAAGACATCTTGAATAATAATGCTGCGACTATCTTGGTTCCAGTTATTTCACTTGCTAAGATTGTAATTCAACAGCTTGACGTGTATAAAACGTCACGAACCTCCCACATTGCCAACCCTTGACGTCACCACGCCCATTATGATTAGTTTATGATCTGCATCATAACAGAACGTACCGTTTCCTTGTGTGAACCACCACCAGAAGGGTAATAAATGTCAATATTGGCGATATACACTTCTTCAATATTTGACTGGAAGAAGAATTTATTATGGTGAATTATTTAAGAGTACGTTAGCTTTATATCTACATACAATACAAAAACCATATATAAACGATGAAATTTGAAATTAGTAGATTTATTTTAAATACGTATAAAAAATTTTAGAATTTCTTCTATAGACGTATCTACAATTCCGGTCACAATACCGATATGTTTATAATAACAGCGTTTTTGCTTTTTTTAATATATTAAATATATTTCGTATACACCTGTCTATACAAGAGAACTGCTGTTTTGTTTTTACACAAATGTCAATATAGTATATATATTAAATTTCCGTTTGACGTCTATATAATGCGACAATACCATATATCAGATTGGAAGTCCGGCTCGAAGGACCATATAAAATAGAAGGTAGTTATTTTACGAAAGCTGTAATTGTCTATCATTGTACTTACTGGTACAATTTTTTGCAATCCACTTTAATACTTCTATTTACAAATGTGTATATTTCGTAATGAAATCTATTACAATCGAGGATATTGTTATAGTATTACTATAATTATAAATGCATGCTATTAAATTGTATCTTTCTTTGATGTTTTTATACAAATTGAATACATAATAAAGTAAGAAGACTAGCTGTCACTATATAAGATATTGTTAAATGTGCTATCATTTACAGTATATAAACTTGTTAAGAATGCATTCCAGTTTAGTAACGCATTTATTGCCATATAAAAATATCTATTAAAGGCTAAAATATTTTTCCACAACCACAAAAAGATCCATTATACATGTGTCTCTTACGCAAAAACCCGAGACATGTAAAAAAATTTCAATGTGACGATTGTGTTTTAACAAAACAACTCATTAAACGATGCGCATTAAAATGCGATCTTACTTCTTAACATGTTATTTCCTCACAATACATTCCTTTTGCCCGCGTCTTTGCGCCGCTATAAAAGTGCAACTGTGTGAGATGATACCGCGTTCAATCCAACAAATTCAACATATGCGCCCAAAATATTCACAACCGCTTATCGCGTACGAGACCGGCTATCCGTTCCTTGCAATTACCGCGAATGTTAGCGATAATTTACCGTGTTTTTTTCTCCCGAGTTGAAATTGTCTTTTAAGTGCTGTTACCACAATATATTTCACGTATTAAATTTGAATGAAGTTATGGCCAGTCTGCTTGGGTAGGGACAGGTTTTCTGAATTCTCGGTTTCCGATGGTGCTCGAGGCATCACTGCCTGCCCAACAAAGTAGCCAAGTTTGTCCTGTCTTGAGGTATAATTACAGCAAAGCCGGTTCTTTTGGACTTGATTGATGGATTGCTCTGTCAAGCGAGCCAGTCTTTTGTATAGTGCCGTCTTGTTTTCTTCGTACGGGGATAGAATAATTGAAATTATAATTTGGTGAATTTTGCACACAGAGGATAGTTTTCTTTTTGCCAAAAATAAATTCTGCGGTGGATTGCCTGCATTGTTCTTTTTAATGAAATAAAACAATTCATATTAAATATGCAATTGAAGAAAATTATATTAATTAAAATCTATTCAAAGTTTAACGTGAATTTTAATGTATTGTTGTCTAGATATTAGTAAAATATTAAAAATAAAAATTTCATACCTATTTTTTTATGTGATCGGTCCTCGTATATAATCGAAGAATCTATAAGCGGTTCCCATACAGTACAATTCTTGAAGGGGACGGTGTTACTTCTAAAAAAGAAAACTGGAATCGTGCCGTTACTAAATTGGGATGCAATCGAATTTTTGATTAACATAGATAAAAATTAGATACTTAATTTGAATGCGTTATTATTTTATCCGGCTTTATGACGTAAATGTAAATACAAGCGTTGTAATAAAATCGATTGAAAAAGGTTTATGCATGATCTGCATGAATTATCGGCTAATAATTACAATAATTTTTATTTTAAAAAAGGTATAGAACCACTTATCATATGATTATTTGTATCCTATATACGTATTTCGACAACTAGGTTGTCATCTTCATTAAAAAGTAATTACAACAGTGTAATTACTTTCTAATGAAGATGACAACCAATATGGGCTCGTAGTAAAACTAACACACAAAGATCGCGAAACACGTTGCGGTTATACTATGATTTGTTTCTAAAGCATGTTGAGCAACACTCAATTTATTTGGTCTGACGTTATATATGTTCTTTATAACGGGTTACTATTGGGCGTTTCGTTTTACCAAGGTATTTCAATTTACAATCGCTCCAATTAATTTTATATACTGGGTGTATTTTTGACCTTGAAACTTTCTAATATCTCGAAAAATACGTAGTTTACGAAAAAAATTCCAATTTAAAATTTAATAATTCAATGATGGAAATACATAGTGCTAGAATTACTTTCATCGATTATAGCGCCATCTATCATGCATTGAAAAAAATGTTTCAAGCAAATCCTACGCACTTTTTCCAGTGGAATTCGAATCTGTAATAAAATATACAGGTTCCTACTTAAGATTTCAAAGTTACCCCCGTTCCACCTACATAGAGGGAGAGAGAGAGATATATCAGTGTTTTTATTCTCCTCAATTTTATCTTTCCCGTTTTTTAAAAGAGACTTAATCGAATTTCTGAATTTGAAAGCAATTTTTAGAAGTCGTTCTTTGACAAGTTTTCATTTAGAATTCGAAAGGAAAAACCAAAATAAGTAAAAACAAAACGTAATCAAAACTGGTTGTGTATTGATTGTATCCGTATAATACGCAATACAATAACAAATACTTTGGTTAAACTCAATTAGTCTTAGGTTACGATTCAATAGTTATAATTTAATTAAAAAAATTCAAACCTACGTACTAAATGAAAGTATAAAAAGGAATATTAAAGTTGCTTTAGCATTTAAAATCCAGTAATTGTAAATAACTTGTTGACGGACAATCTACAATTAGTTCATAGGTCATAATTACAAAAACTCTCACAGTTAGACTCCATTCACAAACAGTAAATGTACCGTACTACGTATAAATAGCGTATTTTATGCTATTTATAGTAACATCTCATACGTAAATGTATCTGAAGAAACGGTGTGCTGGATAAACAACAAGCTAAACGAAACCATTTTATCAGGCAATAAAACCAATTCATCTACTGAGAAAGAAAATTCAGAATGTATCAAGATCGTTGTTTGTGTATTTGCAGCAAACAGAGAATCCAAAAAACAAAATAAGATTAGGAAAATTGCGTTACGAAAGGGCAAAAGAAAAAGAATAAAAATTAATAATATGAACAAAGTATGGGAAAAAACAGTCACTATTGGTAAAAGGAGAAGGAAATAACAAATCAAAACAAATCAAATGTCAAACGCACGGGAAAAGTGAGGTTAATATACGTAAACCAAAAATAGGAAAGGCTGATCACAACACGGAAATTTGAAATTTAAATGCGAGATATGCAAAAGCCAAAGAGAATACGAAATGTCAATTCAAGTATTTGCAGCAAACAGAGAATCCAAAAAACAAAATAAGATTAGGAAAATTGCGTTACGAAACGGCAAAAGAAAAAGAATAAAAATTAATAATATGAACAAAGTATGGGAAAAAACAGTCACTATTGGTAAAAGGAGAAGGAAATAACAAATCAAAACAAATCAAATGTCAAACGCACGGGAAAAGTGAGGTTAATATACGTAAACCAAAAATAGGAAAGGCTGATCACAACACGGAAATTTGAAATTTAAATGCGAGATATGAAAAAGCCAAAGAGAATACGAAATGTCAATTCAATGTCAAGTAATCTTTAAATCTGATTGGACAAGAGAAATTTGAGCTGAGGAAGATTTTATTTTTGAAATAATAAATTACGACAAAAAAAAAAGGAAAAGAATTTAGAAAAGATAATAAAAGAAAGGCAAGCAGCAAATGCGTTTTTGTATATTAGTATAGAAAATACAAAGAATGAAATGAAAAAAAAATGCGCATATGCAAGAAAATAAAAAATAAATTAAAATAGGTGATGTAGAAACTAATGTAGGATTAGAAGAATTATGTGACGGAGGGTTATATAAATGAAGGAAGGCTTGAGAAAGATTAGACACAAATTTTTGAATTTATTCAAACGCACAAAATATTTAATTTCTAATTTAGTATTGAAACTTCGAATTAAACTTGTTATAAATTTATACGGCGTTTTAAGATTTAAAATTAATTCTTCAGCTGCAATTAGTTGAAATTTTATTTAATTTTAAAAATTAACAAATTATACACTAGGAGAATAAATTAAAATTTTTGAGAAATAGGAGATATGGAGAAAATATATAAAGAGGAATTGGATGAGTTATACGGAGAACAAGAATCAGGCTAAGTTATAAACTCAGGGCATAATTTGAAGTCTATAAAACTTACATAAGAATTTCGAAAAGTATATGAATAATTAGTTTTGAATTAATTAATTGTAAATTCGATATTGCAGTAAACATTTTTTGAAAGATATCTTCTAAGAAAGATTGTAGTCTAACCCTACGCTACAATTTTTTTTTGCTTTTTGAGAATTTGATGATATTATACAAATCTCCTCTTTATTTACTTCAATTCTAGTGAATAAAATTTTTGAATATCCCATGCTCGATTTTAATTTTACCATCGATACCTAAAACGAATATATTTTAAATATATTCGTTTTCGCTTTTTTTGCTTGACACCGATCGGAGTTCGTGCAAAAATCTAGTATGTAGAAAAAAAAATTTTTGATCGTATGAATTGATTGTATGAATTCAGATCAGTTATAAATTAGCTTGGCGAAATTACGTGACATTTAAAACAAATTCGGAACCGTTAGGAATTCATCGCGCACACACACACACACGAATAAAAGCTAATATTGACTCGGCACGAATAATAGGGGTCTCTCCTTTAGGTTAATTATTCGAAGAAAATTACAGACCGCAGTAAATCACGCGGTCGCGCCGCAATCATCGAATTTAAATAACAATAAAGAGGGAACCGATGTAGGAACATCGTGTTGTATCAACGTCTCAATCTTTCGCCTGTATAATTTATGATGGCCACCTTTATCATCTCGACGGTTTAATAGATTTAATTACCCGTTTGTCGGATCGTCTCTTTACCCACGACGCTGCCTTGCGTAAAGCCGGCCGTAATTCGATGGGTTTGGACGTACGCTGTGGATTATGTGAATGTATATATTCAAAAATATATACAGAGTCTTGGAATTCATCTTTTATTTTGTCTTTTATATTCATTTTCTGTTCAAAATTCTATTTGAAGGTACGGAACATTGCACTTTCTTTATTTTAGGTTATGTTATACCGGGTGTCTTGAAATAAAGAGACAACGTATGAAAAATGGAAAGATGTAATTATTTATTAGAGAACGGACACGCTTACCACATGACGCAAAGCCCAGTGCAGTACTGGCGAAAGGCTGTATTTCTAAAATATTTAATTTTATTTATATAATTGGAAAACGAACGGGTGGTGATCTACAAAATTACGAAATACATATTTATTTGTTGAAAAGTTGTATTTATAAAGTTTTTAATTTTATTTATATAATTGGAAAACATACGGGTGGTGATATATCTATCTAAAATTACGAAATACATATTTATTAATTAATTTTATTTATATAATTGGAAAACAAACGGGTGGTGATGTATAAAATTACGAAATACATGTGCATTTGTTGAAAAGTTGTATTTTTAAAATTTTAAATTTTATTTCTATAATTGGAACATTTTTATTTGTTCATTTTGTCGTTCAAGTTGAGTAAAGGAGTATTAATATTGACTAGCAATAGTTTCTCAAGGTTTTCTTCTGTCAATTTTGTTCTCTTTGAACTAAGTACATCCTTATAAATAGAAAACGTCCTTTCTACATCGCAACTGGTTATAGGTGCATTCTGGAAATATTATTTTATTTCTTCATATTTAGCCGTTAGATTTTGTGGAATTCTCTCCATACATAATTGCTGCAATGTAATTAAATCTGGATTTCTATTAAGAATTGCTTCAAACTTTTGCCGAAGGCCACATCCGAAGTCACTTGGAATACTTTTCAAATTATTAACAGCCACATCTAATGTGGTTAATCCGTCATTTAACTTGAGATTTCGATTTTCAAAATAAGTGATTAGTTTTGGCAATTTTCCAAAGTGTTCGTGAAGAAAGTATAAATGATTTTTTAAATTTGGGATTTGTGTGAGCTCCTTGCACTCACCAATACTTCTAGCATCCTCCTTTAGCAGTGTTACGAAATGTTTTAGACTATCGAAATTCTCAGCATAATAACTAGTAGCTTCCAGCCATGTTCCCCATCTAGTTATTACTGGAGTGGGAGGCAGTGACAGAGATAGAAATTTTTCCCTGAAAAGAGCTACTCTCAATGGTGCTTTTCTAAAAACTTTTTTAAAAGCTGATACAAGTCTATCAACTTCCGGAAAAGTGTCTCTGATATATTCATAGATTCTGTGGAGAGCATGTGCTACACAAGTAATATGCAGCATATAAGGATATGTTTTCTTCAATAGTCTGCCTGTTTTTAACATATACGCAGCACTATCACTGACAAATAAAAGTATTTTTTCTTTGTACGTGGCGTCCGAATGAAGCATTTTTTGCATATTCTCCTTAATGGTTTCAGCAACTGTTTCCGCATCAACTCTATTTATAACACTTGTTGCTATTACATATGAGTTATAGGGAATAGTTGGATGTAGTACACCAGCTACAACATTTACCACACAGCGTCCTAACATATCCACCGTTTCGTCGGCGCTTAATCCATATGTATTGATTTAAAAGATGGCTTCTAATGCGTTCTACTGTTCTCGTATAGCACCTAGAAACATAATATTTGCGTAAAGTTGATTCATCAGGAACATTTCGAATAGTATATTTTTTCAGAAATGTCTTCAAAATTGGATTGTTCAATTTAAATAATGGAATATTAGCTGCCATAAAAGTTTCACAGAGTTCTTCGTTAAAATTGTCGGATTCCAACGGGTTCAATTTTTTTTCGTGCTTTAACGATCCTGCGTGACGTTTTACGGTTGATTTATTGCAATTTTTCAATAACGTTTCACGCACTTCACAATAAATTTCGGAATCACTGGCAAACATACTCGTACAATCAGTATGGCCCTCAATCCAACTCGCCATTGTTTCACGATGCCATTCTCGACGCTCTTCCATTGTCTGAAAAAGTAAGAATATTCTAGATCCAAATAAACGAAATTAAATAACGAAATTTTATGCACACTTACGTGAAAATAATTGGAAGATGTTGCTTAAATGAAAAGAAAAGGAATGTACGTGCTATTTCTCTTACGAAATACGATAAACTTATTTATTTTATCTACGTACACGCCACCACTGAAAACATTATATTCTCCGAATACAATAGCTGGGTTGTCCATTGTTATCGCTGCGATACCAGGTGGCCAAGTAACTCAAACAAATACTTCATTGAATTACGCCGGAATGTACTGAGCGACGTTATACACAATTCCAATTGCCGATTGCGTTTTATGGAAATTGCATCCGTTCTCTAGCAATTATATAGAATATACAATACTAGTTGGGTATGGCGCCAAAGAAAAACAAGGTTTAAATGTATATGTGAGTAATGTCTTCACTTAGTTATGAGAAAATAATTTTTCTTTATTCGAGTTCAGGCGACAATACGGCCTTTCACCTCTAGTTTATCAGCAATTCTCTTTACCGACTAATTATATTGTTCTATCGGTTTTTGTCAGTATCACACACATATTTAAGGGACAAAAAAATATGTATATAATTACATTACAAATAATTAAAGATCAGGTATCTATCCCATGGATACGCTATATAAAACGTTTTGCTTTATGACGATTTTGCTTTATTATAAACATAATAATTACGTTTAAAAGGACGTTCAAACTTTAATTTTAATTAATGCGGCGTAGGTTTGTGGACATATTCGACGTAAAGGCTTATTATTAAAAAAGACCAGATATGTATCCCATTGGACACGCCATGAACACGCTACATAAGGCTTTTTGGTTTATTATAAACATAATGATTTTACTTTAAATGTGGTATAGGTTTGTCGACATATTCGACGTAAAAGTTATTATTGATATCCACAAAAAGAATCGTAATAAAAGCACCCGGGTATAATGTTTTGATATGAAAATATAAACATTTATTATTTTTATGAATAGGAACTGTTATCGTCTAACAATGTCTAGGAACTTCATCGATTTTTTGCAAGGCAATAAACTTGAATTACAGTTGTATTTCAATAAATATAGAATAAACAAAGATATGGAACGACTTTAATTACATTTTGGCCCTAAAAATTTGGAAATTTTCGATGAATTACAAAGAAACTTGATTTTTTTTGATTTTTGGTTAGACATTTATACGTATTCTTTAGAGTTGCATAGCTGGGGCACCATTTAGCCGTAAACCTGTATATCTAAAATATTTTCCCAAAATTTCCTCTTATAAGCGAGAAAATAAATGATAAAGATATTTAAAAAAATATTTGTCGCCCTTCTTTTGTTTGGACTATACCTAGCGAAACAATTTTACCTGTGACTCAATCAGTTTCGATCGTGGCATGTGTACATTTCGATTATGCCTTACACAACGCATTCGCAACGCATTACACAACGCATTCGCGTTCAATATTATTTACATTTATGGTGAAACCGGTGGAAATACTCCTAAAACCGTCTGTATAGGGAGCGTTTTCCAAATAGATTCACCTATTTACAAATCAGTTCTTTTCAGAACAAACAGTTGTTACACTTATTATTGTTAATTATTAATTCTCATACACATGAAGTTCATTATAGTTAGTATACTGTAGTCGACAAATTTTAATTTCTGTTTGCGTAAATAGTGTGTGCTTGATATATCCAACGTTGCCTGCTTTCAAACAGTGGAGGGAGAAGCAGAGTGGTGGACACACATACTCATTTAGCATGCCCTATTCCCTAACAAACACAACGGTTGTAGAACATTTATTTCTCTACGTACGTATATTAATAGTCGATTTCAACATGCATGTTTTTACAACTCGAGAAAAGACACAAATCATAAAATGGTATTATCCCAATAGACACCTCAATGTTCCTGTACATACCCGATATCCACACAAATTAAATGTATGGACTGGTATTTTAAATAATTCAATTGTCGGTTCTTTCTATAGGGACATATGAGTAATGTCCGCCAAGAATTTTATTATAAGTTGGCATACTGCCAAGAACAATGTGGTGGATTACGTGAACCTTTAATTTAGAATATTTATTTTTTGTTATTATCGGAGAAGAGTTAATTTATTTTCTTTTCATAAGAGTTACATTTATTTTTTTTTTACATAATTTAGAATTCATATTTCATTTCATTTTATTTATTCGCGGAAAATATAAGCTTTGTTGTACATCCTCATAAAAGTAATACACCATGAAATAAATATTTTTCTGTAAATAATCGTGGGGAATTTTATACGTATTTCTAAGATGCGTTCTACAACCCTCTGAAGCAATCGATTTACTGACTAGTTATAGCTATAATCTGACTGAACTTCAACGTACCCCACTTCGTACCTGCATACATTCATTGGCAACCTCGCTATATGTCTTTCTTTACTTTTCTCTGTCGCGCTCTTTTCCTCTTCTACTTTCGTGCCAGAAATTAAAATTTGTCGATTGCGGTATATACACGTAGTATAGAAGTGAAAGTCATGTCTCCGGATAATGTGTACTGATGATCTGTAAAAACAGTGAAATATCGATATTTGCACATTCCGGCCTGATATGTCTTTCACAAATTTTTCATTTTTCATATATATATATATATATATATATATATATATATATTGAGGTAGGTCAAGCCTACACACAAGAATCCCTAGTTAAGATAAGATACAGATCATTAGTTAAAATGTGAATATTAGAAATTAAGATAATTTCTTGAACTGAAATCTTCATCTGTCAAATCAATAAAGTTGATTTCGCGTTTTAATTGTTGGAAATTAATTTGCTTTTCTTATTGATTTAACTTTTCTTTTGCCTTAGTCATTTTAATTATATATCTTGTATTTCCGAGAACTTTCAACTTAATTGATCAATAATAATCTATATACATTCATTAGAGTAAACTGTACTTATTCAAATTAAATACAGCGGGAAAAAGCCCAATTACAATTTAGCACAAAAATGAGATTTTTATGTTCATATGATAAGTATTTATATATTAAAATAAAATATATAATTTTTGGAAGATATTTATGTGGCAAAAATAATTAAATTGTCAATTTCATTAGAATTATTTACGAGATTAAATGAATACATATTAGATAAACGAATCAGAAGCCTAAATGGAAAACAAACGATAGTTAGCGTCATGATGTAAAAATTTCGAAAACCACGCCGACGTTTTATAAAGTGCTCCATCTAAAATAAGAAGAAATTTATTAAATTATATTGAAAAATTATACTACGAACCTACAAAAATATTACCCGTATATCCAGAACCTTTTTAACGTATTTTGTGCATTGATACATCATCCAGTTCCTTATAAAACGAACTTTGCATTTCACTGGGGACAACATCGACAGAAACTCGAAGCCAGCAGGGACGCAAGCCGATAGCCCGCTACCGAAAACCTGTATCCCGAACGTTTTGAATTCAAGATAGATCCTGCCTTCCTGAACACCATCTAATTCCAATCTAAGTATCATTAACATCTCCTAAAATTTTGAAAACATTAAATTAGTTCAATTCATAACAGAAAACTCAAAATCATAGATATTTTTCAAGGTATGTTTACTAAGTTAAGTTAAAATTAGGTTATTTTTATAAAAATACGAAGAAGTCAGTTCTCTGGTTAGTCTATAAAGTTAGTTTATGTAATAAAATAAGATATTAAGAAAGTTATCATTGAATATCGTCACGTAACCTATAATTTATTGTGTTCAATTTTATCACGTGACTGGATGCCAATTTAAATTTATATACTAAGTACATATCTATCACTTACCTGCTTTATTTTTAATTAATTCTCTCATTAAACTATTTGCATAATCCTTAGATCCTTTTGTTTTATTTAGTAGATTTTGCTTTGAAAACACTATTATCTTTGATTTTGTTTACTATTGGTGTGCATGTGTTCTATTGACGTACCGAATCTACCTTATGAGTGTTTTTTCTATAAAGCACGACAATCAAGAGTCTCATTGTTCTAGATTAGCCCGACACTTAACAGAATATTGCCCACAACAAACTAAGTAACTGGTTATACACAAGAACAGCTGTTTAGGTCATGTACACTTTATTATTAAAACGATTATATCGTTGATGTATATGCATATAACATATGTAATATGTTATACAACCCCATTTATATGTAACTTTTAATAACCTACTAAATATAGAGATTTATAATTCACATTTAAAAACTTAACTTATACTTATTTAAACATTAAATTTTATAATTATAATCTTTAATACACCAATCTGTGCGTATTATATTAATTGGTCGGCCCAACGTCGGGCTGTCACAACTGGTTTTCTACAATTTAGATGAACCAACGAAGGGACATATAAAATACCAGTTTCACTATATTTTATAATTTGGTTAGGTAATAATCTTTATTACATTCACCGTATTATATCAATATATATATGCATATACAGGCTGATTCATTTTCGGCCCTCACCATGGGGATCTCTCTTATTATTGGAGATATAGTATAGGTTTAAATTTGGCAAAGTTGTTAAATTTTGTGTTTGTTATAAATCCGTAAAGAAAATAGACCTGTGACAAATGACCTTCGTTATTTAAAAAAAAACGCGAAAACCCCATTTTCTTCTTTTACCTGTAGCACCGACATTTGGCCTTGTAGAGAAAAAATAAAAACACATCTTTGTGGCCATTTCTAAGCCTCTATCCAGTGGTGTACTCTAAATTTTTATACGACGTTTCGTTTCTGTCTGGCCATCATCAACTATCTAATTTCTTATAAGCGCCATATTGGATTTAGACATCTTCAGAAAGAGTTTTTCTTTCTGATTTCAACCTTGTACCACATGCTGACTATAGTTTTTGACATTAGGTTTTATTTGAAAGATAAATTATAAGATTAAATAAGGCAGCCTTTGGAATTTCAATCTGTCAAACATTTCATTTATTGTTCATTAATAATACAAAAATGTCATACACTAACGAAGAGAAACGAGATATGATAAGTATTTTTTATTCTTCGAAACGAAATTCAAACAGTAGCGAGTACAAGATAACAAAAACATTAATAAAAATACATATAAAAGTAAACAATAAACAATTACAGTAAATGTTCAATTATCTGGCCATCTTCGGTAATGCACAATTGGGCACGCCTTCTGGCATTTTGTACTGCCCTTTGTATAGTTCTTCTAGGAACTGCATCGAAGGCATTCTGAAGTCTGTCTCGTAATTCTTCAATGTTTTGTGGCGCATCTACTTTATAAATATTATTTTTAACATATCCCCATAAAAAAAAAATCTAGCGGACTTAAATCAGGTGATCTCGCAGGCCATTCAACAACTCCCCTATTTCCAATCCAACGGTTTGCAAACTCTTGATTTAAGAAATTTCTAACAACAGCTGTATTGTGTGCTGGTGCGCCATCTTGTTGCCACCATAAATATTGTAATTGATTTAATGGGATATTGTCGTCAAGATAGTCAGATACGTATGTACGTAAAATGTTTAAATATCTTTCTCCATTTAAATGTTCTTTATACATAACTGGTCCTAAGAGACGATTTGCCAAAATACCCATCCAAACGTTTATTCCAAAACGATGTTGTGGTCTTCTAGCCCTGTTTTGTCGGGGATTTTGTACTGCCCAATAGTGCTCCGTATTTCTGTTGAACATTCCAGAATTTGTAAATTTTGTTTCATCTGACCAGATGATTTTGCTTAAAAAATTTTCGTCATTTTCTATCCTTCCCATTAACCAATTACAATATTCCAGCCTTCTCAAATTATCTCCAGGCAGTAAAGAGTGACTAACATGGATCATGTATGGTTTAAACCTACTTTTATGTAAAGTTCTCCAAACTCTGGACTGGCACAAATTTAATTCTGACGCTACTTCGCGTGTAGAAATTGATGGATTATTATTTATCTATAAAAATACAAGATTAACATGAAATTTGAAAACACGCGTTTAATTTACCATTTGTAAAATATCTTGTCGATTTTCATTTGAATTTCTGTTGTCTTGACCATTCGCGGCTTAGTAAACGATCCATTCTCGACCAAATTTCTGTCGAGATCTAGAAAAATGGTACGATGAGGCTGTTGTCGTTCTGGATATAATTGTAGATATCTTGTACTCGCTACTGTTGAATTTCGGTTCGAAGAATAAAAAATACTTATCATATCTCGTTTCTCTTCGTTAGTGTATGACATTTTTGTATTATTAATGAACAATAAATGAAATGTTTGACATATTGAAATTCCATGGCTACCTTATTTAATCTTATAATTTATTCCTTCAAATAAAACCTAATGTCAAAAACTTTAGTCAGCATGTGGTACATGGTTGAAATCAGAAAAAAAAACTCTTTCTGAGGATGTCTAAATCCAATATGGCGCCTACAAGAAATTAGATAGTTGATGATGGCCAGAAAGAAACGAAACGTCGTATAAAAATTTAGAGTACACCACTGGATAGAGGTTTAGAAATGGCCACAAGGATGTGTTTTTATTTTTTCTCTACAAGGCCAAATGTCGGTGCTACAGGTAAAAGAAGAAAATGGGGTTTTCGCGTTTTTTTTTAAATAACGAAGGTCATTTGTCACAGGTCTATTTTCTTTTCGGATTTATAACAAACACAAAATTTAAATACTTTGCCAAATTTAAACCTATACTCTATCTCCAATAATAAGCGAGATCCCCATGGCGAGGGCCGAAAATGTATCAGCCTGTATATGTAATTAACAGTTAAAACAATGAAAAAAGGAAACTAACTCACCGTACTTTATTTATCTTATGAAATATAAACTAATAAATAAAACAAATTATAAAAACTACTCCCGCCTATGAAGAAAGGAATTTTACAGTAAAATTGAAGTAATTGCGTCACAATTCAACGACAAAAAACAGATGTGCGGTTAACCGAATGAATAGAGCTATTCAATAACTGCGTGTTGTACTTAGCGATGTTATGGACTATTTATATGGTTCATCGTAATTTCGGCCTCTTGTGTCGGGTCCTTAGTCATGAGTGAAGGAAATGGCGTTGACCAAGTATGCGAAGAAGGACGCTCGTTCCTAGGTTATGATAATAATACTTTCTTGATAAGTCATTTTTCGTGGTATTCTTTTTATTGGAAACGAATTGCGGAATCGTATGTATAGGTTCTCAGCGCGAGAAGTTAAAAAAAAATTAATTTCATTGATTACAGCACCATCTATTATGAATTTTAAAAAAATGTTGCAGACAAAGCTTAGGTACTTTTCTAGTAGAATTCGAATCTGTAATAAAATATACGGGTTCCTATTTAAGCTTTCAAGGTTACCCGCGCTACACCTACAGGGAGAGAGAGACCTACAGCTAATTCTATCGCTAATGTATTTCCTCCATTGAATTATTAAATTTTTAATCGGAACATTTTTTAGCGAACTACTTATTTTTCGAGATATTTGAAAGTTTCAAGTTAAAAAATACACCCAGTATATGTATTTCGTAATTAAATAAACTAATTTAAACTTTACAAATCGATAAAAATTATTTAAAAAAATTTAATTTCGACTAAATTGAGGGGAAAATTTGCACTTACATCTGCCCGCCGATTTCATCAAGAAAAAAATTCAATATTTAATAAAAGGTACACGAACGTTCCACATAATATATCATTTTTTATAACTTGACGGTCGTGTATTTCTGAAATTGCCGGTCTATAAATTTTCCCCGTCACCGAAAAAAAAAGGCTACACCCGACATCCTCACCGTGTCGTAAATGGAGAAAGGGCCAGAAATGACGTTCTGGGGGACAGCCATGATCCAAAAAAAAGGGGAGACATTAATTCCATCGAAGAGAAAGGACGCGTTTCGCGGAAAAGGGCGGGGAGGACGTTATGTTTAAGTTCAGACGATGCCATCCCCGTCTCCCAAAGTTCACCGAAGGTGGTTTTCCACATTTGCTCGGCCATTAATCGCGGGCGGACCTTGGGGGCGCCCGAGTAAAGTGCCAGGAGCGAAAAAGACTGCTCGAGCGAGGGAAGAGGACGGACAGTGCGTTGCGAATGGTGCGGAGTGAGCGAGATCGGGTGATTTATCTCGGCTGTCACGACCGGAAGTAACCCTGTGCTCTACAAGCGATCCCCACTAATCTCCAGCCACGTCTTCGCGACTTCCCGCCATACATCACTCTTATCGGTCCGTTAATCCACAGGGGACCCACTAATGTATTTCTCACAACACACAACGTCGCAATGTATCAAATACGCACGCACAGTTCGGACTCGGACAGTATACCGGTCCGACTCACATAGACCAGTGGTGGAGATAGTAAAAAAGGATCAGTGGAAACGAGTATGACATGTCGTTAAGACAGGATTTAATGTTACAAACTGCGAGAAAAATTAAAGAGGAAAAACATTGGATTACTTTTGAAATGGAAGGATTAACTGGCTACAATTGCCGTTGATCAGGGGCGTCCGAACACTAACTTAAAAAGAAAAAGTGTATAAACATTAAAGAACTCCTCCGGAAACTCTTTCTGCGAGCCCATTTAACCTATGGCCATTTACATTTTACATGTGTTAAAATAGCTGATTGACTTATTAACATTAATAATACTTTCCGTGTCCGGATCACCAGTTTAAATTTTTTTTCCCAGTAATTTTCCACATACGAGGTGTTTGGCAATTTAATTACCGGATTGGTACAAAATACAATTCAAGTAATACAAAAAATGTTTGATATTTATTCAAAGTAATTTCCACTCAGATATAATAATCTTTGTACGATTATTTTAGAATGTAAGCATTCTGATGTCAATTTTAAATATGGAATTCCTTATACTCAACACACCGTTATAAAATATTATTCTATCACTGGTGATGGAATGAATACCAGAAGCGCCCTCTATTGGTCTTAATGCGAGAGAAATGTAATACGATATTAATACATTCGAATAAACTATATTTATATTTTTTAATTATAATTGTTTACATTTCTTGATAATTATACCATGTGAGCAAAAATTATTTAGATAAGGGATGGCCATGGTTGGGAGGATCACTGTCTTTGAAAGGATCAGCTTGCAATCTTTTGAGGCCTGAATGTCTATGTAACTCCCGTTTTCGTTTGAATGGCCGTGGATACCGACTGGTGGGCAATTTCCGTGGACGTACCGTAGGGACACAGTAACTTGTATGCCTTTCTTTAATGCTATAATATTTTTTTTCTATTTTGCGTTCGAAATGAACTCATTATGAAACCCAAAACAGTATCGAAATGAGCTTCATTTCGATACGCTTCTTTTCATTTTTCAATGTTGGCGTTGTTCGAATACAGTAATAAATATCATTGCTGTCATTTGATTTTAAGAATTTATGTACATTTGACAGATATGAGATATGTTCGTATTTTATACAAACAACGTATGTTGTATACAATTGACAACAACATATATATGTTTCTATGTCACTCATGTTTATATTTTTAAATGAAGTATCAAGTAATGTTAACGAAAATTAGTAAGTAATATGTAATATAATATACTTCGCGGATAGCAATATTTAAATTTGAAAATGTCAAGTATCAATGTGACCAACTGCATGCTTTATATAAAAATTAAACTGTGAACTTTCAAATTAAATAATTCCAGTTTAAGCAATTTATTAATGTAAAAAACGCAAAATAGAAAAATTAGTATAAAAAACTCGTTTTATAAGGCCTTTTGCCGCACTCGCTCTTTAGAAAACTCGCCGCAAGCAGCTCGTTTTCTAAACTGATCTCGTGCGGCAAAATGGTGCCTTATGAAACTCGTTTTTTAATATACTATTTTCTATTTCGGTGCTATAAAGTGCACTTTTCGACGCCCGTTTGGGTTGCATAAAGTATTACTTTTTCGCACGCAAAATTTTGCTTTTAGAGGTTGGTCATTGCATAAATAAATCTAAATTTTAACCTTAAAATGACATATAACACCGCCGATTTTCAAATATTTAAAATACTCTAGTTAAACATCAATGCTACCAACTTCAAAAAAAGAAAATTTCTACAATTTTCGTACAAAACATGCCTCTTATTTTAAGTCTCTTTGAACTTTTAATTTTTGAATTACACGTAAAATAATATGTTATGTGCATAATTTGAATGTATTATATTGTACGTTTATTTCTTGGGATCCCTAGAAAATGATTTTATTTATTTAAATCTGTAAATCTAGACTTTTTCGAAATTTCTTTCTTTTATTGCTTAAATTATATATATATATATATATATATATATATATATATATATATATATATATTGTGATGAGGCTACCCATGTGCATGAGGGGCCTAGAGCAAAAATACAGTATTAATATTTAAATTGTTAATTTAGAATAAGTCTTTGTTAGAACTGCATTATTCACATGCCATATCAATAAAGTTAATGCCGCTTTTTTAATTTATCAAATTTGTATCAGATAATTATTGAATTTCTTGTAACCTTTCACTTTAGTAATTTTCATTTATATTTTAATTTTCCCGAAGATATTTAACTTAATTGATTGGAATTATATGTCACATATTATGGGCATGGCTGTACCAATTTTGAATCAGATAAGGCGGGAATTATCCCCAAATGAAAATAGGTAATTAGCGGAAATTGAACATTTAAAATAAACTTTTATCCATTGTAAAATTAATACAATAATTTAGATGAAATGTCAAAACGATTGGTTGTAGTAATTTATGTTATTTTGAGAAAATTATTGTCGAGATTAAATAAATATAAACAACATTCAGAATAAGATGCCTGGAGAATTAACAAAAACAATAGAGAGTTAGCTTGTGTAATTAAAAATGGTTCAACGCGTCTAATTTTTAAAAAAGTGTATGAAGGAATAAAGTGATACAAACCTAAAATAAATTAGCGAAACCTTACCAAGAAGATATCCTATAAGTTCCCGATCCACTAGCATCGTTTTTTGCGAAGGTTACCTGCACCTGAACCCGCTAAGCACTGATAACCAAAACTCCAATTTCTAAAGGACGCTAACCCGAATTTGGTACAAAACCAGCTTTTCTCCTGCATCTGAACCCGTTTTTCCTGTGTACCAAGACTGGAACATCCAACATCCCTACCGAAGAACAACCAGCATCAAAATTGAGTATTTATTTAATAATCTCCTAAAATATAAAATTTTATTAGTTACATCGCGAAAAAGATCGTTTATATTTCATTTAAATTCCTAAAATGTTAGCATTTGATCACTATACAGTTTAATACCGAAAAATGCAGTTCTTTTTACTTTGAATTGGTGTTACCTAATTTAAATATTCGAGTTATAAAGATTTCATAATAACATTTAACCTTACTTTTATTTTATATCGAATCACGTGACTTTTCATGCAAATGTAATACTATATGGTATTTTAACTTACCTTTTATGCTTTGAGAATCCAATTAAACCAGTGATATTTACCATTCATCCTCTTGTTTTATTCTTTAACAACTTTGGAAATTCATTCACTTAGCATAATTTAGTTTAAACGAATTACTACATTCTATCAAAACACTGAACCTGCATTTACGTTAATCTTGATCACTATAATCTGAGCTAGCCACATTGTGATTAAGATACCCATAAAATACTTAGTAATAGGATTAGCACGTAAAGGAGGCAGAAAAGAAGTTAAGTATAAACTGTGTTTATTATTGTATTCAAGTTCATATAAGTTAAACCTATGTCAATTAAAAATTTATTTCTTATTTATTTTATTGGCCGTGTCATAATATTAAAATAATAGACTTTTTCTTGGTTTAGCGACCTTCAATGAATTCCAATTTTTTTTAAAACAACGTTTCGACTTTTTTATTAAGTCTTTCAAGTAATTGGAACTAAAAAATTAATACAAAGAACGGTAAGAAATATATTTACATTTGTATGAATGAATTAAAATTAAAATTAAAATTAAAATAATGAAATTAAACTAAGGAAATTAAAGGATACAAAACTCACCAATTTATTTCGTATCAAAACACATATTTTGTGAAACATGTATGGCCAGGCTAGTCGAACCTTTTTTAAGGTCGACTGCCTTTCTTGGAATATTTCGTGTAACTAAATGTCTTTGTGCAGAAATGAAATTGTTTCGTTTTTAAAATTAGTTTGGTCAGAACATGTGCTTGGGAAAAATACAGTTTTTTTTTTTTTGTGTGGTTTGGGGTTGTCTTCTATTGTTTAATGAGCGGATAATAAAGTTTAGAAAGTCCATCAATCTCGCTTCGACACAACAATCAACAAACAATCAACGATCGAAATGTCACTTAAAGGCTGGTAAAGATGCACTTGCAATTCTGTCTCAAAGCTTCAATAAGGTGTCATTTTAAGACCGAGTTGTTTTCGATTACTCTTAAGGACAATAACAATATTGTTAAAAAAAAAAAAATAAAGTTCATTTTTCACTATCACCATTCATATTATTTTTCCGTTAAAATAGGCTAATTCAGCATATCTACATAATTTAATAAATCATTTTGATATTACAGGGTGATTTAACGTGAATTATTGAACAATATCTTAACGTTTTTACAACTATTATCATACAATAGCCCCTTTTGAATTGCCCCCATACTCGATGCAGCACGTACAATATCAGGTCGACGAAAAAATCATTTTAATTCAATTGAATGTATTTCGTCTTCTTATTATATTCCTGTTAAAGAAGACGACGTATAGCACGTCCACATTTTCATTTCCCGACGATAAATTTACTTGTCAAACATTGTAAACACCACCACCAATAACACCATTCCTCGTATTCATATTCAATTAATTCGTTATGGCGCAGTGGTGTCACTTTTCGGACAGAAGAATCATTTATTCTTAAATTCGCCTATTGTCGCGTTGACATCTTTTCCCATACCAGTAATTTTCGAGCTGTCAGGTCGTACGTCCGTCCCCACCATCTTCTATTCACCCCAGTGTCGGTCCGACCGTTCTTCTGATTTACGATCGTCCAAATGTACAATTGAAAGCCGCGTCTAATTTATATTTATCACTCCAATTAAATGTGTTTGTGTTATGGCCCGAACCGAGGAACGGATGATATGTGGCATATTAATCACGGGAGGTTCCCACTGTCATCCCAGGGGATGACAGTCGGGAAAGAATCCTAGGGTGTCGAGGGTAAACTTTTCTGTATCTGTATGGGTGTCGATACTAATAGTACAAGAATAAATTAATATGTTTTGAACGATTTTTAATATACAGGGTGCGATAGATAATTTTCCAGGTTTTAAAAGGTTATAAAAAGGCGTGGTAAATAGTATTCGAAAGTCTATTATATAATCTAAAAGTGCATGTAATATAGTTTATTTTCAAGTGTTTTTGGATGTTGGAAATTGCTAATTTTTCATCCTTAGCTATTTAATAATATAAAGACAATTTATTAGCCGTTCATTTAATATATCATTTGATACGTTCTTGGAATTTTCGGCTTTATTTTAAATATTTTTAAATTAGTATGTTATTTCGCGAAGTAATGTGAATGTAAGCATTGCTGTCTACGATTACGGCGCTAGTTATTCGAAATTTTTATTTGGAAAAAATTGCAATTTCCAACAGAAATTAATATCTGTTCCTTATAAGGCGTTTCTAATAAATTTGAAACCAAGTCCTCGTAGCTCAGTGGTTAGAGCGATGGTCCGGCAAATCGTGAACGTGGTTCAAATCCCACCTGGGACGAAATTTTTTCAAATAAATATTTCGAATGACTAGCGTCGTAAATGTAGACAGCAATGTTTACAGTCACATTCGCGAAATAACATACTAATTTAAAAATATTTAAAATAAAGCCGAAAACTCCAAGAATATATCAAATGATATATTAAATGAAGGGCTAAGAAATTCTCTCTCTCTCTGTGTCTTATATATATATATATATATATATATATATATATATATATATATATATATATATATATATATATAGTAAATTCATTTTGTTGGCGATTTAAGGTCTGGTTTTACTTCAAAATGTATGTATTTCCATACATTTTGAAGTAAAATCAGACCTTAAATCGCCAACAAATTGAATTTACCATGAGATACAAAGGTTACGAAATAATTATCTTTATATATATATATATATATATATATATATATATATATAGACTTGTAAGTATTATCGACCGTACTATAATAATGACTAATTAATTATTCGGGTAAGCGGTCTGTCAACTGAAAAACTCATTTATATTAACCTCTATATTTCGCAGCCATTAGCTAGTTCTTTAGAAGACTACAAAATTAACAAAATCTCACAATATATTAATGAATATGCTAATACTAACATACTTACAAAAATAGAGTTAAAAATTAGCAGTGGACGTCACTAAACATGTTAAAATAGATTTACATTAAATTGAATATCTTGGTTTTACGTTCAAGTTGAACATGAAACCAAGAACTTTGTGTACGTCGTATTAATTCACATCGAAATTATTAGCTGAATAGATAAAACTATGTGTAGTAAATATGACTTCGAATTAAAAATGAAGGGAATAAATTTAAAAAAATTGTAAAATTTGATATTTTCAGTGACCAGATTAAAATTGCTCCATTGAAAAAATATTATTAAAAATATTGTATTTTATATTTGTATATTTAAGCATAATTTCTCTCAACAAATTTTAAATTATTGTAATATATTAGTTAACGAATCTAAATTTTAGTTGATAGTAGATTTCAATACAAGGGGAACACTAAAAAAGTTTAGAATGGCCATGTATCTAAAAAAAAATTAAATTTGCTTTTATTTGACAGCTACCTTTTAATATTTTACGAGTTGATGGCAATCAACTCGTAAAATATTATAGTTTGTTCGACTTGCTCTAATAGTTTGTTAATTAGGTATCATAATTTAAAGATTTTATGATCACCCAAAAATGAATTTGACTAGAAAACATTTCCGGGCTATGATTTTTACGATTAACGGCTAACAATGTGAAGATCGGCTTAGAAATGCATTTGGCGAAGAAAGCAACAATTTATAATTGGTACAAGGAATTCAAAAGGAGTCAGCATTTTCTTAGTGATGAATTTGGTCAAGGATGCCCAAGAACTGCTGCTACTGATGAGAATTTTTCCACTGTTAGGGAAGATCGACGGATATCAAATGAGTTTATTAGGGCGACATTGAGTCAAATTCAAAACATTTTACATCAACAGTTAGACGTGAGAAAATTTTGTTGTCGATGACAACGCATCGCCGGATAAAGTAAAACTAACATCTGAGTATATGGATGCCCTAAACGTTAGTACTAAGAACCCTCCACCATACGGCTCTGATCTAACATCTTGTGATTTCTTTTTGTTTCCAAAAATTAAAAATAACATGCGTGGAATCACATTTACATCATCGGATGAAGCAGTGCAACATTATGAAAATCTGGCTTCTGAAGTGTCTCAGGAAGAGTGGCGTCATTGCTTTAAGGACTGGCTGCATCGAATGCAAAAGGGCATTGATGTTAAATGGGAGGAAATATTTTGAAAAACAAAAAAATTTTCATGGTCGCCCTACAACAGATCATATTCAAAAATTATATTATGTTCTTCTGTGTTAAAATCATTTGTGCAAGCCAAAATCTGCGGTTATAGGCACTATTTTTACAATACAAACACTTTATTTACGTAGTTTCTTCACAAATTTGTCGTCCATAGAATTTTCGTTTGAGACTGGCAAGCCTGGGAATCTATCGTGCTGACACTTTGCTTATATCCAAATTTTCTTGTAGAATTTTCAAAACACTCGTTTCTAATATTCATATTTCTCTAGCAATAACTGAAACTTTTACTCGCTGGCCAGTCAACACCAAATCTTCAACTTTGTTGATGATTTCTTCAGTTCGTGTTTCTAGAGGTCTTCCACACTTTGGGTCATCATGAATGGATTCTCTGCCACATTTGAAATGCTTACACCAAAATTTGAATATACTTCTGGCTACTGCATTCTTTTGCTAAAAATTTCATGACGTTTATGTGGTCAAGATTCAAATCACTCATTTCCTCTTCTTTAAACGAATGTAAAAGTAACAAATGTAAAGCTATTCGGATCAAACTTGGAGATGACACTATAAAATGTCACAGAAACTTGACGTAAGGAAATTGTCACGGTAGCATATTGTTTTCATAGCTAGATAGATAACATAAATAATTCCCCTCGTATAATCGTCTATCCGGCGAACTTGTACGCTTCTGGTAATCCATTCTGTTGTCCTGCTTATTTATTAAACATATGTTTGAATTCTGCTATTTTCTTTTTCAATCTCTGAAATAGGTTAAATTTTAAAATGTGAATTGATAGAATCTCCATTTAAATTCTACAGAAAAAAATTCTTAAATCATTAATAATATATTATCACTACGTTTTTCTCTTCGTGAAGAAACAATGCGAATTGACGGTCATTTGAGACTGTTGCCTCCGATTAGATTCGGGCCACCTCACACCGCGCGGGATCTAATTTAAAATTACCTCACACCGGAGGAGCTGTCAGTCGCCAATTTGGTGAAAGAGGACGTTCATCGCGACCGATTGTTACACGACACCACACACCGGCAACTGTCTGGGTAAACGGGGCGGCGTGGCATCGGCACGGACGGCGCGGCGGTAGCCGAGCACGTCGTCGCACATTAAAACAACTTACCGCTTCATTAATATATTCAGCTCGTCTCCTGTTTAAGGGGCCGCAAAGTATTAAGTGTCGCGGCATGCTGCGATTATCCAATGGACGAACGTGAATCGCCGCGATCATTGCCATGTTTTATGGTTGATGCATGTACGGAATATCTCTTGATCGTGTTCGTATGGTATATGCGTACATTATTACAGGACCGGACTGAAGTTTTCTTAAATCTTAATGTGTCTCGAAATGGCGTTTTCTCGTCTACCGGCGAAAATTTGCATTCAAAAATTAAAATACTAATTTAGAAAAGGATTTTATATTTAAATACTTTGAATTATGATTTATAGAAGATTTATTAATTTTGAAAATCCAAAAACCCATTTTTTTTTATGTACAAGGAATATACTGGAATAAATATATTACAACAAAAATTAAAAAGTCTTTCTTTAGAGACTGTGGTTAAGTAAAAACTCAAAAAAGATATATAATCCCTTACCACAATTACCAATCATATCCTAAATACGTATTTCGACAACTAAGTTGTCATCATCAGTAGGTAAAACCACTAATCAAAGTGTCGCAGATGGGGCACAGTAAAGTTAAACAAGTGAAAACGCACCAACTTTACACGGCCTCCACGTATATACTGTAGTATATACTTATCCATTCACATCTTTGTTTTCTAAATTTATTATTACATTTAGTTTTAAGATTTCTTCTCTGATTCCGAGCTGAAACCGCATCCTTATTACTGCTTCTTCTTTTACTGACGTTTCGTCCACTTTTGCAAGGTACATCCTCAGAGCTACTACTGCTGTTGACGTTGCTACACTGATTCTGAAAATCTCTGGTTTTGAACAGGATTTTATTAGATATGTTCCCGGCCGCTTGAGCATTACAGTTACGGCTGAGTTGTTTAAATATTCGCCCTATCTAAACAACCCGCTAGTGGCGTTAATATTATCTAGAAGATATCCGTCATTACGGTTCGGAAAATTTGTATGGTTTAAGATTTCTGTTTCTAGTTCTAGTAGGAGTTATGGGACAAAATCTAAGCAGACTGTAATTGAATTTGGTGTCCAATTTTTAAGCTACATTCAGCAAGTGAAAACCCGGCTACACGCTGGCCTTCATGGAAGGATCGCGCTCAATAGCATAAATGCTCATCTAACAATTTGTTTCGCTGATGTACACACGAGCATGCAATCCTGTACACACTAGGGGATTTTTCCGACCTCTTTTCTGTTATGGGCCGCAACCATCTAGAAATAGATGGTTGCGGCCCTCAACAGAAAAGGGGTCGATAATATGGAGTGGGGTTTAAAGATGGTTTTGATGTTACGGTTACGATTGATGATGCCTTGTATATAAGCTAGATGAACTTTTGAAATAGCAGAAGTGCGTTCAGAAACGGAACTGCGAACGGATATGGGTAATATAGCTAATTTCTTGGGATAAAAAATTAAGTTCAGAAATATAGAAGGCTCTTTAGACTAAAGAGTTTTTGACGCTACGTTTGTGTGGAGGATTATGGTGGAGAAGGGCGTTTAGCCACTTATCGGTATACGTAAGTTTACGATTAACAAAATGTCCTAAGGAACCATCGGAAGACTTACTAAGGCTTCCAGGAAAGAAAGGAAACAATTAAATGAATGGAACTGTGTTGGGAATCAAGGAACTTAAAGAATTCGTTCAAGTAAGCACGCCCTTCTGGCCAGATAACAAAGATGTCATCAGTGTATCTAAACCAGCAGCTCTTTGGGTATAGGAACAAATGATTTGTTGTTCGAACGCTTGCATAAATATGTTAGCGACGATATGAAAAGGTGTGTTGGATATCGTGCTTATAATAGTTGTTAATGATTAAGGAAACATGGTCAATTGCTGGGATTAGGAATTAGGTTCAGATATAGAGAAGGCTCTTTGAACAAAGGAATCGATGACACCATGTTTTTGTACAGGATGATATTGGGAAAGAGCGTTTATGTATGTGTGGATATATGAAGATTTACTATACACTGAATGTTCCAATGAATCATAACTTCACTATGGCGTTAGGTATGGGGACCTTGTTAAACAAGGATTCGATATCAAAACTTTCCAGTAAATCCTGAGGATTTGTCATAAGTTCCTTAAGCCTTTATGCAAGAGCTACGAAGGACGAAATACACGGCTTGTGATATTTTGACTATATATTTTCCAAATTTTCTAGATATTTCTTTCGGTCAAATATGTATAGAGCTCAAACTATCTTGATTGCAAGGGAGGTCAAGTCTGGACAATAAATAATATTGCCATATATGATCTGTGGGCTATACAGCCAGAAACCAGAGGTAATTATCTAGTGATTCCATTGTAATTCATTCCAGTTAATTTACTGTAACACTTATCTTGTTCAGGATTAAAAGGTTTTCTAACCACGAAATTAAAACTACACAGTTTCATTAAATTAATTTCTTTTTATTTTCACTTTTCTTCGAGCGTTTCTTTTTGGCAAGGCCATTATTAATAGTAGTCGTAAAAAGCAACTTCGTCGGTTTAAGTTAAAAGCACATTCTTTTCGTGTCACCGTACTTTAAATAAACCTTTCAGAAGGAGAGATATTTAATTTCTTATCATTGGGTCGGGGCCGCATAAAACGAGAATTATGCATAGACGTGGAAGTTATTATAGGCAATCATAAAATTTACGATTATTTCGGTCCATTAAACTTTCTACAATAAAAGTCAGAGAGCGAGTTGTTTACGACTTGTACGTCCATCACACATGATAGCCACGACCGTATATATGACTAGGTAAATGCGTGTATACATCACCTATATATATATATATATATATATATATATATATAGGTGTATATATATATACAAAAACGGTAATGTAATGTAGGTGTATGTAGTATGTATGCTTATTAAGCTCTTTAGCACCATACAAACACACACACACAAATACACATGTACATATATGCACTCAGTCATGGACGAACAACGAATATACTGTTCCTACTTTCAATAGTAGTTTGTACATTATCTTCATATAAATTCAGACGGTGAAACAAAGATACATACGATTAGTGATTACTGATTAAAACGCAGGTCCCGCAACATGCAAGTGGACGCTAACTGTTTATGGATGCCGTAAATGTCATAAACACAGCAACATTCCACAGTAATCTATACTATATACATAAGCGTACAGGGCCGGTCGATTCTCAAAATGTAATCGTTAAATGAAATGAACCAAATCGTACTAAAAATATGTTTTCACCCAATAAGGGAATCTCGTGGTGTATTATTGGGGTGGTTTAAATGCAAGTTGGTGGGATTATAGAATCCTTTAAGTGATGCAAATCGACATCTAAGATGTAAGAACAACCCTCTAAATTTGGGCAGTAACAATAACTATGACTCCTATATTCTTCTATGAGGTATACTAATACAGCAAAACCAAGCGAGTCAGCTGGGCACAATACACATAAACACAGACTATGTTCTTACCGATCATTTCCAGGTTGCACAGGATCTCTTTCCTTGATTAAAAGAGCTGCCAGGAGATTCCAGTAATTACACCAATCCCCTCCGCATAGTATTCACACTTAATGGTGAATAATACAAACTATCTATCCAATTGCTAAAGCAGCATTGTAATTGAGGACTTAAGTGTACTATCTAAACTAATAGGGATCGCAGAATAGAGTCTTAATAGAGATATCAGCAATTACACCAACCACCTCCGCACAGTATTCACACCTAATGGTGAATAATACAAACTATCTATCCAATTGGTAAAGCAGCATAGTAATTAATGACTTAAGTGTCTATTTAAACTAATAGGAATCACAGAATAGAGTCTGGGTAGAATTAAATTAAATTTGGGGTTCAGTTTTCGAGCTGTTGTTCAGCAAGTATAGAACTGGTGACATGTGCTACAATATGGAATGCTCACGGAAAGATTTGTTTCGCCAATGTGCAAGTGTGAAATACCAGAAATTTATAGATGGTTGCGGTCCCAAACAGAGAAGTGATCAGATAATGTGGAGTGGAGTATAGAGATGATTTTGATTATATTATGATTGAGAAGGATTTAGCTGATACTGTCAATGACGTCGTATGTAATGGACGACCTAATTCCAGTTTTCTAATTTTTATTTAAGGAAAAACAGAAAATCATATTTTTTTAATAATCGAATATATGCTATTATTCATTAATTATGGAAAATTATGTCAGACAAATGTCCACTTCTGGACGATCTGCAGTGATTGATTCGTTAAAGGTAATTTTCGATGACTTTATCGCAAGTTTTGGGGGCTATCTCCATCGAACAATTATTACTAGAAAAATTTTTAAATACAGGGTGGCCCAAAATGACCGAAGGGGTTTCAATTCCTTATAACTTTTTTATTATAATTTTTGTTTTGTTTTGTTTTCAGTATTTTGTAAAGAAGACTTGGGGAATTTAAAATGGAACAGTACACAATTGAACAACGTGCCAAAATCGTTGAACTTTATTTTTCAAATCAACGATCCATTGTTTTGACTCAGCGTGCATATTGTCGTTATTTTAATGTGCGGTTTGGACCCTCAGAGTCAACAATAAACCGTCTGGTTGCAAATTTTCGAGAAAAAGGGGTAGTAAGGAACCTTCCTGGTGCCGGCAGACGACGAACGGTGCACACGGATGACAATATTGAACGGGTACAGGAGAGTATTCGGGAAGATGGAGAAACATCAACCAGGAGACGTTCGACACAACTTGGCCCCTCAAGAGGGTCGCTGCAGAGAATTTTGCATACAATAAGAATGTTTCCATACAAAATTCAGCTTGTCCAACAATTGAAACCGACAGATTACCAGCAACGACTTGATTATGCAATTTATTTTCGTCAAAAAGCAGAAGAAAATCATGATTTTATTCATAATTTAATTATGAGCGACGAAGCCCATTTTCAATTAAATGGGTTCGTTAATAGGCAAAACTGCAGGATATGGGCTACGGAAAATCCAAGAGTAGTTCAACAACGAGAATTACACCCACTTAAGTGTACCGTTTGGTGCGGTGTTTCGTCGGAAAGGATAATTGGCCCATATTTTTTTGAAAATGAACACGGTGTCGCCGTTTCCATCACTGGTGTTAGATATCGGACAATGTTGGAAAATTTTTTAAGGCCAGCCGTGGAAAACCATCCGCAAGTATGGTTCCAACAGGATGGAGCCACAGCGTACACTGCGAGGGACACAATGGCTCTTTTACGCGACATCTTTAGTGAACGAATTATTTCCCGTACAAGCGATTTTAATTGGCCTCCGCGTTCACCGGATTTAACCGCTTCAGACTGTTTCCTTTGGGGTTATTTGAAAGGAAAAGTCTATATTAATAAGTCTCGACGAAATCAACAACATAACACCTGAAGTTTTGCGAAAGGCTATGGAAAATGTTTTGGAAAGAGCGCGAATATGCGAAGCAGAAAATGGCCACCACTTGCGAGGTATAATTTTTCATAATTAAATTAAAAATATTCTCCATTAATATACTGTATTTAAAATAAAAAAATTTTAATAATTATGTCTTAAATAAGAAGTTATAATGAACTCAAACCCCTTCGGTCATTTTGGGCCACCCTGTAGTTTATTAGGATTCGCGGACGACATAGTAGTATTTGCTAATTCGGAAAATAACCTAAAAAAATATCGAAAGCTGGAAAGGCATCTTAGAGAAGCAAAATCTGTTCCTAAATATAGAGAAAACGAAATGATTTGCGATGAGATACGAAAAGATAGAAATTATCGTAAGAGTTGAAAACATAGAACACGTTAGCAGCTATAAATAATAATAATAATAATATATTTATTTGTTCAAAATTATACAAGTGTATAGAACTCGTCAAGTATATGTATACAAGTACATGTAAATATATAAAAACAAAATAAAACGTGACACAGACACCACATTAAAATTTTTTTGAATAAAATTCATCCAAGGAATAAAAGGATTGTATATATAAAAAAATTTCTAATGTTTTCTTGAAGCACTTTTCCCTGCTGAAGTCCTTAATGTACTTTGGGATATGATTATAAATATTTAAGACCTGACTAGTTGCGTTCTTTTGTACCCTGGTCAGAGTTGTTTGTGGCACCGCAAAATAGACACTTTCCGTCCCGCGAGTACTGTACTTATGATTTAAGACATACCTGCCAAACGCACTGCTCATACCCCTTCTCGCGCACAAAGTACACTCCAGAATGTAGAGACCGGCAAGCGTATGTCTTTTTCTTGTTCTAAATATTTCTCGGAACGAGTCAGTAAGTCCCAATTTAAAAACTGCACGAAAACATTTCTTATGCAGAATAAAAACTCTTCCCACATCCACACTGTTCCTCCAGAAGACTAAATCATACCGCAACCGCAATACGCGATACGCAAACAAACTGGCTTCACTGTTTATTGAGCCGGCGATAACCCTTAGAGCATAGTGAAATGGAGAAATCCTCGGAAATAAACAATGTATATGGGACTTCCAATTCAGTTGTGAATAGACCCTAATGCCGAGAAACCTTACTTCGGACGACGAGGCTAGTACACCGTCTCCAAAGTTTACAACAAGATCTTCCCTCTGAGAAACAGCGAAATGGATAATTTGGGTCTTGCCCACATTCAATTTAAGTTCGTTCGCTCTGAACCATGCGCTCACAGAAGACAATGTCTGTGCAATGGTTTCCCTCAAGACATTTGTCTCCGTTGATCTTATTGCCAATGAAACATCATCCGCAAATAAGGCCATAGGATAATTAAATACTAGTGGTAACCCATTTATGTAAATTAAAAATAAAAGAGGCCCCAGCACGGATCCCTGTGGTACACCCCTGGTAACAGTGAGCCACCCAGACCCAATTCTGGTTCCCTCCCCATTGACTGACACGACACTTTGTCTTCTGTTTTCTAGATAGGATTTAATAAGGCTCCAACAATTTCCCCTAAATCCCAAGTTCTCCAATCTCTCCAAAAGGATCCTGTGATTAACGCTATCAAAAGCCTTGGACAAGTCCATAAAAATTCCTGCTACTTGCTCTTTGTTCGACCAGACATCAAGTATTTCACAAACCACCTGAAATACGGCCGAACATGTCGATTTTCCAGTTTGTTAACCATTCTGTCTATCTGTGATAAGTTTATGTTTGTTACGGAACCCATTCATTCTTCTATATATCAGTTTTTCAAACACCTTGGCCACATTCGAAATTAGTGCTATAGGTCTATAGTTTGTGATGTCATAAACATCTCCTTTCTTGTACACCGGACACACAACAGCCGTCTTCAAAGCATCCGGAAAGGTGGACGTCTCGAAAGATCTATTGACAATCCAGATGCCCTGCGACGGCCTTAAGTACGGGAACGGATATTTCGTCCTGTACCGCAGACATGGTGTTCTTAAGTTCCATTATGGTGTTGAAGACCTCTGACGGTGTCGTCGGTTCATATAAAACACGTCTCCTTACAGGACATTTCTTCAAAATGTGCTATACTTAGCGAATACTTAGGATGCGTATTTGGGAAAAATAAATAAAATAATTCAAGTAGGAAATAGTTTAAACTATGCAATAAAAAGGAGATCTTAACAATAGATAATACACCCTAAAAGGATTAACAGCAAGAGCAAAAAAAAGAACGAGAGCGCAAACTCACCAAGCGGAAGTCATGAGTTCTAATTACGAGAGTCTTAACTTGAACGAGCCTATACTGTTCGCCTTCAGGGGCGGATGATGCTTGAAATTTTCCAAAAATTACTCTCAAACGATAATGCCAAAACTAGAAATTAAAAGCACACCGACTAAACCCACTGGCAACTCGCTGACCTTCAGAACAAAAGTGGCATTAAATTCAACGTTTAACCGATATATACAGTCCGATTAATGAAATAACGAAAAACTGTAACACAAAGTGTGGTTGATAGAGAAAATTCAAGATCATTTTCTGCTTTCTTGTGAAATTTTACATAAAATACGTCCTTGTTTTATCGAAATCACCCAGAAAAAAGTTTGCTGTGGTTTTTCAGTGCTATTAGTGCTTAAAACTAAATTATTATTAATGCGTCAAAATGATATATCTACATACAAGCATTAACGATAATAATAAACTAAAATGACCGCATCGGATCGTGTATTCATTAATATTTTATACATTCAATAATAATATCTCAAAGAGAATGTTGTTTTATTTTTATCAACCGCCTTAAACAAGTAATAAATTTTACTTATTTTTCTATGCTAAACTTTTAATCTATATGAAAATTTGATTTTACGACATCATTTAACATATTTAAATTATACACCAGACTGTAATTTTCAACGTGTAATAACTTTAAATTATTTGCATATACATATCCACTAAGTAGTTCTAGACAGCATTTAATTGGTTTGTACATGTATATGCATGCTAAATATGCGATATAAAATCGCCGCAAACACGAATGGCATTGATTGCTTTTACCGATCGCAAATATAGTCGAATTATTAGCTACACTTGTGTAATAAAAACGCCACTGTCAATAATGAATTATATTGTATCTGGAATTGAATAAGATCGCATTGATAAATGGCGTAAAATTAATTATAGAATTAAAAGGCCGGTATTAATTTTAATGCGGTTAACACTTTTACACGTCTCGACTTATAAGATTTCGTAATGTAACGCTTGTAAGTTTTAATTACTATTGAATATTTGCTTTTTCTTTCGTGCATGTATATACGAGGTACGATCCAAATGTTCCCGAACTGTCGCTGTAGAATGAAATAAAATAATATAATAAATAGGTATATACAAGTATCTACGGAGTGTGTGTGGCAAGTTTTAATGTAATTGGCGCAGTTTTTCGCTAAGCTCCGTGCGATTCCTGAAAGTGGTAATTGTGTCCTGCCACGATCTTTATAATGCATGAAAAGCATGAGCAACGCGGGAGCATTAAATTTTGTTGTAAGCTCGGAAAACAGCTATTGAAACATATGGAATGATTCAGAATACATTCGGCGAAGACATTTTTGAGTGGTTTCCATGTTTTAAGACTGGTAGAACGTTCATTAACGAGGACGAATGAACGTAGAGATCTTCGATGTCTACCACGTCCGAAAACATCGCAATTCGACAGACCATTGATGGAGACTGTTGTCGGACTGTTCTTCACATCTGCGATAAATTTGGAATCAGGTATGGTACATGTCAGCGAATTATGAATGAAGAATTGGTCATGCACCGCATTGCCGCGAAATTTGTCCCGGGACTTTTGACTTACGATCAAAAGCAGGAACGAATTACCATTTGCACTGAGCTTAAGGAGC
Organism: Melolontha melolontha; assembly: GCA_935421215.2. Classification (NCBI taxonomy): domain Eukaryota; kingdom Metazoa; phylum Arthropoda; class Insecta; order Coleoptera; family Scarabaeidae; genus Melolontha; species Melolontha melolontha. The sequence goes on along the minus strand of OW285240.1, from coordinate 134,620,239 downwards.
TGCGGACGATGAACACTTTGTGTCAAGAGTGATTACTGGCAACATGAGCTGGATGTATTGTAATGTCAGAAGTGGCTGGCAGAATCGTTATGTAATGTTAAAAGTGTCTGAGAGGATCGCCATACAAGGTCAGATCAGCTATCGAGAGGCAGGATCGCCATATTCTGCCCCCTGGTCCTGGTCGTAGCTTCGTTTCCGAGGCGGACTCATTACAGGCCGGGTTTATCGGTAGGATAAATAACTCATTCGGGAACGATATAATAACGTTTAATTTTAATAAATGACAATAACATTACAATTAACAATAGTCACTTGTATAACAACACTACGATCTGATACACAAGACTGACTAGACTAAACTGACTGACTTCTCCGTCTCTAGTTTATATATCATCTCCACTTCTATTAACCTAGTTAATATGACCTGGTTTACATACCCGTTTACTTAATGACATGCTAATCTAGATGTATGAACTACTATGTCGAAGATGAAGTAACATGTTTCGTTAAACAAGTTTTACATTGAATGTGTGAAAGTAGGTGTCCTACAAGTTATCACAGTATGTTTATGATCCAGAAGCTAAGTAACAATCAAGTTAGTGGAAGCATTGCTATCGGTAAATAGAAAAAAACAGATCTCACAAAGCTGATACTTTATGATATATTGCAGAAATACTGCAGAGTTCCAAAGCAGACTAATTATTACACAATTACTATTAATAGTTATAGTTTTATACAATATTCCCTTATAAATGCATAAAATCTATTAAGTAAGCGACACAATGCTTAAAAGCTTAAAAGTAATTATTTAAATCTGGAACGTAGGAAGGTTGATGGTAAAGATACAATTCAACTAGCCAGTACCCGGTTTAAAGTAAGTGAAGGGTTTTTCTTATCGAAACTACTATATTAAAAAATAAGGATGCCTCCGCCAATTACTGTTAGATTGTACCTGGAGTTAATACATATGTTCTATAACTTACCCACAAGGCGTAATATCTATAAAAGGGATCTAAATACAAATCAATAGCGGCACAAAAAAATAATACTATAACAATATTTATTGAATACGTTTTCCACAAAATATCAACAATTATAAAGATATAAAAATTTGAACGGGCCTGTATATAAAAGAAATGAGGTATATTAAAAGGTTAACAGTCCTGAAAGGAAATAGATATTGTCAGAGATCTCCGCTAACGTACATACAAAATTTACAAGAACAAATTTGAACGTAAATTAGTTAAGCTTACGGGAAAACTTATAAATAAAATATTAACTGCAAAATATTAAAATATATGAATAAACTATAAAATACAAATCTTAATATCTGACGCGAACTACATTTAAATGTGTTTTAATAACACGAAATACTAATCAAAAACCTAAACTATCTATTACAGTCTAGTTGGCCTGGATCCACTCCTGTATGGTTTTATGTCACACCTACACTCGACAGCGGCTTAACAGGTGTAAACAGAATAGGTGATCGCGTTCCTGCTTCACACTATCGGTAATGCTAGAAGTTATAATTATCCAAAACAGTTCTATCCTAGTGCCAAAACTAGCTCCCTAAATTTACAATATAAAACGGGCATTGAAAACTTAATACAAACAAAGGCATCAAGAAAATGGAGACTTACCGTTTTAGATGGTCACAGGGGAAGATACATAATTATTCGAACACCAGGTGCGATATATCAACGATAGCTTGTAAAAAAAATTTAATGAGCAACAAGTAGGACAGAGAAATTCATGCAAAGGTGTTTTTATTCGAAACTCAACACAATATTTCTCAATATATAAGTGTCTTAAACATTCACACCTACTACATTGAAAATATCCCTAACCAAAAGTGAAGTCATTGCTCCTGCATCTTAAAATCCTAATACGCATACCCACAGATTTAAGCTTCGTCGGCGTGCCTTACTAGCAATTTCATTGGTCAAAGTATACTCAATGTATAGAAATACGATGTATACGAGGGTAGCTTGATAAAATATCGTAACAATATGGACATGGTTTTTGTCGCCATGAAAAGCATAGTGCACAGAGTGCTCATGAATTCGTTACAGTTGGTCAGAGGCTTAATTCCCAATTCTGTTGCAATGTTGAGGTGGCTCTGTGAAGATATCAAACGGCCCGAACAGGCCAAAGTAACGTATGATCAAAAAGTCTTTGGATCGTGATAGCCATGAAACGTAAAGCTATCTATAAAATTATTTACTTCTGTGATTCATTACTTTGAAGTACGCATAAGTCACAAATAAAATAGATTCTAGGTTATGGTATTTATTTACATTTTATGTATGTTATATTTAATAACATTTATAGAGATTACAGAATGCATTTATAAATAAATGAAGTTTTAATAACTAATAAAAAAAAATAAGGCTCATTACAGTTAAGAAAAGGACTCCCACAATGAAACAATAACATTCAGGTAGGTACACTTTTACAATAAAAAAATAAAAAAGATGTTGAAAATGTCTTCCCTGTTCTTTAATACACCGGTTAACACGTCGTCCCATGTTATTAAACACTTTAATTAAAAGATCAGGTGTTACTGTGAGACAGTTTTCAAAAATTACGTTCTTGTAATTCATCTAAAGTGTGAACTGGAGTTTTAAAAATGTTATTCTTACGCAATGGGTATAAGAAGTAGTCTAAAGGACTCAAATCACAAGACCTAGGTGGGTAACGTCCGTCTGATATTAACCTTTCATCATAAAATTGACGTAAATATTCCATGGTTACTCAAGCAACATGCGGTCTCGCGTTATCTTGCTGAAAGTATCCATTATGAAGTTCATCATCGTGCAATTGATTGATAAAGGGATCAAGTATAAAAAATATTGGCCCTATTACCCGTCTACGGGACATTGCAACCCAAACACCAATCTTAGGACTATGTAAAGGAGCCTCACTATGAAAATTAGGATTATTCTCGCTCCACATACGCATAACTTGTTTATTAACGTATCCAGATAGGTAAAAATAATATTCGTCTATAAAAAATGTTAAATCAAGGATATCGTTATTCATATGGTCATTAAACCAGGTACAGTACGATACTCTCTTCTGATAATCTGGTGGCAGTAACTTCTGACACATCTGCAGTTTGTAAGGAAACATGTTCAAGTCATGTTTAACAATTGTTTGACACGTCCCATAACTTAAATTGATTTCTTGTTTCAGTCTACACAAGGATAAGGTAGGTTCTTCCTGCATGCGTTGCCTAACCAGATCAATAACATCATCATTTCTAGCCCGTCTTCTTCCAGATCGAACACTATCGCTGATATTACCATTTCCTTCAAATTTGTCCACAGTTCGTTGAAGTTGCCGAAAAAAATCTCGTTCGATTATTGCGAAGTTGGGAAATCTCTCACGGAACTCATTCAAACATAAACGAGGTGAATAAACCCAATTACCATTTTCACCTATATTTCCATTACTGTAGTATGATTAGATAATCAAAATTTTATGTTCTAATTGAAACATTTTGAATTATAACCAGCTGACTTGAAAGTTGTCAAATAAATGTCAGAACTAATTGAAATAAATAACTTCTGAGATAGCTCGTAAATTCCACGGCAATAGCGATCCAAAGACTTTTCGATCATACGATAGGTAATAATAGGAACTTCATAGGACCAGAACCTGTATGTGGAATCGCTAAAGATTCTGATAAAGGGAGATCTGGTTATGTCTAGAAGGAGAATATGAAAAGAAATGGAGGTTAACGGAAGGCCAACTCCATACTAAAGCACTATTAAGGGAGCTGGACGGAAAGTTTTCAGCCAACCTAATTTGTAGTAACAAAAAAGAAATTGAAATAATTACCGACTTAATAATCGAGCATTGTCCTTTAAGGAAGCATCTGTACAGCATGGTCTTGGTTGGCGAGCTCTGGTGTAAGAGATGTGAAAAATAGGAGGAAATTAGTCTTCATGTAATATGCACGTGTGAGGAATTGAAGGGACTCAGACAGAAACTTTGCGGAAGAGTTCTATTGGATTCTACGATTGTACTCAAACTTCCTCTGAGGAGGATAGTTGTTTTTATCGAGTGGAACTGAGAGATCTATTGGAGGTAGTACAAAGAGCAATGTGCTCAAGTGCCTGGACATTCTGGTGTCCAACCCATAACAGAAGAAGAAGAAAAGGCCCGAAATTTGTCGAACAGCAAATAGGTCACTGCATCACGACAATGTGCTGTCTCACCGTTAGTTTTATACACAAGTTTTTTGACGAAAACATCAACGACTGCTATTCTCCGCTCTCTCTATTCGCCAGATCTGGCTCTCTGCGACTTTGGTCTCTTACCGAAAATGAAATTGCAGCTAAAAGTCCGACGTTTCGATGGTATTGAACAAATTCAAGAGAATCGCAAGCAGTAATCTACGCGCTCACAGAAAACGATTTCAGAACTGAAAAAAGTTGGGTACCGGTGTATCGCTGCGTAAGAAGATTACTTCAAAGGCGACAGCAAGCGCCAGGAATAAAAGTTAAATTTCTAATTTTCAGAGCATCAGTCCGACAACATTTGAATTGCACCTCGTATGTGAGTGTGTTGTAGATTATAAACGTTTCAATGTGAAAATGGCGTCGTTAATATTAATGAAGTCTTGAGAAAGTTTGCTGTCTTAATAAATAATGGGTAAATTAATGCAATTTTGAGTGCATAGATGTGTTGCAAAAATCCAATAGATAAGAATGATTTATAAACGCTAGCGATTTAAATAACTACTTTTCAGCATCGTGCCACTTACTTAATAGATTTTATGTATTTATAGGACATAATTGTATACAATTATAACTGTTAATAGTAATTGTGTAATAATTAATATGCTAATGAAGAAAGAAATAAAGTAAATTCTTTATGGTAAAGACTTTAGCTAATGACATTTATTAGACCGTATACTAATGGATATTTTAAAAGTCATAAATGTTTTTTTCCTAATGAAATGCGATTATAGTGCTTGTTTGAATCTTATTTGAATAAGATTAAATTAATATTTAACCAATTCTAAGTTAGAAACAGAACTTTATAATTTTTAATGACCTAGAATAATTTGAATTTGCCGCTAATTCATGAGGTTGATTTGAGAAGACACTACAGCGACTTTTCAACGAAATACTAATTTTAGAGTAAAAAATATTTTTCAACATAATTCTCATCTTGTTCTATGCACTTAGCTTAGCGAACAGTTATTTTTTGGAAACTGCAAAAAAAAACATTCAATACGACTATCACTTCTTCGTTTCTCCAGAATCTTTTTCCACCAAGTTATGTTTTAAAGGTTGGGCACAAAAAAGAATTACTCTAAGCCTGATCTGGTGAATATAGTGGATGAGGACATAATTCGTTCCCAAATTTAGTACTACATTTAGTGGTTACCATAGCGAATTACGGAGCGTAATTACGGTGATAGGGCGATGTGGTTCTTTTCTGTGAATGTGTCTGGGAATATCCTTTCTCCAGCAGGGGCGTACCGATGAGCCTGTAGAAAGGTGAAATACGTATCTACGTCTCTGGGGATAGGATATATTCGGACACGTTCACAGAAAATATTAATAGTGAACCTACATTTGTGTTCTTCACACCAGATTTTTAATAATATTTTATATTATTAAAAATATTTTTGTATTATACAAAACTGGTGGGGTTTACCTACTAATGTATGTTTCAATTATTCTGATATATGTTTTTTATACTATGTTACAATACCCGACAATAAAATTTGTCGAATTGCATTACGAATTGCTGCCTCAGCCGCTATATTCGGCATATTTCGTTCTCAGTGATTTCTTTTTGTTTCCAAATTTAAGAAAATGACTCGGTAGGAAGAGATGTCGGACAAATGAAAAAGCGATATCCGAGAAAAATACATATTTTCCAGAGTTGCCGAAAGATTACTTTTTGGATGGTTTAAAAAATTCTAAACTCGCTGGGCTTACTGTGTAGACTTGGAGGGGGATTATGTGGAAAAATAAAATATATTTTTTACTCTAAAATAAGTATTTTATTGAAACGTCACTCTCCCGTCAAACTACCTTCGCTGTTACGATCATTCTTCAACTACCCTAGAATATCTAGTTATGCATTACCTTGAGGTAACTAGAAATGTATACGAAATATATACGTTTAGTGTGGTGAGTCTGTGTGATGGAAGTTTTAGTGTGGGGCGGAAGAGTTAGCGATCGTTCAACTTCACTTACTGCCGCTTGAGATTTCGAAGAGGTTGTCGTACCAGATTTAAAGCCATTGTGTTACTTTTGTTTAGTTGCTGATCCTGTGTCCTTTTAGCAAAAACTTTTGGTTGGTTTTATTCGACACGCCGACTTCGATATAATTTCGATTCCATCTACTCGGTAAAAGACGCTTTTCTTTTAATACCTTATCTGTTCTTATTTTTTAATGGCCGTCTCACATTGTAAATTCAGAGAACCAGTCTGGGGCTACAATAAATTTGAAATCCGTCTGGATGTGCACAGATTAAAATTCCTACTGGAATTACGCAGCAAGGGAATCGCCCACGCGATCAGGTTCTTAACCAGAGAATTGCCGTGTGCTGAAACTTGGAACCGCACACATCTCTTCAAACATAAGTTTTAAACGTGACTATGTGAGTTAGTTGCATTTTATTAAGTTTATCGCCAATTGTTATTACAAATTTGGTACGACAACCTCTTCGAAATCTCAAGCAGAAGTAAGTGAAATCGAACGATCTCTAATTTTTCCACCCTACACAGAAAATTCCAACACGTAAGCTCACTACGTTAAACGTATACAAGTCCCCCACTAGTCGAATATGACCTCAAGTAAAGGCTGATACAATCCTATATTGTAACACGTATATATTCAAAAAATAATGAAATTGCAGAATTAAGCTATCAAGGAAGGGCTTGGATTGTGCAGTTTCTGATAGTAATCAAAAATATGTGTTAAATTACCGTTTAGTATTTGAAGAAAATCATTATACGGTAGAACTCGGTTATATCGAACGCGCAAAAGGAAAAAAAAATGTTCGTTCAAAGCAAGTGTTCATTATAAACGATTTTTAGTATTTTTCATACTTTGTATTTAAAATAATATTCACTAGAGTTTAATTCATATAAACATATTTAATTTTCACATAGAACTAAATAAACATAGTAAATACATACTTACATTAAGAAAGTATAACTGTAGTATTAAAAAACATCATTCAGACAAAAAATTATTCGTGATTTTTAATTGAGTAGATTTTTTTGTTAACATATCTTTTTCAATCTTACTTTGTAACAGATTAAACATGTCTTTTATACTATGATCTACATCTGTAAAGGTAATATAAGTTGATAAAACATTCAAGGCATTATACACTTCTCCAATGGTAGGTAGTCTCGCTGCGTTTTCTTCCATATCTGAATCTTCCATGACCTCTTGTAAATCATCTTCAAAAGAATTTGTTATAAGTTCTGCATCAGATGGAGCTTCAGTAGTTATTAATTCGCTGTCAACATTTGTATATCTGGTCAAATCTTCATTGTTAAATGGATTATTAATGTTATTTGTATCTATCCACGTTGAAAGAGGAAGGTTATCATCATCTTCATCACCAGCATATTTTAAAATCCATTGTGATAACGGAAGATCATCATCCTCATCAAATAACGCATTACGCAGAAAACCAGCATGGCGGAAACAGTTTTCAATAGTTTTTGAAGTTACTCGTATCCAAGCAATATTAATCATTACTATACCGTCTAGTAATGAAATGTTTAAATTCTCTTTATTTTCAAGGCAGTTAAATAACCGAGTCAAAAGAATTCTTTCGTAATGTGATTTCAGACAGTATATTACTCCTTGATCCATCGGTTGTAGTATTGCTGTAGTACAAGGAGGTAGGAAGACCAGCTTAATGAATTTTAAATTTTCTATATGGGGATGCGCTGGGCAATTGTCCACCATTAATAAAATTTTTCTATTTTTGTTTTTTAATTCCTTGTCAAATTGTCTTAGCTCATTTTCAAACAATACAGACGTCCCACGCACTTTTGTTTGATGCGTAAGAAACGGGTAATTGATTACAATTTTTAAAACATCTAGGAGTCCTCGACTTTCCCACAACTAATAGCTTTCGCTTTTCCGATCCGGTCATGTTTGCACACACTAATACGGTTATGCGTTCTTTACTATGCTTACCGCCAACACATTTTTCCCCTTGATATTTTAAAGTTTTATCAGGTGTTACTCTGTAATATAATCCTGTTTCGTCTGCGTTAAAGATATCAACATCTTCATATCCTCTTCTTAAATTCGGCCAAATGTCTTTAATCCAGCAGCTAACAGTTTGCTTTGACACACTTGCTGCTTCGCCATGTATTTTTCCTGCAACGATATTATATCTTTTTTTAAATCTGTCTATCCAGCCTCTGCTACATGTAAAATTAGTATTCTGGAGTTTTCCAAACTTTTCTGTTTAAATTTTAACATTTCTCCAGTAATCGATGCACGTTGATTTCTTTGGTAGCTAAACCATCTTATTAAACCATTATCCACGTCTTTTCTTATAGGTTTTCTAATTCTTCTTAATTTACTAACATTTAAATTGATTGCTCCTTTTAACTTTTCTTTATTTTTTTTAATTGTGGACACTGTTGATTTTGGTAAATTAAATTGCCGGCTTATATCTGAATTTGAACGCCCTGCTTCTAATTCCGAAAAAATAGATAATTTTTCTTTTATCGTTAACACTTTTCGTTTCACCATTATTATTTATGTATGTATAAACGTTAGCATCTATGTATGTATATCAGATCACAGTTAGACTACAACTAAAGCAAGAATAACATCTCGATCCTACGATGTACCTATACATATACAACGGGGAATTACCGAAGAATAACCGTCGCGATAAGGGTATGGTTCGTTATATCCAAGCGTCATTGCAGATATTTCTCTTAACAACTTGAACTTTAAAAGCGAGAGTTCGCTACAAAAGAGTTCGTTATAAGCAAGCGCAAAATATATTGCGAGCATAGGATATTTGATCGGGGAAATTGTTTTTGTTCGTTATCACCGAGCGTTCGCTATATCTAGGGTACGTTATATCCGAGTTTGACTGTATTAATAGGTTGTCATAATAAATTGACCGCGGACTGTACTAAAATAATAAGTATTGCTTTTATTAATCAGATAAAGCAATATCGCGCTCTTAAAATATACTGTTTCATAGAATACGAACAATATTTTGTATCTATCCTTTTTATTTCAGTTTTTTTCGTGCGAAAACGTTCAGTTAGCAGCTGTGACCGAACGGATCCTTTCCTCCTTTTTTCTTTTATAGCACGGCATCAGTTTTCCCGCGTGTAAATTATACGTCAGATTAAGTTTATTGGCCATCGCGGACCGCAAAATAACTTTAATCTCGACTTCGGATGTATATTTTATATCGGTTTCGATGTGCAAAGGTAACGTAAAACGACACGGAATGGGTTCATTAAACACAATCTAAAAATGGATAAAAATTGATTAATATTCCTGCCGTCCGCGCGTAAATAACTCCACAAAAGAATTATGTTGTATAATGTGTATTGCTTTGTGGTATGTTATTTCGAAAAGGTGACGGTTCAATTGACACCTTTGTTCTTTTTTTTACCGCTATAAATGTACTGGATGGTCTGAAATAGAATGGTAATTTATTAAGTGAACGTCGTTCTAATTGTTTCAGGTAAAAGCTTCTAGAAAATGTGTGTTTGATTTCAGATACTTTTCGATAAATGTTTTTTAATTCTTTCTTTGGAGACTGTGGTTAAGTAAAAAACTTAAAAAAGGTATATAACCCCTTACCACAATTATTAATCGTATCCTAAATACGTATTTCGACAACTAAGTTTGTTACGCATACAAATACACTTTCCTGCATACGGCCTATGTAAGTGCAAGTTTTCTCTATTATTTCTCTTAAAACCCTCGTAGCTCTAACATTTAAATAAATTTCTACTAATGATTTTTAATTTGCTTCAAACTCCATTTATCGAACAGTTTAGACCCTTCAACTACAATATTCTCAACCCAGTTCATTCGTTCTATTCATCTTGAAAGCCTTTGTATATTAGCAAGCGGTCATCTTCTTAAATTCCCTATCCGAAATGCTCGCAAGATTTTCACTGGTAACTCGCTAAAAGTCACACCGAATTTCAAACCAATTATGAAGGAATTTTTGCTTTGAAATATAGATCTTCTAGACGCATCTGTTTTGGTAAATATTGCCTTTCTATAATTAATTCTAGTTTAATTTTTGATTACAACGCTTATTGCGCCATCTCCTTTTCGTTGTTCGCCCTCTGCGACAGGAAACTCACTTGCCGACTCCTAATAGAAACTTTCGTCTCTGGTCATTAAATTATTTAAAGTTTTAAGTTTGGTTTGACACTTTTTGCGATATGAGATCATCCTCGAGATTTTGAAAACTATATCCTCTTCTTTCTTTACTTCCGGCAATTACGATGACGTGTATCCGGCATTTTACTTCTATATCGATACGGCAGCCATTGAGACTTAAGCTTCATAAGCGCTGTGTCGTGTTTGTGTCACGTGTTATTTAAAACTAGATTTCTGCGGTGAGTTTTTGAAATCCCCTTAATAATTTTTACCATATCGCATTTTGAACTTTCAGGATTCTTATAAACGTTTTATAAAACGAGGTTTTCTCTGAATTTCTGAGAAATATTTGGATATCTATTGTGAAGCGTATGGCGTCTCACCGGTAATTTTAACCTGTGTTTTGGGGCATAATTTTGCTGATCGAAATACTTCGACGCAGTTCTGAAACTCCCTTAAGCCGTCCGCAACCTGTGAATTTTGGGGCACATTTATTCTGCAAGACCTTTTTGGATTAGGAGAAAGGGACGCGGTTCATCCATATTGGATTCCCGTAATGGCGTCGCTGTGAAACCTGCTCGAGAATAAAAGAATTGAATTGCCCTAGTAAGCGATATATTGTACTTGGAAGGAACGAATTCTGTTATTGTATCCTAGAAAAAGTAGGTGTTGCCTTTTAATTCTTGCAGTCCTAAACTTATAGAAGATCATTTAAATATCGAATAGTGTTTAGTATTTTCTAAATTAATATTATAATCAAGCTGTTACTCTCCTTAAGAGACGCACACCTTGTGTGTTAGTTCAAACTGTTAATTCAGTTTATTTAGAAGGGTTCTTTTCCCTATTTCAAGTTTGTTTTATTGTGTCATTCGAGTCTGATTATGTAATAAACCCGTTGATAGTCATAAATATCCCCGGGTACTGGTACAGAAACTTAATATTAGCTCCAGAAGACCGACAGCTTCACTGTTTGTCACCTGTTTAGATTTAGTGTCATTTTCGAGGTCAGATCCTTCAGATCGGTCCCTTAATTGTTTGTTTCGATACCTTAAAATCGAAGAACTTTCTGTAGTTTAATGTACTTATTTTGTTATTAACTGTACAGAATCTAGATTACGTATACGGAATTGGTATTCTAATAATTACTTTTGTTAATTAATTTCCTACAGGTTTTTCTGATTTAAATTATATTAAATATTTGCACACCTGATATACAGGGGGTACTCCAAAAGTTCTGCCAGGAATATCAGATCTCATAATTTTGTAACTTTTCTTACCTTTATTATTTTGCTGTAATTAAGGCATAACTTTGATTACTTTCATGAGGTAACCTTCCGTTTCGCTTGTGATTTTGCCATTCTTGTAATTGTTCGCGTTGACGTCTATTGAGACTTCTTTTGATAACTCGTTCGTGGTTTCAAGATTTTATTAACCTGACGAGACAATTTTGGAATAACCCCTCTCGCCTCCTGGTTCAAATATACAGGGGGAGAGAGTTGCTAACTTTCCGTACTCAGTATTATTAACTCAAATATCAAGTTGCTATCACTTTTGTTTGGTTGAACAGGGCTTCACCTTTTAATTGCTTCGAAACATTTTAAGTGTCTGTTACTATATTAGTTTAGCGTTTTGACTTTGAATTTTGATGTACGACTGTGTCTAGTTTTATATTTTTGTGAGAATTGACAACGCCGAATTGTGGATTGATGTTGGCCCATTTGTAGCCTTTAATAAATTGTAGAATTGTTGACTGTGTCTTGTTCCCTACCCTTCCACTAGTTTTATGAGTATAACAAAGTTTCTTGCTCTGCAACGAGTGATAAGAGGCTGACCCTCTGGTGATAGTTGGAGCTACCAGGTCCCGCCTGCTCCCGTTATAGCTGAATCTCTGCAGGTGGATATAACGGTGGCGTCCATTTTCCAACTCGCGGCCTTGAATCCGCGACGTTCTCCGAAACAAGAGAGTTAGCCGGCAGAGACCTTCCTGGGGACATAACATCAACAGGTAGGTTCAGACCAGAGAGGATCAGCGAGCGTTCACTCCTTATCACTCGTCACACATTTAATTTTACGCCGCGTTGGTGGCAAGTTGTCATCATCAGTAGGTAAAACCACTAATTAAAAAGTCGCACACGGGACACAGTAAAGGATTACAGGGTTGAGGTTATTCAAAGGAATTAATAAACCCCACGAACTTGATGCTTACGAAAGTATAAATATCGCGAAAAATAAACATAATTCGATGAATAACGATAGGTCACCGATACCATTCAGTTGTCTCTATGCATTTTTATTAACATAATTGTGTCATCGTCGTTTTTAAAAACCGAAGTTTATTAAGACATGTTTATTGCCGGTCCCCTGAAGGAAAGTATGTTGACCGTCTTTTGCGTTCGACATTTCAACCCGGAGATTAAACATCTGGGTAGACTCTTTTCTAGGAAAGTGTCTCTCTTCGTATTTTCGTATTTTAGTTCCGTAGTTTATTTTTCACATGTTAAAATTAGTCTATACGTGGACGCGGTGAATAATAGTTGGTGCCTGAGCGGTTTTTCTACCTTTACTGTGTCCCGTGTGCGACTTTTTAATTAGTGGTTTTATCTACTGATGATGACAACTTAGTTGTCGAAATACGTATTTAGGATACGATTAATAATTGTGGTAAGGGGTTATATACCTTTCTTAAGTTTTTTTTTAAGTTGGAATCCCAGAGTGTTCCACTCTGTTCGACAATAAGCAAATAAGCTCAATTGATCTGCATGGGAATGTCTAGTAACATGTCTCCTATATCTACATTACAAGTTAGTCCTCTTTTTCTGGACAAGTTTTGCCTTGAACTTGATATTGAGGTACGTGTTGTTGTGAGGGAGATTGATAATATTCAAATAAAAATAATTTCATGTTATCAGTCACCGGGTGGTGATTTTGATGCGTTTTGTGTGGAATGTCAGATGTCCTGCGATGTATCCATTTTGGGGGCTCTTGTATTGTCTTGATCGGTGATTTTAATGTTCATTTTGAGACTGAGAACGATAATAACAAAACCAAGTTGATGCATCTCTTACGCACCTTTAATTTGTCTAGAATTAAATAAAATAGAGACAGAAAATCTGTTAAGATGATAGTAGACGTATGAAGGGGGCTTTGTAAGCTCGACAAATATTTGAATAATATGGGGTTGACAGAAGAAAGAGTATGTAGATTTTGCCAAGAGGAAGAGGAAACTTTTATGTACTACGCCAATGCGATGATTGAATAAGAACGTGGTTCCCATGAATAGGAGATCAATATACTAAAGCGAAACTATATTTAAAAGAAGCGCTCTCTTGATGCTTCTAAGCTCAATTAAAAGAGCAGGGCTAGAGGGAAGTACTTTGATGAGGCACGAGGACCACAAGAGATCTAGAAAAATCGCAATGGAATAGGTTGAAGGGCCACCTCTAATTTAATCATCAACAGAGTGGAAGATTTGGTGTTGACTGACAGCCGAGTAAAAGCTTTAGTTTTTGCACGAAGACTTGGAAATGAGCAAAGCGTCGGCACAGTGGATTCCTAAGCTACTCCAGTCCCGAACAGAAATTGTGTAGGCGACAAATTTGTGACGAGAATTTGACAATGGGGAACAATTCGACTTTTTTTTTATTACATATTTCGATAAATCGTCTTTAAAAAAGGCAAGTTTAATTGATCATTTTTTAAATAATCAACTTTCTCGCTTGTAATTAAATAAATAAAATGCTTGTGACGTCACTACACTTTCATTCATAAAACTCGTTCTTCGTAGTATGCGGCAACACTGTGTAGAAGAATGGTTCACCCAGAAATCACGTCGTTGTGTTTCCTGTCAGCGATCGTATCATAAACGCGTTGACATTTGTTTGGTTTTGAGGTTAGTGTATTTTAATCGTTGCAAGTTATGGCCATCAAAAGAAATAATTATAAAACTATTGCCAATTGCATTTAGAAAAAGATTTAGCAATGTGCAGTCAATTATAGACTGTTTTGAAATAGAAATAGAGAAGCCCTCAAACCCAGAACATCAAGTATTGACATGGTCAGCATACAAATCATGCAATACAATTAAATATTTAATTTCTTGTACACCACATGGCTGTGTCAATTTTATATCACATGGTTATGGAGGCTGTGCAACAGATGCAGTTATTGTTTCTGATTGTGGTTACTTGGATATATTGCCAGCAGAATGTGGTGTATTAGCTGACCGAGGTTTTAAAAACATTGCAGCTGATCTATCAAAAAAGAAATTCTATTTGGTCCGGCCACCAAGCGTTATTCAAGGAACAGGGCTAACCAAAGAAGAAGTCAGAATGAGCAAGCGAGTTGCTGCTGTTCGCGTTCATATAGAGAGAGTCATAAGTCGTCTTAGAGAGTTTACAATGCTAACTCCTCATGCAACCGTAGATAAAAATCTTATTAACTTACTTGATTTTATAGCTGTAATTGCTTGTGCTGTTATAAATATGCAAGGTACACTAATAAAACTATAAGACAAATATACTTTAACTATTTTTTTATTTATTGTATAACAATACATTCATAAGATAGATAAATAGGTAGGTGTAAGTATTAAGTTTTTGATACAAAGCAATACAGAAATATAATTAAATAACTTGTATTATTATACAGAATAAAATTTTATTAATTAAAAGATAAACATAAATGGAAGAAAACAATGCAACTGCACAAAATATGCAGTTAGAAAAGTCAGTAGATAAATATAAATGCTCAAATAAAATAATAATCATGTTTTTATTTATATAATAAACTAAATAATTCTTTTAAAAAACAAAATAACATTTTAATTAAAATTTTATGTTTTGAATATGTGGAAAGATTGCCTTTTTCCAAAATTCTATTGCCTCTTTAATTATTTTATTGCAATAATTTGGATCATACTTACAACTTAAATATTTAAATTGTCTTGTTGTTTCAAAGTTTGGTCAAGCTACAACAAACAGCCCATAATCCCTTTTAGTAACATGAAGTTGAATTTGAAGCTGAGCATAATATTTTGGTGCAATGGTCTTTTCATCAAGTAAGTAATTTTCAATATTTTTTTCTTTGGATGGACATAATCTCTAAACAGTATACCATGCTAATTCCATCTGGAGATGCTGCAATAATCGGATTTCTTAAATCTATGTGCAAGCCACTTTTTTCAAATTTTATTTCGAAACGTCCACACACTTCCTTAAAAACTTCTGATTCTAGTTTTCTACCTCTTTCCATAGCTGCTGTTGCTGGCAATTTAGTGCGTCCCAATATCAATTCTGTTAATGTTCCATCCATAGTAATACATTTTGATGCTTCATATATTTTAGAAGCAGTAATACGAGCATACCTCAGCTCATACCACAAAGGCTCATCAGACTGTTGACGAGTTAATTTTTCTGCCTTTGCACATATATGAGCTTGTGTACTATGTATACAATATTGCAGAAAAGTGTCTGCATTTGCCACCAAATTATTTAATTCCTTAAAATAATTGATATACATTTGATGAATAGATAACAAACGTTCATTGTCTACTTCTTTATAACATTGTAGTAGAACACTATCTGCATTCAATATCTTTCCTTCACTAATTACATTTTGCAAAAAGTTATTGGTTATAATAGGCACTTCGACAGCAGGTTATATATCCATCACACGGATAAATTTTTTTTAAACTTCCAACCTTTGAGAGCTCTGATTTTTTCCAATAACATTTTACTGCAGTTGTTGAAGGCTCTTCTGATCGTATTAGCAACCAAAATAATAAAGCTAATCTGTGTTTACAACCACCTGGAAAACAGTAAATATAAATTATTACTGTTATATACTGATATATTTTATTTTATTTTAATATTTAAATATCATTATATCTTACCTGCAGCGGCAGCACAGTCCAGACATTCAGATTTCACAATAGTTTGTTCAGTTTCATCAATTTCGGCCATAACTGTATAAGGTTTAGATGTAACTTTATGTTCGGGTATAATTTTGGCTTGTATCTTACATACATTATTTTCTCTTTTCAATTGTATAAAACCTACAGCATTATCCCCATATACTTCTCTACTTGACCTTAAAATACGCTTTTTTAATACAGAACATCCAATTAGTCTACAGAAAAAATTATTACTTTGTGTTTTTTGCTCCACGAGTTTCACTACTAATAAAACTTAATGTATTATTGTAATATTCATAAATCATAGAATAATCTACAACGAGTAAATTATTTGAATTTGCATCTTCAAACCCAGGATTCATGTTGCAAATTAGAAATAAATATTTATTACAACTTAACCTCACTAATTTAGTAAACAAATAATAAGCGGAAACACCGATCGATTCCATTCATAAGTATGACGACGGTGTTGTCACATAGTGATTTTAGCGTACGAGAGCCTTGTGACGTCACGAGATTTTATTTGTTTAATTTTTTAAAAACTAATAGGTTTCAAACCGTAAAATTTTGTGTATAATTATATTTTGATATGTAGTTTAAGATTAAGATAATATAGTTTTTAACAAAAAATAAAAAGTTGTGTTGTTCCCCATTTCATCTCAAGCTAAAGACTTCTTAAATAGAATTGTACCTGGGCATGGGGTTTGAATACATCACTGGGACCCTCCCACGAAGCAAAAGACAATGCCATGATTATATAAGGGCTCTCAGGAAGGCAAAAACGCAATTTATACAGGATGCGTCAAAAGTTTGTAACTTATCTTTAAAATTTATTTATCTAGAAACATGCAGACCAAAATAATATATTGACACATTCGATTTGCTTATTATTTAAGAAGTTTATATTGAACTCGATAGTCAAACGCATGAAGTATATCGAGGTATTAATCTACAATGGTCTATTTACTCTGGTTGTAATTCTGATATTCATTGGTAGTACATCCTGTGTAAAATATCGTAACTACATTTCCCTCCCATTTGAATTGGCATCAGGAGTACCTCAGAATTCCAACTTGGGGTTTATATTCTTCTTAATTTCATAAATTACGTAGTAGTCATTTGTATTACGAGTCTTAATCTTTTTTCATTCTCCGAAACAGAGATACAATAGATTTGCTACTTGAAAAATTCCAAAAGTGTAATATCACGAACGATATTATTAAACTTCCTTATTTTTTGGCAAATCACAGAATTTATTATCTGAAGCTTCCAAGTAAACTTAATTTCGAAGTATCTCTATTAAGGGCCATATTGCCTGCCATCTACAGTCTATACATATTTTTGAAGAACTGGTACTTTAGTAAAATCACAAACTGACAGTCGAAACTGTACGTAAATTCTGTCAAGCAGAAGAAGAAACCGCAATTCATGTACTATAACAATGAAAAATCTACGTATATTCATATTCTTGTCAAAATCGACCATTGTGTAAACCTTAAAAATTGGAAGTGTAGAACTCAACATCACAAGAAGCAAATTAACAAATAAACTAGATAAGCAATGGGATTTCTGCTGCAATTTTTTTTTTGCTAAAATAAAGTTTACATAAGTTGTGGATATCATATGGCTAATTCTCCTGATTTTTTAGAAATTCATGTCCTTTTAAAGAAAATGAATTTAAGGATTTAATTCCAATACTTATATGCAGCGATACAAAGAATAACGCAATTTTAAAATCACGCAAAGTAAATTCTACTTAGAAATAAATGAAAATTTACACATGGCATGTGTGGACTTGTTTTTCACAATTATCAAACCGCGAGTACATATCGCATCCCCTGGTCGGCGTTATTCTTAACTAAACGACGCACCCTGTCAACCCATAACACGAAAACATCTTCTCTACCGTTCCCTCCGTGCGGACGTAAATTTTCCAGAAAGGACGTTTCAGCGGCGTCGACTTATAAACAACTTCGTTTGATGAGAAGTAACACACCGAGATGTCGAGACCACGAAACGTACCCGTACAACGGGCCAACAGTAAAACCATCAGATCAGAACGCGGTGAACACTTCAGCCCAACCGGGAACAATGACGGTGCGGAAAAAGAATTGGACGAGTTGCCAAATTGCGCTAACGCATCAGGGAATTTTCACGGGGTAGGTCGAATGGGGAAACGGGGAGGTTTTTGCTTGTTGCGGCTGCGGCGAACCACCCCGTCATAATGGTCCAAGAGGTGAGAGTCAAATGGGCCGGCTAAATTAAGAATTACGATTTCCGCTGACAGACAAATAAGCGTGAAAGCTTTCCCAGTGTTAGAGCGTGTGTGGAACCGACACCCGGCACATGTATAACCCGTAGAGGAAGATGTAGAGACACGAATACTGGCGGAACGTGTCGTAAATTTGATTAGGTGACACATATCTGTCCTCCATGATGTTAAATTATGACTTCAATATTCCGACATTTCTCCGACAGAGAACGGTGTATATGTTAGCGACGGGACGATCGTTAGTTACACCAGTATTGTATTTTATTGAATCATTTGTTAAGTTGTGGAAATACAACTGACCAAAAGTTATTATTTGTCGATATTGCTTTTATTAGAATGTAAACTTTCTATAAAACTTGAATTATTGTTTTTAAAATGAATAAAAACATTTTTTTTTTTAATAAAATGGGACCGATAAACAAAAAAAATATCATTAATAGTATTATAGTAAATAGTAAAATTTCACTAGAAAATGGAAAATATATTTTCTCTACCGCTCACACTTTGATTGCTACGAAGTGTTTTGCGCTATATTGAAATATACAAGGTGCGATCAAAAAAATGCTGTGCATGATTTTTATAGCGGCAACTGCTGGCGCTATATTCATTGGAAGTAATAAATCCGATACCTTGATTCGTTGAGATAATCAGTGCCACGTTAGAACAAGTTGTAACTTGTCAGTCGGCTTTCAGAGCCTGAAGAGTGTGAGGTCGTGTTTAGTGTGTATGTTTGGCATCGTGGATTTTGAACGTTAACATAAGTTTTGTTTTAAGCTGCAAAAAAGTACTAAAGTAGCCCATGCATTGTTAAAATCCGTATATGGTGATAGTCTGGTGAGTTTGAAGACTGGTTACAAGAGGTATGAACGGTTTAATTTAATAGCTACAAGAGGTACAAGCACTTAATATCCACAAAAACTGACTTATTAAAAGTTGCACAATACAAACACCCTCCTAGGACTTACCTTGCGTGGGTGGGTTGGACTTAAAGTGACAAAGCAGCTAGCCAGTTACCAATGGCTTAAAGCTCAGTGAGATGGTCGTGCGATTCTAATCGTAACGTTACTATATTCACTAAAAGTTTGAAAAGGGCACCGCTGCGTGTTATGAGCTGCTTGTCGTCGTGATTATATGACACGCGGAGTTCCTATTTGTGCTAGCGAACCCACCAGGGATCGTTTAAAGTAGGTTGCGTAAAGAAAACAGAAGTAAATAAACAGGAGATGATAACAAGTAAAAGAAAAAATTCTAACTCTCAGTCTAACTCTGATGATGATGCAGACTCAGAACATGAATATGAACAACCTACGAAGAAAACAAGATTATCAGAACCACAAGCGTCAACTTCAACGAGGATGGATATTGACAATAATTATTGAAAATGTTCTAAATTTCGTTTCCATGCATAGATAACAAATAGAAATCTCATATTTTCTGTGTAAGAATAGCTGTATTATGAACCGGAATTTTTATTTTCATGCAAAATAAAGTTTATAAAGAAAAAAAACAGCATATTTGTGGATTTGTAATCCAGTTATTGAGCAAAAAAGGTGAAAATGGGGAAAGAATGGGCATTTTTGCGATTTTTAAGGCACTGGATGCACTTTTTTCGAGTAGGTTTGTTCCGCTTTTTTTCTCCAATTCAATATCTACAAATTTTGCTTCAGACACAAAAGAGATATTCCGTACGGTATACCGAGATATAACCGTGTTAAAATATAGAAAAAGTGATCAAAATCCACGTTGAGCAAAAAAATTCGTATGGCCATTAAATTATTAATGTGTAATAACTCGATACGTAGTCATGTGTATACATAACACTTTCAGCAAGGCTACAGCCTCGCCTTTTAATACAAACGGTAACGTGTTATATAAACACGACCTTACTCTGTATTTGTTGCATACACAAGACTATGTGTCAGGGTTGTAGATGTGTTCTAGAAACGCATCATAAGTAAGACAAGGATCTTCTCTAAGTATATATAGACAATAGTTTAAGTAAGAGACAGTCACAGTCAGAGTAACAGTTACGATAGAGAGTTACAACCAGTCAGTGGTGCGAACTGTGTTACACTTAATAACCACGTTCTACCCTGTCTGAGTTGAACCTAGTAAACTATGTACATCATGTAAATACATTGTTATCCAGTTTGTAAGAGTTATATTAATTATAGAATGTTACCCGAACTTCGTGTGTGTATCATTTAGTACTATAAGCCGCCCAAACCTGCTACCCGATGTGGCCGCCCAAACGGCCCACATTACATGCCGATCCTCCAGGCACATAGGACCTTATCACATAGGGCCCTACATTATTACATGGCGCCCTGGGCCCACCTTATTACAAATGCAGCCAACTTGACAAAACGAATGATGCAGATGTTCTTCTTTTTGGGGCTACTTTCACGTGCAATTCTCAGAATTGAGTCCAAAAAAACACGTGTTGTACTGTATAATATGTCAATTTAAATGTATGGTGAACTAATTTTAATAAAAATATTTATACAGGCTGTCACACAAAAAACGCCTCAAGCTGTAACTCTGTTATTTACATTCCAATTTTCATGAGACAGGTAGCAAATGAAATGGTTTGATGAGTACTATGTTTGAGGCTACATTTAAATTTTTCCATTGCCATTTTCAATTCCTAGCGATTTTCAATTTTTATTTTCAAATTGCACGGTATATATTTTCTTGCATCATTGGATAGAGGTTTTTTCTGAATCAATAACAGCTTGAGGCTTTTTTTTTGTGTGACACCCGGTATATAAAATTCAATTACGTTAAAAGATCTGAATAATATTTGAACATAAAATTCACTGTCGTCAAAACATAAGAAAAAAGAGAGTACGAAAAGGTCGAGATGACTTGATAAAAAGTTAGTTTCATTTCCTCTATTTTTTATGCCGTGGCAATTTTTTAATTTTCAGAGAATTGACAAACAGACGAATCGCCGTAATTAATCTGCAATTTTACTTAGCTGCACTTAATTAATTCTATCCGATGGGGTTTTTCCTGCTGTCAAAGAGTGCCTACTGCAAAATTGCGGCAGCTCCTGACCACGTGGTCGGTAAAGTTTTACCACGATCCTCACCTTTCTGGGATTTTTCTCGGTACAGCAATAAAGACCTTTCAGTTCTTAGAGTAAAATTAATTTACGGCCTACTCACGCACGTTGCATCAGGCAAATATTAATATGCGATAAAATAAAGCAACCTCAATTAACTCACAAATTCATTGCCACTAAAACAAGCGGGAAAAAACGTTAACGTGTATGCCCACAGGTAAAACTAGTAATTCCGTAGATGGCTATAACAGATGTATCCCTAAGACGAAACGTGCATCTTCTTTTCTCAGATAAGCGGATGACGAAGCAATAAGTTAGAATGACGCGAAGGATATCAGGGCCAACCCATAAGTAGCTAAAATATCGTAACAAATGCGGAAAGGAGTCGGTTGAAGACAAGCAACTGTCAGGACGTCTTTCAACCTCAAAAACAGATGAAAACGTGCCAAAAAGTGGCGGAAATGGTTCGTTCAAACAGGCGATTTCGCTATTTCCCCAACCCAGGATGAGAAAAGAAGCTCTAAAGAATACTAGGATCAATTTTGTTGGCTTTGGTACTTTTGTTGCGTATCTCTGTTAATGATATTATAAGTTAAATATTGCCTTTCATACGTATTACCCTAGGTGTATATTTAAAAAAATGCCAATACCAATACTAAAGGAAGAATTATCAAAAATTAAATAAGAAAAAAATGCTAATTGAAAATCACTTCCTAGTATGTACACGAGTTTTAATAGTTAAATTTTTTCTTTCTTAGCTTATATAGAGCTCGATAATTGTACGAGTTTGTTTACACATCTCTCTCTCTCTATTAAGAGGACTACTACACATTTATTTTAAAAATCGAACCTCTTCGCAACTGAACGTAAATATCAATAAACCTAATGGAATGCGAATAATTGAAGAAAAATTCAGTGTGAACTGCTTGTTGTTTTACTTCCACATGTTCCGAGGTCGCCATTCGGATTATGTTAATTGAGACATTTAAAGTATCTAAATTATGACAGAACACGCGATGTTGGCCAATTAAGTTCACATTTAATTAATATTTAATGAAATTTAATGTTAAAAGAGCAATGGGTGTATTAATTTAATGTTACTAGACTGAAAGGTTCCGAAAAAAAATAATACGTAGTAATTGTATGCTTTGTATTGGGAAAATTAGGATACACGTTTTTAATGAAGCAATACGCAATTGACTTGTAAAAAAACATTCCTTTGTTTTAATTGTTGTTGAAATTTGATTTAGTAGAAATTTTGGATGGTGAAATATATACGAGGTGTGACAATTAAATAACGGAGCTTGATCTGAAAAATATGCCTTATTGATAACGTCTGTTAATCCTCTTCAAAAAACTCCCCCTGTCCATCTATACACAGCTGCATAGGAATTTTTTATTGTCCGAAGCAGTGGTGCAGGTATTCAAGTGTAATCCTCTTCAGCAAGTGTGCGATTTGTGCCTTGACCTCTTCTACTGGCTGGGAATGTGCACCCTTTAATACACTTTTCATTTTTATCAACAGGTAGAAGTAGCATGGAGTGAGATCTGGTCAATACGATGGATGTTCGAGTAATTATTTTTTCTGCGGAGAACTGCTTCACAGAGACTGCATTGTGGGTCAGTAAGTTGTCCTGGTACAGCTTTTATGAGTTGTTGCACCACAGATCTGGTCTTTGCTTTCTCATCCTTTGTCTCAGTTTGGTCAAAACCTCAATGTAATACTTCTGGTTTACCGTTTAGCCCTGAGGCACCCACTCAGTCATGATAACATTCTTAACATCGAAAAAATTTAATTTCGACTTGCTCATTCGAGCTTTTTTGCTTCTTGGCGAAATGGGGGTCCTCCATTGCATGGATTGACGCTTTGTTTCAGGATCGTATTGGAAAATCTACCGTTCAACCTTTTCTATCAGTTCAGGATTTGCTGTAAATTACTTTATGATGCCAGGGCCGATATTTTTTCTGTTTTACTTTTGCTCACGTGTGAGAATTTTTGATACAATTTTTGTGCAAACTTCCGTAATTTACAAGTTCTCATGCGATTTGTTTTTGTCTCTCTGTCAATATTCGTCACGTCTGTCATCATTCGAATATTCAAACGTCGGTTTTCCCACACGCTTTCATTAATTTTCTGATTGTTTTCATCAATTCCTGATGTCACAAATCGACCAGAATTTTCGTCCTCCTCCGCACTAGAAGACGTTGACGTCTTCGAGTACGTGGCATGCAATTATTACCCAGCACTTATTTCAATAACTGAGAAAATTCGGTTGGAGGTTTTTACAAGGAATTTGAGATTAATGTGCGTCGATTTTTAAGCTTATTATGATCACAGCACTCCAACAAAACCACTTCATACTCAAGCAAGGAGTATCAAACAACTGAACAAGATAGAAAGAGAGAGAGGCATAATACTAGCATGATAAATTTAGATATAATATTTTATATAAATTTTATATATTATATTTTATATAAATTTTATATATTATATTTCATATAACGGCTCCACAGACCTTAAAGACTCATGGCTTCGACTTTCTTTATTATCTCTTTCCACTTCGTTCTGTTACTGAATTTAAATCCTCCCTGCATGCTTCTAACCACTCATATCTTGGTCATCCTTTTCTTCTTCGTCTTCCTCTCGACTATTCTTGTTTGCCCATCTGCCAACTGGCATTCTTAGCACAAGGCCCAATCATCACAATCTGGAAGATCTAACTATCTGGCTTACAGGTGACCTTCCGCATATAAGTTTAATTTTTGGGTTAGTTCTTCTTCTCCATACTGTTTCTTGTTCTTTTACTCTACCAAATATTATACCCAGTAAATTCTCGTTATTTAATTTCTACACCTCGTATACTGTGATATTATAGCTAAATTGGTATGGATCGTTCACCTATAAAACCATTTAGATCAAGTGAGATAAAAGAGCTAATACTATTATAAATATTTCAATACAGAGCTTATAACAAGTGTTCATTTGAAAAGTCAATCTAGTAGCATGTGATTTACTGAGAACATTTTGAAGTATGTCGTAAATTAAAATTTACTACTTAACCTACGAAGTCGTATATTTTGACAGTTTCATACATACAAATAAATAACAAATAATAGGTATTTATTGAAAACTATAACAAATGTTGAAAATGTTGTCCTTCAAGATCAATGCACTTTAAAATCCTCCGTTCAAAATTTCTTTATTTAAAACCAGAATCGACGCACGATTATTTTATGCACTAACTGATATTTGTGATTGACATTATCAAATGTCATTTGGATTTACGTTTACGGAACAACAAACACATACTAATATATTTGCGTCTTATTCTATCAAAATTTCAAAGTAACCTAGATTGACTTTTCAAATGAACTCCCGTTATGATTACACAGGCCTGCATAAAATTTGCGATGACGTGATTTTTGTTTGTTAAGCTCAGTTTTTATATAGCAATAACTAATTAAAATACAGTTGGTCTTTACCACCAACAGATTTTTTTTGCACAAAAGAAAAAGAAAAAAATATAAAAAAAAATCTTATAATAGGCGTTTTAATACATTTTAAAATGAATGTACTACTTAAAATTCTAGGTATTAACCCAAAAATTATTTTCTGTTGTGGTTTTAAAGAAATTTGTTAAATAGGCTCTCATTACCTGATGTAAATATTTTTTTACATGTATTAATTTTGGACAAGATTTCCGGGAATTTTTACCTGCTAAATCCTATTTATTATGCTTTCACTTTATTAGTACTGCGAAGAAGGATTTCAAGTTTATCACTCCAAACAAAATGTATATTTTAATGTCATTTACTTCATTATAGCTCTGAGTGTCGATCAGTAAACAAGTAAAATTAATTTGTCTTTAGTGTTGTGCGTGGTATTTGATAAATAAACATTGCTTAAAAATATGTCTAGCCGGTGTTGCAAAAACAAACCAGATGATTTCTGTTATATTTGTGGATATTTCGTCTTGAAAAAGTTTAAGAGACCAATTGGTGAATTTGTGAAAAATACATATTATGCTTATTTCAAAATCAAAATAGGAGATCAAGATAAAGATTGGGCACCGCACGTTGTTTGTTATGTATGTGAAGAAGGTTTAAGACATTGGACCAAAGGGAATAGAAAAAGCCTTCCTTTTGGAATACCGATGGTTTGGAGAGAACCGCAAAATCATCATGAAGATTGCTACTTTTGCTTTGTGATATTAAGGGGCATATTAGAAAAACTTTGAAACATATTTTGTACCCAAACAATATTAAATCAGCTATCAGACCAGTTCCTCACAGTGATCATGTACCTATACCTATACCCCCCAAAGTACTACAAGAAGATATTGAAACCTCTTCAACTTCCGGCTCCGTACAGATGGATAGTGATTTTGAACCATCAACCTCAGGTCAAAACCATCCTCATCTATTTTCACAAGCCGAACTGAATGATTTAGTAAGAGATTTGGGACTTTCAAAAGATCTTTCTGAAGTACTGGGGTCTAGGTTGCAACAAAAAAATTTGCTTGCCCCAGAAACTACCTTCTCTTGGCATAGAAATCGTTAGGCTGGGTTTGTAAAATATTTTGCACAAAACGGACCACTCGTGTACTGCCAAGCAATTGCTGATCTACTTACTTTCCTCGGAGCTCCTGAGTACACACCTTCTGACTGGAGACTTTTCATCGACTCTTCAAAAAGGAGCCTTAAAGCTGTTCTTTTACATAATGGCAATGTTTTTGCTTCTGTTCCGGTCGGCCATTCTGTTCATTTAAAGGAAAACTATGAAAATTTACAGGAATTACTTTTAAGAGGAAAACTATGAAAATTTACAGGAATTACTTTTAAGAATACAATATAAAAATCACAACTGGGAAGTGTGTGGAGATTTAAAAATTTTAGGCCTTCTCTTGGGTCAGCAGTCTGGATATACCAAATTTCCAAGTTTCCTGTGCGAGTGGGATAGCAGAAATCGAGAACAGCATTGGATAAAAAGAGACTGGCCACAAAGGGTGACTTTAACACCTGGAACCAAAAATGTAATTCGCGAAAGTCTTATTGACCCTCAAAAAGTGTTACTTCCACCGGTTCACATAAAACTTGGACTTATGAAACAATTTGTTAAGGCATTAAACAAAGAAGGAAATTGTTTTAAATATTTGTGTAAAACATTTCCGACTCTGTCGGAGGCAAAATTAAACGAGGGAATCTTTGTAGGCTCGCAGATTAGGAGCTTGGTGAAAGATCAAGAATTTGAAAATGTGATGGAAGATAAGGAAAAACATGCATGGCATGCTTTTAACGAAATTGTACATAAATTTCTAGGGAATTATAAAGACACAAACTATGTTGGGATCGTTGAAAATATGCTGGAAAAATTCAGGATTCTTGGTTGCAATATGAACATAAAAATTCACTTTTTACATTCCCATTTGGACTATTTACCAGAAAACCTTGGGGGCGTGAGGGAAGAGCAAGGAGAAAGATTTCACCAGGATATTAAAGAGATGAAAAAAAGATACCAAGGGCGCTGGGACACAAAAATGATGGCCGATTACTGTTGGACATTGAGAAGAGATCTTCCTTTAGCTGAATATGACAGAAAAACAACCAAACGAAGCTTTTCTGAAAAACGAAAACGTTTTTTTAAGAAGCATAAAGAATAAATAACTATTTCTAATAGTTTTTATGTGTATATTTTTGTATTTTTTTTAATATAATATAAAACTAGCTTATAAATGAAATAAATCGTGTTTTTTCTATATTTTTTTATTTTACTGGTTTGAAAAATAACCTTACGTGATACAAAAAAAATAAAAGCAGATTTGAAATCAGCGCTACCCAATTACTAGAAAACAGTTAAAATTTTTAAATCAACTTTCAAAGTGTTGAAAAATGCAGGCCTGTGTTATTAAGCAAATGGGAATTTATTTTTGGTAATGGAGTTAGCCTCATTTACAAAATTCTTGTTTATAATGCATTAATGTATTTTGAATGTATGAATTTTTCGAAAAGAAACGTTCGAAATTGACATGTTGCCTCTTGTGAAATAGAAAACGCAACTTTGCAAACTTATATACTTTTGTCTCGGAATATATTTACGCATATACACATATACGTATGCTTATACACACATAACCGTAAGAGGTCGCTCTTTATTCGCGCGTATATACAATGAATATTTCAATATGGCAATATTGAGGCGCTCATAACGTTCAACGGTTGCGTAAATGTTTCAACGCGATACTTCGGATAGCAGTTAACTCCTTTCAGGTGTTTATGTTACAGCACTCTGTCATTAACGTATGAGCTCTCGAATGATATGTGCTGTACGGACTCTTTGATGTCTCGACACACGATGCCATGATTTGTATATGACGGCATCCTGTATATACATCCACATCTACATACATTATGTGTTATTCGATATTTGTATACGATATATGGCTTGTACCGTGTGCGAAGCTCATTCACGTTTATATGTAGATGTTACATACTTTACTAGCGTCCGTTGTGTTTGACTGGACATTGTTGATGTGAGAGTCTTATCTAGACGATGGGGAATTTTGATGATGTAAATATATGATGTACTTGTAAGACGTAACTTGCAATCTAGTGTAAGTATTGTCACAGTTACAGGTTTTAAGTGCAATAGGCTGACGTCAGAAGCGCCATTTTATTAGGGCAGGTCACCGTCCATTATCCAAACGAATGTTGATGTAATGGCATGCTTTCGCAAGACAAGTTCTGTGCTAGTTTAAATTTGTTCCTTTAGTAAAATTTAATATATAATAAAGAATGTATGTCTTAGCTTCGCATAAAATATATAAAATATTTTATATCCTTGATAAAGGCATAATTGCCGAAACATGTAGGGTTTTTTTTAAATATATATACTTTGAAGTAATAAACCAGATCTTTAATCGCCGACTGATTAAGTTTACTATACATACATACATATATATATATATATATATATATATATATATATATATTACATTTGATAAATTATTGGAGTTTTTCGGCTTCTTTATATGAAATATTTACAAATATGCAGAGTAAGTGGGGATGTAAACATTGCTGTCTACAAATTACAAAGCAAATCATACGAAATTAGACCATAGACCATATTTTTCAAATAAAAAATTTCGTATGATTTGCTTTGTAATTTGTAGACAGCAATGTTTACATCCCCACTTACTCTGCAATTACATACATTCTAATTTAATATTTGTAAATATTTCATATAAAGAAGCCGAAAAACTCCAATAATTTATCAAATGTTATATTTAATGAACGGCTAAGAAATTATCTAAACACTTATATATATATATATATATATATATATATATATATATATATATATATATATATAGTAAACCTAATCAGTAGGCGATTAAAGGTCTGTATATTACTTCAAAATATATGTATTTAAAAAACTCTACATGTTTCGGCTGTGTACGCCTTTATCAAGAGAATACAAAATATGAATATTTTGTATTCTCTTGATAAAGGCGTACACAGCCGAAACATGTATAGTTTTTTAAATACATATATTTTTAAGTAATATACAGACCTTTAATCGCCTACTGATTAGGTTTACCATATCATACCAAGGTCACGAAGTTATTATATATATATATATATATATATATATATATATATATATATATAAGGTAAACTTAATTAGTCGGCGATTAAAGGTCTGGTTATTACTTCAAAGTGTATATATTTAAAATAATCCTACATGTTTCGGCAATGATGCCTTTGTCAAGGATATAAAAAATATCATTGCGGAAACATGTAGGATTATTTTAAATATATACACTTTGAAGTAATAACCAGACCTTTAATCGCCGACTAATTAAGTTTACCTTATCATACCAAGGTCACGAATATACTATATATATATATATATATATATATATATATATATATATATATATATATATATATATTAATATATTTATTTACAATGTATTTATTTTGACGTGTGGAAGGAATGTTGGCTTTGTTAACACTTTGCATTTTGGTTTAACTGTTCTCGGACATGTATTTTTTATTTTATTTTTGTAATGTTTATATTGTTATTATACGGAGGGTGTTTATATAATGGACAGGTATATTGCTGACAAGTTATTTAAATCTCTTACATGTTTCGGTAAATACTACCTTTATCAAAGAATTATAAAAAACGCATGTCCGAGAACAATTAAACCCAGCCCCCCCCCGCAAAGTGTTGACAAAACTAACATTCTTTCCATCCGTCAAAATAAACATATGGTGGAACACAGTCTACCTTCCTGCTAAAAAAGTTTAGTTTTATTTAGAAATGCATAGCAAATACGTCGCAATATATTAACACCAAAAAATTTAATGTAAGTAGATTTATTATATCTCTTACCTTTATTAACATTAAAATAAATATTACAGTTTTTGAAAAAGATGCTATATATAGTATCGAAACGTCAAATTAAATATTGTTTTAATTACCCGGTTATAATTCCTGGTGTATTTTAGGAAACAGAGTTCGACAGCACCATAAATGTTACAAATTGAAAAAAAGGATGAAGAAATATGAGCTTATAAAAGATTAGTTGAGAGGACGGATATATGTTCCCACTTGGTCCTATCACTTGATTTATCATCAGTTATTATAGATTTTTAATGAACAGTTTCGTAAATCTATTAATATTTTTTGCACAAGTCCTCATATCCATAACTTATTATTTATTAGATATATTTGCTTTTATTGCAAGACATGTCTCAGTTTGCGGCCAGTTTATCGGATTGTTAACGCTACCGGCGCGAGCTATACTATAGCAGAATAAGCACCAACAATCGGCGAAACTGTAGAATTGGCATGTTTACGAGGCAATTATAGAAATGAGCCGGTTTAATCGCCATCAAGGCAGGAATGATTAGTGGCTTCATTATTTCCACCAATCACGTTTCTGTTAAAATACTACATGTATCGTATAATTAAAAGTGCTATTTATTTCCAATTGCGAGTGGCCAAGTCGCGCCAGTTTTATTGTCATGTATTGCTGTGTGTTGCCGCCGTGCCGTGTGCGCCGCTATCGCGTCCGATCTCTCGATTTATGCTGGTTTATTTTAATTGAAATTGTATAACGTCTGATTTATAGGAGAAAATGCCTGTCCGTCGACCGTATTATATACATTCATGATAATACGTTCGTCTTGTCTTTGTCTGAATACTTTCTGTATGTGTCACCACCTGGATGGTCGAGTTAACACTCACGATAAGTTATTTTAATGGCAGGCATATACTGTGTGGGTAAAATCGTAGCTTCGTCATTTAAAGATGTAGAAAGTCGTTGGTATTGACGTAATGTAGAACTGCTATTGAAATATCACTATTTACACCAATAGATTCGTTTTTAAAATTGAGAATTTCATACATCGTTAATAGCGCTTATAGGAATTATTTATTACAGTCAGAAATTGTAGCCCATAATGAAGAGATCTATCGTGGAAAAATTTACGACAGCACGGTGAATTAAACTCTCTTTTTCTTCCTCTTATGTTAGGTCAATGACCTGTGTTTTTTCTGGAGTTTAGTTTCCCTGTTCTTGGGAGAATGATGATCAGCTATCTCGTCATCTTTTCAGAGAGTCTTTCTGGTGGTCTGGATCGTTTAAGTTTTTTTACGCGTGCCGTTTTGACTATCCTTTCATTGTCCAACCTTGAGATGTGTTGGTTCCAATCTCTTCTTTCTCTGCTTCATTTTACGATGTCTTGTATTTGACATTGCTCTTTTATATTTTGGTTCATGATGCGGCCAAGACTTGTTTTCCCAACTATAGCCTTTAAAATCTTCATTTCCGATGTTCTTAATAATTGTTTTGTTTTATTGTCATCGGCTCTGGTTTCTATGGCGTATGTCATGTTGGGCGAACGGAACTCTTATAAATTCGTATTATACATTCTGTTGTAAGATGTTTATTTCTCCATACAATACTTAAAGAACGAAAACTATGTATAAAAAACTATACCGTCTTATAGCGATGAAATATTCAAACAGCCCTTCAGGATTTCACGAAGACTATGTGAAGAATATCTAAATAGCTTGAACCAAGGTCTATCGTGGCTTAAGTGGTAAAGCAACGGTCCGGCAAACTGTAGACCTGGGTTGAAGTCCCAACGTAGATAATATTTTTCAATTAATAATTTCGTATGATTTGCCTTGTAATTTGTATACAGCAATGTTTACATCCTTACTTACTTTGCAATTATATACTAATTTCATATTTGTAAATATTTCATATAAAAGCCGAAAATCTCCAAGAATTTATATAATATATATATATATATATATATATTTATATATATATATATATATATTTATATATATATATATATATGAATGTTTATTAGTATATATACTAGTGCTGTTATCCGGATCCGGATAATTTTAGATCCGGATAATTTACTATCCGGATATCCTGATCTTGGTGTTATCCGGATCCACTATCCGGATCCTGAGAACCGGATCCTGAGAACCGGATCCACTATCCGGATCCTAGGATTCCGGATCCACTATTCGGATATACTATCCGGATTCCCTATTCAGATATCGGATTCAATATCTGGTTTTCAGACCCAAGTGTGTTATCCAATTCTCTGGATAGGAATTCGTTTTCAAACGCTTCACTTCTAGATTTACTATCCTATACTTCGGTTCCGTATGTGCTATTTTGAAGTAGGTCTTGCTATATAATCTTAGAGACAACGGTATGGATGTATATGTATTCAAATTTATAAATCTAGTTTACACTCCTATGTATGTTTTAATAATGTAATATAAATTTAATAACGTTCTAGCTGAGAATAAAATATTCCGTATCTTCAATATCAATGCTCAAAACAGGGCTACATCTGTCAAAATTTTCAAAAAAGTCAAGATATCTAAGAAAAAATTGAAAATAAGTATAGGGAAACCTGATGAAAACCCACTATGAAATTTTCTCAGGAATCCAAAAATGAAATAATATACCGGGTGTTCCATTTAAAATAAGGAAGTTAATGGCGACTTCCGGTATAACCGGAAGTAGTATGATCTTGAAAATATTTTAAAATGAAAGAGAATCTTGAATAACCCTGGAACCCAAAATTTCAGAATTCTAAGTTTTTTCTAACCACGAAAACTTCTAACGAACAGCTCTCGTGGAATAGCCTGTATATACTTACATACACAAATGAAAGCGAATAGATCTTGACAATAATAAAGATACGAGATAGGGAAGTATTGGATAATGGATCCGGATATTAGATCCGGATAATGAGTCCGGATATTAGATCCGGATAATGGATCCGGATAATAGATCCGGATAGTGGATCCGGATCCTAGGATCCGGATAGTTTGAGATCCGGATATCCGGATCTTAATTTTATCGGATATCAACAGCACTAATATATACATATATATATATATATATATATATATTCAAATAATAAGCTTTTTTTGGTTTAGCGACCTTTATTGAAAATTCAATTGATTTAAATAACGACGTTTCGACTTTTTTTTGGTATAATCAAGTCTTTTTCAAGTGATTTAGAACTAAAAAAATTACAAAACGAAAGGTAAGAATTAATAGAATAGAAGACAACCCAACCCACACAAAGAAACACAAAAAAATGTTTTTCCCATTGTAAACATACTGAATTTTCCCAAACACATGGCTTGACCAAACAAACGAAATAATATAATTAAAAAAATTTCATTTCTATAACAAACACATTTTAGTTACACTTAAGATTCGGAGATACATGGTCGGACCCTGTAATGAATGAGTCGACTTTGGTTCCGACCATGCATATTGCACTGTGGCATGTGTTTTAACATCGAAATAAATTTGATGAGTTTTTTGTATTCTTTAAATTTTTAGATTTTAAATTTTATTTTTCTTTACTCTAATCATTATTTTAATTTTAACTCTTTCATATAATGTAAATATAATTCTTACCTTTCGTTTTGTAATTTTTTTAGTTCTAAATCACTTGAAAAAGACTTGATTATACCAAAATAAAGTCGAAACGTCGTTATTTAAATAAATTGAATTTTCAATAAAGGTCGCTAAACCAAAAAAAGCTTATTATTTTAATATTATGCACACGGCCAATAAAATAAATAAGAAATAAATTTTAATTTCTTATAAACACTAAATATATATATATATATATATATATATATATATATATATGTAATTATAGAAAATTTCTTAACAGTATTAATATAAATTAACTAATATTTCGGTTATCGGTTTGTTTACATTAAAACTCAAACGTTCTTTTCAATATTTCGTCAATATATTAATGACTTCATCGGGAGAAGCTATAAAATTGCAATATACACTTTACTCTTATACTGATATATTCAAGAAAGAAAATTACAGTTAGAGTAAAGCATTGGTAGTCTTATTAATTAATTTAAACATAATCGTCATTAGCAACTCACAAGTAAAATATGAACATTCCATTTTTAAACAGCAACTAAAATTGTAAAATTTCAACATGATCTATTTCACCCGCATGTCTGAAAAATATGTATGTGAAAGCAAATCTCTCCTAATTTCTAGGTTGGGGTCCTTATTAAGTTGTAATTTATTTAAGTTACTATAACATAATGTATATAGATAGTTTTTTGAATATAGACCTGTTTTTCTTACCATCTCATTTTTTACAACCGGATAAAGACCCATATCCAGTATTTTATTATACACACACACACCCACACACACATATATATATATATATATATATATATATATATATATATATATAATTATATCCTATCGAAATATAATGTTTTCGGAAGTTCTTGACCGTATTTATATGTGTCTAATATAAAGTTTTTGTGTGGTCGGTTTTGTAATAAAAACTTTTTTTTACTCAATACGGTTCGGCTGAATAAATTCAGCTTTATTCATTTGATTTTATTAGTTATATATTAATGAATTTAAAAGTACGAGATTCGTTATTATTTAAAAAATATATATTGAAAACCACGCTACAAGGAAGCATCGCTAGGTTAATATTTAAAAAGTAAAAGCACAAAGACTATTAAAATGGCAGACAATTATGTACTGAACAGATTAAAAATGTACCGGTCGAACATAGTTTAATTTACGTCAAGTTATAATCTGATACATGAAGTGGAACTTATAATTGCTTCGCAGTAAGACGCCCAAATTCAGTAACTGTAACAGGGTTTTTAGTAGCTACTACACCCACCCTTGTTGAAACCACTTGACGGCGAAAATTACCATAAAAATTAAGGTGGATCTTTATCTCGCTTTACGGAGCGCACACTAAGAAATAAACTACAAATTCG
Organism: Melolontha melolontha; assembly: GCA_935421215.2. Taxonomy (NCBI): domain Eukaryota; kingdom Metazoa; phylum Arthropoda; class Insecta; order Coleoptera; family Scarabaeidae; genus Melolontha; species Melolontha melolontha. Next base: position 134,585,267 of record OW285240.1, on the reverse strand, counting down.
CACGTCTAACAGGATCTGCCGTAAAATTCAAATTCAGTGCACGCCATCCATTCTAGATGGCGCAACCGGAATCACAAAGAAAATAATTAATATAATGAACTAAATTTGATGTATCTCTTTATCTACAGGGCGGTAAAACTTAGCGTGAAGAATAAATTTAACAATTTTTTGATTATAAGTTAACGTTTGCTGATCATATACTGTTATTCTGTTGTCTCTCCATGTGACCCTTTTGTATTTTTTCTGATTTAGTTTAAATGCGACTTTTTTATTTTGCTTTTAATTTTCTCAATATGCCTTGTAGAAATGTATTTTACTATTTCTATAAAACTGGTTAAACATAGACATGTATATCACTTGTCATTCAACTAAACTATCTTAAGTCTATTTTAATTTTATTGTAAAATCATGTATCTTGTATATACGTCTTTTGTTGAAGCACTTATTTTTAAAATAATTTATTATTTTATCAGCAAATAAAGTAAATAAATATGTGAGCTAATGTAGTTACTTTACAATAAGTAACATTTTTACGTCACTGTGCAGTTAGGAAGTTTTCATATTAAATCCCAAGCATATGAATTCTTACATAAATATTTATTAGTTTGGTGACAGCATTATTTTTCTAATTGACACGAATATACGGAAGTGAAACTTGACCAAAAGAAATGGTCGATCGACTGTGCTGAGTAAAATAAAAAAAAGAAAAGCAGAACAGAAAAAGAAAATTCTTAAACAAATGGCAACAATTAAACACGGTGTGCCAATTAGGGTCACGATTTATGTTGGTTTCCGTTATGAAACGTTAATAGGCAGCCGAGTCTCGATTTAATGAATACTTAATTATAATAAACCCAAGTTGCATTTTTAATAGCGTACGCTTGCGGCAAACCACTTGGTTTCAGACATTGTGCACTCATTATGGACGTCACGTAATGTATAAATGAAACATTTACAGTTTTCGTTCTGCAAAATTCAGTCATTATTTATTGTAATAAAAAGCAACGATATGTTGATGCATGAAATATATTTTCTAACTCGGAACTATTAATTGATTGTTCGGTTATAATCTCCTTGTTTTTAGGGATATTTTTAAAGATCATTTTAAATGAAAATAGTTTCAATTAATCTGTGCAAACTAGATTAAATGTAGATATTATGTCTGTCAAAAGGAAAAATACATTAACACGGCAGATAAGTAAACGAAGAATTTATAATATATGCAGAAGGAAGAAAACATAAATAAAACATATATTGTATGAAAAACAAAATTCAAAGTTACGTTAGCATAATTAAATATATCAACAAGCGCAACAGTATTAATTATATGTAAATATAGAAACATTAAATAAAATCTTGACTCAATTGTTTGACATATTCTTTTAGTAGATACTTGAAGACTGAAGATAGTTATGTAAAACATTTCAAACAGAGATAAAAATAACGTAATAAGTTTTCTTTGTCTTGAATCTTAATCAACAATTTTTTGCATTTTCCGACATTATTATAATTAATCATAAGTAATATAAAATGTTAATTTTCGTTTCCCATGTTGACAGATGCTAGATAGATTTTACACAAAACCTCAAAAAGGATTAAAATAACAAGTTAAGATGTCTAAATACATTTAGAAATCCGACAAAAATTCATTATTTAGATTTGTCACTTAAAATCAGTCATTAATCAATTAATAACTTCATAATTAACAAATAAAATATGGTATATATCAAAATTCTTTCAATGGAGACTGTGGTTAAATAATAATTTAAAAAAGGTATATAACCCCTTACCACAATTATTAGTCGTATCCTAAATACGTATTTCGACAACTAAGTTGTCATCATCAGTAGGTAAAAACTACTAATTAAAGTCACACGGGGCACAATAAAGTAAAGTAAGATAAACGCTTCCGCACAACTACTATACACTGCAACCCTGTAAAGACTTTACAGGGTTGCAGAGTTAATTAGTAGTTTTTACCTACTGATGATGACAACTTAGTTGTCGAAATACGTATTTAGGATACGACTAATAATTGTGGTAAGGGGTTATATACCTTTTTTAAATGGTATATATCGTAATGAAATAATTATGACAAGCTCTGTATGTTTTGATATGTCAACCGCGCGAAAACGAATATTTGTACATGCGCATGCATAATTAGCGTTTAAATTAAAATTACAAATGTTTGTAAAAAATAATTTATATTTATCATATACAGGGTGAGTCGTGAGGAATCGACAAAACTGTAGGAGTGTATTCTACAGGTGAAAGTAATGTAAAAAAAACTCAAATGTTGCTATCCGATTTTTATTTGTTTTCGAGTTATAGCGTAATTAAAAATAAACAAAATTTCATACATTGAAGTTTTTGTATTTTATTGGTATTATCGTTCTTTATAATATATTTTCAAAAATACCGCCATTTATTTCAAAACATTTTTTACATCGTCTACCAATGGCGCTGGTTGCGTTCCTGATTGCGTCAGGTTGATGTTTGATATTGTCAGCAGCATTCATAGTCCGTTGAATTAGTTCATCACGAGTGTCCACTTTTACTTGATACACTTCATTTTTTAATCAGCCCCATAAACAATAATCGAGTGGCGTGAGGTCTGGAGACCTAGGAGGCCAACCAATGTGACTACCACGTCCAATCCAACTCCCTGGAAACCTTTCAGCCAAATGTTGCCTGACTGCACGAGCGTAATGTGCAGGCGCACCATCGTGCTGGTAGAAGATTTGGATTCTGATGTTTATGGGAACATCCTCTAGCAGTCCCTGCAGTTCATTTTCTAAAAAATGTAAATAGGTGTCTCCTGTGAGGCGATTCTCAAAAATGTAAGGACCAATTAAAAAACCATCGATCATACCACACCACACGTTTGCCGAAAATTTATGTTGAAAGTTACTTTCGACTGTTGCGTGTGGATTTTCGTCTGACCATACATGCTGGTTATGACAATTATTAATACCGTCACGGGTGAATGTCGCTTCATCCGTAAACAGTATACGCGATACAAAACGAGGATTATCATTTATACATCGACAAAATTCCATACGTCTACGATTATCATCTCGTTGTAGGTGCTGTACTCTTTGTACATGGTACGGACGTAAGCCATGCTCGTGGAGTGTTTTTATCACCCTTGTTTGTGGAATGCCCAATTGAATACTAATTCTCCGTGAGCTGGTAGTTGCGTCTTCTTCTACTACATCCAGAATATCTTCTACTTCTTGTCATTGTTGTCGACTGCCTCGTTCAGATATTATGTTTACACTGGGAAGCTTTCCGGTCGCGCACAATGTGTTGAATACACTAATAAATACAGTTTTATTAGGATGTCTGTGATGTGGAAACCGTTGACGATATTCATTAGCAGCAGCTGTAGCATTCCCATCACAAAATCCATAAACAAACACCATATTAGCATATTCTAAATTAGAATAAGTGTGTGGCATTTTAGTTTGTTACACTATAGTCGTACAAACGTCAAGTCAATGTCACAATACCCGAACACAATGTTATAATTTACTCCAAGGTATAGGGAACATTTTTTATGATGGCAGCGCCCTCACTATATCAACGATGAACTAGAGGTAGTGACATTAGACGCATTAGGCATACAAGCCACTCTACACTATTTCTCGATTGCTTTCAATGTCACTACCGCTAGTTCGGAAAACCACGAACAGGTAGCGCTTCAGCTAGGAAGACTTCCCTATAATGAATTGGTACCGGGGTTTCACTGTTTTTACGAATACATACATAAACATGGTAAACTAAATCTACATTTTTAATTACGCTATAACTCGAAAACAAATAAAAATCGGATAACAACATTTGAGTTTTTTTACATTACTTTCACCAGTAGAATACACTCCTTGAGTTTGGTCGATTCCTCACGACACACCCTGTGTATTGAAATAATTTAAACACTTAATCTTAAATTAATTATTAAATTCTAAAATATTAAAAACCTAACTATTGAAAAAAACATTCGATATCGGCGTCTTTCTGCGAATTTGCAAAAAAGTACGCCGTTTTTTTTTAAACTCCGAAATAATATTCAAAATACATCGGAAAAGCCAGGATAAATACCTTAAAAGTATATTTGTAGGGAAATTATGACATCCAGTTTCTTTTGAACAAAATTCAGTTATCGCCAGCCCATAATTAAGGTTAATAACCACCGAACCTGATAACATTAGATCCCGCTGTAAACGAACCTTTTCCTAGTCCGATATCACCTTCTTGCTGTTGCCGAAGACGTCCAGCTTTACTGAATATTTTAGAAGTATCCTGACTAAGATTTTACCATTCGTACAGGCACACATTTAAACATCCAAGGTCATCAACCTTTACCTTAACAATATTAAGAATTAACATATTATTTCTATATATACCTACCATAATTAAGCATTTAAATATCATATACAAGTGTAAAAACTTACCAAATATTTAGCTTTGTAATACAGGTCAATTTCACTTATATTAAGCCCAATCATATTTATTTATAAGGCAGGTTAGATTATATAGCTTTTGTATGAGAATTAAAAATTACCATCACCTTTTGATCTAATCACAAAAATGTGTACAAATCAATGTGAATGATTGCTGAAGTTGTATAACTCTTTTTGACTATAAAAGTGATTTATACACGAATATCTAAATTTAGAGTTGCTTCACATACGAAATAAATAAATAAATGTGCACAAATGTGCCAAAAATATTTATAGCTACTAAATAAGGAAATAAGTATATTTTAAAAATATTGTTATATTTATATTGTTATTTCATTAAATTTGGACTTTTGTGATCATTCAAAGCAGCATTATTTATGACCTTGAACTCGCAAATTAAAAAAAACCAATTAAATAACATGTCACTCTACAATAGGAGATTTACATGCACTTGCTTGGTAAATGTACCACTAGAGGGAGATTAGTCAATGTTTGGTGTAAAATTTGACAGATCCACCTGGAACCTGCAATATTTGTATGATTTCAACAGATTTCAATCCTCACATTTGTTTAAATTTAAAATTATGTCTACTATAAATTAATTAAAATCTGAGCTAAAACAACTTGGTGCAAAAAGAAGTGGAACTAAAGCAGAATTAAAAGAAAGGTATATATGTATATTTAACCTAAAATATATATTTGCCACACTTGTTAACTTTCCACTTGTAGATTACAACTATGGAGTGAGAACAATTAAACAATTAAACAATGTTTTGTGCAACTATGAAATCATTCCATCAAAAACGTGTTTAGAATTTCCAAATCAAACACTTTTTAAACCACTAGCAGACTTTTCTTGTCAAATAAAATTTATTGAGGAATCAATAAATATTTGGTTCAGTACAAGAAATGCAAGGAGCAGTCAACAAAGGGCAATTTTAGCTATGAAATTATTCACAAAATATACAAAAGCATATCAAGATGGTAACACTTGGTTTATATTGGCTACTATAGCAGCTGAACAGAGGAAAAATGCTGAGTATAAAGTATCGCTTGTGTTGGAGAACAAACTTATATACAAGGCTAACTGTACTTGTCCAGCAGGTTTTGGTTGGTCAGCAGCTTGCAAACACATTGCAGCCGTTTGCTATTCTCTGGAATATTTTAGCATCACAGGTATGGAGTTTATATTATCTAATTATGTAATGTCAATAGCTTTATTTTATAGGTTTGTGACATTTTTTTAGGAAAACCCCAAGAATATGTATCTTGTACAGACTCTTCACAAACATGGCATATTTTATTACATATTTTATTCCATTTAATACTTACCCATACTAGTTGAAATATAATCTGTACTAGAAAAATGTTTGGAGCAAATCTTTGTATGTTTACTAGGCTTTTTTCCACTTCTTATGGCAACCAGCCATTTAATTGTTAACGTTTTGTCACGTGGAAACTTGTGAAACATCAATTTAGTTTTACTATTGGTCTTTGAATTGCACCCAGGTACACAGCAATTATAAGGCATATTTAGAAGAATACAAAATAATTTCTTTTTGACAAACAAAAGGTTATGTTTACTTTGACAATACCAAACATCGACGAGGGCGACCTCTACATGCAAACACTCTATTATACACCCTGAGACTATACTTTATAAATGAACCAACGAGCACAGAAATAAATGATATGTAAGTATCAATTTAGATTATATAACTTATTAGTTATAGGACTGCAGACGGTAACTTTATAATTCTCTATTCTCACGTAGATCTTTGTAGGTTTTTGTCAAACCGCATTATCTTTGTGTCATGTTCCAGTAATTTAAGCAGAATATTTACTAAATATAATTTTGTACTTCTTAATTCGTGCGGAGATTTCTCGTAAGAAGTTATCACTTGTGTTATCTGTACGCTAGAATACCAATTTTATCAGAAAAAGGCAATGCAACTATTTAATTTCTAGCTATTAGTTACTTGCTTTTTATAGGAATAAAATAAATAAATAAACCGTAATATTGGCAATAATCCACATGACAACACCTTTTCTGTTTGACAAAGCAAAAAACCACTCTCCAAAAATCAATGACTTACAATTAATCACGCAAACCTGTCCAGCTCACCGATCAAAGAACCCGAAATAGCTCAAAGAATTTTCTTCATCGAATCAACCCAACGAACGGGAAATTGAAAAGAGAATGGGCAAAAAGGTATTTAAAAAATAATTATGTATTTCCCCCCTGGCCCCAGGGTGTCCCTACTCGCCGAGATCAGCCTCGAGTTCCTTCTCAACGAACTCCGGACTTATACTCTAATAATAATTATAATAACCGCGTTGTTGTGCGATTCGAGACCACGAAGAGAGGGTTCAGCGAGGCGTGCAGATCGACACAGCTGCCCTTATATACATATACATGCCCGCATTCGATTTACTCACCACCCCTGGGGCCATCCAGAGATCAGGAGAACCGCATCGCGCGTTAAGTACGCATCAAGTCATCTGAATATGTTCTCTTGCACCATAATAAACCGGTGTTATTCAACAATTTAGATTGAATTAATTACACGACGTACACAAGGTTATAATAACCATTTCGAGGTTAGATATCCGTGCCACCGAACCAGGATTGTATTCGCTCGCTGGCGGTGGGGGGCCCTCGGGGTAATCCGACCTCCTGCATTAATACTTTATGCGAAGCAGTGGGATAGAAAATAATTAAAAATTGCTTTACTTCGCGGTAGGATTTAGATATTATACCGCAAAAGTGGTAAGAGGGAATATTTAATAAATATTAAATTAATTTATTTTCATTTTCTTGGTTACAAAATATCATTTTATTGATTTTTTTTTTTGCCCTCCGTTGGTTTCACCTCGATTGTTTTCATAAGAACATATCAAGAATAACGAAATAGCTATTTACTAAGCCTAGATATCTTAGTAGCAAATTAAAGGAGATATATATCCTAGAAGAAATCTAAGAGACCTGCAATTCGTTGTCTGTCGACCTTAGGCAGGTGTGTAACAGACTATATAGGAAACACAAAGTACATGGCAATGAAGTTATTATTGGAATCGCTTAAATATAGAATCATAAAAATCATAATTTCGACATGTAGCTGTGTTTAGTTTATTTTTATCTTGAGTTGGACTTGCAGAAGAAGTCTTTCTTTGGAGACTGTGGTTAAGTAAAACTCAAAAAAGGTATAATACCCCTTACCACAATATTAATAATCGTATCCTCAATACGTATTTCGACAACTAAGTTGCCATCATCCGTGGGTAAAACTACTAATTAAAGTATTAACCATGGTGTACAGTAAAGCTAACACACAGAATCGCGCAAGTGTATACCGACTTTAAAGTGAATAACACAAACTAGAATTACGTCAACTTACCTTTATTAAGAAAACGGTAACACCATCTGTTTATTCTCAACGCCCTCAACCTTTTCTACCACTTTTTTAAAAATAAAAAAAAGACAACTTTATGGAATAGGACCCTTGTCCGAGTTAACATTATTAAATTTGTTTTTAACGATATAGACGCTTTCATTTTATTATATTATATGATACATTTCTATGATAAATTATTAAGAAAAGTATATTCTTGTTCCAAGAACATATATTACATCTTTGGGAGTATAATATACCTTACGCAAGAAAATATGTACTTGTTTTGAGAATAAATTAGTTGAGAGAATTTTTAGACTCAGATGAAGAAAATATTTTTCTGCGTGTACGTCGCTACATAACTGTGGACGAAACATGGATACACTACTATACTCCAGAAGCAAAGCAACATCGAAACAGTGCGTTTTTAAAGACGATCCGGCTCCGAATATAGCAAAGACGGTGAAATCGGCCAACAATGTCATGGCGAGTATGTTTTTGGGATACACACGGAATCATCAACATCGATTACTTGAAAAATGGACAAACGATAAATGGAGAGTATTATGCCACTTTATTGCATAGGTTGAGCGAAGAAATTAAGGAGAAACGTCCTCACTTGCACAGTTTCGATGACGAAAATCATGGAATTAAAGTTCAAATTGTTACATCTACCGTATTCGCCAAATTTGGCCTTCAGTGACTTTTCTATTTCCGAATTTTAACAAAGTGTCGGTGGAAAATGATTATCCTCGAACGAGTAGGTCATGGCCCAAACAGATGCCTATTTTGAGCACCTTCCGAAATCCTACTTTTTGGACGGTTTAAAATAGTAACGCTGGGAAAATATAGATAGCTAAAAGAACATTATGTTGTAAATAAAAAAAAGATGTTTCCAAAATAATTTCTTTCTAAGGAATTAATTGAACTAACCTCGTATATGTACGCGCTAAGATCGTGCGATGTCACTGGAACAAACCTCTCTAATAATTAGCAAGGTATTAGCAAAATATTAGCTGACAATAAATAAGTTAATAATATTATCAACAGGTCGAATTTAATACAAAATATTTATTTCAATTAATTCAATCTAATTCAAACATAGGCCTTTGTTTCCCATTACAATAATTTAATGAAAACCAATTGTTATATTACACTAACTTTTAATCAATTAATTATTTTATATCTATGAGGAATCAAGGGGAATATCACGAAATTATTTACGACCTAAATAACTTAATTTATCGACATCTAACCGCCAACACAAGAGTCTCTGAACGTAAAAATCTCACAGACAGATATACACTTACACATGTGTAAAAGAGATCTCCAGGAGCCGGTAATTAATGCTCGAGCAGAACACGGTCTCTTTGATTAACAAGCCGATAATAAGTTACCGAGGAGTAAAAAAGCCTTAACAAGCTAAGGACCACTACACTACAACTAGAAAATCACACACGGCTCTTTGCCAGGCCCTTTAACATATATCTACGTCGGGTTAAAAAAGGAACCTTTATGCATATACACTTGTACGTATAAGTAGAAGTTTGTCTGACATACAGAACGAAGCAAAATATATGTAAAATTAAAATACGATAATTTTTTTTTATTTGAAAAGTCTGTATGGAAGTGGAAATTTTTGCCTAGGATTCGTATTATTAAAACACACTGTTAAGTGATTATAATTTTTATTAAATTAAATTTAGATTCGACATTAAATATTATTTTCCCCTTATCATTAATAGACATTGTATATACGAGTGTTATAAGAGCGTTTTTTCTCAGACATTTATTAGTCGAGACAATGAAACAAAATTTGTTTTATACTTACTACGATACCTATACAACTTCTCTGCATAGCTTCCGTTCGAGTTTGCATACTCATCAATAGAGTCATAGAGAGCACTTTGTTCAGAATGTAGGGATGTATTGTATTGTGGGACAGTTTGGCCGAACTGAATATCAGCCGTGAACGACAGCCTGATTCGATGTATTTAACAGTACAGACGAATGTATTACGCAATGTGGTAATGCCGAAAAAATGATATGGTAGAAAGCGGCTATTGGCCGACGAAGTACACAATACTTAATGTGCTGGGATTAACGGGACTGTAGGAAACACGTTTGGAGCACATATAATTATTATGTTTACCGCGTAACAGTCATTGATCTGTGAAATGTATATATAGTTCGTAAATATTGCTTTCTACATTTTACGGCGCTATATATTCGAATTTTTTAATTGATAAACTCGCCTTTAAGCAGGATTCGAACCCAGGTCGATGGTTTGCCGGACCATTGCTCTGCTACTGAGCTATTAAGGAGTGTAGTTCCAAATACATCGGGAAGTTTTAAGTTACATTAAGGAATAGATGTTAATATTTTTGCCTGTAGTCGGTACTTCATCTTCACAAAGTATGTGAATGTAAATGTTGCTTTCCACATTTTACGACGCTAATTATTTGAATTTTTCATATTTTTTTATATTTATACTGTAGTTCGTTTCAAATTATTTTAATTTGACTAAATAGCATAAGTACTTCTAGACTATTACGAGGATATGACAGTACCATTATTTGAAGAGAGATTTCATAAAAATCTCTTATCAGTATTACCCGAAAGAAGTATAATATCATCAACAATGCTAAATACCAATCGCGACAGATGAAGAAACCAAATTCGAACTTTACGAAGGCTGAAATATCGTTTTTAAGAAAAAAATTACGGATATTTTGTGGTGATATAAAAGTGATCTCTATTCTTCTAGGTCAGCAGGCAGGATTTACTAAATATCCCTGCTTGCTTCGTAAATCGGACAGTAGGGCTAGATCAGAACATTGGACCAGAGAAAATTGGCCACAGAAGAGCAATTTAGACCTGGAGAAAAAAAAATGTGAAGTATGAACCATTGGTTTCTTCTTCAAATGTCCTTCTTTCACCATTCCATATCAAATTAGTCGTGATGAATCAATGCTATCTACGTTCGCAGGCGCAGCGATGGCGTTATGAAGATGGCCGAAAACAGATCGAAACCGATAGTCGTATCGCACAAGATTTATGGGAGCTTCTATTTATTGTATATGCCCTTAGTCAGTGGAGGTGGCGTGAGTGATTAAATAAAAGATGATAGGTAGCGCCACTCAGTTTTACTTACGGAAGCTCAAATCTGAAAACGGAGAAAAGTGATCGCGCGATCGTAAGCACATGTGCATACAAACTACTAAATACAAAAGCGAAATCCAAAACGACGAAAAGCTACACAGGATACCTGCAATCTGAAAAGAAATGTTCAAAGCAGCCAACTTGCTAAAGAGAGAAAAAAAAGGTAAAGAAAAGGCTAGAATACAATTAACTCGTATATTAATAAATTAAACAAAATGACAACGCTAAATGAGAATGTTATTCTATACCAACCATTGAACAAATAAATATCTTGTTCAGAAATATGATCACGCTCTATATTGAATTCACCCAATATATAGAAAATTTTAAAATTTAAACATTGCCAAAAAAACTATTTTTGAAAAAACTTAACATAACATGAAATAGAAGCACATAAAATATATATTATATATATAATTATATATAATTATATATTTACGCAAAAAAAATTACGAAGATAATCTAGATTTACAAGTTCAGCCTTTTTTAGGCTACCATAGAGACAGCTGCACATAGTAATAACAATTATGCGCATAATAATTTATCTTACGTGTAATTCAAAATTTTGATCAAATATATTTCTAAAATTTTATTGACTATATCGTAAGTACATCTGCACCAGAAAGTAATGTTTTTATACAAATCTCGCAAAACCGAGAACAGACGCACATGTGCACACAAAAAAAAGAAGTTACTTAAGAAATCTTGATTTAAAAATAATATGTACCAAAAAGAGTAGAAATTTAAAATAAATTAAAATACAGTAAATTATAAAACACCAAAACTGAAATATGAATTGAATTCAACCGTAATTAGATCCCAAATATCTTATGAATGTATATTACGTTACACAATTTCTCCAAATATGAATAAATATTTAAATTTAAACGTTAATTAACTTTAGTTTAAATAGATAATTTATAATTAAATTAACAGATAAGCAATCATGAGTAATTAAATTTCAAAAATTTAAATTAGTTTTAGAAATAATTATAGCAATTAAGAAAATTCATACGAGTTGTATCTATTTCTTCGCTACGTTCACAGGAAATTGCCCACAGGTCGGTATCCACAGCCATTAAACCAGAAACAGAAGATACATAGACATTCGGGCCTCAAAAGATTGCAAATTTTACGTCCTCTTCTCCATTAGTTGAGATTGGAGGATCAAATTCGTCGGTAGTTGCAGACTAAGGTGAAAGATATCCGAATTTTTGTCTGCGTAAGAGAACTTAGAATAAATCCGGAGTTCGGTATAAGAAATGCCTCAATATAATATTGCCAGAAAAGTAAGATTTCCCCTTTTAGCTTCTTAACTTCACAATCGGTTAACGGCAATTCTAATAATACTTCACGTTCTACGATAGGATCCGCATAAGCGATTAATACTCCAAGTCGTAGTATTCGTGAATTTCAAACTTCCTCTTAATCGAAGATACACACACCACCACTCTCAACTGGATTCGTTAACGGCCTCTGTACGAATGATCTACACATCGGATACAATCGGAAACGCCAGGGGGGCGATATAGTTACAAAATATTAAAATCAGAGGGCGACACTAGACGCATTGAACGAAATATACTCGCAAATGAAAAATAATATACCGGAGCTCGGCGATAAGAATAGAAAATAAGAAAAGAAAATTACGAATGTAACAACAATTTGTATAAGGATTGTTTCAAATTCCTTGTTATAAATTTCCCACAGAAAACTGAAGTTAAGATAGCAGCAGGTATTTTTGAGAGGCCTCAGATTCGTGAACTTATGTAGGATGAGACCTTTCCTCAATCGACGTCCGAGTTATGGAAGTCAGTATGGTTGGCATACAAATTAGTGACAGAAAACTTTCTTGGCAACAAGAAATCTGAGAACGATAAGGAAAAAAAGATGGACGAAATGTTACAACATTTTAGAAATCTAAGGTGTAGAATGAGTGTTAAAGTGCATTTTCTCAACAGCCATATTGATTATTTTCCTGAAAATCTTTGTGCAACGAGTAAGGAACAGGGTGAGCGGTTACACAAAGACATTAAAACAATGGAAACCTGGTACCAAGGTTATTGGGATGTGTAAATGATGACTGACTACTGTTGGTATTTGAAAAGAGATGGTTGAGCATTCATATTATATATGTTCAGGTGGAGAGTTAAAAAAAGGATCCAAAAATATTTTTTTTTGTAGACCTGTGTAATCATGGCCATAAGCTTACGATGTATGTAAGAAATTCTCGTCATATCTTGTCTTTCTCTTTACAGTTTTGTTACATAGTATACACACATCTTCATTTACATATGTACACATTCTTTTTATCCTTAGATTAAAGTAAGACAGAATATCTTATTGTATATAAGCGAGAAGGAGAAATAAGACTAAAAGGTCGACCGCCAACCTACGCCATACCGCCGATACCGTTCCGATACAGATAACTTGCTTAGGTACCAGACAGCCAATTAGAATACGATACTTACAGTGTCTTACTAGATAATAAGATAACACCCTCATCACGTTTGGACTTATACGGACGTAAAGCGCGCCATTAAGGCGTACAATCGAACAGCCCGACTCCGAGAGTCAGAGATCAGGAAGGAGAGATACAACGGACTATTAATCTAATGGTTACACGTTGTTACCATAATATCGATTTACTGTTAAGCCGGTGAAGATTAACGACGAAAGTGCGGATGAAAAATCGCGATAATCAGTTGTGACAGGTCGAATGTTAGATGTTATGTCTTAAAGTATGTTTAAAGGACATTGGACGCGTCTTTAATATACTCTATCGTTTGGTTTATTATTCTGATAGGATCTACGCTTATGTCAACTTGTATTTTATTACATTATAAGTACGAGGCGTATTAGAAAAGTTATCTATCCAAAGATTCAAATTATGAACCTTGATATTCTAAATATTTAAGTTTATAATGTTATTGGTTAGTAGCACGGAATATTCATAGAAAACCTTTCCTCGGAATAGGGGAAATTCTCATCATGTTTTCATATAGTCGGATAAACTAAATTAAACGGTTATTCAAAGGCTTTGGAAAATTAAAATGCGATTTCGTCGCACCGTCCTGTTGAAACCGCATGATCTGGACATGCATACCTTCCAATTCATTCAAAAAATAATCTGCTATAATTATCCGCTCCATTTACAGTGACACCTCCTGTCCAAAAAACCACACCACACAGCCTTTTTCTAGATACAAAAGAAATACTGGAAAAACAGTATTTCTTTTGAATTTTCCTCACACCATATTCTGCAATTCTGCTTGTTTACTCATTCATTTTGAAATGAGCTTCGTCGTTAAAGATAATTTTTTGGAAAAATTGTATTCTTGCCTCCTATTTAAGGCCCAATTAACAAACGCACGGCGAGACGTGTGATCATGTGGTTTTAACCCTTAATCAGAAACATGGGTGTAGGAAACTAATTCTAAATTTAAAAGGTTCATAGCGGAAACAGTGTAAACACGATGGGCGCATATACCTTTCTACCACTTAACTATAAGTGTTAGTACTACAGTTTGAATTGTCATTGTGCAAAGTGTGAAGTGTGTGGTGGTATTCTATTTCAGGTCTATGACACCAGTTGTTACGAATTATGGTTAGTAAGTAAGAGGTTTTATAGGTCAGTGTTTCTAATGGTATACATAACCACACAAAAGTTAGTTTATGTGCAAGTTATATTGTACATATGACTATGGATAAACCAGATCCTAATCGTATAAATTGAATGATCTAGATTTTGAAAATAAGATGCACGAGATGTTATTGACTGACGGAACGAGTTTATACTTATCGGACGAAGAACGTGAAGAAGTAATAGATAATTTAGACCAAGATCCCGATTATCTTTTAGAAGGTAGTAATGATTCATCAAAGTCAGATGATGATTTCCCGGACGTAGATGTTAGTAACGATGCTATACGAATGGATATCGAATCTAATGTTGTCGAAGGGTAAATAGCATCCGACGAAGTCACATACTGTGGCAAAAATGGCTTTCAATGGACGTCGACTGAACCAACAAGAAACACTTGAACCAGAGCGCATATCATTAGAGGTTTACCAGGGTTAACTATAGTTAGCACAAATTTAGGAAATAACCTTCGAAAGCAGAGACTTGTAATAACAATGTCTATAAAAAGGTTCGAGATTTTACTGGCCTGCCTCAGATTTAATAACTAGAGTGAAAGAAGTAAAATCTAACAACCGCAATTTGATTCAAATTGCCAAAAATTATTTACCTTAGAAACTGCATCACTGCGGATGAATATTTTAGAACCTTTTAAAAACCATTGTCATATATACATGCCTAGCAAGCCAGCCAAATTCATAAAGAATTTTTAGTAAGCAAAGATAGAGCTATTGGTACCACTCTCTATGGATTTTCAAACAGAATCAATCTTCTTTAAAATATTCTCCTCGGTTAGCGATGCACTTAACCCAACATTGATTCCATGATTTAAAACATTTCTGGAAGGCTTCTGTTGGAACGGCCTTCAGCTGTTCCGTCGTAGCTCTCTCAATGTCGGGAATAGTGTCAAAACGTCTTGCTTTTAGCACGGTTTTTATTTTTGGGAGGAGCCAGAAGTTACATGGTGCTCCGAAGAGTGAGGTGGATGTGGGTAGACAGGAACTTTTTTTTCGGCCAAAAACTCGTTGATCAAGAAGCGAGGTATGATATGGGGCGTTATCGTGATGAAGCAGGAAGTCATTGGTCAATTTTTCTGGTATCTTTCTCCGTATATCGCTTCGTAAACTTCGTCCTTGTAATATTCGGAGTTTGTTTACAATTGTTCCCCATGGAACGCACCTTGATTGCACTATGGCCTCAGGAATTGTGTCAAAATGTTTTCCATTCAACACGGTTTGTATTTTTGGAAGGAGCCAGAAATTACATGGTGTTCCGAAGAGTGAGGCGGATGTGGGTAGACAGGAACGTTTTTTTTCAGCCAAAAACTCGTGGATCAGAAATGAGATATGACATGAGGCGTTATCGTGATGAAGGAGGAAATCATTCGTCAATTTTTCTGGTATTTTTCTCAGTAAATCACCTCGTAAACTTCGTCCTTGTAATATTCGGAGTTAGTTTACAATTGTTCCCCTTGAAACGCACCCTAATCGCACCATGGCCTCGCTATAAAAACAAACAACGAGTATGACCTAAACTGACGTTCCTTCCAGGGCGAGGAAAGCCACTCGTTTTCAATTGGGAATTTTTGTCTCAGAATCAAAGCAATATAAACTTTGGTCTCAAGTTATAATTTTTGTCATGGAGTCCGTATCTGCATCAAGACGATCGTTCAGTTCCTTGCAAACACACACGATATCCTTTCTGTTCTTCAGTAAAAAGTCTGGGAAAAATACTCACTCGTATCATTTGCAAATTTTCGGTTACAATTTTTTGCAAGGGCCCATACCAGATGTTCAGTTCTTTGGAAAGCTTTCTAATAGTCAATCGGCTGTTTTAACGAATCATTTTTGTCACGTCTTCAGCCGACACAATACCACCACATTATCGCAATTTCATGGACTTCTTTGCAACTTAAAACGAAAGTTAATGTTAACACATTGCTAAGAAATAAGTAATTAAACTTCTAGTTTCAAAAATTATTTTATTGTAAATACACTACAATATTGTTTCGCCATAAAATGGCTTCATCAGGTGGATGAAATAATAATAACACATTGCTTGAAATCCACGACATGTAAACGCAAATTCAAATTCTTATGTAAAATTTGCTTTGCGATGTTTTTGCTAATTCCTACAGTTTCAGCTATCACACGAATAGTTAACGACGGTCAGATCGGATCGGATTACCGATTTTTTTCATATCTTCATTCATTATTGACGTGGAAGGGTCGTGCATTATTTTCAACATCTTTTCGGCCATCTTAGAAATGCCTAAACCTAAACGTTTACTCTTTCGGCTCTGAAAGACGACTGACAAATCACAACTTGTTCTAACGGAGGACGTCTGACTTCAGCCAATCGGATTTATTATTTCGAATAAACTCACCGTATTTTTTGATGACACGTCGTTTAATGGTAAGAAATAAGTACTATACTTCTAGTTTAAAAATTGTTTTATTGTAAACCCACTGATGTTGTTTCGCCATACCATAGCTTCATCAGGTGGATGAAAAACTGAATATTTAAAATACAAGTTTGAATATTTATGTACAAATTATTGACAAAAAAATGGTGTAAATTTAGTAGAGGGTAGTCGTTTCAATCTAATTGGTCATTTAAAGCTAATCCTAATTTATTATATCTATTAATTTCTAAGTTTTCTAAGGATTTTGCTTTTACCTTGAATATGTAAAATTTTGAAATTTATGATTGATATCTAAACAATGATTTGCTAAAGTTGAATCTGTTTTCTTTTCTTTATGACTTTTCTAGTGTTCTTTCATCCTAATTTTGAACGTCCTCACCGTTTGTCCTATGTATACCTTATTACAATCTTCATATGTTAACTTATATACACCAGAGTTTGATTCTTTGTCTACTTTATCTTTGTTGCTTTTAATAATGTTCTGTATAGTATGTCTAGTTTACATTATTTTTTAACGAAAGTACCAATTTTTTTCCAAAATTTCTCCTAAATAAGTGATTGAATTGTAGGAATTAGTTATATTGTTTTTTTAATTTTGTCTAAACTAAGGAAAGGGCTTTAGATTTTTGTTGACTATTCAGGTTGTTATTGATAATATTTATAGAGTAATCATTGTTTAATGTTACTGTGTATATCCTATTTAGTTCGGGGTCAAAATTACTTTTACTCATAGGTATGTTAATTAATTTATACACTATTGATTGGTATGCTGATAATTTTTGTGTCATAGGATGAAATGAATTAGCGTGTATTGCGGTGTCTATATGTGTTGGTTTATTGTATATAGCGAACTTATGTTTATTAGTTTTGGGTGTTATGGTTAAGTCTAGAAAATTAATGCTTCTACCTAAATTCTCGTTTAGTCGATTCAAGCAAATACTCAAATGAGTGTGATAATTCCAACAAATTTATCTACAAGGAGGACAGCCCTAAAGTTACTTTATACATCCGCTGTTAAAAGAAAATATTGAAGATTTTTACTAACTTTTCTCATAACTCTTATGAATCTGTAAAACGTATTTTTCATTTTCTTTCTTTTTTTCTTAGGGTTTATTTCTATTTTTTCATCAGCTCAAATTGGCCCAAAAACATAATAGAAAAGGTATAATTCTAAACAGTGCAGAAGTGTTAAAAAATGCTTATCTCTAAAGTTAACCATTAGAATATTGTCAGCTTTTATTTGAACGGTACTGTATGCAGAATGTTAGAAATTTTGCGTGCATAAGCAGCGTGAATTATTAGAAACTACTTAAAACACTCCATACCGAAGAGTCATACTCATTAGCAGCGTAAAAATAAATTGAAATATTTAGAGCGTCTTTAAAATTTCATCAAAACCCGCGCACATTCATACACTCAAGTACAGAACGGACGAAATATGTATGGGGAGAGGTGAAAAAAAATATGTACGCTGAACAAAACAACGCCGTACATCTTAGTGACATTCTCTACGACGAAAAATTTATTGACGGTGCGAACGGCTTTACTACCACACCAGACGCCCCATAATTTAAATTATTTTTAAGCACGTCCTTTCTACACACATAAAAGTGTTTGGATGTGTCCGTGAGTGAATGTGTTATGTTGTGCCTACAATATTATCAAAGCAACTGGCGAACGCTGTTGTTAATGTATTTCACATGTTTCTGGTTATTAAATGTAATTTGTGACATCTAATTTTTGGACAGGCCCGAACGTGGGAGGCCCAGCAGCACCATTCAAAATTATGGTCGGCACATGAAAGCTAATGGAATGTGATGTCACGTGGGTCCTATATACAGCGTATTCGTTTTATAGTATAATAAATTAGATTACGAGCTGTCTGTTCTTACGAAAAGAGAGTTAATATACATCATTTTAATTTTTTTATATTTTTATTAGTCCAATATATTATTTAGGACGTTTAAAAGTAAAAATAAAAACAAACAAAATAAATATAAATTAAAATCAAAGCATTTGTGACAATGTACTTCAGAATAATTTACGCATTTTTTGTCAATTGAGTTGCCATCTTTAATGAATAAAAAAAGTAAAGAACCAGAAATAAATTTTTGAGAGAAAATAAAGCTTATTTTCTCAAAATTCTAAATTTGTCCTAATTTGACAGCTTGGTGATCTAACATCCTCCTAACATCTCAACTACCTTGAACTTAATGCATGTGAGAATTAATAATTATTAAAATCTCATCTCACACGCAATTGTCGCGTTCAGTCCAAATCGAATGCTGAAAACTATATTCTATATCTTATATATTCTATATTATATCTGAAAAACAGAAATTTCACCGAAAAAATCCGGATATTTTGCAACGTTCTGTCTGCTGTAGCGACTAAACAGTTCGCCCTATGAGGTCGCACTTGACCTCTTTTAAAACGTTTCGGTGAACACATTGATTCGCAGCAAAGTTCACGACGATCGGACATTAAATGAGTAAGTTACGGCAATTTGAAAATTTCTCAGTTTTTGAATCTTAGGCGATAGAATTCGAAAATTCCAAAAAATCAAAGTGTCGTTCTGCATTCCTCGTTCCGATACTTTCACTTTATGTATTTTGAGGACCTGATTACGATATACAACACCGCGGCTATCTATCTCGTTTAGTTTTCGAGATATTCGCGAAAAACCGATGCCACCACGAAAACGCCAATTTCAGCGCGACAATTTTTGCAGTCTTTTTAGCGCTTTGGAAAACCCTGGAAATTCGAGAAAAAAATTTGCAAACTCGCGAAAATTGCGCTAAAATTGAAATTTCGAGTCCAATCCAGCCTTAATGTCTAAATAACCATGAATTTCACGTATATTCATTTACTCTTTTTTAACTGAACACGAGTCGAATTACATAAGCAAGCATCATAGTGCTTTCGAGTGGTGACGGTTCACTAATAATACAGGCCTGCATTTTTCAACTCTTTGAAAGTTGATTTAAAAATTTTAACTGTTTTCTAGTAATTGGGTAGCGCTGATTTCAAATCTGCTTTTATTTTTTTTGTGTCACGTAAGGTTATTTTTCAAACCAGTAAAATCAAAAAAATATAGAAAAAACACGATTTATTTCATTTATAAGATAGTTTTATTTTATATTTAAAAAAATACAAAAATATACACATAGAAACTATTAGAAATAGTTATTTATTCTTTATGCTTCTTAAAAAAACGTTTTCGTTTTTCAGAAAAGCTTAGTTTGGTTGTTTTTCTGTCATATTCAGCCAAAGGAAGATCTCTACCAAGAGAAGGTAGTTTCTGGGGCAAGCAAATTTTTTGTTTCAACCTAGACCCCAGTACTTCAGAAAGATCTTTTGAAAGTCCCAAATCTCTTACTAAATCATTCAGTTCGGCTTGTGAAAATAGCTGAGGTTGGTTTTGACCTGAGCTTGATGGTTCAAAATCGCTATCCATCTGTACGGAGCCGGAAGTTGAAGAGGTTTCAATATCTTCTTGTAGTACTTTGAGGGGTATGGGTATAGGTACATGATCACTGTGAGGAACTGGTCTGATAGCTGATTTAATATTGTTTGGGTACAAAATATGTTTCAAAGTTTTTCTATTATGCCCCTTAATATCACAAAGACAAAAGTAGCACTCTCCATGATGATTTTGCGGTTCTCTCCAAACCATCAGTATTCCAAAAGGAAGGCTTTTTCTATTCTCTTTGGTCCAATGTCTTAAACCTTCTTCACATACCTTACAAACAACATGCGGTGCCCAATCTTTATCTTGATCTCCTAATTTGATTTTGAAATAAGCATAATATGCATTTTTCACAAATTCACTGCTCTTAAACTTTTTCAAGACGAAATATCCACAAATACAGGGTGACTTACGGGAAACTGACGGTTTTCAAATGAACATTACTCAATTGTTTTTCAATAAAGAAGAAGTTTATTTTTACAAAACGAAAGATTAATATTTACCATTTAATGTAACATTGTCATTTATGGAAAATTATATCACTCAAGTGACGGCCGTCCGCTTGAATACAGATTTCAAGTCTCTGCCAAAATTCATTCACAACTCGTGCCAATAGCTCCTGGTCAATCGCATGCACCTCTTCTGTAATGATATCTTGCAATGCAATTAAAGTACGGGGTTTGTGAACATAAACACGTTCTTTCAAGGAAAAAGTCAGAAGACGACAAGTCCGGCGATCTTGGGGGCCACGGCACGTCACCGAAACGAGAAATGAGGCGCCCAGGAAACATGTTTCTCAAAAGTTCCATTGATGCATGTGCAGTGTGTGCTGTGGCACCATCCTGCTGAAAATAAACATTTCTGATGTTTATCTGTCTTCTTCGTAGTTCAGGTAGAAAAAACGTATTTAACATGTGAATGTAACGCTCCGAATTCACGGTCACCGTAACGCCATTCTCATCAAAAAATACGGTCCAATAACACCAAAAGCCGCAACCACGCACCATACGGTCACACGCGCGGAGAGAAGAGGCCTTTGACGGGTAATGCGAGGATTTTGTGGGGCCCAGTAACGAAAGTTTTGTTTATTTACTGAGCCATCCAAGCTAAAATGAGCTTCATCGCTCATTATCACTATTGGGTTTTCCTCAAACAACACTTGCATACGTACGGCGAAGTCTTCGCGTTCAACATAGTCCCTATCGTTAGGCTTCTGAACAACCTGTATTTTATATGGGTGAAATTTCAAATCCAAACGCAAAATTCTTCTCACAGAATCTCGGCTTAACTGCAACTCACGTGCATGTCGCCGTGCAGATCGACTTGGGCTCCTGATCATTGCCTCTCTCACTGCGTCGATGTTTTCGGGCGTTCTCGCTGTTCTTGCAGGGCCTGGCGGCTTCTTCTTTGCAATATTCCCTGTTGTCCTCAACGTTTGCACCCATTTCAGGATTGTATTGCGGCTTGGAACCGCGCTATTCCGGCGGATATTGAAATGCCGGCGGAAAATTCGTTGTGTTATGATAACTGATTCGCCATTTTTAACAAAAGTATCGTACGCGAATATACGGTGCTGTATTGTCCACTGTTCCATTGTTACTGAAACGGTAAGTCATGCCGACGCGTATGACCCCTCCACCTTCTTCCTCCCACCACTAACGCCTTTATATTATCTATTTTAAAAACGTCAGTTTCCCATAAGTCAGCTTGTATAACAGAAAACATCTGGTTTGTTTTTGTAACACCGGCTAGACATATTTTTAAGCAATGTTTATTTATCAAATACCACGCACAACCCTAAAGACAAATTAAAAAAAAAAAAAAAGAATCTGTGGGTGGTAGAGACCAACTGTATTTTAATTAGTTATTGCTATATAAAACTGAGCTTAACAAACAAAAATCACGTCATCACAAATTTTATGCAGGCCTGTGTAATTAATGGTTCTAGATGCTATAATCCCTTAATTTCCGAGATCGCACAAAGGGTTTTCCCCGAATAGCATTACTTGGGAAACACCCAGCAATAAGTTGACAATAAACATAACTGAAAGGTGACGTAACAAATACAGAAACACAATACTAAGGGGAAATACTTGATTTTGAATATAACGAAATTATGCGAAGTTATGGAAACTTATGCAATAAAAAAAACCGCTTTTAGTGTAATAATCTCCTAAGTTACGAAAATGTGCTATATAGTAATAAGGTAGATAGTAACAAAATGGTTAAAATGTATCCTTAAATGGAGCGAATGCTAAAATAGATAATTTAAGAGATGGTTAGATTACCTTAGAAAAAACTTGAAAGAACCGACTACAGACAACATAAAACACAATAAAGTGGAGGAATAAACAAAAGATATTCGTCTAAGTAATAGTTAGGTGCTGAAGAAGAAAAAAATATGCATTTATTGGTGTAATGTCTTTATCATTGTATTTAGTCCAAGTTATTCGTTTGCAAGCTTAGTCATTTAATTTTTTATACTATACTAATTATTGGCAAATATATGAGAACAAAATATTACTACTAAAAATTAATTTTTGTGTAGTTGAAGTTCATGAAGCTATATTCACGTAAATTCTCATCTTCAAAAATAACAATATACCAATATAAATTTTGGGCCCCATGTTGGGCGCCAAAAATTTGTTGAGTCCTAACTACATAAATCAGAAAGAAATATGGAATTGTTCGGAGAAAATTCAGAAAATAATATAGTATTACATTAAACTGGACTTGTATTAGACATCATCCGTGAAAAATTGTTTCTAATATTATAAACCGATCTGTATATACTAAAACACTAACATGAATCCTATTTTATCGACCGTGTGACGGGTCCGCAGCTGTTTGATCTGTCATATCTGAGATTTTATTAAATCATTAACACGAAAAGTTTTATTTAGAACACTGGCGGCTGGTCGTTACTCAAAAATGAAAAAAAAATTAAGCTGTAGCAACATGTACAAAGCGTCCGATCGTAAATTAGGGATAAGTGGCGACCAGAGGAAAATAAAGATATAAAGTAATACGAAAAATATTATTAGACGCCGGTTGCGACTTCGTTTTACAATTTTGTACATTACAAGTCCTCGGGAAGTATGTACATACAGCATACAGCGTTACACGGACTCGAGAATGTTTCTTTTTCTATTTGTGTGTATCGTTTGCGTTGCTTGTGATATTTTATGACAAGTGGAAACTTTAAAATAACATGTGCGCCCGCTTGCATTATTCGCGAGAATTTATGATCTGAATCTAGCCATTTCGTATAAAAGTTGTAAATATTTTTAGTGTTTTACGATTGTTAATAAAGCCTTCCACATTTTCTTACGCTAATTATTTATAGGAGTGCTTGTGTGAAAAGTTATAATGTGCGGGTTTTATTCTTATGTACGTATTTGATAAGAGTTATGTTATTAAAACGACACTCTATTAAACTTTTATAGCATTTATGAATATATATTTTATTCGAATAAATTAGATAATTTAAATTTATATATAACAATCTTTTCGTTCTTTCTCTTTTAAATCGGAATATGTCCTGTGTTTTCTGTTAATTATTTTTATTTAATAGATAAGCAATGTGGGTTAGTGTCCCAAAATTACATGTATTCTCTTATGTAGCTTCACTTTGCAATTAAAGCTCATTTGAACTGTGACGTTACAACGGAGTAACTAAGGATGGGTAATGAACAGGTTAGATGGGTAATGAACAGGTTAACATGTTCATTATCTGTTCGAACCTGTTCATACCTGTTCAAACCTGTTTCATAACTGTTCATAATTCGTTGGAATCTGTTTTATAGTTTTGTATCGGTTCATTACATGTTCAACCAAGGTAAAATTAGGTCTGAACAGATAATGATCAGAGTAACCTGTCTTGCGTTACTCCGCTGTGACCTCAAACCCCAAATGACCTTGAATTTCAAGATGAAGCTCCATCAGAAAATACACGATTCTGCACCAGAAATCCAAGGGGTGTCGACTACGGAGATTTGTTATCAGACGAGTTTCGCTCTCTATCTGCACGCAGAGAGATTGCCAGTGCTAATTTTACGGTGATGTTAGTGAATAACAAAATTGATACGCGAAATCTGCTCTCATCTGTTAGTATCATACAAATGAAACAGACATGTAAAATACACATCTGTAACTGTAAACATGGAGTAATTTAAAAGCTTAAATCGCCTATAAGGCATAGCAAATTTCGTCGTATCAGGTAGCACCATATAATATAGTGACATCTGACGGACGAAAGAGACTATGCCGAAAATGGCAACCCTTCCCTTGACGTATTTATATACTTAAACCTTTTTTGTATATTTATTGCCATCTGGCATCGTGTTAATGGACTTACACCTATATGCGTATTTTCTTCCCTTTTGTACCGGCTTAGCCGGTCAAGGGAAGGGTTGCCATTTTCGGCATTTTTGCCTCTTTCGTCCGTCAGATGTCACTATATTATATGGTGCTACCTGATAGGGCGAAATTTGCTATGCCTTATAGGCGATTTAAGCTTTTAAATTACTTCACTAGCTTAACTGACGACGCTTAATAGTAATAGCAGAAACATATGTCTTAAGCAGAAGTAAAAAGCTGGAAAATACGAGGTGTGTTGTCCATGTTTACAGTTACAGATGTGTATTTTACATGTCTCTTTCATTTGTAACAATTGCGTAATACGTGCTTAACGTATTGATATACTTAAACCTTTTTTGTATGTAAGTATCATAATATGGTACTCGATTGGATGATGTTTTCTTCGTTACCAGAGCTGGAACAAACGTCTTCACCAGGGCACCCTTCAATCATATGAAAAGACACCCGAAGAAATTATGCATTAATCCTTTTTACTTACCCTCAACATCTCACTGATAATTTATCCTCGCTTCCTTTAATTATATTACTTATTTTTATTTTATTATTTTTATTATTATATATTATGTATATTTACCCTCAGTTATATTTATACGCATTGTACAAATATTATTGTATTGTCCTGTTATTGAAGAAATCTGTTGGGCAATAAAGATTATTATTAATACATATTATTATTATTATTATTTATAATCTAAAATTGACATATATCGATGAAGATTAAAACGAATAGAGGATCCAAGTTCGAATCCTGAGGAATCCCTAATGATAATTCAAATGGGCGTGAAATAAAGTTACAGTATTTAACACAAACCGTTCTACCAGTCAAATAAGATATTAGAATTGAAAAGTAATTGTAGATTTAATTCGCATTGATCCTTTTGTACGCGTACTTTTACTTTAAGTGTATCGCAATACGCAATAAAGGGAAGATAACCTTTGAGAAAATTATTCAAATTAAAACATTTTAATTTAGAAATTGACAATACATTCAGGTCTATTTTATTACCTATCATCTTGAATGATGCATTACATTAACGCATATCTATACGACTGAAATTGGAGACTTCGATCCAATCAGTCATCCTCCACGGACGTGTCCACGGCAACGACATGAATTTATGCATATAAGGGACGTGTTATTCCCAGTGTAAACATCGCGTCCGGAAGACTTCCACGCCAACACACACCTACACGGTTAGACAGACGTTACGTTCAGTACGTTTGAGCGATTATGATTGATCGCAGTGATAACTGGACCAACGATCGCAGTTGGCCATTGTCGCCTAGTATGCCGTTAGGTAGTGGTACAAATCCCATTATCTATTGCATGCAAAAATTCAGACCTAAGTAAACGTTCGTACGGGTTTTAGTCGGTCAAATCCGGACCATCCATCTTGGATATCGTTGTTAGGATAAGAAGACTAAAGTAAAAATTTGATATATTGCTGGTAGGTGTTAAGGCAGGGGTACCCAAAAAGTTTGACGTGTTACAACATCATATTTACACGCGGATACAAAACATGGGTAAAAAAGACTTTCTTGGCATAATGTTGGCTGGTGTTTATTATAACGATTTAGGAATACAAAAAGAATTAAAATAAGACATTAAGACGTATATATATATAAGCCGTATATACCAATCGCTTCTTAAATATTAGAACATAAATTTATTATATTTTACAGGATGATCCATTTAATTGTCATATTGGAAGCTTTAACCTCTAATAATCTTAAAATTGAGATAAGCCATATTTTATATTTTTCTAACAGGCATTATCATAGGTTTTCTTATATCGTATGATCCATCTACTCATCACTTTAGAAGCCGTGAGATTTCTAACAACTTAAAAAACTTAAATAAACTATATTTCATACTGTTATATGTAAAAAGGAAATAATATGTATTGCGATGAGCAAACTTCTATGAATATATTTGCCCTACATTGCGGTGCTAAATATATGCGAAGATCTCCCCACCGCTTGTGAAGCTGATATTTACATAAAATTACTAGTTCTTTACCATTTATATTTCGGGTCCTTGCTTAGAATTCAAAGGAAAATCATTGAAGCAATATATGTATTCTTTTTCAAAAAATACGTATATTAATAAAATAAATTAACATAAACAAATAATACACAAATTCCTTTTGCTATGAACATAACAAATTAAATAATAAATTTTCATGTTGTATACACCAGAATTTAACTATTTTTAACTATTTAACTATTACGAGATGTCGCTTATATCAATTATAATTGTATACAGGCTTAGATAAATGTACGGATCCTTTTGAATATCTTTAATATGGCTACCTAGATTTTGGTAAGACTTTTCACAATTCATTAGATGTAAATCGGTGATTCGATGAGTATATTTATATCCAAATCAGACTTCCGGTTTAGCCGGAAACGATGTTAACTTTTTTATTTCAAATGAAATACCCTGTATATTTCTACGAATTTCAATAGAGCTCTGCTCTGGGAGTTTAGCAACAATAAAGTTAGGCACTCTTTTCTTTAACAACGACAGAGATATTTAATTAAACCTAATAATGCAAATTTTACTGAGAACAAGAAAAATGATCACAAAAATATAAACAAAATCTATAGCAGTTAAGAAAGTTTTCGAAATGATTGTTAAGCGCGAGAATAATAATTTTTTTGTTTTTTTCTTAAGTATATGTATAGCAGCGATGCACATACATGCGGCCCACTGTCGATATTTATGCGGCCCGCCAACGAATTTTAAAAATTGTTCGAAAAACTACAAAATTAGGTAAAAATCCATTCAAATCAATATTTCTTAACTTTTATTTTATTCTAACTTTTGTTAATTGTTAGTAAGATATGTATCTTTAAGTACCACTACTTTCTTGTTCAGGTTTACTACGTAGGACAGGTATGCTCCTCGTCGTTCCAAGCTAATTGTTACGAGACTAGAAATCTGTCGAACCAACTAGATTACTCGAAGATTCGCGAAACACGTCGGTATTATCTCCGAACAATGTGGTAGGTTCTCGATGTTAGGTAACTCGTGTAAATACAACGCATCGCCCGCTATCGGGGCCGTTAAGTTTTAACTACGGACAAGCGAACGTTATATTGTTTGAATTGTAATCTGTGAAGAATAAATATTTCGTCGTTCGAACTTGGCATCTACTACGTAACAATATAATATAAATTTTGATATGGATAAACCAGGTCCCAGTAAAAAACGTAGTCGTAAGGTTGAAGATGAAAATCGACAGTTTCAAGATATTTGGACCGAAAAATACTTTTTTATTTCATCGCATAACAAAAGTGTCTGTTTAATATGCAAGAGTAGTGTTTCTATTCCGAAGGAATATAATGTGAAGAGGCATTATGAAACCCAGCATCATACTTCTATCAAATTAACCGGCGAAAATCGAACGCAAAAAATTTCCACTTTACAAAGGGAACTAATAGGCCAGCAAGCTATGTTTACAAAACCAATTCAAGATGCTGAAACAGCTACTGAAGTTAGCTTTGAAATATCTCGAATAATAGCGAAAACTTGTCGGCCTTTTAAAGATGGTGAGTTTGTTAAGCAGTTTGTTTAAATATCGCCGCAAAAAAAAATGTGTTCGAAAGATGCAAAGAGGTTTGAGAAAATTCTACTAAATCGGATGACTGTTCAAAGAAGACTTACCACATTAGCAGCTAATATAAAAGAGCAATTAGCTACGAAATCGAAAAGTTTTGAGTATTTTTCTATAGCACTCGACGAATCTACAGATATAAGTTCCACTGCTCAACTCTTAATATTTTTAGGAGGTGTAACGCAAAATTTTGAAGTGAGTGAAGAACTGATTGGTATGAGTTCCTTGACAAGTCAAACCAAGGGGTGACATGCTCAAAGGTCTTCTGGAAAAATGTTCTATAATGGATTTGGATTTAACGAAATTATCCGGAATTACGACTGACGGAGCACCTTCAATGGTTGGAATTAAACCTGGGATAATAACTATGTTAAAAGAGTATTTACAAACTAAAAGCATAGATACCAAGGAATTAATGCAGTTTCATTATATTATACATCAAGAGGCCCTCTGTTCAAAATTATTGGGATTTGAGAATGTGATGAAAGTTGTAGTACCTACTGTAAACTTTATAAAATCACGAGGTCTCAATCACCGACAATTCACACAATTTCTCGAGGATATTGAAAGCGAATATGGTGATCTCCTGTTTTACACTGAAGTAAGATGGTTAAGTCGTGGGTTGTCACTAGAGCGGTTTCTTAACTTGACTGAAGAAATCAAAATATTTCTGGCGGAAAAGAAAAAGGACGTCTCCGAACTCGACAACCCTGATTGGCTGTCTAACTTAGCGTTTCTTGTAGACATCACAAATCACTTGAATGTCTTAGATGCGCGACTCCAAGGCAAAGATCAATTGATTTCGCAGTTATACTCTCATGTTTCGTCCTTTCAATGCAAATTGAGTCTTTTCAGGGTACAAATCAATTCAGCCAATAACAGCCATTTTCCGAACTACAAAAAAATTATGGAGAAATTCAATAAAACTGATGTCAATGTTGAAAAAATTGATATTTTAATACAAGCTTTTCATGATCGTTTACTAGACTTCAAAAAAGTTTAACCTCTATTAGACATTTCAACATTTCACCCGAAAATGCACCGGAATCAATACAGCTGGAATTGATAAACATGCAAAATGATGATAATTTACGAAACAAGTTTAATGAAGGTAATTTACTCAACTTTTACCGTTGCGTTGACAACACCGCTTATAAAGAGTTGCGAATAAATGCATTGAAATGTGCAAGCTTATTTGGATCGACGTATATTTGTGAGCAAACGTTTTCAGTGATGAAACTTAACAAAACAAAAAATCGAAACCGTCTGGCAAATGAAAATCTGGAAGCAATTTTACGTGTGGCGACAAGTAATGTGGAGCCAGATATAAACAAAATTGTTAGGTCAATGTAATGTCATGCATCAAAATAATAAAACATGAAATATTACATTGTAATGATTAGATTACATTACGATTACATAATTACAACAAACATTTTTGAATGTTCTTTTATTTTTATCATTTGTAGTAATTCATACTATTTAAAAATAAAAATATTTGTGTTAATAAGTATTCTTTGTAGTGGCCCGTCCTTGGCTTATAATTCTCCCGAATGGCCCCTGTTCCCTATAAGTCTGTGCATCCCTGATGTATAGTTTAGTTATTTAGAATTAAATAATGTTCGTTTCGAACTGACACCCTGTATACCGAAATTTTAATTATCTTATCTAAATTGTAAAGCTTTACCTCTATTCTAATAATCGATATCCTTTATTTTTACAAGTTTATTCCCCTTTTTATTAGACTATTTCTACCTTACTTTATTATTTCGGTATTGAACGTATTCAATACCCAATTTTTAATCTCCCTGGCTATTCATAATTTCACGTTTCTTAAATGAACTGCAATAAAATTTATTAACATGACTAGAATTTAATCTTAATTTTTTACTTAGATTTAGGATTAGAACTTAATTAGGACAGTTTAAAAGTATATATAATCTAATAGAAATTTAATATACATTCAACATATTTATAGAAGACATCAATACATTATAGATACATTTTTACGAAAAGAAAAAAATATGAGACCGAATAAAGCAATGAAAGATAAATGACACGGCTTGAATTTTCCCGAAGTAGTGATTTACATTTTCCATCAGAGACGTCGTTGAAAACATAGAGGACGAAATAAATTGTACAGATGTCCCGTCACGTCGGCCGTATATCTCGCGTTTGCCCTCTGACCAAGTGCTGTTGCGGCCGTCGTGGCCCGTTCATCATGAGACCGTGGCGCCCTCTCTCTTTCACAATACTCGTTGACGGACGTCGTTAAGGGAGGACACGGACCTGATAAAAGCAGTCATAAATCTGGCCACGGTACTAAAATGCTTTACGTCCTTGTATCAGGATGAGATTTCTCCGTTGGAGGCTTGGGGACCAATAGAAATATAATGACGATTTAACGGATTTGGCAAATATGTATGTATATATATGTATATATATATATATATATATATATATATATATATATATATATATATGTATATATATATATATATATATATATGTATATTAATGTACTGTGACGGTTGTAATATATAAAAATATATATTGTTTAAGAAAGTAACTTGTATTAAAATGAATATCAAAATGAACAATTGCAGTTAAGTTGCAATATTAAATAGACCTCTTGTTATTCTCTTAAATTGAAGTATACTTATTTACCTATCTGAAAGGCTTTATCTAATTTTAATATTGTACGATTAAAATTGGAAACAGATAGGTTAATTTTCAAAGAAATGTATTTTAAATCTCTTTAAATATAGTTGTGAATAAAACGTATAGAGGGAGAGGTTTTGAATATTACATATGTTGCATGTATGTGATACAATTTAAAAGTAATCGTTTACAAACGAAGTATACATAATCTCAACAGGTGTACATGTGTTTATTATTTATTGTTTCTTTCTTCTGTGGGCTCAAAATTATATGTATAAATGTCCAGCTTTTAAGAACATAGAGACTCTTGTGTTGTGCATCTTAAATACTCTTTAATAGTGGGATCGGTGACTCACATAGACATACATATGGAAATTGTTTATGACCAACATAATAAATGATGGTGATTTTGTCTAAATAATAAGGATAATTCTACAAAAATGAAACGAGTAAGTACAGGAATAAAGTAAATGCTTTAATGGAAGATATTGTTTCACAGGTAAGTTAAACAATTTAAAATTAGTATTTATAAATATGCATCATGTCACGTGATTATCTCTACGTAAACTAAATTTAAGGTTAAATTAATAAATGTGACAAATTTTACTTTATTTCTTAATAAACATAGATGCTTCTATTAAAATTTAACGGTTTAATGTAGATAACAAAGAATTGAGAACTGAGAAAAGAGCAAGTTGAACTGTATTCTTCGTAACTTAAATTACGTAATACTTAAAACTAAAAGTACCCATTAGGTATATTTAAAAAAAACATTAATCAAAGTTTTACTATGTGAAATTAATTCATATAATTTTCTCAAAATTTCAGAGGAGATTTCAAAATACTTAAGTGACAATAGATGAGGCAGGCTCTTCCAGAAAATTTTCTCGTTTCCACAAATGCAGGATACAAGTTTTGCGGGTTGTTGAATGGCGTCACCTCTATAGTTCGGGTCTCGTAAGATGCTGTCCCCGGTGAAAAGAAATTTCCGTTTTGTCAGGAACTGGTTGAAGTATCGATTCCTAAAAGTCGTTAAAATGTTGCTGGATATTCTGGTAATATTTTAAGATGTGTGTTGTATAGTTTTCTATTTAATTTACCACTTTTTTTTCTATTTTCAGACGGAGCACTTAATTAAACGTCGGCGTGGTTTTCGGAGAATTTCAACTTAGTCACGCCCACTATCTTTTGTTTTGAATCCTCGTTTCTTATTCGTTCAATTAGTATTTGTTAATTTAATCTCGTTACTTTTTTTAATGAAAATGACAATTTAATTATTTTAACCAAATGGCTACTTTACAAAAATTATATACATTGTTCTTGTAAATAAATAATAGTTATTTGTACATACAAGTCTTATTTCTATGCTGATTTATAGTCGAGATATTTCCAACGGTTATTAATTTGAAAATGTACAGCTTTCTCTAAAGTATATGTCATTGATAATCGATCACTTAAGTTGAAATGTTTTCGGTAATTCATGATATATAAATAAAATGACTTAGGCAAAAGAAAAGACAAACATAAATGAGAATGCAAATTACTTTCTAACAATTAAAACGTGAAATCAACTTTATTGATTTGACAGATGAAGAATTCAGTTCAAAAATTATCTTAATTTCTAATTTTTACATTCTAGCTAATAATCTGTATTTTAACTAAACTAGGGATTCTTGTGTGGGTAGGCTTGACCTACCTCAATATATATATATATATATATATATATATATATATATATTGTTACGTTTCTTAGTATATGGTAAAATAAAATGAATGAATGTTATAAGTGCCCCAAAAGTTGGGATGACAAAAGTTATTTTTCTGTGAACGCAGATTGTATATAAAATTTATTTAAATTGGGCTTATTCAATGCTTATCTGTTTTTCATCGGCTAGCTTATTTCTCTCTCAGGGTTAAGGTAGGTTCACTTCTCTCCACTTTGAATTTATTTACGTAGCTTATTTAATTGGAAATGGAACAATATCTCAAGTACTTTACAACAAAAAAACCAAAGTAAAATATTGACAATTAACTTTATTAATAATAAAACATCTTGAAAAATTTCAGAATTTAAATAAACAGTTTCGTGACACACATATATCATAAGGGAGACACACTTAGCAGTTGGTATTCTTACAGTACAAATGCAATATGGTGTAAGACAAGTGCAAATAATTGTTGCTTTATTAAAATATTTTATATAAGTGAAATCGAATCAAGTTTTAAAATTAAAAGTAGTGGATACTAATATTTAAATAAGTTTTGAAAATGAATTACAATGTTTAGTATCAGTGAAAATAATGCGACTAATTATGTATAGAATAAACAAAAAAAGTTCTAGGAGTGTTCATAAGCAAGTTAAAAATGGCGCGTATAATATTTGTAAAAATAGCAAAAACCTGAATCTTCGGATATAACCTCTGTTGATTCCTGCGCCTGTGTTCTGGAGAAGTCTTCACAGCGGGAAACTGGAGAATATTTCTGCTACTATCCCTCGGGATGATGTGAACTGTTCCAAATCTCCAAGTCCGACGGCGGCTTGAACGGATGGCCGATCTCGAGCGTTCAAAGATGGTGTTCAATGTACGATGAAATTGTAGGCGGGTAGTTTTCGTATCGAAAACTTTAAAAATTCTTAACTCTTGAACTGTTTGGTCGGAAGATGTTAAATTTGGTCTACAGGTAGTTCGTAGGTAGGTGAAACGTTTGGTAGACTTAAAAATCTCGAGCACTTAATATTTCCGCCAATTTATTTTAATTAAGCCGGAGCACAAAAAAACGTGACCTCTCGTTGCAACTACTAATTACCGACGCCAGTCTTTTCATTTGTTTTTAATTGCATAACTTGCCGCAAATCGCTCCATTCTTTACTTGCATTATCTTTTTGAATATTATTAAATTAAACATTTTTACAGTGTAAAACAGTTAAAAAAATTACATTTTGATTTATAAAATAACTTTAGTTAGGTAACAGATGTTGATGTGTTTACAATCACTCTGTCAACATCTGTTTCTTTGCGGGTTATTGCACCGTTAAAATTGTGGGCGGGGCTTAATTGTTCAAATACATTTAAATATAAATACGTTAAATTTGTTTGAATAAAATCGCGTTATATATATTAATTTGAAATAGAACTGAATATAAACATCACAATAAAAAAAATAGAAAAATAAGTTAATTATTTCAAGGCAAATTTGTCGTCATAATAAAGTATTTATACTTTGAATCAATTTTTCCCCTTCTTGGTATTAAATTACATAGTAAATACAAACATTACAGTTGCAGGTATCCTTTGTATTTTTTCAGAGAAAGAGCCCTTCTTGCAATGCCTCAATATATATATATATATATATATATATATATATATATACATACATATATATAAGTAATGTTGATAGTCTACAGCTTCAAAATTAATTTATAACTTAAGGAATTGTTGTTGATTCCTTTATGAACTCTGAAGTCATATTGATATTCAATTCATTATAAACATCGTCTTGATATTTCATAAATTAGGCTCTGAGAATATTCAATTTTTTCAAATTAAATTCTGAATCTAAACCAATTCCTCTAATTGAAATGCCTTTAGTTCCTTTTGGCTTTTATTTTGTTCAGAATTTCAGATGAATGCGGTGAGAGAAATAATAATGGAACTAGTAGAACAACGGTTGAAGAGATGATGTTTAAATGAGCAGAAGGAATAGAATTTGAACAGAAAGGACTGCCCATTTGCCCAAGTCCTTTCTGCTCAAACTCATACCTGTTTAGAAATGGTTTAGTCTATATAACAAAATACGGCATAGATTACACCAACAATTTTCGTGAAATTCGAGCATATTTTATGTCATTCATCAAACAAATGTTGCTTTAATGAATTTGTATTCATGATCTTACATTTCTGCAGATTCCACTACAGTGTACTATTTTGCTAATTTCAATTCCCTACTTACATATGGAATAGTTTCTTGGGGCGGTTCAATAGAAGTACTAAGAATTTTCGTCTAACGTCTAACAATAAGTTCACTATTTATGTTGTTGTTTTTTTACCAACCTATTTGTGCAATATAGTCAGCCGCACATATGGTCGTTTTATTGCGATGGTTTTTTTTTTGTTGATATAAACATATCTGTACGTCGCAGTAGTTTGAACATTAGATTTATTTTAAAATAAAATTACATATTTTGTTTATATTAAAATAGTAATCGTTAATCGTTAGCTTTATGTGAGTCCATGGATGCGAGTTATTTAATCTCAAATATCTGCTTTTTAATTATTTATATGATTCATATTTTTTTCTTTAAATTTGTGGTGGTACTGACAAATATCGATGTAGGGGTATCAGGTCAAAATAATTTACAAAAAGGTTTCGAAATGCCCACCATAGGCATCAAGTCGGCGATGAATAATTTGGCATGTCCTCGCGAATGCGTTGAGCTGCAACAAAGATGCGATTTCGCAGATCTGCGGCATTTTCAATGTCAGGGCGACGTAAGATTTGGATTGTATTGAAACCACTCACAGAAGACAACTCGACGGCGAAAATGTAAATCCGTTAACGTTTGTACGCGTTTCTCGGAACTTTTCCAATGTAATTTGAATTTTCCGCTTAAGAAATTTATTTTTTGTGGAAAATAAAATCTTGTATGAACCATTAGCGTTATGGTAATTATAGGAGAGATCCTCGGGCTGAATTAACGTCGATCTTAGAGTTTTATAATACCCATAACGCCCTTATTATAAATGGGTAACTAATTTAGACCCCCCAAAAAAACAAAAAAATTTTATAAGTAATGCCAAAAAAATATGTTTTATCCTTATATATATACTCGTATATATTATAATTGTATTACATTTAAATTCCGCCAGGACCCATCACTAGTATTCTCCCTTTCTTTGCAGTTATAAAAATAATTTGATGTTATATGTTCATATGATTAAGTATCAGTTGCTAGAATATTATAAGATGTAAAGATTATATTCCTATTTTTTCATTTATTTAGTAATAGCTTATGTAAATATGATTAAAATAACAGAACTTATAGAGATTGGACCGATACTTTTATGTTTAACTATAGCAAGTGTTCATTTGAAAAGTCAATCTAGTAGCATATGATTTGAAGTAGGTCGTAAATTAACATTTACTACTTAACCTACGAAGTCGTATATTTTGACAGTTTCATACATACAAATAAATAACAAATAATAGGGATTTATTGAAAACTATAACAAATGTTGAAAATGTTGTCCTTCAAGATCAATGCACTTTAAAATCCTCCGTTCAAAATTTCTGATGATATTCTGCAACATTACTGGATTGTTATTAATTTCCATGCATTTCTGTTCGATTCTCTGTAGCATATCATTCAAATTCAATATAGGTGTACGAAATATGTTATTTTTTAGATAAGGCCACAAAAAGAAGTCGCAAGGTGTTAAATCGCATGAACGTGCAGGCCAGGCAATTTCAGTATATCGACTAATTATACGCTCATTAAAAAATTCTCTTAAATAATCCAAAGATTCTGCAGTACAGTGACAATGTGCTCCGTCTTGTTGGAAATATGCATTTTGAAGTTCATCATCATGCAACTGATTGACAAATGGTTGTAAAATTTCTGTACGGTACCATTGAGCAGTTAACGTTCCCTGAAAAAATATTGGTCCATTGATTCGCCTTTGGCTTATCGCTGCCAAAACACCAATTTTCTCTGGATGTAGCGATTCTTCATTAATTACATGTGGATTTTCACTACTCCAAATTCTTGTATTTTGTGAATTTAGGTATCCCGTTTTATAAAACCATGCTTCATCAGTAAAGATGACTCATGGCGAAAGTTCTCCATTATTGTTTATATTTACAAACCAATTACAAAACTGTACTCTACGTGGGTAATCAATTTCTAACAATTCTTGTACTGCTGTGACACGGTATGGATAAAGTTGCATATCTTTTTTTAATAACTTGTGAGTTGTACCAACAGAAAGGTTTATTTGTTGACTCAAATGTCGAACAGATGTTTGTGGTTCATTTTCCATAATTTTTTCAACACGATTGACAACTTGAGGTGTACGTTTCTTAACTGCTCCGCTGCCTGATTTTCTTAAGAGACTACCAGTTTCAGAAAAAAGTTTTAAAGTTCTATCCAAAGTATTCTTAAATTGTATATAATCTATTACAAAATGTGGAAACTCAACTTGAAATTCTACCATGCAATCTTGAACTGAATAAACCCATAAACCATTTTTACCAATTTTATTACCACTTCGAAAATAAGCCTGGACTAAAAAAATTTTATGTTCTAAAGTGAAAGCCATTTTAAAACTGAGAAGCAATTTATTTAAACCAGAACCGGCGCACGATTATTTTATGCACTAACTGATATTTGTGATTGACATTATCAAATGTCATTTGGATCTACTTTTACGGAACAACAAACACATATTAATATATTTGCGTCTTATTCTATCAAAATTTCAAAGTAACCTAGATTGACTTTTCAAATGAACACTTGTTATATTCTAACGTAGAAGGGATTTCTACTAAATTATTGATTCTAAATTTTCAGAGGCAATACTATAATATTACCACACCATGCATGATTTATATGTACCGTTTATTAAAAATTTATTTTGCAAACAAAAACACGATTTAGTCATTTAAACCGGCACGAAAAGGATATCACATAATTATCAACAGCATTCACAAATGCACGACCTTCTTATTTAAAACAATTCTGATAACCGAAATCCGCAATTAAATGCCAATGTTTTAATAAAACTTCGACAACAGTCACGGTCGCTCACGAATTCGAAAACTTAACAATGTGAATTATTCATTGAAACCGACAATTTGCCTCGATCCACTCCCCAATAAATCACACCCGAACGTAATAATATTTGAAACAAATTTATTCAAATATAACACATCAATTTCCCATATTTATTAGCGTATGCCGTAGGTATGTACCGTACGCTAAATTTAATGTATTTTCAGACTAACTTAATGGCGGTTATATGTAATAATTTATTATTCCGGACTAGGCGAAACGATCATAGATTGTTATGTTGTGCTGTATATTGGCCTGGATATCGTACGTACAATATAAAACGTCGTATTGTATTGTTGTTTGTGTGTTGTTCGTTGTTGTTGCCGTTTCAAAATTACTCCCTTTGATACTCTATTATTTCACCATTACTAGTGTATTTACCGGTATTTATAGGCTTATATTTCAACTTGAGAGTGTAACAAGCGGCAATACATCATGTCTAAGTACCAATTTAGCGTGCTGTAAAGCACGACTAATATTATCGAAAGCCATAAGGTGCTTTGTCAATAATTCCAAATAGATGTGCACTTTGTACGGTAATTATTTACCGAAATATGCTTAGTACAGTCACGGTAACTTATAAACGGCAAATCTGAAACATGCGAATACAGAGGAAATGAGAAAATGTGTAAGATAACTTATAACTAGAGCAGACCATGCTTGTTACCGATATAAATATAGAAGTAGAGACATTTAGTCTATCAGAAATAATTAAATATACATTTGGTTTTCTGCTATTAAAGTAATATGCATAAACATACGAAAAATAAGAATAGTACATATTATAGCAGCGTTGTATGTACCTATAAATAAAATGGAAAATGTATGAAATCAGTGATTATGTGCACGACAGAGGATTTAAATAAACACTTACCGTTTTAAGCGTCTTCCAAGGATTGACAAACTGGAGAAACTCGATTGTATATTTTCAACATCAGGTGTGTTTCTAAGGTTATTTCTGAAAAACATATCCGCCGTGAGGAAAAAATATGTTTATATTCAGAAAACGAGCGTTCTACATCTAGCGATGTTATACTCGCATAAGCAAAATACTTTTTTAAGCAACTTAACGCATCTGTAGACGTGCCCTCACAAATACGTGTTAAGGTGTCAAAATCTGCATTTCTGTCTAAAACGCTTTCAAACTTAATTAGAACACTTTCACTTTTTGGGTATTCTATAGCACACAGTGGTGCGTGAACATCTTTAAACGATTTGCAGTGATTCCTCTAACGACAGCGGCGAATTTTCTAATTTTGTTATTGCTTCTTCTAGTCCCAAGTAATTCTCACGAATACTTTGTAAATCCATTTTAATCTGGGCATCTTGAAATTTTTTCTGGTTTGTATTGATAGCTCCACTTTCTTTAGGATCGAATGTTAAAACCACGTCCTTAATTTTTTCAAAATGTTGATGATAGTAAAACCCCGCCCGTAACCATGTACCCCAACGTGTCAGAATCGGCTGTGGTGGCTCAGGGGTATGGGGACACAATTCGTGAAATTTCCGAATACGTTTTGGAGATTTCAGGAAAACTGCCTTTGTACTCGATATTAAAGCATCTACCTCTGGATAACATCTACGAACCTGTTCTGCCACAAGGTATAGAGCATGGAGTTTACCAGTAATATGTAACAAGCTAAGACAATATTTTCTAAGAGACCGGCCTACAGAACACATGGTTGCGGCACCATCGGTCATAAACATTAATACTTGGCCTGTGTTTTCAGCTTCAATCATGAGCAGAGCTCGGTAAGTACTAAGTTTTTCATTCAGTGAAAATATATTTATTTTTTATTTCAATTTTTCAGATACCTACAAATTCTAAAGTTACTAAGATTTACCAGTCCTGCTATTGGTGTTAGGTCTAACCCACACTCTAGGCTTACTATGTTTTTTGGATACATACGGGAAAACACAACGGTGCTTGTTGATCTAGGGAAAACTTGAGCATTGGACGAATGTTTGATGTTTTATAAAGGTCGACTTCACTTCAAGCAATTCATCAAGACAAAGCGTGCCAGATTTGGAATAAAGCTTTTTTGTTTATCACCAAGTGATCCAAAATTTCGAGGATATACATATGATTTTCTTTTATATACCGGAAAAGATTCATATGTTTCCCATAGCCATATATATGGCTCTGAAAATTTGTCTATGTCCAAAAGAGTGGTTGCAAAGTTCTTACAAAATGTTTTTGAAGAGGGAAGGGAAGTGATTTTAGATAACTGGTATCTGTCCGTTAGATTAGCGGAATTTTTGTTGTAAAAAAAAACTTACGTGACAGGCACTATAAGAGTAAACAGAGGAGTTCCTCAAGATCTCACAAATGTTCCTTTATCAACGCACCAATCATGCTTTATCAGAAAAAATTATACTCTTATAGTTAGATTCAAGGGCAGGAGGGATGTTTACGTGGTAACAACTAAACTAACCGCCGGATTTCAAGAAAAATCCAGATATGATGTGAAGAAAAAATCTACTTTAACTTACAAGAAGCCAACACACATAGATCATTATAACACTAGCATGGGGGCAATAGATGCCATTGATCAAGATATTGAACCATATAATTGTGCAAGAAAGAATTTTTGTTGGTTCAAAAAACTTGGCATTCACATTTTGCAGAGAATGGTGTTGAATGCAAAATGTTTGTATAGTATTTCACATAAAAAGAAAAATGTACCAGTCGTGGATTTTACACTTATTTTATGCGATGAGTTGTTGAATGCTTACGTCCCTAATTATAAAAGCATAAAAGAAGACTGTACTTACAAGAAGAAAAAGTCTAAGGTAAATGATCATTCCCTGATATGTCTGCCAAAACCCGAGCAGCGCAGAAGGAGATGCTGGGTCTGCTACAATACTTATAAAAATAAAAATAAATATACAGTTAATTTTTGCTCAAGTTGCGATGTTTCACTGTGTTCTCAAACACACTTTGAAGAATACCACAATGCGATTAAGATTACATACAAGGATTCATTATTTACACTAGAAGCATGTTTATTCAGTTATTTGAATTATTCATTTTATTTTTGAATATTATTTATGTTGTAAAAAAATAAATATTTATTTAGCAAACACAATTTTTATTATTTCTGTCTACTTTTAAACCTAAATACTCCCAAATGCTTGTGATGCATAACTGCTTCCGAGCGCGCCAAAACGGTATACTGGAGGCGCACCCGATTTAGCAGCCGGTAACGAAGGGGTTAGTTCGGGTTTTGATTGATTTCGGGTTTTCACTGTAACCTATATATTGTAAATAAATATATTTAGATGAAAGTACATTTATTAATTTAATAAACAGTCACCGAAGATTTAAAAAGTCAAGTGTAAACAGCCTTACAATCTGTACATGGTGATGGAACAACGGGGTCGTGATTGTAGTAACTGGGGTTGAAGCATCACCGCTAGAAACCGGTTTCATCGCAAATATTTGGTCCACGAGTCAATATCAACCGTAACATTGGTCCTTCACGATCTCGACGCCACAACAATAATATTTACAGTATTTTTTCTTATTGGAAAACGGATCTTATTTAAAAAATATCCCTAGTATTTATTCTGAGTAACATTTCACCGTATTTGATTAATATTATATGGCGGAGGTGTCGGTACATTTTCCATAGTCATATTTCAAACGCGACGACTGTCGCACGCAACCCCTCACATATTACAAACAATTTACGAAATATACATATTTCAGAATTGAAGTCGTGGGCGAAACACTAAAAATTTACGAGGCGTTTCATTTTAAGGTCTTCATGAAGTCAAATATCAGTCATTCCATATTCAAAATTTACAGTGGAGGCGCCTCTCGACTGTGCACGGGTTCCACAAATACATATCTCATAAACGTCACCGACAGACCGGCTTATTTCCCTAAACCGAGTCCGCCATAAACATTGAGAAGCTGCCTTTTCTATGTAGCCAATATAATATCATATTTTATTTTGATGTGACGGTACTTTGATTTAAGCGACTATAAAATCCGCCCTAGTTTTATATGTCTTCTCTTTCTTCCAATATATCTAGATATGCGTGTGTGTGGGTGTGTCTGTGTCTGTCTTTCTGTGCTCGCTTCGTAGGAATCGCGTGTAATATCCATACCATATCGAATAACAATGGAAAGACAAGACTGCACTATAAGAATCTATTACTGTTATTATTATACCCTTCCTTTTTTTTAGGGGAACGACGAAATATGGGTTCATATCTACGGATACGACGCGATAAATTAAAATATATTGCTATTGCTTCTGGAATTTGTCGTAATATATACAGAAATCGATATGACATTACGAAATATAAAGAATATTTTAAACTTTCAGCGTGATGTATATGTTCCATGATAAATTCAGGCAATTATAAAAGCGGTTATAAAAGAAATCTAGGCAAGTACCTGGAACCATTTTAGTGTACTCTTATTTAGCTTAACCAACTATCAACAAGAAAGATATCTTACATTCGTAAAGTAACCTTAAGTCTGGGAAGGTCATGTGATACGACGGCGTACTTTTATTTCGTCTACCTAGCCATGAAATAATAAAGTTAAGATGTCAAATCAACTAATAAAAATTATCTGTGACATGGAGAAGTATATTGTGCTAAATTGTGTTTAATTAGTGCGATATAGCGGATGTCCTTGAAATAAAAATACAACGTATGGAAAATGGAAAGATTAAATTATATACAGATTGGTTTGAGTTCATTATAACTTCTTATTTAAAACATAATTATTAAATTTTTTTAATTTTAAATACAGTATATTATTGGAGAATATTTTTAATTTAATTACGAAAAATTATATCTCGCAAGTGGTGGCCATTTTCTGCTTCGCATATTCGTGCTCTTTCCAAAACATTTTCCATAACCTTTCGCAAAACTTCAGGTGTTATGTTGTTGATTTCGTCGCGTATATTATTTTTTAATTGCTGTATGGTTCGAGGCTTATTAATATAGACTTTTCCTTTCAAATAACCCCAAAGGAAACAGTCTAAAGCGGTTCAATCCGGTGAACGCGGAGGCCAATTAAAATCGCTTGTACGGGAAATAATTCGTTCACCAAAGATGTCGCGTAAAAGAGCCATTGTGTCCCTCGCAGTGTGCGCTGTGGCTCCATCCTGTTGGAACCATACTTGCGGATGATTTTCCACGGCTGGCCTTAAAAAAATTTCCAACATTGTCCGATATCTAACACCAGTGATGGAAACGGCGACACCGTGTTCATTTTCAAAAAAATATGGGCCAATTATCCTTTCCGACGAAACACCGCACCAAACGGTACACTTAAGTGGGTGTAATTCTCGCTGTTGAACTACTCTTGGATTTTCCGTAGCCCATATCCTGCAGTTTTGCCTATTAACGAACCCATTTAATTGGAAATGGGCTTCGTCGCTCATAATTAAATTATGAATAAAATCATGATTTTCTTCTGCTTTTTGACGAAAATAAATTGCATAATCAAGTCGTTGCTGGTAATCTGTCGGTTTCAATTGTTGGACAAGCTGAATTTTGTATGGAAACATTCTTATTGTATGCAAAATTCTCTGCAGCGACCCTCTTGAGAGGCTAAGTTGTGTCGAACGTCTCCTGGTTGATGTTTCTCCATCTTCCCGAATACTCTCCTGTACCCGTTCAATATTGTCATCCGTGTGCACCGTTCGTCGTCTGCCGGCACCAGGAAGGTTCCTTACTGCCCCTTG
This sequence comes from Melolontha melolontha, assembly GCA_935421215.2. NCBI lineage: Eukaryota > Metazoa > Arthropoda > Insecta > Coleoptera > Scarabaeidae > Melolontha > Melolontha melolontha. Next base: position 134,541,515 of record OW285240.1, on the reverse strand, counting down.
TTCTCGAAAATTTGCAACCAGACGGTTTATTGTTGACTCTGAGGGTCCAACCCGCACATTAAAATAACGACGATATGCACGCTGAGTCAAAACAATGGATCGTTGATTTGAGAAATAAAGTTCAACGATTTTGGTACGTTGTTCAATTGTGTACTGTTCCATTTTAAATTCGCCAAGTCTTCTTTACAAAATACTGAAAACAAAAAAAAAATTATAATAAAAAAGTTATAAGGAATTAAAACCCCTTCGGTCATTTTGGGCCATCCTGTAGTTGTAGTGATAGTGACTTATTAACTGTAATCACAATTACAATACATTAGGAATACAAAATAGTATATTCAAACAAAAGTTCCATAAGGCACTAGTTTGCTGCACGAGTTCAGTTTAGAAAACGAGTCGCGATAGCGGCGAGTTTTCTAAAAATCGAGTGCGACAAAAAGCTTTATGAAACGAGTTTTTCATACTATTTTTTCTATTTTGCATTTTTTACATTAATAAATTGAAATTATTTATTTTAAAACTTCAGACTTCTATTTTTACATAAAGTATGCAGTTGGTCACATTGATACTTGAGATTTTCTAATTTACTTGATATTTTATTTAGAAATATAAACATGAGTGACATAGAAACTAATATATCTTAAAATTCTTAAAATCAAATGACGGTAATGATATTTAGTTCTATGTTCGAACAACGCCAACATTGACAAATTAAAAAAATCGAACGAAAAATAGAAAAACAATATTAAAATATTCAAAATACATAAATATTGCTAAAAGTCATGCATTTAGAAATTCGTCAACCGAATAAAAGGCCTATTCTATACGAAAATTTTTAACAGTAGGTACGTGTAAATCTTCTGATATACATACTTTTTAAATTAACAACACATGCACATAGTTTGTTATATATTTTGGGACCCCAGTAGTCCGCATATCATTGGGTTAAACGAAGGCAAGATATTTTTAGAACATCTTTGTTTCGAGCCTGGTACTCGTGCTCATCACCACATCGCGAGAACTTTTCCACATTTTTCTACAAAGGTCGTATAAATTTTAAGAACTAACTTTTGTACCAGGTTCTAATCCCTGGGTACCATAAAAAAATTAGACAATGTTATTTTTTAGCGTTTTTATATACATAAATATTGCCGCCGTTAAATTCAATAGCGGCATTCTATTTCTTACTTCTCCTAACAAAAAAACAATATTCGCGTAGTGCACATGAAATGATGTCAGTTATAAAAATCACGCAAACTATTTTTGGTATGATTTTTAAAATGTGTATTCATGTATTCATGTAACTGCATACAGCATCTTATTCTTTTTCTTCTAGGTTTGGGTTGGACGCTAGCGCGTTCAGGCACTAGAGCTCAGTGCTCTATGTAGTACACCCAATAGATTTATCAGTTTCACTCTGTTAGTCTTGTGTCCTCAATAAAAGCCACTATCCTCATCAGTACTCTCGTAGGATTCAATAGTCCTTTCAGTTCCTCACAAGTGCATATTACATGAAGGCTGGTTTCCCCTTGTTTCTCACATCTCCTAAATTAGGGCTCGCTAACCAAGCCCATGCCGTACAGATGCTTCCTTAAAGGACAATATCTGGTTATTAACCCGGAAATACTTTTTTTTTTTTGTTAATATTAGGTTGGTTGAAAACCTAGCGTCCACCTCCCTTAGTAGTATTTTAGTAGGGAGTTGACCTTCCGTTAACCACCATTTATTTTTGCGTTCTCTTTCTAGTCATAACCAGCGGAATCTAGCGGAATCCTTAGCGATTCCACATACAGGCTCTGGTCCTATGAAGTTCCTTTTAGTACCTTCTTTGGCCGGTTCGTCGGCTGACTCATTGCCTTTAATTCTTTCATGTCCTGGTACCCAGAACATAAGGGGGGGGGGCATGTGACCTGTTTACAATGTTTCACTAGTTTAGACCTGGTAAATGGAGTCATAACGGCTTTAATAGCCGCCTGATTATCAGTCATTATGTTAATTTCTTATTCGCGCAGCCGGCTTCCCGAATTTCCCCGGCGCAGGCTGCGACTGCAAACAAATCAGCCTGGAAAACCGCTGTGTTTCCTCAGACATAACGAAATCTTCCTTCTTAGCAATATCCCACATATACCTGTACCTGTGCCTGCTCCATCCATGTATTAGATGCCTTCACAGTTGAAATTTTAGCGATTTTTTTTAACCTTAGGCGATGAAATTTAAAAATTTCAAAAATGTCGATTGTCGATTTTCCCTGTTTTGACGCCAACACTATATGTAATCGGACCCGCTGATTTCGATAATCCAAACTAGAGTTCGCTATCTGCTTTGGTTCTCGAGATATTTACGAAAAAGTGTCGACAGGTCAAAAGTACAAAAAACGAATTCGCGAATTTTCAGCGGAAAATCGTTCAGACCGTCTTTTTTAGCGCCCCCGAAAACCTTAGGGTAGATTTGGAGTAGAAATTCGAGATTGAAAATTTTTGAAAATCGCGAAAATTTCGCCAAAATATGATGCTCGATTTCGACGCCTCTCTGTATCTTGGAAACCAGCTAGCTCTAGATGACCTATCCTATACGCTCTGAATCGACTGGTCTAAACCAGAAGGCTCTAGGACGCCTACTTCTCGAGTTATGCCAGGAAAACCGTAAATTTCTTAATCGAAAATGTCGATTTTGCAAAAATTCGCGTAGCCGTAGCGGCCAAACGGTTTGTCCTAGACTGTCATATTGTATACGCGTTTTAATCCTAATGACGATATCTTTAATTTGGCATAAGATTCGCGGAGATCGGATGAGAAATGAGGGAGTTATGGTGTTTTGAAATTTTCGCGATTTTTTTAATCTCAGGCGATGAAATTTAAAAATTTCAAAAATGTCGATTGTCGATTTTCCCTGTTTTGACGCCAACACTATATGTAATCGGACCCGCTGATTACGATAATCCAAACTAGAGTTCGCTATCTGCTTTGGTTCTCGAGATATTTACGAAAGAGTGTCGACAGGTCAAAAGTACAAAAAACGAAATCGCGACTTTTCAGCGGATAATCGTTCAGACCGTCTTCTTTAGCGCCCCCGAAAACCTTAGGGTAGATTTTGAGTAGAAATTCGAGATTGAAAATTTTTGGAGATCGCGAAAATTTCGCCAAAATATGATGCTCGATTTCGACGCCTCTCTGTATCTTGGAAACCAGCTGGCTCTAGATGACCTATCCTCTACTGTCCGACGCGTTTTGACGCTCTGAATCGATTGGTCTAAACCAGAAGGCTCTAGGACGCCTACTACTCGAGTTATTCCAGGAAAACAGTAAATTTCGTAATCGAAAATGTCGATTTTGCACAAATTCGCGTAGCCGTAGCGGCCAAACGGTTGGTCCTAGACTGGCACATTGTAGTTTTAATCCTAATGACGATATCTTTAATTTGGCACAAGATTCGCGGAGATCGGATGAGAAATGAGGGAATTATGGCGTACTTTTTCTCTGTTCACCGGTCGGTATAGCTCAGCTCAGCTTAGCTGTAAACATAATCTCAGGTGTCATACAGCCCGCCGGCATTTGTAATATCGGCTCTCCCAGTATAGTTCCTGTGGAATCTGTACAGGATGTTATAGTTTTTATAACCTTGACAGCTACATATATATATATATATCGGTCCTTAATAAAAAAAGTCTCGGATGTCCCCGATAACACATGTTGCACAGAATGCGTGTTTTTGAAACCCAACAAAAGAAACGGTGAGTTTATTGTCATTCAATGTTTTCTTTACTGTATTTGTAGTTAATTCAAATTTCCAATTCATTTATACAGATGTAATCACGTTAATTTTTCCTTACTTATCATTAATCTAATTTTAATTTAATTTTAACTTTAATTGTTAATTTAATTGGTTAATTCAGTTTTTTAATCTAATTTTAATTTTAATTGTTAATTTAATTGTTAATTGTTAAGGACTGAATAATAATAAAAGTCGAAACGTCGTAGAATAAAACATCAAAATTCAATAAAAGGTCGCTAAACCAATAAAAAGTCTATTATTTTCAATATTAAGACACGGCCAATAAAATAAATAAGAAAAACAAAATTCTTATAAACACAATATATATATATATATATATATATATATATATATATATATATATATAATTTTTTGAATCATTTTAACGCTGAATTAAAGGAAAAGAGACCACATTTGCCGAAAAAAATTTGTTGTTTCACCAGTGATAATGCACTATGTAATTCATCTGCAATTGTTTCGGGTAAATTGGTGAAATTATTCATTCACCTGAACACTCGTCTGTGGTTTTTGTTATTTTCGAATCTGAAGAAATGACTCAGTGGGTGGAGATTCGCATCGAACAAGAAGGCCATCGCTAAAATACAGATCCAGTGTTTGAAAAGTAGGATTACTTTTTGGAAGGAAAGCCTTCATTCAAGATTCTAGGTTTTGGAAAGCATCCAAAGGTTGAAATATTGCTTAGCGTATAGATTTGGAAAGCGTTTATATAGAAAAATTAACCTTTTCTTATACCAACAATAAATTTTTCATTTAAAAAATCGTTCCTGTCTAATATCCCCCGTATAACTCCTTGCAATCTGGCTCTTGGATAACTTGTAGCTTTTCATAATGCAATTTTTTGTCTCATGAAAAAAACATTTACACCAACATTCCATTTAGCCACTCTAATGAATCATGCTTTGGAAATTTCAACAATTCTTTATCCGTGTGTGTCTCGAGACGATTGCGAAAAAAAGGCGAACCTCCATGTAATTTCCATTTAAGTGTAAAGTTGATGTACAGAAGGTAAAGGAGATAACGTAAAGTTAATTAAAACGACACGCAATTACCTGGGAACTCGTTGAATTAATGACTGCAGTCATTGTATGATTGATCGTGGAACCTTTCGAGATTTATTTTCTCGTTTATTAGCGGTAATGATTGAATTTATTAAGTCAATTACGAACGACCGTGCGCATTAATTTACAAGAAAAACAAATTAATATTTATTTACCTTGTTCGCGGCCAACGTTTGTTGCAATTACACTTATACATTGTTTACGAGCGAATATATACAAGGTACATTTAATTAGTACTGGGAGCGGATTAATTCAATATTATTTCTTTCTAAACTGTAAGTTAGTATCTCGAAGGTACGAAGTAGGTCCCTATACCCACGAAGTTCCAATTATGGATAAGTATTTAAGAGGATGGCGCTAGGATGATTAGGAAAAGATTGTGACGTCAAATAATTAGTATGTTGTTCAAGTTAGTCTTATTACGTTGTTTAGTCGTGAGATAGGAGGCAGTTAAATTTAATGCAAGAAATGCTCGGCCGGCAAAAATTTTTCAGGCAAATTTGTGAAGTTTATGATGAAAACGCATGGAGTAAAAAAAATGATATGAAAGTGTAGCAGACGGTTTAACGAAGGCAGGCCAACTGTGCACGATGTGCAGCCAAGTGGGAGGCCAACTTAGTCTTTGAGAGTTTGTTTCTACATTTATTTAAGGTTATATGATATCTTCTATAAACATCCTCTCCAATATTATACAAATTTTTCTAGACCCCATGCAAAATGAAAATATAATTGCAAAAATATCTATGTGAAAAGTATTTAATCAAATTGGAGATTTACAATTGCTGTATTTAACCTTGATAACAATTTCAAGGAGAATTTAGCGAGTGTTTTTCTATACAGGCTGTTCTTAAAATAAAGAGACAACGTGTGCTTATTGGAAAGATGTAATTATATAGAACCTAAATCTAAAATATTGTGTCGATTACTACGCGAACCCCCGAAATTAAAAACACCCTGAAAATTGTGTTAGGTGACACCCATGAATTCAAAATATTCAGAATCTGTATAAACAATAAATACCTCATACACACATACACTACTACTTATGTTTACATACGTAACGGCTGGACGAAATCGACAATAACAAAACTATTCTTTTTGTTATTGTTGGTCAACTTGGATCGTTTTTTTTATAATATAGTCGATCGCACAGTGGCGTGACAAAAATTTTATAAATATTTTTGTCGTTTCTTTTTTCGCTTATGAGAGGGAATTTTAGGATAATATTTTGAATTTATATTCTATATAATTTCACCGCGAAATAATGTGAATGTACATATTGCTGTCTGCAATTACGACGCTAATTATTCGAAATTTTTATTTGAAAAAATTTTGTCCCAGGTGGGACTTGAACCCATGTTCACGGTTTGTCGGACCATCGCTTACATTACTTCGCGAAATGATATACTAATTTAAAAATATTTAATATAAAGCCGAAACTCCAAGAATTTATCAAATGATATATTAAATGAAGGCTATGAAAGAAACTCTATATTATTAAATAGATAAGGATAAAAATTTAACAATTTCCAAACGTCAGAATATTAATATCTGTTCCTTATAAGGCATTTCCAATAAACTTGAAACCAAGTCCTCGTAGCTCAGTTGGTAGAGCGATGAGCCGACAAACCGTGGACGTGGGTTCAAGTCACAGCTAGGATGATTTTTTTACAAATAAAAATTTCGAATAATTAGCGTCGTAATTGTAGACGGCAATGTTTACATTCACATTACTTCGCGAAATAACACACTAATTTAAAAATATTTAAAATATTTCATATAAAGCAGAAACTCCAAGAATTTATCAAATGATATATTGAATGAACGGCTAAGAAAATAGTTAAAAAAAGGTATATAACCCCTTACCACAATTATTAATCGTATCCTAAATACGTATTTCGACAACTAAGTTGTCATCATCAGTAGGTAAAACCACTTATGCAACAACTTTACACAGCGTCCACGTATACACTGCAGTTGTGCTAGCTTTACTGTGCCCCATGTGCGACACCTTGATTAGTACTGATGATGACAACTTAATTGTCGAAATACGTATTTAGGATACGATTCATAATTGTGGTAAGGGGTTATATAACTTTTTTTAAGCTTTTACTTAACCACAGTCTCCAAAGAAAGACTTTTCTTTAAGAAAATAGTCTCTGTATTATGAAATAGCTAAGAAGAAGAAAATTTAGCAATTTCCAAACGTCAGAATATTACTATATGTTCCTTATAACTTCCACTAAACTTGAAACCAAGTCTTCGTAGCTCAGTTGGTAGAACGATGGTTCGGCAAACCGTGGACGTGGATTCAAGTCCAACCTATGATGAAATTTCTTCAAATAAAAATTTCGAATAATTAGCGTCGTAATTGTAGACAGCAATGTTTACATTGACATTACTTCGCGAAATAACACATACTAATTTAAAAATATTTAAAATGTAGCCGAAACTCCTCGAATTTATCAAATGATATACTCGTGTGTATATATAAGTAAATTTTAAAATAAAAAATTATATATGTACTAAATGTTTTAATTATTAATTATACAATAACATTTCAAATATCTAACTTATTATAAATACATATTTGAAAACAATAATTGGAGCTTTTTTCATTTAACGTAATTAAAGTAAATTTTGCTTTTTAAAATAAAGAACAGATTTATACGATTTCTAGAAAAGATATATGGCTTCCTTCTATTTCCACGACTCAAAGAATCTCTCCGAGGGCATGGTTTTAAATCGATTTAATAAATAAAACAAAATTCGAAACACAAATCGCTTTTTAAAAGTGTTATAGAGACTGGAAATAAACGTTCAAATAAATGTATTGTTTCGGAAAGGAACTATTTTGAATAAAAAGAATATCTGTAGAAGAGAAATAAATAGTTCGTAGATTTATAACTTTTAAATTTTTAAATATTTTAAATCTAAAATATTGAATTAATTTCTTTACTGTAGAATATACGAAATTAAATTTTAAAACAAAATAAAATAAATAATTGTTATTAAAATTATTATACATACCATGGAAGCGTTTAAATATAGAATTAAAAAATAAACAAACGGGAATTAAAACTTCTTTTAAAACTTTCATGGAAGCAAAACACGGATCCTGACACAAAAAATGAAACTGCCATAGATAGATTTGAAAGAAAAATAATACAAGAATATTGGAACCAAACGATGAAACGTCGACCAGGAAGAAAGCGGTACCATGGACGCAATTTTAAACCCTTAATCTAAGAAAGAATTATGGACAACGACCCCAGAAGTCTACAAGCCAGATTAATAACAGTTGATCCACAGTAATATACTTATACAAAATTTCTCTTATTTTATTTAAAACAGGCGACAGACTTTTAAAATCATTCTCGTATACGGATATACAGGCTGATTCATTTTCGGCCCTCACCATGGGGATCTCTCTTATTATTGGAGATAGAGTATAGGTTTAAATTTGGCAAAGTTGTTAAATTTTGTGTTTGTTATAAATCCGTAAAGAAAATAGACCTGTGGCAAATGACCTTCGTTATTTAAAAAAAAAATGCGAAAACCCCATTTTCTTCTTTTACCTGTAGCATCGACATTTGGCCTTGTAGAGAAAAAATAAAAACACGTCCTTGTGGTCATTTCTAAACCTCTATCCAGTGGTGTACTCTAAATTTTTATACGACGTTTCGTTTCTTTTGGCCATCATCAACTATCTAATTTCTTAGAGGCGCCATATTGGATTTAGACATCATCAGAAAGAGTTTTTTTTTTCTGATTTCAACCATGTACCACATGCTGACTAAAGTTTTTGACATTAGGTTTTATTTGAAAGAATAAATTATAAGATTAAATAAGGTAGCCATGGAATTTCAATCTGTCAAACATTTCATTTATTGTTCATTAATAATACAAAAATGTTATACACTAACGAAGAGAAACGAGATATGATAAGTATTTTTTATTCTTCTTCGGAACGAAATTCAACAGTAGCGAGTACAAGATAACAAAAACATTAATAAAAATACATAGAAAAGTAAACATTAATAAACAATTACAGTAAATGTTCAATTATCTGGCCATCTTCGGTAATGCACAATTGGGCACGCCTTCTGGCATTTTGTACTGCCCTTTGTATAGTTCTTCTAGGAACTGCATCGAAGGCATTCTAAAGTCTGTCTCGTAATTCTTCAATGTTTTGTGGCGCATCTACTTTATAAATATTATTTTTAACATATCCCCATAAAAAAAAAATTTAGCGGACTTAAATAAGGTGATCTCGCAGGCCATTCAACAACTCCCCTATTTCCAATCCAACGGTTTGCAAACTCTTGATTTAAGAAATTTCTAACAGCTGCATTGTGTGCTGGTGCGCAATCTTGTTGCCACCATAAATATTGTAATTGATTTAATGGGATATTGTCGTCAGGATAGTCAGATACGTATGTACGTAAAATGTTTAAATATCTTTCTCCATTTAAATGTTCTTCATACATAACTGGTCCTAAGGGACGATTTGCCAAAATACCCATCCAAACGTTTATTCCAAAACGATGTTGTGGTCTTCTAGCCCTGTTTTGTCGGGGATTTTGTACTGCCCAATAGTGCTCCGTATTTCTGTTGAACATTCCAGAATTTGTAAATTTTGTTTCATCTGACCAGATGATTTTGCTTAAAAAATTTTTGTCATTTTCTATCCTTCCCATTAACCAATTACAATATTCTAGCCTTCTCAAATTATCTCCAGGCAGTAAAGAGTGACTAACATGGATCCTGTATGGTTTAAACCTACTTTTATGTAAAGTTCTCCAAACTCTGGACCGGCACAAATTTAATTCTGACGCTACTTCGCGTGTAGAAATTCATGGATTATTATTTATCTATAAAAATACAAAATTCTTTCAATGGAGACTGTGGTTAAATAAAAATTTAAAAAAAGGTATATAACCCCTTACCACAATTATTAGTCGTATCCTAAATACGTATTTCGACAACTAAGTTGTCATCATCAGTAGGTAAAAACTACTAATTAAAAGTCGCACATGGGGCACATTGAAGTCTATACAGGGTTGCAGTGTATAATAGTTGTGCGGAAGCGTTTCTCTTGTTTAACTGTGCCCCATGTGCGACTTTTAATTAGTAGTTTTTACCTACTGATGATGACAACTTAGTTGTCGAAATACGTATTTAGGATACGACTAATAATTGTGGTAAGGGGTTATATACCTTTTTTTAAATAAAAATACAAGATTAACATGAAATTTGAAAACACGCTTTTAATTTACCATTTGTAAAATATCTTGTCGATTTTCATTTAAATTCCTGTTGTCTTGACCATTACGCGGCTTAGTAAACGATCCATTCTCGACCAAATTTCTGTCGAGATCTAGAAAAATGGTATGATGAGGCTGTTGTCGTTCTGGATATAATTGTAGATATCTTGTACTCGCTACTGTTGAATTTCGGTTCGAAGAATAAAAAATTCTTATCATATCTCGTTTCTCTTCGTTAGTGTATGACATTTTTGTATTATTAATGAACAATAAATGAAATGTTTGACAGATTGAAATTCCATGGCTACCTTATTTAATTTTATAATTTATTCTTTCAAATAAAACCTAATGTTAAAAACTGTAGTCAGCATGTGGTACATGGTTGAAATCAGAAAAAAAACTCTTTCTGAAGATGTCTAAATCCAATATGGCGCCTATAAGAAATTAGATAGTTGATGATGGCCAGAAAGAAACGAAACGTCGTATAAAAAGTTAGAGTACACCACTGGATATAGGTTTAGAAATGGCCACGAGTATCCGTTTTTATATTTTCTCTACAAGGTCAAATGTCGGTGCTACAGATAAAAGAAAAAAATGTTTTTTTTTTTAAATAACCAAGGTCATTTGTCACAGGTCTATTTTCGTTACGGATTTATAACAAACACAAAATTTAACAACTTTGCCAAATTTAAATATATACTCTATCTCCAATAATACCTAAGCGAGATCCCCATGGTGAGGGCCGAAAATGAATCAGCCTGTATAAACATTTTCTGTTCGACCATATGCTTGCATGTCTCTCTCGATCTCTCTCTCTCTGTGTGTGTATGCGCGTGTAATATATGAGTATTATATTCGTTGAAAGTTAATGGAATCGCATAAAGTTATCGATAAATTATGTTAAATGTCACAATATAACATATAACTTTATAGGCTTGTATAATCTCATTAAACATTTCATTTCCCATTTTATTCGCCGTAATGGTATCGTGTGTGTATGTGTGTGCGTGTGTGTACAAAAAAGTTTATTCGCATTTTTAATTAAAGCGATTGGTTATTTACAGTTAAATGATGGCTTACTCAATGACTGAGTTCACTCACTACACTTACGTAAGAAATAATTTAATAATTGTGCATGTGTGACGGTAATAATTGAGGTAATATTACGTATGCAATGCTTACATATTAAAAAAAAATCATTTATAATTACGACGTGTACGCAAACATGTGTTTATAACATTTACATTCGCATAAAGTTGATTTTATATATTTTATTTTATGATTTATAGGAGCAACGTCTACACTGGGTTATAAATGAGCTCCAGGCGCGATCGGTTTTAATGTGATGTGTCCTCGTCTCCTCCTTACAAACAAAAAAAGCAGTCATCGTTTTCATTTCGTAATAATTATTATTATTTCTTATAGAATTTATGGTAATTTTTAAAATTTTTTTGTCAATACGTAACTTCTTTAAAAAACAGTTTTAAGAAACGCTATTTCAATTAGATAATTTAGTATTTATAATTGTTATGCTGAATATTTTAAATAGAAAATATTTATTTAAAATTTCTTTATTGTCGAATATACGAAATTAAAATTTAAAATATAAATACTAGCTGAACTCGACAATACCTTGCTATTGGTATCTTTGAGTATATATATATATATATATATATATATATATATGTATATATATATATATATATATATATATATATATATAATTAATTGAAAAGAAATTATCGACCGTGATATATATCAAAAATTTATTTAAATTCGGGTAAGCGGTCAATTAAGAAACTCCTTTATTAAATTACCCTATATTTCGCAACACTTTGTCGCTTCTTCTGGGGTAAAAAATGTAGAGTTAAAAAATAATAAAGTTTACGTACAAAATATAATCATTTTTATATTTTGTACGTCAACTTTATTATTTTTTAACTCTACATTTTTTACCCCAGAAGAAGCGACAAAGTGTTGCGAAATATAGGGTAATTTAATAAAGGAGTTTTTTAATTGACCGCTTACCCGAATTTAAATAAATTTTTGATATATATATATATATATATATATATATATATATATATATATATATATTGTTATAGTTCATATTGCACTCATATATCGGCATCTGAAATGAGAAAAAACAGATAAACAATGCATATTACAATTACAAAAAGAGTGAAATTGGCAAATTAAGATTGTAAAATTAGTATCAACATGTTTATAAATTAATACAACGAGAACAGTAACTCAAATTAACTTATTTTTATTTTTTATAAATTATTTTATATTTCTATTTCATATTTCTTAAATTCAAATAATTCGCGCGATGCTACCGGTATCTAATTTATCCACATTGAAATATTGTATTGATACTGATTAGACACGCCCTCTTTTTAAATTTAATCTAAACACGCAAGAATGCAACTTAGAACTCATAATAATGACATAACCTACATTTAAAAGTAAACAAAGTGTATTTGAAAATTATTTAAAAAATTTTATAATTTGATTAGAAATGTAATATCAATTTAATTCAAAACACCAACGATGTTATGATAATAAAGTTTCGAGGCTATTTGCCAATATAAAAATAGGCCATGAGAGAAATAAATGAACGAAGGGACGCCGAAAAAGATTTTACAATATATGGCCGCGTTTGTGTAATTATCCTAGTTAAAAATTAAATTACTATAATCGAACTCAACAGATCTCATCGAAATTATTTATATTTGAAACGCAGAAAATTAGCCAACCTTTGTAAGTAAAAACCAGCTGCTCATCATCGAAGATACGCCGTATATTGACGTAAGCATCATTACAAGTATCCAAACTGCAACGCGTGGGCCCTTTGGACGATCGAACGACGCCAAACCCATACCAAAAATACGAACGCCGTACTTGCTGCCGCTCGACTACAACGCTTCCAGCTGAAGACAACACGAAAAATCTTGGAACACAGGTTCTTGAATGATCCATTCATAATTTCATTGCCTATAAAATTTACATATCAATAAACAAGTCACAATAACCTATATAAACTTTAATAAAAACTTCGGTATTTATTATCTATGCATCGTTTACCCTAGCTGAATATATACAAGCATAATTTAACATCCATAACACCGTAGTACTTACTATATTAGCATAAATAATCCAAATTATTCTTTAACTTAGTTTTCTTTGTTCACCAACACTATGTTTAGCAATATTGTATTTACACATGTTTAGATCATAATTCTATTTATAGACACATGTCTATGTCACGATCACTGTTACAGTTCTCTAATTTTTGTTGCAATATATTTTATTTTTATTACTTCAAACTGTTTTATTTGTTAGCATTTAGTTGTTGAGTTAAACATATTATATATACACCTAACTACAATTAGGGAGATAATTCGCAGACCGACTTTTAAACCTGAGGAATTTTATTATCCATTCTATTTTATATCATGCTTTCCGACTGCTGCTAGTGCATTTGTATGTACACAGAGGACGTAGGTATATTTGTGATTAATTTAATCACTGGCGCCCATTATTTGAAAATTCAACATTTTCAACATAAATATCACGCACTATTACTATAATAAGAGATAACGAGTTCCCAGTACCTCTTCAATATATATATATATATATATATATATATATATATATATATATATATATATATAATATATATATATATATATATATATATATATATATATATATATATTATAAATGGTGAATTGTTTTTGGAGTTCGGCTTAATTATTATTCATCAATTAAAAATACACATATTAACGTTTCAACTTTTATTGTCTTCGTCAGAACAAATTGTTGATAATACAAGGTGTTTTCTGTAAATAATTTAAATTAATAATACATTAATAATATATATTAAATGTTACTTACAACAGTGTTTTCATCAGTTTTATATTTTATATATTTTAAAAATTTTTGTGCTTATGCCTGCATGTAATTTGATACTTTATTTTTGTGTGTGTGGTTTCAAATAGTTAAATGTTGACATTGAATTAAACTTTATTTTATTAATAATATTTTTTATATTATATAAAAATATAATTTTGATAAATTGATAATCTCGTTACGGTCGTTTACGCCGTTTTCTTCTTTTTTTAATGTGAATTAGTTCAGATGGTTTTTGCGTATTTGTGACAATTGATTATATCTTTTAAATGTTGTTCTGTTTAACCTATATAAACGCGGCTGCAATCTTTACATGGTATACTATAAACTACGTGTCATATTTTTTTCAGTAGAAATGGCTGCTTTTAATTTTGTTTTAGTGAAATTTAAATTATTGTAATTTTTATGAGCAATTCGGATATCGTATTTTTTTGTAAAACATTTTTCTGTATAGTAGTTTAAAATATATGAAATGTAAAACTGATGGAGACAATGTTGTAAGTAATATTTACAAGAAAGCACCTTGTATTATCGCCAATTTATTCCGACGAACACAATGAAAGTCGAAACGATAATATGAGTATTTTTAATTGATGAATAATAATTAATCTGAACTCCAAGAAACAATTAACTATTTACAAAGAATGATGAAGTAACCAATGCGTTATGAAATATAGAGTGGAATAAAGGAGTTTTATTTTTACTTGACAGACCGCTCACCCGTTAATGAAATTTTTACTTATTCAGTACGGTCGATAATACTTAATAGTCTATATATATATATATATATATATATATATATATATATATATATATATATATATATATATATATATATGTTGTAACTGAATTCGGGGCTTTCTTCCGCGTTCCCACTGTTTGGTCTTCGTAAAGACCGGTGCTGGTTTCTGGACGACGTTTCGGAAAAATCACATTTTTCATCTTCAGGTCTGCAATAACTGTCTGCTTCTACTTCTGGTTACTCGTAAACTTTACGAGAAAAGTTTACTCTACTCACTGTAAGTCACATGCCGATCGTGTTCTATCATTTTCGGCACAGCATCGATGTTTTTTGGAATCACAACAGTTTTTGGTCGACCTTTACGTGATTCATCACTCACTGAACCAATTGTAAACTGTCTTCTCTGATGGTGCTTCATTACCAAAAGTTGACCGAAGCGATATAATATAATATATAATCTTGTGGAGTTAGGCCTTTTTTATAATCGTAATAAATCATCCAATGGAAACCTTCACGAGTATCTCCATTATTTTGCAAACTCACTGTCTTAAAACTGTCCCTATGGACAAACTACTGACCCAATTTCTAAGCTATTGCGGATTTCTCTTTGACAAATGTCAAACTTTAAGAATATAGTGATTACATATGTCAAAAGCACCATCTAGTGGTCGATTGTAAAAATATAAAAGGTGTCCCACGTATTTTCATTGTGTTCCTCACACCCGATTTTATTGTTTTTGTTTTATACAAAAAGCGAAGTTTTACTAATATTTCAAACTGTTTCTATTAATTTATTATACAATTTATAGTTTCTAAAACATTTAAAATATCCAAAAGAATTTTTTTATGTTTCAGTATAAATAGAAAATAAAGAACGAATAACGCTTGTACCATCGACACCGGAAATCGTGAAGATGTCACAATTAACGTCCGAAACGTCAGCCGCATGCAATAAAGAAAAAAACGGCGTCAGTAACGGATATGGCGAAGAGCGTTTTCATTCGGGAGACACGTAAATACAATAATTCACCGATTACATTAGGTGGCCACGGCCACTAACACATTTGTTCCGTTCGGCGGCGGCAGTGGTAACGATCGTAAAAAGTGAACGAAGCGGGTGGCAGTAAACGTCAAGAGCACATTCAAGTTAAAAATTAAAACCCCGACTGGTACTCTGATTTCTCGACCATTTACCGACTGAATAACGACCATTTCGTGCGTCCCGCGGCCCGCCAAATGAAGATATACGGACACAGTTGCGTCCAACCACATGTGAAAATATTTAATTTGTGTTCGGGTCGTACTATCACTGAAATATTTTTGGTCTTCGTACATTCTTCGACAAAATTACATGGCATTTAATCACGCATCGATGTCTGTTTATTAAAAAGAAATGTATTATACAGTGCGAGCTATGAAAAATATTATTTTTAATTTATTTGAAAAATAATTTTCTTTGGGTTAGAGGCGATAGAGAGAAAGCAAGGAAGACTTGATAAGAAATAATTAAAGAATGATACAACAAATGAAAATATAGAGAATTACCAGCAAGCCAGTTATGGATTTGTACAGAAACCATCGGGAGAATGTTATTCAAAGTATAAGTAATTATTATTACGAGTGATTGTTATACGCGCCTTTCATACACAAACGTAATACCCACCTGATTTAATAACTTACCCTAATAACACGATTGCCCCAAAGATATTAGGCTGAGAGACCAGCTCAGTTAAGAGGCGATCGAGGGAAGGTTCTTTTTTTTTTAAACAGGCGCCACCGTGTTTAGGCTCTCAAGCCGGTACAGTGAACACAGACACCGCCGATAGTAAGTTCTAAATCACAGGTAAATACATAACATAATAACAAAACTCACAAAATATAACAATAACAAGAAATAGTCTATTAAACATCAACAAGAAAACAAAACAAGGGGAAAAAATCAATAAGCATACCAATGAACAATGCTGCAGTAAATTAATCAATACAATAAAATAATCAAATCTTAATAAGGCTCACAAGCCACAATAATAGATGGAATATATGAAGGCGTCTTGTCGGTTCTTACAACAAACATACAGTAATTTGACGCATATCACATATTTCGCACATACCTTTTATCGAGTATCAGAGAAAGTTACAAAATGCTGCCCGTTACTGCTACCGGAACTACTGTTAGTTACTGATTGGAAAGAAGTTCTAATATTCGTACATCATTTCACAAAAATACAAAAAAGGTTCAAGTATATCAATACGTTATGCACGTATTACGCATTTGTACACATGGACAATACACCTCGTATTTTACAGCACTTACTTCTGCTTAAGACACGTGTTTCTGCCTTATATAGGCGTCATCAGTCAAGCTAGTGAAGCCAATGTAATACAAAATAATACAAATCTATTTAAAAAACAGTTTTATATCTGTATATACATTTAAGCTTAAATCGCCCACAAGACGTAGCAAATTTCGTCCTATCAGGTAGCACTATATAATAAGTGACATCTGACGGACGAAAGAGACTATGCCGAAAAAGGCAACCCTTCCTAGACCGGCAAAGCCGGTACATGCCGGACAGCCGGACTGATGACGCCTATAGATGGCAGAAACACGTGTCTTAAGCAGAAGTAAGTGCTGTAAAATACGAGGTGTATCGTCCATGTGTACAGTTACAGATGTGTATATTACATGTCTGTTTCATTTGTAACAAATGCGTAATACGTGCATAACGTATTGATATACTTGAACCTTTTTTGTATATTTGCTGCCATCTGGCATCGTGTTAATGGACTACACCTATATACGTATTTTCTTCTCTTATGTACCGGCTTTGCCGGTCGAGGGAAGGGTTGCCTTTTTCAGAATAGTCTCTTTCGTCCGTCAGATGTCATTTATTATATAGTGCTAACTGATAGGACGAAATTTGCTATGTCTTGTGGGCGATTTAAGTTTAAATGTATATACGGATACAAAACTGTTTTTTAAATAGATTTGTATTATTTTGTATTACATTGCTTCACTAGCTTGACTGATGACGCCTATAGATGGCAGAAACACGTGTCTTAAGCAGAAGTAAGTGCTGTAAAATACGAGGTGTATTGTCCATGTGTACAGTTACAGATGTGTATATTACATGTCTGTTTCATTTGTAATTTCACAAAAGTTGTCAAACAAAATATTTTAATGCGTTTTATGTACATTTTCTGATATTACTTTAGCGTTTTAAACCGAAAAACGTTTTTCCCTGAAAATATACAGGGCAATCCAAATTAAGTGTTCACCATTGGTAACTTTGTTATTATTAAAGATGCAAGATTGTTTAAATTAGCAAACTGGTAGTACTTTTAACGCTCTTTAAGATGGAAGAATTAAAAAAAAACAAATGAGCAGCGCGTTTTCGAGTTTTCCCGAAAAATATGTTTTTTTCAAATGGAAACCCCTGTATATTATATCATTTTCTGTTAGAAATTCAATTTTTAAACAAAAAATCTTATAAGAACTTTTTTACTGGGATTAAAAACACTTGAGTTATAATGTATAAACAAAAACAGCTAAATAATTTTTATAAACTTTAAAAGAAAATAAAAATCACTGATTTTTTCATAGAAGATGTTCAAAAATACCACCTTGTTGTTCAATACATTTTTGAACACGTTTCTGAACTTGTCGAACTGCTTTTAGTATGGTCCTACCATCTATTTGGTTTATCTTTTCACTAACTGCAATTTTTAGGGCGTTTACGTTTTCGTACCTTTGCTTATAAATCGCTGTCTTTAAATAACCCCATAAAAAAAAATCAAGCGGTGTTAAATCTGGCGATCGGGGAGGCCACTGAATAGGACCATTTGTTCCTATCCATGAATTGTTAAAAATAGTATTTAAAATTTGATGAGTACCTCTGTAGTTGTGCGCAGGTGCGCCATCCTGCTGAAAATGCAGATTCTGTCTACTTATGAGATCAATATCGTCTAAGAAATTATTCAAAATTTCAGTCAAAAATTCTATGTACCTTTCACCAGTTAGAGTGCCCTCATAAAAGAAAGGACCAACAATCCTTGAACCAATTAAACCGCACCAAACATTAAAACTGTAACGGACTTGCGGGCGTCTTGGATGTACTAAAAGAAGATTTTCCTTTGACCAGTAATGATGATTTTTTGTATTGTACATTCCAGAATTTGAGAAATTTGATTCATCGGTCCATAAAATATAACGAAAGTTGTTTACATTTTGGCGACAAAAGTTAAGTTACCAGTGGCAAAAAAAATTCTTCTCTCTGGATCCCCTGGCAAGAAACCTTGAACTGGTTTGTACTTATAAGTCATGAATTTGTGTTTCTTCAGAATCCTATGCACAGTACCGTGACTCAAATCAGATTCCTTGATAATATCTAGTATGGAATTCTCATGGTTGGCCTCAAAATATGCAAGAACTAGAATTTCCGTGGCCTCGCTTATTATAAAAGTCCTTCTTGTTCTTGTTTTGGCAAAAACACTCTCAAAATTCTTTCAATGGAGACTGTGGTTAAATAATAATTTAAAAAAGGTATATAACCCCTTACCACAATTATTAGTCGTATCCTAAATACGTATTTCGACAACTAAGTTGTCATCATCAGTAGGTAAAAACTACTAATTAAAGTCACACGGGGCACAATAAAGTAAAGTAAGATAAACGCTTCCGCACAACTACTATACACTGCAACCCTGTAAAGACTCTTTAGAGTCTTTACAGGGTTACAGGGGGAAAGACTCTTTAGAGTCTTTACAGGGTTGCAGTGTATAGTAGTTGTGCGCAAGCGTTTATCTTACTTTACTTTATTGTGCCCCGTGTGACTTTAATTAGTAGTTTTTACCTACTGATGATGACAACTTAGTTGTCGAAATACGTATTTAGGATACGACTAATAATTGTGGTAAGGGGTTATATACCTTTTTTAAATTAAAAACACTCTCATTGCCTCTAAATTTTCGGTACAGTCTCAGAAAAAATTGCTCATTTGGTTGTGTTCGGAGTGGATATAATTCAGCGTAGTGTTCTTTTGCCCTCCTAGAGGATAATAAGATTCTAACATATCACACTTTTCTTCATGGGTAGAAATCATTTTTTTGTCAAATTAATAACTAGCAAAATGAAATTTATGAGTGAAAGACTAATAAAACTGTACTAATATTTGACGTTTACTAGAAAAAATTAACGTCGTTATCATAGAAACATAGAAATGCACTTGACTTAGCTGTTTTTGTTTATTCACTATAACTCAAGTATTTTTAATCCCAGTAAAAAATTTCTTATAAGATTTTTTGTTTAAAAATTGAATTTCTAACAGAAAATGATATAATATACAGGGGTTTCCATTTGAAAAAAACATATTTTTCGGGAAAACTCGAAAACGCGCTGCTCTTTTTTTTTTAATTATTCGATCTTAAAGAGCGTTAAATGTACTAGTTTGCTAATTTAAACAATCTTGTATCTTTAATAATAACAAAGTTACCAATGGTGAACACTTAATTTGGATTGCCCTGTATATGCTGGGTAAAAAACAAAAACAGATTTGTCTCTATAAATACTATATGCGATGGAATTTTATGTTTAGCTCCCAACAATGGGTTTATGTTTCGGTATTATTTATGAAATTAGGGCCTCAAAATTTTAAATAATTACTTTCTACCTATATGGCATTTCCCCTTTTCCTATCTGCACATAAATAAAATAAAATAGCTCTCTTTATAACTTTCAAATCATTTCACAATTTTGCTTGTGAAAGTACGCATATTACTTACTTCTGTTTTTGAATTTTTGCCTACGCGAGCGTGTGTTCAGTACCCGAGCCAAGTGATATATAGACGACTCTCGTGACACTTTCAGTGCTACGACATCCAAATATCTCTATATTTATTTTCCTCGTTCACATTTTTTCTCCCTTTATTTTTCCGACACCAACCACGGCCAGGAGTCACCATTCCGCGTTTGTTTTGACAACGCAGATCATAAAATAAATCAATTTGATTTTCGACTTAACGAAAACGACACGAAAATTAGTAGATGCTTTCGGTTCTCTAGCTTAAAGGATGATATAGAACGTAAAAGGCTGGCTAATAGATGGCAGTATTCTGGTTATAAGGCTCTTGAGTCGGATTGATGATGCTATTGAAGTCATCGCTTTAGAAGTGAATTTTAAAATGACGTAGAAGAAATGTTTTTGTAGAAATTTTATGTGAAACTATTTCATTACATACTTCAAGTCCTACAATCAAAATAAACACGCTAAAATATAAAACACTTTCAACTTTTAATTATTAAAATTAATAATTAAAAAAAAATAATTTCTGGATGAGTTAAATAAATTGAGTTTTTTAATAAATGTATAAAGAGATCATTTAGATAGACAGTATAGTGTAAATAAGCTAAAATTTAGATCGACTTAAGTCAAAATACGATTTATTCTTAAGAGACCTAAGTAAGTTTGAAGTTTTTGACTACTAAATTCACGGTGGAAAAGGAAAACAATGGTAAGATACCATTTTTAAATACACCAGTATTTTGAAATAAGCATAAAATGGAAATTGAAATTTTCCAGAAAAAAAAGCTTATGCTGATAGGGTGCTGTGCCTCATGCGATGTCACGCCAGCAGGTGACCTAAGCGATAACGTCACCGGGTGTATACTTTCCGGAATACTCCAGAAGACGTATAATCCAGAAAAGCCGATGAGTATACTGGTATTAACATTCAAGGAAAGAATGATTCATTCAACTAGTGATTGCCGTGAACTAAACATTGTAGACATAAATATGTACATATATATATATATATATATATATATATATATATATAACAATTGATAAATTATTGGAGTTTTTCGGCTTTTATATGAAATATTTACAAATATCAAATTAGAATGTATGTAATTGCAGAGTAAGTGGGGATATAAACATTGCTGTCTACAAATTACAAAGCAAATCATACGAAATTTTTAATTGAAAAATATGGTCTACGTAGGGACACGAACCAAAGTCTACAATTTTTGTCGATGGAAATTCAATCGAATCTCTTCTAGGGAATGCTAAAGATAAAATATAGGTGAATCAGAAATTCAGTATACAGGGTTAGGTAAATGTATGGATCCATTGGAGTATCTTTGATGTGGCTACTTATATTTTAATAAGACTTTCCGCAGTTAATTAAATGCAAATCGGCGATTCGGTTAGTATATTTATATCCGAATCGGACTTCCGGTTTAGTAGGAAACGATGTTAACTTTTTATTTTAAATGTTGTATATTTACAAATTTCAATAGAATTCTGCCCTGGGAGTTCAGCGATGATAAGGTTTGGCATCCTTTTGTTCGACAACGATGAAAATATTTAATTAAAACTCATATTTTAAAATAATATTTACGTTTAGTAAGCCATGGAAGTAGAATTCAGTACTTGACTTAACTAAGAAGTCCTTCTTTGGAGACTGTGGTTAAGTAAAAACTCAAAAAATGTATAAAACCCCTTACCACAATTAATAATCGTTTCCTAAATACGCATTTCGACAACTAAATTGTCATCATCGGTAGGTTAAGCCACGTATATACACAGTGTATACGTAGACTCCGTGTAAAGTTGTGTGCGTTTATATATGTTAGCTTTACTGTGCCCTATCTTCGACACTTTGATTAAAGGGTTTACCTAATGATGATGGCAACTTAGTTGTTCGAAACACGTATTTAGTATACGATTATTAATTGTGGTAAGAGGTTTTATACCTTTTTTGAGTTTTGACTTAAATTGTCAGAATTAACTTTGTAGACGCCAAAATATTAATAATGGTTTAATTAACTGAAAAAGAATGTATTAAAATTTTGATGATGATTGGTTTTGGTGGGCGCGCCAAAACTCATGCCATACATTTGCCTAACTTTGTATAACAAAGTAATTGCGGTGATTGTAAACTGAAATATATTGGTCAAACAAATCCCTCAATATTAATCCGTTATAAAGAACGCATATCGCATATTTAATTCAACAGACCAGACAAGTTGATCGTTGGCCGTCATAAATCATAATATAACAACGGATTGTTTAAATCTGATTAAAAATATAAACAACCCATGGAAATACAGCATCTATGAAGGTATTTGTGTCACTATTAACAAAAATATTGTTTACAACGCAGATAAGGGACCAAATACCTGCTTGTACGACTTCTTAAATGCACGGAGAGAGCGCATGTGTATCTATACAATCGTTGGTTTAAATACCTTTCAAACGCTTGTAAGTTTTGATGAGCGGGCAACCTTTCAACTTTAAAAATTCTATCACGAATCGTTGCTTGGTACGCATCTCAGAAATCGAACTCATGATAAATGTGTTACTCAACGACGCTACAGAGTAAAAGAAAACTTTGAATTCTAAGACGAAATACACTAAATTATCGTTTGCAGGTTAGAGCTTGTTTCAATCTCTACTACTTACACTATAGGGGTGTTGGTGATCTTATAATCAATTCACCCTCGTATAATGTCGATGTCAAGAATTACAGTAAATAATTAAAACAAAATGAACACCATTCTTTATTTCAAAATGATAGTAAAACCATAAAATAAGTTCGATAGAGAGACGCGAATTAATTTGGGTGCTAATTTGTTTTTTCCTGCTTGGGCGCTAGTAAAATAATAAATTTTACGTTGAAAAAAACAATTTATATTCCTCTCTCAACGTTATTTTGCATTTTCGAGAGGCTAACTGAAAAACGGCAACTTTTTTGGTGTTTCCAGAAAAAACTATTTTCTTAATCAATCTTTCTGCGAACGATGTTTAAATGTCCCATTTTAATTTTGAAGAGAATAATAATTTTTAGGAACCTATTGATATTTTTTGCATTTTACTTTTACTTTTGGAACGCAGTGTATGTTTTAATTGATGCCAATAGGGACTTTCATAACCTACTTCTCTCTTTCTCTTTTCTTGACGAAAGAAAAAATAAATAAAACTGGTAAGCTTATTAATAATGCTCTGCGGATTACACGTTTTATACGACAATAGAATCATGAAACTGCCACAGTCAAATCTCTGAGTGTCACAGGAATAGCCTAACACACTCTTTCGAATGAATCGGGGTCTGAACGGGAACAGCTTGTTGAATGCGCTCTACTGCTCGGGTGTCAATGTGCCGTACAGTGACAGCAGTACAAAAGAGCGGTTTTCCAGGGTGATGAACTAAGCACTTCGTGTAACCACATCTACTGTTTCGTTCCCTCCGTCCATGTTCTTTCGGTGTGTTGCTAGTTAACCAGTGTATGTGTGTGCGTCTCTTTCTGTCTGTTGAAATGTATGATGGTGACGTTGCTGCCATCTGTTCTCTTGCAATTCGAACCCTCTAACGAGCCATATCGTTGCGTGTATGCAATCTTTTGTCTGTCACAGCATGGTCCTTTGTAATTTAATATGATGTGTACCTTCTTCTTTTCAGGTATCATCTTCTGATATTTAAGTATGTGTCCGCGTATTGTATTATACAGTGCTGACGAGTTTGACATGGCATTCCCATATTCACCTCCTGTCTCTTCTCGTATGTGTCGTACCTGAAATGTGCGCCAGATTAAAGTTTAACATCAGATAAGGTGCCGGTTTAATTTGTGAATAATAAGTAACGTGGAGATAACCCGAAGGGATCGTGTACGCACCCTTAAATTGAGGTCTTTTTACACAGTACGTCTGTAAATGAATTTTTTCGTGCGGAATAAATTCAGATTGGTTCCCCGAATGAAATGTGTCCAAACAATGTTATACAAATATCAAATCTCCGATGTCAAAGAACGTATAATCCGTTGGTAATTTCGTTTACGTGTTCGTTATCTATATAGGGTAGTTCAAAATCAGTGCAACATATAATTTTTCACTAAACTACATCATTTACTCGAAAATTTCTAATATTGTTATCTTAATATGAACAATACATCTGGGGATTATGTGTGCAACAAATAACCGCCACAACTTTGGTGGTATGCTCTTGCTCCTTTAGAGAAGTTGCTTATTACATTTTCGCATATTTGCCCTTAGAGTTAAGGTCGTTTTCCCCTAAACGCAAACACACGTATTTAAAGGGGCGTTGCAAAGGAATCTTAAAGTTTTCCTAAGGTGTGACTGCAATGTGATATTAATTATCAAAAAACCAACGTAAAAAATGTTCCTTACGAAAGAGGAGAAGCGGCATTTTTAACATTAAGTTGACAGATTTTCAAAAGTTTGAAAAGGAAACTTGGAAACTTAGAAATAATATCCGAACTGGATGCATCGAAAATAAAAAAATCTGAATTTTAGTTTTGCTTCATCAATATAAGTATTGATATATGTACATATAAAACTGAAAAAGCACTTCCCGAGAGAAATGTTTTGTCACTTACATATTAAAGACATGTAGGTGAAAAAGGTCATGTTAAAATTTTACAGTTGTCGTTGTTAGTTTAAGTTTATAATGTCCATGTATTATTTGTGAGTTTCTAGTGACAATTATGTGTGAATTATTTAATAAGACCGCCAACGCCTAACTCTAGCTCGACTCCAGGTGAAGTCAAAAAATTTATTGACGAAATATTGAGTTTTAATTCAAACAGACCGATAACCCAAATAGTTGTGAATTTATATATGTATATACGAGGGATATTCAGAATGTAAGGAACATTTCCACCTGACGCCGCCAGGCGTACGCCATTCGCGTATATATTGGTATGCTCGTGCTCGGCACCTCAGTCAGCGTCCAGCTGTAACAACGGGAACATCTCCGCACTGCCCGTTTTTTTAATATTAAAATTTGAAATGTGTGCTGCAATCGAAAATCCCGCCAGTTGTGAGGTGCGGTCTGTGATTCGATTTTAAACTTAAAACCAATACAAATTCATCGGGAACTGTGTGAAGTGTACGGGAACAACGTAATAAATGAAAGTTCTGTCAGGAAGTGGTGCATTCAGCTTAAAAATGGCCGAACAAATGTTCACGATTACGAGAAGAGTGGACGTCCGAGCATTGTGACTGACGAGCTGGTCCCCAAAGTTGACGAAAAGATTCGTGAATATCGCCGTTTCACAATAACTGAGCTTTCTGTATGTTTCCCACAAGTTTCACGGACCTTATTGTTTCAAATTGTTTCACAGAAGCTAGGCTACCACAAATTTTGTGCAAGTAGGGTGCCAAAAATGGTTACAGATCACCATAAAGAACAACGAATGGGGGCAGCTTTGACGTTTTTGGAGGCCTATCACAGTCATGGAGATGCACTACTGGATCGAATCGTAACAGGAGACGAAACCTGGGTGAAACATGTGAATTGTGAGACCAAATTACAGTCCATGGAGTGGGGCACACAAGACCAAGAAAATGTTTGCAAACTTTGTCGGCAAGGAAGATTATGGCAACAGTGTTCTGGGACAAGCAAGATGTTCTTATTGATTTTCTGGAGCGTGGCGCAACAATAAACTCTGAGCGGTACTGCCAAACATTGCAAAACCTAAGGAGAGCTATCCAAAACAAGCGCCGAGGAAAATTGTCATCCAAAATTTTGCTTCTTCATGACAATGCCCGGCCTCACACGGCAAACCGTACGCAAGAACTTTTGGACTCGTTCAACTGGGAAGTTTTTCCTCATCCCCCCTACAGTCCAGATCTTGCTCCAAGTGATTTTCACTTATTCCCGAAAATGAAGACCTGGCTAGCAACACAGCGTTTTGACGACGATGAGGAGCTCCAAGTAAAGTGACGCGTCACTGAGTGGTTGAGATCACAGGCGGCAGAATTCTATGACACTGGATTTTTAAAGCTTGTTCACCGCTATGATAAGTGCCTGAATTTGTGTGGTGATTATGTTGAAAAGTAGTATGTTAGTCCCTCTTTCACATGTATATAATAAAAAGTTTTCTTGTACTTGGCTTTTAAAATTCCAAAACGTTCCTTACTTTCTGAATAGCCCTCGTATATATATATATATATATATATATATATATATATATATATATAATATACATATATATCATTTCTTTTTCTGTTTTTCTTAGCCGTTCTCTTAATTATAAGTAGTTAATTATTTTTTGGAATTCGGCTTGATAACTAGTCATTAAATAAAAATGCTCATTTTAACGTTTCGACTTTTATTTTGCCTTTATCAGATAAATTTGATTACAGTTCCTAGATGTTTTCCTGCAAAGGTCTACAAGATTTATAATAACGCTTTTTTTAATTGAAAATGGTTGGGTTGTATGATAATTCACGTATTTTCCGAGGATGTAGGTTAGCATACCAAGTAGTGTAGATTTTTTTATTATTTTTTATTAAGGTCATATCTAGGAAATTTATTTTGTTATTCATCTCTGTTTCTATTGTAAATTGTAATCTTTATGGTAACTGTTAAATAATTCTTCTATATAATTTGATTTTTGGGGAGGGATAGCTAAAATGCAATCGTCAACATATCTTCTATAAAATGGTAGTTTGAAATTTATTTGTTTTATTACGGCTTCCTAGAGATCTTCAAGAATTCCATATATTTTTTTATAAAATTTATTTTTATATTGAAAATATGTGGTTGTTTATATTAATTCTATGGCTTCTAAAAATGCTTCTAGAGTTAAACTTGTATGAACTTCTAATTTAATAATAAATATTAACAAACAAAATCTCCACTACCTGGTATGCTAAACCTACATCCTCGGACCACTTTCAATTAAAAAAAGCATTATAAATCTTGTAGACCTTTGCAGGAAAACATCTAGTAACTGTAATCAAATTTATCTGATGAAGACAAAATAAAAATCGGAACGGTAAAATGAGTATTTTTATTTAATGAATAGTTATCGAGCCGAATTCCAAGAAATAATTAACCATTTATAATATATACATATATAGACAAATAATAATATAACTAATAATTAATTAAATGACATTTTAAGTTTTATATTTTAACCTATATCTATATATGTTTTTAAGAGGTTGACGTGAAACCAAGAGATTCAATTTAATGTAATCTCTTTTTACATGTTTGGTGACGTTCACTGCTAATTTTTAACACTGTTGTTAGTCTCCCGAAGAAGTAGCCAATAGCTACGAAATATAGACGTTAAAATAAAGAGTTTTTTAGTTTACTCGATTAATTAATTATTCATTATATATATATATATATATATATATATATATATATATATATATATATATACAGGCTGATTCATTTTCGGCCCTCACCATGGGGATCTCGCTTATTATTGGAGATAGAGTATAGGTTTAAATTTGGCAAAGTTGTTAAATTTCGTGTTTGTTGTAAATCCGCAAAGAAAATAGACCTGTGACAAATAACCTTCGTTATTTAAAAAAAAACGCGAAAACCCCATTTTCTTCTTTTACCTGTAGCACCGATATTTGGCCTTGTAGAGAAAATATAAAAACACATCCTTGTGGCCATTTCTAAACCTCTATCCAGTGGTGTACTCTAAATTTTTATACGACGTTTCGTTTCTTTCTGTCCATCATCAACTATCTAATTTCGGCCTTCTAGATTACGGACTTTTATATGTTGTTCGATGAAATAAACACTTTCTGCAAATAACAATCGTATTTTCAGGTGAGTAAGTAACGAATATACCATTTAAATATAAACATTATTTTTCGGAGAATTTTTAAGCGTGCTTTTTATATCGTCGGTGATTTATTTCTTCCAAGCATTCTCTTTTCTCTGTTCGGATGTTTTTATTAATCTCGCCTTCTCTACGAATTATTTATATAAATAGGTTGTTTTTATATCCGAAATTACGTTATTTAGTATAAAGAAATTACATTATTAATTATGAATACCCTAAGTTATGTTTTTAAATGTTTATTAATGTGATATGGTTATAGTACATAATGAATGACTTTCGCGGTAAAACTAATTCAAATTCAACTAAATTTGGGTCGGTAAAATAGGTTTCCATATGTCATTAATTCTTATCAAACAAGTTAATTATCTTCGGTTTCATAAATAAATAAATTAATGAATTTTGAAAGTGAAATGACTTACATAAAAATAATAAAATTATTACAAATAAATTTTCTAATTAAAAACGCGGTATTAACTTATCTAATAATTTACATTGCCTGTGCATGGTCCGGTTCCTCTTACTTGTTTAAACAGCTTATTACTAAGTAATTTATTTTTCATTTCTTCCAGTTCCTGACCTTAAGAACCACCACAATATATATATATATACTATTGTAGATAACAACCGTTTATAATTATCATTAATTATTATCCTGTAAATCGCTTGCTGTTGGATAACAAAGATTATTATTATTATTATTATTATTATTATTATTATTATTATTATTATTATTATTATTATTATTATTATTATTATTATTATTATTATTATTATTATTATTATTATTATTATTATTATTATTATTATTATTATTATCATATAAATATAACCTAAATGGAAACCACTCTTTCAAACTCAGTCATAAACGAAAATTAAAAATAACAATAGGTTCAAATTGGAGCCTTGAAGAACTCCGGAAATCGATATAAAAACTTTATACAGGGTGTCCAATCGTCAGCATCCCACTCACTCAACATTTACAGCTCTTCATCAACGATTAAGAGAAACAGGTTCAGTGGTCCCAAAAAATAATGAAACAGGGAGACATAATGATGTAACAGCAGAACATGAAGATGTTATTTTAATGGAAGTTGAGGAAAATCCAGAAATTAGCGTTCGAAGACTATCTGCCATGTACCTCACAATTTCAAAATCTTCCGTAGGAAATATCTTACACAAAGAAAATTTATATCCTTTTCATTTTACAAAGGTGCAAGCACTGCTAGAAGGAGATTTTCCTGCTCGCGTAGAATTCGCTAGATGGTTACAAAATCAGAAAAATCAAGATGAAGACTTCTTCAGGAATATTTTGTTTGGTGACGAAGCTACATTCTCAAAAAATAGAATTTTTAATGTACATAATGCACATTATTATTCGTACGTTGGTGACAATCCCCACGTTGTTCAAGAATTTAAGCATCAGCATAGGTTTAGCATAAACGTCTGTATAGGAGTAGTTGACGATTATCTACTTGGACCTGTGGAATTACCTGCTCGTTTAAATGGTGCTGATTACTTACATTTCCTGCAAAATATTTTACCTGATTTGTTAGATGAGGTGCGTTTAAATATTCGGCAAAACTTATGGTTTCTGCAGGACGGCTGTCCGGCCCACTTTAGCAGGAATGTACGAGACTTTCTAGATAATAACTACGAAGACCATTGGATTGGAAGAGGCGGTCCAGTTGCTTGGCCAGCAAGGTCGCCGGATTTGAATCCTTGCGATTATTGTGTTTGGGGATACATAAAAGCATTTGTTTATTCCGTTCCGATACAAAATCGCGCACAACTCTGGCTAAGGATACAAGATGCTTGCAACGAATTTAGAAATAACTTTGGAATTTTTGCAAGAATTCGGCGTTCTCTAAGCAAAAGGGTAAACTTATGCATAGAGACTAATGGTCATCACATCGAGCAACTTTTGTAACAATCTACCTTAGATACTTGTTCTTTTTTTGTTAGTTTCGTTCCATTGTAATAAATAATTTGTTTTTAATTTATTAAATTAATTTTCATCCATGCATTGATAATCCAAGCCAACTTCGTCGCTAAAAATAAGTAGGTACATAATAAATTGAACTTTAATGAAGAAAAAACGAAAAATTTACAAATCGATTTTTCTAGAAAACGGTGTATCCTACCGACTTAAAGTAAGAGTACCTTTTAGTACTGGAATACCTGAAAATTTAATAATCTAGTGTCACAAATGCTTAAAAGTTAAAGACAAAAAAGTTATGCCTTAAAATAACCGTTGACCTACCCAAAACGGACGCCTATGACCGGTACTAGAAATTCGCAATTGATGGAATCGATTCATCTCTGGAGGATAAATAAGCATACCAGTTTTTGTTTTTCTAAATAGAAGCGTTCTGGAGGAATTTAAAGAAAAATAAATACAAGGCGCCATCTTCAAAGAACTCTAGCTCACTTAGGAAGCATTTTCGGACTAGGTGAATTTGGGTTTAATTGTCTCAAAATTATCAGAGGAATCTCCGGTCTTCGATTGTCAGGAGAGTTTCTGGACACCCTGTATAAGCAACCAGATGAATTAATAAATATTAGTACGTAACTAACGTTGTATTTTATTTTAGATGATGGCTTTAAGATGTGAAATTAATGTAGTTTGTGTTATTTATTTGCATCTTAAAAATAACTGATTCATACTATTATCCCACGTCAATTAAAATACTTGCTGAAGTCGTAATTTCTCCAACTTACCATTGTTTATATAAATTAAAATGATTATTAAATCCGAGTCAAGTACCATTTCATTAAATCACGTAATACTTCGCCGGGACTTCTAAGAATAATTCGAACATTATTCTTAATCACTCCGATGACTCGTTCCGTTGAAAATTGTTAATTATTTTCGCTTCCGGTACTTATTTCAACACGTTCGTTTCGTACTAGAGGCTCGGATAAATCGAATAGTTTTGAATTTGATTTCTCCCGTTCGGATGGTCTGGTGCGCACATGTTATAGAGCGAGAACGGGTCCAATTTGCATGACATTCATCTCCAGCAGCTCGGAAATTTTAATAAGACATTCAAAAAAGCATATCCATTAAAGTATAGTGGGTCTGTCGCGCCGTTCGCCCTCTGTGTAGTGGCAGGGTGGAGGCTCTGTCTTCGCGCCGAGGCGTCGTCCTCGTCGACGTCGTCGAAAGACAAGTGGAGACCACTTCACACGGAATTCGTTCCGACAATGGAAATGAAGGAACCATCTCTTTCGCACTTCTTTCCATTTTGCCCTCTGATTAACGTTAAGAGCGTAGAGCTATCTGATGAGATTGCACGATTTTCAAAATGGATGCAAACTGTATATTGATTCTGAATTAAATGGTTCTGAAATCTTTTTTGCAATCTGTACGTATACTGTCTGTTCAGAAGGTTTTAGAAATTGTTAAAAATTATGAACATATGTGACTTGTCTAGACACACGATTAGCATTTCAGAATATTCACAGAAGCCTCGAAAAATCTACTTTAGGAAATATTGAACATTGAATATTTAAAATGAAGAAAAAGTCGCTCTTGCACTTAACACACATCAAAAACTTTTTCAATACTATTTTAAATTATATTATTGATAAACAACAATACAATAATACAAAAATATTAAAGAGATATATATATATATATATATATACATATATATTAAAAATAATAGACTTTTTATTGGTTTAGCGACCTTTTATTGAATTTTGATGTTTTGTTCTACGACGTTTCGATTTTATTTTTATTCAGTCTTTTTCAAGTAACGTTTTTTTTTGGGTTTCAAAAACACGCATTCTGTGTAACATGTGTTATCGGGGACATCCTAGTCCTTTTTTTTATTTAAGGAACCGAACCGCACTAGTTCGAATATTGTAAGTGTCTGTTCAAAATTCAATAAAAGGTCGCTAAACCAATAAAAAGTCTATTATTTTTAATATTAAGACACGGCCAATAAAATAAATAAGAAAAATAAAATTCTTATAAACACTAAATATACATATATATATATATATATATATATATATATATATATATATATATATACATATATAGACTATAAAGTATTATCGACCGTACTGTATAAGTAAAAATTTCATTAACGGGTGAGCGGTCTGTCAACCTCTTAAAAAAGAGGTTGACGACAAACTAACAACATATTGATGTGATGTTTTAAAGTTGACGAATTTTAACATGTTTAGTGCCGTTATTTGCTAAATTTTAACTCTGAATTACACTCCTGATGAAGTAACCAATGCGTTATGAAATATAGAGTGGAATAAAGGAGTTTTATTTTTACTTGACAGACCGCTCACCCGTTAATGAAATTTTTACTTATATATATATATATATATATATACAGGGTGATTGTAAATATATGCGACAAATTTTATGGGGTGATTCCTAGGGTTATTATAATCATAACAGTTCATATGGATGTATGTCTTAAACGGCTTAGTTTGAAAGTTAGAGGCTGTTTAATAATAAATTAAAAGTTCAAACAATAAACGTACTAATATACAATATACATAATTAACTTATAAAAAAATGTTGAAGATGACCGCCTTCAACTGCAATGCAAGCTTATATCCTTCGTTGCATTGATTGTTGACAAGCTCGCTCAGTACAGGAAATATTTGATTGTATATATATATATATATATATAATATTCATATTTTGTATTCTCTTGAAAAAGGCGTATACAGCCGAAACGTGTAGAGTTTTTTAAATACATATATTTTGAAGTAATATACAGACCTTTAATCGCCTACTGATTAGGTTTACCATATATATATATATATATATATAATTATTTAGTGACCTTTATATGTTATGGTAAATTCATATATATTTATATTTATATTCCTTGAAAAAGGCATTATTTGCCGAAATATGTAGGATTGTTTTAAATATATACATTTTGAAGTATTCCTTTTCTGATTTCAACCATGTACCACATGCTGACTATAGTTTTTGACATTAGGTTTTATTTGAAAGAATAAATTATAAGATTAAATAAGGTAGCCTTTGGAATTTCAATCTGTCAAACATTTAATTTATTGTTCATTAATAATACAAAAATGTCATACACTAAAGAAGAGAAACGAGATATGATAAGTATTTTTTATTCTTCGAAACGAAATTCAACAGTAGCGAGTACAAGATATCTACAATTATATCCAGAACGACAACAGCCTCATCGTACCATTTTTCTAGATCTCGACAGAAATTTGGTCGAGAATGTATCGTTTACTAAGCCGCGTAATTGTCAAGACAACAGGAATTTAAATGAAAATCGACAAGATATTTTACAAATGGTAAATTAAAAGCGTGTTTTCAAATTTCATGTTAATCCTGTATTTTTATAGATAAATAATAAATAGGCGTCGCCGTGACTGACGACGCCTAGATGGCAGAAACACGTGTCTTAAGCAGAAGTAAATTCTGAAAATACGAGGTGTATTGTCCATGTGTACAGTTACAGATATGTTTATTACATGTCTGTTTCAATTGTAAGAAAAGCGTTATACGTGCATAACGTATAGACATACTTAAAACCTTTTTGTATATACTAATAGTAAAGACGGGGACCGCGGTGCCTCACATGGCGATCCTAACAACGACTTCTGACACTACACTCAGCTAAATAAGAGTCTTGCAGATCTTCCGTCTAAAGTTTATAAAAATAGTCAAATATTTATTGCTTGGCAGCACCGAGCAATTGTTCTTAGCAACAGTCACAGAATTGGAAATAGGTAGAGGTTAGATAAGTTTCCATCAGGTCGGTTGCATCATCAGACTGGTTACCAGAGGATGGGATTTCTCAGATTATTTGTATAATGTTACGTGTACGGTTTTGGTGGACAGGGATTGGAGATCGAAACTTACCAGTAAATCCTGAGGATTAACCATAAGTTCTTCAGTCTTTGTACAAAGTGTTCGAAATTTTTGATAAAAGATTCACCATATTCCATATTCCATATTCCCATATTCTTATATTTTTATATTATTATCATTTATTGGGCATTTATACGGTTAATTAGATAATTCAGTACAAGTATATGATGAACTCATTTTTGTGTATTTAAAACCCTTAATAAAATTACCCAAATAGGTGATAAAAACTTGTTCTTTGTTAAAAAGTAATCAATTATGAAGTACCAAGCAATATTCTCACACAAGCAACAACTCTTCCATCAAGTATATGACACTTTTAAACGCTTCACTAAAAACAGAGCCCGTCAAACGCGACGAACAATAACGCTTCCAGCATTGTAGACCATCTGACAAAGCGTACGAGAACCACTTCAACACCGAAACGGCTACTTAAAAAAATATTAATTTATATTGAAGAATCGCATTGTGACCTCCTTCTCCCTCTGTTACTCCTCTTTCCAACCGGTCAGGACTATTATGTGCGGTGCCGAAAGGGGCTAATGTACCACAAAAGACCGTTTCGAGTTTCTGAATTGGGTTTTATGTTACCGCGTCTACTTAAAACTAGACCTGTCATCCGACAATAAGTTTGTAAACAACGGACGACGCAAGGGAAGTCCCCCGTACGAAAAAAAAGAGAAGGAACGAAAAGTGGCGAGAATACTGAAACTGCGATGTGTGAAAGGGATGGAAAGGGACGGAAAGCGTGGTATCGATAATCCGCGTTTACAAATACTCGAAATACATCACCCTAATCTCCCCCTTCAACAAAGGTTATCATCGTTGACAGACAAGGTTGGCTCAAAGAGCGGCAACGTATGCTGTTGCTTTGTGTATGTCATACTGTGTGGATTACAAGGATTTTTTTCACTGTACGTGTATCAATGAATTAATTGGAATACGATGGACAGAAAACAACTTTCAATAGGACGATGCTAATTTGTGGATGTGATATTATCTCTTTTTTTTTTAACGAAGGATATATAGAATGGGGGAATTTTGGTCACAGTTGAATGAGAAAACACGTTTCAGTATGCTAGGGAATTAGGCAAAACCGAAGTTAACTTCATTTGACCTTCTTCGTTTTGTGAATTGAAAAAAATCCTTGTGATGTGGAAATTGTCGGAATAAGTGAAAGTAGAAGACATTTTCATCATTACAGTCATCGGGCGTTGTAAAATAAGAAATACTTTAGCTAACCTCTATCGACTAAGTCAAGTCAGATTGAAAATTAATACTATAATAAGTTGTTGCCAGCAAATGAGATATTTTTATACCAAACTAGCTGACCCGGCGAACTTCGTACCGTCTAACAGTCAATAAATATACAAAAAGGTTTAAGTATATCAATATGTTATGCACGTATTACGCATTTGTTACAAATGAAACAGACATGCAATATACATATCTGTAACTGTACACATGGACAATACACCTCGTATTTTCAGCATTTACTTCTGCTTAAGACACGTGTTTCTGCCATCTATAGGCGTCATCAGTCAAGCTAGGGAAGCTAGTCCGTCAGATGTCACTTATTAAATAGTGCCACCTTATAGGACGAAATTTGCTATATCTTGTAGGCGATTTCAGCGTAAATGTATATACAGATACAAATCTGTTCTTAAAAAGATTTGTATCATTTGTATTACATTGCTTCACTAGCTCGACTGATGACGCCTATAGATGGCAGAAACACGTGTCTTAAGCAGAAGTAAATGCTGAAAATACGAGGTGTAATGTCCATGTGTACAGTTACAGATATGTATATTGCATGTCTGTTTCATTTGTAAGTCAATAAATGTCCTATTAGCTTTTAGCTAAACTTAATTTAGGATTTTATTAACGTAATAAAATGAATACAAAAAATTTATTAAATTTAATAGTTTATTAGGATAATATACATACAGTGTGTATCACTTTTCATGGGGACACCTAAATAACTTTT
Source organism: Melolontha melolontha (assembly GCA_935421215.2). NCBI lineage: Eukaryota > Metazoa > Arthropoda > Insecta > Coleoptera > Scarabaeidae > Melolontha > Melolontha melolontha. The sequence goes on along the minus strand of OW285240.1, from coordinate 134,505,258 downwards.
GATTTTGAAAACAATTAATATAAAATTTTTATCAGTTGTGTAAGCCACGACAATGTACCTTTTTATGTGAATAGAGTTTTTATAAAGTCAATATCAGCCAACTATAATTAAAATAAAAAGTGCTGTTTCAAGTATAGTCATGCTAGCGATTAAGATAAAGCAAAAAAGTATTAGGAAAAGTTATTACAAATCACTCAAGAACCCCTAATACCAAATTTCGCTGAAAATTTTTCATTTTTAAATTTTTTTACATTTTTATGCTATCTGTGGATAATAGTTTCTATTGCAATAATAAGAGTGCCATGAAGCAAAAAAATAATATGTCAGTTCAAACGTCAATTTACTAAACAGTTTACTTCAGTTGTAACTATTGAACTTTGCTGTCAAAAAGTAGAAATTATTCGAATTTTTTGTGATAATGTACGTTCTACTCGAGAGGCTGCTAGCCATATCTCGTAAACTCGTGTGATGATTATTACGATACTCTGCTAATATTACTGCATCGAAATGGTGTTCTCGATTGTTCAATTCTCGTCGACGTGGTTTAGCAACATTTCCAGTAGTGTTTCCAAAGTTATTCATGTATGCTACAGTTCGATAACGGACGGGTGGACGTTCAGGATGTCTCGTGTTAAACTCTTTAGCAGGTTCTCGGGTAGAATGTACATTTTCACCAACAATTTGAATAATTTCTACTTTATAAGCAATAGTTAAATGTCTATCGAGAGTTACAATTGAAGTAAACTGTTGTGAACTGACGTTTGAACTGACAAATTATTTTTTTGCTTCATGGCACTCTTTTTATTGCAATAATAAAAGATAGCATAAAAATGTAGAAGAATTTAGAAATGAAAAATTTTCATCGAAATTTGGTATTAGGGGTTCTTGAGTGATTTGCAAAAACTTTTCCTAATACTTTTTTGCTCTATCTTAATCGCCTTAGCCCCATCTTATTTAATTTATATACACTAGATCTTCACAGTACAATAGGAAACCGAGTTTCCACTATACAATATGCCGATGACATTTGTATTTTTGCACAAAATAAGAACTTAAAGATGCTACAACAAACTGCAAAAACCGCATTGAATATTACAATGAGGTGGTTAAGATCAAATGGATTTGATTTAAATCCTAAAAAGTCTGCAGTTATGTATTTTTCACGGCACCGAAGTTTACCAGATCATGGTATTAACCTAAAGGGAACTCAAATCCCAGTACGTTCAAATATAAAATACTTAGGTTTAGTCATAGATAACAAACTTAAATGGCTCTATCATATAAACTACGTATCCACTAAATGTGAGCGATATATTAATGTTCTAAGAATAATATCCAAAGTAAGATGGGGAGCTGATGCTAGCATTAGTAAAAATGTTTACAGAGCATGCGTTAGAGCCATAACGGACTACGGTTCCACTCTGTATGGGTCTGCATCAAACAGAATATTAAAGCGAATCAATATAATACACAATAAAGCTCTACGTATTTGTCTAGGTGCCATGAAATCTACCCCCGTCGATGCACTGTATGTTGAAGCTCAAGAGCCGCCTGTATTTCTAAGGCGCCAATTCCTAGCTGCAAAACAGATAATTAAGATGAAGGCAATTAATAGCAGACATATATTAGACCATATATATAAACTTGCAGTAGATGATCTAACGGAAAAATATTGGATACATCATACAACCCCACCATTAGCCGAAGCTTATAGGAATACCGGTGAATATAGTAGATATATGCATATTAACCTTGGAACAAAATTAAATGACTTTGAATATATGCAATCTATTAATGTAAATTACCCTCCATACAGCGAAAATACTCTATACAACTCTACTTTGTATAAAAGTATCCGCTATATGCCGATGACATTTGTATTTTTGCACAAAATAAGAACTTAAAGATGCTACAACAAACTGCAAAAACCGCATTGACATTCCTGCATCGACGGTAATTTTTACTGATGCATCCAAGTCTAAAGAAGGATGCGGATGTGCCTTACTTGTACCTAGAAATGGATATGAAAAGAAGGTAAAATTACATAATAATGTATCCATTTTCACAGCAGAGGCAGTCGCAATTGCAGAGGCTCTAAAATATGTAAAAAAATATAATATTGGGAATGCAACGATTATGTCAGACTCCAAAAGCGTACTGGAATCTTTACACAAGAGAACTCATCCAAAAAAAATAACCCTATAATTTTGAACATCATCGAACGCTTGAGATATCTGGAGAAAAAACATGTAAAAATCCGTTTCTATTGGATCAAAGGACATTCAGGTATAGAGCCTAATGAGGCTGTGGATCGCTTAGCAAAGGAGGCTATAAATAGTAATAACATACTGACGGAAAAAGTACCATCTAATGATCTTATTTCTCATCTAAAAACCAAAATACTAAAAGATGATTGGCAAGCATATTGGAAGCATTCGTATACGAATAGAATGACACACTACGCAAAAATACACCCAAATGTAACTATCCGAGAATGGCATAAGGAACATAGGGTATCAATGATATATAGCACTACCGTCGCTCGATTAAAATTTAACCATGGACAATTTCCAGCACATTTACACAAACTTAAAATTATCGAATCAGCTGCTTGTACATGTGGCACCAATATAGCCGATATGAACCATTTAATCTTCGAATGCCCTAAGCACAATAACTTTCGAGGTGAATTTATTGGCAGACTTGTTAATGCGGGAGTGGTCATGCCTACTAGTATTACGTGTGTCCTAATGTATAATACTAAGCATGTTTACGATCCATTGATGGATTACATTTTTAAATCTAGGATTAGGATCTAAAATCAAAACCTATCCTCGTTTGCCTTTGTGGGGAAACCTATTTTCCGATGGCCGCTTTTTATTGTGTCTAAAGTCGTCTGATAGGCCCCAGACGTGAAACATGTTTATTCCTACGTTTCCCTTCCCGATTTGTGTGAATTTTATCTTATTATAGATTCGGTAAACATTTCTTAACGTGGCAATATGGCCAACGATCCCGAATGCCAAAAAAAAAAAAACTTTTCCTAATACTTTTTTGCTCTATCTTAATCGCTAGTATGACATTACTAGAAACACTACTTCTTATTTTAATAATAGTTGGCTAAATATTTACTTTACAAAAACTCATTCATACGAAAAGGTGCATTGTCGTTGCCTACACAACTGATAAAAATTGTATATTGATTGCTTTCAAAATAAAAAAGTTATTTAGGTGTCCCCATGAAAAGTGAAGCACACTGTATATAAATAAAATAAAAATTCAATAAAAGTACAAAAATCAAGTATTTCAATGGCGTGTCAGCAAGACATTTGTTTTATTGAAGCTATGTATTTTGCTGCATGGGTTGCACTCGGTTTGATTCTCTTCAGTGAAGGATCTTGTGATATACGCCATTTTTCATTTTGTTATCAAACGCAAGAACAAATAAAGCGGATGGTTTGCCGACACGTGAACATGCCACGTACAATTGACCATGAGAAAAACATGCATTTTATAGATTCAGACCGCAAACACCCAAGGAATTGGCCTTGTGATTTGGCGAATGCAAGACGAATCGGAAATTGATTTCGTTAAAACTCAAAGGGCATATCGGTTAGGAACATCGGAATCCTCGGAATGAGAACTTGCTCGCCTTTGAATTTTCCTTTGAGTATCGTCGCGTGAATCGCATAAATCATCAGTTTTCTTATCACCAAACGTGTTCCATTGCATCGTTTTGGTTGGTTTAGGTTTCGAAGCATGATGACTACCTAGCCAACTTCCAGTTGTAAATTGTGCGGTGGTAAGCCAGGCACATCCAAGGAGTTTAAAAATTCAGTTGGATAGTTGGTGGCTTCGTCTTCGTTTGTTACACATTCAATAGATTTGAATGAATGCAGAGTACCAACGATTTGATTCTGAATTACTAATTATATGTTCGTGGCTGTATACAGACTGTCCCGTAAAAAACGCCAACATTCATAATTCCGTTATTTATTGTCCGGTTTTATTTAAACAAAAAGTAAATTTAATAGCATCAAAAACACTATAAGATAGCAGTGTTTTATTTGTTTTCAATTGTTTTCATTAATGTCAAACGACAGTCAAGTTTCTTATTTTAAATGGCAACATATATTTTTGGCTATATTCGGATTGTTTTTTTTTTTCTGAATTCAACGATGTATAACATGTTTATTTTTGATAAACGTTTATTGCAAAAAAAAACTTTATAAATTTCATCTTTGTCTTCCATTATTTATAAATATTCGAATGTGTCATGAAACATTTGAAATGTAAGTATTATAAATATTATTATAAGAAACAAAACACTTTACAATAAATGTTGAAATTGCCCGCCACCTTGTTTAACACATATCGCCCATCTCCTAATAATAAAAAATAAAAAAAAAACTTTATAAATTTCATCTTTCATTATAGTAGACTTGGCCCAGTCCACTAGCATTATGTCAATGTGCCTTAAGTGTCAGTTTGACTTTATTAAGTTTTCTGTATTATCCTGTTTGAACGTTTTGCCGCAACAAAAAGCGTATTTTCGTTAAAAATGAATATCGATGAATTAACGGACATGTTACAAGTGTTCTTTGAATGTAATAAAAATCGCCTTCAGCAGTTCGTCGGTACAGTGCTCGTTTTCCGGACAGAGAAGTTCCAGGTTCGAAAATATTTCAGAGAATTGAAAAGAATTTAAGAAATTATGGATCATTTACCAAACCAAAAACACAAAAACGGAAATTCTCCGAAGATAAGGAATTAGATGTTCTTCTTGCAGTACAGCAAAATTCATGAACTTCGATTCGCGAAATTGCACATAATATTGGGGTATCAAAAACTACAGTTCATGGTATTTTAAGAAAACACAAACTTAAACCGTACATAGCTCGAAAAGTTCATGCATTAGAACAAACTGATCCTGGCCGAAGAATCCAGTTTTGTCGTTTTTATTTAAATGCATTAGAACAAGACCCGAATTTTTACAGGAGGATAACTTGGTCTGATGAATGCACTTTTAGCAACAACGGTATTTTTAATAGAAACATACATCGACAGTGGAGTGCAGACAATCCGAGATTTGTAATTGAAAATAATTTTCAAAGACGTTTCAACGTAAATGTTTGGTATGGCATTTTAGGTGATCAATTAATTGGGCCATTTTTCATAGATGGTTGCTTAAATCAAGAAAAATACTACACTTTATTACACGAAAATCTCCAAAGCTTTTTAGATGAATTACCTTTGGCAAATTTAAATAGAATATTTTTTCAACAAGATGGGGCTCCCGCGCACAACGCCAGAGTAAATACTGATTTGTTGAACACCCAATTTGGAAATAGGTGGATAGGAACATCCGGTCCTATCGAGTGGCCTGCGCGTTCACCGGATCTTACGCCCCTCGATTTTTGGTTGTGGGCTTATCTACAAGATCGAGTTTATTTAACAACTCCAGAAAATGTTGACATTTTAAGACAAAGAATTATTAACACTTGTCAAGAAGTACCTGCCGCTTGTCTTTTAAATGCGACCTTTGGAGTAATTAGGAGATGCGCGATATGTGTTGAACAAGGTGGCGGGCAATTTCAACATTTATTGTAAAGTGTTTTGTTTCTTATAATAATATTTATAATACTTACATTTCCAATGTTTCATGACACATTTGAATATTTATAAATAATGGAAGACAAAGATGAAATTTATAAAGTTTTTCTTTTTGCAATAAACGTTTATCAAAAATAAACATGTTATACATCGTTGAATTCAGAAAAAAAGAACCAATCCGAATATAGCCAAAAATATATATGTTGCCATTTAAAATAAAAAACTTGACTGTCGTTTGACATTAATGAAAACAATTGAAAACAAATAAAACACTGCTATCTTATGGTGTTTTTGATGCTATTAAATTTACTTTTTGTTTAAATAAAACCGGACAATAAATAACGGAATTATGAATGTTGGCGTTTTTTACGGGACAGTCTGTATAATTTGTTTATTCAAGTTTCAAATAGTTCCAATCCCAAAAATTATTTTTTCTCGTAAAGCGTACCATTCTCGAATAATCTTTTATTACTTCATTCTTACTAACGGATCGTTGTTTTTAGTCCAGCATTCGCTTTATCAACACATATTCATTCCCCAGTCCGCCTCAACAATTTTAAGTCCTCGATAACAGAATCGAACTGCCAACCAGTCAGGCACTGTAACAATTTAATGAACCCCTTTCACGGCCTGCCAATTTGCCACCGACAAGTGTAATTTTCCCGCGATTTACGTCATGACGTGACGAGTTAACGTACCGAGAGAATTTCGTCGAATTTCTCCTCTGAACGAGAGAAACTATGCTCTGTCACACCGCAGCGTTTATTATTCACGACGTGACGCCGACTCAACGCCCCGCAATGGTATTTTAGTAAGTGAGAACACAAAAGTAATAATGAACGATTGAATTGCATGCGAAACGTGAATTCCTTTGCAATGATATTGGACGCTGTTCTGTATTCAGTGTAAGTGATAATTGACTGGGATTATCGTCAATAGAAATTGATTAAAAGTTTATAATTTTTATAACGTTTTACAAATTGTACATGTTGAAAAGTTCATTCAGAGTTCATCGGACAAATTTATCTGAAGAATAATATATATATACGAGTATATGGTAAATTCAATTTGTTGGCGATTTAAGGTCTGGTTTTACTTCAAAATGTATATATAATTAATACGTTCAATCAAATTATTTCAAACTTGAAAAAATTATCATACAGAAATTGTCTTCTCAAATTTTAAACAGCTTCAAAAAAATAGAATCTAAAATTTACAATACTCATTTCTTAACAAACAAAAATAAATTAAAAAACAAAGTAGAGAAACTAATAAAGAAACAACACTTAGAGATAAATTACAAAATTAGCAATAACTGGATTATCAATTTGACCAATATAAATATTCAAAAAGGTTTTAAGTATATCAATACGTTATGCACGTATAACGCTTTTGTTACAATTGAAACAGACATGTAATATACATATCTGTAACTATACACATGGACAATACACCTCGTATTTTCAGCATTTACTTCTGCTTAAGACACGTGTTGCTGCATCTAGGCGTCATCAGTCAAGCTAGTGAAGCAATGTATACAAAATAATCTGTTAAACAACAGATTTGTATCTGTATATACATTTAAACTGAAATCGCCTACAAGATAAAGCAAGTTTCGTCCTATAAGGTGGCACTATTTAATAAGTGACATCTGACGGACGATAGAGACTATGTCGGAAAAGGCGACCTTTCGTTCGACCAGGTATGCTGGTACAAAAATCGCCATTCTTCACTATAACAATGTGAACTCTGTACAAACAACTCAATATTTGATCAGTTGAAGCATAAAATTGGTGAGTTATCTGCCATATCGCTTTGATTTGGCACTCAATGACTCCTTTTTGTTCCCGTATGTGAAGCATAAACTATGTGTCAACGATTTTCAATGCCGGAAGAAGCGGTTGATGCGTACAAAATGCATGTTTTGGATATATGAGGTGCATTCAAGTTCTAAGGCCTCCGATTTTTTTTCTCCAGACTGGAAAGAGATAGAAGCATGTGCATTATTTTAAAATGAGCGTACGTTCGTTGTCAATACGTCACAGAGATGGCAGCACTGTACGGCAGATGGAATTGTAGCGGCAGCGTCGAGAATGAGAACTGTTTTACATACTTAAAATGGCTACGTTTTCCTTACTTGAACAGCGTGCAATCATTCGTTTTCTGAATTTGCGTGGTGTGACACCAATTGAAATTCATTTACAGTTGAAGGAGACATGTGGTGATGGAGTTATGGATGTGTCGAAAGTGCGTTCGTGGGTGGGACAGTTTAATGAAGGCAGAACATCGTCTGAGAAAAAACCGAAACAATCTCGGGCTCGCACAAGACATGATCGAGAAAGTGGAGACACTTGTTTTGGGGGATCGCCGAATGACAGTTGAACAGATCGCCTCCAGTGTTAGCATTTCCGTGGATTCTGTGCACACAATCCTGCATGACGACCTGAAAATGCGAAAAGTGTCCTCCAGGTGGGTGCCACGAATGCTGACAGACGACCACAAGGCTGCTCGTGTGGCGTGTTGCCAAGTAATGTTGACGCGCAACCAAGGCATGAACTTTCTTTTCGTCGATTGTGACAATGGATGAGATGTGGATGCCATTTTTCAATCCAGAAACAAAGTGCCAGTCAGCTCAATGGAAGCACACAGATTCACCGCCACCAAAAAAATTTCGGGTAACCGCCAGTGCTGAAAAAATTATGGTGTCCATGTTCTGGGACAGTGAGGGCGTAATCCTTACCCATTGTGTTCCAAAGGGCACTACGGTGACAGGTGCATCCTACTAAAATGTTTTGAAGAACAAGTTCCTTCCTGCACTGCAACAAAAAACGTCCGGGAAAGGCTGCGCGTGTGCTGTTTCACCAAGACAACGCACCCGCACATCGGGCTAACGTTACGCAACAGTTTCTTCGTGAAAACAACTTTGAAGTGATTTCTAATGCTCCCTACTCACCTGACCTGGCTCCTAGTGACTTTTGGCTGTTTCCAACAATGGAAGACACTGTCCGTGGCCGCACATTCACCAGCCATGCTGCTATTGCTTCAGCGATTTTCCAGTGATCGAGACAGACTCCTAAAGAAGCCTTCGCCGCGGCCATGGAATCATGGCGTCGACGTTGTGAAAAATGTGTACGTCTGCAGGGAGATTATGTCGAGAAGTAACACCAGTTTCATAGTTTTCGGGTGAGTAGTTAGTTAGAAAAAAAATCGGAGGCCTTAGAACTTGAATGTACCTCGTACCTTAATCATGCTGTGATAATCGATTCAAACATAGGCATAAATGCATCGATTCTCATGGAGAATATTTTGAAAAACTATCACAGCATTTCCGATGATAAATATTTGTTAATCAACTGATTGGAATTTAGACACTCTACCTATTATATATTGAATTATAGTTTTTTCTCAATCCAATAGAGAACTTGTTCTTAATAAATAAATAGATAAATCATAATATGGATAGTCAATTTGGTGACAGTCCTTTTTATAACATTCAAAACATTAAAAGTGAGCTAAATATTTCGTCCTATTGAACACATTTTCGGCAATTTGTATTATCTAAAATTTGATTTTATATTTATAATCAAATAATTTCATATCGTGTTAACAAACTACTCGTAAAACAAAATAAAAATATATGCAAATAATATTCAAAATTAATGCTGAAATGTGAATACCTTCCATATAGTATAGTCAAACATTTCTCGAACTTCTGTCCGTTTTGTATCCATTGTTTCATGGCATTTCTCAACAGATAAAACCAATATTTCCATATGTAAAAAGACATACCTGGCTCGTCGACCGAAGAAACCGAAAATATCGGAAAAGAAAAAAGATCAGATCGGAGAGCCTGTTTCGTACGTAGTCCTTACACCTACTATTAAGCACGCCCTTAACCTCTAACCCCATTCGAGATGCTATCCGGAATATATTTGTCACGACAGTCTTTCGTGTTGTAGTAATTTAAATGTAGATGTAGTCGAACAACGACGAACTAACGTACCAGCAACAGCAAGAACAACAATAACAAGGAACGGAGGCCTTTTAAGCACAGACTTGGACGGTACTTCGCCATTGAATAAAACTGAAGAAGTGTGGTGTTGTTTATTGCTGTTTTCAGGTGTTTAACAGGTGCATGCATGTCTTTTATAAAGTAGATAATGTTTTTTTCCTATTATAAACAGTAAGAATGTTAATTATTTCAACGGTCGACCATCTGTGTTAGGTATAACAGTGTGTTAGAATACTTTAAAGTGGTCTTAATGATATTTATGGCGAGTTTTACAAGTTAAAATTTATGGGCTTAAAATACACTGTATTAGTTGTGTTCGGAATTTGTGTCACCTGAGCCAGTTAAACTTCCACTACTTTATTAAGCATCGTTTCTACAACTTCTAGTATTAATATTAGACTTCTTATAGAGAGTATCTTCTCTGTTAAAAGAAAATAAAATTTTAAAAGAGAATTACAAGTCTTATAAATATGTAATAGAAAAAAGCAACACAAAAAATTTGAGAATGGTTGGATGGGTAGACTTGCTACGGCAGCGCTTCTTATGGGAGAACAGGATTACAGATTTTGGATACCGCGTTTTGGTCTGAATATTTAAATTTTAAATTTTCAAGAGTTTCAAGAAGCCTTAGGTGTTCAAAAGTGCTTCGAAATGTTACTTAATTTTATTAATCATTAATTTCGTGTTTGTAACACTTTTATTTCTATTATTATGTAGTTTTTAAATGGAGGACTAAAATAAAATACGTTCAAACGCTTTCGGTAAAAGGAAGCCAACCGCTAATTGTTTTTCCAAGGCCTCATATTTATTTTTAAATTAACATTATTTATTCTATTATCTTACTTAATGGATTTACATTACTCAATATTATGTATTCTAAGTATTTTAGAATTTGTATTGTTTTCTCCCTACTGTGTAATTGGCGGGGACTAAATTTTTTTGTGCAAATAAGTTAAAATAAAAATCCAGATCTTAGCTATCTCCTTACAAAAAAATATTTAAGTATTAGCCAGTTTCTCAGTCATTACTAGAGCTGGGGATGTTTGCGGTGTGCCAGGATAGTATTCAGTTAAACGCACGAATATAATGACCTTGTTTCGATCGGTGATGCATGCGTGATTTTATTGCTTTACATGCATTCGCTATTTATATCACTTAGGTATGTCAGTTATGTGTACTGTATATAAATAACACACTTACCTTATTTACGATTATTATAGCATAGCGCCAAGTGGATAAGACTTGCAGTAAGTTTGTAGCATTAGATACGTTTCCATATTTGTAGCGGTGAGCGATGTACGCCGTGATGAATAAATTTTTTTATATTTTGAGAAAGACCGCTCGACATCTACGGATGTAACACACGCACAATTAAAATAATCTTTATAGATAGAAACCGAATCTACACTTGCACCATTACTAATTTGTTTTAATCTGGTAAAATCAAAATCATTGTTTATCACACTCTCGAACTTTTCTATTACATTAACATTTTTGTTGTCATTTACTGCGCATAGCTGGGCGTGTACATCGTCCAGTATTTGCAGTGACTCCGCTAACGATAATGCAGTATTTTGAAATTTCTCGATTGCGTTAAACAATCCTATATGATTGTTATAAATAGTTTGTAAATCTGCATCAAGGGAAGGGTTTTGAAAGAGTCTCTGGCTTTCCTTAATGGCTACAGCTTCGGCAGGATTGAATTGTAGAACCACAGATTTTATTTGTTGGAAATACTTGGCATAATAAAATGCCGCCTTTAACCAACTTCCCCAACGTGTAAGGATTGGCTCTGGTGGTTCGGGAATACCAGGGCACCGACTGTGAAACTCTCGAATTCGTTTGGGAGATTTTAGAAACACTTTTTTTGTGGTTGCTATTAATGCATCCACCTCTGGATAACATTGCCAAATAGTTTGTGCCACAAGGTGTAAAGCATGAACTTTACATGTCACATGCAAAAGTCTCTCACAATCTGCTTTAAGAGAACGGCCTACAGAACGCATTGTCGCAGCACCATCGCTCATAAACATCAGGAGTTGATTAGTGGAAACTTGAAATTTTTGTAGCGTATCGAGCACTACCTTCGTAATTACTTCGCTAGTGCACTTTTCCAATCTTTTGCTGGCTAATAAAATGGGAAATGTTGATTTGACAGGATCTAGTACACGCACTATAATATTCACAATAGAATGTTTTTTTCGATCTGTCGTTTCGTCGACACATACCCATAACTGTTTATCATTTACTACTGCCTTCATTCTGTTTTCAATGTCCTCACGCACAATTGGTAAATAGGTGAGTAACGTTCTCCGTGACGGTAGCTTTATGTTGGAATTGTATTTATTCCAAAAGTCGTGAAAGGCTTTTTTATCTAGCAGGTGAACTGGCACATCGCAGACGAGTAGCATTGTCAATAAATCGAAAATGAATTGCGTTTTAGACAGCACATTATTTTCTTTGTCTTTGTGGTGTACACTTTCAACATGTCTTTTACAGTCGTATTTGTCCCAGCAAAGTAACTGTTTATCGCATAATTTACAAACCACTTTTGCTCCATTATAATACAAATCGGGAAAGTCTCGGATAAATTTCTTCACGTCGTTATACAATGGGCGCTTTCTTGGCTTGGGCACGTCCGTCATACTTATTAAATAGAGCTCAAGACAACACACGATCACGTTGCCAGTTCACGACTAACTAAAGTGTTTCGCTGCATCGTGTTTATACGCTGGTGGGGATGCACTACATACGGTCCTGCCGTACCGCAAACATCCTCAGCTCTAGTCATTACTATTTAAGGTTAGATTCATACATTTATATTAAATTACTGGAACTCCAAGATCCAATTTATTAACAATTGTCTTGTAAATATATTGGTGGTATCTCAAACTATTGCATTATCTAAAAATTATATTTCGGTCAAACAAAATCCGAAAATTCCTTCAAACCGGGAGGAAAAATATGGTTGGTGAGAAACAAAAAATAAAATTGGAGAGCTTTTACTCACTCAAGTACGTTTCAAATTATTTTGTTACATACGCATTCGGTTCGTCCGACAAGGAGTGATTACACGTCAATAGAGTGACTATAGAAATGGTTGTTGCCCTCTATGGAAGCACTTTGCTTAGTTCTGCATTTGTCATTGAGGCAGTGTTTAGTTGCGTGAATACACGTTAATACAGTTTCTATAGATATGGTCATTACTTATGGAAGCACTTTCCTTAGTTCTGCAGTGTTTAGTTGTTTCGGCGTTTTGTCAATGGGTTGCGCTGAATGTGCGATAGCGAAGTTGCTATGTCTGTAAATGCATCTCTCTAAAAGGGGCGTGCCGATGATTCTGTAGAAAGATGAAATACGTATCTACGTCCCTGAACAGATGTCTTAACAAATATATAAACATGTTTTGTGTTCTTCATATCCGATTTTTTATATATTTTTTATTTATACAAAATTGGTGGAGTTTGTACCCACTCTAATATGTTTTAAATTTTTTTTTATAGTTTAGAATGAATAATTTTGCCTTTAGTAAATTTGCATTTTATAATATCTGATGCAGCAATGAAATAATAATCACTAAGAAAAGTACCTAATACTATATATATATATACGTGGACGCCGTTTATAGTTGTGCGCGTTTCTATGTGTTAGCTTTACTGCGACCCATGTTCGACACTTTGATTAATGGTTTTCCCTACTGGTGATGACAACTTCGTTATCAAAATACGTATTTAGGATACGATTATTAATTGTGGTAAGCGATTTTTATACCTTTTTTTTGAGTTAAGAAAGTATGTTATTCGACGATCGTTTAGTGGAACTCGATTTCTTACAGAACAATACGCTTAATTGCTTAATTTCTAATCAATGAATCTTTGATTACCAATAACAATTACCCAGATATCATAAGATCGTTTATGGAAATCTTTTCCTACGCGCTTGCACATATATTTTTGATAAATGTATATTCACAGTGATGTATTTACTGTTACTTAGTTCAAATTAATACTCCATAGATGCTTTAAAATATTCGATTTTACTTTTATAGACTTCAAATAAATTTGTGCATTGTTTTACTTACATAAATCTTTGTCCTCATAAATTTCTTTTCTTCGTTTTCCTATGAAATATGTGCCTTCTATGTGCTTTGAACAGGCACATCTTTCACCTTCCAAAGTTCTCGTATTTTATTATCGTAGGCATGCGTATTCTGACGCATTTTACCTTTACTTATTTCTGCGATTTTAACGCATGCTTTGTTTACATTTATGTGTTTTTTATGATCGTAAGTAATTACTGTTACTATTACCAATACATATTTTCAAATATAATTAGTATTTACTACAGTCGTTTGTTGTTTTTCCAGATTGCACTATGATTGTTGTTTATACCAGGTATTTATATATGAATTTATTCTTATTTCCAAATTAATTTGACATTAATAATACCATGCTATAAACAATGGACATTTTCCATATACATCAGCAAATCTAGAATAAATATCAGAGCTGATATGCAAAGAATTATTTTTGAATATCTTTTTGCAATTTTGGTACGTAAGCATGTGTTTTATATCTAATAAAATTATAAATATTATAGAATTTCATCATAACCTATAATCTATTGATATGATGCATTTAATTCAAAATTATCTTGTTATATACCAGGTGCATACAGAAACACCACCTCCTTTGATTACATTTAATGGTTGTTTATGCTATGTTTAATTAATTTATATTTCATTTAATTTATTTAATTTCGATCGAGGGGAAATTTCACAGCAATATGTTAGAATTATTCTAATTAAGTTAGCGAAAAATAGCCAAGTGTTTTATTCTCAATATTTTATTCAATAGTTTACTTGCATAGATAAAGCATTTATTTTTTGAATATATTTTTTGGAGCACTTACTTTGATTCCAACAAAATTCCATAGGCAAAAAATTCTGCACAAATGAAGAGCCTAGCTTCAACAATGGACGATTAGGGCTAGAAGAAAATCACTTTCGAAGTGAAATAAAAAATTTTGAAGACAGATGGACCAAATGTATCGAATTAAGAGGAGATTATGTAGAAAAATAAAGTTTGTTTATTTAAATTATTTCTGTACTATCGCACGAATATCAACCCGCCCTCGTATATTTTGATATTTAATTTTCCTGTACCATTTATGAGTGTATTCGATAAGCAAGAAGAAATGAATAGTTTAGCATTTACTTTTGTCTTCAGAAAGAGAACTCCAAGCACAGATTTCGAGAACGATCGTATCCATTAATGTCCAAGCACTTCCTTATTTCACGACATTTACATAATGCATACCGCAAAGATAGGTTACACGACCGCCTGGATATTTAGTATTAGAATGGTTGACGATTACGGACAATGGTGTGTCGATTCCTCGTCTTGAACTGGCCATAGTTCGGAATGTTAGGTTTTCAGGTGGTAATTTTCAGTTAATTCGTGGCGGCCATTTTCGCTGTAATGAAATTTTATCGTCTCCAGTTCGGTAACTAGATTTCGAGTCGACGAATATAATAGTGTAAGAAAATCTTTCGCCTCCTATCTCTGCGAAACCGATGGAGCGAGCGCATTTACATTACAAGTGAGGCAATTACAGGGATATGTGCTGAAGCCGTGTTATTATCTCGGTGTAATGGTGGCTGAACCACGACCCGACTTCAACACAGATCCGTATTTAAGCGATAAAGATGGCATATGTAATATACACTGAAAAAAAGCAGTATTATTATTTATATTTTACTTTAGACAATAATTTCATTGGGGTTTATGACTAGGCAATGCAATACATATATGTTAAAACATGCCTGTATCTGTACATATCGACATCACAACATATTTAACCAATGGTTACTTCAACTACAGACGCCAGTGCAGACTCACGAGGTAGTGTCCTAAGATTCGACCCCGCAATAAAAGCACAATCATATCTCTGCAATGGCGTAGTCATTCGAAAGAAAGCGCTCATACTGACGACCCTTCCTTGTCCGTCAGATATCACAAAATATCAATAATATAATCTGAATCTAATTTAAGATTTTCAATTATAATTCTTGTTGAGGATACATTTAATATCCTATCGTAATATTTTAATTTCGAAAATTTTTGTTAAATATAAGTAAATTTATAATATAGAATTCGGACATAAACATTTACAATTTTATCCAATATTTAAGGTTAATTTTCGAGTTTGGGCCACAGTATAATATATTTTTATTATCACATACAAGTCGTACAAACTTTCTTTAAGTTCTAAGAATTCTTTACATTTGCAAATCTGTTCATTACCTAGGGTTATTAACAATCGACTCTTTTTCCAAAATTTATATATTGCTTTATACATCAGACCGTTTGTTTATTGCCTAGGGTTATTACCATTGAAATCGTTCACTAATAACTTATTAGTGAACGATTTCAATAGACCCCTAATATTCCTCCCATTGTTAACTAAATATGTGTAATAGCCTCAAGATTCCTAAATATGTATGTACTATAAAAATCCATTAGTAAACAAAGGCTTTAATTTAGTGACTTAGCTCTAACAAAAAGACAACTTCCTGAACAAAATGTGATACTCATTCGCCTAAACTGATGATGTAGATCTGGTGGGACAAGAAAAGGTATCGTTTCAATAATTTCGTCGGATCTGATTCGCGGACTTCATCCGCGAGCGTTGAGCTACCCACCGAGCACGTCATTAGGTGGCGGATAAGAGGACGACCAGGTCTCTCTTGATGGATCTTATTAGTGTCAGTTATAAGCGGGATGGGTAGCTCTAAAAACCTTCTAATTCTTAGCGAAAACTGTAACCGCTACCAGCTCTCCCAATCCATGGTGTAAGACAACGTATTCAAAACTGAATGGTTACGGGTTATAGGTGGCTTGATACGTTCTCTTGAGGGCACCAGGCGGGATCCCCTTGTATTGATGCCTTCATACTTCTTCCCTACGCGTGCGAATTGAATGAACCGAAATATAAAACAAACAAAAAACAAAATGATTGAATCTGAAGAGAATCTAGAGCATGAGGAGGGTAACGAAGATGAAGAGACTCCAGAAGCAAAAACTGAAACGCAACGGAGTGAAACTGAGAACATTGTGAAAGTAGAGGGTGCACTAAAGGAAAAAAGACATCTTTCCGGGGGCACAAAGAAATAAATTAACTCCATCGGCTTGAGGTCGTAATTCAAGAAAAGAAAACCGGAAAGACATCATAAAGTCATTTAGCAACACGATATTGTTTGTCTTTATAGCGCTAACATTACGAAAGCGGCTATTTATGAACTCGCTTAGGAGGTCATTCCTAGTCCGGATCCCGGTCCATTAGATTTCCATTTCTTCCGCTCCCCATCAAACGACCTTAGAGGAATCTTCTTTAATAACGATCTGGTGCTTCAAAATTGGTTTCACTTCCAAACCACCTGATTTCTTCACACGTGGAACCGAGAAATTTCTTGATTATCTCATGTATTTTGTTTGTTAAAAAAATAATCAATTTTGAGTTTAACAAAAACGGTACGGAATTTATGCATCACCCCAATATATATCGCGTCTTTCTAGTTTAAATTTTTTTCTAGACATGGAGATAGTTTCTACACTATTTAAACAACAACTCTCAGATTGTCTCAAGTGCGGTCCTGTGCTAACGTGTACGAATAACAGAAGATAGAGCGGAGCAGTTGGGGTCGTGGTTAACCGTGAACACCACAGACAATCCACGATCGGTATCTGTGCGCGCCTTGATGCCGGCTAATTCCGATAGAATCTACATATAAGGAACATTCTCTCTCTTTGGGCGCAATCGCTGATAATGAAATACAAGTGCCGTCGAGTTGGCTATGCTAATAACTTAATTCATGTCATTGTGAATTACGTGTCCACAGACCGAGAATGAATGTAAATTATTTAATGACAAATTGGTCGTGTGTTATAACACCATACTTGTGGGTGTTTTAAAACTTACATACATATACAACGTGTTGATAAAGTAACGTACAAATTTTATAAACTTCGTGATTTATTACTTTTAGAAGCGATAATATCTGATATGTGTCTTTATGCAATCCTATAATATTTTAAACAAGTTGTTTTAATAGTAGGTTGAACATTTATAATAATGGTAACAATGACTATTTACCATATATATGTATAGTTCATAAAGTGTAAGTTTTCAGTTCAAGGTCAAATTCGAAGCATATGATTCAAATCAGTACTGCAGAGTCAAATGAAGTCAGTATTCAATCGCGGAAACAACCGTTTGTCATCATAAAATATAAACGTCATGTTTCAATATTGTCAAAATTTTAGTATGTTACTTGCAATATAACCAAAGAAAGCATATACATAACCTACATGTCAAAATAATAATAATGAGTAAAGTGGGAACATTAATAGTTCAAAAGTATTGTTTCTTTTCTAGTTCTGTATAAATATATTCTATCCAAGAAAACTATGCCGAAATTATTACTTTAATATTTGAACAAATTATTTTAAATGTTATTTATAATTATAAACTTACGACACTATTCGATCAAAAATTTATTTAAAAAGAAATATTTCAAGTCAGATATCAATAGTGAAATGCATAGGTATTGAAAAGATCTTTAGTGTTAAGAATGTTTGCATTATTAAGAATGACATACCTACCAAAATCATTTTCTTGCACTATATCTGGGTTAAGAAGATTGGGAATGTATTAATTTGATGAATAATTTAGATTTCTACTTAACTTATATATTGTTTATATTTTAAATAAATTTAAATATATTGGAAAAGAATGTAAAAGTTATGTTCGTAACTCTTTCAAAAAGAATTAAAACCTTTTGAAAGTTGTAA
Organism: Melolontha melolontha; assembly: GCA_935421215.2. Taxonomy (NCBI): domain Eukaryota; kingdom Metazoa; phylum Arthropoda; class Insecta; order Coleoptera; family Scarabaeidae; genus Melolontha; species Melolontha melolontha. The sequence continues at coordinate 134,486,781 of OW285240.1, read as the reverse complement.
ATATATGTTGTCAAATTACACTTATAAAATTATACATAAAAGAAACATTTATATAGTCTACATTTAATATTTTATTGTTTCTTAAGAAAATAATGGTATAATAATACAATGCAAATCCATATTATCCTTTATTAGATGAAGATAATATTTAACAAACACATGATGATTTTCTGATAACTACATTTGATAATTTTGCAGGTTAGTACACTACCGATAAAAAAAAAAACAAACTACACCACCAATACGAAAAAAACAGCCTTCATTCATATAAAACTTTGCCACGAGATCTTTATCATGTAATGTTTCGTTGAACCAGTGGCAGTAATTTCTTCGCTGCTTTATATTATGTGCATGCAAATGATACACATTGATGGTTTTAATGGCAGTATTAATGTAACCATATTAAACTTCTACAAAATATAAATACAAAAATATTTTGTCAAAATAAGATAGTTACCTGCTTATTAATGTTTAGTGAACTTTTATAGAAGTAAACTTCCCTGTTTCATCCAAATAAAACCTCAAAAATATTACTTGTATTATTTGCAATAGGTATGTTATTTAATGTGAATGGAGTATATATTACAAAAATGAATGAAAACTAGTCAGTTTTTGATTCTGACTCAAAACTTGAGTCATTTACATTATTATTGGAGCAATCTCAGCCCTATCAAGAAATTGCTCCCGCTCATGCCATTTTTTAATTAAATTTTCCGTTTGCCTAGCACAATTATACCAAGTAATTTCATCACACTGTTGCAAAGCTTCATTCCACATTTCTTTAACTCTTTCATCTGAATAACCATTTCTTCCAATATTTGAATTATAATAGTTTTTAACCTTAGTCCAAATCATTTCAATTGCGTTCAAGTCACAATGGTACAACCTTCATGTCCACTCTCACATTATTTCACCTATAATAAATATCTTCTCTTCTTTATGATATTTTACTAATTGAATTAATTCATTCATTCATTAAGTCATTGCAGGTGAATAGCTTCTATCTTTTTTTCTCAACCATTCCATAATTTCTGTTTTTTTGAAGAAGTATTTGGTTGTTTGTTTTGACTAGCGTTATGATAAGGAGCATTATCTATTATTATAAGTGATGGTACCTCAAGATTTGGTATAAGCTGATCATTTACCCATTGCTTAAAGGAGTCACCATTCATTTCTCCATGGTAATCACCAGTGATTGTTTTTGATGGAAAAATCAGACTAACTCCTTTAATGAAGCCATTTTCTGTGCCAATATGTATAATAATAAACCGTTTACCATCATAGTCTTTGGGTTTCCTAACACTTTTTATATAATCATTTTGCCAGGATTTCATTCTATTCTCTTTGGAAAAGATTCAAATTTCATCAAGGAACATAATCTGACGTAAAGTTGAATTTAAGTTATTCATATATTCCCTTAAAAATACATTTCTCATTCAGACTATATTTAATTTCTCTGTGAGCACTCTCCTGTTACACTCTTTCTTATATTTAAAACCAATATCTTTAAGCAATATTGCTAAAGTAGTTGTATGAAGAAATTCTTTCATAGCCAAAACATTGCTTAAGTTTTTTAAGGTAAGATGTTTTTCTGAAAAATTTTAGCATATAATAAATATTTACAATATATTAAAAACATACTTTCTTTATACATGTCATAAACAGTATTTCAAACTTCCATTTTAGTTGCTTCTGCTAAGTCCTTAGTTTTTGGCTTCTTACAAGACTTTTTTTGCTAGGAGACGATAAAACTGGATTCTGAATGTTACGATGTTTAATAGTGCAGACCGTTCTACTAGAAATATTAAGGGCTTCTGCTACCCTCTAAAATAAAACTTATTTCATAATACCGCCTTATCTAACTGATTATGTGAATTACCTCATGAACGCGGTCGATGGACATAAATGGTCCACCATTCTCCTTTACCCGTTAATAGGCTGTAAGATTTAATACAAGCTGTTTCGCTTGAGAACCAAGAGGTTTACTTGGCATCTAAGAAATATTCTGTAAAATAAATAGGTTAGAAATGTCAAAGTAATAATCAAACAATTTCGTACTTATTGCCATTAATTGATATTACTATTTATTATCAGTATTGTTCTCAAAAAAACAGATTTTGTAATTTTTGATAAACTAAATATTCAAATTGGAAGAATGCTTAACCTAGAAGTCAGAATACCGGAAACAAAGTTAATAAACAACAATATTGAAATAATTTGACAAGTCGAATATCATAAGACTATCTCCTAGACAACCTATCCTTTTTATTTAATATAATATTTCAAAGACGTACGTCTTAACTCAAAATGACAAACGTCTGTAGTATTACAGCGCGTGTTCATGTGTGTTAGAAAGAGATAAAGTACAATTTGCGGTTCACACTTGGGCAGTACGAACTGAAAACTTATACTTTATGAACTGTATATACAGATTCGTCAACAAAATCTGATAAGTTGACGGAAAAAGTCAAAGTAAACTGCATAAAACCACCATGAGCTGTTGTAAATATTAGAAACACCAAAATTTCGACACCTTTTATCAACGCATCAATAAATAATCAATGGATGGAGTCGAATAGCATATCGCCGATATGAAGTTTAGTAAAAGGTCGCAATAATTTACACTCTTTTTTGTTCCTTCTCTTCAAGGTTCTTCTTCTTAGAACAAGACATCCTATGATAGCTTATACTTCCTTCACGGTAACATTCAAGAAATTCCAATAGATTTTGCATTTGTAATTGCTTACTGCAGTATCTATGTCCTTGTTTTCGTGTGTCTGTAGTATTTCTTTATTTATTTTATATCAATGATTCGATGGTAGTACACGACTTTGAGAGCCATACTATGTCTAGTTAAGTAATCGCTTACTGTATATTTTGCACGTGGTCGACAGATGCGTTTCTCTTGGCTTTTATATTCTACATGGTCTAACGATTAGCAATATTATGGCTCGCACATCAGATATTAATTTTCGACTTAATTTTCAACTCAGGAGTTTTATTATAATTTTCTGTTCTTTTACACAAGTCCTCGTGTTGTGAAATTAATACTATTAAGGTCTGTTTGTGTCAGCTCAACGATTTCAAAATGCGTAACTTAAAATGGATTTTTCGATTGTGGTAATTGTTTTTGTTAGATTTCTAGAAGTTAGTTACCGTTCAGTCAGTAGCGCGCTCTTCCAAAAAGTACAAGGAGTTTTGCAGGTAATAGATGTAAATAAACACTTTGCCTAATAAGCAGCGTTTTCGGTGTACAGATCCACAAAGTGGATAAGATCGGTTAAATATTTGCAACATCAGGTATGTTTCAACTATTTCTTAATGTAATCCTGTTCGTCGTGAAGAATAAACTTTCTTACACGCAGAGAATGACCGGTTGGCAACTAATAATGTATATGAATGTATATGAATCTTTCGCTAACACACTACAGCAGTAACACTAATATTTCTTGCGCCGTTGAATGCATGCAGTTGTGTTTGTATAGCGTTCACTATTTGTATTGACACCACTAATGACAACGAAGAGTTTTGTATTGTAATTTTTGAAATGCTACAACCAGTTCATTATAATTGTTATATATAATTTGTAATTTACGCATTGTTCCAATTACTTTTGACTTTTCCTGATGGTAGCTGTTTCCTTAGAATGAAATTGTAAAACACCAAATTTAATCTTTTGAAAATGCTGAAAACAATAAAATGCTGCCTTTAACCATGTATCCCAGCGTGTAAAAATCTGCTTCAAAGATGCCGGAACATTATTTGCTAATACGTTTTTGAGATTTGGGAAATACTGTTTTTGTTTGTGGTGTTAAATCATCTTTCTCTGCATAACGTCTTCGAATAATTTCTGTCACAAGACGTAATGCATAGATTTTGCAAGTCACATATAACAATTTACCATAATGTAGTTTAAAAGGCTGGCCATGGAAAGCATGTTTACCACACCACCAGTCGTAAACGTTAAGAATTTGTTTTCTAAAATTTTTAATTTCTTCATTATATTTATCACCCCCTTTGCTTTTATTTTAAGCAAGTACATTTTTCTAGTCTTTTATTAGCTAGCAAATTTGATACTGACGGTTTCAAAGGTTTCGTTTTTCAAACTTTGAACATATTTGTTTTAGCGATCAGTCGATTCGTCAATTCAATTTTCTCGCGTACTGATGTTTAATAACATCTTCTTGAAATTGTCCAGCTAGGAAATTTACACTACGAGTATTTATTCGAGAAAGGGAAATATAATTCATTATCTAATAAATTAAACGATAGATTACATGTAATCGATGATAATCCTAAGTCGAAAATCAATTGGCGCTATTCAACTAAACACCTTTTACTATTTTTGCGCTGTGGACTATCCGTATGTTTCTAACATTCAAATCCATTCCGGAACATGAAAGCTTTGTCACAAACTTCGCAAATTATTTTACTTCTGTTATATATTAAATCTGCAATTCATCGATAAACAGTATTTTGCCAACCGATGGTGATTTTATTTTCGTTCGTTTAAGTTCGTAATTGCAACATTATTAAACTGAATCATATAAAACTCCTAACAAAATAAAAGCCATCGTACAAACGTGGTATATGCTCAACCCGAAGAACGCAGCTATTCTTCGGGTTAGCGTTCTTCGGGTTGAGCATATACCACTAACGAACCTCCGACAATAACATCTGCTAAACCCTTTTCACTTTATAGAGACATGCGCTACTGACCAAACGTTCGCAGGCCCAATTCTGATAATTAGTCTATGAATGTTATTTTAATTCGTTGTTTATATTTGTGGATTGAAGTTTTTATTTTGATAGAAACCAAGGTGGTTTGAACTTTTATAACGTCTATTTCGACTTTATTTAGATTTTCTTTTGTAATTATTTTGCATTTGCTAATGCCACACTCAATCTTAGTATCGAATGTTATTTATTTGGTGATTAATTCGGTGGCCGATTATTTACGGCTTAATGTTAGAAATGTGTAGAATTTAATGTCATCCGTGAAACCGTATTGTGTGTCGTTTAGAGCATCTTAAAATCGATTTAAGCAGTAAACAAAACCAAAGTGCATTAAATGAGAGCCCTGGTAGATTTCACTTCTAATATCAATAATCTCTGTATATCTATTGTTGTCTTTAATATTATTACCGAAAGAAAGTTTTGGATGTTCCTGTTTATTTTGTACAGGTTGTCCTTGAAATAAAGAGACAACATATGCTAAATGGATGTAATTATGTAGAATATGAATCCAAAATATTGTGACTCAATTACAACGCGAACCCCGAAATTAGAAACACACCGAAAATTGTATTACGTGACGCCTATAAATTCAATAATATTCAGAATGTGTATAAATAATAAATACCTCACATACATACCTATACGCTATAGTGTATGTTTACTTACGTAAGAGCTGGATGAAATGGATAATAACCAGAGAGCTGAAGCAATTGAATGCCCCGATAAGACGTTGCCCCGATAAAACGTTGTGGCGGTATCAGCTATAGTATGTATGTTATAACAGTTGCTCGATTTCATTCGTCGAGCAGATGTTGTTATTTCCGTCGTTATGAATAGTATATTGTGTGTATTCCTTCATAAATTTAATTCAACAGTGGCGTGTAAGACGGAATATACATTTATATATTATTTCGTTAGACTTCGTTAAAATAATCGCAACATTTTAACCACGCACCCATCACCAGTTGTGATGTGGAACTGACATTTTCTATTTTTAAAGACATTTCAACGTCTAAAAGAAGTAATTTAACACAGGAACACCTTGAACAAATTTTAGTTGTTTATAGTAATGTTTTACACTTCCAATGTTTCACAGAAAATACATAGTTTTGAGTTTTGTCCTTGTAAATTATTTTTATTCAAAATTCGATACGCAATTCGTTTGTCAGCATTACTTTTGTTTCAGTAGTAGTTGCTGCCGGTTATCAAACCGTTTATTACATTCTCTCTGTTGTGCATTGATAGATACATATTAACTGCATATTGTAGTGAATTTTTCCCCGAAAAAAATTAAAAGAAACTATAAAAGACTATATATTTATGTGTATTTTATTCCAGAAAAATATATTTAATATTTATCGAAAATTTTATGATAATGTGTATTTTAGTCCACAACTGTATATTGTTCGAGACAGATTAATGTTTGCAGTTCCCGCTACTTTGGAAGTTATAGTTGTAGTTGCTCTTTTGATTTTATGTTAGCCATGCTGATATTTTTCATTTCCGGAGGGAAGAAAGACAGAGAGATTAACCAGCTATTGAACAAATAGGTCCAGTTTTTTTTTGTCTGCTGAATAAAACTTCTTTTTATTCAGATATTTTAGTTAAATTCGGTTTGCGTTGTTAGTTTTGTGATATTTGTAGTGTAAAATTAATTTGCGATAATTACGAGTCTGTATACTTGTAAGTTTGATTCGTATGACCTATCTGTAATCTCTCATGTAATAGTTTTTTGTGAAGTGACGTATACATTAATTAATGTATGTATATTTTTGCAATTATATTTAAGTATTTAGAAATAATTTAGTAAGATAGTTGAGCTCAATAAAGTCATTAATTTTTCGTTTATAAGATATTTTGTAATCAGAGGAATATTAAGGAAAATTTTCAGATTTCTTTTTGAAGTTTTTTTTTGAGTTAGATATTTCAGAAAGTAGAATTGGTGGGAAAATTTTATTTGTATCATGTTAAATATGCGCATGAATTAAATTTTGTTGCGTGCGCTTACAGAGAGTTGTGCTGTTTGACGTTTAAAATTGGGATAACGTAATTTGATAAAGTCTGACAGTTTTTCTAAATATTTAATTAGAAATTTGTTCGGGATTCATAGTGAGGTTTTTCTTATAATAAATGTCAATTTTTATTTAAGTTTTCCTCACGTTGTGACACAGTAGGTGTCTCAACACTACTTTATATTTGATAAAGTGGAATTTTTCTTTTTTTTTTGTTTTTATTATATGTTTGTGGTGTTAATGTTAGTTTTATTTCAATTCTAATACCTTTTGTTTTACTACCGACCCTATCAGGGTAACCTTGAAGATATAACAGCTCCTGGAAGGCGAACCCGATTTGAGCTAGTCCGGCCAAGCTACTGTGTATTGTGAGCCAATTAAAATAAGCAATCAACATCACAATTCACTGCATGTAGGTATGTGCCACTTATGCAGGTAGCCACGCATAGCAAATTGTTTGAAACTCACGGATCGCTTGTAGAAACAAACCTATTGCGAATACAAGGCAGACGCGTATGGGCTATGAATTATCAATTGCTCAAGTCCGCGCTCTGATAATAGCACAACCATTATTTTTGTTATTGTCGGTCAATTTGGAGATATCGTCTCTGATACTTTTTACAATCTCAGTGGCGTGACGAAAATTTTCTAAATTATCTTTTTTATTTTTTTTCTCGGTTATGAGAGGGAATTTTGGATATTTTATATTTTAGATTTATATTCTATATAATTACATCTGTCCATTTTTCGTTGTCTTTTTATTTCAAGGATATCCTGTGTATTTGCAATATTTTTCGTAACCATAAGTGGTTTTTTCGAAATCTGCACACTTTTCTTTGATGATTTTTCAGCTTATTTTATAATTATGTTGTCTATGCGAGTTGCTCTTTGCTGCACTTTTTGTAACCTTTTGGTTCTTCCATCAGGATATTGTTCCAAGTGATTATTATTACTATCACATTCATTACTATGTTTAGTATCGTTTGAAATTGTTTTAAAACATTATTTACGAATCGATTGCACTCAACGGTAAATTAATTATATAATAACAGATGCGTCGAAATTTATCTCTGTCGGGTTTCGCTTTTGGGATTAATCAGACCGCGCACTGACAGACTTTGATGATCGCCAATGAAAATATCACGATACGTCTATGTGAAATGCGATTAATTATCTCCTATCAAAGCGCGTTCTGATGTCCTTCGAACGATATGATATGCATATGCGTTTGTTTTTGACATTTCACCAATATTATTCTAATCCTAGACCAGACATATGCGCATTATGGGATCAAAATTGACAAAGCATCGTGTTATGTATTATCGTCGTTTCTGCATGTAGGATGCGGACGTTATATAGAAAATAAGCCGATTCTGTACCGCACCGTGTAATCGAAACGTCATCGTTATTGCCCTCTGGTGACGGATAATTGAATTTATTAATATAGTAATGCACCCGATCGGACTACGCACTAAATATACGGAGAGATAGAGCTATAAACGTGATGATCTCTCGTCCAGTATATTTATCAATTTACAGTCGTAAATGGGGTGTATATTTCGTTGTTGCAGATGCGTTGTGTGTTAGTACACGTGTGTGTGTGATCATGTAACAGTTACCGGGGCTTTACCGGTTCTGTAATAATGCAGCTTGAATAATTAAATTGCTCCCAAATGAATGCTCGTTTGTCGGACGCTTACGCCAGTTCGTGGCTTAATGGTGAATCGGATTTGGTTTGACGTTTCCGCTGATAAAGATGCTGAATTATTGATTAGAAAATGGGAAAAAAGGATTTGTTGATATTTTGAATATTTCTGTAAGATGCAAACAAGTTGTAGCATTCGACATTTCCCATCGCAATATTTGAAACAAAAAATTTTGAAAAATCGCAGAAATGGTTGGATAATATAGAGAATAAAAGATAATGAAAGTGGAAATTATCGAAAATAATATTAGTACACAGTTTGGCCATAAATACTGTCAGTGTTTTAATGCCGTGCAAGAAAAGATTAACTACAAATATACAGGCTCATTCATTTTCGGCCCTCACCATGGGGATCTCGCTTATTATTTGAGATAGAGTATAGGTTTAAATTTGGCAAAGTTGTTAAATTTTGTGTTTGTTATAAATCCGTAAAGAAAATAGACCTGTGACAAATGACCTTCGTTATTTAAAAAAAAAACGCGAAAACCCCATTTTCTTCTTTTACCTGTAGCACCGACATTTGGCCTTGTAGAGAAAAAATAAAAACACATCCTTTTGGCCATTTCTAAACCTCTATCCAGTGGTGTACTCTAAATTTTTATACGACGTTTCGTTTCTTTCTGGCCATCATCAACTATATAATTTATTATAGGCGCCATATTGGATTTAGACATCATCAGAAAGAGTTTTTTTCTGATTTCAACCATGTACCACATGCTGACTATAGTTTTTGACATTAGGTTTTATTTGAAAGAATAAATTATAAGATTAAATAAGGTAGCCATGGAATTTCAATCTGTCAAACATTTCATTTATTGTTCATTAATAATACAAAAATGTCATACACTAACGAAGAGAAACGAGATATGATAAGTATTTTTTATTCTTCGAACCGAAATTCAACAGTAGCGAGTACAAGATATCTACAATTATATCCAGAACGACAACAGCCTCATCGTACCATTTTTCTAGATCTCGACAGAAATTTGGTCGAGAATGGATCGTTTACAAAGCCGCGTAATGGTTAAGACAACAGGAATTTAAATGAAAATCGACAAGATATTTTACAAATGGTAAATTAAAAGCGTGTTTTCAAATTTCATGTTAATCTTGTATTTTTATAGATAAATAATAATCCATCAATTTCTACACGCGAAGTAGCGTCAGAATTAAATTTGTGCTAGTCCAGAGTTTGGAGAACTTTACATAAAAGTAGGTTTAAACCATACAGGATCCATGTTAGTCACTCTTTACTGCCTGGAGAAAATTTGAGACGGCTAGAATATTGTAATTGGTTAATGGGAAAGATAGAAAATAACGAAAATTTTTTAAGCAAAATCATCTGGTCAGATGAAACAAAATTTACAAATTCTGGAATGTTCAACAGAAATACGTAGCACTATTGGGCAGTACAAAATCCCGGGCAAAACAGGGCTAGAAGACCACAACATCGTTTTGGAATAAACGTTTGGATGGGTATTTTGGCAAATCGTCTCTTAGGACCAGTTATGTATGAAGAACATTTAAATGGAGAAAGATATTTAAACATTTTACGTACATACGTATCTGACTATATTGACGACAATATCCCATTAAATCAATTACAATATTTATGGTGGCAACAAGATGGCGCACCAGAACACAATGCAGCTGTTGTTAGAAATTTCTTAAATCAAGAGTTTGCAAACCGTTGGATTGGAAATAGGGGAGTTGTTGAATGGCCTGCGAGATTACCTGATTTAAGTCCGCTAGATTTTTTTTATGGGGATATCTTAAAAATAATATTTATAAATTAGATGCGCCACAAAACATTGAAGAATTACGAGACAGACTTCAGAATGCCTTCGATGCAGTTCCTAGAAGAACTATACAAAGGGCAGTACAAAATGCCAGAAGGCGTGCCTAATTGTGCATTACCGAAGATGGCCAGATAATTGAACATTTAGTGTAATTGTTTATTGTTTACTTTTCTATGTATTTTTATTCATGTTTTTGTTATCTTGTATTCGCTACTGTTGAATTTCGTTTCGAAGAATAAAAAATACTTATCATATCTCGTTTCTCTTCGTTAGTGTATGACATTTTTGTATTATTAATGAACAATAAATGAAATGTTTGACAGATTGAAATTCCAAAGGCTACCTTATTTAATCTTATAATTTATTCTTTCAAATAAAACCTAATGTCAAAAACTATAGTCAGCATGTGGTACACGGTTGAAATAAGAAAAAAAAACTCTTTCTGAAGATGTCTAAATCTAATATGGCGCCTATAAGAAATTAGATAGTTGATGATGGCCAGAAAGAAACGAAACGTCGTATAAAAAATTTAGAGTACACCACTGGATAGAGGTTTAGAAATGGCCACAAGGACGTGTTTTTATATTTTCTCTTCAAGGCCAAATGTCGGTGCTACAGGTAAAAGAAGACAATGGGGTTTTCGCGTTTTTTTTTTAAATAACGAGGGTCATTTGTCACAGGTCTATTTTCTTTACGGATTTATAAGAAACACAAAATTTAACAACTTTTCCAAATTTAAACCTATACTCTATCTCCAATAATAAGAGAGATCCCCATGGTGAGGGCCGAAAATGAATCAGTCTGTATACTGACTTCAAAAAAAATCCAAACACACAGTAGAAGTTGATTCATTTTAATAAAATGTTTTCCCAATGCCCGTTTAATCAAACTTAAGAAATGGATGCATTTTCAAACTATAATATTAAAAAATAACAATTTGATTTAATACTGAGTGGGTCCACTACGGTTCCTTATGCATTCGATATCTCTTCGAGACATGCTTGAAATTAAATGATATATGGTATCCTGGGGAATCTCATCCAAGTCTTCTTGAATTCGGTGACGAAGGTAGGTGATTTGGTGGCTGGGGTAAATTACCCAGTCAAGTAACAATTATATACCACGCATGTTCGATTGGTGACAAGTCTGGGAAGTTTTCCGTCGATGAACTACCGGAACCCCCATCATCATCAACTGACGGGCGTTCATTTGTAAAACGGTTATACTACTCATAAGTTTGCTCCAGGCTTAAAACATCCTCACCAAAGGCTTATATAAGCTGTTTTATCACTTTGAAGCAGGATTTGCACGTTCTTTGCTTTTTCACATTGGGCATTGTAGTGTCGCAGAATACCTCAAATACAACTCAACAAAAAATATAAACACAAAAACTTTTTGTCATCACCTAGCAAGCCACCGTTTGACAGACTGATTTAGTATAGATCAGAGGCTCCCAAACTTTTTTTTCTCATAGATCACTTGCCATTTTTTATAGTGCTACTCATTTTGAAAGATTTAAATTTGTAACTATAGCGTGAAAAACAAAAAAAAAACACATTTTAAATTTTATACATTCATTAATCGAAAAAGTTTCGTTGAATAACCGAGCTGCAGATCTTGAGCATCTCCCATTCTCATAATACAAACTCACTAATTCCACACGTTCTTAGATAGAATAGACTATTATTTATAGCATATCGATGCGAGAGCTCGCATCAAGCGTTGCTACAAATAATACAAATCTGCATAATACAAATCTGTTTCTGTACACATGGACATACAGCACGCATTCAGCATTAACTTCAACCACTTATGCATGCGTTTCTGTCTAACGACTTTATTAATGCGAAGTAGCGACTAAAATTCGCTTTCTGCTGAAGTAGTGAATTTTGTCCTATCAAATGACACCAGATAACCTCGTGACATCTGACGGACAAAACAGACTACTCCAATGAAAGTGATTTCTTCACGAATAGCTAAGCTATTACAGAAGAAGAAAAAAACGCATATTAATGTAAGTCCATTAAATCGTCGCCAGGTGGCGCCATATACCAAAAACAAATTAGCATATCTAGTAATAGCTTAGCATATCTAGTAATAGCTTAGAGAAGAAATTACTTTCATCGGCGTAGTCTGTTTTATCCGTCAGATGTCATGAGTTTATCTGGTGTCATTTGATAGAACAAAATTTCCTACTTGACCAGAAAGCGAACTTCAGTCTTTACTTCATAAAGCCGCATTGATAAAATCGTTAGACAGAAACGCATGCATCTGTGGTTGAAGTTAACGCTAGTAAATACCTGCTGCATGTCCATGTGTACAGATACAGATTTGTTCTATGCAGATTTGTATTATTTGTAGCATTATTTATTAATTGTGAATTAACGATTAAACTAAAAATATACTCTACTAAAGAACATTCCATTAAACAATAAAAACGTACAATATGAAACAAACATGTAAATAATTTACATATCTGTAACTATGCACATGGACAATACACCTCGTATTTTCAGCAATTACTTCTGCTTAATACATATGTTTCTGCCAATATAGGCGTCCTCAGCTAAGCTAGTGAAGCAATTTATACAAATTAATACAAACCTGTTATAAACAACTGGTTTGTATCTGTATTTAAATTTACTGAAATAGCCCGCAAAGATCAAGCAAGTTCCGTCCTATAAGAAGACAACTATTTAATAATTGACATCTTACGGGCGAAAGATACATTGTCCGGAGGGCTACCTATCGTTCGAACAGCTATGCTGCTACGGGAAACGATAAAATACGTATGTAGATGTAGTCCATTAACAACCTGCCAGATGGCGGTATATACGAAAAGGTTTTGTTTAAGTATAACAATACGTTAAGCACGTATAAAGCGTTTGTACAATATGAAACAAACATGTAAATAATTTACAAATCTGTAACTATGCACATGGACAATACACCTCGTATTTTCAGCAATTACTTCTGCTTAATACATATGTTTCTGCCAATATAGGCGTCCTCAGCTAAGCTAGTGAAGCAATTTATACAAATTAATACAAACCTGTTATAAACAACTGGTTTGTATCTGTATTTAAATTTACTGAAATAGCCCGCAAAGATCAAGCAAGTTCCGTCCTATAAGAAGACAACTATTTAATAATTGACATCTTACGGGCGAAAGATACATTGTCCGGAGGGCTACCTATCGTTCGAACAGCTATGCTGCTACGGGAAACGATAAAATACGTATGTAGATGTAGTCCATTAACAACCTGCCAGATGGCGGTATATACGAAAAGGTTTTGTTTAAGTATAACAATACGTTAAGCACGTATAAAGCGTTTGTACAATATGAAACAAACATGTAAATAATTTACATATCTGTAACTATGCACATGGACAATACACCGGACAATGTATCTTTCGCCCGTAAGATGTCAATTATTAAATAGTTGTCTTCTTATAGGACGGAACTTGCTTGATCTTTGCGGGCTATTTCAGTAAATTTAAATACAGATACAAACCAGTTGTTTATAACAGGTTTGTATTAATTTGTATAAATTGCTTCACTAGCTTAGCTGAGGACGCCTATATTGGCAGAAACATATGTATTAAGCAGAAGTAATTGCTGAAAATACGAGGTGTATTGTCCATGTGCATAGTTACAGATATGTAAATTATTTACATGTTTGTTTCATATTGTACAAACGCTTTATACGTGCTTAACGTATTGTTATACTTAAACAAAACCTTTTCGAATAAAAACGTAAACAAATATTGTACAAAATAAGTTTCTAAAGCTGAAAACACAAGCAAAAAATGTGGAGAAGAATCACATTAAATTGAAAAACAAGTATAAATTACCCTAGTTACCACAAAAATTTGCGAAATGTCACGAGAGCATTTGAAACAAAATTGTAGTATTATTCTACTCGTATTTTGTTACCAAAGAGCGGACTCGAGCGATTGATGATTCATGGTCCATAGGTGTCTGCCTTGTATTCGCAAGGTTGGTTCGTATTTTTTCAATGGTTCGCAAATAACATTTTGGTAAGTGGTATTTACGTAAAGTAGATTCATCTGGTATATGACGATCAGTATGTTTTGCAAGAAATCTCTTGAGGACTGGATTGTTAAGCTTTTTGAATGAGATATTGGCCGCCATGAAAGTTTTAGACAGTTCATTGTTAAAAGTGTCATGTGCAGATAGACATATTGCTGTGAACTGTGCCTTGGCTTATGAATGCAGTTCACAACAAATGTCCGGATAAACTCAGTCGTCTAATCTTCTAGCTGGAATCTTCGTACCTCAGGTCTTACTCTCAAACAAGCAAGAACGCGTAAAGAAAAATACAAAAATAGCATTAATAAAAGTTCTGTTTTCCTTAATAATATTTATTTAAAAAAAAATCCAAAAAAAATCCCTTTACCGAATGTAAAGAGAGCTAAAGCCAGAATAACTAAAGCTAGGAGGAAACAGTCTGTGTGATAATTACACGCACACAGAGAAAACCCCCCTGTGACTCGCGAGCAAACATAAAAGCTAATAAATACGACGAGATTAAGAAAATTGTCAAATTCGACCTCTAAATTATAACCCCTAAATTCAAATGTCAACAGAAACCAAACTATTGACTACGCGTGTCAAAATTAAGATCATGCGCAACATAACATGATAAAAAATATATATATTCCCTCCAAAACCAACCTGACTACATAACGATTTCGAACATCTTGACATAACAAAAAAAACTCCCTCACAAAAACATGACAATTTTCTTGAATATTCATATACTACTTTAATATCAAAATTATGAAAATTATAATCTATAAATACAATCATCAACAAATTATCGTACTAGCAATTATATAAAACAAATGTGTCCTGTACTTACATCGATATAAACACATTTACACAAAAACTAAGCGAGAGATACCAATACCTAATTATAAAAGAAACAACGAGATCACAAATCCTCGTAAAAATCGTAAATGAATTTAAATGCACAAATAAAAGCACTACAAATCAAATAACCCGACTTTAATCAAATACATCAAGACAAAAAATGAAGTTTTTTATCCATCCACATGCTTTACTAGCTCTGGTAGCTCTGTCGAAAATACCCCGGAAAATCTCGTACATCGGGCACATATAGTACATAATTCTACCACACACAAAAGTGGCACAAAAGCCACACATTTTCAGTCTAAAATAAAATTGTACAGTCCCGATCGTAATAATAAATTCAAACATTATGAACATTTAAATATATACAATAAAATAAAAATACATTTTAATTACATGGCAAAAACAATATAATGTTCAATATAAATCTTCGTTTCTTCGGGGAAAAATCCATTACAATATCTAGATGAGTTTTAGAAGAAACATGTCTCTGCACATTATACTTTTGTGGACGCCTTAAACATAACGAACAGGCACTCCAATATATTTCGGTACCATTACGAATATGCAACCAATCTGTATGGCCTATAATCCATCCTATCATGGTTGCCCTACGAGAATTCTCCATAGTTAATGAAAATAAAGAGAAATACTAAGAACAGAAAGAAATTGACTAAAAAGAAGAAACGAAAACTACTCCAAAAATAAGGTAGTAAATTAAACTTAATATTTATAAAAAAATTATAGGATAAATATACAATATAGTAATTTAACACGGATTTGTTTAAATACTAAACGTTGTAACCAAATAACACTGAAAGAAACGAAACCAGAAACAATCCCTTATAGAAGAGAATAGTAAATATACTATCTCAAGAACAATAAATACTTGTATGTATATGCATGTATAACAGCATATAAACACGAGAATACACTTAGGAAATTAGCGGATATAATTTTTAAGCGATTATTTCAAGAAGTCTAACGAAATAATATATAAATGCATATTCCGTCTTACACACCACTGTTGAATTGAATTTATGAAGGAATGCACACAATGTACTATTCATAGCGACGGAAATAAGTATAACCGTATAATTTGGGAGGTAGGGGATTCATAGTATATTAACCACTATGAATCCCCTACCTCCCAAATTATACGGTTTAATTAAACTACATAAAGAAAATACACCTATACGACCAGTAGTATCGTACGTAAAAGCACCTTGTAGAAATGTGTCCAAACACTTAATAGATTTAATACTTACACACACTAAATTCAAATCTAAGTTCTCCGTTAAAAATTCCCAGGAATTAATTAACAACATTTCAAACTTGCAATTACCAAACAAATGTAAACTAATTCCTCTTGATGTGTCGAATTTGTTCACTAGTATCCCACCCCAGGAGGCAATAGATTTAATTACTTTACAATTAGAACGTAGAAACACGAACATTGTCACAAAGACCGAAATTTTACAGCTCTTAGAAACGTGCCTGTAACAAAACTATTTTCAATTTAAAAAGAAATTTTATAAACAAACAGAGGGTCTAGTAATGGGAAACCCACTAGGCCCCTTATTAGCGGAAATTTTCATGAATAATTTAAAAACTATAATTAGTACACATCCCTTGTTTGGTAATTGTGTATATTGGTTTAGGTATGTTGATGACATATTAATTTGCTTTAACGGTTCAGATAGACAATTAAAAACTTTACATAATTATATCAACACTATTCACCCCAAAATAAATTTTACTATAGAAACAGAAATAAATATAAGCATTAATTTTCTAGATTTAACCATATCACAGAAAACTAATAAACACGAGTTCGCTATATACCATAAACCAACACATACAGATACCACAATACACGCTAATTCTTTTCATCCTATAACACACAAATTATCAGCATAACAATCAATGGTATATAGATTAATTCATGTACCTATGAGTAAAAGTAATTTCGACCTTGAACTAAATAGAATATACACAATAGCATTAAACAATGTTTACTCTATAAATATTGTCAATAACATCCTAAATAGCCAACAAAAATCTAAAACCATTTCCTTAGTTTATCCAAAATTAAAATACAAGATAATTAATTCCTATAATTCAATCACTTACTTAGGAAAAATTTCGAAAAAAATTGGTACTTTCATTAAAAAACTTAATAACGAACATATATCATTTAAAACAGACAATACTATACAGAACATTATTAAAAACAACAAAGATAAAATAGACAAAGAATCAAACTCTGGTGTATATAAGTTAACATGTGAAGATTGTAATAAGGTATACATAGGACAAACGGGGAGGACATTCAAAATTAGGATGAAAGAACACGACAGAAGCCATAAAGAAAAGAAAACAGATTCAACTTTCGCAAGTCATTGTATAGATATCAATCATAGATTTAATATAGATTTCAAAAATTTTACACATTCAAGAAAAAAGTAAAATACTTATCCTGTTAGAAAACTTAGAAATTAATAGATACAATAGTTTAGGATTAGCTTTAAATGACCAACTAGATTTAAACAACTCTCCTCTACTAAATTTAAGATTGTAAAAACTTTTCCACCACCATTTTCCCAATAATTTTCACATAAATATTCAAACTTGTATTGTACATATTCAGTATTTCATCCACCTGATGAAGCCTTTGTATGGCGAAACAATATTGTAGTGGTATTTACAATAAAAGAATTTTTGAAACTAGAAGTTTAATTACTTATTTCTTAGCGTTGTTATTTATAGTTAATAACTTCGTTACGTTAATAATTTTTAAGCTATAATATATAATCCTACGCCCTCTTTCTAATTCTTTGCACCATTAGAGAGAAGAATGTATATAAAGATAAAACGCTAACATAAATTTATTGTCATGTTAATTAATACCAGGTTACGTAACACAAAGTAATTAAATAAAATATGTTATTTTGTACATTTATATTTTATACAGCGGCATACTCAGCGATAATTCAGAAAGATTTTCGTTGGAAGGTACTCGGCGAACATCGATGGCCGCCACACAGACGTCCTCCAACGGTGATTATTAAGAATGATTAGTGTAGTTGAGCTAGCGGTGGTCGTGTCGGCTCATCGAGACCAAAAGACCGACAATAATTACTAAGGCTGCCACTCAAACCACACGCTAGCATTATATCGATTAGTCTATTAAACACTTAGGCCCATTCATCAAAGTCAGTCAGACCTACCATTACGGATGGAGTCGACCCGGAGACCGACAACGTGCTATAACTCTTACCCCTAATAAAATCTAATTTTCACAAAACCAACGTGTTGTTTTCTCTGTTGATGTGTGTATGGGTGCGTGTTTGGGTGTGTTATGGGTTTTGTTATCAGGGCGGTCTAGAGAATTGGAAACTCCCTCAACAATAATTTAGTGTAGACATTACAGGATCTAGTTTTTTTTTCTAAGAAAATAAAAGCTAGTTATTTTTAAGTATCTTTACCTAAAAAAAGATTAATGCGGCTTGAAAACGTTGTAAATCTAATATGCTCGGAGATAATTTTTGAGATTCGGCAAGTAAGTCGTCTAGTGAATAATAAAATTAAAAAACCCTTACCACAATAGAATTTAATGATTCTAAATACGTATTTCTACAACCACGTTGTCATCTTCACTAGAAAAAACAGTGTAACACTTGAACGCACAAAAACACTCACAGAAGGATTGTTCTGAACGTCTTCTGGTTTAACACTAAAATCTTCAATCTTAAATGTTACAAAAATTACCTACATTTTGGTAAACCCCACCTATTCATGCAAGAGCATTAACCCATTATTTGTAAATTCTATAGAAAAACCGTTTAGAAATATTATAAAAAGCCGTAATTTAACATACATTAACAATCCAATTATGAAACTAATCCTTAAATTATGTTGAAATATAAATTTGGAAATTAATGTTGAGTCAGAATATTTTAATGGCAAATATTGTAATGAAACGAATTTAAAAATAAATTCCATGAATTCGAATATTTTTTAATGGTTTTCCTATTTTTCTTGCTTTAATAACATCTAACTGTCAATTAACTCAATTGAAGAAGAACCTGGTATAGGACCCAAATCTGCGTTAATTACGTTATTCCTATTTTTAAAGATGAAAGTGCTCTCGAAACTATCTAATTCGCGGGGGCGTATGACGTTTTTTATTAATCTCAGACAGTCAGATGTTACGTTGTGATCTGATTCAAGAATATGTCGGGCAACACTTGATTTTTCAGGTCTATTGAATCTAATATGCGAAACATGTTCTTTATAACGAGTTAGAATCGAACGTTTTGTTTGGCCGACATATTTTTTATCACAATCCTTACAATTTATTTCATAGATTCCAGATTTGTTGTTTACCTCAACTTTGTCTTTCGCGTTGCCTAAGAGAGATTTTAGGGAGTTATTCGACCGAAATGCTACTTGAACATTATATTGTTTAAAGGTTTTACTTAAATTTTTCGTAGTTTCGTGAAATGGTAAACTAATAAATTTTTTGCTCGAATCAATTTGAGGTAGCAAACATGTGGAATCCCGAATTGTTTTTCTTACTTTATGTTTTCTAACTAGCTTGTTTATTATTTCTGAATCGAAACCGTTGTAACTCGCGATTTTCTTAATTAAAGTTAATTCCTTTTCATATCTATCCTTTGTCAATGGCATGCTTAACAAACGATTGATAAGAAAATTGAAAGAGGCACTCTTGTGCTGAAAAGTATGGTTTGAATCTGCGGTTATAAATCTGTTGACGTTGGTTTCTTTTCGGTAAATATCAAACTCTAAGTTTTTGTCATTCCTAATTACTAATGTATCTAAAAATGGCAAACCTCCGTTGTTTTCCTTTTCAACCGTGAATTTAACAATAGGAAATTTTGAATTTAATTCTGTTACAAAATAATCTAAGTCGGGACAGGAAGTCGTCTAGTAATTATTATTTTTTCGAAAGTATATCTAACGTACGAGAACTGATTGATCAACAGCTCCATTATGTGAGCTGTGAGGACAGAAACAAGTTCTGATCTCAAAATAGGTATAAAACCCCTTACCATAATTAATAATCGTATCTTAAATACGTATTTCGACAACTATGTTGTCATCATCAGTAGTTAAAATCACTAATTGAAATGTAGAACTTGCGGCACAGTAAAATGAACACAGGATAATACGCTGAATATAAACATACACATAACCAAAACTCGAATTACATCAACTTACCTCTCTCCAGAAACGGCACATATGTGTTTATTCTCACTCCCTCAACTTTTTCTGCCTCTCTTCAAAGAATGAAAAGAGACAAATATGGGATAGGATCGTTGTCCGAGTTGACAATATTAATTTTGTTTTTAATTATATGAATGTTTTTATATATGTATATCTAGCTCTCTGGGGTTATTGATCTGTTTGACCAGTTTTAACCTTTCTACCGTGATGCTATGATCCGTATTCAATACATGGATTGTAATGTTAGATTTTTCTGGTCTATTAAATTTAATTTGCGATATATATTCTTTAAAACGGATTATTAATGAGGGTTTTGTTTGACCTATATATTTAAAATTACAATCACCGCAATTAATTTCGTATAAACCAGATTTAAATTTAAAATTTATTTTATTTATTGCATATAATAGATGGAGTAATACGAGGATTGAAATAGAAGAAAATAAGAAATAAAATAAATTAGGAAATAAATACGGGAAGTGGGAGAGCATCATCTGAGAAGCAAAGATGACCTGATATAAAATGGAAAACAGCGACAAAAAAGGACATTCAAGATTCCTTCATTCACTTCGACATTTATCACTTAGCCTACATCCAATATTTCAGCATTCATTTCGATGTTAACGGTTTGAACAAATTTAGATTTGCATTAAGAAAGTTTATCAACAATTATTATTATATATTTACAATTACAAGTAGAAGCATTTTTGATTTATAATTATTAATATTGTATTAAACATTTTCGTTATACAGTTAGTTTAATTTATAATTGTATTGAAACTCTATTCAAGGAAAAGTATTACGAAGAATAGGGGCAATATTCGAGTAAGTAAATATAACGCACAATATAATTTGGTGTCTATAAAATTTAAAATAAAATATTTATGGATTATTAATTTTAATAAATTAACGATAAATAGACCACTGTGGGTGTAAATTTATGCATGCTATCTGAGAAAGCAAGTAGGAAGTTAGGTTTCCACGAGTGATCTCATAATATCTATGAAATTAAATTTTGCAATCAAATATTCACTGATAAGTAGAGCTGAGGATTTTGCGGTACGGCAGGACCGTATGTAGTGCATCCCCACCAGCGTATAAACACGATGCAGCGAAACACTTTAGTTAGTCGTGAACTGGCAACGTGATCGTGTGTTGTCTTGAGCTCTATTTAATAAGTATGACGGACGTGCCCAAGCCAAGAAAGCGCCCATTGTATAACGACGTGAAGAAATTTATCCGAGACTTTCCCGATTTGTATTATAATGGAGCAAAAGTGGTTTGTAAATTATGCGATAAACAGTTACTTTGCTGGGACAAATACGACTGTAAAAAACATGTTGAAAGTGTACACCACAAAGACAAAAAAAATAATGTGCTGTCTAAAACGCAATTCATTTTCGATTTATTGACAATGCTACTCGTCTGCGATGTGCCAGTTCACCTGCTAGATAAAAAAGCCTTTCACGACTTTTGGAATAAATACAGTTCCAACATAAAGCTACCGTCACGGAGAACGTTACTCACCTATTTACCAATTGTGCGTAAGGACATTGAAAACAGAATGAAAGCAGTAGTAAATGATAAACAGTTATGGGTATGTGTCGACGAAACGACAGATTGAAAAAAATATTCTATTGTGAATATTATAGTGCGTGTACTAGATCCTGTCAAATCAACATTTCCCATTTTATTAGCCAGCAAAAGATTGGAAAAGTGCACTAGCGAAGTAATTACGAAGGTAGTGCTCGATACGCTACAAAAATTTCAAGTTTCAACTAATCAACTCCTGATGTTTATGAGCGATGGTGCTGCGACAATGCGTTCTGTAGGCCGTTCTCTTAAAGCAGATTGTGAGAGACTTTAGCATGTGACATGTAAAGTTCATGCTTTACACCTTGTGGCACAAACTATTCGGCAATGTTATCCAGAGGTGAATGCATTAATAGCAACCACAAAAAAAGTGTTTCTAAAATCTCCCAAACGAATTCGAGAGTTTCACAGTCGGTGCCCTGGTATTCCCGAACCACCAGAGCCAATCCTTACACGTTGTGGAAGTTGGTTAAAGGCAGCATTTTATTATACCAAGTATTTCCAACAAATAAAATCTGTGGTTCTACAATTCAATCCTGCCGAAGCTGTAGCCATTAAGGAAAGCCAGAGACTCTTTCAAAACCCTTCCCTTGATGCAGATTTACAAACTATTTATAACAATCATATAGGATTGTTTAACGCAATCGAGAAATTTCAAAATACTGCATTATCGTTAGCGGAGTCACTGCAAATACTGGACGATGTACACGCCCAGCTATGCGCAGTAAATGACAACAAAAATGTTAATGTAATAGAAAAGTTCGAGAGTGTGATAAACAATGATTTTGATTTTACCAGATTAAAACAAATTAGTAATGGTGCAAGTGTAGATTCGGTTTCTATCTATAAAGATTATTTTAATTGTCCGTGTGTTACATCCGTAGATGTCGAGCGGTCTTTCTCAAAATATAAAAAAATTTATTCATCACGGCGTACATCGCTCACCGCTACAAATATGGAAACGTATCTAATGCTACAAACTTACTGCAAGTCTTATCCACTTGGCGCTCTGCTATAATAATCGTAAATAAGGTAAGTGTGTTATTTATATACAGTACACATAACTGACATACCTAAGTGATATAAATAGCGAATGCATGTAAAGCAATAAAATCACGCATGCATCACCGATCGAAACAAGGTCATTATATTCGTGCGTTTAACTGAATACTATCCTGGCACACCGCAAACATCCCCAGCTCTACTGATAAGCATAAAATAAAACTTATATATATATAGTGAATAATTAACTAAATTGAGTGGGTTAGCGTTCTGTCAAATAAAAACTCATTTACATCAAACTCTATATTTCATAACCATTGGTTACTTCTTCAGGTGAAGATATAAGAGTAACAAGATCCACAATATATTAATTAATATGCTAATAATAAAATACTTACAAATACAAATTAGCAATGGCATAACTAAACATGTTAAAATCGATTATTTTGGATTAAATTAATTAGGTATTGGCTTTATGTCAAACTTTTAAAAACGTGTATTCATTAGGGTGGTCTTTAGATGTATGGAAGAAAATTTTTTTAAGTTATAGACCGTAACTCCCACTAGAAATGTTTGTTTTTATGTAAAAATACGGTATGCAAAAAATTATGCGTATCGAACAAAGGGAAGGCGTGGCGCACCGCCTCTCAAGGGACGCAGCAGCGCCATCGTACGGACAGTGTAGGAACTCGACTTTCACTTAAACAGGCGTCGAATAACACTCTGAATTTAGAAACAAGTATCAGTAGAAGCAAGCATATTTGAAAGAGTCCGATAGACATCTTGAGTACTATCTTAACGTTCGAAGGGTGATTAGTAGAGAACGGACACGCTTACCACATGACGCAAAGCCCAGTGCAGTACTGGCGAAAGGCTGTATTTCTAAAATATTTAATTTTATTTATATAATTGGAAAACGAACAGGGGGTGATCTATAAAATTACGAAATACATATTTATTTGTTGAAAAGTTGTATTTATAAAGTTTTTAATTTTATTTATATAATTTGAAAACATACGGGTGGTGATCTATCTATCTAAAATTACGAAATACATATTTATTAATTAATTTTATTTTTATAATTGGAAAACAAACGGGTGGTGATCTATAAAATTACGAAATACATATGTATTTGTTGAAAAGTTGTATTTTTAAAGTTTTTAATTTTATTTCTATAATTGGAACATTTTTATTTGTTCATTTTGTCGTTCAAGTTGAGTAAAGGAGTATTAATATTGACTAGCAATAGTTTCTCAAGGTTTTCTTCTGTCAATTTTGTTCTCTTTGAATTAAGTACATCCTTATAAATAGAAAACGTCCTTTCTACATCGCAACTGGTTATAGGTGCATACTGGAAATATTCTTTTATTTCTTCATATTTAGCCGTTAGATTTTGTGGAATTGTCTCCATACATAATTGCTGCAATGTAATTAAATCTGGATTTCTATTAAGAATTGCTTCAAACTTTTGCCGAAGGCCACATCCGAAGTCACTTGGAATACTTTTCAAATTATTAACAGCCACATCTAATGTGGTTAATCCGTCATTTAATTTGAGATTTCGATTTTCAAAATAAGTGATTAGTTTTGGCAATTTTCCAAAGTGTTCGTGAAGAAAGTACAACTGATTTTTTAAATTTGGGATTTGTGTGAGCTCCTTGCACTCACCAATACTTCTAGCATCCTCCTTTAGCAGTGTTACGAAATGTTTTAGACTATCGAAATTCTCAGCATAATAACTAGTAGCTTCCAGCCATGTTCCCCATCTAGTTATTACTGGAGTGGGAGGCAGTCACAGAGATAGAAATTTTTCCCTGAAAAGAGCTACTCTCAATGGTGCTTTTCTGAAAACTTTTTTAAAAGCTGATACAAGTCTATAAACTTCCGGAAAAGTGTCTCTGATATATTCACAGATTCTGCGGAGAGCATGTGCTACACAAGTAATATGCAGCATATTAGGATATGTCTTAGGAATAGTCTGCCTGTTTTTAACATATACGCAGCACTGTCACTGACAAATAAAAGTATTTTTTCTCACTGATTAGATGGTTAGGTGAAATACTCGAGCGTGATTTTGAAAGATCTAAACAAAGACAAAAATATATGTGTATTTTTAATAAACAGATGATAAATGTTTTTTAGTTTAAGTAATGAGATATATTAAGTTTAAGTAAATGACTTGTGAAAATATTAAGACACAATAAAAGAATTTTTAACAATTTACATCTCGTTGTATTATTTCTTTACATTTACATCGGATGCTAAGCCTGATTATGTAGAACCCGAAAGATATAGCTGTAAAATACACAAACAATATACAGAGTCTAAAGAAATATGCTTGAGTAACTGCCCACACAACAATCATTTATTTCATTTACATACACAGGTAAAACTCATAGCAATACGTATACCGACAATTTGGATTCGTATAAATCTACCCAATAAAAAAAAATTAATCGAATCCATCCGATATCTTGTCCATTCCCTTCTTCAATCCGCAAGTTTTTTGTCTGCATCATCTCGTTTCACCGCGCTCGCTAAACAATTGCATTACAACGATCCCAAAAGTCTCAGGATATATATTAGCGTGCAACGGATACCGGCAAGGCATTATGAAGCATTGTGGTGGTATTTTATTTTGCTCACGCACGGAGAACAACCTCCGCAGTTGCCTCATTGCGCCTCGTTGCCGACGCGCACTTACACACACACACACACACACACACACAGACACAAACTATAATCGCCAATTCAGCGACAGGGCCATGAATTGCTGCGGCACATGCAATTATGGCCCGTAAATCAACCGACACAAATGGAGTTATATTAGGACTTTTATTAGTTATGCCCCGATATGAAGAAAGTTCTTTATTGCTTCGGTCGCCCTGTCGGCCGTTCCGAGACCAACACACTCACATGCACACAGAAAAAAAGTTACGGTATTAATAATAAAAGGCGCACATAATTTTCAATTGTATAATCCTGTCAGCTCAAAAATATGGGCGATAAATCTTGTTTAAAGTTTACGCGTTATATATATCTATATATATATATATATATATATATATATATATATATATATATATGTATAGTAATATACATGTGTATATGTATACAATACAGTTATCCTTTCCGTATCTATAAGGCGTTCTCTTGACTATATTTAGTTTAATGGCTGAAACATTAAAGTCTTTTATATCATTTTACCATGAATATGTCAGTGCAAGATCATAAATAAGTATTATGACTCGTTAATATCTGAGGATGTATTCAATAAGCACTTTTTATATTAAACATATTTTTCTGCATTAAATACGTCTACAATGTTGTAATAAATTGTAGAATTGAATTAATATTGCTGTATTTAGAAATGGAAATAATAATAGAACTCAAACACAGCTACAAGGTGTGGTTATAAAATAACGAGACAGATGCTACAACAGACGAACTACGCATGCGTCAAAGTTGTACGACTGACAGCTGTGTAGCGTCAATACTTCTCCTTCGATTGCTGCCGCTCCCGTGTCTATAAACATAATAGTGTGGACGTTGCTTTCATCTGTTTATGATCAATTCTTTATTGTTTTAGCCGAAAAGTGATAAGTAGGGAAACCCAAATATGTAAGTGGAAAACCCAAAAATATGCGCATAAATATGCAAATCGTTTAATCAAAATATGCACAGAAAATGTTAAAAATATGTAAATAAAAAGATACTTATAATTAGAGCAGACAAATTTCCGTGCGCGCCATGAGCGCCGATGTGAGGATGATTGTATTGCATCGGAACTAATAAAAAGCATTCAGTATGTGTTTGGTACTAGCTTAGACTGCATGTAAGTGTAAGCATACGTAATAAAATGTCGTCGACACATAAATCCAGAAAACAACCGTTGTCAGACGAAGTGAATAAATTTATTATGGATTTCCCGGACTTAATAAACGATGGCTCAAAAATTAAATGTTTAGTGTGCAATACATATCTAATGTGTTGGGCAAAAACACATTGTAAAGAACACGTAAGCAGTTCGAAGCGCAATAATAACAAAATTAATCGACAACAGTTTATACATGAACTATGTGTAACTATGATTGTGTGTACACTGCCGTTTACCTTGTTAAGTAATGATTCATTTATTTCATTTTGGAATAAATACGCGAATCAAACATTACCGAGCACGACAACGTTACGAAGGAATTTACAATCGGTGCGTAAATAAGTTGAAAATAAAATCAAAGCCGAACTGAAAAATAAAAAACTGTGGTTATGTATGGACGAAACAACTGACAGCAAAAACAATCTGTAGTTAATGTGATGGCGCGTAATATGGAACCACATCAACCAATGTCTTCAATTTTATTAGCATCCAGACGACTAGAACAATGTAATGCCGAAATAATTTCAGAGGTGCTATTAGATACTTTGGAAAAATTAAAACTTTCGAAAGACCAAGTATTAATGTTTATGACCGATGGTGCCGCAACCATGTGTTCTGTGGGCCGATCTCTTAGAAAATATTGTCCTAACTTGTTACATATTACTTGTAAACTCTATGCTCTACAACTTGTGGCAGAACATGTTCGTAGATGTTACCTACAGGTAGATAGTTTAATATCGAGTACAAAGGCAGTATTCCTGAAATCTCCAAAACGTATTCGCAAATTTCACGAATGGTGTCCCCATAGCCCGGAGCCACCACAGCCGATTCTGACACGTTGGGGTACATGGCTACGGGCGGGGTTTTACTATCATGAACATTTTGAAAAAATTAAGGACGTGGTTTTATCGTCGATCCGAAAGAAATTGCATCTGTCAATACAAGCCAGAAAAAATTTTAAGATGCCAAGATTAAAATGGATTTACAAAGTATTCGTGAGAATTACTTGGGACTAGAAGAAGCAATAACAAAATTAGAAAATTCGTAAATCGTTAAAGATATTCACGCACAACTGTGTGGTGTAGAAGACGAAAAAGTGAAAGTGTCAAAATTAAATTTGAAAGTGTTTTAGACAGAAATGCAGATTTTGACACCTTAACACGTATTTGTGAGGGCACGTCTACAGATGCAATAAGTTGCTTAAAAAAGTATTTTGATTATGTGAATATAACATCACTAGATGTAGAACGCTCGTTTTCCGAATATAAACATATTTTTTCCTCACGGCGGACATGCTTTTCAGAAATAACCTTAGAAACGCACCTGATGTTGAAAATATACAATCGTGTTTCTCCAGTTTGTCAATCCTTGGAAGACGCTTAAAACGGTAAGTGTTTTTTTCAATCCTCTGTCGTGCACACAATCACTGATTTCATACATTTTCCATTTTATTTATAGGTACATACAACGCTGCTATAATATGTACTATTCTTATTTTTCGTATGTTTATGTATATTACTTTAATAGCAGAAAACCAAATGTATATTTAATTATTTCTGATAGAATAAATGTCTCTACTTCTATACTTATATCGGTAACAAGCTCATGTTGCGTCCCTATTCTATCGCATATTCTAATATATTACGAATTACACTCTCCTACCGGCGCTAATGGCGCGCACGGAAATTGGTCTGCTCTAGTGATAAGAGACGATTCCTATATTAGACTTTTAGCGGAACCATAGACGAAGAACCCTTTTCACAGAGAAATATCTCTATCAGAATAAATATTTAATTAGTCTTGCATATTTGCGAATAACATAAAACCAGTTAAACACGAAATAAACTTTGTAACAATTTTGACAGATCAGATTTACTTTTCAAGGCTTACTTCTACAATTTTTCTTGATAATGATCAATTTAGAAAATAATTATTAATAACTCTAAAACTATGAGAGATAGACATAGGGAACCTATACTTATACGATGTAAAATGTTTATCTACTTACTGTGGCGTGCTCATCTACAGGCTGTTTTATTTAAAGAAATCGATTTTTCTTTAATTAAACATTACCTAAATAATCAATAAATTTCGAACACCTTTTATTATATTATTATACCTTTCGCTGTATCCAGCAGAAATATGACGTTGTTCAGAACTAATACGCCTGAGATATGTGGTTTTATTTAGTACATTGAAAAAACAAAAAAATTCACAAAAATCTAAATAATTCAAAAACGGTTAATTTTTTGCAAAAGAAACCATAATATAAAGTGTTATAGTACTTTTCAAGGAATCTAAAGAAGCAATAAAAATTTCCTTTTAAAATATCGAAGTTGGCTATGACTTCCGGTATAACCGAAAGTAGTTCATGAGTGTAAATATTTTGAGGAATGAATTAATAGCCGTTTTAGAGGTTCTTTTTCCAAATAATGAGGATCCACATTTGCCATATCGTAGAATCTGGTATCAACAGGATGGTGCTCCTCCGCACTATACGCTACCAGTAAGGCAATACCTCAATAATACATTTCCTAACAGATGAATTGGAAGAAGAGGGACAATTGAATGGACTTCTTCTTGTGGGGTTAGTTAAAATCAAAAGTCTATGCGACACAACCGGAAAATTTGGACGTTTTACGACAACGCATCATCTACGAAACCAGACTAATCACTCCCGAAATATTACAGAATGTGCGAAATGGAATTTATTATCGCTTAGGATTTTGTCAACAAAATGAAAGAAAACATTTTGAGCATTTGTTATAAATTTGATACTGAAAATGTCAAAAATAAAACTTAGAATTAGAACACAATTTACTCAAAAATTTTCTAATGTAACATACCAAAATTTTTATATCATCGAATAAGAATTGTAAAAGCTTTCAAAATCCATAAAAAAAATGGGGTTGTCATTTAAAAAAATTATCAATTACGTCATAACTTATTCAAGGTTGACGGAAAAAACAAAATGGTAGCATCTAAATATAGCTAATAAAAAACATTAATCGACATATCTTAGTATTTTGTCAAATAATGCACAATAACCTTACTACGGGCTTGTGTCCATACTTTACGGACGCACTGTTTTATATATATATATATATATATATATATATATATATATATATATATATATATATCAAACATACACATAAGCGTGTTTTCAAAAATCGTTAATTAAATTCTAGAACGCAAGGTGTTTAAAAAACCATTAATGATAATGTTTGTTGTACGGCACATCAGCGCCTATTAAATTCGAATTAAGATATAAAACAATGGAAGACAATGCGTTTCATTGTCCACGTTTTGCATGGTTATTTTTATTGTTTCTCACTAGATTGGTAACATAAATTAATGCATTGTGATGAAGGCGTTCTTTGTTTATTTTCAATTCAGACACGTTTTCTGTAATCTATCCATCTAGACTGTTATAATTTTGCACGCGATATACGGCTCAAGAGCATACACGGCCGCCTAAAAGTAATAGAAATATAAGAAAAATACAAATACAAAGTAAGTAAGTAAATGTGAAAAATTGCCGAAAGATAATGCGTGGAACATTGAAGTTAACACCAGAAGGCAAATGCGAATAGTCAATCTGACCACTGATTAATTTACATAAACAATAGTTCATTCCTCAATTCGAATAAGTGCCAGGTGTTCTGAAACTTAGAAATGTTAAAACCGACGTTGAATTCTCTCCACAGCAACATTTTGAGCATTGTAAAATGTATACAGTGAAAGTCATTTATAACGACGTCGCTTATAACAACAAGTTGCAGTTTTGATGCAGCAATACATACCAATTATTATATACATACATATTTGTAAGCGACTGGTGTTGTTCAAATTACGTTATTTGTTACATGTATGTATGTGTGTCAACACAGAATGACACCTGCAAAAAAGAGAAAAGCCTTATCAATACGTGACAAATTTGCAATAATTACACGCATAAAAAATGGTGAGGCTAATGTGGAGTTTGCAAAAAGCTTTGGTCTATCGCATTCCACTGTATCTACGATTTGGAAAAATCGAACAAAATCTGAAGACGCCTTCAAAAATAATGTTCAAACGAATAAGAAGTTAAGATGCTCTCAATATGATGACATAGATAAGACACTCTTGAGATCGTTCAAAGAGATACGAAGCCAGGGTATTCCAATAACAGGGCCCATCTTACAAGCCTAAGCCAATGATTTCGGCAAACTTTTAGGACTGGAAAACTTTGAATGCTCAGAAAGTTGGATCAAACGATTCCGAAACCGTCACAATATTGTGGGTCACTGTCTCTGGTGAATCTGCATCTGTATCCGAAAGTACAACTGATGAATGGTTGAAAAATGTTTTTGCAGAGATACGTAAAAACTACACGGATGAACAGATATTTAACGCGGATGAAACCGGATTATTCTTCAAAATGACTCCTAACAAGACCCTAAAATTTAAAGGAGAGAAATGCTCTGGGGGTAAAATGTCAAAAGACAGGGTCACGATATTGGTGGTCGCCAATATGACCGGCACCATTAAAAAGAAGCTGCTTGTGATTGGAATATCAAACAATCCCAGGTGTTTTAAAAGCATGAAGAGACTTCCTGTCGATTACAGATCCAACAGACGTGCCTGGATAATGTCCGAAATATTCGAGAAGCTTTTATGAGACTGGGATAAGGAGCTAAGTGCGGCAAAGAAGAAAATTTTGTTGTTGGTGGATAATTGCAGCGCTCATCCTAATGTTCGGAATTTGAAGGCCATAAATTTGTGTTTTCTCCCACCAAATACAACTTCCGTTCTACAGCCTCTTGATCAAGGCATAATAAGGAACTTCAAAGTGCATTTCCGAAAGGCTTTAGTCATGAAAATGATAGAGAATGCAGATGAAAACAATGAAATAAAAATTAATATTCTAGATACCGTCATGATGATATCCACAGCATGGGATGCAGTTTCACAAAATACAATTGTTAATTGTTTTTGACATGTTGGATTTCTCCCCTCAGTGGCTATTCAAGAAGAGGATCATTTTGAAGACGAGGATAACATTCCCTTGGCACAACTGATTCGAGAAGCGTACGTCGTGGACACTGATTCAAATGTTACATTTGATGACTTTGTTGACGTTGATAAAGACTTGGCAACATGGAGAGA
Organism: Melolontha melolontha; assembly: GCA_935421215.2. Classification (NCBI taxonomy): domain Eukaryota; kingdom Metazoa; phylum Arthropoda; class Insecta; order Coleoptera; family Scarabaeidae; genus Melolontha; species Melolontha melolontha. The sequence continues at coordinate 134,454,758 of OW285240.1, read as the reverse complement.
GCTAAATAATGAAGATTTAGTTATGAATTTAAAAGGTTTAAAAACAGAAGAAGAAGCATACGAGATCGATGAAGATCAAGATGACCCTGGGATGGAATTCGAACCACCATCAACATTGGAGGCCATTAAAGCTTTGAAAATAGTGCGAAACCACATTTCATTTAATGACAAGTTGAATGAAGTTTACATTAAGAATGTCATAATATTGGAAAGGGCCTTAGAAGTGAACTATTTTTTGCAATCCAGTAATCAAACAAAAATTACTGACTTTTTTGGAAAATAATTTGTTCATGTGTATGTAATTGTTTTTTGTTATTTATAACTATGTGCTATAATACAATTATCTTCATTTATAATAAAATGCATTCAGACACTTGTGTGTTGTACCTTATTACATATTAGAAAAAAATGCATATAACGACGTCCTTATATAACGACGAAAATTGTCGGTCCCTTGGTCGTCGTTATAATCGACTTTTACTGTACCATGTAACAGATCTGTATTCAGGCTTGTTCACAACAAAGTTTCTCAAACTGAGAACCTATACATATGATTCTGCAATACGTGTGCAATAAGAAATGCGTTTTCGTTGTAAATAATCAAAGTTAGTTTTAAAAATACTTTATTCATTTTACAAATTTCGAATAACTGGGAAAATGTCACCTGTAGAAATGTAAATTGTTGGTGAATAAATTACTTTTAGCGCAACCCATCAACAACGACGTTACGAAGTGCTTGATTAACTTGGGTCTTTCCGCCTCTCACGTATCAGGGTGTTTCATTTATGTAAGTCCCTTCACCTCCCACTTATCAGAGTGCTAGATGTCCCCTCGCCTCATCATCTTTCAGTTAAAGTAAGTGCTCAAAATGATGGCCTTCGACTTCAATGCACTTATTAATCCGAATTATAAATGACTGTAGATAACTCAGAAGTGTATCTTCTTGAATTTCGGCACAAGCGTTTCTGATTCGCTCAATCATATTTTGACGTTTTGTTGGTATTTGATTGTATATTTTGCATTTGATATAACCCCATAAACAGAAATCTGGCGAAGTAAGATCTGGTGATTTAGCAGGTCAATTTACTGAACCAGCTTAACGATCCAGCGACCATTTATACATTATCTCGCTTTTTACCGTTGGTGTCCTCATCGATGTGATATTGCAGTCAGTCCTTCTTAGAAAATCACTAGATTACAGAACTACGCCCCAGTGGCGGCTCTTTAATGAGAGCAAGTGAGCAATTGCACCGCCTGGAATTATGAAACAAAACAAACCAAGCGGCGACTAACTGTGAAAGTATTTATTTATTATGTATTCATAGTTATTGACGAGGAACGTGGCCGCTAACAACGTACATACACCGAGCGTCATCACAGATATACTGAGGAGCAAAGCCCTACTCTTGCTCATATAAGGCATTAACATTACATTGATGGGGGGGAGAACTGTATTTTGCCGTACTTCAATGTCGTATAATACATAGCATTGGAGCAACTGAACCAGACTGCTCTCGGGCGTTTGTTACAATGAATACGGTATCTTTTTTACAGAACAACTCGTTTTCGCGTTTAACGTATAATCAAAAAATCACAGTAAAAAATCTAAAACGGCCGATGCCTTAATTATGTTTAGAAAATAAACAATCTGTTAAAGGTAAAGACGTTATAAGAAAATTCAAAATGAATATTTATCAGAAAAATGACTGGATTTGTGGGTGTGAAATTAAAAATACTTTGTTTTGTTTTCCGTGTCTTTTGTTTGGTGGTGAACCGTCTTGGTCAAAGAACGGAATAAGAGACTTAATTCATCTTAGTGCTAAAATTAGTAAACATGAAAATTCCGAAGGGCATTTGAAAAATATATTTAGTCTAAGACTGTTAGGAAAAAATAACATTCAGAATGTTTTAGATTCATCATATAGAAAAGCAATTCAACAACACAATGAAAAGGTAACAAAAAATAGGCATGTGTTAAATTTAATAATAAATTGCATTAGATTTTGTGGCGCGGTTGAACTGGCACTTCGGGGTCATAATGAACAGAAAACGTCGAATAACAAGGGCATTTTTCGGGAATTGATAAATTTTACGGCAGAATTGGATAAATCGCTCAGAGATCACATCGAAGCAGCACCGGTTTTTAAGGGATTATCAAAAACGATACAGAATGAGCTGCTTGATGCAATGTTGAACGTGTATCATGAACAAGTTGCCAGTGAAATTAAAGCAACCGACTTCATATCTGTGATAGCTGATGAAACCACAGATGTGTCCAATCAGTTTCAGTTGGTGGTTGTTTTAAGATATATTGTGAACGCGAGACCGGTCGAAAGATTTTGGAAATTTCTTCTGCCTAGTGGACATGATGCTAATTCTTTATCTGCCTCCATCCTTAACGAAATTAGTTTGCTTGCTGATGACCCAGAAAAACTGATTGAACAGAGCTATGATGGGGCAGCAGTCATGAGTGGTGCTATTAACGGCGTGCAAAGACATGTCCAAGACCAGTATCCAAGGGCTAATTTTGTACATTGTTATGCACATCAGACAAATCTAATTATGTCACATGCTACATCGAGCAGTAGTAATTGCAGAATTTTTTTTGCCAATCTGACGGGATTATGTACATTTTTCTCCACTTCACCACAACGAGCTGCAAAATTGGAAGAATTCCTTCAGAGAAAAAGCTTATCTTGTTCTTCAAAAATAAGATGGAACTTCAATTCTAGGACAGTGAATACAATATATGAGCACCGAGAAGAAATAATTGAAGCTCTAGAACAAATCGAGGGAGAAGCTAGTTTACAAACTACCATTCATCAAGCTAGTTCCAATTTGCGAATTTTAGAGGAGGAAAATTTTATCTATTGGTTAACTTTCTTTCATAAAATTATGCCACATGTGGACATATTGTTTAATCAATTACAAAATATCAATACAGATGCATTAAAAATCAAGAATAATTTAGATAATCTTGAACGCGCTATTGGAAAAATTCGAACCAAAATCGCTGACACAGATAATCAGTTGGTTAAACAAAATGACCCAGAACTGACTCCTCGACCATCAAAGCGGCGAAGAGTAACTGGTAGCCAAAGAAGGAGGAAACTATTGAAGTGTGCGATATTATTTTGCTAGAAATAAAAACTAGATTTCGGTATACAGCGCACTTAATATTAGCAATCTGAATTTCTTTTAAACAGTTCTCTTCTAAAAAAAAATTTCCGGAAGATTGCCTTAAAGAAGCAATAAAATTTTATGCATGCCTCAATGAAAGCAGACTACGAACTGAATTAAGCGTTCTATATTCTAGAGAAGAATTTAGGCAAAATATAGAAGTCGGTGCTGTAGGTCTGCTAGGTCTTCTGCTGGATGGATTAAGCGACACCTTTAATGAAGTTGTTACGCTTTTAAAAATTGTCATTACAATCCCAATGACAACGTTCGAAGCGGAACGCCAGTTTTCACGGTTGAAGAAAATAAAAACTTTCCTGAGAAATACAATGAAAGAAGAGAGATTAAATGCCCTTACTATGTTATCTTGTGAAAAAGAATGTATAAATGATTTCCCAAACTTTAATGAAAAAGTGATAGAACTGTTCTGCTAGTCAAAGACACGTAAAATGGACTTCGTTTATCGTCAGATGTAATAACTGTGTAGTGTAATATTTACTATTCCCTCAAAACAAACTCTACAATGAACAGTACCTGTCTGGAACAGTACGTCGGTGAAATTTATAAGGATTGGGTAAGCGTTTTCGTATTACACTTTTTAATTTTGAAATTATACACTCCCTATGTGAACCACCCCGAGCCGCCACGCTACGCCCACTTGAAAACCGACGTTTACTTTTGTGAGACAACCGCCTTAAGTACTTTTTATATTGTATTGTACTTTTTGACGGCAATGTATATTACATAACACGACAAGTAAAAAGACCATAAAAATCACACAATAAATAAACCCGAAAACTCTAACGTCCGATTTTATTGTGGCATGAGATACAATTTTATAGTTCTAACAGTTTACACGCAGAGAACGTTTAACGTTATGCAATTCGACGGCGAGGTTGTTTACTTGCAAAGATCTGCGCGATGCTATCGGGTGTCGTTGTTTATTGGACACGGTGCTGTACCCCTACCGGGTGAAGATTGCCTGGATGAAAAACAGCGAAACGCGTCGTAAAACATTGATTGACATCAATTTGAAAGCACGTTTTTGCGAAATCATCGTGCCGTTCTCGTAAACTGTAATTTTCAATGTGCGCGATTCTGGCCACGACCAACTTTCACCGGATCGAGGCAGACAGTAACGCTGTATAGTGACAGTAACAACAATAACAATCTGATGGCGGTAAAAGTAATTGGATTAAATGCTGTTGTCGTCGAAATGTGAGAGTAAAAAATACGCGTAATGGTTGTAGACAGTTAATTAAAGAAATTGAAAATGGGACGGGCTTGTCGACGGATGTAAATTAATCACCTATCACCTATGTATTTTCGCGCATTTTGATTTTACAATTGTTTCCGTTCCGTGTTACGAGTGTTTAGGGCCTAAACATCTTATACGGATCTTAGAAGTTAGAGAGCTAACTAAGCCCTAATTATATACTGAACTTTCTAATGCGGACTAATTATTTTTGTATGGAATTAATGATAAATTTGTCTTCGATACTTTCGACCACTTTTCTATAACTATCAACCCAACTATAGCATCAACTAGCCTAAAAAATGCACAATTATGGTTAGAGATGTTCATTCGAGTAAAATTCCGGAAGCGGCTCGTCCTAGAGCGTATATATATATATATATATATATATATATATATATATATATATTTTGTCAGTTGCCGTCTGAACACCGTTCAATACACTTCACTGGTTTACAGTGGTAAATAATAATTGTATTTCATACTGATGTCAAAAATGACATTTTTCGGATTATTTATCGTACAAAAAATGGAACATTAAAATCTTAGTACATAGGTGGGGAACGAATTTGTCTTCGATACTTTCGATCACTTTTCTATAACTATCAACCCAACTATAGCATCAACTAGCCTAAAAAATGCACAATTATGGTTAGAGATGTTCATTCGAGTAAAATCCCGGTAGCGGCTCGTCCTAGAGCGTATATATATTTTGTCAGTTGCCGTCTGAACACCGTTCAATACACTTCACTGGTTTACAGTGGTAAATAATAATTGTATTTCATACTGATATCAAAAATGGCATTTTTCGGATTATTTATCGTACAAAAGATGGAACATTAAAATCTTAGTACATAGGTGGGGAACGTGCGGCCTCCGTGAGTTTCTTGTGTGGCCATCATGTTGCTAGCTAGCTCTTGTATTAATTAATATTTAATTATATAGATTACTACATTTTTAAAATTAATAGGGTTAAATAAAGAACGGTATGCATGTAAGTTTCAGTGACTACTGGTGGTAATAGCCAGGCAACTAGATACATTAGAATTTTTATTTAAAAAACACCAAATTGTGTGAAAACCGATTATTAGGCATATTTTGTAAAAACGCGAAGACTTAAAACTTGAGCTATAAATACCATTCCATAGGTAATTAGAAAGTGCATTCGTTCGAAGGTTGAAAAATATGGCGTTCTATTTAAATTAATCAAGTTATAGCCACTTAAAGTTCTCATTTGATTAGTTTTAATTTGTGTACAACCTGTATAATGCAAGTTTATTATAATATGGTTATAAAATATGATCTATTGCTACACTTCACTGTAAATTTCGCTTACATAACTTAAATAGTTATACAGTTTCCAGAATAACCTGCAAAGTCATACACATTAGATTATAAATATGTACATATATAAAAAAAAATTCGATTAACTTAATTCAAAAATTTAATTTAATAATAAAGCATTCGATTTCAAAGACTCACTAGAAATTTTCATATTAACAGTTCCTTGCTCAACGACGTTTTTCGAGAATCCACAAACCTGCTTTTAATTAACATATTCCAAAGCAAAACTTTAAAATTTAAAACCCCTGGGCTAGTTCAACACCATTCAAAGAGTGAATTCATGCGCCCACGACTGAGAAAGAGCTAGCTGAGGTAGAAAATTAAGAAGAAGGATCCGTCCACTTTTCAAAAAAGAAGATACATTTACTATAATATCTATTGTAAATAAAAAAATGTATTACTGAAAAATAAAGATATTTAGTTCGATAAAATTGTAAAATACACATTAAATAATATCTTCATAGTATATGGCGCCCAACGTAGGGCGTATTTAGTAAAAAAAAATGTAAAATACACATTAAATAATATATTCATAATGTATGGCGCCCAACGTGGGGCATATTTAGTAAAAAAGAATTAACACCTTCATAATAATACAAAAATATTGTGAACTATATTTTCTCCGAATTTGATACAGTTAAATGCTTTCCAGTACTAATTTTCTTACAAGAGGATGGTTCCTTCACCCGTAGATTGCTTGCAAGAAATTTCTCCTTTCACATAACATTTGGAATATTTAAACCTATATTTTCTTGAAATTTTAATCTGCGAGTTCTTTATGGATAGTTAGATTAATTTTTTAGTTTGTTTTAGGTATGTTTTTACTTCAGAAATAAATCTTATGTAATTGTAAAATTTCGGAGACATTTTGGATGTTATTTGTTTTACTTTTAGCAAATTTAGTCTAGGTAATTCATACCTAAATTCTGCCTTTTTTATATATTTTGAAAAGCCACTGACTTTGCTTCCTAGAAAGTTCCTAGATATATTCCTTTGTTTTGAAACTACCTCTCTTGTTACTGAGATGCTTTTCAATCCTATTTATGCATTTGTACTTAATTATGACAGTTTTAAATATCCTTGAGATATGTATACAAATTTTGATTATGTTGTGAATAGTTACTTAAATTTCAATTAATGAAGACATCAAGAGAGTCACTAAAACTACTGCTTTCTCCATAATGTTCCTGGAAAGCCATTTCGATCTGTAATTCAGATAAACAAGTTCGTAATGTTAACGACAACAATGACATTTCAAATGTAAAATATATATATAGTCTGGCCAATGTACACAAGCGAATAATCTATCCAACGATCAAGTTATATGTTATACGTACGTTGCTCGGTTATATATATAACTTCTATTAGTATATGTGTGATTACTTGTAAATCTCTCCCAAGCCATAAAATTATCTCGTTTATTGTTTTAGCCGTTGGTAAGTTTGATTGATGAACGCTTGGATGTTTTGTTAATGATGTTTTCTATTTAGTAGTTAAATTGGCGGCGTAATGAGTCGAAGCAGGACGGGCGATAATAAATTAGCAACGACAGGGCCCCATGCCATGACAAGGATTAATAGATTGTATTGTCAGAGTGGAAGACTTTGATGTATTCTCCTGGGCCGTGTTCTGCTATATAATGCCGTTCAATTGAAACCTCTCTCACATTTATAACTCATATGTATACTCTGTGACAAAATAGTAGGCCATAGTTTAATTAAATGTAAATATTAATTTGAATATTGGCTTAGTTTAGTGAAAGTTTCTTGTGTTTATTATAAAAACTCTGAGAAATATTACTTTCATCAGTAATTTATAGTATTCTGCAATGAATTTGATACTCGTATTTTCTATGTAAAGAATACTTTAAATAAATATTTAATCTTTACTTCGTTTTTTCTTCCTAATAATAATAATTTATATTAATTTATTGGTGTTATTCAATTATAGAAGAATTAATATACAAAAATAGGAATAATTACATGAAGATGCAATGTTCTGTAACTAAACTGAAGATGGAACTTTAGCATATCTGAAAACAGAAGAACGTATATATAATATCCTTTATTATATCAGTTAGCGGAATTGCACTCCATCACTTCTCTAAGAATCTTAAAATATCAAAATCTACGATTTAATGCAGCGATCAATAATCAAGACATGTAGTATATATTTCTGATAAATGTAGTCAGGATGTCATACAACCTATGTATATTTCAATTTACTTCTTAGGCTTATAAAAGGTATATAACCCCTTACCATAATTATTAATCGTATCCTAAATACGTATTTCGACAACTAAGTTGTCATCATCAGTAGGTAAAACCACTAATCAAGGTGTCGCAAATGGGACACAGTAAAGCTAGCACAACTGATCACGCAACAACTTTCACGGCGTCCACATATACACTGACTTAAAAATACAAATATATCGACTGAAAAATACGACAAAATTACCTCTCTTAAGGAAAATAAATACTTTCGTATGCGTCAAGATCGCGGGGATTATGGATCGATCGCCTTGACAAGTTTTAACCCTTTAATCGACATATTGTGTAGTGTATTTAAAGCATGGTTGGCAACGTTAGATTTTTCTGGTCTATTGTATTTAATATGTGATATGTGTTCTTTAAACCGGGTTATTATTGATCATTTTGTTTGGCCTATATATTTCAAATTACAATCATTGCAATTAATTTCGTATATACCTGATTTCGAATTAAAATTAACTGTATCTTTGGTATTCCCTAGGAGACTTTTGATAGTATTTTCGGACCGAAAGAACATATATCACATATTAAATACAATAGACCAGAAAAATCTAACGTTGCCAACCATGCTTTAAATACACTACACAATATGTCGATTAAAGGGTTAAAACTTGTTAAGGCCATCCATAATCCCCGCGATCTTGACGTATACGAAAGTATTCATATCGCTAAATACAAACAGAATTCTATGAACGGAGATAAGGGACCGATCGCCTACAGCTGTCTCTTTTCATTCCTAGAAAAGGAGGTAAAAAGGTCGTAGACGGTTCAAAAGAGTATAAACACATGTGAGTGCCGTTCACATGTGTTTATACTCTTTTTCTTTTTAAGTCAGTGTATACGTGGACGCCGTGTAAAGTTGTTGCGTGATCAGTTGCGCTAGCTTTACTGTGCCCCATGTGCGACACCTTAATTAGTGGTTCTTACCTACTGATGATGACAACTTAGTTGTCGTAATACGTATTTAGTATACGATTAATAATTGTGGTAAGGGGTTATAAACCTTTTTTTAAGTTATTGCTTAACCACAGTCTCCAAAGAGAGCCTTTTTACTTCTTAGGAGTGAGGTAAACAGAGTAACAATTGTTTTTATCATAAAAACAAAATTTGGGTCAATGTATCAAATAAAACGCAATTCTTATTTTTATTAACAGTGAAATTATATACATAGAAGAATAAATTTCATACGGCATTGTACACTCAAAGGAATTTTACCTATATATATACAGGATGGCCCAAAATGACCGAAGGGGTTTTATTTCCTTATAACTTTTTTATTATAATTTTTTTTTGTTTTCAGTATTTTGTAAAGAAGACTTGGGGAATTTAAAATGGAACAGTACCCAATTGAACAACGTGCCAAAATCGTTGAACTTTATTTCTCAAATCAACGATCCATTGTTTTGACTCGGCGTGCATATCGTCGTTATTTTAATGTGCGGGTTGGACCCTCAGAGTCAACATTAAACCGTCTGGTTGCAAATTTTCGAGGACAAGGGGCAGTAAGGAACCTTCCTGGTGCCGGCAGACGACGAACGGCGCACACGGATGACAATATTGAACGGGTACAGGAGAGTATTCGGGAAGATGGAGAAACATCAACCAGGAGACGTTCGACAAAATCTGGCCTCTCAAGAGGGTCGCTGCAGAGAATTTTGCATACAATAAGAATGTTTCCATACAAAATTCAGCTTGTCCAACAATTGAAACCGACAGATTACCAGCAACGACTTGATTATGCAATTTATTTTCGTCAAAAAGCAGAAAAAAATCATGATTTTATTCATAATTTAATTATGAGCGACGAAGCCCATTTCCAATTAAATGGGTTCGTTAATAGGCAAAACTGCAGGATATGGGCTACGGAAAATCCAAGAGTAGTTCAACAGCGAGAATTACACCCACTTAAGTGTACCGTTTGGTGCGGTGTTTCGTCGGAAAGGATAATTGGCCCATATTTTTTTGAAAATGAACACTGTGTCGCCGTTTCCATCACTGGTGTTAGATATCGGACAATGTTGGAAAATTTTTTAAGGCCAGCCGTGGAAAACCATCCGCAAGTTTGGTTCCAACAGGATGGAGCCACAGCGCACACTGCGAGGGACACAATGGCTCTTTTACGCGACATCTTTGGTGAACGAATTATTTCCCGTACAAGCGATTTTAATTGGCCTCCGCGTTCACCGGATTTAACCGCTTCAGACTGTTTCCTTTGGGGTTATTTGAAAGGAAAAGTCTATATTAATAAGCCTCGAACCATACAGCAAATAAAAAATAATATACGCGACGAAATCAACAACATAACACCTGAAGTCTTGCGAAAGGTTATGGAAAATGCTTTGGAAAGAGCACTAATATGCGAAGCAGAAAATGGCCACCACTTGCGAGATATAATTTTTCATAATTAAATTAAAAATATTCTCCATTATTTACTGTATTTAAAATATAAAAAAATAATAATAATTATGTCTTAAATAAGAAGTTATAATGAACTCAAACCCCTTCGGTCATTTTGGGCCACCCTGTATATATATATATATATAAATATATATATATATATATATATATATATATAAAGATAATTATTTATTGACCTTAGTATGTTATGGTAGATTCAATTAGTTGGCGATTTAAGGTCTGGTTTTACTTCAAAATGTATATATTTAAAACAATCTTACATGTTTCGGCATATGATGCCTTTTTCAAGAAATTTCAAATTTCAAATTTCTGGATTAGTCGAGGTGGACGTCACTTATGGCCTGCTCGATCCTCGGACATAAATCCCCTGGATTTTTTCGTATGGGGCCATCTAAATTTATTAGTTTACACTACTCCAGTGGAAAATGTTGAAGATTTGAGAAACCTTCTTGCGAAACGAACCTGGTGTTTTCGAAAAAGTTAAGCTGTCACTGAGGAGATGATTGGATTCTTGCATCTTAGCTAGAGGTAGTAATTTTCAATAGTTCTTATAGATTACGAAGCTTTATATTAGATTTTTTTTTAATAAAATGTTTTCGTCCCGCCCTATATCTTCAGAACAAACTGGCTTTTCAAAAATTACTTTTGCAATGTTTATTACGTGAACATAAAACACACCGCCCAGAATATTTCAGTAGATCTTGTGCATTGCTAATTTGTGTCTGTGGTGGAGGAACCAATTCGTACATAGCATCCACAACACGTTTGTAGAATCTTCTTGGATTTTCCAGTCTTCTAGTCACGTGTAGTATAATAAGTTTTGTCCTAAAGAACGAAGAAACTGCTTGCGTCTGTCAAAAACAGCCTGAGATGAGACAGAATTTTTAATTGTCCAAATGATGTGCAGAGACTAAAGCAATACCGATATTACTGGTTCACCTTGAAAAAGAATACGTAATACCAGGTGTTTTCATTAAATTGCACAATGTTACCAGAATTTCACTTGGAACATGGATGCTGTAGGGGTGTACAGTTATACGCGATCATAACTTCATTCAATTTTGGGAACATAGAGCATGAAATTACGACGTAATGCGCATATAATGTTGGTACATATTACAAATAAAGATAGCTCAGTTGGATTAGCTAAAATTACAACCCTAATCCACAAAAACAAGCAAAAATATCTGTTTGGGGCATAATTGTACCCCCTCAGGTGTCGGAAGGTTAAATTTGCGCATATTGTACAGGGACAGGAAATTTTAACTAAACAAAAATACAATCGAGCTTTCTATTTCTTATAGATCTCATACTAAAAAAAACGAATAATATTGCAATTATTTTAACTGATTTATTTCACGCTCTATGGTGAAATTATCTTATTTGTTTTTTCATGTTAAATTCACCGTCGAAAACCCTATATGTAATATTCTTAAATAAATATCACTTCCACACGTATTTATTTATAGAGCGACCAACATCAGAAGTGCCATTACTGTAAACGCGGCGTAGATAATTGCAGGAGAGCGTTAGATAAAGATGAGAACAGATTATGTTAGTTGGTTATCGATTTTGCGGCAACTAAATATGTCACAAGCTCGTAAAGTATCTCTTATCGTTCGAATAAACGGGCAAATCGTTTCGACGCTATCTAGAAAATATCGCCGGTATGAAAAACATACCTGTCACACGCCAAGAAAAGTTATCAGGTACAAATTGTCTTGTTTACCATTAAACATGATAGTAAAGCTACAGAGTCGGACTTTTAACGATAATACATGCTCGTAAGGTAGGATGCGAAAGAGAAAACTATGTGTAGATGTTGGTATTTCACGATACCTATAATTTTCGAACTCTTGGATGTTATCTTTATTTAACCATTGTGATATCCGTATGTTGCATTTAGATTAGAAAGAATTTATTTGTAATTTGTGTAAAACTCTTGTATTCGTTCTATTTCTCGATAAAGGAAAATTATTTTCCTTAAAAAATATTTAAGTTTGCATTAATTTAACTTTCTAGTAGTTTCTTGTAATTTATTGTATTCATTCGGACTATTTTTCATATTTTTTGGATCCCAAAGTTACTTCAAAATGGGTAAGTCGTAGGGCGCCAGTGAATATACGTTACGGGGTTGACGTACACGCGATAATGTACGCATGCTGATCCAGGTGGTATCTAAAGAAACTAAATATGCTAAAAGCACTTTAAATTTCAGACAAAAGCAAAGAAAATGAAACGACATACAAACAAAACGTAACATATTTATTATAATTGTTTGCGTGGAAAAATATTAAATATAAACAAGTGAAAAAAATATGTCAAGCGTCAAAATATAATATTGGGTGAAGCCCTGCATATATGTCTAAATGATGATGTATAAACAAATGCACACAAATCGGAAATTGTAAGTTAATAGTTGGTTTAATGTACGGTCCAAACTTGTTGACTGTGCCTATATATCACATACTTTCACAACAATAAAGCAATATATTTATGTTTACGAGATCTCAGAAGAAGTGTTTAAAAAAATATATAACAAATTTTAGGCATAATAGAACTTAATATTCCAACAAGAATATGACGCTAAATAAGTTTCAGAAAAAACAGTATACTAATTAATGTTTATAATTAAAGGTTCCAAAATGAAATAACAGTTAATGAGATTGAAACTGACTAATTAATATTTTGAAATATACTTCTAAATGTGATCTAAATGAAGATATTAAATAAGCCCCTCTCTACTTCATCGATATAAGTATAAACAAAAAATGTGGCCCTTTTTATTTCTTGGCACCGACGGCGTTTCTTTCCGTCTTTTTCTTTCCTCCGTCCATCGATAGCTCACGCTATGTTCGACGGCCAACGGTTGTTAGGAACGGCAACAGTAATTAATCGCCGGAGACAAGGTCCCTTTTAGATGGTCAAGAGTACATTAAATCACAATCCCAAATAACGTGTGATAACTAGAGAACGGATGCAATTTCCATAAAGCGCAATCGGCAATTGGAATTGTGTATAACGTCGCACAGTACATCCCGGCGTAATTCAATGAAGTATTTGTTTTACTTACTCGGCCACCTGGTCTCGCAGCGATAACAATGGACAACTGAGCTATTGTATTCGGAGAATATAGTGTTTTTAAAGTGTTTTCATGAGCGTAGATAGAAGCGGGGTTTTTATAATGTATTTTATTTATTAGTTTATATTTCGTAAGATAAATAAAGTGCGAGTAAGTTTCTTGTTTTCATAGTTTTAACTGTTAATTACATCGTAATTTTTGTGATAGATCCTGTTTAATATCGTTTGATTGAATCTATTTCTACCAATTATTTCGACGTAAGTGTGCACTGAATTTCGTTCAGTTTCAATAACCTACGCACACATTTTTAGTTTTCATTTATTTAGATCTAGAGCATTGTTTAAGTTACTTTTTCAGGCATGATATGGAAGAATCTCGAGAACGGCATTGTAAAACAATGGCGAGTTGGATTGACGGTCATACTGATTGTATGTCCATTGTCAGTGATGCCGAAATTTATTACAAACTCCGTAAAATATCGTCAAAAATTCGTCACTTAGGATCGCAAACACATCTGAACTCTGTAAAACTTTTATGGCGGCTAATATTGCATTAAATAAACTTAGCAATCCCACTTTACAAATATTTCTTCAAAAATATACTGGTCGAAATGTTCCTGATGAATCAACTTTACGCAAATATTATGTTTCTAGGTGCTATACGAGAACAGTAGAACGCATTAGAAGCCATCTCGTAAATTAATACATATGGATAAGCGCCGACGAAACGGTGGATATGTTAGGACGCTGTGTGGTAAATGTTGTAGCTGGTGTACTACATCCAACTATCCCCTTACTCATATGTAATAGCAACAAGTGCTATAAATAGAGTTAATGCGGAAACAGTTGCTGAAACCATTAAGGAGAATATGCAAAAAATGCTTCATTCGGACGCCACGTACAAAGAAAAAATACTTTTATTTGTCAGTGATAGTGCTGCGTATATGTTAAAAACAGGCAGACTAATGAAGAAAACATATTCTAATATGCTGCATATTACTTGTGTAGCACATGCTCTCCACAGAATCTGTGAATATATCAGAGACACTTTTCCGGAAGTTGATAGACTTGTATCAGCTTTTAAAAAAGTTTTCAGAAAAGCACCATTGAGAGTAGCTCTTTTCAGGGAAAAATTTCCATCTCTGTCACTGCCTCCAACTCCAGTAATAACTAGATGGGGAACATGGCTGGAAGCTACTAGTTATTATGCTGAGAATTTCGATAGTCTAAAACATTTCGTAACACTGCTAAAGGAGGATGCTAGAAGTATTGGTGAGTGCAAGGAGCTCACACAAATCCCAAATTTAAAAAATCAGTTGTACTTTCTTCACGAACACTTTGAAAAATTGCCAAAACTAATCACTAATTTTAAAAATCGAAATCTCAAATTAAATGACGGATTAACCACATTAGATGTGGCTGTTAATAATTTGAAAAGTATTCCAAGTGACTTCGGATTTGGCCTTCGGCAAAAGTTTGAAGCAATTCTTAATAGAAATCCAGATTTAATTACATTGCAGCAATTATGTATGGAGACAATTCCACAAAATCTAACGGCTAAATATGAAGAAATAAAAGAATATTTCCAGTATGCACCTATAAAGCAGTTGCGATGTAGAAAGGACGTTTTCTATTTATAAGGATGTACTTAATTCAAAGAGAACAAAATTGACAGAAGAAAACCTTGAGAAACTATTGCTAGTCAATATTAATACTCCTTTACTCAACTTGAACGACAAAATGAACAAATAAAAATGTTCCAATTATAGAGATAAAATTAAGAACTTTAAAAATACAACTTTTCAACAAATACATATGTATTTCGTAATTTTAGATAGATACTCGTAGATCACCACCCGTATGTTTTCCAATTATATAAATAAAATGAAAAACTTTATAAATACAACTTTTCAACAAATAAATATGTATTTCGTAATTTTATAGATCACCACCCGTTCGTTTTCCAATTATATAAATAAAATTAAATATTTTAGAAATACAGCCTTTCGCCAGTACTGCACTGTGCTTTGCGTCATGTGGTAAGCGTGTCCGTTCTCTAGTGAGAACCCAAGTTTCTTTCTTGGTGACTAAACAATCCAAGTGCAGTCACATCATTCACCAAATCGGTGTAATTTTCAAAATTCGCAAAAACTTACGATACTAAAAGTGACAATACAAACACGTGCTATCTAATCGGAATACGAGATCTAAGTGTCCTAATGCAGAGGCGTCCTCATTGAGGGGTTTAGAGGGGAGAAGGTTTTTATACTACGGAGTATGGTCTCAGTCTTACGTCATCTATGCACCGTTGTCCCGATGAACAATCGGAAGGCAAAAACGCAAGTACAGCACTGAGCAAGATACTCAATTATTATGCTGTATCAATTTTAATTGAAAGCAATAAAAACCTTCGAGTCGATTCACTGTTTGATTTTATAGCTATACGCAATACTAAACAGACATCCCTCGTATGCTAACTGAAACTTAACATTCTGTAATCTTCTTTTCGGTTTACGCCTTCTTGACCCATAAGTATATTTTCGAAATGAAACGGTCTCTAACACAATGATAAGGGGTGGAACCATGAAGCAGTGATTTATGGATTGACGTTAATTAGTTGTATTTTTGTAATTTTATTCAAGATTAATGTAATCGCAAAAGTAACAATTACGATCTACGATCTTAAGTGCAAATCTCAGCGCTAAATTTATATGAACCCAGTCTAATTAAATCAAAAATTGCGTAAGATAATTACACAGTATGAATACCGTATATAAAATAAATTATAACACCACAATCTCAAGTACGTATTTAGATGCATAATTGTAATGAACATAGGCAATTAACGAAGCGGTTCATACGAGAAGGTAGCCACAATAAAGGGGGAAAGAAAAAGTAAACGAAGCCCTCTGTACACGTTAACAATAAGCTAACTGACAGGCAGATAGAGCGTCTAAACCAGTGGGAAACAAACAAGTTTCTAGCATTATTAATTATGAAAAAGGCAGCGCACCATAATTTATACGGTATAATTATTATGCCCATTGTATAATTAACATACTGAACAAATTAATTCCCTTGGCTTGCCACATTCTGTTACTTATTTATACAAATGTCATGTATTAATTAATTTTTTCTAAAAGAATAGATACACGGTAACGATAACTAATTATCATTGTTTGAATAATTGATTTCGACGGTCTTTCAAATTGACTCACGAGTTACAACAGAATTCACTCAATCACAAACACACACATGAACAGATAAACGTTTGCGTACAGTCTACATGTATGGGCACATAATGCCGGGTATTATTTATATTATGTTTTCATAGTTACTGTGGATTTTCCATCTTTGTCTTTATTAGGTTCTACGTCTTAATCAAACGAAAAAAAAACTCGACTCCATGTAATTGGATCTTTTTTGTCGATGTTATTTTTTTTCTGTTTTGAACAAGAGAAGCACATATTTAATTTGGACGCTTGAAGATTATTATCTTATTCTATCATATACCATATGTATGTATGTATATATAACTATGTTCTTTTCGTATAGGTTTCGTTAAATGTGTTAGGTGATTTTTATAAAATTCGGAAAGTATAAAGATAAGTAAAGCTATTGAATCACGCTTGTATCTGCCTGAATTAAAGTTTTAATTGGAACGATATAAAAACATAACACTTAAAATTTTCATGTAATTTCGTTGTTTATTGATTTATATTATTTGTATAGATTGTATTATTTGGAATTAAATTTGTAATACACAAATGCACAAATACATAAATAAATAGAAAATAGTTATTTATGGTACAAGTGTTAGAAGTGCGATTTGTTTTTACGAGTAAAAGGTTTGCGACATGAGCGGTAGCATCCAAGGTGTATACTTTAAGTTAATTTAAGTTACAATCTATTACCTTTAATCAAAAAATTGTAGATCGACAACACAACGAACTTAAAGCGGGATACACAATAATAGGACTATTCAGTTTGTTATTGTGAGTCGTCTTTAAGATTTTGTCTCCGATAGTATTTATGAAATATTCAGTAGCGTAACACAATTTTTTAAAATATTTTTGGCGCCTTTTTTCTCGCCTATGAGAGGGAATTTTGGGCAAATATTTTGGGTATATATTCTATATAATTTAGTCTTTCCATTTTAGGTACCCGGTATAATGAGTATTAAAAAAATAATTAATTTTAGTTATCTATCTATCTAGGCATATAACGTGTGTTCATTTGGAAAGTCAATCTAGGTTACTTTGAAATTTTGATAGAATAAGACGCATATATATATTAGTATGTGTTTGTTGTTCCGTAAACGTAAATCCAAATGACATTTGATAATGTCAATCACAAATATCAGTTAGTGCATAAAATAATCGTGCGTCGATTCTGGTTTAAATAAATTGCTTCTCAGTTTTAAAATGGCTTTCACTTTATCACAAAAAATTTTTTTAGTCCAGGCTTATTTTCGAAGTGGTAATAAAATTGATGGTTTATGGGTTTATTCAGTTCAAGATTGCATGGTAGAATTTCAAGTTGAGTTTCCACATTTTGTAATAGATTATATACAATTTAAGAATACTTTGGATAGAACTTTAAAGCTTTTTTCTGAAACTGGTAGTCTCTTAAGAAAATCTGGCAGCGGAGCAGTTAAGAAACGTACACCTCAAGTTGTCAATCGTGTTGAAGAAATAATTGAAAATGAACCACAAACATCTGTTCGACATTTGAGTCAACAAATAAACCTTTCTGTTGGTACAACTCACAAGTTATTAAAAAAAGATATGCAACTTTATCCATACTGTGTCACAGCAGCACAAGCATTGTTAGAATTTGATTACCCACGTAGACTACAGTTTTGTAATTGGTTTGTAAATATGAACAATAATGGAGAACTTTCGCAAAGAGTCATCTTTACTGATGAAGCATGGTTTTATAAAACGGGATACCTAAATTCACAAAATACAAAAATTTGGAGTAGTGAAAATCAACATGTAATTAATGAAGAATCGTTACATCCAGAGAAAATTGGTGTTTGGGCAGCGATAAGCCAAAGGCGAATCATTGGACCAATATTTTTTCAGGGAACGTTAACTGCTCAAAGGTACCGTATGGAAATTTTACAACCATTTGTCAATCAGCTGCATGATGATGAACTTCGAAATGCATATTTCCAACAAGACGGAGCACCTTGTCACTGTACTGCAGAATCTTTGGATTATTTAAGAGAATTTTTTGATGAGCGTATAATTAGTCGAAATACTGAAATTGCTTGGCCTGCACGTTCATGCGATTTAACACCTTGCGACTTCTCAACAATCCAGTAATGTTGCAGAATATCATCAGAAATTTTGAACGGAGGATTTTAAAGTGCATTGATCTTGAAGGACATTTTCAACATTTGTTATAGTTTTCAAAAAATACCTATTATTTGTTATTTATTTGTATATATGAAACTGTCAAAATATACGACTTCGTAGGTTAAGTAGTAAATTTTAATTTACGACATACTTCAAAATGTTCTCAGTAAATCACATGCTACTAGATTGACTTTTCAAATAAACACTTGTTATATATTTATTGTAACAAGACTGTCGGCTGGTAAAAATAGAATGTAAAGAATGCTAATATAGTTGAAATATGATATAAGAATTGGGCGCTTTTTTTAATTATTAAATATTTATTATAAACGTAATCTAACAGCTGATTGTAAGCAGTATCCACAATTAATAATAGATGTAGTATTTGAGCATGAATTGGATACATAATCTTCTAATCTCTTATCTCAGGATCGTCGTGGATAAAAAACACTCTTTAAAGCTATGTAAAATTCCATTAACAATATAAATAAGTTCGATTTCGCTACGCATGAATAAATAAAGACACCACTTTAATAATTCACGTATAAAAGATTTATTTGAATCAAGAAAACTATACAAGAATGATGTGAAACTCGTCCCAACGGTGAAATCGTATATTATGATATTTATGATAGTAAAAGTGTATGATAATAATTATGGTTATGTTAAGCCAGTTGGAAATACAAAAGCGATTATTATTATATAAAATAAGCTATATTAATAGGTAAGTACTATACGTGTAATTAACTAACAAAGATTCTTTATTTCGAGGTATCTAATTGATTATTTTTATTAAGCTAAATCAATATATTGTTTTGTAAATTTTGAAATTAAAAATATAAAAAAAATTGATTTACTTAGAAAGGTAATAAAAGACCTTCGTAGGAAGGACAGTAAACTGGAAAATGGACTTCTACGTCTCAAATCTTGGTGTGCAGCCAGGTATGATAAAGGATATATATATTCGGATGGGTCGGGTGAATTTCTGTATATCGAATCCGGTGTTGGTTATTAGGTACTTCGGATAGGGTTTTAGGTAAGTTAAAACTTTATTACTTTTAATAGCTTGGGCACTCGGTGACCTTCACCAAATGATGCTAATGAAGATTTCTCGAAGAAAACTGATTTTACTTAGGTGAAAATATGTTTAAATGTTGCTTTTACGATATATGCACCTTTTGAATATGTTTAAGACTTCAAATCACTGGTTTTTGACAGTGGCGGTTTCTGCTATGGTTTGCAAGTTTGCGCAACCACCAAAACTAATAGATTTAATTTAATGAAAAAAAGCGTAATTCTACATTTTTTAAATTAAAAATTTGTACTACCTCACAGAATAAATGAACTATTATAAATTACTTATAATAGGTATATCTAATTGGATATGAATACGTTAAATAAATGAGAGAATAACACACTTGGTTTGCAGACTCATTGCAATCCACGAACGTATATATCCCTATACGGCTGACGAACTTTGTCGAACGTCTTTCGGGTATATCTCCATAAATGACAATAGTGTTGCAGCAGCAGTGCAACCAAAACATTAGACATATTTCTTGCTTACGGTGCAACGGTATAAAAGCGAATAAAAAAGTTGTATTTGTGTGTTTAAAAGTGTTTATGCTCTTTATTTTTAAATAATAATGAATTCAGTGCAGAGTTTAATAGTGGATCCGTTCTATAAAAGAACGTACGCCGAAAAAATTGAAATAAAGCGGTTGGGCAGACCTGTTCCGAATTTAAATCTGAAACAAACGATTTCCAGTAAGACGCGAACTTTTAATAGACTATTTAATAAGGATATTTATAATAAACATTTGTGGATTTGCGGTTGTAGTATAAAAAATGCATTATTCTGCTTTCCTTGCTTACTATTTGAAGGTGAAGAATTATGGACGAAAATGGGTTTAACTGATTTAAATCATTCAAGCGATCGAATTAAAAAACACAGTATATCACAAAGGCATATGAAAAATGTAGTCCAATTATCGCTTTTTGGGAATGTGGATATTGCTGCTCAGATGGATAGTGCATATCGAAGAAATATAGCATTGCACAACGAGAAAGTTAAGTACAATCGATATGTAGTGAACATTATAATTAATTGTGTAAGTATTTGTGGAGCTTTTGAACTTGCTTTCTCAAGAAAGATAAATTTGCGACTGCGAAAGATCGTCGCATGGATTTTTTGCTTCAATAAAATCAGGATCAGAATCAGTGAGTTTTAAAAGCCTTTTTTCTTCTTTATATGTACCTTAGCAAAATTACTTTTAATAAAACATACTTAGTGACCTACCTTGTTTACCTACTGTAAAAAGTATTAGTATTCACTAAATTTGCAACCCCCACATTTTTGATGCACGAGCCGCCGCTGGGTTTTTCTATATTTAAACGAATTTTAGAGCGGACGAATATCTTTTAGGTGCAACACTATAAAAATTTATGAACCGGCGCCACGCTATTAGTTACTTATTTTTATCAAAGCCATTTTTAAGTGCAAAAATTATCTTGACTTTCACATTACAAAAATTATTGTTATAATTGAATTTTAAATATGACAATGATTTGAATGGAGTTATTAAATGAATATAAGAATTTACATGTATGTGGGAATGTGTTTTAAATGATAGGTTAGGTTTTAAATTTGAATATAAATGGAACCTGTTCGTGGTTTCTTCATTTTTAAAAAGTGAGCGTGCGATATAAAATAAATGTAAATAAATTAAATATCTTTTTTAATTTCGCGTAATTGAATGGAAGATGAAAGATTAAAAATATGAAAAGTAAATTTTGAAATAAATATAATTATGTATAAAATATCAAAAGTCGTCGAGATATAAATTTATTAACGCTTCGACATTATTTTTCACAAGTTATGTCCACATACCGCATATACTAATTCTACCTTGTCATTCTTAGCTCACTGGAATATCCATGCAACTCGTATCATAACAATATATATATATATATATATATATATATATATATATATATATATATATATATATATATATACATATAAGGCAATGTTTCATATGTATTTTTTAGTCTATAATTAACACCCATTATGGGTGTCCAACTAAAAAAACTACTGGACTGATTTACACGTAGTTTTTATTTAAATTATCCTCGTTGTCCGGAAAAGATTTAAAGGTATTCAAATCCTCGATCTAACCCGTAAAAAGAAAGTTAGGGACCTAATAATATAATATGAATGGTAGCGGTACTATTATTTAAATATAGATGGCGCCATGAGGCAGTACTTCTCACATTGAAGTTCACATGAACAATTAAATGTTGCGTGGTCTCAGTACTAACACTCCCTTGGTCTTCCTACTGAGACCATGCAACATTTAATTGTTTGTATACAGGGTGATTCTAAATATATGCGACAAATTTTATGGGCTGATTCCCAGAGTTATTATGATCATAAAAGTTTATATGAATGTATGTCTTAAACGGCTTAGTTTTAAAGTTACGAGATGTTTAATAGTAAACTAAAACTTCATACAATAAAACCTACTAATTCAACAAAATTAACTTATAAAAATTGTTGAAAATGACAGCTTCTATCCTGCATTGATTGGTGAGAATTGTTCAAGAATACCGGGGGTGTTTCGATTTTTGTCGAATTGTCTGAAATGCTGCAATAATACGATTCATTCACAGTATAGTATAACTCTGCAAAAACGTTCATTTTGATGGGAAAATATTTATTTGTCGTTTCAATGTTATTGTGTCAAAGTATTGTTAAAGTTTTCTGTAATGATATGCATTTTGTTTACGGTCTTACTAATAGTACTTCACGTGCAGCTAGACGTTTCTGTAAAGAACGATACCCGAATCGTGTCATCCCGCGTCATTCAATATTTATCCGTCTTCACCAACGTCTTAGTGAAATGGGAGTTTTTAAAAACATACGGCTGATAGCGGGCACCCACATACAGTTAGAACCCCACAAGTTGAAGAAATGGTGCTAAATGAATTGCCTCTGCCTTAAACATAAGTCAGCTCACAGTTTTGTGGATATTGAACAATCAACTGTTGTATCCATATCACATACAACAGGTACAAGCACTTTTGCCAGCAGATTTACCGCAAAAAATTGACTTTTTGTCAATAAATACAACAGAAAATCGCACTAAATTCTCAGTTTTTGTCTCAAGTATACTAAATTTCTCTAGACATGCTATTATTCATTTTCATAAAAATCACACATGGGCCGAGGAAAACCCCCACGAAACATTGGAAACTTGTCATCAATATCAATTTTTTGTTAATGTGTGGGCCGGAATTGTTGAAGATTACTTGATAGGTCCATATTTTTTGTCTATGAGGTCCACCACTGTTGGAGGAAGTCCCGTTGCAATTAAGATTACAAATGTATTTTATGCACAATGATGTTCAGCACATTTCAGTTTAGTTGATCGTGAGTTTTCGAACGGTGCGTATCCAAACCGATGTATAGGGCGAAGAGGTTCACAAATGTTGCCTCCGCGATCTTCAGACTTGAATTCCGTAGATTTTTTTCTCTGGAGTCACCCTAAATCACTAGTTTATACGACACCAATTGAAGATGTTGATGAACTGAGAAATCGTACTGTTGCAGTATTTGAGACAATTCGAAACACCCCCGATATTCTTATACGCACTCACCAATCAATGCAACGGAGTTAATTTTGTTGTATTAGTAAGTTTTATTGTAAGAACTTTTAATTTAGTTTTTAACATCCCGTAACTTTAAAACTAAGCCGTTTAAGACATACATTCATATGAACTTTTATGGTCATAATAACTCTAGGAATCAGCTCATAAAATTTGTAGCATATATTTAGAATCACCCTGTATATGGCGAATATCTCGAAAAACGTATATCCAAGGGTGTTGTAATGAACTTAAAGTTGAATATAACAATAATAACAATTTTCGTAAACCATAATACAAACATAATATATATATATATAAATATCTAATTTTAACTAAATACAATAATTGCTATGGATAGAGAACGGACACGCTTACCACATGACGCAAAGACCAGTGCAGTACTGGCGAAAGGCTGTATTTCAAAAATATTTAATTTTATTTATATAATTGGAAAACGAACGGGTGGTGAAATTACGAAATACATATTTATTTGTTGAAAAGTTGTATTTATAAAGTTTTTAATTTTATTTATATAATTGGAAAACAAACTGGTGG
Organism: Melolontha melolontha; assembly: GCA_935421215.2. Classification (NCBI taxonomy): domain Eukaryota; kingdom Metazoa; phylum Arthropoda; class Insecta; order Coleoptera; family Scarabaeidae; genus Melolontha; species Melolontha melolontha. The sequence continues at coordinate 134,430,645 of OW285240.1, read as the reverse complement.
TGATCTATAAAATTACGAAATACATATGTGTTTGTTGAAAAGTTGTATTTTTAAAGTTTTTAATTTTATTTATATAATTGGAACATTTTTATTTGTTCATTTTGTCGTTCAAGTTGAGTAAAGGAGTGTTAATATTGACTAGCAATAGTTTCTCAAGGTTTTCTTCTGTCAATTTTGTTCTCTTTGAATTAAGTACATCCTTATAAATAGAAAACGTCCTTTCTACATCGCAACTGGTTATAGGTGCATATTGGAAATATTCTTTTATTTCTTCATATTTAGCCGTTAGATTTTGTGGAATTGTCTCCATACATAATTCCTGCAATGTAATTAAATCTGGATTTCTATTACGAATTGCTTCAAACTTTTGCCGCAGGCCACATCCGAAGTCACTTGGCATACTTTTCAAATTATTAACAGCCACATCTAATGTGGTTAATCCGTCATTTAATTTGAGATTTCGATTTTCAAAATAAGTGATTAGTTTTGGCAATTTTCCAAAGCGTTCGTGAAGAAAGTACAACTGATTTTTTAAATTTTGGATTTGTGTGAGCTCCTTGCACTCACTAATACTTCTAGCATCCTCCTTTAGCAGTGTTACGAAATGTTTTAGACTATCGAAATTCTCAGCATAATAACTAGTAGCTTCCAGCCATGTTCCCCATCTAGTTATTACTGGAGTGGGAGGCAGTGACAGAGATGGAAATTTTTCCCTGAAAAGAGCTACTCTCAATGGTGCTTTTCTGAAAACTTTTATAAAAGCTGATACAAGTAAACTTCCGGAAAAGTGTCTCTGATAAATTCACAGATTCTGTGGAGAGCGTGTACTACACAAGTAATTTGCAGCAAATTAGGATATGTTTTCTTCAATAGTCTGCTTGTTTTTAACATATACGCAGCACTGACAAATAAAAGTATTTTTTCTTTGTACGTGGCGTCCGAATGAAGCATTTTTTGCATATTCTCCTTAATGGTTTCAGCAACTGTTTCCGCATCAACTCTATTTATAACACTTGTTGCTATTACATATGAGTTATAGGGAATAGTTGGATGTAGTACACCAGCTACAATATTTACCACACAGCGTCCTAACATATCCACCGTTTCGTCGGCGCTTATCCATATGTATTGATTTAAAAGATGGCTTCTAATGCGTTCTACTGTTCTCGTATAGCACCTAGAAACATAATATTTGCGTAAAGTTGATTCATCAGGAACATTTCGACCAGTATATTTTTTCAGAAATGTCTTCAAAATTGGATTGTTCAATTTAATAAATAATGGAATATTAGCTGCCATAAAAGTTTCACAGAGTTCTTCGTTAAAATTGTCAGATTCCAACGGGTTCAATTTTTTTTCGTAAAAAGGAATGTACGTGCTATTTCTCTTAGGAAATACGATAAACTTATTTATTTTATCTACGTACACGACACCACTGTAAGAACACTATATTCTCCGAATACAATAGCTGGGTTGTCCATTGTTATCGCTGCGAGACCAGGTGGCCGAGTAAGTCAAACAAATACTTCATTGAATTATGCCGGGATGTACTGAGCGACGTTATACACAATTCCAATTGCCGATTGCGTTTTATGGAAATTGCATCCGTTCACTAGTTATGGAACTTGCAATTGTGTTATTTTTTCTCTCAAAAAATGGCTTATCTTGTCTTTTAACAATGGCAGAACTGTTAGGTTAAGGTTATTGCCTTACAGAAGTTCTATATAGAAAATGTTAGATGTAACCGATATTTACGTTTGTGAGAAAACCGCCTTAAGTAGAATAAATAAAGTTTTGGTTGTATTACTCCTAGTTTTTATTGAAAATCCTTCGCAGTGATGTACGATTTATGTAAATATAGAGAACGTAGAACATCTATCGATTATTATCTAATACAATTTTGCATGTAAATTTTATTAAATAACGATTAGGTGTATGTGCTCGTAAGCTTTGATTATTTTATCGTTTACATGCCGTTTCATAAAAGTGATTTTACGGAAATGAATTTTTTCACGTTTTCCTCTTTCTCCCTATAATCACATATCATTGTATCTGCATTCATAGGAGTATACCATAACAATTAAATAGGTATGCCGTGTGTGCTTACGTATACAGGAATACCATTTGTACCTTAGATCGAAACGTCTTATAACAATTACTACTATCGATACACAGTTGTTCTTATTATTACACGTTACGCGACTGTAACACACATAAATCAACAGACCATGCGGGAAAGTTTTATATGCGAGGCAATGGCGGAGCGGTATGTAATAAAACGCGTTAAGCGAATATTTATAGTTCGGTCGCTCACGCTTGTGTCGTGATTAACGCTCGCTCATTATTCAAATGGCATAAATTGCGTCCTGTTGCTATCGAATTGCCGGTAGGAACGATACGCTCTCGAACGTATAAACTGCATGCACGTAGGATACATATGTCGGTTTCTAAACCCTACAGCACCATCGGTAGTAATATCATCTAGAAAGCGGTGTCACCAAGAAAGTTTAACAATAATTACAACCAGTACTGGATATAATGATAGTCACATACAGCCGTTAAAGTGATAAATGATATGCGATTGAATTTAAACGTGTTTATATGTTCAAGCCATGTTCTCTACTGTATATTTAACGTTTTACAATAATTCAGGAGGATTTGTACAAAAATTTTGATCAACACTGTATGTATATTAAAGCATTAGTTAGTAATTATTACATAAGAAACTATTTATACTTCTATGTAAGTAAGAGAGATGTACTATACATAAGGGTGGAAATGAAAATTTTTAGAGAATAAAACAAGGATTAGTTAAAAATATTTTATTGTTTTTCAAAATATTCCTCTTTAATATCAATACACTTTTGCTTTCTATGAAACTAGTCCTCAAAGCAATAATGCCACTCTTCCTAAGACACTTCAGAAACCAGGTTTTTATAATGTTCCACTGCTTCATCTGAGATGACGTAAAAATAATTTTATTAGAAATAAATTTTATCTTTAATTCTTGGAAACAAGGTGATAGGTATGGACTGGATGATGAAGGGAATTTCTCCAGTGCTTTCCTGCACCATTCAATGCGTTGTTCTTAAACACTTCAGAAACCAAGTTTATAATGTTCTTTCCTCTGATGACGTAAAAGTCATTCCACGCTCTTATCTTCAATTTTTGGAAAGAAAAACAAGTCACAAGATGCTAGGTTAGGGCTGTATACTGGAGGGTCCACGGTGCTGACGCATAGGGCATGCGGATACTTATTTTTGCTTTACGCGATGATGCGTTGTTATGGTCTAAAGTTATTTTTATTTTTGGGAATTTGTCACGAACTTGTTCAAAAATTTTCGGTAAATAGACATTTGTGTACCAATCAACAGTAGCGATACGTCTATCTTCCAAAACTATAGAAGCAATATGGCCTTAAAAACCCAGCAACCATTTTCTTACTGGCATTGAGAATTCGTTGAACTTTTGCAGGCTTAGGTTCTGTTCGAAAAACCCATTCAGTAGATTAACTTTTCTTTTCAGGATCATAACAATAAATCCATAATTCATCACCAGTAATGACATTCCAAACAGAATTTTGGAATTTTTCCAAAGCTTTTCTGTAGCATTCAATGCTACAGATATCTTAAAAATGCATTTTTGGCAAGTGTATTTTTGCTACTTTAAATTCAAATACGAAATAATGACCATGCTTTTCATAATTTGCTACAATCTCAATTTCTGAAAATTTAAAATGCATTTAAAATGCTCTGTTTTGAAGTCTAAATACAAAGTGTTGTATACTTCATGGGAAAGAGAATTTTTCGCAGAATTCAAATTTTGAAGAAAATATACAGGGTACTATTTAAAATAAAAAAGTTAGGGTCATTTCCGATTAAACAGGAAGTGAAAGAATATTAATATTAGTATGTATTAAATACAATATTTATCAGTAAGGACATGTAATATTTGACCTTTGCTTCCAACAAATAAATGAAAGAGCAAGTGTTTTTTAGACAAATTTACTTACTTTCAAGTCCTGTAATTACTACATTTACCATTCTGCTGTCTTAATTGTGAATTTATCTTAGAACAATCCATATACAATTTAATTTTCCACAGATTTAATATTTCAGATTTTCAAATTTAAATTTACCGCGTAAAATATATAGGTATTTAGGAGCGGATGCGCCTTGCTGCAGTTGAACAGGTATTATTGGTGGACAATGTTAGTTTCTTAACATTCTGCCAAAGAAATTATGAATTTAAACATCCGTCGAGTTCATCGGTTGGTGTGGAACGTGGTATAACTGGTAACTGGTAGAGTTTGGCGAAAATCACCTGCGAATAAAATTGTTTTCATAATTGTGAGATTCTTTGTGAAGTGAGAAATGTCATTGTAGTGTTGGTTGTCATTTTCTGCTTCGCTTCCCAATTTTTTAAAATAACCGTTCAGCGCCATCTATCGTATGTGTCCGTAACCTTACTCTGTCCAAAACACACTTTGTGAAAATGTTTGAGCTCAATCGGGTAAGTAGCTTCGGAGTTTATCGAAGACACAAAGAAACTGAAATTAATTTTTATGTATTTGTTATTTACTGTGTCTTTTATAATATTAACGCCCTATATGAGACGGGGTACTGATATATAGTTAGCCTAGACGGTTCCGTGGTTAAAGAAAAAATTGCGATACCATAGCAACGAAAAATAACATATTAGAAGTGTCAGTGTAAGTATCACGTCAAAAAGTCAAACCAAGTTGAAATACTATAGAAGCAATATGGCCTTAAAAAACTAGCAACCATCTTCTTACTGGCGCTGAGAATTCGTCGGACTTTTGCAGGCTTAGGTTCTGTTCGAAGATCCATTGAGTCGATTGGCTTTTCTTTTCAGGATCATAACAATAAATCCATAATTCATCACCAGTAATGACATTCCAAACCGAATTTAAAGTATCGACTTGAAATTTTTCTAGAGTTTTTCTGTAGCATTCAATGCGTTGCTCTTTCTGATGGGGAGTCAGTTGATGTGGCATCAATCGACAAAAAGGTTTTCTCACGTCTAACTGTTGGTGGAAAATGTTTTGAATTTGACTCACACATTGGTGTGATATTGGGCATTGGTCCAATATCGCCTGAATAAATTCATATAATGTCCGTCGTTCTTCCTGAAGCATTGCTCCAACAGCGGAAATATTCTCATCATTAACAGCAGTTCTTGGGCGTCCTTGATGAAGTCCATCATTAACAAAAAACGATCTCCTTTGAATTCGTTGTACCAATCACAAATAGTTGCTTTTGATGGGCTTCTTCGCCAAATGCATTTCTAAGCCTATCTTCACGACTTTTAGGCGTTAATGACCGTTTAAAATCATAAGAAAACATAGCTTGGAAATGTTTTCTAATCAAATTCATTTTTTGGTTAACACAAAATTTTTAAATTATAATAATTATCAAACTATTAGAGCAAATCGATCTCAAACTACACGGCTATCAACTAGCAAAACATTAAAATCGTTGATTGAAGAAACTCTAACCAGCACCATTTTTTCTCAATATTTTGAAAGTAAATATTCGAACTTGAAATCTTCAGTTTTTCGTCCACCTGATGAAGCCATTGTATGGCGAAACAATATTGTAGTGGATTTACAACAAAAAAAAATTTAAACGATAAGAGATAAGTGCTAATCTCTTATCGTTAAAACATTAAAAAGTAGCCATCAAATAAAAACAAATTCAATTTTTTTTAGAAATATGGCCAGTCTAGATTTTTTCTTCCTCTCGCAGGTTTACAAATACGGATAATCATTTTGGACTTAGGAACACAAGCATGTTTTTTTAACGTTTTTCCGTGCGCTGAATTCGGAACTGCCGTTAATTTTTTTAAATTGACTCTACTTTTCGAGATTTCGCATGCTAGCAGCATTGTGCAGTTATACCGACTTACCTACTGATGATGGCGTCAATGAAAAAATCGTTTCAGTTGAACTCAAAACGTACTTTTGTGCAGAGTACTGCTGCTTCTAAAGTTGCTCGAAGAAGTCTGCAAAGAAGTCTTTGTCTATCAGACAAGAATTTCTCAAAAATACGAACTAATGAAAATCTGAAGGTGCTAAATTCAGACTATACGGAAAATGGTGAAAAATGTCCCAATTCCGTTGCATTGATTTCGTGTAGTTTGATTTGGAGTGTGGGGTCATCGTGCAAAAGGTAAACTCCTTCTCATAATCGCTCCAGCATTTTTCCTCTAATGGCTATGTGCAATTTTTTGAGTATTTTTGGCAGTATCACTGTGGTTGTGTTTGTGCGGAGTATGAGAAATTCATACATTTTGATTTATTTAGTAACTGGAGAAACTGAACGTTTACACATCCTGGACTGTTGTTTCGTCTCTGGGATGTACTCATAAACCCAAGTTTTATCTCCAGTGGTAACACTTTCAATGAAAGAATTCCCTTCCTGGTGGTATCGGGTGATGTGTTGAAGAGAAGCACTTATCTGGGATTGTAGTTCATCGGAGACCATTTTCGACATATGATCGACAATTTTGCAGTTCTCGTCCCTTGTTTCTTCTCTGGATTATCATTCGCTCTGTTCTTACCTGTATTTTGATTTCTACCTGAATTACGGCGGAGGTAATCTCACTACCAAATGTTACCCTCTACCTGCATCGATATAATAATCTCATAATCCGGCAGGTATTTTCACCACTAACAGAGTTCAGGTAATAAAAGCAATATATACCGTAATTTTGGAATTTCCAGTACTAATATTAACTAATGTCTATTTAATGTTGATGTTCTTGCAAAGTTATTACGGTTTCACAAGTTAGTTTCTTTTGCTCAACAGAAGAGGTTAGTACTTACAATTGGTGTTGTTTATTGTGATAATAATTTAATATAAGTATTCGATTTATAAGATGTCAGCTACGTTAGTAAAAATTATACGGGGTAAAGATTTACTTCTCTTTGAGAATTTTACGTATTTTAAAGAAAAAGAATTGAAAAGCGGAGAAGTTTTCTGGAGATGTGTCCAAAGAAGAAAGTGTAATGCTAAAGTATTTACTGTTGGTCCTGAGCTTATAATATCGAGGAGTGATATAGTTCATAACCATGAAGTAGATGAGCAAAAAACAAACAGGAAAGTGCTTACAAATTTCTGCAAGCGAAAAGCAGAAGAAGATTTATTGGAAAAACCTTCAAAGATTATTCGAAGAGTCCTTAGTGCCAATATGCCAGAGTCTGTTACAACCAATGATGCCAATTATGTACGAAGAAATATGTATAACTGCCGTCGGAAAATATTTCCTAGTCGCCTACCTGCAAATATAAACGAAGTGAAGTTGTAAATCTATATTCTCCTAAAATTAAAACCGCGAAAGGTGAAAACTTTTTGTTTATAAATAGTGCAGAACATAACATTATCGTATTTACATGTGAAGCCAATATTCGTGCCTTGTCTAAAATGAATACTTTGTATATGGACGGCACATTCTCATATTGTACGAAATACTTTCTACAATTTTTCCATCCATGGACTTCAGAATGGACACTATGTCCCACTACTGTATTGCTTGTTGCCAAACAAAAGTTGGACCACATATAAAACACTTTTTTTGTTGTTGAAATCTAACATTTTTGAATCATTTAATTCATTTTTCGAACCTAGCGAGATCTATGTTGATTTTGAAAAAGCAATACATACCGCAATAATTCATGTTTGGCCCAGTATAAAAATCAGTGGCTGTAGATTTCACCTACACCAAGCATGGTACAGAAAAATTCAGTTCCTTGGATTAAGTGAACATTATAAAAATAATTCAGAAATAGGAAATTGGCTGAAACTTACCTTTGGTATGACTTATCTACAACCAGAACATGTTGCGGATTGCTTTGTTTTCGATTTGATGGCTTATAAACCAGACAATAGCCTGTTAGATAAATACGCCGATTATTTGTTAGAAACGTATATAGAGGAAAATGCTACATTTACTACGAATATATGGGCGGAAGAAGTTGCCTCGAATACTCACACTACAAATGCGTGCGAGTCGTCCATTCCAGATTTAATGCATCTTTTTATAGTACGCATCCGTCTATATATGTGTTTATCGAAAAATTGAAAGAATTCCAAGTCGACACTGACATCAAAATACAAAGTTTACATATTCCTAATAAAATAAAGGATAGGCAAGTGAAAAACAAATTAAAATATTTGGAAAATTATATAAATCGATTAAAATCAGGTCATTTGTCCAGGCTAGAGTTCATAAAATGTGTTTGTCATTCTTCGTTACCCAATTAATTTTGCTTTTTTTTATATATAATATGTATATACCTAATAGTTTCTATAACTTTTTAGTGATTTATTTTTATATGTATATAGTATATGTATATAAATGTTTACTGTTTACTGTGGTGCATGCTATGTAACGTGTTACTTTTTATTTTTGTGTTTTGAATTCCATATATTTTTCGTTATTTTTGTATTTTTAGCCAAAAAATATATATATATTACTATCACTACTTCTTTTTATTATGATAATAATAAAAATAATAAAATCTCAAATTTCATTTATTAGTGTTGAATGTTTGCTAAATTATAATTTGTTAAACTTTTATAATAGATTCTGAAAAGGCACTCAGTAATAAATTCATTCTCCCTGCATTAGAAAATTTAATGAAAAATTACGTATTAAAACTAGTGGTGAGAATACCTATGGTATTAACGTGAATCCTTACGGACGGTGGGGAATTTACCTATAGGATTAAAGTAGACTGGTCATTTAGTGGTGAGATTACATCCGCCCATGCAATTGAAGCAGAAATACTATCTTGACGGATAAGACAAAAATCAATGCAAATACGTTCCGAACATATCCTGAATTCGATCCTGTTTATACCAACGCCTTATAAAACCGTAGGAATTACTACACATCATTACGTATTCGTAATGCATATAAATCATTGTACACGTACATACGCGTGGTGTTGCAAAACACTGAGGTTATAAAACGGACGTGTCATTCGTTCAATCAAAATAATAAAGCGCTTCAATTGAATCCATATGATGTGCAGCAAGATATTCTCCAAGTATTAGTGAAGATTGGCATTCTTATCTGGTGGGGTGTGATAGGATGCAATGGGAATCGAATATTGAATGACGATATTTTCTAAATGATGACCGCATAAATCGGAAGAACGTGGCCAAATTCCTTGCGGATTACGTAACGTATGTAACCATTATGCTTTACTGATAATGTAAAAGTATTGAGTGATGATATGGAATCAAACTCGCCACAGATTTAATACTGGATTTGTATGTATGAAATGTTAGATAGAAAACAAATTTTTACTAATTGTTATTAGTAAGGGCCTAAATACAAATAAAAAAAAATTAAATTTCTTCAACTGATGAAAGTTTCAATAGCGTTTTTCTAAGTCTTCTTCATTAACATTAATAATAATATAAATAGTGAAGTTCAATCGAGTAACATAGCACGGGCGGCTTGTCCTCGTGCATATATTGATTTTGTCAGTCGTCGTCCGAACATCGTAAGTGCATTTCGCTGTGATGTGATCAAAAATAATTTCATAATATCACAAATAGTCAGAAAGAGACCACTTTACGATGCAGCTCATAAATTGATAAAGGGATTTCCGGATTTAATATACAATGGCAGTATAATAAAGTGGTAAAGGGTGTGATATACCGGAAATTTTACTGCGAAAGACACGTAAATAGTGTAATGGATAATGCTAAAGAAAGCAGCGAGATATTTTTGTTTCATTTATGTGTAACTTTCATATTGTGTAATATACCGTTAAAGTTAGTAGACAACGAATCATTTCGCTCACTTTAGTAGCACTGCGGTAAAGAAACGTTACCTAGCTGGTTGATTTTCTACCCTCTCTACCCTCCCTCCGTAAACACATTGAGCATATGATTAAATCCGAATTGAGAAATAAGAAACTGTAGTTAACGGTGGACGAAACAACGGATTGTAAAAAAATATCGGTTATTCATTAACAACGTTTACAACAATTTAGGGTACAGTCATATTAACAAAACGGTTGACAATCTAAAACACAAAATCAATAAAATATTTTTAGGTCTGGCGTTATTTTTTTATGAATGAAATTTTACTATAGACGATAGCGTTCAAGTTACACATAGAAGAGCGGTGGGTCCCCAGTATTTATAATTTAAATATGTTATGCTTATTTTTTATTATATAAAATTCCAGTGTTGTAAAATAAACAAAATTAAGTGAGGTGATCTGTATTCGTTAAATTGGAATAACGTGTAGACGAGCTATGATTATAAGCGATATTGTTATCTTGTAAATGTTTACTTTGATTATATTTGTCGTTTTAAGGCCTGTCTATAGTTTAATAAAACGTTCCTTTCATAAATCGATGTGTCAAAGAAATGTAAAGTATATTTTACCCTTGCCTTTCGTAAATTTAAAACGCTGTTTTAGCTGTTTATATTTTGGGGTAGGAATATTTCTTCAACAAAATTTGTTTATAACTTTAATGTTAAATGGAAACCACCAAAAAAATTTATTATTTTTATTAATTTTTGGTAAGACAATTGTGTAGTAAATTTTAAAATTAATTAGAAACACATATTGCTATGTATTTTGGAGTTGATAAATTATATAAATTGGCCCGCAATACACAATAGCTTGCCCAGTTTCACTCAAATCGGTACAGCCTTCCGGGAGCTCTTGTATCTTCAGGGTTACCCTCAAAGGGTATGTGTTAAATAAAACAAAAGGTATTAGCAAATAAATAAAACTCGCATTAACAATACAAACATATACTACAAAAGAAAAAAAAATTTCGACTTTATAGAGTATAAAGAAGTGCTGAAGCAATAATTATGCAACAGCGTGAGGAATACTTGTATAAATATTGACTGATATACTAGACAAAAAACCTCACGTGACCACGAGCAAAATTAAACTAATTAAATATTTAGGAAAACTATCAGACTTCAATAATTACGTTATTCCCAATTTCAAACGTCAAACAGAAAAATAACTGTAAGCGCGCGCATCAAAATTAACCCATGCGCACATTCAACATGGTAAAAATGTAATTTTCCCACCAATTCCTACTTTCTAAAATATATTACTGATAAAAAAAATACTTCATAAAAAGTATGAAATTTTCCTTGATATTTATTTGACTATAAATATATTTTATAAACTAATAATATTACTGAATTTACGAGCTCAATCAATATACAAATAATATAACTAAATTAATATATATATGTATATATATATATATATATATATATATATATATAAATAATTATATTTGCAAATATACACGTACATTAATTAATGTAGTCGTCACACTTCACAAAAAAAAATCAAAAAGAGATTTTTCAGATAGGTCGCATAAATCAAAAATTACAAGTATCAGAAACTCATAATTAATCGGGAATTACTTTAAACACATCAGCAATAACACAACTAAAACACAAACCGAAATTAACTATAATATACTGAATAAAAAGGAAGTCTTTATTCAGCAAAAATTAACTGAACCTATCTGTTTAACGAATGGAAAATCTCTAACGCTCCCCTACGGAAATGCCTCTCTCCAAACCTAAAACAAACTCAAAGGAGCGACATCGACAAAATACTTCCGAAATGGCGGGAACCTCAAACATCAGGACTACGCTCGAACATTCTACAAACGTTGACCAAAATACACATTATAAACGAATTTTAAATAACATATAAAATATTTTTAATTATTTTCCTGGAATAAAATGTACATAAATATATAGTCTTATAATGTTTCTTTAGTTTTTCTTCGGGGAAAAATTCATGACAATATGTTGATTTTCAATTAATTAATTATGTAATAGTTTACATAGACTTTCTTAAATAAAAAAAAGATGTTGATAAAAGACAACCAAATTTCAAAGAAGATTAGTCCTTTTTTTAATAATGAAAATATTGATATTTTTAATTGAAATTTAGGTCGAAAATCAGAAGAAATATGGAATTATTAGAGGATTATTTCCAATGCTTTTTATAATATGTAGTTAATAAATTTCTTATTAAAAATCAGGTGTGAATAATATTTTATATTATTAAAATAGTATATTAAAAAACGAGTTTCATAAGGCACCATTTTGCCGCACGAGATCAGTTTAGAAAACGAGCCGCTTGCGGCGAGTTTTCTAAAGAGCGAGTGCGGCAAAAGGCCTTATGAAACGAGTTTTTTATACTATTTTTTCTATTTTGCGTTTTTTACATTAATAAATTGCTTAAATTGGAATCATTTAATTTGAAAGTTCAGAGTTTAATTTTTATATAAAGCATGCAGTTGGTCACATTGATACTTGACATTTTCAAATTTAAATCTTGCTATCCGCGAAGTATATTATATTACATATTATTTATTCATTTTCGTTAACATTACTTGATATTTCATTTAAAAATATAAACATGAGTGACATAGAAACATATATATGTTGTTGTCAATTGTATACAATGTACGTTGTTTGTATAAAATACGGATATATATCATATCTGTCAAATGTACATAAATTCTTAAAATCAAATGACAGCAATGATATTTATTTCTGTATTCGAACAACGCCAACATTGAAAAATGAAAAAAAGCGTATCGAAATGAAGCTCATTTCGATACTGTTTTGGGTTTCATAATGAGTTCATTTCGAACGCAAAATAGAAAAATACCTTTGTATTATACAAAACTGGTGGGGTTTAATGAAAGACATCAATTCAAGGATATTGAAAACTTATAGCATTGTGCATATGCATTTTATAGAGATGATGAAGGTTTGGAAATCGAATAACATCACTAATAGGACAAAGATGAAAGTTCTCAATGCCACAGTTAAACCCATATTATTGTACGGTTCTGAGTCGTACGCACTTACTAATACAAAGAAGCGAAAATTGTAGAGCTTTATAAATAGATGTTTCCGGAATATACTGAAAATATGGTGGCCTGTCCGAATTACAAATGAAGAACCAATGGATCGTACTGGAGAAAAAAGGGTACAAATTAAAAGAAGAAATTTAGGATGACTTGGTCATACCTTAAGAAAACCGAGTATGGAAATTTGTAGAAGCGCATTAGAATGTTAGTCTCAAGGAAGGAGGAAAGAAGTACGCCCGAAAATAATATAGAGAAGACATTACAAGCAGGGACCAATATGTCAGTGGCGATTCGTACATATCGCGCTCCCTCAGATTGCTTATACTTTTGATAAATTTTAACCCATATACCGTGATGTTATGATCGACTTCTAATACATGACGTGCGACACTAGATTATTCTGGTCTATTGAATTTAATATGCGATATACGTTCTTTATAGTGGGTTATTATTGAGTATTTCGTTTAATGTATGTATTTCAAATTACAATTAATTTCAGATATATACGATTTCTAGTTCAAGTCTACTTTATCTTTAGTATTACCAAGAAGAGCTTTAATTGCGTTTTCCCACTGAAAAGCAACTTGTAAACCTCGTTCTTAAACAATTCTATTTATGTATATCGTAATTTGATGATATGGTAAACACATGTACTTTTTGTAATGATTATGTTGATGTAACAAACATGTGAAATCGCGGATTGTCTGTTTTAAATTAGTTTTTCTAATTAATTTATTAATTAATTCTATGTCAAAATCATTACAACTCGCGATGTTTTTAATGAAATCTAATTCTTTTTCGCATCTCTCTTTTGTCAACGGAATGTTTTTAGCTACGTGTTTTGTTGGAAACTGTGACTTGAATACTAGGTGATAAATCTATTGACATTGGTTTCTTTCCGAAAATATTGATTTCTATTTTATCTTCATTTCTAATTACTAATGTATCTAAGAATGGTAGGCTATCATTAATTTCGTTTTTCATCGTGAATTTAATACATTTAGCTGTTTAAAGAACATCTCCAATTCACATTTACGTATATCAAAAATCGCGAAAATATCATAATAGAATCTCTAAGAATTAGAATGTTACAAACGCAAATATAAGCTTCCAAATTCTTACTATATAACATTATATTGCAAAATCTTAAATACTTCTTATATTATTACTGCGAAAGTTATTTAAAATGAATATTTTCTCTTTTCCGTCTTTTATCTTTTTCATCTACTCTTTTCCTTTCTATCTCATTATGGTTTCCTGTAATGGTATCGAATTTTAATAAAGATTTCTGCACAGCAATCCCACAGTAATACTAATACCTGTTATCCACTTCAGGACTATCCTAAACACTCCATAATTTTCATGATGATAGCGGCATAAAACATGTAATCGAATTCGATAACCAGGTCGTAACCCGTAACCCTTTGCCCGTAACCGATACTTACAGAATGATGGACAGCTCGTCCGTGATTCATTCTCGAGATGGAACGTTCCATTCTGCGATTTTTTTCTGTTTGCTCTTTCTCTTTCCCCGTCGTCTGTCTTTGTTCGTTTCGTCCTTTCCGACACGTTTATTTTTTCGTATCGCGACACTATAATTTCGTGGGCAGGCAGGCTGTGATTTTACAAAATGGTTCCACCGGGAAATAGCGGTGATTTCTTTGTATACCCTGTGATTTGAAGTATATTGGCGGCTGGCTCAACTAGACGTAATAAAAATGCCACAAAGGAGCCCCGAACGGCATTTCGCAGCAGTGCCCCGGGAACACCATTAAGCGACTACAAAACGGAATCGTGATTTTCTTGTTAAAACTTTTTTACAACTGGTGAACGGTTGATGGCCATCTTTCGGGAGAGAAGTGTGTGTCAAAATTACTCTGGGACATCCATAACATCTCCAATCGCCTTTGTATAATCTGATATTTTGACTTGTTATATATAGTCACGTTATAAAACTAAATTTTGTATTTTTGTACTTGACAAACATATAAAGTTTCCCGTCAGTAACGCGTAAAAAATTGAAAATAAACAGTCCTATTAGTTAATAAATTACTTGTTTTTCCAGTACTTCCAGAATAAAGTGTAACACAGTATAATTTCAATTGTTCATTCTCTTATTTCTGAGCAACTGTCCCAAACGACATTCATTTATAAGAAATATTGAAGTAACCATGTTTTCTAAATTCGTTGTTACAAAATGCGTTCGATATTTTACTTTGTATCGTGATTCAAGTAATATTGTTCGTATTTAATTAAAGTAATATTTGTTGAGAAACAATTAGTATAGTTTTTTCATAGAAAAATTTATTTATGTCTCTACAGAGACGTAGACACGTTCTTCATCTTTATACAGGATTGTCAGTACGCCCCAGCTACAGAAGGATACGTTTACAAAACAACAACTTCGCTATATGACAGAAGTTATTAAGACTGAGCGCTGCTAAGTGGGGAACTCCAAAACAGCTATCACTGTCTCAATAACAAGTGCAGAACTAAGCAAAGTGCTTCCATCTGACGGCACAACCGTCAATGTATTTGCAAAGAATATTAAAGAAGATACGGTTTCCAAAAAGGATATGAAGAAGACCATTAGCAAACTAGAGGAACGACATAGGTAAAGTTATGACACCTGGAAGTTTGGAAGGAAACTACCAAATACATGGAAAACCCTCATCACGAATACACAGTCTATTGTGACAAAGAATCGCGACCAAAACATGCTACGATTTAATTCACAATAGTACCCACACCACCGGTCCTATCACTTGAGTTTTGTCTTGCAGGCATCAGAAAATTCTACAAATACTACAGTCGCAAGAAGCTCTGTTCATTTCGAATCATAGACTACGACCTGAAGGTAACCCCAAAGTGTCAGAAACTTTGGAGCTATGTATACCAGGTGCTCCATAAAAATTTCCAAAGGCTATAACGTCTTTATTTATTATCTGATTTTAATGATCTATACATCAAATTAAAGGGTTTCGGAAAGACTACATACAGCAAGGCGAATTATCTTTTTGTCGCATATAATTTACCAGAAACGTGTGTCAATTTTTGTCAAATTGAACTGTTCTTTTTCTTGATTTTAACAAAAGAAAATTTTCGTAATAACGTAATAAAAACACGTACTTGGATAAAGAAAAAAACTAGGAAATCAGAGTTTTTTTGCAAAATTTTGTGTAACTCACAGTGGTTCATGAGTTGGTGTAAGGAGTTGCACATTGACAACGTCTAGGTATTAATCATTTACTGTCATTGTCAGTTTGCGAGAATCTTTTAGCATTATTCAAAAACACTATTAACGGTAATAATAAATAACTAACTGTGTGTAAGTTTTCTTTATAAACATAAAAAACTTTCTTCATAAACATCACGCGGTTTGATGTTTATGTTAACAGGAATTTGAATGAAAATCAACGAGATATTTTACAAATGGTAAATTAAATGTGTGTTTTTGCAAAGTCTATGTAAATCTTGTATTTTCTACAAAAACAATAATCTATAGGTCTTTCACGATAACAGACGAGACACGTGATAAATAGTTACAAAACAGGGTTGACAAATCTACATTGCTTTGAGTCAGCTGTTGTTAGAAAATAATCTATGAGATTAGGTTTATGTCATTTTAGATTTACAACTAAATATGAACTCGTCATAAACAACTTATTCGAATGATATTTGACAGAATGCAAGCTGGCAACCATGCCCAGTTCTGGTAACATAATATATTCACTTAATAGACAGAAATACTAGGATTATTAGGTATTACTGTAATTTAAATGTTACTTTGGCCGAAGTAACTGTTTATCACGTGTCTCGTCTGTTATTGTGAAAGACTTATATCAACATCTACATACGAAGTGGCGTCAGAATTAAATTTGCCCCAAACTCTAGCATGGAGAACTTTGCATCGAAGGAAGTTTAAACCATACAAGATTCGTGTTAGCCACAATTTAATACCTGGTGACCAATGGAGTACTGCAACAGGTTAGTGGGAAGGTTGGAAGACGACGAAGATTTTTTAAACAAGATAATCTAGCCAGATGAATAAAAATTTACCATTTTTGGAATATTTATCAGAAATACGGAGCACTATTGGGCAGTACAGAATTCCAGACCACAACATCGTTTTGATTTAAAAGTTTGTATGGGCATTTTGGGAAATCGTCTTATGGATGAAGAAACATTAAATGTGGAAATATAGTTAAACCTTCTTGGCATATATGAATCTAACTTCCTGGATAACAATATTCCATTAAGTCAACTAAGGCATTTATGGTGGCAACAGAATGGAGCACCGGCTCACAATGTGGCAATTGTGAGTAATTACTTAAGTCAAGAGTTTCCAAACCATTAGATATGGATATTTTATTTCTAATAATTTTTTTGGTGTATTATTTTCGAAGATAATATTATCTGGAGAATATGCTAACCATGGGTGGTGTTTAGAAAGACAAATTTATCGTAAAACAGAAACGAAAATATAAAATACCAAGGAAAAGATGAAAACACAATTCAGTTTTATACACGATAGAACCCAATAAACTGTAATAAACAATACAATGAGTATATCTCCAACGTTAGTTCCAAAATTTACCGCATGGTGGCGTGTCACTTAATGTAAATTTCCAATAGTAACATTGTTTCACCAATGCTGTGGCTTCCTTAGTCTGAGCACGCCACAGTATTGTGGCACAATTGTTACCATAATTAAATGGTTGTGAGAATTTCAGAATTGTGTGTTATATTTAATTTTACAATGGATTTTCATCAAGTAGGCTCGCATCAGTTAATAAACCACAATTTCCTGGTTGAAGACGAAAGGTGTTTTACTACCCCGCCATATGCAGTAAGGGTGGCATTATAAATGCTGATTGAGTGGAAAACGATGCTTTACTCATAAGTTTACGGCAGATTACCTCATCCGTTTAGCATTTCTTCTATAATTTTCAAAATTCTTTTGACGAAAAGTTTATTAATTTTTAGACAATGTTGAGGCTGTTACTGGAAGAATATATTTCGTTACGAACAAGTAAATTTTAAAATAGGTGAAAAGAAAATCTACCTGAATGATTTAATATTATTCTGAATTATGTAGGATGCTTTATTTCAGATTTTAAAAGATCTTACTTATTAATTGTTAACAGCAGAAGAAGTATACAAAAACCGCATTATTTAGAGATTGATGCAAACATATACAGGCTGGCCCAAAATGACCGAAGGGGTTTGAGTTCATTATAACTTCTTATTTAAGACATACATAATTATTAATTTTTTAAAATTTTAAATACAGTATATTAATGGAGAATATTTTTAATTTAATTATGAAAAATTATATCTCGCAATGACTGAAGGGGTTTGAGTTCATTATAACTTCTTATTTAAGATATAATTATTAAATTTTTTTAATTTTAAATACAGTATATTAATGGAGAATATTTTTAAAAAAATTATATCTCGCAATGGATCGTTGATTTGACAAATTTTATAAGGAATTAAAACCCCTTCGGTCATTTTGGGCCAGCCTGTATAAGAAGCTATTGGCAAAAATTTCATAATTTATCGAACCAGTCAAAAGCAATTATCATTTAACACACGTTATTTAAAGTCGACACGGACGTTTGATATATACATAATTATTGAATATAGCAGCGATTGCAAAATTACCGATTTTCCACTCGCCTTCGCATGACTGTTTGAAATAAAGTATATTTTTATACTTATAAATTCATAATATACATAGATACATATATAATATAATATAATACGTCTGATGCTAATTATAAAATAAAATTCTTATCTTAATGGTGAGAATTTTATTAACAGACAGTTGTTAAATGCGGAAAGGTCGTTCCGGTCATGTGACAATTTATGGACATCCATAATTCACGAAATATTGCAAATATTGTTGTGTTCGCGCACCAGATAACCTCGCAACTTTTAATTAATGTTATGGAAATCGTTCGTAATCCTTTAAATGTACGAGATTTTATTATTTCAAAACTAAAACACGCACATGTAAACATGAATAAATTACAACAATAAAATTATGTTCCTGTACGCCATAATTGCGTTAATTATTTGGTATATTTGGTATATACAGTGTGGTCATAAAGTTTGGAACCAA
The DNA here is from genome assembly GCA_935421215.2 of Melolontha melolontha. NCBI lineage: Eukaryota > Metazoa > Arthropoda > Insecta > Coleoptera > Scarabaeidae > Melolontha > Melolontha melolontha. The sequence continues at coordinate 134,411,602 of OW285240.1, read as the reverse complement.
GCTTATAACCGCATTATTTTACATTTTTTGGAAAAACGCTCGGACAGGTAAATTTTCTTTTTTAAAACGCCATCTTTTGACATACAATTTTCTTCTATGACGTCATTGGTTTTCGAGTGATGACGTTATCAACACTTTCTTTAAATGGCAACCATATTATTTTTTTCTCGTTTTTGGTAGATCTTTATATCCACCAAATAGTGATACAAAACAATTGGTATGTTGCATCACAATTTTTTTGAAAAAATGATATAAATTTAGAAAAAAATACGAAAATTTTATTTTTGTACAAAATTAAAATTAAATTAAAAAAAATACATCTGAACTGAAATTTATTGTAACAGTTAACGTAAATTTTCAAAATGGACCCCACCAACCAACTGACACTGTCCCAGCCGAGTGTAAACACTTCGTATACTCGCCTCAATTATGTCTGGGGATATTTGTGTAAGTTCTACGCGAATTCGTTCTTTTAAATCTTCTAAATTGTTCGGTTTGTTAAAATACACTTTCGATTTCAAATAACCCTACAAAAAAAAGTCTAACGGAGTCAGGTCAGGAGAACGAGGTGGCCATTTTATGGCGCCTCTCCGTCCAATCCATTTATTGGGAAATATTTCGTCAAGATAGTGGCGAACCTCTACACCATAATGGGGAGGCGCCCCATCTTGTTGAAACCAAATATTTGGATGGGGTACATCACCATCCTCGTGATTTGGGAAAATAACAGTGAGCGCTGGAACCAGTTCAAATCTTAAAAATTCTAAATATTGCACAGCAGTCAAATTTCCTTAAAAAAAATATGGTCCTAAAATGCGTCGTCCAATCATTCCAACCCATACGTTAACTTTTCCTCTGCGCTGAGTATGACACGCTTGAGTCCAATGCGGATTGTTCTTCGACCAATATCTGCAATTATGGCGGTGAACAGATCCATTTAGGCAGAACGTAGCTTCATCTGAGAAGACGATGTTTTCCAAGAAATTTGGATTTTGGTCACAACGTAACATTACGTCTTAACAGAACTGCAGTCGACGACCTTCGTCATCCTCATGTAATTCCTGTACAAGTTGAACTTTGTAAGGACGATAGTGTTCTTTTTTAAATAAGTTGACGACAAATGAGTGAGCCACCTGATTGGCTAACGCAAGTTGTCTGGTAGAAACATGATGCCTTTCTTCTGCTTCTAGAAGCACATTTAATTTCACATCTTCTCCTACTTGAGGTCTACCTTGCCGTGGTCGATCTTTTACTGATCCAGTTTCGGTAAACTTTCCAACTAGTTTTGTCATCGTAGACCTGGTAATTGGAGGTCTATCAGGGTGTTCATGGTTAAACAATTCGCATGCTTCTGCATGCGTTCTTTTTCTGTCTCCATACCCAACCATAATTAAAATTTCGATTCTTTCTCGCTCAGATAAATGTGCCATTTTTTATATTAGCGAAAATGAACAATTTTTACGCAATATCTCAAAAATTTAACGTCAAAAATAGAAGTAAATAATTCAACAATGTTGTCGCCATAGAAACAATTTCAAACTAAAATTTTTGTTCATAAATTGTATAAGAAGAAGCAAGACTGTCATAAAGAAATATCTTGCAAAAAAGTGCGTGTTTTTGTTTTTGTAAATTTTTTGCATAGTAACATGAGTACATGTGCTTTTGACGATCCGGTTTGTTCAAGAAGAATATTTAAGTCCTCACACAAGACAGAAGTGTGAAAAAACTTACTTACATATTTCAGTAAATTTTGTAAGCTTAATTAGTTTTTGAAATCTTCAATTTTCGGGCGATAATTTTAATTAAGAAATGGTCTGCCACATCATGTCAATTTTTTAAATAAATTAAACTTCTTTGGCCCTTTTTTGTGAAACTATTTAATGTTAAATAAGATTTTTTAATAAGTAATTGGCCGATTGGGAAGACGAATTTCTTTTGACCTGGAGCGAATAACGCAGATTACTATTGATCGCAAAGCATTTACACTCGGCTGGGACAGTGTCAGTTGGTTGGTGGGGTCCATTTTGAAAATTTACGTTAACTGTTACAATAAATTTAAGTTCAGATGTATTTTTTTTAATTTAATTTTAATTTTGTACAAAAATAACATTTTCGTATTTTTTTCTAAATTTATATCATTTTTTCAAAAAAATTGTGATGCAACATACCAATTGTTTTATATCACTATTTGGTGGATATAAAGATCTACCAAAAACGAGAAAAAAATAATATGGTTGCCATTTAAAGAAAGTGTTGATAACGTCATCACTCGAAAACCAATGGACGTCATAGAAAAAAATTGTATGTCAAAAGAGGGCGTTTTAAAAAAGAAAATTTACCTGTCCGAGCGTTTTTCCTAAAAATGTAAAATAATGCGGTTATAAGCTTGGTTCCAAACTTTATGACCACACTGTATATATTGTTATGGGTCAAACAGCACCCTAATTCCAGCTTCTACAATAAGAAAAACTGTATAAACAATTATTAAATTCATTGAAAAAGGATTAAATAAGCGGTTTTAATATGTTAAATTAGTATCGAAATGTATATAAATTAATATGACGACAACTTTGTATACTTTTAATTAACCTATTTTATTTTTAAACTTATTTTTATATTTATTATTTCAATTTCATAATTCAAATCTTTAGCACGAAATTACAGATATTAAATTTATCTACATCAATGTTTTATATCGATACTAGTTAAACACGCCCACTTATTAAATACAATTAACCCGCAAAAACGATATTTGCTATGCGCATTATTACATAACCTAGCATTTAGAAACATGTTTTATGAACTTGAAAATTATTCTATAAATTTTGTTATTATGTCCAAATTAATAAATTGTTTATTTTATACTTGTCAATATAATTAGTAAAAGTAAAACTTCGAGGCTATTGCATATAATTAAATAGGCTTTGCAAATTAAAAAATGCAATCGGCGTCCTTTTTTGAACATCTCTAGAACGTATAGCCGTTTTTCGTACTTCTCCAAATAAATATTATAAAAGCAGTTAATATACCAGTTATATTATACCAAATCTACGCTAAATCTAAACATTATTAATTGGCCCAACTTTTGAAAAACAAACCTGAAGTCTTTCGCTTAGAAATCAACCAGTTTCAAGCAAAGCATCTTTATAATTGGAGTCCGAACGAGGAAGCCAAATAGGAGCTGTATACGCCGTTATCGAATTTGGAGGACCCGCACATCTTATTTCCCGATTATTTCGACTTTCTTTCTGGATACCAACTACCAGATCACAGGAATACAGGTTCACCGCATACATACTCTACAACAAAGCCGTAATAGTTGATATTATTTCATTAAAACAATACTTTCGTTTAAATAAAACCTGAATTTTTACTTTTACTTTTATCCAACCTTACCATATTATAGTATCCCTTTTAAAAGTTATCCTAAAGAATTTTATATATCAAAGTAGTACTTCCCTAATTTAATTTGTTTACTGTAGTAATTTAGAATAAGATCACATTTATTTATCACCCATAACCTTATAAGTATAATACACACGTGCTAATATTTTTATTAGTTAAGTTTATTTATCGCTAGTTACAGTTATTTGTTCTATTTACAGTTTCCTTTTTTAATTTCAATTTAAGGTCAATTAGTGCGTTATTAATAATTTTAAGTATAGGGGATATTTTTCGTAGATAGACCGAAGGATAGCATAGGCAAATAAGAAGTATCATTCTGGCTGGATATGTACTGGGGTGTTACTCTTTTTTATATTTTCAAAATATATACTTATACAAGTTCATTAACTAGTTTTTAAAAATTAAGTAGTCCCAGGCATTATGGATTAATGGGTTAATTATGAAGTACCTAAAATATAAGATAGTTGTAATTTGCCCTGTTAAAATTATTTTATTTTTCAAAATAATTTGAAACATACATGAGTGGGTAAAAACCACACCAATTTGTATAATACAAAAGTATTTTTAATAATATAGAATATTATTAAAAATGGGGTGTGAAGAACACAATACAAGTTATATATTTGTGAATGTATCTCCTCTCCAGAGACGCAGCAGACGCGTACCGACGATCCTGTAGAAAGGTGAAATACGTATCTGCGTCTCTGGAGAGGAGATACATTCACAAATATATAACTTGTATTGTGTTCTTCACACCCCATTTTTAATAATATTTTATATTATTAAAAATACTTTTGTATTATTTTATTTTTATTTCTAACTCACGGTTTTATTTGTTAGTGTTAAGTTGTAGGAGTTTATTTAATATAGATTTACTTATTTAAACGCATCACAAAGGAAATAAACTACCATTATCTACGAAGATCCTGAGATAACTATATCGAACCACTTCATGCTTACGACGACTAGTTGGCACATTAAACGTATAGATAGCGTTGATCTGAATATTTTTATTATATTAAGGCGCCCAATTAAAATTTCAAATTTATTTATATTAATTTACATTGATCATTTCATTTATATTCTTATTTAGATCTTCAGCTAACCAGCATTGCTTCAATATATATATATATATATATATATATATATATATATATATATATATATAAATATATAACTTACAGGAATTATCAACCGTACTAGGTATATTGGTTAATAATTAATTAAAAACAGGCAAGCGATCCGTGAATTTAAACTCATTTATTTTCGATCTCTATATTTCGTAACGAGTTTGTTGCTTCTTCAGGAGATGATACAAGATTAATGAACAAGACATTCAATAAATTAATGTATACAGTAATAGCAAAATACTCAGAGAATGTAGAGTTAAACAATGGAAGTCAAGTACATAGACATATTAAAATTGGTTAAATTTAAATTTAAAACATTAAAGTAACTATAGATGCATAGTTTCACATCGACTTTTAAAAACACGAATATGTAAAAGTTAACTTTATAATTTCAAGTTAAATAAACACATTTAAATTGGTTATATACATTGAATACTATTTACAGTTATAATGTGCAGAACTAGATGGGTTAATGGTAAATTATATTCCTCCATTTGCATTATTGTTTTAGAAACAAACCTATAATTAGTTTTTATAAACGAAAATTGTTGTTTATTTCTTTGTTTTCGAATAATTGCTTAACATCAGTGAGGGATTGGGAAGATTCGTCAGACAATTCTGAAATTAGATCTTTTAGTTGACAGAAGTTCTCGTAATAAAAAAAAGGCGCTTTAAGGAAGATTTTTTTCATGTTGGAAATTAAACTATTTACAAGAGGAAAATGTTTCCTAATCTCTTCAGCAACCCTATTTAAAGCACGAGCAAGACATGCTGCATGTATCAAGTTCGGATAAAAGATGTTCAAATTTTGCTGGGCCTTTATCATGTACGGTGTTGTATCTGATAAAATAAGCAAAAAATTATCTTCAGGAGCAAGCATATGTAGAAAAACTGTTGATAGTTCCTCTTGAAAAAATCTGGCCACTGTGAGTGGATTTGTTTTTTCTAATTCTTTAGGAGCAATGCGGTAAGATTTTGGCACTATCTCATCGCTAAGGACACCAATAAATAAATGAGTAATATAACATCCGCTTGAATCGGTGGTTTCATCAATACTATATAAAAATGTGTGTTCCGAATTTTGGCTTTAATTTCCTTCGAACTTACGTCGTTTCTTCGTAGTGTTGTTTCGCCAGGACATTGAATTTGTAATACTTCTGTAGAAAAGAAGTGATGTTTTGATTACCTAGCTTTGACATGGAAATATTTGACGTCATCATTGCATGGCCTAGATCCCGGTTAAAGATGTCTTTAGCTTTTTGGACATTGGTTGAAAATATTGCGTTAATGTGGATTGTGACACGTCTCCAGATTTCACCTTACTAAATTCAGTAATATGAACAGAAGTTTTCACGTGTTGGTTTATTTGATATTTTTTATCGTATGCTATCTGCAATGAAAAAAAAATCAAAAATTGAAATATCAAATTGAAAAACAATAAGATAGATACTTAGATTTAAATCCCTAATAAATAAGTTCAAAATATTAATCGAAATTGTTCAAGTGCTACGAAATCGATCGAATTCCTTAGGGTTCCATATAAACAATTAAGTTAATACTGACCTGTATATTTCTCTGTATTTTCATAGTGTATGTCCCTCAGAATGAATGTAACTTGCTTGTAACTTTTTTTGTATCTCAAAAAAGAACAGATATCGACCGATTTCGCACCAACCTCTATATTGAATATTCAAAAATTATACTTAGACTTTCAACATGCGCAGAACAGTAAACTTTTCCCATATCTATACGTAGTTCTTTGTATGGCTTAACCCGCACTGGCGCTCAACTGATTTTGGTCATTTTACTAATAAAGATAAATAAAATACCATAACACTACAAAACACAAATCGATGTTACCTCTTCAAAAGCATAATCAGAAATAATATTCAGGAATGGATCTATTATTTACCTACTTATGTAAATATAGGTACAATTTAACGGTTTAAAACGACCTATTTTGAATTCTCGGAATTTAAGACTGGGAATACCTACACTCTTGTACCTCATAATTTTTTTTATTGAGACCTGCAAAAATAAAAAAATAAATTACGTTATAATGGAAGATTTATAAAATTCTTAATCTTGAACTCTTGAAACGCCTGCTAAAGATCTAAGTCATTCAAAATCCTTTCAATTGTACACAATATGCTATTTATTAAGAATTTATGCAAAGATTTAAAAAAAGGCGTATAAATATGCAAAATATGCACTTTGTATATTTGGGTTACATTAGTAATGAACAACGAATATTGACTTTTCAAATAGATCCTGTAGATATTAAAAGCTTAACTAAGAAGCCATTTAAAATTCTTGTACATATAGCTGTATGCACGTAATAACATTGTAAGCGAAGTCTATAATTTAATAAAACATTTCAGAATTGAGTATTAATGAAAGCTTAAGATTATTAGGTACTCCGATATGTTTCAACCATTAAATTACACATCATTACATGTATCTTAATTCCCAAACGAAGAACTCGACCATTTATGGCAATAAAAAGATAACATTTCATTTTAATTAACGACTAGGGCTTTTTGCAGACGTCTTATATTAAAAATAACTCGTCGTGAAAGGTCGTTACAACAGCAAAGCCAAAAAAACGAGAAGCAAGAGTGCCAACGTTCCGAAAAAAAAGCGAAACAAATAACGAATCTACACGGTTAACGTTTAAACGTCGTCTCTTTAAAGGCGACGACCCACATCTGCGAAAAATGGCAGCGAATTTCGAACGGCATCAATAATTATGCTTATTTAAAAGTTCAATGCCAGCCCCTTTGATAATGATGTACCACGGCGACCTCGATAAAACATTGTACCAGCGTCTCTACGTAAACCGTGCAATTTCACCTAAATTATATTGCCGGGCGCGCTATTTGCCGGTATATTGCAGCATAATTTGCGGCCATATTTCGAATTATAATAACAGACGACAGTGAACACGACGATAGCATTTATGATAAATCGTTACAAGATTGATTATTCTGGAGAGTCAATTTTAACAAACCATTAAAATAATTGACCGATTTAATCTGTAGGTAACGTGTTATTAAATTGACCGGAGAGAGATCGGTATGAGTTGAGACGGATGTGGACGTGTATACTGGACACTGATGCTGTGGAAAACTGTATACGCAATATTCAATGTATGGAAAATTGACGTTTATAACTTGTAATTGCAATGCTAAGATGTAATTCTTTAAAATGAGAGTTGCAGCCTATTTATATTTTTATGCACTCGATAATCCATGTAATATGCCTGCAATTTTTGAAACTAATAAGAAAATGGAACAAAATCATATAAGGAATAGATTTTGCACTACGATTATTAAAGAGAAGTAATAATTAGAGAGGTTCATTCGAGTAACATCGCACCGGCGCTCGTTTAGAGTAATAAATTATTAAAAGTCTTTCTTTGGAGACTGTGGTTAAGTAAAAACTCAAAAAAGATATAAAACCCCTTACCACAATTAATAATCGTATCCTAAATACGTATTTCGACAACTAAGTTGTCTTCATCAGTAGGTAATACCACTAATCAAAATGTCGCACATGGTGCACAATAAATCTGACACATATAATAACGCAACAACTTTACACAGCGTCCACGTATACTCAGTGCTTGGCAACCCTCCATTAATTCAGAGCATTAAAGAAGAAATTATGATGCAGATAAGAAGCAGATGTCTGTTATGATATCTGCTCTCAAAATACTGACATCTGCTTTCAATAACTGACATCTGCTTTCAAAACAGGCATCTTCTTTCAAATCTGATGTTTGCTTTCATAATAGACATCTGCTTTCAAAACAGACATCTGTTTTCAATAACTGACATTTGCTTTCAATAACTGACCTCTGCTATCAAAACTGACATCAACTTTCAAAACTTACTTCTGCTTTCAACTTGACATCTACATTCAATAACTGACATCTGATTCATTAACACTGTTACTTTATAATGCATTTCTAAATAGCTTGAACCAAGGTCTATCGTGGCTCAAGTGGTAAAAGCGACAGTATGGTAAACTGTAGACTTGGGTTCAAGTCCCAACGTAGACAATATTTTTCAATTAAAAAATTTCGCATGATTTGCGTTGTAATTTGTAGACAGCAATGTTTACATCCCCACTTACTTTGCAATTACATACTGATTTGATATTTGTAAATATTTCGTATAAAAGCCGAAAAACTCCAATAATTTATCAATTGATATATATGTATGTATATATATATATATATATATATATATATATATATATATATATAGGGTAAATTTAATCAGTCGGCGATTAAAGGTCTGGTTTACTTCAAAGAATATATATTTAAGTAAACCAGACCTTTAATCGCCGACTGATTGAATTTACCATATCATACCAAGGTCACGAAAATATTATATATATATATATATATATATATATATATATATATAATTTGACCAGGAGTCTTTGCCGTTAGAACATGTATGGAAAGGAAATCGTTTTTTTGGGGAATCCAGCAAAATTAAACTCTATTACTTAAGTCAGTTCCTTATTTTTTTTTCCCAATATTTCGCAACAAATTCGTATGCTTTCTCAGGGGATCACTTTAAGAGTAGATGGACATAAATTAAATACTTATTAACAAAAGAAAGTCGTTAATACTTACAAATGTGGATTTGTTTTTTTTTTGAGAAATTACTCGTCTAAATATTCATTGATGAATATTAAGACGAGTAATTTCTCCAAAAAAAAGTTCACATTTGTAAGTATTAACGACTTTCTTTTGTTAATAAGTACTTAATTTATGTCCATCTACTCTTAAAGTGATCTACATTTTTATATTTTACTTTGTATGGCTAATCTGTAAGTTTTGAAACGTTACGTAGCAACGAATAGTTTTATTTGATACATTACCCAAATTCTGTTTTTATTAACAGTGAAATTATCTATATATATATATATATATATATATATATATGATATATTTATATATATATATATATATATATAATATCTTCGTGACCTTGGTGTGATAAGGTAAACTTAATAAGTCGGCGATTAAAGGTCTGGTTCATTACTTCAAAGTATATATATTTAAAACAACTCTACATATTTCGGCAATGATGCCTTTGTATATATATTTTGTATTCCCTTGGCAAAGGCATCATTGCCGAAACATGTAGGGTTGTTTTAAATATATATACTTGGAAGTAATGAACCAGACCTTTAATCCTCGACTTATTAAGTTTACCTTATATATATATATATATATATATATATAAATATATATATATATATATATACAAATATATTATATATATATATATATATATATATATATGATATATATATATATATATATATATATATATATATATATATATATATATATGATTTATTATTATTCATTGGAATGTATCTTTGAATAATTTTATCCATAGCAACTACAAATGTATGACATTAATATACTGTCATTTATATTTTATATTCCTTGAAAAAGGCATCATTTGCCGAAACATGTAGGATTGTTTTAAATATATATATTTTGAAGTAAAACCAGACCTTAAATCGCAAACAAATTGAATTTACCATATATATATAAAGATAATTATTTCGTGACCTTTGTATGTTATGGTAGATTCAATTAGTTGGCGATTTAAGTGTGATTAAGTGTTTGTTCTATAATATTCCACTCAAAATGAGTAATTTCGCAGATTGCCAATGCTTTATGATTCATATTTTCCAGCAAACACTCCTTCCTTGGTTAGTATATTTAACACAAATAACTGAAGTTATCTTTCTATATTAATGGCTATATACTATGGTTTTTCTGGTTTAGAAGAAGGCGCCTCCCTGTTTCTTATACAATTACAAGTTTATTATAAATAAAGACTTTTAACTGCTTTAAATTTCAGCTTATTATTATCCGTTATTAAAAGTTTATTTTGTTTTATAGTAAATCTGCTCTTATTATTATAAGTACCATAATTATTTTCTCCAGTAAGCTCAGGCCCCTAAAAAAGCGGTTGTGACATGAGTATTATCGTTCATCAGTGTCTTTTAAAACTACTTTAAAAAATGCATAATCTAAACCGATAAATAGGTTTGCCCTTTGTAAACACAACCAAATTGTAGTATAACGTTAAAGAATTGTCTAAAGGGTTAATGTTTCGGAAAAGAGGGGCCCTGATTGATGTGTGTCATAAGTATAAAAGGGGTCACATAAAAGGCGAAGCGAAATGTCTTATAGAATTATCTTTGGCGTTTGAAGAAGGGTGATGGAAGTTATGTGTGAAACTATAACATTAGGGAGCTGCACAACATCGTTGCTTTGGGGTGTTAAATGTGGGAAAATGCTTTTTCGAAAAGACTGGCTATAAGAGTTGATACAAGATAGATTAGTATAAATTACATATACACCGTATAAATCAGCGTCTTATAGTTATCTAATGTAGTCATGTAATATTCTAAAATAGACGGGCGCCCTTGCGGCTAGCTAAACACATGTGGACAATGCAATCAGTATCAATTCCGTACTGGCTGATTTTATCGTAGAGTCATATTCTCATGTAATTTTATTTATTGTTTTCAGTTATCTAGTATTTTCTCTTGTTAACGGTGTCTATTTCTCTTTTCGAAATACTTTATATTTAGATATGGAATTTTTTCGCTTCAAGAAAAGCAATTTGTTATAAGAAGTCATTATCTTGGTCAGACAGTGGAAGATTTTGCGCAAGGTTCTTGGCTTATATGCCTACAAGGTACACTGGTGCAAGAATTGAAGCCAACCGGGTATTGTTTTCAACGTCCGTTAAGTAATTGGGCGCTTAAACAGTTGTGAAAGTAACTGATTTATGGTCAAATTGAGTTCAATGATGAGGCTCACTTCTGACTCAGTCGCTTTGTGAATAAGTGAACTTGTCGTATTTTGAGCGACACTAATCCAGAACTACCGATTCACCCCGAAAAATGCATTGTTGGGTACGGTTTGTGGCCCGAAGGCATAATCAGGCTATGCTTCTTCAAAAACGAAGGAAATTGAGCTGTCCCCGACAATGGCGGCCTGTGTAGGGGCATGTCCAACTATATTTTATTCCCAAACATGATCTGGAAGACCCTTGGTTTCAGCGGGATCGTGCCAGATAGCGAAACCATCGATTTATTGAAGGAAGTGTTTCTGCGATAAGATCCAGAAATGGACCTGCACACCAGTCTTCAAGATCATGTGATTTGACTATTTTTCGTAGGGCTATTTGAAGTCATTGGTTTACACAAATAAGCCAAAAACTATTGTACCCTTGGAAACCAACCATTCGTAACATACGGCCTCAAACGCTCGAAAAAGTAGTCTAAAATCGGTGTTCCAGGATGACGTGGCTCAGACGCTCCCGTGATGGTCATATGCCCGAAATCATCTTGCATCATTAATGTCATAAAACTATCTTACCGATTTAAAAAAAAATTCTCATTGCCCTAACACTTGTGTTTTATTATTTCAATTTATAATCCTACACCTCTTAAACAACACACACATTATATACAGTCTAATAAGATTTAAGTGTTAAAAAAATTATTTATTGTTGGAGATGTTCACGAAAAGTTTTGTTTTTTACGAGACGCACCCAGTTACAAAAGAAAGATTGCGAATTTGAAGATAAGCAGGTTCATTGTGTGCATTGTGATAGGTACGTGTATGTCGGCCAGATGTTCATATTTTAGTTAAGCGTAGATCTCGAGGCGAGGCGGTTGAACTTGTGATGTTATAAACACATATACCGGTATGTAGATATATACCAGTACGCGATGTATATTGAAAACAGTTGTACATATTAACGTGTACTGAGTAGGACTATGATTTGAAACAACATGAACCTCACAAGTGAATTACATAACTCAGCAGTGGCGGCTCGGGTGGTTCACATAGGGAGTGCATAATTTCAAAATTAAAACTGTAATACAAAAACGCTTACCCAATCCTGATAAATTTCACCGACGTACTGTTCCAGACAGGTACTGTTCATTGTAGGGTGTGTTTTGAGGGAATAGTAAATATTACAACACAGTTTAATTACATCTGACGATAAACGAAGTCCATTTTACGTGTCTTTGACTTGCAGAACAGTTCTATCACTTTTTCATTAAAGTTTGGGAAATCATTTATACATTCTTTTTCACAAGATAACATAGTAAGGGCATTTAATCTCTCTTCTTTCATTGTATTTCTCAGGAAAGTTTTTATTCTCTTCAACCGTGAAAACTGGCGTTCCGCTTCCGACGTTGTTATTGGTATTGTAATGACAATTTTTAAAAGCGTAACAACTTCATTAAAGGTGTCGCTTAATCCATCCAGCAGAAGACCTAGCAGACCTACAGCACCGACTTCTATATTTTGCCTAAATTCTTCTCTAGAATATAGAACGCTTAATTCAGTTCGTAGTCTGCTTTCATTGAGGCATGGATAAAATTTTACTGCTTCTTTAAGGCAATCTTCCGGAATTTTTTTTTGAAAAGAGGAGAACTGTTTAAAAGAAATTAAGTTTGCTAATATTAAGTGCACTGTATACCGAAATCTAGTTTCTATTTCTAGCAAAATAATATCGCACACTTCAATAGTTTCCCTCCTTCTTTGGCTACCATCAGTTACTCTTCGCCGCTTTGATGGTCGAGGAGTCAGTTCTGGGTCATTTTGTTTAACCAACTGATTATCTGTGTTAGCGATTTCGGTTCGAATTTTTCCAATAGCGCGTTCAAAATTATCTAAATTATCCTTGATTTTTAATGCATCTGTATTGACATTTTGTAATTATTAAACAATATGTCCACATGTGGCATAATTTTATGAAAGAAAGTTAACCAATAGATAAAATTTTCCTCCTCTAAAATTCGTAAATTGGCACTAGCTTGATGAAGCTTCTCCCTCGATTTGTTCTAGAGCTTCAATTATTTCTTCTCGGTGCTCATATATTATATTCACTGTCCTAGAATTGAAGTTCCATCTTATTTTTGAAGAACGAGGTAAGCTTTTTCTCTGAAGGAATTCTTCCAATCTTGCAGCTCGTTGTGGTGAAGTGGAGAAAAATGTACATAATCCCGTCAGTTTGCAAAAAAAAAATCTGCAATTACACTGCTCGATGTAGCATGTGATATAATTAGATTTGTCTGATGTGCATAACAATGTACAAAATTAGCCCTTGGATACTGGTCTTGGACATGTCTTTGCACGCCGTTAATAGCACCACTCATGACTGCTGCCCCTTCATAGCTCTGTGCAATCAGTTTTTCTGGGTCATCAACAAGCAAACTAATTTCGTTAAGGATGGAGGCAGATAAAGAATTAGCATTATGTCCACTAGGCAGAAGAAATTTCCAAAATCTTTCGACCGGTCTCGCGTTCACAATATATCTTAAAACAACCACCAACTGAAACTGATTGGACACATCTGTGGTTTCATCAGCTATCACAGATATGAAGTCGGTTGCCTTAATTTCACTGGCAACTTGTTCATGATACACGTTCAACATTGCATCAAGCAGCTCATTCTGTATCGTTTTTGATAATCCCTTAAAAACCGGTGCTGCTTCGATGTGATCTCTGAGCGATTTATCCAATTCTGCCGTAAAATTTATCGATTCCCGAAAAATGCCCTTGTTATTCGACGTTTGCTATTCATCATGACCCCGAACTGCCAGTTCAAACGCGCCACAAAATCTAATTTATTATTAAATTTAACACGTGCCTATTTTTTGTTACCTTTTCATTGTGCTGTTGAATTGCTTTTCTATATGATGAATCTAAAACATTATGAATGTTATTTTTTCCTAACATTCTTAGACTAAATATATTTTTCAAATGCTCTTCGGAATTTTCATGTTTAATAATTTTAGCACTAAGATGAATTAAGTCTCTTATTCCGTTCTTTGACCAAGACGGTTCACTACCAAACAAAACACGAAAAACAAAGCAAAGTATTTTTAATTTCACACCCACAAATCCAGTCATTTTTCTGATAAATATTCATTTTGAATTTTCTTATAACGTCTTTACCTTTAACAGATTGTTTATTTTCTAAAGATAATTGAGGCATCGGCCGTTTAAGATTTTTTACTGCGATTTTTTCATTATACGTTAACTGCGAAAACTCGTTGTTCTCTAAAAAAGACACGGAATTCATTGTAACAACGCCCGAGAGCAGTCTGGTTCAGTTGCTCCAACGCTATGTGTTATACGACATTGAAGTACGGCAAACTACGATTCTCCACATCATCAATGTAATGTTAATGCCTTAACAGAGCAACAGTTGGGCTTTGCTCAGTATATCTGTGACGACGATCGGTGTATGTACGTTGTTAGCGTGCTACGTTCCTCGTCAATAACTATGAATACATAATGTACATAATAAATAAATACGTTCACAGTTAGTCGCCGCTTGGTTTGCTTTGTTTCAAAATTCCAGGGGGTGCAATTGCTCACTTGCTCTCATTAAAGAGCCACCACTGTAGCTCAGCATTTGTGTCATTCACTTTAGAAAACGTTGACAATATTTTTACACAATGATATTGAAATGATAAAATATGATCATATTTATGTTAATAATGATAAATATTTTCCTTTCAAAACGAATATTTTTGTAGAGACAGGTGTGATATTAAATCTTGTTAGTTATACTATAACAAATAAATCGTATTGTTGCGACATTTGAGACAATTCGAATCACCCCCGGAATTTTTGAACGCACTCAACAATGCAGCGTAGGATAGAAGCTTGTATTGCAGTTGAAGGCGGTCATTTCCAGCAATTTTTATAACTTAACTTTGTTCTATTAGTATGTTTTATTGTATGAACTTTTAATTTACTATTAAACATCCTGTAACTTTAAAACTAAGCCATTTAAGACATACATTCATATGGACTTTTAAGATCACAATAATCTTAGAAATCAGCCCATAAAGTTTGTCGTATATATTTGGAATCACACTGTATATTTGAAAATTTGTGATAAAATAGGTTTGACCATTTACGGTTTTCAGAGCAGCAAAGTTCGTAGCATTGCCCAATTGCATCTTACCTCAGACATTGTCGAATGTTTGCAGAAATTTTGTGGACAGTTTAGGGGTATTTCGCTTTCCAGTTAGGTGATTGTTTTGAACATCTATTCTTATAATTATTCGTAATTTTTATTAACTTATTTGTCTTTAAGAGAATTTTTTATTTAATTCTCTTTGGTTTCCTGAGAGGAGTTATTTAGTTTTTAGAAGTGTTTTTATTTTGTATTTTATATTCTGGTATAAATAGAATTTGTTTATTTCTATACAACTAGATAATTTTTAAATCTATAAGATAACTTAAATCTATAAGATAACAATTATTATTACGATCTGTTATTACAATATTTACTCTTCGTGTAGCTAGAGAAAATTCATATGTATATGTATTTTAGGGTGGCCCACGCTTGTATGGAAAAGTAAAAGTATAGTCCAATACTTTCTCCACAAGCTTGATTTTGTTTCTTTTACTAAAATATATGTGTATACCAAAAATTGGCTCAAAGGGACAATATTTAGAGGTCGCGATGAATGGCGACTTTTATGTTTGACATCTTTTATTGCCATGCATTTACTACTGGCTTATCATTATTGTACTTGTTTATGTATTGGAGATACTTTTTCACACTTTTCTTTGATCTTTACTAGATTTACATTCTGTTACGCCTAGCGTACAGAAGTTAATTCACTTAATTAATACATATATATTCGTTTTTAAATATCTCATATTAATTATATTTTAACTTAAGACATTTCTTCTGTATATTCGTTTCCAAAGAGAAAGTATTTTCTTTTGTTATAACCCAAACCGCCGACGACCCTTATTACCTGAACCGTCAACCGATGACCGAAATGTTGAATTTAGAATATCGAATTTCTTCTAGTACATTCCAATTTTTAAATTCTTAATTTAATATTATTTACATCTTCTTTTATGTGTCGTGTTTGATATCATTAGGAAGCTTATGTCACAAGGGTTATTTTAATAATAATTCTGACATCGACAGACCAAGTCTTCAAGTTGCGCGTTTTAATTAACTATAATTCAAGATATCGACCCCCTCTTCGATACATCAAAAACCAACCGTTTCTAGACATTTTCTATCGACGAAAACTAACAGTTACTTCTTCGCTTGCGACCCATTCGTGAGAAAACAACTCCTCGTGTACTGTCCAAGTCACGACGCTATCACACCGACCAGGTGTTCTTCCGTTTCTAAGGTAAATTGTATTGTTCTATACATTACTCTTTTAAGTGAATCCAAATTAATGTAAACTAATTAATTTCTTATTCCTCCGGTAAAACATCGCTCTGCATATACTTGACCAAGGTATACTTTCGAAGACCACGTGACCATCATCGCCACATAAAGGTAACTGTATTGTTCTATACAGAGATTCTTTTATATTCATCGTAATTAATTAACCCTTAATTTACTACTCCATTTAACGTCCGTTTCAGAGTATTTTTTGTGTTAATTTTAATCTACTTATCCACCACTCCACGTGTACATATTACTTTGTTTTAATTGCTTTTAAATATACGAGTTCAAATCTTTATTATGTAAATATAAATACAAAATTTAAGGACGCCGCTGTGTTTTATTTAGTAACTAAGTTGTTGTATATTTATTTTAATTAACCAATACCACGCACGTCCTGGACCTTTGAAGGAACTTCACCAGCATCCGTAATTATTTTATTATCTATCAAATAATTTTATTATTATAAATAGCCCCCACCCATCTATTGGTAATAATTCGTTAAAATTCAAATATATTGATCCCTTTATATAATTATTTAACTTATTTTGAATGCAGAATTACAAGAAACGAGTTTATATTAGCAAATTTCAGAATTTCTTATTTTTCTTTCATGCACTTACTTTCCTCGTATCAAAACAAATTACTGTATTAATAAGGGGCATCCCCTGATTGTTGTTTCAAAAGTAAAAAAAAAGAGCGAAGTTCATTGATAATAAATACATTAAACGAGAAGGTTGTGCCTGGTTGTTGGTTGTGCGCGATTTCTTTTTCAAAGTACAAGCCATTTTGAATGTAAGTTTTGTAAAATTTCAGTGATTTCTAATAATGTAAGTAGTGCAAAACAATAATAATTTTTTAAATCGTTTATTCACTTTCGTGCTATATTGGTTTAGCTAACATAAGAAATGTCTGCCACTAAATCCTCGAGATTAATGAGAAGCTCACCAGGAACGTGGCTAATTGGGAATCAAATTGAACGTTTTTGTCCGGCAAGACTTCCATCAAAAAGCGATGTGCTTAAACTGTTCAATTGTTATCACTTGGAAAAAAAAGAGAACTGAAACGATTAGTATTCGAGAAACGGCAAATGCAGTGACCGAGATTTGGGAACGAGCAAGACTTCCTACTCAAAGAATTGATTCGATCGTAAGAATAATTCGTAAGCTTTTAGGTCAATATAACATTTTGAAGAAGAGTCGGAAAAACAATCTCAAAAGCAGTCGGGCAAAAGAAGTCATGTTCAAAGCAGATTTAAATAAAATATTAGACGTAGCCACAAAAGATGCATTAAACAAAATCAAGAATGAGGAGGACAAATTGTTTCTTATAATGCAGAGGGAAAATAATATGAGTTGCAGCATGCCGGGAATAGACAAAAAGTCAAAGAAGAAAGAAGATCGCAAGCGAAAGAAAGAAGTGGAATTAGAGGCACGGAAATTGCGTAACATTGAAAGTCAAAGAGCTATTGAAAAAGTGGCTAGATTATTTACGCTGAAGGATATATGATAATTTGTACTTAATATACAGTTTTATTAATTCTTTATTTATTTGTTTTATTAAATATTTTTATTTTTAAATAAACAATGAATATCACCATAAAAAATCATTGTATGTTATATTTCTATCTAACCCCGAAAAATCATTAAACTATCGCAACCTCTAAATATTGACCGATTGTGCTCAAATTTGGACTGAACATTTTTAAGCACTATTCGAATAGGATCAGCGTTGTGGAGCGCGAATATTCGATGCTTTTGTATTTTGGGCCACCCTATTAATTATTAATATAATAATTAAATTATTATTATATATATAATTAAATTATTCATACAGTTTCGACCTTACCATTATATTAAATATATTGAAAAACTGTAATTTTAATAATAATGTATTATAGTCCTTGGACATTTAGAAGCTCTTTCGTTTTGGCACACAATAATTATATTATAAAACTTATCGACAAGGAAATACATTGTATTTCCTTGTCGATAAGTTTTATAATATAATTATTGTGTGCCAAAACGAAAGAGCTTCTAAATGTCCAAGGACTATAATACATTATTATTAAAATTACAGTTTTTCAATATATTTAATATAATGGTAAGGTCGAAACTGTATGAATAATTTTGTAAGTGTATGATTTCATATAATTTATAAAGAAACAATAAATAACTAAAACAAAAACAAAAATTTCACATATAATTTATTTTGGTATTCACTGTATATTAAATTTACTTAACAATATCAATACAGAAATAATAATATTCTTAACACATATCAACATGCTCAAAATAGAAATTATTTATTGCCAATAAAAATTTGTTTTCCCTTTTCGCAACACACATACAACGTACATAGAAGATTAAATTCTTAAACTAAATATTTATTTTCAAGCGATAACATCCACCCAAAATAATATATCACGACAAATTGTTTATATATCTCGCGTCCGCGATATTCAGACATCTTTCAATTAATCGTTTGGCTTGTTATGATGGCCTCTTATCAATATTAACATTAATACATGTCCAATTAATGATTAACTGTGTATTAATTAAGAATGAAATATCATGCAAGTTGGTAAAATTTATTATCATAGAAGAACATTGTAATTCGATGATTTATAAATGGTCACGTTGGCAAATTAATCAAGATTTTTTGCAGTAATGTTCCGATAATGTTTAATTAATATTGCCAGGAAGTGATGTTCAGAATCCCATAACAAAGGTAGAATTAACGTGAATCTTTTACTGTTATTAAATTATATGTTTGTTGGAATATGATTGAAGTTGTTCAGTTGACATTCAATCTTATAAAATACTTGTTTATAAACTTCCTGTACTTGAACCTGTAAACCAAGAAAAATTAATTTGCTTCTTATTTTAATTAAACAATCCAAATCCCATCTCTTCCCATCTGATTGAAGCCTTTTTCATTGTTTACTCCTTCGTTGGAGCAACTACTTTTACTAATAATGCGGCAACAGCATGAACTGCACTTATTGCAGCTACAAACTCCACAATACAGAAACAGAAACATCAGTCAGTCATCACTCATCAGTCATCATAAATGTCAGTTTTGTCACTGACATTTATAAGTATTTGACTTAAGTTATAAAAAATATATGTTATAAACATGCCTCGATTGTTTTTAAATGAATCTCAAAAGTCGAGAGCCATTGCTAAGCTCGAAGAAGGTTGGTCTTTAAGAGGTGTTACTGAAAACCTAACCGTTAGCAGATCATGGCATCACATATACGAAGAAACACTGGAACAAGTTACATTCATTTCGGAGAGCTTCTGGTGGTCGGCGTGTCACTAATGCACAAGAAAATCTTGCTTTACTAAACCACATTAGAGAACACCCTTTTGAGAGGGCCGTTGATGTAAAAAACTCAGTTTTCTGGTTCTAAATGGACTGCAAGAAAATAATAAAGGAATATTTGTTAAAATGTAGTGTTTCCACAAAAAAAAAATATTTAAGTAATTAAGTAAAAAGGTTTGTTTACAATTCGCAAATTAATTCTTGAACCATGACGAACAATTTTGGAATAGTATTGTGTTCAGTGATGAAAAGGATTAGGGTAGATTTTGAGTAGAAATTCGAGATTGAAAATTTTTCAAAATCGCGAAAATTTCGCCGAAAAATTACATTCAATTTCGGCCCATCTCTGTATCTCGGAAACGAGTTGCCTCTAGACGACCTATCCTACACCCCCGGACGCGGTGTGACACGCTGAATCGACTGGTACAAACCGTAAGGCTCTCGGATGCCCACTTCTTGAGTTATTCCAGAAAAACCGTAAATTTCGAAATCGAAAATGTCAACTTTGCGAAAATTGGCGTCGCCGTAGTTGCCAAACCGTTGGTCCTAGTGTGGCACTGTGTCCTCTCTTTTTAAACCTCGTGGCGAGCACTTTCATTTGCCGCAAACCTCGCGGCGATCGGATAGGAAATAAGGGAGTTATGGCGTTTTGAAAATTTCGCGAATGGCAAGTGTCGATTTTCCCTGTTTTGATCCTTTATGTAATCGGACCCACTGATTACGATAATCCAAACCGGAGTTTGCTATCTCCTTTGGTTTTCGAGATGTTTACGAAAAAGTGAGTTCTTGTTATACTTGTTATACTGGAAAAGTCCGTGTTTATCAGACCTTTAATAGTCGATATTAAGAGAATTATGTTCAAAAAGATCGAACGAGCGGAAGATTTTCCATAAATGTGTGGGGTTGGGTAAGTTCTGCAGGTTTAGGGATGTCATCGAATAGAAGAAGGACCGACAGGAAATTTATTCGAAAAATTTATTAGAGACTGTAATGATACCTTCAGTGCTGTAAAGATTTCCAAATTATAATTTTACATTTCAGCATGAAAACTATCCCAGTCATACCGCCAGAAGAGTTAGGGAATGGTTAGATACACAAAAATTTAAAATTTTACCTTGGTTATCGAGGAGTCCTGATTTGAATCTCATGAAAAACGTTTGGGGATTTATCGTGAACAAATTATATACAGACGATTTTGGACTAGCGAACAGGAATGAGCTTTGGCAAGGGTGTATGCGAGATGCCTCCGAAAATTATGATACGAGAAATTTAATTCGATCGATGAGGAGACGGTTACAATCTATTTTAGATAATAATGGCTTTTCAATAAAATATTAACCCAAGTTGTAGTTATACATTAAATTTGTTTATCTATACGTCGTTCACAATTCGAAGACGTGCACGTCATCAAAACAATGTTGCGAAATCATTTGCAAAATCCACTGGTGAAATCGATATGTTTACATTTTAGGTTAGGGTAGTAAACGCTTATGTCAAACTTGCAGTGTTTGGGTTATTAATAACTATAAGTGTAATATGATATGTAATATAAAATTATAACAAAATACAAATACAATTTTACTTCTCTCATAGCTGATAAAGGCAACAACGGTTAATTATCGCGTTTTCCCACACAGTTTGCAATCGCGGATGTAATCTAATAACTAATAAGTCGCTTACATTGGCTGCAAAACGCTTTCGGCATTTCAAACCAAGAGTAAACAAACAAGTAAAATATGACAGAACTATTTGTGTCAACACTGGACATTCGCACCGACATAAATATGAATTCGCAATGATATTGATATATAAATATTATATATAACTGCGTTTATTGTTTTTGTGATAGTGATTCCGAAAATACTGTTGATGTCGTGCACGTTTTCGAATCGTGAACGGAGTATAGTTATTATTAGAGCTGAGGATTTTTGCGGTAAGGCAGGACCGTATGTAGTGCATCCCCACCGGCGTATAATCAATACAAATGCAATTAAATTCTAGTATTTGAAAAATGATTATATGTATTACCTTAGTATTAAAATAAACCATCCATTTTTTATTACTAATACATGAAAGAAGTTTCTGAATCGATAGTTTATAAATAGTTCTACGAATTTTGAAAAAAAATGTATGGGTGTACATGCACCAGAATGCATATACTTGCCGGTAAGCGATTTCTGTATGAAAGGATTACTGTAGTAAATAGCAATAAAGAAGATATGCATTATATTTCGTTTAGAGTACCCAATTGATTTTGTTGAATGTTTCTGGACAATCGTTCTTTATTCCTTATTATCCTGGCATATGTTCTATTCCTATAACGAAAGTATAAAAAGTATCGTCTATTGGTCTGCAAACCAAATTTCTAAAAGCAAAGTATTGTGAAATGTATCAATTACTTCTTTGAGTGGATGTTTTCTAAACTTTAACAATAAACAAAGCGCTTAATTTTTGCATTTGCGACACTTTTGATTATACATTTGTATTTGTAACATCAGTCATCACTGATGACGTAATTGATACATTTCACAATACTTTTCCTTTAGAAATTTGGTTTGCAGAACAATAGACGATACTTTTTATACTTTCGTTATACGAATAGAACATAATAAGGAATAAAGAACGATTGCCAGAAACATTCAACAAAATCAATTAGGTACTCTAAACGAAATATAATGCATATCTTCTTTATTGCTATTTACTACAGTAATCCTTTCATACAGAAATCGCTTACCGGCAAGTATATGCATACTGGTGCATGTACACCCATACATTTTTTTCAAAATTCGTAGAACTATTTATAAACTATCGATTCAGAAACTTCTTTCATGTATTAGTAATAAAAAATGGATGGTTTATTTTAATACTAAGGTAATACATATAATCATTTTTCAAATACCAGAATTTAATTGCATTTGTATTGATTATACGCCGGTGGGGATGCACTACACACGGTCCTGCCTTACCGCAAAAATCCTCAGCTCTAGTTATTATTTATTATTTATTATAAATTTACTATAGACAGTAAAAACACCATTCACAATAGAAAATATTTAGAAAAAAAAACCTAGATAAATTTGTTCAAAATTACGTAGTCCTAGCTGTACAGTACTGTGCAATAAAATCTGGGACAAATATATTTTTCCACGGTCAGGAGTAGAAATCAGTTTCTATGACATCAAAATTAAAACAGAAGTAGTCGATTATTCCCAAGGGAGTATAATGCTCCCAAGGGAGTTTACATTATGGAGAACGTTTGTGATTCATGCAAAAAAAAGATAACATTGAAATTATTTATTGACATTTAAATTAAATGTTACATTTGTACAATTTTCAAAATTAATATTAGAAGGAATATTACTTTCGCTTACATTTACAGTTTTTGTGATTGCCCTAGTAGTGGTACCTACTAAAACCTGATTAGCAATTTTGGTCTTATTTTCAATGGAGTTCTCGACATAACCCTCAGCGACTGTCGTTGATTTCCAACTAGCATGACGCTTTATTGTCGTGATATCCACACCAGCATCTGCCAGTAATGTCGCTGAAGATCTTAGTAAGCAATGACCAGTATAACATGCAGCATCAGGTAATTTTAAATACGAAGCTACTACACTCGGAATTTTTTCCATGGTATTCTTGCCAACTGGCTGCGAACTACATTTCCCTGCTTTGTAGTACAAAAAAGGCGCTTATGCTTGACGTGGGGAGGACGAAGGGACAGGTATTCTCGAAACAACTCAAGCATATTTTCCACATCGGTAACCACAAAGGTTCGTGGAATCTTTGTCTTAGTGTTTGGAATTTTTACAATCAAGGAAGAACTTACATCCTCAATATCATCTACAGTTAAATTGACTAGTTCATCAGTTCGACAAGCTCCGGCAATCCCCAGAATTAATCCAACCTATAAAAAATCAAAATATTTAATAATTGAAATACCTAACAACAAAAGTAATCTTACCTTAATCATTAAGAATTCTTTGCCATCTGCACTTGATAGAAAACGGTCGATTTCACCCTTTCTCAATATTTTCGATTTTTTCGCTTGATATCCGTCACCGGTTCTTTTCAAAAATGCGATCAGCTTGGGGAATTTGCTTATATCTATGTTGTCGTAAATTATCAAGCATGACTTAACCATAGAATATTGCGCCCATAATGTGGAGGACTTGTAATTCTTTGCATTTTCACTGAAGTATGCCAACAAAACATTCTCGCTGTATACTTGAACATTTTTCTCGGCGCACCACTTTTTGAACCGATTGTAGGCTATATCGTATAAAGATCTTGACTTCGTAGGCAGCAAATTGCTTATTGCAATATATGCAGCCTCCACAATCTCTTCCGACTCACAATTATTCATTGTGCACTAAACAAACTTTAAACTAAACCAAACTAGCACCTTAATTTGACAATTCTTTTTGTTTGTTTATTTTGTAGTTATGACAATAACTCAACGACTACTAAATAAATGCTCAAATCCGAATACAATAATTCTGGTGCTACTTACTTCATAATGACAAAATATGTGTTTTTAAGTTAATGAGACCGTGGAAAAATAGTATATACCATTCGGGAGAGATGCTATTTTATCCTCGGTGCATTGTAGCCCTCGGGCTTCGCCCTCAAATTGCACCTCTGCCAAAATAACGCATTTCTCTCCCTTATAGTATAATATACTATTAAATTGCGTAATTAAGGCGTCATACTCATGGAATGTCAATTGATTTAATGTTCTGTCAGTGTAATTTTTTTTCGTAAATTTTCAGACATTAAATTATATAGCAGCATAATTAAAATTTCCTAAACATTAAAACACCATTGAAGATGGCTCAACATTTAAATCAACTGATGGAAGCCAGGTTTGTGTCCAAAATAGAAGATGGTTGGTCAATATGAAGAGTTTTTTAATTTAAATAAAAATACCGTGTTTGATGTAAAAAGGCGGTTGATGCAGAACGGGTCTTTAACAAGGAAAATCGGTTCTGGACGTCCTAGAAGCAGCACTGACATTTACGGATAAAAAATGCTTTCAATCGTCCTAGAGCGGAACAGTGAGAGTATATAGACGACCTCATTCTCGACTTAATGAATTTTATATTTACCGCTTACAGAAATCTGGAAGGTTTTTGGTAAGCGCGTGGTCTTGGATGAGTTCGACTGGATTAGGTGTATACTGGAATATCGATAGATCTTTTGTTGCCGCTACATTTTGCTGTGTACTTTGATTTTCAAAATGGGCGCCAATTATTAAATTCGAATCGCCAATTATTAAACTTGAATCATCATACACAAATTTTTTTATTTTAGACTCTTAAAATTGCTCTCAGGGTTTTTATTTCACAAAAAGGGTTCCTTGCAACTAGGCTTAGCATCTAATGTAATAACTAGAGAAATAATACAATAGCATGTTAAGTTTAACACATTTATTATTCACATATTGCAAAACTATACATTAATTTTTAAATGTGTTAAATATTATAAAATTATTTATATTTTCTTTGTTAATAAAACATGGTATGCAAATCTTATATCTAGTCAAAATATACTCATATCAATATATCTAAAATATATGACTTTGAAGATCTTGTTAGATTTCAATAAATCTTTAAAAATACAGCTATGTATTATTTTAGACCAGTCTTATACTAACAAATCGGAGACTGTGACTTATAAGTGAATAAAATCAAATTAAAAAACCAATACCACAATAGAATTTAATGATTCTAAATACGTATTTCTACAACCACGTTGTCATCTTCAGTAGAAAAAACAGTGTAACACTTGAACGCACAAAAACACTCACAGAAGGATTGTTCTGAACGTCTTCTAGTTTAACACAAAAATCTTCAATCTTAAATGCTATAAAAATGATCTACATTTTGGTAAACCTCACCTATTCATGCAAGAGCATTAACCCATTATTTGTAAATTCTATAGAAAAACCGTTTAGAACTATTATAAAAGCCTTAATTTAAAATACATTAAGAATCCAATTATGAAACTAATCCTTAAATTATGTTGAAATATAAATTTGGAAAATGTTGAGTCAGAATATTTTAATGGCAAATATTGTAATGAAACGAATTTAAAAATAAATTCCATGAATTCGAATATTTTTTAATGGTTTTCCTATTTTTCTTGCTTTAATAACATCTAACTGTCAATTAACTCAAATGAAGAAGAACCTGGTATAGGACCCAAATCTGCGTTAATTACTTTATTCCTATTTTTAAAGATAAAAATGCTCTCAAAACTATCTAATTCGCTGGGGCGTGTGACGTTTTTTATTAATCTCAGACAGTCAGATGTTACGTTGTGATCTGATTCAAGAATATGTCGGACAACACTTGATTTTTTCGGTCTATTGAATCTAATATGCGAAACATGTTCTTTATAACGAGTTAGAATCGAACGTCTTGTTTGGCCGACATATTTTTTATCACAATCCTTACAATTTATTTCATAGATTCCAGATTTGTTGTTTACCTCAACTTTGTCTTCCGCGTTGCCTAAGAGAGATTTTAGGGAGTTATTCGACCGAAATGCTACTTGAACATTATATTGTTTAAAGGTTTTACTTAAATTTTTCGTAGTTTCGTGAAACGGTAAACTAATAAATTTTTTGCTCGAATCAATTTGAGTTAGTTAGAAAACATAAAGTAAGAAAAACAATTCAGGATTCCACATGTTTGCTACCTCAAATTGATTCGAGCAAAAAATTTATTAGTTTACCGTTTCACGAAACTACGAAAAATTTAAGTAAAACCTTTAAACAGTATAATGTTCAAGTAGCATTTCGGTCGAATAACTCCCTAAAATCTCTCTTAGGCAACGCGGAAGACAAAGTTGAGGTTAACAACAAATCTGTAATCTATGAAATAAATTGTAAGGATTGTGATAAAAAATATGTTGGCCAAACAAGACGTTCGATTCTAACTCGTTATAAAGAACATGTTTAGCATATTAGATTCAATAGACCGCAAAAATCAAGTGTTGTCGACATATTCTTGAATCAGATGAATCAGATCACAACGTAACATCTGACTGTCTGAGATTAATAAAAAAACGTCACGCGAATTAGATAGTTTTGAGAGAATTTTTATCTTTAAAAATAGGAATAACGTAATTAACGCAGATTTAGGTCCTATACCAGGTTCTTCTTTATTTGAGTTAATTGACAGTTAGATGTTATTAAAGCAAGAAAAATAGGTAAACCATTAAAAAATATTCGAATTCATGGAATTTATTTTTAAATTCGTTTCATTACTATATTTGCCATTAAAATATTCTGACTCAACATTAATTTCCAAATTTATATTTCAACATAATTTAAGGATTAGTTTCATAACTGGATTCTTAATGTATGTTAAATTACGGCTTTTATAATATTTCTAAACGGTTTTTCTATAGAATTTACAAATAATGGGTTAATGCTCTTGCATGAATAGGTGGGGTTTACCAAAATGTAGGTAATTTTTGTAGCATTTAAGATTGAAGATTTTAGTGTTAAACTAGAAGACGTTCAGAACAATCCTTCTATGAGTGTTTTTGTGCGTTCAAGTGTTACACTGTTTTTTCTACTGAAGATGACAACGTGGTTGTAGAAATACGTATTTAGAATCATTAAATTCTATTATGGTAAGGGTTTTTTAATTTTATTTTATTCAGTCTTATACTCTACAAAATACTAAAGTATGACAGTGTTTTTATTTAAAATTAGTAAGTTCTAAAGTTTATGGATTTAGTAGTTTTATAAAGTGATAATATTACATAAAAAACGAAATGTGTTGTTTCGTATTCATGTGACGAGATCTCACCCTACGATATAAAATAGTTAATAACTCACACAATTTATTTTATTCTATATTTCAAATATTTAATGATTGTTTTAATTGCATGTTCAAAACCAGATATTTAAATGTTCATGAGATCTTCCTCTACTTGTAATGTAAAAGATATTTGTGTTATATTTTCTGTGTTAAAACAGAAATTGAAATTACACACGATCAAATAAATGTCAAATAAATTTGCCGACTACAGGGAACAATATTAATATTTGTTTCTTAATGCGATTTAAGATTTTCCCGACGATTCGATACTTAAGTCCTTATAGCTCAATGGTAAAAGCAGTGGTCCGGCAAACCAATAGACGTAGGTTTGAATCCTGCTTAGGGCGAATTTCTTTCGGTAAAAAGAAATCGAATAATTAGTGTCGTAAAATGCAGAAAGCATTTATTTCAACACATAATATTGTTTTTTAAAGTAATCATCTTTGATATCAACACACTTTAGAGTCCCCGGTAACTTCGTCTTCCGTTCGTTCGACTTCTGTCAGCATCGTGCTTAAATCCTTCCTAAATTTTTTACTTGTGCTAGTCGTTCTTCTTTGCGTCGTAGTTGTGCTCCAATTTTGCTAAAGATTTATACCTTTTCAGAACTTCTTTGTTATTGAGAGAATAGTTTTTGATGCTATTACGTGTCCTGCTAGGAATATTTCTGGAAACGATGTAAAGAACATATAATATTGTTTCGCAAAGTATTGACCTTTGGGAAACAATATAACAAGTGTTCATTTGAAAAGTCAATTTAGTAGCATGTGATTTACTGAGAACATTTTGAAGTATGTCGTAAATTAAAATTTACTACTTAACCTACGAAGTCGTATATTTTGACAGTTTCATACATACAAATAAATAACAAATAATAGGTATTTTTTGAAAACTATAACAAATGTTGAAAATGTTGTCCTTCAAGATCAATGCACTTTAAAATCCTCCGTTCAAAATTTCTGATGATATTCTGCAACATTACTGGATTGTTATTAATTTCCATGCATTTCTGTTCGATTCTCTGTAGCATATCATTCAAATTCAATATAGATGTTCGAAATATTTTATTTTTTAGATAAGGCCACAAAAAGAAGTCGCAAGGTGTTAAATCGCATGAACGTGCAGGCCAGGCAATTTCAGTATTTCGACTAATTATACGCTCATCAAAAAATTCTCTTAAATAATCCAAAGTTTCTACAGTACAGTGACAAGGTGCTCCGTCTAGTTGGAAATATGCATTTTGAAGTTCATCATCATACCACTGATTGACAAATGGTTGCAAAATGTCCGTACGGTACCTTTGAGCAGTTAACGTTTCCTGAAAAAATATTGGTCCAATGATTCGCCTTTGGCTTATCGCTGCCCAAACACCAATTTTCTCTGGATGTAGCGAGTCTTCATTAATTACATGTGGATTTTCACTACTCCAAATTCTTGTATTTTGTGAATTTAGGTATCCCGTTTTATAAAACCATGCTTCATCGTAAAGATGACTCTTTGCGAAAGTTCTCCATTATTGTTCATATTTACAAACCAATTACAAAACTGTAGTCTACGTGGGTAATTAATTTCCAACAATTCTTGTACTGCTGTGGCACGGTATGGATAAAGTTACATATCTTTTTTTAGTAACTTGTGAGTTGTACCAACAGAAAGGTTTATTTGTTGACTCAAATGTCGAATAGATGTTTGCGGTTGATTTTCCATTATTTCTTCAACACGATTGACAACTTGAGGTGTACGTTTCTTAACTGCTCCGCGGCCTGATTTTCTTAAGATACTACCACTTTCAGAAAAAAGTTTTAAAGTTCTATCCAAAGTATTCTTAAATTGTATATAATCTATTACAAAATGTGGAAACTCAACTTGAAATTTTACCATGCAATCTTGAACTGAATAAACCCATAAACCATCAATTTTATTACCACTTCGAAAATAAGCCTTGACTAAAAAAAATTTAAGTTCTAAAGTGAAAGCCATTTTAAAACTGAGAAGCAATTTATTTAAATCAGAATCGACGCACGATTATTTTATGCACAACTGATATTTGTGATTGACGTTATCAAATGTCATTTGGATTTACGTTTACGGAACAGCAAAAATATACTAATATATATGCGTCTTATTCTATCAAAATTTCAAAGTAACCTAGATTGACATTTCAAATGAACACACGTTACTTCAGAATCTCCTCCGCTGACTTCCTCTTTCATCCTTCCGTATTGTGTCAGCATCATGCTAAAGTTTGTCTGAAAATTTTTTACTTGTCCTAGTCGTTGTTCTTTTCGTTGTAAATTACATTGTTAATTCTGTTCTTCACGTTTCTTTCCTATTGCTTTTGTGGACATTTTAACATTTTCATTTAAAATTTTCTTAACTGGATAGCATACTTCTGACCAATCCATCAGCTGCAACTTCTAATGTCGATGTTGATACATCATTCATATCTTTCTGGTCTGTTTTAGTGCCTCCTTCAGTATTCTAGAAAAAGGGAGAAGGATCCGTAAACATTTCTATTTCACTCCATTGCAATTTCAAATATTCCTTGACTTCTCTTGTCTTGTTTTATATAATTACATCTTTTTTAATGCATATTATATATATATTTGTATTTTGACTCAATTACTTATTCATATTTATAGGAAAAAGAGCAAAGACGTACACTTAAATCCACCAATCCTTTTAACATTTATTGCATTCCAAATCGGTGTTGCAGAACGCTTCCGACCGAACCGACCCATCCATGCGGACGAAACGCATCCTTCCGAGCGAAATATTTTTTGTACGACATTATGAGAATCTTAAAATTACGTTTTCATGAACAGCGGCGGGCATGGCGAACAGCCGGTGAACTTTATTACCGTAAAACACTTGAACGTTGCCGAGAGTGTGGGTAAGGTGTTATTTTCTTAATGGTGGATATAGCCCGTTAAACGTGGCATGCTTGATCGCTATTCACAAATCGCTTCAGTTCCACTGGATTAGTTGCCGCCACTCACGACTGCTCACTCGTCCTTCCCGATCTCATCCCGTTCCACGAACCCTCGCCTAATTTCTCTGTTCTTATTTCGTTTTAGGTTCACCAAACAAACCCCACCATTACCACTACCAACAAATAACAGCTACCATCATTTGCAATAATAATGTCGAAGTATTAAACCGAATTATTTCCAATTACGTTTTATTTATAAACTGAATTCGTCGGGATAATTGTGGCTTTTAAACTGCGTGGCGGAAAATAATTTAACCTACACATAAATATACACGTCCATTCAAAATATTTTGTAACAAGTATCACTGTCGTTATTGCAATATTATAATTAGCCGGGACTAAATTACATTGTAAGAGATAATCTGGCTTGTAGTCGTTGTCCGTGATTGCTCTTCAGTCTGGGGGCTGGTTTTTCCACAACTATAATGGCCCTCGTCACACAGGGCCATTATTTGTGCCATATCTTCTTCTTCTTCTTTCTCAACCTGTATTCGTCCACTCCTGGACGTAGGTCTCTCTCAATCTTTTCCACTCGTCTCTATCTTGTGCAGTGTGGACCCATCGCCTTCCCGCTACGCTTCTGATATCATCCACCTTTGCAGGGCGTCCCACACCTATTTTTGTTTGTCTTGGTCTCCATTCCGTGATTTTGTGTGGCCATCTATCCTCGGTTTGTCTAGCTATGTGTCCGGCCCACGCCCATTTCATTTTTGCTATTTCCCATATAACGTCTCTTATCTTCGTTCTTTTTCTGATATCTTCGCACCTGATCCTATCACTTAGTGAAATACCAAGCATGCTCCTTTCCATGGCTCTTTGTGATGTTCTGAGTTTATTAGCGGAAGCCTTGGTCAGGCTTATAGTTTCAAGTCCGTAGGTTTGGACTGGCAGAACACATGTGTTGTTACTTTAGTTTTTAGGTTTATTGGAATTTCCTTATTTCAAAGTACGTGTCCCAACTTGCCGAAAGCTATCCAGGCGAGCCTGATTCGTCTAGTGATTTCTGCATGCTGGTTTTCTTTTCCAAGCTTAATAACGTGACCCAGATATATATATTCCTCTACGCATTCAATGTGGTTATTGTTTATGTTTATGTTGGCATTATCAGGGCTTAGTATTTTTGTCTAGCTGTAATTCATTTTTAGACCTATGTCTGCAGATGTTCGGCCCAATTGTTGTAGCATTTCATTTAGTTCTTCAATGCTGTCTGCTATCAAGACTATATCATCAGCAAACCTAAGGTGGTTTAGTCTAGAATCATTGACGTTGATACCTTTGTTGTGCCAATCTAGCCTTTTAAAAACATCTTCCAGGGCCAACGTGAATAGTTTCGGTGAAATGACATCTCCCTGGCGTACTCCTCTTTGTAGTCGTATTTTGTCTGTTTTCGTGGTCTCATCAATTTTAATATGTATTGATGCTTTCTCATAGATGTTTTGGATTATTTGTATATATCTAGAGTCTATTCGTGCGCTTTCTAGTGAGTTTAATATTGCCGTAATATCGATGGTGTCAAACGCTTTCTGAAAGTCAATGAAGGTACATTGTATTCCGTACATTTCTCTACCAGAGTACGTATTGTATGGATATGGTCTGTCGTACTGTAACCCCTCCTAAAGCCGGCCTGTTCCACTGGTTGATAAAAGTCCAGTTTCCTTGTTAGACGACTTGTTAAGATTTTAGTGAATAGCTTATATAGGTGCGATAGAAGAGATATTGGGCGATAGTTTTCGATATTTGTATTGTCGCCTTTCTTAATCATCAGTATAACTTCAGAAGTACACCACTCCTTTGGGATTTTTCCATCAAGTAGGCACTTGTTGAGCAGTATTGTTATTGCTGCTTTTATAGTTTGTCCCCCTAATTTCAGCATTTCTGTTGTTATTTGATCCTCGCCTGGACATGTATTTATTTTCATTTGTCTTAAAGTTGTATCTACTTCATCTGTTGTAATTTCCGGCATTTCTTCGGATCCTGTATTCAAGACGAGCGTACGTGTTTGTGGGCGTGGTGAGTCAGATGAGTAAAGCCTCGTGTAGAATTTCTCATGTGCCATGTCTATGCGCCTTTTTTTGATAAAAAAATGACATGACTCCTGTGCTCTTGTTCACCCGACCTTGTCACCTGCGGCTTTTCTTATTTCCCCGAATGAAGAAAGATATGAAAGGAAAGCGTTTTACCAACGTTGCTGAGGTGAAGAAACAAACGACGAAGGCGCTGTCGGGCATCATAGAAGACGAAAAGTAAATAACAAGAGATATAAAATTTCTAAAGTAGAAATGAGCAATAAAAAACATCGAAATAACGGAGCTGGACACTTATTAATTTTTGTCTGTGTAATGTAATGTGGTCAACAAATTTTCATTTTTTTAAATTTTTCTATAAAAATTCCCTCTTTTATTTTGGATTTGAGATTTAAAAAAATTCTTGTTAAAGGTATTGGAATCCACGGCCATCTCCATTCATTGCTTTCGCGAGATTTTTCATCTAACCCAATTTTATGTGTAATAGCAGTACTAGTAAAAGTATTTTATCAGGTCAATTAGTGACTTAAGAAGTATATTCTTTTGTCCAGGAATATACTGAGCCCTGACTGGCCAGTCTTTAACAATATAGTGGCAATTTCTTGATTGACTACCCTACTCTCAAAGAAAACAGCAATCCTTTGTATACCTTAGTTCCAAACTAAATCTCGAAACATCGATAAAAAGACGCCATTTTTAGGGATGGTGTTGGTGATATAATACCAATATTAAATCGTCGATGTTATTGCAGTATGAAAGATCCTCGTCGGTTGAAGAATACTGTGATAGTTCTTTCTGGCGATTGCGATACACATAAATATGTGTGCTTGGAGCTAATACTTTCCATACGTGGACTCTAGATCCTAGTATTTCTGCTCTATTTTTTGATAAATTCAGGTCTAGAATAAGACCATTAAATTCTAACTGATTTATTAGCTGTGGTCCGTCCTGTTCAGATGGCAAATTGATCGATAACTTGATACTTGCTTCTTTTCGTTCTGTAACATCATATTCTTCACTCGAAACACCTATGGATGTTAGTGCTGGCAAGGTTTCCGAATAAGGTACTAGACTAGTAGCAGAGGGGAGATTAGCGTAATTAATATTTTTCTTAGTTTTGTTGGAAAACCCGAAAATTATGGTGCAGCAAAAGTAGCTACCACGAATAGTCCGATTGTTCACGCCAAATAATAGATCTTGCAAATGACATAGCGCTTTTCTTACCGTTTGATCAGCCCCTTAGAGTAACAGTACGGCGTGCCCAATAAATGCTGGGAGCAGTGGCGGCTCGTGCTAAAAATTTTAAGGTATTCTGCAAGTTTTACAAAAAAATTTTAGAAGAGGTAGTGCGCCTTTTAAATATCTACAATCAGTTCTTGAGTAAATAACAGACAATTCAGTTCGTAATCTTTCTTTATCAAGGGTGGGATAATAGGAGCATGCGGAAGTGAGTTTGTCCTCAGGAAATTTACTGCAATACTCTCCAAAGCATTCCGAAAAAAAAAGTGATGCCACTACTAGATGCTCTTTAAAATGAAATCGATCTTTTGCACAATTTAGAATAACATCACACACCTCTAAAGCCGAAATTCGATGATTAAATCTTGGACGTTTGCGTTTTTCTGGTGGTGGCTCATCGCTTATTAAATCTGATGCTTCACTTATGATGTTGTCAATATTATTTCGAACTTGGCCTATACTGCGTTCAAAATTTTCGATAGCGTCTTTTACTAGAGTGGGTTCAATTTTTCTTTGCTGCAATTGATTAAACAGGATATCTACATGGGGCATTACATGATGGAAAAAAGGCAGCCAAAAATTGAAGATCGGATCATTTAATGTACGGCGAATAGAGGCGGCTACACTACAGACTGTGTTGTTGGAGAATTGTTCTTCTATTTCTTCCATACACTCAATGAGAGAGGCCCTATTTTCGTACACAACATTAATGGTCCTGATATTAAAATTCCAACGGGTTGTAGCGCCGTGGGGATCCTTCTGTTTACAATCTTGTTTAACACTTCTACTCGTTGGGGTGAATTATTAAAAAAGCCGGGAATGTCTTGTAGATTTCCAAAAAATACACGTACTTGCGAATTTGCAGAAGCAGCTTTAGATATAATTAAATTTAATTGATGGGCATAGCAATGTACATAGTGCGCAAAAGGGTACTTTTTTTAATCAATGCTTGAACGCCTGCGTGTTGTCCGCTCATCACCGCTGCTCCATCGTAACTCTGTACAATCAGTTTGTTAGGTGAATTTTGAATTAAAGCATCTATGACACTTAAAATTGTTTTGCTAAGTGTTTCTGCATCACATTTTTCAGGAATGACGTAGTTCCAAAAACGTTCAATTGGCTCACCATCACGAACATATCTAAAAATAACTACCATTTGAGTTTTTGCAGCAACATCCGTTGTTTCGTCGCCAAAAACGGAGAATTATTAATTTCCTCAATTATTTGTTCTTGGCAGACTTCAAGTATGCACTGCAACAAATCATTCTGTATTTCTTTGGAAGTGCCTTTAAATACCGAACAATTTTTTAAATGCTCACTTAGAGTTGCATCTAATTCAGCCGAAAAATTAATAAGTCCACGAAATATCCCCGGATTCTCGGAAGTATCGCTCTCATCATGTCCCCGAAGGGCCAATTCAAAAGCTCCACAAAATTTTATACAATTAATAATTTTTGATAAAATATAACGATTCTTTGACACATTTTCATTATGTCTCTGTATATTTACCCAATAAGCAGAATCTAGTTGAGCCATAATATTAGTTGACCCTAGTAACGCAAATTCCATACAATTATGAAGATGGTTTTTAGAATTCTCATGTCTTTTTATTTTCAAACTCAAGTGCTCTAGATCCGTGACCCCTATTTCCGTCCAAGCTTTATCGCCACCAAAAAGTAAACAGGGAAAACAATATAAAGCATTTTTTTGTTGCATCCACAAATCCAATCGTTTTTTGAATAAATATCGCTACTAAATTTACGTGTATAATTTTTCCCTCTACTTACACCAGTTTTTTCAATAGTGATATCTACTAATGGCCTACCTCTTGCTTTTAATTCTAACTTCTCTTCGTATGAATATTTAAAGAATCTCTTCACATTAATTAAATTAAAGACCACCTCCATAATACACAGAGTTTATATAAATTGTCAACAATATACAAAAACAAACAAGCACGCGCACAATATTTTTGTTTTTACGTTACACTCGCCGCACAGTAAACAACACGCGTAAATATTAAACACCTATACCGAATGATATGAACGTGCTGGACAGAATGCAGCGAATATGCCTTATAAAATCACGTATTGATTTCAGACATCCGCGGTGGTAGCGGGGTGCGCGCGGGTGTTTCAAAGAGCTCTGAGAGCCCGTACGTGTGGACCAGATAAGGAACAAGTGAGCGATCGCGCGAATTAGGTTGGTTATTCCACTGGTCGCCTATTGTATATTATTTGATAATATTCTATATATAACCGGCGTTAGTGTTGTAATTTCGCAAGCGAATATCTCGGCATCTACTGATCGGATTTTGATGATTAAGGTGTCAAATTGTAGTATGCAAATTTTTTGATATACAGGGGGAGAATTTTCACAACAATATGTTACGCTTTTATAAACATCAGAAATGTCGGAAAAATTATGTAAAAGAAAACTAGTTTATAGCTAATACAGGTTCGCCCGCCCAATTTTTTGGGAGCTCTGCAGCACTGTAGCGCTTATGCGCCAGCCGCCACTGGCTGGGAGGTTATCTTGATGTTCAATCGTTAAGCCAAAATATAAAAATAGTGAATATTGTAATATTCCGCTTAAGCTAGTGGGTAGTGAATTCTCCACATACATAACAGAAATTGTTTGGATTATATATACATGTACGCGACATTATGAAATAAAAAGGCGTTCAACCAGCACAAACCGACTTACATTGAATCGAAAGACCTGTTTGTAGCTCTTCATAAACTCACATAGCCAGATATCTACCAATTCTTGATTTGATTGGTTCCAGACCATGTTCAGACATGTCCACTCAATTTTCGACAGAACCATATTTTTAGTATTGTTCTCATATAAAAATAACTTTTGAAATTTCTTTAAATTTAGTGCGTCTTTTGAAAAAAAAATATTTAAGAAAATATCTCAAAATCCTGACGTGATGAAACAAATGTTAAATGAGATTCAGAATCGGCATGACAAAAGATATAAACCACTACACGTATTGGTGTATAAGAAAACCAAACTGTGTTGACCAGTGTAGTCTTTAATATATCTTACTTTATTATTTTCAAAAGTATCTTAAACTGAAGATGATAGTAACAAACCGAAACATGTCAAGCACATATACAAATTAAGTTAACATTGAAATGTTTGTAACTTGTATTTAAGGATTCTTTATAAGAAAAAAGTTTAAGGTTTTAGCTAATACATAACAATGGTGGTCTAGTGAATAGGTAACTAGATTACACCGTCCGAGGCTATCAGGTTCGAGCCCCAGGCCGTTTTGTACATAGATGGCATTTTATTCTCAGTTCCGCTTAGGCTATTGTAAAGTAGAAACTTTCAGGTTGATGTAAGTCTAAAATTTTAAAAAATTTCCTTATAATTTGGAATGCTATGAAATTAAATAAATTTTAATTAACATATTGAATTGTTTAAAAACATAACTTAGTTACTGCTAAACGCTTCATTTAAAAGTTAGTTTTGCATTACTGGTGTCTAAATATTAAAATAAACTTCCAACGATGTGGGAAATGAGACGAAAAAACGAGGCGAAACTGAATATTACAAGGATTACGAGATAAGTGCCGTCTCAAAGAACCGGAAGTTTGCTTTGGAAATACTCTATCGACATTATCGGCCTCAGAGGTGTACTTCCGTTACTGCGGCGTTGATACACCTGAAATACTGAAGGCAATATCGGAGTTTTAGAAAATCGACTGCCCGAGGAAAACGCTCGGTAACAATCTGAAATAAGTTGCACGTCTTTGGGATTTTAAGTATACTAGAATTATATTTACATTATAACGTAATTTATTTATTTTGAAAATATGAATTTGCGCAATAAATAATTATGAAAATATTTAAAAATAAATGTAAAAGAAAAGATATAACGACATGGAGAACTTTGAAAGATCGTGGAACACACAAAAATCTTACTCACTGTGTGAAAAATTGACACAAAACCAAAATCTTGGTGAAAGTAACACACAAATTCTTTTACTGTTCAGATAGGCTTGAAACAATGGCGTGATTTAATTCCACTTTTATTAAATTACAGAGCAAAATTAATTTGAGTCTGGACATTTTGGATCGAGTTGTCGCTGATATTAGAGCTAGCCCCTCAAAAATCCGAAACAACTCGATTAGACCATTACGCAATTTGTTCAGCAGTGTGCAGAAATAGGCACCAGTGATGGTCTGACTCGTCTTCGTATAGTCTGTTGAGATGACTCCACTACAGTCCCAGAAAACAGACAGCGTGGCCTTTCTCTCAAGACTTTTGCAGCTTAGTCTTCTTGGAGAAGGCGGGTCGCTGTGCACAAGAAGACAGATTACTTTGGTGATCATAGCCAGCCATTTTTTGATCAGAGCATCACGTAATTTATTCAGAAGTGTGCAGTAAGACGCACCAGAAATGGTCTGACCCTTTTGCAGGTAATCTGTTACGATGACTTCACGACAGTCACAGAAAACAGACAGCATGGTCTTCTCTGCAGACTTGTGCACCCTAAACCTTAACCTTTCTCGAGGGAGGTGAGTCGCTGTGGTTCTACTCCTTGCTCTTCCCTTTGGTGTCTGATTCATATTGATAGATCCACGATTCATCCATAGTAACCAAGTTACCAAAAAAATCCTCTTGGTCTTGCTCTACAATACTCAAAATCTCCTTTGACACGTAGCACCATGTTTACTTCTGAAAAGAAATCAGTACTCGTTCAGCGTGCTGACACCTTCGACATTTGCAGGTATTCGTGAATAATTTTCCACACACTGCATTAACTAAGATCATTCTAATTCATGATCATTTGGATGGCTGCTCTTCGAACTAATGAGATAAATTCCTTCACTTTCTTCACTGTGGCAGCATTATCCGTTAGTGATAGTATTGTACTTCTTGGATCCTTTGTAATAGTCCAATCAGTTGCCGCTCAAGAAGGGGTTTGCCTCTGAAGTTTCAGGGGAGTTTTGAAAATTGGTATATTTATAGATTTTGACGTGCTCTTTCCGAATTTTTACTTTTCCCTCTGATTTTTTTTCCGGAAGTAGCCGCCATATTGAAAAAATGGCGTTTCAAAACAGTTTTTCGACGATATTGCCTTTCCGACTCATTTTACGGTGAAAATCGTTATGTAATAAATTAAACTAGAGAATATTTCCTATAATTTATGTAGCAACCTTTTTTTGTGAAGTGAATAGTTTCGGCGTATGAGCGCCGCAAAGTCTACTCCAACACGCGTATTTCGTATATCTACGAAAAATATGCGTTGAAAAACTGACCTACTTTGGCCTGCCTATGCCTGTACGATCTGTCGCAGGTGTAAAGGGACACTCCCCTATGACCTTGGGGTCCCTTCTACGATACATCTGCCGACAGAGCTCAAATATTTTGCCTGAACATCAGTACGTCGTTCAACAGTGTCGTTCGCATTTTC
This sequence comes from Melolontha melolontha, assembly GCA_935421215.2. Lineage (NCBI taxonomy): Eukaryota > Metazoa > Arthropoda > Insecta > Coleoptera > Scarabaeidae > Melolontha > Melolontha melolontha. The sequence goes on along the minus strand of OW285240.1, from coordinate 134,371,931 downwards.
AGAGTCATGGGTTCTGAGGAAGGGAAGTGTTGTTTCATTTGTGAAAATACATTTCAAGGAAGTGAGGTGATTGTAGTAAAGAAAAAAGAACTGGAGACATTTTGTAAGCTAAGTGTCAAAAGAAAGGACACCGAGAGGAAACTTGGTGGGACTAAAATCGGTAGCGGTTCACGAAGTGTGTCGAAAACGCTACGACAAGGAGAAAGTAATCTGCATTCTTGCGCAGAGGAGGTAATCTCGAATCTGTGCATCCACTACTAACTCAATATTCTCATTCAAAGATCATTGTTTCTTGTGCGCCGTTGAGATAACAGCAGAGTTTATAGCGAAACAGAAACGAGCGCATCCGCGCCATCGTAGCATTGTGTATAGCGTGCGTAAATTAGGAAAAAGACTTTCAGAAATTGCTAGAGCCCGTAATGATGATTAGAGTCAAGCGATTGTTGAGCAAAGCAACGATTTGGTCGCAGTCGATGCGAAGTATCACAACTCGTGCATGAGAAAATTGTACCAAGCGCCAAGAACTGGAAATATTAACAAAAAGGTCCGTTTGCAATCGAGATCGATACTGCAATGCAGTATATTTACTCTTATCTCGAGCAGAATTCTGAAGAGTGTCAGTTTTCTCTAGATGACCTGATGGCCAAAATTAAATGCGATTACCGTCAAGACACATACAAACCGTGAAGGCACATCTCTTAAAAAAATACGGTGACGATATTTTGATCGCTTTCACTGCCAATAAGGCTCCTGTGGTTTGCTTCCGAAGCACAGGGTATAAATTACTGACGGAAGCCTGGTACAACCCAAGAAACAAAGACCGAAGAACGTCAGCTCAGTTCTGAAGGCGAAGAACTCGCAAAACCTAGTCCATCAGGATAGCGAGTCCGAAGGAGAATGCACTAAATTTAGGAAACAGTGCATCACATGTGGATTAGGCCTAACTAAAAAAAAAAGCTCCTCTCACAACAACTCTACCTTATGGTGGTGTGGAAATGAGTTTGTTGGCCAATACGCGTGTTGGAGTAGACTTTGCGGCGCTCGTACGCCGAAACTATTCATTTCCCAAAAAAAAGGTTGACACATAAATTATAGGAAATATTCTCTAGTAAAATTTATTATATAACTATTTTCACCGTAAAGCGAGTCGGAAAGAAAATATCGTCGAAAAACTGACATTTTTCAATATGGCGGCTACTTCCGGAAAAACAAAGATAGGAGAAAGTAAAAATTCGGAAAGAGCACGTCAAAATCTATAAATGTACCAATTTTCAAAACTCCCCTAAAACTTCCAGCTGATTGGACTATAAGGAATATGTGGCAAATTTGGAAACTTCTTTTGCACGTCACTGCAGTTTCATATAACGCGCTATAATTTCCATAACCAGTCATTATTTCATCGTGGAAATTCTGAGCACTGTAACCTTTTAAATTAGGGAACTTAAGCACACCGTGAGGTTCTATTTTCTCTATACTGCGGGTTACTTCAGTCTACGGCTTCCTGACACCAAACAAATGAACATTAATAACCGTAATTTACAGCATTATGTACATAAGGATCAATTAATATCCAGAATAGATTTTGTCAAGAAATGTCGGTTATTTTTTGTTAAAATTAAAACTTAACGGTATCACCCTCGTATTGTCTTAATTTGATTACGTAAAGAAGTTAGATACCATTTAGAATTTAATCGCATTACTCTATACTGGCAAAGACACAAGAAGAAAATATTTAGGTAATGTAAGAAGTAAAAATAAAGGGGGGCAAGTGACCCGACTCCTAACTTATAAGACGAAGAGGAAACGGCGCCAAACAACGACCAAGCAGTGGTCCTCGCCCCATTATCTCGCCGACGGAACGTCGCCGCCAAATTGTAGTGATTTGTAGGGCCTGGCAATAGTTACGGCAGTGCTAATGGTATACTTACGATAAATATACATCCGAGTCCGACTAAACCGTCAATTATTACGACTTTAAATTGTACCTAATTAAATTAACAACTTTAACACAAGCAAAGATATATCTATATATATGTATGTGTATACAATAGATACGTGAAATCCACAGGCTCATATAGCGTGTCGATTGACGGAAAATCTAACATCAAAGAAGGTAGACATACATGTCATGTATATACATATACACCCACGAATACCTGCGTTTGTATAAAAGAAGAAAAGATGGTAGCTTAAAAGTAATAAATGGAATAAGTAAATGTATTTTTAGTCGGTGGTACGGTTTAAAAATCTTGTGTAGGTTTTTTATTATCACTCGGTATTCGTTGATAGAAGACGTTCCTTTTATGATTATGTGCTTAACATCGTGTAATGTGAACGTATGTGTATGGTATTAAGACATTTGAGAAGACACCGATCCCGTTGAATTTTACAGTTTTATTTTTTATTCTACGTTTTTCAAAGTAGGAATTACACCAATCTGCGCTTAATTACACAAGCAGAAATTAAAGAATGAAACGTATTTGAAAATATTTTGGAGAAAATAATAAAATAAAATAAAACAATAACTTTGTTATACCACTTTATTCACATGTAATAGTGACCGCGGTTTCGACATACAATGTCATTATCAAACTGCAAAAGTTACAGGCCTACATAGATCTTATAAATGACACAAAAATATATGGGGGTGGTTTATGATGTTATTTAAAATTACTACTATATACTTAACTATTATATACAACATTGGAAAAGAGGTGTATATATAAGATCCAACTGGTCGTTAAGAACAATATCTATTGTGTTGTTTCCGCTTTTAAAAATTTCAAGTGACCCTAAAAGATTTAATTTACGACCTTTCTCGGCCAAATGCAATATTTTATGATGACCAAATGTATGCCTTTCTGTAATAAGATGGTTTGTGAATGTTGAATCTGTCTTCTTTAGTTTATATGACCTCATGTGTTCTTTTACCCGTATAATAAAACTTCGACCAGTCTGATCTATATATACACTTTTACAATCATTATAATATAATTTGTACACTCCTGATTTATTATTGATATCTATTTTAGGTTTTGCGTTAAAATTGAAATTACTTGTTTTTACATATGGTTTGTAAGCTATACTAACATTACTATTATTTTTTGAAATTATATTTCCAATTTGCTCGCTTATTTTACCGAAGTAAGTTAACGAGACAAATTGTTTCAAATTAGCACTATCTTTAGGATATACTAAACTAAGGGCCACTTGAAACTGTTTTTTCTTTAGTATACTGTCAATTACGCTACTTTTATAACTATTGTTTACCGCTATTTGTTTTATAGTATTGATTTCACGAACAAGAGATTCATTAGACAAAGGAATATTTAATGCTCTATGTATCATAGAAATAAAAAATTAATGTTTGTGTGTCTTAGGGTGTAGTGAATCTTTGGGTGTAATGCAATCAGTGAAAGTAGGTTTACGATATATATCAAATTTTAAGCTGTGATCTAATTTGTTTAATTTTAAATCCAAGAAGTTAATACTGTTATTCTCTTCTATTTCTACTGTAAAATTGATATTAGAATGGATTGAATTTATGTAGTTCAGAAATGTTTGTAGTTGTCTATGAGTACCCTTAAAGCAAGCTAGGATGTCGCCTACATACCGATACCAAAATTTAATATGATTTTTACCTAGTTGTGATGAAAGAATTTTTTCTGAAATATGCTTCATGAAAATTTCAGCTAATAGAGGACTTAGAGGTGAGCCCATTGCCAGACCTTCTGTTTGTTTGTAGAATTTGTTGTTAAATGTAAAGTAACTTTGGTTGGTGACTAACTCCGTTAGAGATATGATTTCGTGTATAACAACCGGGTTTGTATTTTTCTTTACTAATATGTTTTCTATTAACCTTAAGCATTCGTTATGTGGTATTTTTGAAAACATGTTGGAAACATCAAATGATACCAGGATTTCTGTCTTTTGTATATTACAATCTTTTAATTTAGCTATTAACTGTATTGCGTTTTTTATGGAAGAGCTATCTGTAAATTCGGTATATTGTCTAATTAGTATGTTTAATTTTTCTGCTAATTTTTTATTGGGGCAAGAAATAAACGAAACAACTGGTCTGATGGGTGCTTCCTCTTTGTGAATTTTTACTAAACCGTATAATTTAGGGGGGGGGGGGGGGATTCATATGGAAAAGTTTGTACTTACCTGTGTTTGAAATTACTGCATTACAATTTTTGACACATTCTTTACATGTGAATAAAGTGGTATAACAAAGTTATTGTTTTATTTTATTTTATTATTTTCAAAATGAATTACCACAAAGTTACGGCTACCAGTATTAATTTTGGAGAAACATCATGTTATCGATAGGAGGGTGACTTTTCAATAAACAAAAAAGATAATTTTAGGGTAAAATAGTTATTTATGTACCTAGATGTTTATGCTCTGAGGGCGACGATCTCACAAACCCGAGGGTTTGCACTTCTAAAATGAGTACTATCAATTTCAGCCACCAGATGGCGCGAAATTAGTGCGGTACTTTTTAACCAAGATATTTCATTTTTAACCGTCTACCATAATCTACCGTAATTACACAGTCCATTTACGATAATGTCCTGTGTTTCTGTTGGCAACGCTGTATGCCACACTAGTTCATTATGCAACCACAATATAAATATTTAAAAAATCCAAAAATTCAATTCGATTTCAACAACATTGTCATTTTATCATAGTAGATACTATCGTTGCTAGGGAAATGCTGTCAAGCTTAAGAAGTCAAAATGCAAGAAAGTTTTGAAATTCCTGACGAAATTGTAAAAGTAACACAAAACTTGTTACCGAGGAAATCAAGAGACCCCTACGACAGGGAATATGACAAGAACGTATTTATTAAACTGTGCAGCTTGGATACTTCGGCGATATTGCTGAAGCATTTTCTCCGAGTTCCTTATGGTCCAAATATTCAATGGTAAAGAAGATTTGAATGGTAAATTAAAATATTAACATCACTAATTATCATAAGTTAAGAGAATATTTGAACCAAATATATGAACCAAAGGTCAAAAGGATACCAGCCAAAAAAGTACAAACTCTGTCTAGAGAAGATGTTCTAAAATTTATTCACGAGGCACCGAATCAGACGTTTTTAATGAACAAAGTTGCCTTAATGTTTGGTGTATTTGGTGGATGTCGACAGTAAGAACTTGTGAATATACTAGTTACTCACGTAGAAGGTACAAAATCAGTTTTCGTGGTAAACGTACCAGAGACAAAAACTGATAAAAAGCATGTTTTTACTATTGTTGACGAAGATGAATAAAACAGTTTAAAGCTGATAACAGACTATATGGCCACATAGTTGCTCAGAAAAAAAAACGACTTTTTCTGACCCATAGACAAGATCGCTGTATTGTACTGACATTTGGAAAAAACACATTTGCAAAAGTACCGTTCAAAATTGTGAAATATCTGGGTTTGGGCGATCCTGACAAGTATACAGGTCACTGTCTACGTCGAACATCGGCAATTCTTCTGGCAGAGGCTGGAGCCACTACGACCACGTTGAAGAGCGTGGATGGAAGAGTAAGTGGATTGCCGAAAGATATTTAGAGGATAGTATATCTTCAAAAAATAAGGTTTCAAGGGTGCTGGTAGATATACCTTCTGGATCTGGTTTTTCCTTACAGAAACTTGACACCCAGACAATGAAACGTGAATCAACGTTGGCTCCAGGCAATCTAACTATCGCAAAATTGCCAGTTTTATGTGAATTCAACTGAATAAAAAGTCTTTCTTTGGAGACTGTGGTTAAGTAAAAACTCAAAAAAGGTATAAAATCCCTTACCACAGTTAATAATGGTATCCTAAATATGTATTTTGTCAACTAAGTTGTCATCATCAGTAGATAAACCCATTAATCAAAGTGTCGTAATGTAGATAAGAGATTGATATCTAGTTAGCCAGACCCTTTTCCTTGAACAAAACAAAATCTTGTTATAATGGCAAGAAATAATGTATTTGCAAAGTGTCACTGTTAAATCTTCCGTCAAGAAGTTCAAGTATTTCTGTGCAGTAAATATTGAAAGAAAGCATGTCAAATGCAAATGTTAAAAATCGACAAATTGAAGTATCGAGGCATCATTAAATACTTGTATTTGAAGAGGTTAAGGGGTAAGGACATTTATGAAGATTTGCTTAACACAATTGGCGATCAATTCCCATCATATGCGACTGTCAAAAATTGGATTGCGTCATTCAAAAGAGGAAAACTTTCCGTTGAAGATAAGAAGCGATCCGGAAGACCAATTTCGGTGTCCACCGCCGAGAATATTGACGCAGTTTATGACACGATATTATTAGACAGTCGAATTTAGCTGAAACATATAGTTGAGGCACTAAAGATTTTATATGAATATGAATCATATAGTTCAAGTCGATTTAAATATGAAAAAAATTTCTGAAAAATGTATTCCTAAATGCTTAAACGCCGAACACAAACGGGCAAGAGTCATAGTATCACGGACAATCTATGCCCGTTTCGAAGGAGATCCAGATTTTTTGAACCGTCTTGTAACTTGCAAACATTGATCGATTTTTACGACCGAGTAACAAAACAGCAGTCAATGGGGTGAAAGCATCATGATTCTCCATCGCCTAAGAAGTTCGCAGTTCAAAAATCCGCTGGAAAATTTCTTGCTTCAGTTTATTTGCGATTTCCGTAGAATAATTATGATCCATTACTTAAAAAAGTGTCAGACCATCACTTGGAGATTCTTATTTTAAATTACTAAGCACCTTGAGAGAGAAAATTAAAGAAACAAGACGTGGCATGTTAGTGAAAGGTGTGCAGTTTTTTCAGGACAATGCCCCTTGCACACAAATCGCGCATTATCATGAATACAATTCGGAATCTAGTGTTCGAATTACTGGAACATTCATCCTATTCCCCAGACCTCAGACCTGCTCAGACTATTATCTGTCACCTCGATTGAAAAAAAGTTTAAAAGGACGTCAACTTTTCTGTAACGAAGACGTAATAAAAACTGTGGAAGGCTGGTTTGCAGACCAAGAAAAATCTTTTTTTCTTAGAAGGGTTAAAGAGACTATGTTGAATAATAAAATATCTAAGTCCCAACTTTAAATTGTTTCAATAGTAGGCTAAGAATATATCAATACAGTAGGTGTGCCAAAAGCAGTTCTTTAGTAAATTTTATACGGGCTTGTTACTTTGTTTCTAGAAATATTTCTGTCAGCTCTCGTAAAATTAATGGAATTGAGGCGCTTTCAAAATGGTTATTAACGTAATCGGAAAGATTACGTCAGGAAAACGTTCGGGTATTTTTTTATTTAATGAAGTAGCTGTCCGTGCCATTTCAAAATAAAACATACTACCTGTTATTCTGATGTATGACTTCGTGGAAAATATTTACTTGGGCATTATAGATGTAATCCACATACAAACAATGATTTATTAGTTTTATATTAGCACTTTCTCATTGTTTGTATGAGTGACAAATATATTTAAGTATGTATATCGGTTAAGTAAATATTTTCTGTTACCCAGGTTGCGGAGATTAAAGATAATAACTTAATAATCAATTTTAAAAAAATGTGGATTAAATAATAATTTAATATATGAAGGTTGTGTTATAAATTCCCAAGCCAACTAGTCTAGAAAGTAAATATAATCTCTTCCGACATCAATATATTGGGTTAATGCATTAATTCGTAGCGTCGTTATTGAACTCAAAATTTATTAATTTTTTAACACACAAAATACATGAATTACACATTTGTAAAACATCCTATATATATATATATATCTATATATATATATATATATATATATATATCTTTATATATATCTATATATATATATATATATATATATATATAATGGAAAAATTGTGTGAAAGCCGTATCCATCCGGATGTGCAGACGTCGACGTTTCATAGTTATTACTAATTGTCAATACACCTTACCCAGAAATAGATACGACTTTCATTTCTATACTGCGTCTATATATACAAATGATGTTAAACGTAGTGCTAATGAGAATTCATAATTATTGAATTCTCACATTACACGCCATTGCCGCTCTAATTCGTTGCATCAATTTCTACACATGACAAAATCACCTTTGTCTAAGAATGTAGCTGCAACGTGTCAAGGCGCCAACCGTCCAGGTTGTACGGGAAAATGAAAATAAGGGTAAGGTGTATTGACAATTAGTAATAACTATGAAACGTCGACTTCTGCACATCCCGGATGGATACGGCTTTCACACAATTTTTTCATTTTCCCGGACAACCTGGACGGTTGGCGCCGTGACACGTTGCAACTACATTCTTAGACAAAGGTGATTTTGTTATGTGTAGAAATTGATGCAACGAATTAGAGCGGCAATGGCGTGTAATGTGAGAATTCAATAATTATGAATTCTCATTAGCACTACGTTTATCATATATATATATATATATATATTTATATAAATACATATAAGTATATATATATATATATATATATAGTATTTTCGTGACCTTGGTATGATTAGGTAACATTAATTAGTCGGCGATTAAAGGTCTGGTTATTACTTCAAAGTGTATATATTTAAAATAATCCTACATGTTTCGGCAATGATGCCTTTGTCAAGGATATAAAAAATATAAATATATTTTTTTATATTTTTTATATCCTTGACAAAGGCATCATTGCCGAAACATGTAGGATTATTTTAAATATATACACTTTGAAGTAATAACCAGACCTTTAATCGCCGACTAATTAAGTTTACCTATATATATATTGCATTGTTTCGTCGCCACGCAACCATAGACGTGCCAGAAGATTTTGATAAATTGTAATTTCTGTTAAATTTATTACTTTTTTTCTTGATATAATTTTTCTGTTGCTTAGGTAGCATCATGTGTGTAATTTTATTGTAAAGTTCCACAACAGATCCGAGGTAGAACTAAGATTTTTGATTCTAGGTATTAGGTAATTGGTAATCGCTTGAATATTTAATTTGTCATATTTTTGGTGAATTCTGCAGTTTAATTCAATTTATTTTTATTTTATTCTTGGAACAATTTGCCGATTCAAAACAATTTCATGTAAAATTTTGAAATTATATTGTTATTTTAATGTCATAATATACCGAGTGTTCATTTTCAATTGTTATTGTATTGCCACGTGAATTTGTTTGTGGCTTGAAAGCCACTTTGTTAATACGTGTTATCTTTTTTTGTCAATATACGAATTAATTATTTTTGATTTTTTATTTTATAGTTAGGTAGACCGCTTTTAGTTTTAGTCCGATGTTTTGTTTGAATTTTGTAGTCTGTAAGTGCATGCGCCTACGAACGCGCAACACTTTTCTTAGTTTTCAGTCCAGAGCGTCCGTACATAAAACTAAGTTGCGCTACCTACCATCTGTTTATCTGTTTAGTCAATACACGGCTGTCTCCACTGGCTAAGGACATACACAATAAATAGGGGCTCCCTTTTAAGTTATGCGTTACGATTACCGATCTCGACATTTTCCGAACACCTTCATTGCGCCAAGACTGCGTTTGCGCGCGTACGGTAGCAAGCGTTATGGACCCTCCAACATACAGACCTGACTTAGCACTTGTGATTTCTTTCTGTTTCCAAAAATGAAAGACAAAATGTGTAGAATCACTTTTACGTCATCAGATGAAGCAGTGGAACATTATAAAGACCTAGTTTCTGAAGTATCTCAGGAAGAGTGACATCATTACTTTAAGGACTGGTTTCATCGAATACTAAAATATATTTTTTCTACAAACGCCGTTAAAAGTTGACATTTTGACACGGCTAACTTCAATTAAAAATGCGATTTTATAGCGTAGCGTGTTAAAAGTAGTACTTTTAACACTAGTGTTAAAAGTAAATTGACATGACAGTTTGTCAAAAATGACAACATATATTAAAATGATTGAAAATTAAATGTTTCTTGGATAATTAATATTAAATGTACAGTTTGTGTAATTCGAGATATTTATTTCCTGTGTTGCAGTACTTTCAGAATTATTATTCTCGCTATTACTTCATTTTCTTTATTAAAATACGAATTCATCTTTTGTATGAATTGTGACTTAATTTGACGTAATTTAACGGCTGCGTCCAGTTGTGTCAAAACGTATTCATAAGCTGTCAAATTTGGTCAGTGGAGTTTCTTTACATTTTATAATAAAAAATGTGTTTGTAGAAAAAATATTGTACGATACACATGCTAAAAATGCTATTTTATTTCACTCGTAAATTGCGACACTCGCTAACGCTCGTGTCGCAAACTTTTACTCGTTAAATAAAATCGCACTTTTAACACTTGTATCGTAAATAACTATTTCAAAATATTCCCCATTATTAAAAACAATAAAATCATTTAATTTTTTTGAAACAAATCCTTGTTTAATTTTTAAAACTTTTCGTAGTCGTAAAATAAAGAAATTATAACACAATTTCCAGAAGTTGGAAGCATCACCACATTATTCTAGTTAGATGATATTAATCTTATTACTCTGTAAGAAACACCTTGTATACTTAGAAACATTAAAACACTTACATATGTATATACGTGCATCATAAAGCGATTTCGTGAAACTATAAACCGCAGGGGCACGTACGGAAGCCCCTGACATCAACTTGGATCAATTAATCATAATTAATTATCGATCCAAGTGCATATATACATGCATGTTGGATTGCAGAACGCGAAACGTTTTTATTTTTAAATATTATACATGGTAAACACACGGAATGTATGTTAACGGTCAACAATTAATGTCAATAAATCAACTTACGGCTTTAATTGGTCCTCGTGTTAGTGTGAGTGCGTGTATGAGTATGGGTATATGTATATATGTGTGTTCAAAGTAAGATAACCGCCTTCCACCAAGACATAAACATGAGTAGAAAGTAATATTCCACATTAACGGTAGGTAATTATGTCAACGGACAGCTCATATATAAATAATCAATAATTTAGATTAAGTTGTAAATTGGCATGATTGGAACTTGATGTAATTAATTTTTGTACTCTATTCAATATACAGATTGTAATCGGTGATATCGTGATAATTTTTGATAAACCGCTCAATTGCTGATGATGCTTTTACAAGAAGAATGAACGCTTTTCTTCTAATAGACATATAAGTTTGCTTTCATCAAATAGATTTTGTAATTTAGTAATTAAAGTTACTTGTTATTTATTATTCTTAAATTATCATTTCATTTGCTCGTAACAAGATCATTCCCTCGACCTGGATGAAATTTTAAAAGAGCTGATTAGCCTGTCTACTTTGAAAACCTGGATAAATGTGTGGGGTGGATTTCAGCAGTTATCTCAAATTATAAACGCTTTGTGCTAAGTACTGCAAAGAAATGTATTCCAAGTAGGTTTCATAAGGAATATATACCTGGATGGAACGAACTTGTACAAGGAATTTTGTGACAACAATGAGAATGAAATAGCTGATGAACTGCTGAATAACATCGATGCTGCAAGACGTGAGAAGTGGACTGAGGCAGCTTAGATTTTCATTCGCCAAGTAGAAAAGCATGGCCTTTATTGAACAAACTCGGCGACAGTAAACAACTACATCGTATAAATGAAGTTGTCTCAACCAATCAGGTTACAAATCATATTGTTTCTACGTATAGATCCCCCAAATCCGAAAAGCACTGAAACAAATTAAAGTAGGGAAGGAACCTGTTTTGATGGCATCCGTTCAGAATTTCTGAACACTGTGGGAAATATGTAAAAACATGGTTAGCCGTCTTCTTCATAGATATTCTTCAGACGGGTAATATTTCGCATGAAATGAAGCGAGCTAAAATTATAGCGCTTTGAAAACTTTGTAAGCCAAGCGATAAACCACAAAGCTACCGGCCTATTGCTCTACTTAGCATGCTACATAAGCTCTTCAAGAAGTTACTATATAATAGTATCAGCCACAAAATTTACCAAAATATTCACACCACATAATGTGTGTAAATCATGTGTGGAAAATTTGCATAAGTGGAGCAAGGAAAAACGCCAGAAATTAGATTTTGGCGTTCCAATGATATGACATGAACCGAAAAATAACATAGATGATTGCTATTTTGTTTAGTTTAGACCTCTAGTTATAATAAGAAGAATAAGAATAAAATTGTATATCCTAATATCGACTTCACGATTCGATTAGTGCCTCATTCCGATGAAATGCCCGTGCCAGTTAATAAAAAGCTTCCTTCACTTGAGTACTCGTAAGCTGAAGACGTAGTAGATGCTATTGAGGAGCAAGATTCAGATGTAGATTCTGGTATTAATAATACACAGTTATTTAAACGAATGGAATGCTTATCCTTATAAATAAATATCAAAAAATGTTAATTCTAATTTGTGTTGCATATCAAATAATAATATATATTTGATACATTAAAAACCTTAATAGATAGCTTGAAATTTCACATGCATCTTAATAGTTACAATAGACAACGTTTATATATCTAAAGAAGTGATTCTTCAAAGAGCTTAGATACATTATACAGTTTAATTCTGGCGTGATACGCAAAAATTAATATGATTTTTGGATTCAGCACAACCGAATTAGTAAAAAACAAGTCTCGCTTAGATGTCAGCAGAAATGGTGTTGGCCATTATTTTCAATTTTTAAAATAAACCTAATTAACTAATTAAAGTTTAATTCGATTTATTTGAGTAATTTAAGATAATTATAATTTTTTTAAACGTTTGTCTATTGTGTTTCCTCCATCCAATAAATCCTAAAATTCAGTTTAAAAAGGTATATTCAGGCTTAATTTGCTATTGAATCGATCTCGATTTGACTAATTTGCTCTGTCATTATCGCGGAGGCGATTATTGTAATTTTCCATTTAATTCCTCATCCCCATCCCTCCGTATCCCGTCTCAGCACTTTAGCGTACGACGCGTGATTGGAAATAAGGAGACGGGACGCGAAAATTTCTTTATTCTATCTACCCCCGCGTGCCTCTACCGCGTTCCACCGATTTCCATTCCATCCCCGTCAACATTTCCTTTTCTCCATCTCGCGGCAGATGTTAAATAGGGCGCCCGTCGCCACTCGACACCGCCGAGAATAAAGACCATCAAAATGCAAAATGAAAAATGTGTGTGTGACTGTTCGGAAGGCTGCTTTCAGCTTTCTAATTACGGACTACAAATCTTAACCGCGACACCTGTCAAGCTCAAAAAAAAAACGTTGGGGGAAGAATTGCGAATCTCAAATTGGATTTTTCCTTCGCCCCCCGGACGTACTGACTCCGCCGTTCCACCGCGTTCACCCTCACTACTGGCTCATTCATTCTGCATTTTTCTCTTTTACCTTCTTTCATCGGGAAAGATGCGACGCATTTTCTTTACTGGGTACAGTATTGCAGGGGTGAGTCAGTCAATCGTGAAAAATTCCATTAAAAATTAAAAGATAAATCAAGAAAGATTTTCTTTCGCGGTTTTAAAAGAATGTGAGCATACCTATAGTGCCCACTAACTATTCAGGTTTATACCTTTGAAAATTTACGATAAATGAAAAGAATTCTGGAAGAAGTTTAAGTATGTACTATCGCGGCATTTGAAAATCGGACACTTAATTTGTTTAATTTAAATATGGTTTTTAAGATTAGATACGTATACCTCGATTTGCTATTTACAAATCTGTCAGTGGCATATTCAGGTTTGTCAGGGTATAAAGCTAATGTGCCACATTTGAAATTCAAACTAAAACATACAAGGATTGTATATAGTTAAGACAATATAGATCTTGTTAATACGTAAGTATAACAAAACAAGATAAATAGTGGCTACAACATACATATATTAAAAAAAAGACATGACAAAGTAGCCCCAGGAATTGGGGCTACTTTGTCAAGTAATCACTTTTTAATGAAAAACCCTAGTCTTAAAATACCCACTATTAATGAAAACATATATTTGAGATAATATTTTAAAGGTTTTAACATAAATTATACAAATTTGCTAAGAAAAACTTGTAATTAGACAAAATATAATCAAATCCAATTTTAACTTCTTTACCTGCTAAATAAATTTAAAAAAAGTCCCATAAACAAAACTTCTAATTATTAAGTCATAAATCAAACACTTAGAAATTCTACAAAGTCTAACCACCGTCTTCACATTCTTCACACATATTGTACGTTAACACTGCCCTTATTACACACACCACAGACCCATTTCTTGCACAAAATGCATCTTATCCAATCTGCACCTTGATATCCTTTAAACAAACGTTGCAAACACTGTCTTCCTGATCATGCGACGAGATTTTACTAGATCTTAAGGGCTTCTTCTTTCTTTTTAGAGCCTTAACCTTTCCCTTCACTGATTCATCTCTTTTTAGAGATATAAAACTCTTAAAAGTAGAAGCTAGGCCTGTTTCTAATCTTAGGAAGCCCCTCTGTTGTGGTTGAATATCAGTGGTAGAGCTTCTTGAAGAACATGAAGGTACATTCGCTTGTGGATTGGGTATCGTACATCATTCGCAGGCCAGGTGCAATCTTTTTTCCTCGCTTTTCGTTTGAGGTCTTTACACCACTTCCTCTGGCTTTTTGAAGATGTTCCAGTACACTGTCACTGAGAACACTTGGTAATGGAGCATTTGCTTCAGAAGTGTTAGCAGCTGACGTGGGAAGCTTAGAAAGAACGACTCGAAAGGATGTATTCCTGTCGTTCTGAATCCGGACTTCAGGTTTGTGTCAACCGTAAGGCTGATTCCAGTCCATACTCTGTTGAGCAGCAATAGAAATTGCTCCTTGGGTATTGTACCTTTACTTCTGCTTGTCTTACGCCGGTCATCTAAACTTTGACGTCTTTTCCTCTTCATTGGTGAAAAGACTGAAACGTCAAGTGGTTGCATGATATGTGTCGAATTGGGAGGAAGTGGTGCCATGTAGATGTTATTTTCCTGAGAAGCTTTAATAGCAGCAGGTTAAAAGTGACTGCCTAGGTTGTCTGCAATGATCATTTTTACTTTATCTGAATTCATGTTTTGAACAAGAGGCGAGAGAATTTTGAAAAACCATTGTTCGAAGAGGAACCATCCACTAGAGCTGTGGTTATAAATGGCTTCAGCAGGTTTGCCTGTGGTTAACAGTACGTTTCCCGATATAAGTTTATAAGGCAAAGTTGTTCCTTTGGAGGGCCTCTAAAGGATTCACTGTTTTTTTTAAAGAAATATATGATGCACATATTCTTAACATCAGCCCAATTTAGTTCACCGAATTCAGTTTTGTTTTCAGATCTTAATTGCACTTCAAAATAAAATAAAAATTGTTGGTCTCTTTGTATTTGTTATTTCTTTTCAATTTAAAAACATCGCTCTTATTCTTCTTCTTCAGGCGCCATCTGCTCTCAGAAGGTTGGCTATCATCACGGCCATTCTCATCTTTGATGCTGCGGCTCTGAATAGTTCAATGGAGCTGCATTTATACCACTGTCTCAAATTATTTAACAAGGAAATACGTCTTCTTCCTATATTTCTTCTTCCCTGTAATAAATAATTATCTGTAGCAGAGCATATCTTTCCCCTCTCAACACGTGGCCCAGATATTCTAGTTTTCTTATCTTTATTGTGTTGAATACTTCCTTCTCTTTCCCAATTCTATTAAGTACTTCACTATTCGAAACCCTATCTATCCATCTTATCTTCAGGATCCTCCTATATGCCCACATTTCAAATGCCTCTAGACGCTTGTTAGTGTCTTGCTTTAGCGTCCAGGCTCCCATCCCGTACAGCAGCACCGGGAACACGTAACATTTCAATACCCTGATCTTGAGACGCAGACTAAGGTCATTGCCACACAATACTTTCCTCATCTTGTTGAATATATTCCTGGCTTGGCCGATTCTCGTTCGAATTTCTTCTGTATATTCATTTGTGTCGGTAACAGTTGTTCCCAAATATTTGTATTTCTTTACTCTCTCTATTGGCTGTTCTCAAATCCATAAGCCTTCTTGATGTCGGTTAGACTTTGTAATAATCATGAATTTAGTTTTTCTAACATTTAGTGTGAGGCCACTTTCTTCGCCATTTATTACAACCTGGTCCATTAATCTTTGTAAGTCTTCCAGTGATTCTGCGATAATAATGGTGTCATCCGCATATCTAATGTTATTAATAATTCTTCCGTTAACTTTTATTCCTATTGTTGTTTCTGCTAACGCTTTCTGAATGATGTTCTCAGAGTATAAATTGAACAACATCGGGGACAACACACATCCTTGTCTCACACCGCGCTTTATCCTTATATCTTCCGATACCTCTTCACCCAGCCTGACATTCGCTGTCTGGTTATAATACAAATAAGCTATTATCCGAATATCCTTGTTGTCTATGTCTCTAGCTTTGAGAAGCCGAATCAAGTCGTCATGACGAACCCTGTCAAATGCCTTGTTGTAGTCCAAAAAGCAGATGTACAAAGGTTGATTAACGTCCATGCATCTCTGAGCCAGCACCGTTAAAGCCAAATAGTGCTTCTCTTGTTCCCATTGCATTCTTGAATCCGAATTGAGAGTCACTAAGATCTTGTTCTAATTTTCTGAATATTCTCTGGTGTATGATCTTCAGGAATATCTTGAGGGTGTGGCTCATCAGGCTGATTGTCCGATGGTCATTGCATTCCTTTGCGTTAGGTGTTTTTGGCAGGGCAATAAATGTTGATCTCAACCATTCTGTGGGAATGATGCCTGTGTTATAGATTGTGTTGTATAGATCCACCATTACTCCTATTCGCCCCTCTGTTATGAGTTTAATCAATTCTGTTGGTATTTCATCAGGACCTGGAGCCTTATTACTTTTTGCTAATTTGACTGCATGTTGTACTTCTTCTCTTGTTATGCTTGGACCTGTACGACTACTGCCTTCATCCTCCATAGCTTCACTTCGGTGATCCTCGAACATCTTCTGCACATATTCTTTCCACCTGTCAAGCTTTCGCTTTGTTTCTGCAATTATTTGTCCGTTTTTGTCTAAGAGAATATTAAATTTATTTGTGCTGTATATACCAGTTAATTCTTTAATCTTTTTATGTAGATTAAAATCGTCATTTTTCCTTTGTAACTCTTCTATTTCCGCGCATTTATCTCCGTACCATTTCTCTTTGGCTTCTCTTATTTTCTTTCTTATCTCTTTATTTGTATTATTGTATTCCTCCATGTCTCTATTTTTTTGCAGTCGTCTTCTTTCCATTAACTTTAGTATCTCATTGGTCATCCAGGATCTATTGCTATGCACTACTTTCTTTTGTAGTATTTCACGACTGGGTGTCATTATCGCTTCTTTAATGGATTTCCACTTTTCGTTCGGATCTTCATCTTTATTTAACCTTATTCTGCCGAACTCCTCATTGATCTTCTCAGTTACCTGTTTTCTTATTAGTGGTTCACGTAAATGTGATATTTGTATCTTTCCACTGGTTTTCTGAGGAATGAGCTTTTTGAGTCTAACTTCAAATTGGGTTATCACGGGATTATGATCTGTTTTTACGTCAGCACCCGGATATGTTTTGGCAGATTTAATTGCATTCCGATATCGTTTATTTATTAATACGAAATCTATTTGGTTTCTACTAATTATTATTAATGTTATCAGCTGGAGACTTCCATGTATATAGTCTTCTTTCATGGAGTTTAAAGTAAGTGTTTGTTATAATCATGTCCTGTTCTTGGCAGAATTGTGCCAATCTATCCCCTCTTTCATTCCTAACTCCCAATCCGAAGTCGCCTATTATGTCTTCCACTCTTCCTTTTCCTATTTTTGCGTTGAAGTGGCCCATAATGATCGTGGCATCTCTCCCCTTTGTCGTGTGCAAGGCCCGCTGTACGTCATCATAGAACTGTTCTATTTCGTCTTCCTCTTTATCGGCAGTGGGGGCATATATTTGTATTACATTCAGCATTCCTTGGGCTATCTGTAGTTTTATCATGATCACTCTGTCTGAGATGGGTATGAAGCTCGTTACGTGTCGAGATAGGTTCTTTTCTACTGCTATTGCTACTCCGTTCCAATGCTTAGGGTTGTTGTTTCCTGAGTAGTATTCTTTGCCTGTTGTATATTTATTTCTCCTATGTCCGGCCATCTGGTTTCACTTAGTCCCATTATGCTCACATTAAATCGTTGCATCTCTTGAAGTACGTTATAGATTTTCCCGGCTTTATATACAGATTTGATGTTTCATGTGCCTATCTTAAATTTCTTCAGGTAACTCTTTGCCATATTCGCTCTTCGCTCTTATTGGAAAATGTTATATTTGCTAGATGTATGATGCTGTGGAATTTAATTTAGACATTTTAATAAAACAGGTATTCTTATATTTACTACTTCAAATTTATTCTATAACCTTGATTTCAATATGTAATTATCGAATGATAACGAAGAAAAAGGTTAAAAGTACCAAATAAATTTAACACAGTCAAGTCATGAGATCGTAATTATGATTAAGTTTCCATTTAAATAATCAAAGGCTTCATTTTATAAGATAAAATTAACATTGTAAATATACGTTGGCGTTATGACTCATTAAACATTATTTGGCAATTTTGAATCGTAAAATGTTCAAATAAATTACTTAAATTTTCTAATTTCGAACCTTGAATAAATAAAACATTATAGGAACGGGTTCCATTTTAAGAGAAGTCAATAAAATAATTATTTATATATGCATATTTCAAAAAAATCGCCTTCATTTCCTCAATTTTATTTATTAGGAAATTATCTATCCGTCCAGGTGTTACCGTAACTTCTCATTTTCCTCATCCGCAGAATGGAGTCATTATAAACTTGCCAAGATATATGTAATGGCGATGAAACGTAGAGATATGTCTACCCGAAAGAATCTAGTTTGTAACATAGTAAACACGCGATTCGGTGATGTTATTAAGATAAATAACTAAATTTAATTTCATATTTATAGACCGTTTTATGAGTTTATTTACTTATCGACTATAAAACGTTAGCTGTCTGCTTGCTCGCTTAACTTTGGTTAGCATTTTTTCAGTGTATCTCTTCACCGTGGCCGGGCACACCAACGTTTACGACATCGTTTTGAAGACCTGGAACGTTTTAAAAGAAATTTTATTACGTTAATAATTTGTCAATTTTGATGTTCACTTAATGAGATGGAAACGGCGCAAACGGGAAGTAATTTTCTATAAATATACCAAAATGTGGGCTTTTATTGCGCCATTCGGTGAATAAATATGTGAGCTTATCAATCCCGTGCAGTTGATGAATAGTAAATTTAGAAATATTTTTAATAATTTTGAAGAATTTATAAGAATCTGGTTATACAAGGTGGCGCACAGCCGACTGATACATTTTGTTTTCTGTCAAAGTGACAGTGCAAACAAAACTTTGCTATAACAGTTAGTGTAAGTTTTCAAGTTAATGTTTAGTAATTATTAAAGGCCGGAATATATGCAAAAAAAACTAAAAATATGCGCATAAATATGCAGATGTTTTAGCCTAAATATGCACTTGCTTATGAAAAATATGCAGAAAAAAACTACGAGGAATGTTAGAAAATAATACTGTAAATTCTATTCTGTTTACTATAAGTTTATTTAGAACATTTTATAACATAATTAACTATGAAAACAATATACAATCACATATTTCTCAAAGTTTTCAACAGAAAAATTGTGACGCTTGTCTGAAAACAAAACACAATGTTACAATGTTACAATGTTAATTTTATCTTATAAAATGAAGCCTTTGATTATGTAAAATGGAAACTTAATCATAATTACGATCTCATGACTTGACTGTGTTAAATTTATTTGGTAATTTAACCTTTTTCTTCGTTATCATTCGATAATTACATATTGAAATCAAGGTTATAGAATAAATTTGAAGTAGTAAATATAAGAATACCTGTTTTATTAAAATGTCTAAATTAAATTCCACAGCATCATACATCTAGCAAATATAACATTTTCCAATATGTATATATTGAAAAGGTTCGTTCTACGTCGACGCTTGTTATAGCAGCATATTTCAAATTAGAAATAATATCTATTGTCAACTCAATATTTTCTACTGAAACACCACAGAAGATTTTAGCAATGTCCTTTAGCTTTTTAAAACCCGCATTTTTTCTGATTACACTTAAAAATTTTTCATACACGGACTGTCCCACTCCTCCTTTAACATCAAAAGATGACTTTTCAAATTTGTTTATTATTTCAACGCTCTCGATTAGCAACATAATAGTTATTTATGTACCTAGGTTCGTAAGTACAGTTTTGTGGTCGAGAATACGATTGCAAACCGAGACCCGTAGGGTCGAGGTTTGCATGTATTCGAGACCATGAAAGTGTACTGTACGAACCGTGGTGCATATGAGATTTTTCGTCATACCTACGTTTTCTTTAAATAGACGAATTTGAATGATTTTCCACTTTACTTTTACTATATGTATACACATTAGTAACATAAAGTCAGGAATATTTGTCGTATCTATGGTAACCATGTTTGTGTCGATATAAATTTATATTTTTGATAAATGTCAAAAATTTAAAAAAGGTATATAACCCCTTACCACAATTATTAGTCGTATCCTAAATACGTATTTCGACAACTAAGTTGTCATCATCAGTAGGTAAAAACTACTAATTAAAAGTCGCACAAGGGGCACAGTTAAAACAAGAGAAACGCTTCCGCACAACTATTATACACTGCAACCTTGTATAGACTAAATATAACAAGTCAATCTAAGACTACGAGATAAACGCGTACCTACTTTAGGAAAGGTCTAGACATATGTTAAATTGTCGGACAAAGGAACGGCAGACATCCTCTCTAAGGGGGGCGGCACTTCGATTTTTAAAAACTACGATGACCCACTATTAAACTTAGATAAACCACCTTTTATTTTCAACAAACCAATAGTATATTTAAACGTATTTACTCGAGTACATGTATAGTAAAAATAAGAACAATAGAAAAATTCGAACGCATTAAATAAGCCGACATTTACATGTAAGAATGTGATTTAATATTCCTTAATTCTCACTTGCAGTAAATTCCTATAGTAAAAATATCTATTTTGGGTAGGGGTGTAAAAATATTTCCAATTACAAATGGTTAAAAAATGCTAAAATCGGAAAGTGTGGTCGTATATTGTAAAAACTGTACACTATTGAAAATTCTAAGAAGGACAAAATTTTGAAGGAACCGTTACATATGAAAAAACAAGACATCTGACTGTGTTGACTTATATTAAATGGCAATCAATTAACGTGAGAAGGTTCTATGAATTATTAGATGTTGTTGGTATATAATTTAAAAGTTAATTATAAATAGGTGACATGTTATTGTTAAGGAGGTAATTTTTGTGTTTTTTCATATGTATGGTTTCTCACATGTCTAAAATTTCTGCTGTTACCCCTTTTTTTGTTAATAAAAATGTGAATAAACTGCTGAACGGTATAGGTGATTTATCGCTATTCAAGGAGGTATGTTTATTTTTATTTTTCGCTATAAATATACTTTCATAAGCATCTAGTTCGTGGGGTTTATTAATTCCTTTGATCAACTTCAAACCTGTAATCGACACATTGTGCAGTGTGCTCAAAGCGTGATTTGCGACATTTGATTTATCCGGTCTATTGTATTTGATATGTGATATGTGTTCTTTAAAACGGGTTAATATAGGTCGTTTAGTTTGGCCTATATATTTCAAATTACAATCCGCGCAACTAATTTCATATATCCCTGATTTCGAATTGGAATTAATTCTATCTTTAGTATTCCCTAGCAGACTTTTTATGGTGTTTTCGGACCGAAAGGCTACCTGGAGACCTCTTTCTTTCACAACTTTATTAATGTTTTTCGTGACGGGGTGGTATGGTAGACATATGTACTTTTTCTCTTGGTTACTTTGGGATATCAAACTCGTGGATTCGCGGATTGTATTTTTTATTTTTGTTTTTCTAATTAATTTATTGATCATTTCTATGTCAAAGCCATTGTATGTCGCAATATCCTTAATGAAATCTAGTTCTGTTTCAAATCTCTCTTTTGTTAACGGAAAATTTAGTAACCGATTGACTAAGAAGTTAAAGGAAGCTGTCTTATGTTGATAACTATGATTAGAATCCGCGGTGATGAATCTGTTGACATTGGTTTCTTTCCGGAAAATATCGATTTCTATTTTATGTTTATTTCTAATCAGTAAAGTATCTAAAAATGGTATCTTGCCATATTGCCGAAGATACATAAACCAGGTAACTTGCTGGGGCTTGTAGGAAAGTTGAACTAGTTAAAATGAAAATTCAAGATGTGGAAAATAAAAATGATGTAATAATAATTAAAATACCGGATACTAAAAATGGATTAAATCGTTCTTTTACAATTATTGCGAAGGAAGAATATCCAATTAATTTTATGCTAATTATTAAAAAATACATTGGTCTGAGATTAGAAAATATTACCAATGATAGATTTTTCTTAAAGAACAGTTTTGGTAAATGTCGAAATCAGCCTGTAGAAAAAAACACTCGCAAAAATTCCTAGCCAAATAGCAAAATACTTGTCGTTGGAGAACCCCACTACCTACACCGGACATTCCTTTCGAAGGACATCGGCAACATTATTAGCCGATTCAGGAATTGATGTTCTTGGTCTGAAAAGACACGGCGGATGGAAATCTTCTACCGTGGCAGAAAGCTATGTTTCCGATTCAATGATAAATAAAGTACAGATAGCTGACCGAATTTTATATAAACAAAATATTACAGAGGCTGTTTGCTCAACTGTGATACAGAAAAATGAGAAGAAAGTTGATGATTCCATTAAGAATCCAACCATTAATAATGTTGACATTATTGAAAATATAAACTTGCCTAGTAAGAAAGAAGACTCTATTGTTCAGATAGCTAATTGCTCTAATTGTTCGTTTGCATTTAATATTACAAAATCATAAGTTTTTGTACAAGATTCTATTTTTCCTAGTTATGTTAATTAATCATGTTTGAAATAAATTTGTCATAAATTTTCTAATATTGCTATTATTTCCCTAGGGTCGTAATAAATATTACAGCCCGCTACCATAGCAACTGTCAATACGGTATGTAAAGTGTCACTTACGTTTCAAAAAAAAGGTGTCATAATTGTTTACTTACGCAGTAGGTGTGACGAAAATTATTTTTCCAACTGCAATATAGAGGTGGAGAAAAAACTGTAATTAGATCTTAATAAACGCTAAGTTGCCATGACAACCAGGCATGAAAACTTTGTCCGCACGATACGTACACAGTGTAGCTAATTAATGATGAAATATGTCGAAAACACCAATATAATAACACTTTGTGTGCCCTCAATTAAAAAAAAATAAATAAATATAATTTCATTGTAAAAATTTTTTTTACGCACAATTACGCACTATTTCACTTTTAACGAGTGCCCAACACTAACATAAATTGTCAAGTTTAGGAAAATGACAGAAGTCAAAAAATTAGACTTACATCATAATTACAAGGTAATACAAAATAGTATTATATTTGCGAGCAATACTACTCGACTATCTACACATTTTGAATTAATCGTATTATATTTGCAAGCAAAACTACTCGACTATCTACACATTTTTAATTAAAGTGAATAAATAATGACATCTACTTGAGTACATTACATATTTAAAGGAAAGTAAAAAAGTGCGCAATAATTTTAAACATATTTAAGATAATTATTATGATTTATTATCACTTTTCAAAAAAGATTTAAAAAACACAATGGCTCTCCAACACTATAAAATGATTGAGCACTAGAATCATATTTAGCATCCAAACATAAAATAACTATAGGAGATTTTAATTGGCGAGAGAATATAATAACAAAGTTACAGGAACGAAATAAACTACAGAACCCCATTTCAGAAACTTATACACCAAAGTAAGTATATTATTCATTCATGTTGATACTTCGTACTATATTAATAAATTAATCTGAAAAGTTTTAAAGTTATATTGCTAACTCATCACAATACAGCCAAAAAAAAACTCTATACCTATTGCCATAATTGAATACATTAATGAACCAAAATAATAAATCAACCTTGATTGTGACAATAATGTAAAACTTTCATTATTATATTTATTTACAATAATATACATGAAATATGTTCTTTCCTTTTTGTGTCAAAAGTGTGGTTAAAGCACAAAATTTACCTATAAAAAAAAATTATAATTTATTTAAATTAAGTGTTATTTAATAAAATATTATATTTACCGTCATTTATTAAACAATTTAAAATTGAAAAATTTAAAAAAACTGACAATAACAAACCATCATAATAGTATATAAAATTCAAATATGGCGCAATTTATTATATGTAATAATTCCTAATTAACGGTAACAATACTTCCCCACATTCGATATTAATTCAAATTCAAATAATTAGGATACGTTAAACACGACATTGTGATTGGTTAATCGCCTTTAAGATATTATAACTCGATTAAGTTAAATATCCAAATATTTTCAATTTAAAATGCATTGGAAAAAGAAAAAATAATAAAAAAATTCATCAACAATTAAAATAGTAAAAATAAATTATTTATAAAACGTTCCCAAAATCAAATTTAATAAATAAAATATCACAGCTTACCAAGTTGTCGTGGTAACCGACAAAAACCGTTAAAAGCGCGAGATAATTACCCTGCTTAATAGCGTGTGAATTTGTCAATCCTCGCCAAATCGAAAAATAACCTAACCTGTAAATATTAATGATAATTAATAGTATTTTACATATAAAGTTTATGCAAAAATAACCAGTGCGAAATGTTAAAAACTAAGTGAAAAGACGATAAACAAATATCAGTGTAAACGTTGAAGAAAGAGTTATTAAAAGAATTTTTCGAAATGAATACTTTTATTACATGTAACCAATAACGTACAAAGAAAATAACGTGAAGCAGAGGGTAATGTGTTCAGTTCATGTGTTAGTTGAATAGCTGAAATAGAATATGTTCCCGAAATGTTAGAAAAGAACCCGTGATGTCCTGTTGCAGATTCGCAGAATCAAGGTATGTATTCTTTATTGTATATATTGCATGCATTGTTTCTATTGAAATATATTTTGCCAAATACATAATTAATAAAATATAACTGTGACAAATTAGGTAGAGATATTAAGAACAAATTCGACAATAATAGATTAAAGAACAAATTACAGTAAAATTAAAAACCAAAAGTATTATTAGTTCAGTGACTATTAAGAAATAGTAATCCATATTATAAAACAATATTTCGTATTGTTTTAGCCTTTATTTGATGAAATTATTATTATAACTATTATCGGGATAAAATTTAAAAAAGATTAATGAATTTCACTACTTTTTACTTCACAAAGTTCGATAGTTTCACTCACACAAAAGCTTGAAGTAAAAAGTAATGAAATTAATTAAAATTTGTTTTATTTTATCGCGATAATAGTTATAATATAATACACATACCTTGTATAAAGTTAAAATTTCTAGATATACCAGTACAAGTTAGAAATTTGTGCATTTGTGTATATATATAAAATCAAGAAGGTTGGTATTATTTTTCAATGTTTTTAAAGAAATCCTTTTAAAAAATTTAAAAGTGAAGATTAGAACCGTAGTTTTATTTCTATTTTAAATTATGGTTCTTCATCAAGAAAATGCAGAATCAATTCAATTACAAAACATGTTTGTCTTATATCTGTGATTCTCTTGTTGGCTTTAATAAACGCCAACTGTTGAGATATTTCTTTACTCGAATACACGTTTTGGGCGTCTATCACAGATTGTGCATCCCTTTCAAGATCCATAATAATTGTCTTTATTCCTTCATAATTATTTGCATAAAATAGCAGCCTCCAACCACGTTCCCCATGGTGTGATTACTGGTTGAGGAGGAAGCGGAACACCGGGTAGATGTTGTTTGTAAAACTGAACTCGTAATGAGGCCTTTAAAAATACTTTCTCAACACTACTAATTAAAGTATTTACTAAGGGAAAATGGTTTCTGACTTCTTTTGGAACAAGATTTAGTCCGTGCGCCAAGCAGGTTGTGTGAATTAAATTTGGGTAAGAGATTTTCAAATTGAAAGCTGCCTTCACTATGTATGGGGCAGCATCCGTCAAAAACAATAGAATTTTCTTTGTTGGAATCGATTCCGGTAAGAAGAAAGTTGCCAGTTCTTCCTGTATATACCTTGATATTGTTAAATTATTTGCCTTTTCCAACTGTTTGGATGAAATTCAATAAGATTTTGCTGGAAGGATACCAATCATTAAATGAACTATGTATCGGCCCACACTATCAGTAGTTTCATCTACGCATATATATAGATAATTGTTTGCAACAACCTTCTTAATGCTATTCAATGTTTCTGCATAGATACAGCGAATATAATTTTTTCTTAACGTGCTCCCGTCGGGAACAACTTGACGTTTAAATTGTTTAATTTATGTAGTGGAATATCTGCCAACACAAACATTTGACACAAACCTTCATTAAATTGTTCTTGTTCCGATTTTTTGGAAGTTGATGATGGCAAACATAATGTTTGCTGACTCTTCTTCGCCAATTTCATCTTTGTTAGTTTTGCAGCATGAGATGGAGTTTTCATATGTTGGTCGACTTGAAACTTTCTCTCACTTGTAATCTGCAGAAAAAAATATCACATCATCGGTTGTTTTCTTATAAAATAAATGTTAGTAAAAAATATAGGAATAATTAAAAAAATAATTAATTAATTAATAAGAGGTAGTAAACTTAAAATTTTACTCACAATCTTGCAGAATGCTACGCAAAACACTTTTTCTCCATCCATACGTAATTCTGAACAAGGTGCAATCCATACAGGCACAGTCGCTATTTTCGGCATTTTTGCTATTATATATAACAAATCACAAGTTTACACTTCAAAAAGCCAACGTAAAATGACTTTTAAAATAAAATTATTTTCGAATATGGGAATAAATTTCTCCGAATAGCAAAGAAACACTTATACTCCTAATTCTCTGGTCAAATGTATTTTTGTATTTATTTAGAAGTTTTAAGGTATTAGCTTTTCCTGGAATTTTGTCTCGGCCTGGGTGTATGGGAAGAGCATTAATAAATTCTTGGAGACGCTTATCGGAAAAGTAACGGGAAGAGGCTTAATAAAATGCTATTTTTAATTTAAAGAGGGCTGTATAATTTTTGTTTGTTTGTTACATCCACGGCATATTTTTAGTAATGCCTATAATAAATTTGGTTTACTAAATAGACAAAACTCGGATTCTTAAAATATGCAAAAATGCTTAATTACTATAAAATATGCAAATAATATACAAAATCCATATATTATGCAAATTTATGCAAACTGCATATAATCCGGCCTTTAGTAGTTATAATCGAGCAATGGACCTTAGTTTATCGTATAGTGGCAGTTCGGGTGACTGCGGGTTTCTTTGCCCAGAATTTGCTTGTAAGGTCTAATATGAGAAACTAATGGATATTCCCATAAATTTCCGAATGAGCTGTACTTTTATGACATATAACATAAGGTGACCCATAATCCGGGACC
This sequence comes from Melolontha melolontha, assembly GCA_935421215.2. Classification (NCBI taxonomy): domain Eukaryota; kingdom Metazoa; phylum Arthropoda; class Insecta; order Coleoptera; family Scarabaeidae; genus Melolontha; species Melolontha melolontha. The sequence continues at coordinate 134,344,367 of OW285240.1, read as the reverse complement.
AATCTTATGAACGCACTGTACATTTTTGTAGTCGAAATATCAGCTCCTCATTTTACATCAGACATCATTCTCATTATATAATATACTTAATTATATATAATACTTATATAATTAATATGTTCTGTTCAACCCAGTTTATCATCTATTATTCCCGCTTTTTTAATAAGAATTGTCAATGACGCATTGACGGTGAGTTCCATAGATGACAGTAAAAAACCGTTATCTGAAAGCCAATGGTTAGTTATGTCAATTGTTTCTACTAAGTTATCTTTTAAAAACTTCACTGTCTGCTGTGGAGATATATATATATATACGTCATCTGCGTACTGAATAATCTGCATATTAAATTACTAATTCCTGATGCAACTCTATTGATACAGATCTGGAGCCAATAAGCTTTCCCTCCTACCTCTACCTTTGTGGATTTACCTTTTAACCGTTGGCCGCTTTCGTGTAGGTCAATAATAAACTCGCTTCGATAGACTACTTTAAACACGATATCCAATACACTATAAATCAACACCTCAACCTTAGACCATCCAGTTTTGTTTCACAACACACTTCTGTCATTTTTAAAGGCCATTTACCTTATATATTAAGAATCACCGATCGTATTAGAAAAGCCTTTTCAAACATAACGTCAAAACACATTATCAACCCCTTTTTCTATTAAAAACCACAACCATCTAGATATCTCTGGTATTTACAGAATTCCGTGTTCATGTGGCAATGTAATCATCAACGAGATGAAGCGTACGGTAAGCAGTCGAGTTGCTGAATACGAGCGTTGTAGTAAAACATTGCGCAAAACCGGATCTACACTTGTGAACGTAGGCTGGAAACTAGACTCCAAATTCAATTTCAGACTGTCCAGTTTTTATCCCGCAACTTAATCTTAAAGCATTCCAATAATATCTGCCATGATAACGAATATCCTTTACACATTAAAGAAGCATCTGTAGAGCATGGGGTTGGTTACCAATGCCTTGTGTAGGAGATGTAAATAAAAACAGGCGGAAAATAGCCTTTATGTAATATGCACTTGTTAAGAACTAAAGGCACGCAGAGACACACCTTTCAGAAGAGATCTATTGGATCCTATAAGGCTACTCAAATTACCGTTGAGGAAGATAATAGCTTTTATCGAGGACGCAAGATTAACAGAGTAAAACTGAGAGAGCTATTGAGTGTAGTACTTAAGGCACTGTGCTCAAATATCTGGATTTATTGGCGCCAAATCCCAAAGAATTAGAATAGAATAGAATAGATCCTCCACACAATTTATGGCAAACCTTTCTATCTCAAAATACTCAACCGTAACTTTGAAGCTGCAGTGACTCGGAAAAGCCCCTAAGGACTTTTCCGAGTCCCAAAAAAGTTGGCTCGCGTCGGCCAAGAAGAAAGCAGAATTCTAGAAGAAATCACGAACAACGACCACGGAAACCTACAATGTCTATTTACATTTCACTAAGATTTGCTGAACAAAAATGGCTATGTAGAGAAGGAAATGCAATTGTTGTGTGTGTGTCTATTTTTTTAAAAAAATAAATTCGTATTTACGTTCGAAGTATATTCAAAGTTCAAAACAGTTCTTTCGTTTCAAAAGTACAATGAAATTCGCTGGCATAGGTTATGTGTAACATTTTAAAGTCTAATTCATCTTGCATTAACAAGAACGAAAAGAAACAATTAACTAGCTAACTGCTAAACATCTCCCTTGATAAATGTTCATGCGTAACATGAAAGAAAACCGTTTTCATTTCCGAGAAACACATGCATGAGAAAGCACTTAATTTCAAGGCAATTTATGTCGACTTGAAAAAGGCATTTAATTAAAAAAGAAGTGTTTTCCGAAAATAAATGTGCTCCAGAGAAGTGTACTAATTGACTCAATCAATTATACGCACGCATTGTCGAAAGTTTTTAAAAATTATTATTTCCGTTATTTATTCGATGCCATTTTAATTTAGAAATATAGTTCTCGTAGCTGTAATGGCTTGAAACGCCCACACACACCAATAAAAAAAAATAAATGTAATAATTTCTAATCTTTTTAATGCTGCAAGGGAGGTTCTAGAATGGGGAAGTGCTGAGGGTCAAGCAATAAAGTATTGACGCTGTTACAGGTTTTAATCGTAATTGCATATATTTCAGACATTAATTGATTAAGAAAAGATTCTGTTCATACATTAAGAGTTATACATGGTGGGGAAAAGGTACTGCATGTCGCTTGCAACTTTTAATTGAGCAATTTAATTACAAAATTTCTTACACAAAAGATGGTTCATATAATATTTGGCACCACTTGCTAGCATTCCTTTTTTTCTTGTGTTCACTATTTTAATGTAAGGCCAATTAATTTTTTTTCCTAAATAGCGTCATGTATCTTTTTTACATATTTAAAAGGCATTTTTTTTGGTGAATAAAATAATATGCAATTTCTTACGGGTTTTATAAGAAGATTTCCAAGAAAATGATCAAAAACCTTTATTGTTGTCAAATTATAAAATTTGAATGAAACAAACAAAAAAAAACATTCTTAAAATGAAGTGTTATTGTAATGTACCTACAAACAAAACCGGTTAATGTAAAAACTAAAAAAAAAAGAAGTTGACAAAATTAATTTTTGAACTGCTCAAAATGGACACCATTTACCGCCAAAAAATGACTTAGTTAACGAAATAAAACAAAACACTTTCTTCCCGAAAATAATTTTAATAAACTAAATGTAAATTTTGTGTGCTCTGCACACATCATCAGTATTACTGTTTAAACATAATATCTACGAGACAATATACAGGATAATTTGCGAAAAGTGTACGAGTGTTTGTGAATGTAATTGTCTGTATATGTTTCTTTTATTGTCTGATAATGAAATTTTTAAATCTAAAAAGGGTAAAGTTTTATCTTTTTCTAATTCGTGCGTGAAACGTATTGAAAATGTTAGTTTAATTAAAAAAAGCAATAATAGAAATTTAGACATGTGGGAAGCCATATATGTACATGAAAAAACAAAAATGATCTTCTAGATAATGATATTTCACCCCTCAAAAATAAACTGTTAGTATGTATACCGACATCATTAAATACTTAAGACATCTTGTAAACTGGTATTAAATTCTTCATTCTCATTAATATTTTATATTGTAATCTCTAATCCTTTTACCGTTAGTCCAACCCGATGCCCCCTTTGTTTCATAGATATTTGGTATTTTCCCATGAACTCATACTCAGAAATTGTATTAGTTTTAAGATTCATTGTAATTTTTCATTAATTTGTTTTCACTCTACCTCTAATTTTTCTGTGTTCAACATATAATACAATGACTTATTAAACTCCTGCAAAACATTTTGGAGTGCAATTGGTGGAATCCTATTGACTTCAGTCTGAATTATAAGCTGCAAATCCTCGAGATTATTTTGTTGATTTCGGTAGACTTTAGTCTTTAAATGTCCCCACATAAAAAACCCAAACGATTTAAATTTGGAGACCTAGCAGGATATTGGATAGGACCTCTTCTACCAATCCACCTGCCAAGAAACACCTCATTTAAGTACTCTTTTACTACTGCTCCGTAATGAGGTGGAGCACCATCTTGTTGAAAGGGTATGTACTCAGAAATGCCATTATGTATAGGAAATAAGGTTGCACAAACATGAAGCACTTGTTTTGCAACATATCCAAGATTTAACCTTTCAGAGGTTAAATTTTCTTCTATGAAGAACGGGCCAATAATATTGGTGTCAATTATGCCCAGCCATGTATTTATTTTCTGGGGTCGTTGTGTATGAACCTTTTATGGACAGTGCGGATTTTCTATTGCCCAATATCGACCAATTATATCGATTTATTGAGCCATTTAAATATAATGTTGCCTCAAGCTTCTGTATTGGAAAAATGTTTCGTTACTGTAAGTCAGCGATTTTCAATCTTTTTATCTCCGCGACCCCCCAAATAGTAAATGTAAATAAAATTAATATTGCTTCCTTCACAGACATGCTCTTGCCGCAAAAAACATGCCGGAAAATCTCAATCAAATTCTTTGTGAAACTGTAAAAATGGTTAATTTGATTAAAAACTGACCGTTACAGAACAGCGTATTAAACTACGCGATGAAATGGGCGAAAATAAAAAAATCTCTTCATTTCCATACAGAACTTAGATGGTTAGGGCCAGGGAAAGTGTTATCCCAGGTATTGAAATTGCGAGATGAATTAATAATATTTTTCCAGCAGAAACAAACACTATTTTCATTAATTGAATTGATTCGGCATTTACTCCATTGACAGAACAGAAAAGAATTAAAAGAAGAAAAAGTTCTTCAGGAGCTTGAAGATGGAAATAATTCTGATGTTGATGTGAATGATGATGATGATAATGAAGATATTTAAATTTGTTCTGGCACTGACAATCAACAAATAGAAAGTAGTGAACATGAAACTGAAAGTGAAGGTTTGAAAGATACGGCAGAAGAAACCATTGCAAAAAGTAATGAGAAGAAAGACAGACCTAACGAAAATTGGACGGTACGAAATTTTACGCTTCAAGGAAATATAACTTTGAATTTTGCTCAAGATATGCAAAAGCTATTTCCACTTACTTATTTCACCTTACGAATATTTCAAGAGTTATATACCTGACGAATTATTTGATAATTTTTCTATGGAAACCAATATATACTCAGTGAGGCACACTGGAAAAAGTGTTTATACGACTGCAAATGAAATAAGAAAATTATTTGGATTGCATATGCATATGCATATATGGGTGTTTTGAAATTTCCTCGGTTGAGATTGTACTGGGAAAATGGAATTGCTATTCCCCCGATTTTCACTGCCATGTCAAGAAACAGGTTACAGAAATTACGGTCTAATCTACATATTATAAACGATAAACTTAATAATGACGACCGTTTATCTCTTATTACAACTGTATTGAATCGATGTCATGAAATTTCCAAGATTATGTATCGATGAACAAATGATGCATTTCAAAGGTTCTTTGAATAGGGGAGGTCGGGTACAGTTGTATCAATTTGCACAGATTTTTTTTTAGCTATGTTATAAATTTTCCAAATTCAAAAATATAATTCGATATTTGTTACAATACAGCTATAAGTAAAAATTATAATATTGATGTTTATCACTTTAATAACAGAAGAAAAAAAATATGAATGCTTGAACGCAGAATGTTACATATTGCAGTGGAATGTGCTTTCAATTGCTTATTAGATTTAGGTTCACACTGCAACTTATTCTGCTAGCTATCTTCAGTCAGGTATCCTGCCTTGAGCTCACTTCTCCAGGGGGAATCCTCTCGGATACGGGTCGAAATTAAATTAAAAGAACAAGCATTAATTAAAAGGTCACAATTTGTTAGTTTACAATTTTTATTAAAAAAAAATAAAAAAAAAGAAAAAAAATCCCTTTACCAAATGTATAGGGAGCTAAAGCAAAATTAACAGTAGCGAGGAGGAAAGAGTCCTTGCGATAAATGACACGCGCAAGGAGAAAAACCCCCTGTGACTCTCGAACAAAGATATGAAATAAAATAACAACAAAATTTATCAGATGTCAACAAGGTCATTAACCCCAAACTAAACGTCAAGATAAAAATTTGTCTATCTTGCGCGCGAAATCAAAATCCTACAGTCATGCGTGCATTGAACATGACACCACACAAAAGTTTCCCCACCTTCCTATGTATTAAAATATTTATCTGAATAAAAAAACTATACTCAACAAAAAACGGCCTGATAAATTTTCTAGATATTTTTCTGAACATACAAATTTACAAAATTTACAAATTAAATTATAGCGCTCTTTTCAATATTTTAATTATAATTATAAATGGTACCTACATTAATTAATGTATCGTAACACAGCACGAGAGATTTCTTTTCTTCAGATAGGTGTTTCAAATTAAATCAATTACAAGTATATAAGACTTGTAAAATCACGACAAATAAAATTTAACCACAATCGACGCACCAAAACTAAAACGAATTATTCAAACTAATATATCTATTAGACAAAATTAAGTCGTGTCTAATATTAAATTACTACAACCTATCTCCAAGAACACTAATGAATCTCTAAAATGGAGGTCCAGGAAACACCAGGGCATCCCCACCTAATATAAATAAAAATCAAACTGGCGACAATATATATATTAATATTATTACACCTTCCTGCATAGCGGGGACTTCGAACATCTATCTGCCCGAGCAATCTACAAACGTGGACAAAATTATACCTTACAAAATTTATCATTTATAATAGCAATTTTATCGTTATTCGCCTGAAATAAATCACATATAATAAAGAAAATTACATTTTTTACATAAATGTTATACAGATAATGTTCAATCTAATTTTTCTTCTCTTCTTCTTTCTTCTGAAGGGAAAAAAACACAGCAATATGTACCCGTGGCTGGACAAATGTAACACCCATGGGGGTCAATTGTAACAATGTTTTAATGTTTCAGATATTATTTTTTATTAGTGAATAAAACATGCTTATGTAACATTTAGAGGGTAATTAAACTAATCACTTCCAACATCATTATCATCATCGCAGTTTAAGCAGAAGAAAAAATCCGGTCGTAGTTTATGAACACAATTTTCGTGCGCCCATCCTTTACATTTGTAGCACTGAATCCACGTTGCTCCAGGTTTATTGCTAAATGGTTCTAAACAATACAAACAAAATGAATCTTCCCCTTCGTCATCAGAGAGCATTTCATCTACTGCTATGTGTTTTTTAACTCTCTCAGGAGATTTTTGTTTGTTTGTACATTCATTAATTTTTTTTGTTCGTTCTTCATCAATTTTAACTAATTTTCTTTTCATATTGGATGCTTTTTGTTTTCTTATTTTCTGTTCTAGTTCTAGTACCAGTTTCTCTGGCGTATCTGTCAATATAGCGCTGTGTTTTTTTCTTCTTTTTGGCAATTGTTTTTGGGGACGTGACGCCTTTGGAAGTGGCCGAATGCTTTCAAGACCTTCAAAGGATGCATCTGCATCTCCTGTAGTAACCGGCTTTGTGCTGGAACCTGCTGTTGCCATCTCTGCGATACCTTTGTTATTTTCCACTCGGGCGTTGTCAGTGGATACAGCTTCTGCTTGGGTGTTCATTGGTAGATCCCTGTCGGTTACTAATGACGGGGAAAATTCGTCGTCGCCGAAAATGTCCTTGTTATATGGCCAAATTCCAGACACCCTAAATCCTCCCATAATATTCATTGGAGTTGTCGCTTTTGGAAAAGCCTCAGCAACTACAGCCGGTATGTCGTAGATGGTCATTGTTTGACCAGGATGTGATTTCATCCAATTATCCATAGCGCCATTCACATAATGTTTAAAAGGGCCGTACACGCCACGATCTAGGGGCTGCAACTTGTGCGACGTATGTGGGGGAAAAGATAAAAGCACTATTCCATTTGCCTTACAAAGGTCTATAGTTGGAACATATAGATGGGAATTATGGTTGTCCAATAATAGCAAAACTTTTTTTTCGGGCGAAGGTCTTACATGCTTTACAAAGTGATTTATGAAAATCTGAAAAGTTTCTTCATTCATCCAGCCTGAGCCATTTGCCTCGCCAATGCATCCAGGAGGTCCGCCTCGTATAAAATGGGCTTGAATTTTTTTTAGAGGAAAGACAAATAATGGTGGCACGGTATTTCCGACAGCACTTACAGCTGTGCAAACAGTCACCAAAGTGCCTCGCTCTCCAGGGGTAATGGCACCTATTTGTTTCGAACCTTTTATAGCGACGACCTTGTTCGGCTTTTGCACGGTTGTGACCCCTGTTTCGTCGACATTGTATATATCAGAGGCTTCAAATTTGTATCTCTCAAAAAGGAGGGAAAGTTTATCAAAAAAATTTCCGACATTTGTTTTGTTAAAATTAATCGCTCGTGCATAACTTGTCTGGGGTTCTTATAGAGAGACTGGGGTGTCTCCTCATGAAATTCGTAAACCAGTTCTTTTTATTAATATTTTCCTTATAAATAAAAATTTTTCAGGCATGTTATACATCGTTGAAAAGCACATTTTGAGGACTACCTAACAAACCCAAAATCCAATATGGCCGCCATATGAAAAACAAAAGATAGTGGTAATAACTTAAAAACAAATGACAATCGGGGGTTTCTGTTTGTATCAAATAATTTGTTTTAAAAAAGTGTCTCAACAATATAAAACTTTAAAAGAGGTCAGACTAAGTGTTATCGAGTTATTGAGGAATAACGAAATCGACAAATTTTTGATTTTTCAAAATATTTTAAAAATTTAAAATGTTAGATCAAATTTGAAATGAGATTTGCCGCGAGTATTGAATTCTGCAAAACATTCCCCATTTAACCGTTGTTCTATATCTTCTAATAACCGAGATACCCAATGTTGAGCATCGAAATTGGGACACACGGTATACATATATTCAGGCAAAATTTCCTTTATTTATCAAAAAGATTACGAAAAACAATAAAAAAATAATAAATAAAATTACATTAGCCGGTAGCGGGCTATTTAATAGCCAAGCGTATACACTAATAGAAATACCAACTTGAATAGATATAAATTACTTTAATATATGGTAAACATTCATATATGTAAGCGAAAGAATCATAAATATGTCACTAGTGTTGTCAAGTAAATGCCGATTAATGTGTTCTTGGAAAACTGAATAGATACTTTATGTTGTCTGAACGCCCACCTAGAACGCACACGAACCATACCGTTTCGTGTACGTAAGAGAAAGATCGAGAATATCGACGTGCGGCCATTGTAATACAAACGAGTACCATATAAAATCAGCAGCTGCGTTAGCTGATCTATTCTAAGCGAAGATAGATGGCTCTGCCAAGTTGTTAGGTTGTCCCAATTATTTTTGTTTTATGTCCGATGAAATGTTAATATATTACATATTTTTAATCTGACAACGGAGGAACTCTTGATATGGGGGAAGGGGGATTTTTTTTATATACATTTTCTCTCTTTATTATATATTCGCATAGAGTTATATTTTATTTTACTATACCTATCTGCTTTTATGAATTATGTTATTGCTTTTTTTATTATGATGGCTATAAAATGAAATTTTTATTTTATATCGCTCTTTTACTACTTTATGTTTCTGTATATGGTTAGGATGTACAGCTGGGAAGTGAAGATATTCGAAATTAATAAATTTGAAATAAACATGTCAAACTGAATTATTTCGATTATTTATCTTATAATACAGGACAGGACTTGTAGAACACACGAAATAATATATTTCAAAATAAATTTATTTCAAAGCTATTATGTGTAAAGTGATGTTATCTATTAAGAAATATATTTTTAAAATGTGTTATTTACATTAAATTTTAAGTGTTTATGTCTTTTAGTAGTAAGGTGACTGTAGAATCATAGCATTGAGAATCACTGTCCTAATCCAATCTCCTTCGACCAACAAAATACATGATTTTCTATTCAGTTATTATTACAGACCGGACACATCGGGCCGAAATTCGGACAAACCATATAAATAGTCTATAACATCGCTTAGTACAACACGCAGTTAGGCAGGAAATACACAGAAAGAATTTATGAAGTGTGCTTTATAAAGCGAAATTTAAGACACGCGTGTGTATATGATTAAAATTACATAGAAAAAAGTAAGAGCTTGTATTATCGATTGCTATCAATCAAAGGTTCGACGAGTGTTTGAAATTTCAAACGTGTCCGAATTTTCTTGAGGCAATTCATGAAGCAAAAATATGACGCATGCGCATTTTCGGTGTTTGGGGTTTCAAATCTGCAACTTAACCTAGAAATTATATATGTTTATTGTGTTTATGTATTTATAAAAGCAAGGATATTGGGTGTAATATAAAAAAAATCAAAATGTGTGACGAAGTTTGGAATGTTGACGAAATAGAAGCTTTAATATAGTATGTACGGGATCATCAGGAATTATATGACCAAAGTTTGCCCAGACATCGAATTGAATGTTGTGGCAAGAAATAAGTAAAGCAATTAATCAAAAAATGGTATCTTTTCTTTTCTTCTTTGTCTTTTGAAGAGTATGCTTCATTAAAAACATTTCGTCATCTGTATCAATTAACATTCTTTCTGATCAGCTGTCAAACATCAATATAACCTTGGGGTTTTTACTCTGACAGAGGGAAAGAAATAGGACGTTCTTTTTTTAATTTCACTTTATTTAACTCGACCTTGTGTGTGCACCCGAAAATATGAATACTCGGCATCTATACGATTGCTAGAACTTGATCGCCAACGATTGATGCTGTGTAATTACTGCCTTATTGAATAGCAATATTCATTCGGTTAACCGCGCATCTGTTTTTTATCGTCGAATTGTTACGCAATTACTTCAATATTATAGTTCAATTCCTTTCTTCATGGGCGTAGATAGGGTGAGGAGTGTTTCAAAATTATTTGATTTATTAGTTTATATTTCGTAAAATAAATAAAGTACGGTGAGTTTTTTTCATTGTTCTAGCTATTAATTACATAGGTACTTCGTAATTTTTGTAATAAATCCTGTTTAATATCGTTTCATCGAATCTATTTCTATCAATTATTCCGACGTAAGTGTCCGGTGAATTTCGTAAAGTTTCAATAACTTACGCATACATTTTTAATTTTCATTTATTTAGATCTAAAAAATTGTTTAAGTTGCTTTTTCAGATATGACTTGGAGCGACGTCGAGAATGGCATCGTGAAACAATGGCGAGTTGGATTAAGGGTCATACTGATTGTATGTCCATTGCCAGTGATTCCGAAATTTATTGCAAAGTCTGTAAAATATCGTTAAACATTTCCAAGAAATCGCACGCAAAACGTCACTTAGCATCGCAAACACATACACGTTGGAATCTGACAATTTTAACGAAGAACTCTTTGAAACTTTATTGGCGGCAAATATTCCATTAAATAACTTATTAATCCCTCCTTCAAAACATTTCTCCAAAAATATACTGGTCGAAATGTTCCCGATGAATCCACCTTACGCAAATATTATGTTCCTAAATGCTACACGAAAGCAGTAGAATGCATTAGAAGCCATCTTTCAAATCAGTACCTATGGATAAGTGCCGACGAAACTGTTGATATATTAAGACGCTGTGTGGTAAATGTTGTAGCTGGTGTACTACATCGAATTATTCCATATAACGCAAATGTAATAGCAACAAAAGTTATAAATACCGTTGATGCGGAAACAGTAGCTAAAACCATTTACGAGAATATGCATCCAAATGCTTCATTCAAACGATAGGTACAAAGAAAACATACTTTTATTTGTTAGTGACAGTGCTGCATATACACTCAGCGGCAGAATTAACCGCCCACACTATGTTTTGTTATTTTGTTGAAGATTTTCGTCAATTTTCGACATTACATGACACTTTGACAGTAAATAATTAAGTTTAACTGGCATTGTCTGAGTATTACTGTCATCCGTACGCTTATTAGTAATTTGGTTCAAATTTTACTTTCCGGAAGTTGGTAGACTTGTATCCGCTTTTAAAAAAGTTTTTAGAAAAGCATCATTGAGAGTAGCTCTTTACAGGGAAAACTTCCATCTTTGTCATTGCCTCCCACTCCAGTAATAACTAGATGGGGAACATGGTTGGAAGCTACTAGTTTTTATGCAGAGAATTTCGCTAGTTTACAAAATTTCGTTACATGTTTAAATGACAATGCTCGAAGTATGCAAACTCTAATTGAATGATGGTAAAATTCCATCTAAATTACCTCGACCAGTAAATAAATTGGTACAAAATTAATGTTGGCAGATCTTGAGTTAAAATGAAGAACAACTGGATTCATTCGAGACACTTTATGACTATGAAAAAATCAAATGCTATTGATGTTGCTAAATTCTGGATTAATACTATTTAGTTATATACGAGGGCTGATCCCTTTGCTCCACCCACGGCTCATTTATAAATCAAAACAATAATTTATCTCAACGTTGCATTGTAACCTGTTATGTATAGACCAACGCTGGTAACTTACAAGATTGAACCTGTTAAAGCGTGCCTATAGTAGACGCCCGAGGTCGGGACAGTCACATATCAGTATCGAAATGGATCATATCAAGCAACGAGCGGTGATTAAATGCTTACGTTTAAAAGAAATGACCCCCAACTCAAATTCATCAAGATTTGGTGGATATATCAGGGGAATCTGCAGTATCACATGATATAGTTAAAAGCTGGTGTCGCTTGTGTACAGGCAAAGATGCAGGTGGAGCGCTCAGAACTATCACTACTCAAGAAACTGCCAAAAAGGTTCATGATCTCGTGCTGCAACATTGAGGTGTGACTATTATACAAATAGTTGAAGTTACTGGTCTCTCATACCATGTAGTATATAATATAGTTATAGCCGAATTGAACATGAAAAAGTTGTCTCCAACATGGATACCACGAATGTTAATAGATGTTTACAAGCAAACTTGAAAAAACATTTGCAGTCAGTCGTCTTTTAACTCGGTATGAACGGTATAGCCGGTTCAATAACGGAAATATGTTTCCATTATTGAACCGGCTCAAAGTTTTTCGGCACCAATTTGCCGACTTTTGCTCTTCGATTAAAAGATGCGGAATTCAACGGGAAACTAATTTTCTAACATCCACTTCATCATGTAAGATCGTTTAGATTAAGATCTTTGAAACACCCATGAATGCCTCAATTTCACGATATGTCAAATGTCTATCCCCCTTAATCGGACAGTGCATAGCATCGATGTTTTTCTGGGTGCTGTTCTTAGTGGACCTGTTCTGGGATCGTAGCGTCCACGTTAGAAGTCGCAGTACCTACATGTAATTGTCAATCTTCATCTTTAAAAACAGAAACTAACTCAGCAAGGTATTGTTGTTGATTAACTTAACTCTTCAAAAGTTGTAAAGAAAATTATTGTGCGTAAATTCTCTGGACTTCCATATTTCGGCCAACTTATAAACTTTAAAAATTTACTTTGGCTAAATCATGATGAAACATCAGATTTAGGTTAACGAAAGATTGAGATTAATTTTGACACCTAATGTTTTATTGCTGACGCCCTCCACGGGGCTAATGCAACATTAAACAGACATTCCTTGTATGAAAGTTTATTTATTAATTTTTTTTTCCTGTCCGTTCTATTAAATCCCTAACTTTTTAAATCCTAAATGTAAAATGGAAGGTCTAATATTAATTCAACATAAAGAATAGAAATAAAACACAATGGAGAATATATAATAACTTTAATAGTTCATAAAAAATTGAAATTAAATAACACTTTGTTTTTCATCATCGTCATTGATTTTTTTATATCTTTTCATTAACAATAAAAATAGCATCTTTATTATATTATTACCAATTACACAGTGATATGATTAAGAGATTTTTCTTCTCCTAAAAGTATAATTAGAAAGTAGAAAATTTTATTATACAGAATTTATGTGTATATTTTTCTTTGTCGTTTGTAAACAACTAGAACACAATAGAACAATAAAGATAGTAAGCAAAATATACATTTATAATTCATATTTGTCATAAATGAGTAGTGTAATTTGTACCAGTGGCGGATACCAGTTTTTTTCTGAAAGGATAAACTTAAGTATGTAATTAAATTTTTTACCGTCAAATTTTAAAATTAATTATTATTAGGTTCTTATAATAAAAAAATCTATTCGATATATTATTTTTTTATAATTTTGTATGTGAATCTCCGCCACTGAATGTCAAATTTAATTCTCCTATTTTCGTAAAGAAAAATCCACTGAGTGAATCACAAATTCGGAAATATTTCCACGGTTATTTTGAAGGTATAACAAATAAATATATTAACCACTTATATTTGAGATCTGTACATTCAATTTACACAAAGAAAATTGTCACAAAATATCGAATAATATCGATAGATCGTGATGGTGCACACGCTCCATTTTGAATACATAAAATCCATTGCTACATTCACTCTGATCAGATCAGTATTGTTTTTCATTTTTGAGGGATTTTTGAAGGTTTGATTTTAGGGGACGGGGGGGATTTTTTTTTTAAATATATACACACATCTACATATATATAACGAATAATAATAATTCTTAGATTCTTTTGGAGTATCGAAAAAATTAAATAGACAAAAATATATTTGTTGTCATATGCACATATGCAGAAGGGGGGGCACAATATTTACATAGTTTCATAATTAAAAAATGTACAATAATAATTAAAAATTAATATCACACAATCACATTCACGAGAAATTATGTAAAAAAAAAATATATTAAGACATTGCAGAATTGTCAGTCATTTTATTTCGTGATTAAAAAAAAACATTTTTTTTGGAAATATTTCAATTATGGAGACTAGTCTGACAAACACAGATTCAATTTTGGCCAATTACTAACTCTATGGATGCATACCAGGTGTAGCTCCTAAGCGAGGTCCGTATAAAGAATAAGGCGATAAATATGGTGGTAATCCAGGATGACCCAGTGGAAAACTGGTTAGAGGTGATGAAGTAAGTGAGGGAGGAAGAAGGGACGGTTTACTGTAAGGATGATAACGTGCTGTGGCTAAAGGACTAAGTGGCGGTGTTGGATAGGTGCGATGTAATAGAGGATGAGTTGGTGGTAAACCGGTACTGGCACTTAACATTGATAAAGCACTAGCCTCAGACACAGAAGTAACACTAGTATGTGTTCTTAGATGCGTAAGCAATTCGTCTGAACTTGAAAAACGTTTCCCGCAATAAGAAGCGTCACCCGAAATCCAATTACAGACGTAGGGTAAATGCGAGGCCGCTGCTAAAGCTGCTAATTGTGCATGGGCGTAAGCTGCTGCAGCCGGATTATGTCCTAAGTAACTGGAAGCTTTGGAAGTCGCGTGGTCGCATTGAGTACAACCTGCAGGACATGAAGTGGTCTTCGCAGATGTTGATCCAGCACCTAACAAATGGGAACTTAAACTGCAACCAGTGCAATAGGGATCTCTGCAAACTGGTACTAAATCTGCAGCATTTTTCATTCGGGCATAGTTTAGATACGGACTTAAACCACTAGATTTGAGTGCGTGGTGTTGCGACATCAAGCTACTGGCCATAAGATCCATTCCTAGTGGAATAGCATGTGGATGATAAGCTCCTAAAAACGCCGATGATGGTGGTAAAGCGCCTGGTTTAAACGTACCCAATGGTAGATCTTTAATAGTGGGATCTGTGGTTGACGTCAATATACTTTGCGAGATAGATTTTGATGAAGATGTACTCGGCGATAAGGGAGTTGTTCGCTCATTACTTTTGGACGGTGTACTTGCGTCTTCTGAGATAGCGTCCGCGGGAGTTTTTCTCTCCGAAGTCGCGGGTGAAGACCTCGACGACGTAGCACTCTGATTACTGCCGCATCGCCCATTTACGTTACTAGTTTTTGGCGTAATTGGAGTTCGAACGCGATTCGCCGCTGAAGATCTCTCTTCTGGCGATCCTGATTTCTCCCTACTCGAAGGCGATATCTCGTACGATCTCAAACTAGACTTGTGCGAATCGGACGCCATCTTCTCTTTTATAATCTCGGATTTCGACGATGTTTTGCTATTCTTGTCGGTGGTTTGAAAGAGTTTATTGTTTGAATTGTCTGCACCGATTTGACTGCATGTCTGTGCTAATAAAGCTAAGGGACTTTTTTTGGCATCCAACTGCAATCAAAGAGATTAAAATTAATTAGATTAGATTTCTAAGAAGTACGAAGAAAGAGTTAATTATTATTAATGAAGACCAAAACATTAAGAAATTATTTTGGAATTTTCGCTAATAATCGTACTTAAAACTACTTAAAAAGTTGAGAAATACATTGAAATTGCGCGATTTTCAATTAAATTGGTACTAAATTAGCGAAGATATTACGTATTAAATTCACATATTTGCATTCACAATTTTAATTTTGATTTATTAAAATTACGCGTGAAAAAACTTTTTGCAGCCGCTGTATATAGGTATTCTAAATATAACTGGCGTCAAATAAATTTTTATCAAGTCAGTGCGGATGTAACATGTTAACTACATTTTCAATTATTTATATAACCTCACCCAAAATAGAATTACCTACTAAAAAAAAAAAATATTTCATTTTATTTAATATAATGCTTATACAAGTTACGAGGTGTACTTAATAGACCAAAACCCCATTTTATAAAAATTTATATACTTTAATTAATAGCCATCTTCAATTTTAAATTTATTCTAGAAATTGTTTTGTTTGCAATTCTGTCTAATTATTTCCTGTTTTTAATATTTGTTGTATAAATTTAAAAATTTTAAATTAATTTAAATACTTTCATAAATCAAACATACTTAATTCTCCTATTTTTATTTGAATATTTTATTTATTACGTAAAAAAAACACATTCTAGTAATACCTTTCATATTTTATTAAAAAAACTTGTAACAGTTTGGCTAATATTAGCTACATTTAGCTAAAATGACGTCATAGACCACTTTAAAACTTTTCCGTTTCTTATATTTAGATAAATATTTATTTGTATAAATTATTTATAATTTTTAACAATAAAAATTAATTAATAAATATCATATAACTACCAGGATACAAAAAATATTAATATAATTAAAATAAATTGTATATGGGTAATGTTGGGTAATACCACAGGAATATACGCGAAGATATTTAATAAATAAACCTATTATTAATCTCATAATAAATTTTCCAATGTCAAAAAATTACGTTAATAATGAACCATATATTATTTATATCTATATAATTTAACACCATTAATCATTTATATTATTTCAAACTAATACCAGTTTATCTGTTATTATTAGTTGAATTAAAGAGCACAGATATAATTTATGATATAATACATATATATTAAATTTAAATTGTAATATGACAACATTGAGAAAAAAATAAGATATAGAAGGCCATGACAAGTCACGTCGTAGAACATTTGATAGAAAGATACTGAAGTGACAGATGACATTTAAATCAATATCTAATATTATTGCGTTATACGTAAGGCAAGTTCCGTGTTAAATAAATATAACTTAATTTGATTCCATTTTATATTTTGAAGGTACAAATTTGTTTACGCTGTATATATTTTTTTAATAAAAATGAAACTAAAATATTGAAATACATAATTTGTATATCTTGAATCTAAATCAAAGTATGTATATAGTGTGATTTTTGTAAATTTAAATACAAGAAAAATACGAATTAATATTTATTTAAAATTAAATTTTTATAACGAATTTTCTTTTAATTTTTTAATACTCTAATTAATTGATTATAATTTGATTCGTTCAAAATGTTTCGAATAATTTATTGCGGAAATATTCAGAATATACGTAACAATTTGATTTAATAAAAAATTAACAATAAATTATCTTTTTAATAGGGTGCGCATTATCGTTATATTTTTAAATATTTAATATAGAAATCGGTACCAGTTTCATCTAATTTTTTAGTATTCATTTTGTGTTCTCTTTGTTGAATGGACTAGATTATACATATTTTTATTATATTTTAATACAATAATAATTATATTTTGCCGTTTCGTATTGTATTCTTTTTCAATATTTAACGTATAACGAACTAATTTTTAAAAGCATTTATAATTATAAAATCTTGGGATAGATTTTCTGGAATATAATTTTGGATAAATTACAATATCCTAGAACGCTTTATTTAAAAAAAAATATTTTCACAGAATAAAAAAAAGATTGAATTCATATCTATCTAATTAATTCATATCTAATTATATAATAGCTAAATTTATTTTTAAATTTAGAATTGCATCATTGAAATTAATCAAAATAAATAATCTATTATTTCAACTGTATTTAATAAAATATTTAATTAAAATATACTTAAGGCCAGTTATATTACCTAAAATAAACTGAAATTTTCCTTCCATTAATTCAGTGCAGTAATTTTCTTATCCTATTTCTTCTAAATTATTCCTAAATTTTGTCGAGAACGTATCAGACGCATTTAGATATTAAAACAATGCCCAGAATTGCAAGTTAAGTAAGTAAGTTAAAACAGTTAAATTTCTCTTAATATAATTTAAACTGTACGTAATCTTATTTATGCAAAAAGTATTCTTACCGTTGTAGGTAACGGAGTTAGATATTCCGGTCTTAAATATTGGTTAGTTGATGTTAGCATCTTGCCTCAAAACGCTTCTTAAATGAAGATCAATTTAAAAGAAAATATACAATTTAAACACTCAATTCTGCACTTTACACATTAAAACGGAAAACTTAACAAAAACTGTTAAAAATTAAAAAGGAAACAAACACAAAGTCTAAAGAATTCTTCCTTTTGATAGTGTAAACACGATTTATCACTTATATGATTGTTATATTCATCGTAGAGACACTACAAACAGAATAACATAGTTATCCATGGGTCGAATCAATTTTTACTACACTAGTGGTCGACGCACGTCCAACAAAACACTTTGGGTAGCGGACGCGCACTTTTCGGATAACAAAATAACAAACGATCACATTCAAGCCAAGAGCATGACTGAGACTGACGGTAGTAGTGGTGAAAACCAACGACAGGCGCGTACATCCGATAGAAGTTGACGTCATGCGTCGTTCGTATATCCCCACCGCCCGTGTGAGCTTTGACACCCTCAAACCGCAGATCACCGTGTTATTGCTTCTTCTATTTA
Organism: Melolontha melolontha; assembly: GCA_935421215.2. Taxonomy (NCBI): domain Eukaryota; kingdom Metazoa; phylum Arthropoda; class Insecta; order Coleoptera; family Scarabaeidae; genus Melolontha; species Melolontha melolontha. The sequence goes on along the minus strand of OW285240.1, from coordinate 134,325,667 downwards.
CTTGTCGACACCCTTTGCTTTGCTTTTTTCCTCGATGTTCCTCGGTCGACCCCCGCGCACGGACCCGTCCCCTCTCGCCACCTTCCCGTCTCCGCGATAAACCTACAGCGGCTCCCGTGACTCTTAAGCGTGCTTACAACGCGGCTGGTATATGTATGGCCTGCTTTTCGTCGAGTTGACGATGTCGAATTCAAATTAAATAAAACGCCCTCCCGAGCCTCCCTCTAATACCGGTCTGACTCCGGTGTTTAGTTTGTAATTTAGTTGTCGTTTTCGGTTGATGTGGAAAGTGATGAAGAATATGGAAAGGAGGGAAAAATTAACACGTAATTATTTATGTCACTGTGATTTGCTTTCCGTCAAACTTCGTAAGGTTCACATTCCATTTTGTGGGTGTTAGGACCTTAATCTCTATGGGAATTACTTGCTTTTAACTCGTTAGATTATTTACGTGGAAGAATACACTACAGTTTATTTAAATTGCAGCACAAAGAAGAAAAGGGGATAAGAGCATTAATCTTATTACTAGGGATCGGCAGTTAGGGGTGCATGACGTCTGTGCCAGGGACGGAACAAGGACATCATGAATCCCGATTTAACATTTTTCACACGCTAATCTAAATAATTATAGAGAAATAAGTATTTATCAAGCAAAAAGTAATACATCTTCTCCAGAAGGAATATTCCAGGGTTTATAAAATATGTAACACAACCTGACTGTTCACCGTTTATATGCAGAGTTCAAATAATAGTAAATCACCAATAACAGAGGCCTGCGTTTTTTAACTTTCTAAAAATTGTTTTAAATTTGATAGCTGATTCTTATGTGTTTTTGGGCGCTGAATCCAAATATGAACTCTATTTTTCTCCATCACGTAAGGATTTTTCACAAAAAGGCTTCAAATTATATTTTTTAAAAATTAAAAATAATTTTTAGTTACATTTTGAATTTATTTACAAAGGATATAAAAAACAAAATTACTTACAAATATCATTAAATCTAATGAAAAGAAACAGTAAAATACTATTTATGTCTTTACAAGTCCTTATAATATATTTTTCTTTGTCTTTCCATACTCCTTTTTGTGCTTTTTCTTCTGTAATCTGGTAGTAGACCATCCCTTTTTAACATCCAACAATAATCAGCTATCATGCTTATATTCCATCTTCCGTGGTATCTTCTCTCCATCTCTTTTAGGTCTTGGTGGAACCTTTCCCCCTGCTCCTCACTTACTGCACCAAGATTTTCAGGGAAGTAGTCGAGATGCGAATCTAGAAAATGCACCTTCAAACTCATGTTACAGCCTAAGGTTTTAAATTTTTCTAACATATTTTGCACAATATTTTTATAATCTTCATGTTTTTTGTTGCCAAGAAAATTTGTAACCACATTTTTGAAGGCTATCCATGCTTGTTTTTCTGCTTCCTCAATTTTAGATTCAAAATTTTCATCTTTCATAAGCTTTCTTATATCCGGTCCAACAAAAACACCCTCCTTTATCTTTGCTTCTGACAAGCGAGGAAACTGGCTGCAAAGATACTTGAAGCACTCTCCATCTTTTTTTAATGTCTTCACAAATTGTTTCATTAACCCTAGTTTTATATGTAATGGAGGAGGCAAAACTTTGCTCGGGTCTACTAAACTTTTTCTTTCAATGTTTTTCATTCCAGGTTGTAAGGTTTGTCTTGGTGGCCACATCTTTTTACAATAGTGCTGCTTTCTATCACGACTATCCCACTCACACAAAAAACAAGGATATTTAGTATAACCGCTTTGTTGTCCAAGTAACAAACAAAGAACTTTCAAATCACCACAAATTGTCCAGCCTTGATCCTTGTAACGAATTTTAATTAAAAGTAGCTCAAGATTTTCATAACACTCTTTTAAATGAACTGAATGTCCCACTGGTACAGAAGTATATTTACTTCCATTGTGTAGAAGAACGGCCTTAAGGCTCGTTTTTGAAGAGTCAATAAAGAGTCTCCATTCAGAAACATTATATTCTACGTGGAATTGTTCCATGAGCCCGGGTACATCATTACAGAAAACTAGTGCATCTTCTTGGGAATAATATCTAGCAAACTCTTTTTCGCTGTTCCTAAACCAGTAAAATGTTGTGCTAGGTGCTAACAATTTTTTTTCTTTCAACCTTGAGCCTAAAAGCTCAGCTGAGTCCTTACGAAGGTTTAAGTCCCTCACCAAATCATTTAATTCAGATTGGTCAAACAGTTTTGGCTCATCACTTCCAGTATCATAGTAATCACTTCCCTCATCCTGTTCACTTGCGCATGTACGTGAAACCATTTCGCCATCAGATACATCATCTAATGTATCTGGTAGTGAAGGAACAGGTACTTCTGGTCCATGAGGTATAGGACGTGTTGCGGATCGAAGGTTTGGGTAAACGATGTCCTTTTTGTTTTTTAAATTGAATCCGTGTACTACACACGAACAAAAATAACAATCATCGTTATGATTGATCGGTTCTCTCCAAACCATAGGCACTCCAAAGCGAAAAGACTGTTTTTTTCCTTGTGACCACTGGCGAAGCTCTAACTGTTTTGTCTAGGATAGCAATATGTTTGTAGTGGAGGTGGGGATGTAGACATTCAGTAACAGGAAGATGATGAGTCATGTCTTGCGACATGCTCAATTATTTCTATTTGTAACTTCTTTATCATAAATCTAGTGTATGTTTATTCAGAATATCAACTTCTTGCATCATCATAAGTAAAAAAATTATAATAGTTTATTGAAACAACGGTTTAACAAAATTGTCCTTTGCTAAAAGACTAATACATGCAGATAGGTCAAAAAACCCCAAATTGTAAAAAAAACCTTACGTGATGGAATTTTTTAAATAATTTTCCCATTTTCAGCACCAAAAATCTATTGAAATCACTGTATAAAATCCAGACAATTTTACCATCGCAGGCCTGTGTAATTGTTCCATATGCTTAAGTGTCAATAATTGTCTGTTCCCGTAAATCCATTTATACATTGAAAACGACTGTTCAACATCTACTGATGAAATAGGGGCATATTTAAAGTACATAAAGTTCTTTAGTAACGGCACATTTATCCCCGGTTCAGAAAAATCTACTTCTTTACCTTTAAACGAGTCAATAATTCTGCCTACAGTACGGAATTCTGGATTTTTATTTAGAACTGTTTCAAATGGAGGCTCCAGGTAATTGGAAAAGGAATTGACGAAGATCATATACAATAATCATGGCGTTCATTATTTTTTTAGGGCGTAACTAGCGCGTGAGCTAACTGGACAAGGGGCCCTCTGAACCTCCCTTTCAACCCGGAACCATCGAAACGACATAACGTCAAGGTGAAGGGCTGTCTTTACTAATAATCTTCTTTGTCTATCTACCTCTCCCTTCCCCCGAATACTATGAGGATTAGGAGTTCGATATCTCTGGAGATTTCCTCATCACGTATTTAGATTGGGTGGCTGTTGGTCTCCTGCACCCATATCAATCCGTTCTTCTTTTTCCTTCTCCGTCATTATATGAATCATCAGTTGTTTGATTCTATCCCAATCCTTTTTCTGGTCCGTCATTGTTTGGATCAGGTTACCTACTGTCAACTCTTTCCCTAGGGCTATATTTTGCTGCCTAACATACACTCAACTTGGAAGAACACCCGAAGAACCTATATTCCGCTATATCTACCCCACCACAGTATCGGCACGTGTCGCTGTCTCGCTTTCCCATCTTCATAGCGTACACCCCGAATCTTCCATGTCCAGTCAGGATCTGAGTCATGTGGTAGTCTACATTTCGGTGTTAAACATTCTAGCGAGCTTTTGATGTTGGGAATAATACTTTTTGTTCATTGGACCACCATTGCATTCTCATCCCATAGCCTCTGCCATTCCTCAATAATCTTGGCTCTCGTCATTCTCTTTACCGACGTTAGCTGACCATTTTCGCTTTCGTGCAGAATGCAAGTTATTTAGTTAGACTAGTAAAGAACGGAGTTTAGGGTTTAGGATCCGGTGTAGTGCCACTAGGCGGAGCACCGAAATTTAGGATAATGTCATGTACGATGTACAGTGTATTATCTTAAATTAAGTAAATAAAGTGCTCTCGCAGACGCTATTATATACTCCATTACCGGTCTCACCAAAGTCCTCCTCTCGATACGTTCGAGCAATCCCCTATACTTCCTTTTCTGCAGTGCCGTGTACCATACAGGCTTCATACAGTAGAATTGAGTGGACCACCCCGCACAGTACCATTCTCTTTCTGGTCTTCGGCCCGCCCAAGTTTGGCATCAGCCCAGCCAGGATTCCAGCTTTCATTACGGCCTTGTTCGTAGCTTCCTTTAGGTGTTCTCCAAAAGTACCGCCCTCATCAATCACCACTTCTTGGTATCTTAAAGATTTACCAGGGGTGACTACCGTTTAACTTATTGAAAAGCTCAGATGCCGTCTCCTCCGTAGATTCTTAATAATGACAGCTTCTGTCTTCTGCGCTACCAGGGCGAGGTCATGCTGTCCTAGCCACACTTTGATGCGCCTGAGTGACTCGTTAATACCGTAAAGTAGTACGTCTTGATTTGCGGCTGTTACGACCAGTGCTAGATCATCTGCATAACCCACCGTCATAGCCTTCTCGGTTAAATCCATTCTCAGCACACCATCATAGAGAAACCTTGTGGGACGCCAGCAGTGACTTCCATCTCTTCTCTCTTATTTATTCTGATTTTTCTCCCTGGCGTTAGTTATAGAATTTGAGAGTTGGTCGGAGTAACCTCTAGATGTCGGATGGTTACTGGCATTCTGGAATAATGTCCATGAATACAGGCTAAATCTACCTGAATAGTTTGATTCATAACTACTTGTTGAGAGTATAAAATAGCAACAGGATCATTAGGATCCAGTAGATATATTATACTTTTAACGTTGTCAAAATACATGTGATAATAGTATGCTGCTTCTATACATGAAGCCTAGCGCGTTATAACAAGTTCTGGTGATATCGGCACATGTGGCAGTTTTTCACGAAATAAGTTCTTACGTGCATACCTTCACAAAACCTCTTTTACAGAAGAGACTTCCTCTGATACTCGATGAAGAGCATATACAAAACATATACTATGCGTCATACTGTTGTATGTTCGTTATAAGAGCCGACCAGTAGCCTTCATATATGCAGCTCCATCTGTTACAAATAATAACAGTTTTTCTTTATTTAGATCGTGATTTTCACCCCCCCCCCCCCCCCCCCCCCGTGATTTCAAACACGAAGTTACGTTAATTGATATAAATTCTGTATTAGTTGTTTCGATTCTCTTAGATGCAGGTAGATGTGTAGATATTGTCGTGTCACTATTCATCGCTTAGTTACGCAATAAAACTTTAGTAACTAACAAAACCAGATCAACCCGCTACAAATTCATTTAAGTCCCTTCCTGGAATTTACCTCTAACTCCCGATGCGTACCTATCACATTTATTGATCTGATTAATTCAGAAAATGTGTTTGATTCTATTGCTGATGATGACTTAGTTGTCCAAATAAGCATCTAGGATTAAAGGTACTTCGTGGCACATTTTTAATTAACTTTTACATTTGCACGTTGAAGTTTTGAAAATATATAACAATGTGTGCTTCCATTCCGAACTCCGATTACAGCTTCTGTTCATCTCAAGTTTTTCTTTACTACAGCTCTTCTATGACTCTTCCAAATTACGAGATGATCAGCGATACTGCTGCACCTCAGTTTCGGTGGCGAACCCAGCGTAGTTCTTACCGCATGGTGTTAAGTATTACTGTGTTAACATAGAGAAAATTTATTAATGAGTTTCCGCTCCACGTAGATGAATCCATTTTGCTATTCGTCTGGGCATGCTTCTATTAAGATGATCAATGGAATCATGTGAAAGTTCATTCCAAGCAATTTGTGGGACACATGTAACTGTTATAAGTTCATTGGAGGATCAGAAAGAATACCAACCATTCGACCTATCATACCCTAGATATATTCTATGGGCAATAGATCTGGCGACTGCTTAGGGCAAGAGAGAATCTTGATATTGGCTTCTTGTAGGAATCGTAATTTAACAACTGAAATTTCGTAAATCTACCTTTGGACATTTGAATTGCTTTCTTGCAGAGATAGGCTAGAGATTAATGCGTTACATATATTGACGTATTCGTTAGTCGTGGTTGTTTTCCTATCACCCAAGACTAATACTGCCTCTCACTATACAATAGGCATGGTGATTAAAATGGTGTAACATGCGAGCAGGTATGGATGGAAACTGGTATGATTTTTCAGATGAATTTCGTTTTTGTTTGTGGGCCCATGATACTCGTCTACGAGTCTGAGGTCGAGGACCAAAAAGCAGTGTTTGAATTATTCTGTAAATCATGAGATGCTTTTGCTAGAGGATTCATAGTTTAGAGGTGGAATTAGCATAAAAAGTAGAGCTTTTAGAATGTTTTTATGGAGATAAAAAGATACCACCAAATATATTGTTCTTTCGAACATTGAGTGGACATGCCTGCATGTTTCCTACGTCACCGTACTTAAACCATGCCCGTAGTTTCTAAAGCAAAATTTAAATAAAAGGAAATTTGGAATGGAAATGGAAATCAGTGTAATAGGTCGAATTGTGACGTGTCTTCTAACCTTCCAATGAAGTTACAACAGTTACAAATTATTTAGAAAGAGGAGTCCTTAGACCAGTTTATTAGAAGCATGGCCGTGAATAGTAGAAAGTAGTCTTTAACGTAGACTCATTATTAAATTTTCTTTTTAAATTAGAAGGTCCGAATTTTTAAATAAAAATTTGGAACAATAAACAAAATTTTAATAAAAAATATATACTTTTACTGGGTGATTGGTTTTTACCCTAATATACAGAGTGTCCCAAAACGTTGCGGCAATATTTCAAGCATGAATTTCAGAACCTATTTAGAGTCGAAAAGTCCACAAAAACATATTGCTATGAATTGTGATATTAGATATTGCTTATTCACAATTCACAACCAATGTGCCCAGCTTAGATATTCAATCGGTTAATTTTCAAAAATGAGACTGCTCTTCCCTCAAGGTTCCAATTGGAAAACGTGGTTTTTCTCTTCTACAAATTTATATAGCGCTAGTACAAGAGTTCAAACAAAGGTAAAATGAAAATCACAATAAAATTAAAATCAAACTTTAATACAAGAAAAAAAATATCTTAATGACGTATTAAGATAAATATTCCATCATTAAACAATATTATTAAGGTAAAATTATTATACGAAAATGACCGTAGCGTATAATTAAACTTCGTTAGTGACAACCGAGCAAAATTAAAACTAATAAATTGCAAAGAAGTATTTCAATTTCTCCCACAATAACCAACGTAAACAACTTATATGACAGCCCGAAACAGACTCTAACGCATGTGCAAGCCACATGAAAAAAATATGCCCTTGAATCCAAGCGAACAAAATTTTATCGTTACAGAATTTTTTTATACATATAAATTTTGAAAAACGTTCTTTGTCATTTAATTCATATAACTAAGCATAAATATCAATACGAAAATAATTATACATAAGAAAATACACTTTTAAATATGAAAATATCTTTTAAATAAAGTAATTACGTAAATGAAAAAAATATATATTTTTTACGAGACACCAATTAGTTTGAAAGCCAAAATTTAAACAATTACGAGTTCTACACACTCGTAAATAAATCGGTATTGATATAAAGCACCAAAACTAATTCAACAAAATCACGAAGCTACTAATCAAAAATAAAAATTTATCTTCTCAAAACACGACCTTTCTAAACTCAGCGTACAATAGTGTCCGCGGAAATATCAAAGTAACCGGCGTACTACAACTACGCAAGTCAAAAACATAAATGGTTCAAAATAAAAATACATTCATAAATAATAAATTTCAAAAATTATACACTGGCATCCAATATATATATGTACAATCTTTATAATCAAATTCAAAATATGCTTTATTGGGGAAAAAAACCATAGCAATATGTTCTAAACCTAACCGTTAAAGAGTTATTGTTTATTTCATAATTTATGTGGAGAACATTTTAGTTCTACTAAATTTATGAAATACATTTTTTTAATCCATTTTTGTTATTTTATTTACAATAAATGTTCAAAATTGTCACCATTCTGTTCGATACACAAAGCCGCACGACACGGAATAAATCGCTGCATTCTTAATATGTTTAATAGAATAGTAGTTGGGGATATTTACATCGTTTGTAGGATTTGAATAATTCCACGTTTCGGGAGTCTATCTATGGTCGTCCTCAGTGTATTCTCGAGAAGGACATATATGTCCTCCCAATTTTTTTTTACTGCGTAACAAAAACAGATCTTTTACTTTTCGAAATATTTTTCGAACTGAGTAAAATAAAAGCTCAAAAAACGTATAAAACCTCTTACCACAATTAACAATCGTATCCTAAATACGTACTTCGACAACTAAGTTGTAATCATCAGTAGGTAAAAATCACTAATCAAAGTGTCGCACAGGGGCACAGTAAAGTTAACACATGTAATAACGCAACAACTTTACACGGCGTCCACGTATACACTGACTTTAAAATAAAAATATAAAGACTAAAAATTACGACACTTACCTCTCTTAAGAAAACGGCAAACAACATGTGTTTATTCTCTATTCGCACGCTCTCAACCTTTCTACCTCTTTTCTAAGAATGAAAAAATGACTGCATGGGATAGCACCGTTATCCGAGTTAATCGTATTACGTTTGTTTTTAACGATTGAATGCTTTCATATGCGTTAAGATCTCGGGGATTATTGATGTCTTTGACAAGTTTTAACCCTTTAATCGAGATATTGCGATCTGTATTTAATGAATGATTGGCCGCGTTAGATTTTTCTGGTCTATTGAATTTAATATGTGATATGTGTTCTTTAAAACGGGTTATTATTGAACGTTTCGTTTGACTTATATATTTTAAATTATACAATTGTCGCAATTAATTTCGTATATACGTGATTTCAAATTCAAATTAACTTTATCTTTGGTATTCCCTAGAAGACTTTTGATGGTATTTTCGGACCGAAAGACAACTTGGAGACCTCGTTCTGTAACAACTCTATTAATGTTTTTCGTGATTGGTATGGTAAACACATGTACTTTTTCTCCTGGTTATGTCGAGATATCAAACTTGTGGATTCGCGGATTGTCTTTTTTAATTTCGCTTTTCTAATTAATTTATTAATTAATTCTATGTCAAAGCCATTATACCTTGCGATGTTTTTAATGATATTTAGTTCTATTTCATATCTCTCTTTGTTAACGGAAAGTTTAGTAACCGATTGACTAAAAAATTAAAAGAAGTTGCCTTATGTTGAAAACTATGATTTGACTCCGCGGTGATGAATCATTGACGTTAGTTTCTTTCCGGAAAATATCGATTTCTATTTTATGCTTATTTCTAATTACACAGGTCTGCAAAATTAAACTTTTTGACAAATGTTTTTATTTTGAAAACTGATTTTATATAATTTTGGTAGACTGATTTCAAAAATTCTATGCATTTATTTGTATCACGTAAGGTTTTTTTGCAAATATTAAATGAAAAAAAAAGATATTTCTAAAAAAAATTATTTGTTTATTGAGTAAAAAGGTGGAATACAAGTTAAAAAAGTGGAAAAAAATACTTTACTCAGTCTTTTTTAAGTGAAATCTTTGTCTTTTTGCCAGAAGGCTGCGTTGTCCGAACATTCGGTTGTATGTTTTTAAGGGCATATCCCGTTTTAACATCCAGCAGTAGTCCGCCGTCATCGTTATGCTCCATCTGCCTTGGTATCGCCGTTCCATTTCCTTAATGTCTTGGTGAAACCTCTCTCCCTGTTCTTCGCTAACTGCTCCAAGATTTTCAGGAAAATAGTTCCAGTGTGAAAACAGGAAATGCACTTTCAAACTCATATTACAACCTAGACGATGAAAGTGTTGTAACATATTTTGAACAATATTTTCGTAGTTTTCGTCCTTAGAGTTCCCAAGAAACTTATCAATTACTTCTTTAAATGAAACCCAAGCGTTTTTCTCGACATTGGTCATTGTGTTTTGAAAATTCTTGTCTTTGCATAATGTTCTTATCTGCGGCCCAACAAAAATACCTTCTTTTAACTTGGCATCGGATAAGGCTGGAAATGTCTCGCACAAATATTTAAAACACTGTCCATTTTTGTCTAGGGGTTTAACAAACTGCTTCATCAAGCCAAGTTTGATATGGAGAGGAGGCAGTAAAACTTTTTTGGGGTCAACCAAGCTATCTCTTAATACATTTTTGCTACCAGGTGTAAGGCTTGTTCTAGAGGGCCATTCTATTTGAGTCCAATGTATATCCCTTGCTCGACTATCCCACTCACAAATAAAGCATGGAAATTTTATATAACCTCCTTGTTGTCCTAGTAGTATGCACAGCACTTTAAGGTTACCACAAAGCATCCACTGATGTTCTTGGTAGTTTATCTTCTTTAAAAGAAGTTCAAAATTTTCATACGTTTCCATTAAATGTACCGAATGAGCAACGGGAACCGAGGCCAGCTCGTTACCATTGTGCAATAAAACGCCTTTTAAACTACGCTTACTTGAGTCAATAAACAGGCGCCATTCTTCTTTTACATACGGCACATTTCCTAATTTTGAAATTAAGTCAGGAATATTGTTGCAATACACTAGAGGTCCGTCTTGAGTAAAATATTGACATAACTCTTTTTCGCGATTCCGGTAAAGGCTTGATGTGACGCCAGGTGCCAGTAAATGTTTCTCACGAAGTCGGGAGGCTAACAATTCGGATGCATCCTTTGGAAGGTGCAAATTTCTAATTTAATCATTTAGTTCGCTCTGATTAAACACTTCGGGCTCTCTGAAATCTGAGTCATCTGGGTCGCAATTAGATTCCTCTGATTCTGATGATATGACGTTTACTAGTGCTTTTGGGGCGGTAGGTATCGGTACATCTGGTCCATGAGGAACTGGTCGAATAGCAGATTCAAGATTGGGATACACAATTTGTTTCTTATTTTTTCTGTTGAATCCTTGAACATTACACGAACAAAAATAACAATCATCACTGTGATTTCTAGGCTCTCGCCATACCATAGGAACACCAAAGCTTAAACATTTCTTCCTACCTTTTTGCCAGTTTCTCAATGCTTCAACGCAAACGGAACAAACAGTATGAGGAGCCCAGGACTTGTCTTGGTCGCCAATTTTTACACCAAAATAAGCGTGGTATACATTTTTCACAAACGAAGTTATAGTTTGCCTCTGCTTTACTACGACATAACTACCACAGATATAACAAATGTTATTCGGATTGTTCACACAATGTCTTCTTTCCATATTTATACGTTCTAGAACACTTAAAATACGCAACAACGAAGACAACAAGCGCGCGGACACAGTACCACGACGACTAACATAACCAAACTGCACATAAGCAGGTTTCAACGTTGTATTGACGCTTCTGCGCCGACTCTGTTGCTTTGCTGAGAAATCTAATATTAACCAGTGTTGCCAAATCACATTTAATTTCATAAAAATCAATTCATTTAAAAATCATGCCTAACATGGAACAAACATATTCTTGTCATAGGTATGTATATTAATAAATTAACATATTTAAGATATAGAGCGCTATAACAAAAAATTACGTGATAGAGCAAAAATATGGCGTTTTTTGGAATAAGGGCCCCCAAACATATACAAATTAGCAAACAGCTTTCAAACATCAAAATCACTGTAGACCTGTGACACTATCATTGTTTTCCTTTTCTACCGTGAATTTAATAGTCGGAAATTTCAAATTTAACTGTTTAACGAACATATCCAATTCAAATTTCCATGTATAAAAAATCGCGAGCATGTCATTTACGTACCTAATTCAGACGCTAATATTTAGTGTTATTTTTAAATTCTACTTCAAATTGACTAATGAATAAATTAGCTATGAAAGGAGACACACAGTTACCCATTGTTGTGCCTTGTTTCTGTTCATAAAATTTTTCATCTGGTATATTATACAGCTAACAAAATTAAAATTAAATATTTTCAGGCAAAAATTTGTACATAATCTTTCGGATTAACTTTCCCAAATCCAAAATCTAGCGAAGTATGCAATAAATCACCTTGAACATGACAAATTATACGTCTAATATTTAGTTCACGCACATTCATGAATAATGTATTTTAGTTTAGCGCTTGAATATGTCGAAATGTTGGGCATTACTTTTCCTTCATTCCAGGAAACTTAATTGAAATCTGTGTTTGCCATAATTCGTGTGATAATACCGGTGATTTATTGTACCGCCTATCTCGGACAATAACTCACTAGAAAAAGGTGTAGATCAAGATAAAAATAAACCTGAAATATTTTAATTCCAACAATAAAATTTCGTGCGTGAATGTGTGTGTGTGTGTGTGATTTTTTTTTGTTTCCCTAATTTACTGGAATGTGTTTATCTAGTTGTCGTGTTTTTCTTATGTTCCAATATAAAAAAATTTTGAAGATATTTAATTTGCATGATTGTAATTTATGGGAATATAAAATAATTTTGGCACTTTTTTTTAATGTGAACAAAATTTATTGAGAGCAATGGAATTAGGAAGGCAATAAAGTTTTATTATTATTACATCCAAGTTGATCTCAGTCTATTATATTTTATGACTTTGTTTCTCTGGCTTTTATTTAATTTTTTTCTAATTGGAATATTATACAAGTTTGTTATTTTATAACCAAGTAGACTAACTAATAATTATGGTTATTATCCTATTATTCCAAGTGAATTTTATATAATGAATTTTTGTGAAATTATTAGGAGATATTCTATACACAAACTGCGCATTTTCTTCGATATTATTTGGAATAATTTAGGAACTATTTTTATTTAGTTAGTCTATGCTGAGATAAATAATAATATTCTAATGAAATCGTAAAAATCAATTGATTAAAGTAACAGCTATAATAACAGTAATAATAAAACTAAAGCGCTTGATCACCGTGTTTGGAAACGTCACCTTGATTTTGAAATGAAAACTAGACAATATGTTTAACACAGTTAGTCATAGTTGAAATGTAATCAAACAATACAACATAATTTGTGAGAAAGGCTCTATATATAGAACCGAAACGTAAAACCAAATTAAATTTAATTACCTGGCCGCCATTCCCAAGAAACACTTTTTCTTTATCTGGTATTATAACCACGGTCAAGAAAATACGAAATTCCTTCAATATTATATATATATATATATATATATATATATATATATATATATATATAGTAGATTTAATTAGATGGCGATTTAAGGTCTGATTTTACTTAAAAATGCATATATTTAAAACAATCTTACATGTTTCGGCAAATGATGCCTTTCTCAAAGAATTTAAAATACTGTTTTAAATATATGCATTTTTAAGTAAAACCAGACCTTAAATCGCCAACTAATTAAATCTACCATAACATATAAAGGTCACGAAATAATTATCTATATATATATATATATATATATATATATATATATATATATATATATATATATATTTAGTGTTAATAATAATTCAATTTCTTATTTATTTTATTGGCCGTGTCTTAATATTAAAATAATAGATTTTTTATTGGTTTAGCGACCTTTAATGAATTTTAATGTTTTTCTCTACGACGTTTCGACTCTTTTTATTATTGAGTCTTTTTCAAGTGACTAGAAACAAAAAAATAATATAACGAAAGGTAAGAAAATATATTTACATTTGTATGAATGAATTAAAAATTACAGTTAAATTAATAATAAAGTAAGGAAAATTAAATGATTAGATTTGTATGAATGATTAAAATTAGAATTAAAATAATAATAAAGTAAGGAACACGTTTCAAAACACATGTGTACATTGGTCGGGTTTGCCCGAGACCTTTTTAGGGTCGACCGCGTTCCTCAGAATATTTTGTGTGACTAAATATCTTTGTTTGAGATCTGAAATTTCCTATTTCGTTTTAATATTAGCATGGTTAGGCCATGTGTTAGGTGAACATAGTATATGTATTTACAATGGGAAACGATAAAAAAATTTTTTTGTTGTGTGTGGGTGGGGTTGGTTGTCTTCTATTGTTTAATGAGTAGATAACTTTCTAAACTCAATTATCCTTTCATTAAACAATAGAAGACAACCAACCCCACCCACACACAACAAAAAATTTTTTTTATGAAAAAATATTTAGTCACACAAAATATTCTGAGGAACGCGGTCGACCCTAAAAAGGTATCGGGCAAGCCCGACCAATGTACACATGTGTTTTGAAACGGAATAAATTGGTGAGTTTTATATCATTTTAATTTTCCTTACTTTATTATTATTTTAATTCTAATTTTAATTCATTCATACAAATGTAATAATTTAATGTTCCTTACTTTATTATTAATTTAACTGTAATTTTTAATTCATTCATACAAATGTAAACATATTTTCTTACCTTTCGTTATATTAATTTTTTGTTTCTAGTCACTTGAAAAAGACTCAATAATAAAAAGAGTCGAAACGTCGTAGAGAAAAACATTAAAATTCATTAAAGGTCGCTAAACCAATAAAAAAGTTTTTTAATATATGTATTATATATATATATATATATATATATATATATATATATAAGTAAAAATTAATTAACGTGTGATAAAACTCCTTTATTCCACTCTATATTTCATAACGGATTTGTTACTTCATAAGGAGTGTCTACATGTTTAACAAAACCACAATATATTAAACAATATAACAATAACTAAATACTTACAATTGAGAGTTAAAATTTAGCAAACAAAGGCACTAAACGTGTTAAAATTCATCAAATTTAAAACATCAAATCAATAATTAAATTTATTATTATAATTAAAATTAAATTTGATGAATTTTAACATGTTTAGTGCCGTTGTTTGCTAAATTTTAACTCTCAATTGTAAGTATTTAGTTATTGTTATATGTTTTAATATATTGTGGTTTTGTTAAACATGTAGACACTCCTGATGAAATAACAAATCCGTTATGAAATATAGAGTGGAATAAAGGAGTTTTATTTTTACTTGACAGACCGCTCACCCGTTAATTAATTTTTACTTATACAGTACGGTCGATAATACTTAATAGTCTATATATATATATAAAGAAACAAAATAGTTTTCCTACGGTACCATACGAATTCTTTACAAATTTATAATAATTACGGCAATATCAAATAATTGATATACGTATACCTCAGTTAATTTTAAAATTTTATACAATAAAGTTTTAAATCAAACAAAATTTTTAATTTTTAATAAATACATTTGCACAAATTCCGGTCGTTTTTTTTTGCGTACACAAGCGCTGGCCAAGCAACAGATGTTGGCAAACAAAAATCTACAGAGAAGAAATTCTCACGTTACACAATAAATTTAAAATATGTTTGAGAAAATAAATTTATATAAAAGCGGTAAATGAATAGGAAAATATTACGTTAAAAATTCGATGTTATAAATTACCAAAACAAATAAAACTGCAATCAGATAGAATTAGATTACAAGTAATTATTACAGAAAATTTCCAAGTATAATATTGATTTATGTAATGTTATAATGATTCTAATATGAACAGATAAACAAATTAAACTCAAAAGTTAGTGAATATATCATTATTAAGTCTTCAAAACGGAAATTTAAAAGTCAAAATTGATACCAAGAAAAATATACGAGTCCCCGTTGTCTTATATGGGTTCGCTGAGGCCAGTGGATGACGGTAATCAACGGTGATTCGTCGGCATTAGATTCGCTGATGAGGTGAAGGTGTCTGGGGTTCTGATTGCTACTTTCGGAGGGCTGCAAATGTCCGTATTCACGTTATAGAACTACCAATCATCGAAATTTAGTCTACGAAGAAGTTCGCAAACGGTACTCGGCAATTCTAAACTAATAACGCTCTGCGTTTTTATGCGCTGGTAATGCGACTTATTCAAACTACGCAGAATTACGTCACTGTATATTGCCCTCGAGGGTGTAATCGAAAGCACTTAATAACCCAACAACTCACACTTATGGTATCTCAACAATGCCTCTATATCGCGAGATGATAGACGAGGCGGTAACGGGGATGGGGCGAATATACCATAGAAATAAAATTACAGCGTTGGCGACAACGTATACTCGAGAAAATGAAAAAGATGAAATTTAGAGCGAATCGAGTATACCGGGCGATAAATATAAAGAAAAATAAAACGTAGCAACTAATTAGATCATATATGTGATGAAATGTAAAGCGAACCTCTATATAATATAAGGAATGGAATTTTCAAACGTAACGGCGTTATTTGGAAAAATGCTTTCCGTTCGAATTACACTTACGCGTATTCGTTAATACGTCTATAAACAACTTCACACTATAATAGCTGTTCACGTATTACATACATGTAGCACGCGAAGCGATTGTAAAGTGAGGCTCCCGATCCTCTCGCTTGTCTACGCCTCTGTGAGTCGATCGAGAATGCCGGTCTTAACTTGTTCATGACACTCTCGGCATATTTTCGTGTCTTATATTCAAGTTTTCTTAAATAAAACATTCATTGAAGATTTTCCAATCTTAATATTATTTAATTCAAAGCTTTTTATGTATTTCTTCACCTCCATCTAATACAAACCAAATTCTTTAACAGCTATACAAAACAATTCTTCTAATTGGACGGAACATTAATCGAAAACGTGCCAAAATCCCACATAACATGAACAGGCGAGAGTTACCGAAAGAAGGAATATCCGGTTCCAATTTATTTCCATCTGTCCAACGACATGACTCCTTTTATACTACAAAAACCGAATGATTTATCTCTTTCCCATAGGTTGGATAGTTCTCGGGTCCGACAGGTCTTTCACGGGGAAAAGCTGTTCTTTCCTCTGTTCGTCGTGATCACCAAAAATGTCCTAAAAATATAGCATAACGAGCTCTTCCCGTCTCGCTCTCTCATCCTGGACACGTCTCAGTTTCTCTTTTTGAAGCAAAGCGCCTACCTAATGATGGTTGGCAGCTCTGGACGTCGATGATGTGTTTACGACCCGGTCGCTGATGTACAAAACTCACTAATGACTCAACATGTGTACGTATGCATGAATACAGTATGTACGTATGTGCAGAGATCCAGAGAGAGAAGGAGAAAGAACGACACAGACCCCTGCATGATAACGTTCTGTGACTGAATTATTAACGAACCGCATACACATAATGGCAGCGGTTCTTGACGTCTGATGAAGACCGTATATCGTTGTTTCTAATATATGTATCAGTTGCTACCGCAGTTAAGAGCTGTTCTTTGCTTGTACAACGACATACACTACTTACTTTTGAGGCAGTACAGAGAGGCCGCTTTTATAACAGGATCGTATCGCGCATGTCTGTGTATTTAAATAAGGTAGTAATTTTGGAAACACTGATGAGTTCTCATAAAGCGAACATTAACGATGATAATCAGTGTAGATTGAGATAATGTATAAATGATGTTTTTAAAAATGCAAATAAGATATGCTCAGCTATATTTAAACCTGACTCAATGAATAGCATTGTATATTCCGTTTCAACTTACTTTAATTCGATTAAATCGAGTATGCGCCTTTATATCATCCCTGCCCATTTCGTATATACCGAGTGTTAAAAAAATAGTGTAAAATATTTAAGGAGGTAATAGTATGAACCAAAATAAACAAAGAAGTCTTAATAAACATGGGTCCGCAAATTAGCGGTTTCGGAGATAAGAAAGTTTATTCTTTCATGAAAAAATTATTATTTGTGATGTATAAACAAACAAAGGAAGCTTCTAGTAAAAAAAAACTTATTTAAAATGTTCGAAGTGCTCTCCTCTCTTTTCCTTTTCGAACACTTTTAGCAGTTTTATTTAGAAATGCAAAATAAATACGTCGCAATATATTAACACCAAAAAATTTTTAATCTTTAAAAAAAGGTATTATATATAGTACCGAAACGTCAAATTAAATATTGTTTTAATTACCCGACCGCTACACCTTCAAAACCTTCAAACCTTCGAAACTGACATCTGCTTTCAAAATACTGACATCTGCTTTCAAAAACTGACATATGCTTTCAAAACAGACATCTGCTTTCAAAACTGACATTTGCTTTCATAACAGACATCTGCTTTCAAAACAGACATCTGCTTTCAATAACTGACATTTGCTTTCAATAACTGACGTCTGCTATCAAAACTGCTTTCAAAACTGACTTCTGCTTTCACACTTGACATCTACATTCAATATCTGACATCTGAATCATTAACACTGTTACTTTATATATGCATTTCTAAATAGCTTGAACTAAGATCTATTGTGGCTTAAGTGGTAAAGCAACGGTCCGGCAAACCGTAGACTTGGGTTCAAGTCCCAACGTAGACAATATTTTTCAATTAAAAATTTCGTATGACCTGCTTTGAAATTTGTAGACATTAATGTTTACATCCTCACTTACTTTGCAATTACATACTAATCTTATATTTGTAAATATTTCATATAAAAGTCGAAAAACTCCGTAAGTTGATATATTTAATGAACGGCTAAGAAATTATCTAAACACGTAGCGTTGTTCTTCGGGATATTTCGCCGGGTATGGATGATTGCGTCCTGAGAAAGATAATTTTCTTCCTGACGTTTCGGTGACATCACTTTCACCTTTTTCTAGAGGATCTTCTCGTTGCGATGGTAACTTCAAAAGTTGACTCTTGAAGTTAACTGAAATATCTCAAGCATTTTTGGAAATATTAATTAATTTCCATCTTTTTCCTAAAACTTCAATACTCTGTGCAGGGTTATTGAAAAAAGTGTCCGGGATTTTGAAGCGAAATAAAAATCTTAATATAAACGGTAGAACATTTATTTGTACATAAAAAAATACAGTAAATCTTAAATTTAATTATTAAAGTCAGTGAGCTCATGCGCAGAAGCCATCTTGCCGTGCGTCGTCATTTCAGTGCGGTTGGACCTGATCAGTCAGTTCACTACCATCTTGACTACCGTACAGCAGAAAGCGTAGTGTGTTTTGCGGTACGCTGAGTTCAAATCAGTTGTGTTAGTGCAGCGTCATTTTCGGCGAACCTATAGATTAAATCCGGTGAACCTATAGACTAAATCCGCCTACAGACAAAACCATTGTTCGTTGGTTTAATCAGTTCAAGGAAACTGGAAGTGTTGACATCACGAAATCTCCAGGACGGCCACGCACTTCGGAAGAGGATGTTGAGCGTGTAAGATCATAAAATGTCATATGTCCGATGCCCTAAAAAGTCTATTGCCCGACGCAGTTTAGAACATGGTATGGCTAAAACAACTATTCAGAATATTCTTCATAAGCGTTTTAAATTACATGCTTACAAAATTCAACTAAGACATGCTTGTGTAAACCGCCATAACCGTCGCATATGGGGAGAACAGCAACCAAATGAAGTTTTCCAATACGTCCGTGATTCACCAAAAGTTAACGTTTGCTGTGAACTTATACAGGATTGTTATCGATTACACGATTACAGGCATTATTTATTTAGACATGTTAGAAATATATGTGTTCCCTCAACTTGAAGAAATTGAAAGGGAATAGGGCATTATTGTCATTTTCCAGCTCCATGTCACTACAGCCTAATCGTCCAAGAAACTCTCAACGACAGATTTCCTGACTGTTGGATTGGGAGGAATGGTCCTGTTTTGTGGCCACCTAGAAGTCCTGATTTGACGCCATTATAATTTTTTTTATGTTGCTACGTTAACAACCTTGTTTATTCTGAAAAAATTCGTGGTCTACAGCTTCCGAGAGAAAAAATCAATGTAGCAATTTCAACTGCGATTCTTGGAATGCTTCAGAAGACCTGGCGGGAGGTAGACTATCGGCTAGATCGCTGCCATGGGACGGGGGGAGCTTACATTGAAATTTTTGGATGCAATAAAAAAATCTATGATTTTGGTGTGTCTTTTAATGTACAAATAAACATCCTACCATTTATATTCAAATTTTGATTTAGCTCCAAAATTCCGGATACCTTTTTCGATGACACTGTATTTTCGCAACGGAACATTTTTAGCCAACAGTTTATAATTTATTTATCATCTAGATTCACACCCTTAAATATTCGCATATCGAGAAGGAATAAACAGTATAATAATAATATTTATGACTTTGTATTAGTTATTGTTACAAGAGATAGCAACAGCGTTACTTTTTTGCTTTTGTTTCTTTGATTGTTTATTAAGTGTAGTTTTGTCCATATAATTTTAAATAAATATGTAAAGACCAAGCAGGTATATAAGCATGTAACATAATTCACTCTTTTACGTTTATTACTAGGATTGAGGTACGATAGTAGAAATTTCTTTCCTTTTGCAATCCTCCACGACAGAAAATAGCAATTTACGTGAAAAATGCCATCGTAAAAATCGAGTTACACAATTTATTCTTTATTATAATTATGGCGTCGCGTTCTGCTCGCACTATATTATACCCTTATCTCAGAGACTAAGCCTAAGTGGTTAAAAGAAATTCCCAGTTTTATAGTCTGTAAGCTTGTCTGTCTGTCTGCTAGCCTGCCTGTGTAGGATCCATTAAAATAAATTTAGTAAACAAATGCACATATAGAGAAGCAGACTATCAAACGTGTCAGTATAATTTATGGATAAGCAGCCGTATCTTTATGGGCTCCGGGCGTGATATATGGTTCTAGGAAATGCATATGGTGTTAAAATTTAGATTGACGTGTACTGTACCCGTACGACCTTATACAGGAAGAGGGCAGAGGGTGAATTGTAACTTAATGTTACAGTCACACATTTCTATAAACAAAAAGCTCTGACAGCACCTTTTCTATTACTTTTCGATTTATGCGAGACGCAAAGTGGAACAGCTGGTGTTAAAATAACGATCGTACAATAGACAAGGGGATGGAATTCTGTGTGTTTAAGGAATGTTGGGGTAATCTTTTAACTTTAATGTCTGAATATATCGTAGTTATAAAGTTGCTTTATAAACTCTAGAATTAGGTTTAAATAAATTTTTAAGCAGATCATTCTCTGGAGTGACACTAAACATCAGTCATTCTCTTATCACAGCAAAAGCTTATTGCCGATTGGGCAGATTATAACTCATTAGAGGTTATAAAAAAAATAAATAAAGAAATGAATTAAAATAATGTTAGTAGTTGAAAAGTTGGGCGGGGTGTTATGTCATTGGGGTGTCAAATTAAGACAAGTTTCGAACTTCGAGAAAAGGAAGTTTGTCGTACATCTAGTTAAAGCCAATTTCGTGTAGATTATAAGTATGTATAGTTTATTGAGATTAATACGTACCATAATCGAGAAGATAAGCTTGGAAAGAGAAATTTGTAAAAAGAAATGGTATAATTTTGAGCATTTTTGTAACATTATGGATTAAATTGTCCAAGATAACCGCGAGGCCTCTAGTGAGATCATCTCTTCTCTATTTCAGGTCATTTAGCATAGCGAACTTTACAATGTGAGTCCATAGTTATGGTCCGTTGAAAATAGGTCTACATTTTTGTCAACTTTGGCCTTTGCTGGAGGCTAAACTATGATATTTATTGGAATATAAAAGGCAGGATCGTTTTTAGACGGTAAAAGTACATACGTTGTAAAATTACAAAGAAATTGGTACCATGATGAAAATTGGCAATTTTTTAATTTCGACTTTCGATTTTTGGTCGGTTTGGGGAATATGTCATATGTTACTTTTGATTTATGTTTCCTAAAGTTATTTCCTTCTTTTATATGTTATTTTGTGCTTTTTGAATTAGAAAAAATACGAATAGAAGAAATAATATAAACGTTGTGCACACAAAAACATCTTTATAAATATTATTTTCAACATAAGAAAATGGTATTAAAGGAAAAATATAATTTTTTTTTATTTGAAAGCACTCCGATAAGTCATGAGCGAAAGAAATCGCGTTGACTAAGTAAAACCAATATACGAAAAGGTTTTGTTTAAGTATGACAATACGTTAAGCACGTATAAAGCGTTTGTACAATATGAAACAAACATGTAAATAATTTACATATATGTAACTATGCACATGGACAATACACCTCGTATTTTCAGCATTTACTTCTGCTTAATACATATGTTTCTGCCAATATAGGCGTCCTCAGTTAAGCTAGTGAAGCAATTTATACAAATTAATACAAACCTGTTATAAACAACTGGTTTGTATCTGTATTTAAATTTACTGAAATAGCCCGCAAAGATCAAGCAAGTTCCGTCCTATAAGAAGACAACTATTTAATAATTGACATCTTACGGGCGAAAGATACATTGTCCGGAGGGCTACCTATCGTTCGAACAGCTATGCTGCTACGGGAAACGATAAAATACGTATGTAGATGTAGTCCATTAACAACCTGCCAGATGGCGGTATATACGAAAAGGTTTTGTTTAAGTATGAGAATACGTTAAGCACGTATAAAGCGTTTGTACAATATGAAACAAACATGTAAATAATTTACATATATGTAACTATGCACATGGACAATACACCTCGTATTTTCAGCATTTACTTCTGCTTAATACATATGTTTCTGCCAATATAGGCGTCCTCAGTTAAACTAGTGAAGCAATTTATACAAATTAATACAAACCTGTTATAAACAACTGGTTTGTATCTGTATTTAAATTTACTGAAATAGCCCGCAAAGATCAAGCAAGTTCCGTCCTATAAGAAGACAACTATTTAATAATTGACATCTTACGGGCGAAAGATACATTGTCCGGAGGGCTACTTATCGTTCGAACAGCTATGCTGCTACGGGAAACGATAAAATACGTATGTAGATGTAGTCCATTAACAACCTGCCAGATGGCGGTATATACGAAAAGGTTTTGTTTAAGTATGACAATACGTTAAGCACGTATAAAGCGTTTGTACAATATGAAACAAACATGTAAATAATTTACATATATGTAACTATGCACATGGACAATACACCTCGTATTTTCAGCATTTACTTCTGCTTAATACATATGTTTCTGCCAATATAGGCGTCCTCAGTTAAGCTAGTGAAGCAATTTATACAAATTAATACAAACCTGTTATAAACAACTGGTTTGTATCTGTATTTAAATTTACTGAAATAGCCCGCAAAGATCAAGCAAGTTCCGTCCTATAAGAAGACAACTATTTAATAATTGACATCTTACGGGCGAAAGATACATTGTCCGGAGGGCTACCTATCGTTCGAACAGCTATGCTGCTACGGGAAACGATAAAATACGTATGTAGATGTAGTCCATTAACAACCTGCCAGATGGCGGTATATACGAAAAGGTTTTGTTTAAGTATGACAATACGTTAAGCACGTATAAAGCGTTTGTACAATATGAAACAAACATGTAAATAATTTACATATATGTAACTATGCACATGGACAATACACCTCGTATTTTCAGCATTTACTTCTGCTTAATACATATGTTTCTGCCAATATAGGCGTCCTCAGTTAAGCTAGTGAAGCAATTTATACAAATTAATACAAACCTGTTATAAACAACTGGTTTGTATCTGTATTTAAATTTACTGAAATAGCCCGCAAAGATCAAGCAAGTTCCGTCCTATAGGAAGACAACTATTTAATAATTGACATCTTACGGGCGAAAGATACATTGTCCGGAGGGCTACCTATCGTTCGAACAGCTATGCTGCTACGGGAAACGATAAAATACGTATGTAGATGTAGTCCATGTAGATGTAGATGTAGTCCATGTAGATGTAGTCCGGAACTTGCTTGATCTTTGCGGGCTATTTCAGTAAATTTAAATACAGATACAAACCAGTTGTTTATAACAGGTTTGTATTAATTTGTATAAATTGCTTCACTAGCTTAACTGAGGACGCCTATATTGGCAGAAACATATGTATTAAGCAGAAGTAAATGCTGAAAATACGAGGTGTATTGTCCATGTGCATAGTTACATATATGTAAATTATTTACATGTTTGTTTCATATTGTAAAACCAATATACTCGTATTTAAATTTTACCGTCAACAATAGTAAAGATTATGGTTAGAAATTAAGTTTCTGGAACCCAGATTTAGTAAACCAGACTGTACAATATAATTTTTCTTCTATACAAGCCTACTTTGTGTGTATACATATCGGGTATATACGAAAAGTATTCATATTTAATATTGCGTATAATTTAGAACCAAATACCTCTATAGTCTAAAATCGAAATCCGTCACCCTTCCCACCAAATCACCTTTCCTATTTTCAGTTCGCAAGTTTTCATTGTTATAAACACCATCCACGATCGGCAGATTGATTTACTGTCCAAGGAAAGAATGGCAATGCGACGCTAAGAATAATATCCTATCCGGTTGGGACAAAGAGAGGAAAGAGGGCCATTTGTCACGACCTCACGCAACACGAACTTGGCCTATTATTGCAAGCGTTCGGTGTTTTTATTATTGCAACATGGAGAAAGACGAACAAGGCCATCGCAAGGCTTCTTAATGCTTTATGATTGAATATCCCACTTTGTCATATGCTGTTTTCCTTTTGCTGTTCGTTATACTGTTAAAATATTATACTTTCATCTAAGTCTGCTAAACAAAATGAAACACAAATTTTGGAAGATGTCACTTAAAAAAATGACACCTTAAAAGAATGTTTGTTGTAAGAGGATTTGGCTCCTTTTTTAAGGTTTGCAAATGATTAATAACTTCAGTCTTAAATCGTTTATGTAACATCTGGGATTCTGCAAGGAAATCGCTTTTGTCCTTTATTGTTCATTATTTTTATGTTTTACGTTGGTGGGTGTTGAATTTTGTACATGAGTAGATCTTCGATTAGTTTAATAAATTACAAAATATATAATAAATAATACAATCCTTTAATACCCAACAAGCTAAACCTAATTACAAGGTACATTATAAACAAATAAATATGAATAGATATACCACTACAAACTAAAGAATAGGCGTATATATTGCTGTCTGCTCGGCGAACAATATTCTACGTAAACACATCATCTGTATTCTGTTGGCCACGTTGGACGGAATGTAATGGGTCTTTAAAATTGAGCACCTTATTTTAAAAATAAATAACACTGAAATAGCGCACTGAATTAATTTTATGGTTGATATGATCGTCCATCCCAAAGAACTATTGGTCGAATTATTAGAAAATTTCAAGAGACCGGTTCGGTGGAAGATCAAAAAAGATAAATATACAGTCGTAGCGATCGTTCACAAGAGCATATTGATTTGATTCGTGAAAGTGTTGCTGAAGCATCTGAAATGTTCAGTAGTCAACGTTCACAATAGGTTGAACTCAGTGAATCAACAACGTGGCATATTTTACGAAAGGATTGAGCTTTAAAAGTTCAAATAATACAGAAACTAATGGACCATGCAAAACGTCGTGCATTCGTCAGTTGGATTAAGGAACAACCAGATGATTTTTCACAAAAAATAATCTTTTCTGATTAAACACATTTTGAAATTCGTGGTTTTGTTAACAAACAAAATTGTCGAATTTGATGTGAGTAAAATCCACGAGTGATTCATGAAAGACCTTTACATCCTCAACGAGCCACTGTTTGGTGTGCATTAAGGTCAGATAGTGTAATTTACATTTATATATATTTCTTTCAAAATATTGCTGGTGACGCTGTAACACTGAATGGTGTTCGAATATTGATCTAGAGCGTAGACAGTTTCAACAGGACGGTGTAACACCACATTTTGCTAATGAAACAATTGCTTCATTAAGATAAAAATTTCCCAGAAGAATTATTTTAAGAAATGGTGATGTTAACTGCCCACCAAGATCACGTGATCTAACACCGTTGCTCTATTTTCTTTGGGGTTACATAAAATTCCAGGTCTATAAGAACAAACCCCCAATCGATTAACTAAATCGATTGAACTAAAGGATGAAATTATTCGTGTCATTTGTGACATAGAGCCTCAATTATGTCGAAATGTAATAGAGAACTTTAACAAAAGAGTGTGCACAGCTGGGAAGCAGCAAGAAGTGGTCACTTGTCAAATATTATTGTTGGTGTACAAATGTCACAACTGATAGAATTACCAAGTTTTTGAAAATCAATTCAAATTATAGATTTTATTTACTTTAAATACCCTTTAGGTAAGAGTCCATTTTCTGGCATTTTTTTTTGTCACAAAGGCAACCATGAACCAGACATACCTGGAGTTGATACGGAGAACCAGATATGACATTCGCTTCAGTATAAAGGGTCAGTCAATAAAGTTTTTAATCAGTTTACTTAAGATTTTACTACAAAAATTCCCCCTTTTAACGCTCAGAGATGACATGCTATGGCGTAGAAGCAAATCACCCTGGGATGCACCACGTTCCGGATAAATTTCATCAATTTTGTATGAGAGAAACTTCAAAAACTTGCGGTGAACATATTCCAAAGGAATATAATTGCAAGCATAGACAGGATACTAAATTAATGAGGGGTATTTAATTTTGCTAAATACATAAGCATGATACGATGATTTAAGCAAAGTAATATCTTTAAAGTATTTTAATACACGTATAATAAATCCCAAAGTTGTGTAGGCGTCAGAACAAATATTAATTATATACGATCTAAAAGCAATGTTTGAGTCAAATAAGACTCCAAGATCATTTATTTCAGTTTTACTGGTTAAGATATTGCTTTTAATGCAATACGAGGATTTTCGGAGCATGGCAGATCGAATATAAGTAACCACACAGCTTTTATCAATATTTAATTTAAGCTTAAAGCGGTCACACGATGCAATTAACATGTCCAGATTTTCCTGAAATTTAACGATATTGTCAATTGCTGAAATCTTAGAATAGATTTTCACTTAGAGAAGGAGATCATTCATAAACAAAACAAATAGAAAGGGGCCCAAATTCGATACCTAAGGAACACCAGAAGCTGAACGAAATCATTGGAGCAGAATCCATTGTATGTCACGTAGTATTTTCTTTGAAATAAATAAGACCGAAGATAATTCTATGAAATGCCTTAGATAGGTCAGTATAAATTAAGTCGTCTTGCTTGTTCAACAATTTCACAGTCTGTGAAATTGGTGAACGCGTTTTGGTGATTTGAGAAACACAACTTTAGCACTTTCAATTGCATCTACTAATAGTTTCTGCCATCAGATGTAAAGCCGTAATGTGTATCAAGTTAGCAAGTTATTTTAGAGAGCGGCCTACAGAGAGCATTGTTTGCGGCACCATCACTTATAAACGTTAACACTTGGTTTGTTGAAAGTTCAAACTGTTCCAATGTATTTAACAATAACTCTGAAATTATTTCGGTTGTACATTGTTGTACTCTTCTGCAAGCAAGTTAGTAAAGTTTGATGTGGTTTCATTGTATGTACCATAACATTAACAAACGATTTTTTTTACAATCCGTTGTTTTGTCCATATATAATCATAGTTTGTTATTGCTTAATTCGGATTTAATCATATGTTCAATACGTTGATGGAGGGATGGTAAAAAATTTAGTAATGTTTTCGGGCTAGGTAACGTTCCTCTACCATTACGTTTCCAATACGAACGAAATGATTCGTTATCTACTAACTTAAACGGTACATTGCACAATATGAAAGTTACTCATAAATAAAACAAATATGTCTCGCCACTTTTTGTGATTATGCATTACACTATTTACGACTCTTTCGCAGTGAAATTTCTTTCAGCACATTATCTGTATATCACATAGCGCTAAAAAATAAGTACTTAACTTCTATAGAGCGTTTCACGTTCACGGTGCAATATGGGCTTTATGAAGAAAGCTTACATAGATGTCAAATTGTTCAATACAATCTGCCAAGTGATAAAATAATTTTTGAAGTTTGATTTTAAAATAACCTATTGACGATGTCATAGCACATAACCTGCATAAATTAAACACGTAATTATAATGAAGAAAGATCTGTTTATATTGAATTGTAGTTTTCCAAATTACATTTTGTAACTTACTACCACAAATACTTCTGTACTACTGTAAATAATAGGTAGTGTTCTGATAAGAACGGTTTATAAAAACACTGAAGAATTCCAATACAATTACCAAATAAATAACACAGGGAAACTAACCATGATATTTGACAGACGAAAAATAAATTAAAATATCACATGTCAATTTCATTAACTGTACAAATGGAAAATCACTAACAAAAATATGGATACATTTGACAACGGTTAGAGAGATACAAAAAGTAAGCGTTATTGTAACTTTCATTAAAAGCTAATTAGCCAATTGGATTTAAATAATTCCCCTTTACTAAATTTAAGATTGTACAATTTTTTCAACCACAATTTTTTCTCAATAACTTGTCCATAAATATTCAAAATTGTAGTTTAAATATTCAGTTTTTCATCCACCTGATGAAGCCATTGAATGGCGAAACAACATTGAAGTGGATTTACAAAAAAAAATGTTTTGAAAGTATACATCGTTTCACGATGCCAGTGTATGTTCTTATGGGGATATATACTGTCGTTACAGTGTCGTGACAGTCGTGACAGTGTCAAAATCGTTATGTCAATTTCCTTTATTTTTTCGCGTTGTAATTTTGACATTTGATTAACTTTCAAACCTTACGTCAAATTATATATCATAGTTGATAATTCAAAATTGAAAATGCCGCATTTTTCGAAAACTGATAAAGCTAGACTTGTTACTAGTTTGATAAATGGGAAATCATTAAGAAGTGTATCGGTTCAATTTAATATTGGTAAAAGTTCAGCCGCAAGAATATATTTAAAAAAATGGAGGGAAGAGGATAATTTAAATCGGAAAATAATTTCCGCACGTAACAAAATTTCGAATACGCAGGAAGACGAAACATTAGTTACTGAGATTAGGAACAACCCTTTCAAAACATTAAAGGAAGCTATAAGAACAACACAATTTCCTGTCTCATCTTGTAACACAATGGTTACAAGAGAATGAAATTTAAACTTGAGATATCCAGCCCTACAGTCCTTATCTAAATCCCATTGAAAATGTATGGGGATTAATGAGATAGAGCTTATACCCAGGAAGAATTTTGGGAGATTGTTCATAATGCTTGGCATCAAATTTCTATAAACTTTGTACAAAATATTGTCGCTTCAATGTCTACAAGATTAGATGCAGATTATTAACTGTGTTATTATTATAACGGTGGAATGACGAAATACTAATTATTTTAGTGTAATAATTATTTTATTTAATAAATAATCTCTCTCTATCGTTTTTAGTAATTTTTATTTACATTTATTTTAAAAATGTTGAATAAATGTCAATAAGACACACATTTTTGACAATTCCTGACTTACTATTATGAGTAAAGATAGCCACTTAAGTAGTCACAATTTAAACCCACGCAGAAACAATGTCCCGTTTTTTTTGCTCACGACAGTACTTCTCCTTTTCTCTTTAAACAATTACAATAACGCTTACTTCTACTATCTCTCTAACCGTTGTCAAATGTATCCAGAATTTTGTTAGTGATTTTCCATTTGTACAGTTAATCAAATTGACATATAATAATTTACTTTATTTTTCGTGTCAAATATTATTGTTACTTTTGTTTATTTCTTATCGTTATAATGAATTTTTAACAAGTATCTCCTTTGTCAATTAACGTATATCACATACTTTACACTTTATTATATTGCTATTGTACCATAAATCCGGAAATCCTTTTATCAATTTATGAGCTAGATCGTAAAACAGTCTCTTTCTGGCTATTTGTGACATTATAAAATTACTATTTATCACTGTAACCCGGCGAAGTATACTGAACGGTGTTCGGACGGCCACTGACAAAATATATATACGTGCTAGGACTAGTTGTCGGTGGGATGTTACTCGAGTGAACATCTCTAATTATGTAATAACGTAATTTTGCATACTGTAATTCTATATTTCATATATTGTAGGTAATTGCATTCCTTTTTAATTGTACCTTTTGCAATTTATATCCGTAACGAAACGTTTTACATCAATAATCAAATAAATAAGAATTTATATTTATTGGGAAGCTCGTATCACAATATTTTAATGGAATCTCTGCGAAAGTAACTGATTTGCGGGATTAAAATGCCGATTATATTATGCAGATGAGCGTAGAGATAGCCATCACCCGCTCGAGGAGATGAGAGATGAGAGATGAAGAGAACAGAGAAGGAAGAGCTCTACAAGATTTCCATCGATTATGCAAACTGTCAACGCATATATCATCTTTGTTGACATGATACAAGAAGGACTGGTCGGGCATGAGACGGGGAGTGGGGTGCAAAATCCATCATCCGTAGTCGATAATTTGCGGTGACAGGACTGGGTCGACATCTAGAGAAAGACAGAGAGACGGACGGAGAGAGATTGAGTCAGTGATATATCTCCGCAAACGGCCCTCTTCTCCATATACGAATTTTACCAAACGATGGCATCAATCTTCATTGTAAGTGTCGACTGTAATAGGAGGAAAACCGTCACCCTTAGGGCTGTAGAGCGGGGCGAGGAGGGATGATACAATCCAATATAATGACCGCGGCAAAGGCCAGTTACGTAAGACCGATTGTGTCCCCATTTCTGTCCGTGGGGTAAATCTCTCGTAAAGTGTGCGGCGTGGCATTGTTACAGCTGTCGACTGACATATGTAAAGAGGGTACACAAATCCGCAATAAGCGAATTGGTTCGGTCGGAAGAGGGTTAACGGGACGACGAGGTGATGGGATAGGAAAAACGGTAAGTGTGCACCAGCGGGACGACGCCACACTAACGCCATCTACCTACGTAACGTTCCTCGTTCGCATCTACCAAATAACACTTTAATGGGATAATATAAAATTTATTGCGCGTTGAATCTATGTGACGTACCAACTTAAAGATTTATGAGAGTGTTCTCTACGGTTTTTCCTTTGTTTTCTTTTTTCTAGGGTGAGATATTATTTCCTAATCCCCAGCGATAAGTTTCAGCACATCCATATAGAATAGCTTCCATAAAAATTGTCTATAATTTATTTAAGTTTGAAATGTAGTTTGCGTTATTTATTACCAATTTAAAGAGTATATTTCAATATAAATTTCACGCAAATGTATTCATTAGATCGTGTTTAAACATGACTAGGTTAAAGGCTGATTGTTAGCTTTCAAGAAATCAATTTTGAGAATGTACCACAAACTACCTACAAAAAGTGCAAGCAATAAAAGTTCACGAAAACTGATTTGCTAAAATGTTGCTCAATACAAACTCGGTCCTCGGACATACCTGGCGTGCGTGGGAAGATCTTAAATTAAGAAAATAGCTAGCCAGTACCAACGGCGTAAAGCTCAGTGAGATGGTCGTGCGGGTCTTAACAAAACGTTGCTATATTGACTACAAATTTAAAAAACGGGGTCACCGCGATTTTTGAGCTGACTGTCGTAGAGATTATAACGAACTTACCACAGAAGGTATAACGTAATTGCGGAAAGACAGGAGGTAATAACAAATAAAATAAAACGTTCCCTATTAAAGAAAAAAATAGTTAAGTTTATTATAAACATTGTAACACAGAATAAATCCCCCAGCTATACAAAAAGTATTGAAAATGTAATGGATGTCCCTCAAAATTAATAAAGGAGAAGGCTCTATATACAGAGTGTTTTAAGATTATATGAAAAAAAATAAAATTTGGATTCAGAGCACCAAAATAAGTGAAAAACTTCCTATAATGCTGTATCCGAAAACGCTTTGTTATATAGTTACAGTCCTTTAAAGATAAGGACCTAAATCCAGTATTTATAATTGTTCTCAAATTTTGAAACAGATACAAAACTTATATTTGGTAATTGTGACCAGCTAAGGAAATAACTTCTTACAAGTAATTTTTATTGTAAAACCAGCAAACGTGAAAAACAGAATACATAAGAAGAACGTATGAGATTATTAACAGTAACAAACGGTAACAATAAGAGTTTAAAGAATTTCTTCAAAAATATTTCCCGCAGTCCACAGGCAGGCGCTACATCTTGTAATCACTGAATGAATAGCCGATCGACACTGTTCGGGGTCACTTCTATACAAGCTTGGACAACTCTATTTCTTAATGTCTCGACGTTATCGTAGACTTTTTGCTTGATAGCACCCAATGCGAAAAAATCTAACGACGTTAGATTTAGCGACCATCAAGGCCAAGCAATTGGTCCTCCACGGCCGATCCATCCGTCCAAAGTGGTGTACATTTAGCCATTGTTGCGTGTTCCTAGCATAATGGGTAGGGCAGCCGTCTAGTTGCAGCTTTCGCGTCTAAGGTTCAAAGGAATGTTATCCAAGAAGTCATAGAAACCGTTATTTAAGAAGTCGACAAATCCATCCGCATTTAATCGAAGGGGAAGAAAATATGGTTCATTTAAATGAGAGTCCAGTATCCCCAACCACACATTGCGCTGAAATTTGAAAATTAAATCTAATATAAATTGAAAATTATTTTGACCCACTGCATGTGGATTTTTGAATGCCTAAATATGATAATTCTGCTGACTTAGGATGCCGATTCTTGTAAACATAGCTTCGTCTGTCCATATTATCTTTTCTAATAAGTGTGGGTGGTAGAACTGTTTACAATCTTTTCTGTTTCAACTTCTAATCTTGTGACTGAATTTTATGCAGTTTTTTTACTTTCCTTAGCATTTTACGTTCGATGATCAATTAATAGGTTTACAGATTGTTTTCAAGCCCTGTTTTCTACTCTATTTTCGGTTATACCTCATAGTTAAACGACTCCCTACTATAATATTTTCATAACTTTTCCATCATCATAGTGACTAATCATTAATTTGCGATATTATTAAACTGAACTGCGCAACACTCCTAACAAAATAAAGACAAACGTATATGCTCGAACCGTACAATGATGGCTAACTGATGGTCCCTTGACTATAATATCTGCTAAACCCCTTCTTGTTTTACGAAGAATACACTACCAACCGAACGTTTTCGGTGACAACTTTAGTAATTATTACTTCTTGAATGACGTCATTTTCGTATTCGTCAAAGGTAAGGTCGCTTTGATAGGCTTCAAAGCGTGAAGTGTACCTCCCTGTGTCTCACTTTTATAGAATTAAGATTCTATTCGATTGGTTTATGCGCAAGGATCCCGAAGAGACCTTATTAAAAAAAAATATGTGCACTGTACGAATATCAGTAACACGTAAAGTAACCAAAGCAGATAACGAAATCTAGTTTAGTTTATCATAATTACCGGGCCTGATTACATATAGGGTTGGCGTCAAAACAGGGAAAATCGACATTCGCCATTTTTGTAATTTTTAAATCGCCTAAGGTTAAAAAAATCGCGAAAGTTCAAAACGCCATAACTCCCTCATTTCACATCCGATCGCCGCGAATTTTGCTCCAAATTAAAGATCTCGTCATCAGGATTAAAACGAGTATACAAAGTGGCACTCTAGAACCAACCGCTTGGCCAAAATCGATATTTTCAGTTACGAAATTTACGGTTTTCCTGGCATAACTCGAGAAATAGGCATCCGAGAGCTTACCGCTTTGGACCAGTCGATTCAGCGCGTCAAAACACGTCGGACAGCATCTAGAGCCAGCTGGTTTCCAAGATACAGAGAGGTGTCGAAATCGAACATCATATTTCGGCGAAATTTTCGCGATTTTGAAAAATCTTCTATCTCGAATTTTTACTCAAAATCCAAGGTTTTCGGGGGCGCTAAAGAAGACTGTCTTAACGATTTTCTGCTGAAGATTCGGGATTTCGTTTTTTCGTACTTATAACCTGTCGACACTTTTTCGTAAATATCGCGAGAACCAAAGCAGATAGCGAACTCTAGTTTGGTTTATCGTAATCAGCGGTTCCTATTACATATAGGGTTGGCGTCAAAACAGGGAAAATCGACATTCGTCATTTTTGTAATTCTTAAATTTCATCGCCTGAGGTTAAAAAAAATCGCGAAAATTTCAAAACGCCATCCGATCGCCGCGAATGTTGTGCCAACTTAAAGATCTCGTCATGAGGATTAAAACAATTGTACAAAGTGATAGCCAACTGTTTGGCCGCTACGGCCACTCGAATTTTTGCAAAATCGACACAAAATTTAGAAAGAGAGAGCCTTGCAGTTTGGAACAGTCGATTCAGCGTGTCAAAACTTGTCGGATAGGTCACTTACAGCCAGCCCAGAGAGGCGTCGAAATCGAACATCATATTTCGGCGAACTTTTGGCTGACTCTACTGTAACTACTACGTAAATTTAGACTGCTGTTCGGATATGCATGAGAGAAATTTTATTTAAGAAAGTCTCAACATTTGTAGCTACATGAAATTAACATATTTTGCAGGTTATGTTTCATATTTGTCGTTTACTGAAAGTGTAGATGGACGGTAACTAAATCGTACTTACGTTCAAACACTACCAGCTTATGTAACCTAGAAATTTACTAAATCATCTTATAAATTCCGCTGATTTTGTAACATTTATTTGGGCCGACTTTCATGAAAAGATGTTTTTCGTAATTACACATTAATGCAATTACAAATTTTAATTAACTTTAAACTCGTAAAGCGTTATATTCCCACTATTTATCATATTAGTATTACTGTCTGAAAATATCTGTTGACAAACATATAATTTTTTATCTTATCTCATTTCGCAAAGTGTTCCGTGATTATCAAATGTGAAACCCAAGCCGTAACTCAATTACGATAGTTGGAGCTAATTTTCGAATAAACCTCGGCGTGTGTGCAACAGCGAGTTGATAACGACACGTGATATTCGTAACTGAGAATCTATTGGTAATTGTTAACACCGCATACATACACGATACATGTTCGCATAGTTAGAATGCATCCTGTTAATTGTCCGATGTAAACTGGTAATTCTATTAGGGAGCTTGTTGTATTCGAATCGAAGTCGGGGAGGGTTCAACAAAGCATTAAAAACTTTGGCCTCACATCTATTATGTGAACTGTCAGGACATTAATCATCTGTCTTCCCTACGCCGGTCCTTGGAGTAATTATTAAGTAATGTAACAAGTTTTTCAGTCAAGTTCGAGAGGAGGATGTTCTGATTCTAATGATGATTATTCCTCTTGGAATTAATGCATAGAAATAATTCACTTATTCTTATCGAAAGTAGATTTAATTATTGGCATTAAAGGAGTTAAAAATCAGGATATGCTTCAAAAATAATTGTTGAATATAATACAGGGTGTAAAAAGTATAGCTGCCATTTTTAAAATATACATTTTTTTAAATTAAATTAAATTTCTAAATAAATTTTACCGAGAAAAAGTATCGAGTATTTTTAATACGAAGTATATATGTCGGGATAGATATTCATTTCGGCTTATTAATGTTTATTGAATATAATGAACTAATAGGAAACGTTTATTAACTAGGTACTTACTGTTGTAACAACGAATATTGAAAATGTCCGCCGTTATTTTCAACAAAACCGCTGCTGCTACGACTCCAATTTTCTCGAACACAAAACAACAAATACAAAGAGACAAAATGTGTAACAATGGACTAAATCGACTAATTATGAATCGTAAATTACATACTGAACCGTTCTGCTCATACGAATATTATTGTGATGTCAATGGAGTAAATTAAATAACAAAACCCACAATAAAGATTTAAGTAAGATAGGTCGTGAACGGTGACAATATGAGAAAGTTTTTCATTATTTTATTTTTCACGGGAACAGTTAATTATACAGCAAATGTCCATTAGAGTTCTTTTTTTTTGTATTCTGTCTACATTCATTGTATAAAACTCAAAAACAGACATTATTATCAGATACAAAGTACCTTAAAGAACGAAGTTTTGTATTTTTTTACGCGGAAACTACTGATTTTTGCCATACATTTCATTAAGCTTTTTAAATTGTTTTCATAGATTCTATTTAGTTTCAAAGGTACACCAGTCATTCTTCTTACGTATTGTATAATTTGAAGCCGATAAAATTCTAATTCATTAGAATAATAATTTGTAAAAATTCAAGAATTCGTTGAACTTGCAGAGAATGGAATATACGAAGGTGGATCGGTAACTAGCAAGCTTGACGAAAGAGAGCGCCACTAAAAAACCTTATTTGTTTTTCAAGTTAGTAATTCTTTAAAATATAGCTGTCAAAATTAGCCTTCATTTTTAATGGAAGGCTTGTTATCTAAAAGAAAGTGAACTAACTGCTTTTTAGCTTACTTTGAAGCATGGAAATGGTGAAGTACTGATTAGTGATTATTCTAAAGAGCTAATACGAACTATGAAATCAAAGCTGAACTTCAGCCTGTTTACAGGGACCAACCTCTATCAACTGTAACTAAAAAACTATGGAAATTATGGAATTTGAGAATGTTCTAGATAGCTCCTCCAATACTCCTGCACTATTGTTCCACTTAAACCACCTGTCGTCTATACTTATCTTCTCATAACCTATTTTTACTTTCTTTCCATTTTTTCTTTCTTCTTTAGCTACCTCTCTTAAGGCCTTAGCTGCAATTCTCTCTTCCAGTGTCAAATCATTATTAATATATACTCTTCCGTCCCTTTTTTCTTTTAGATTTTTCTTATTTTGCATAACCTCTTTTTTATTTCGATAATTTCCCAGCTCCACCAGGCAGGTTTTCGGACTTAATTTGTGGGCTGACTTGACATCAACTTTCACCTTTACTTCATCTTCTAAAAAAATTCTCATGGTTTCACTTAATGTGTTTTCCTCGCTTACATCTACTTTTAACCCAGTTACTACAATATTATTACTCTTTTTTTCCTTCTCTAATCTCCTTACCCTTAGACTGACCTTTTCCATATCATTTCTAATTTCTTCATTTTCCTTTTTTAATTTTACATTATCCTTTTTTATGTTATCATTCTCTTTTTGCAACTTCCTTATTTCCTGCATTGCTTCACTCTGTTCCCTTCTCACTTCCTGCAATTCTGCCTTTACCTCCCTTATTTCCATGGTTACATTTTGGATCATCTGTATCACTTTATCTAGCTTATCCTCTTCTTTTTGATCTACTTTTTGGGGAGTTCGAATGGTTTTCTTACTTCTTTTCTCAATAGAACTTCTTTCTTCGTATTCCCTACTTCGTTTTCTCCTTAACTCATCTGTACTATAATCGTCACTATCCATTTCCTACTATTCCGTCTCCCCCCGTATATGCAACTTTGTTAGTATTTACCAACATCTCACCTCGCCGCGCAAAGAGGTCGCCCGCTTCCACAGCTCGAAAACGATATCTCTTATCGGCTCACTCACTGTTTTTTTTTTCCTTTCTGCCTTTTTCTGTCCTCCTTTTTCCCATTTTTTTTTTTTTTTTTTTTTTCTTTCTTTCCACAAACAATAACAAACTACACAAACATCCAACACCTGCACACAGACTATTACGCATCAACTTTATACTATATTTCTAACTAGTCGTGCTTTTTCTACTTACAATGACCTAATATTAGGTTTAATCATGAAGCCGACCAAACACGTTTATCTCTCCCGAAAGCGTACTACAGACAGAATTTGAGAATATGATGTTTATTTCCTTACTAAAAAATGCATTTAAAAAAAATCATTATCAAATATTTTCTGTATTTTATTTGTTGCGAAGGTTAAAAAAGATAGGTATTTTATTACGGATTATTAATCTAAGAGTTGAGACGAGTAATTTGATATATAATAACCATATTCTGGAATATTATAAGGGTAATTGAAAAGTTAAGCGAGGCCCATGTCATCGGGCTTTGAAATTATGGTACGTTTCGAATTTTAAGAAAATAAAGCTTGTAGTCATCAAGTTAAAACTTGTTTGGCGTAAATTAAGAATATGTATAGCTTGTTCGAACTAAAATGTAACGTAATTGAGAAGCTGAGCTAAAGGGAAATTTGTGAAAAAATAGTATAATTTTTAGAATTTTTTTTATACTACGAATTAGAATATCGAAGATGGCACCTAGGCGCCAAGGCATTTCATTTTTTCTGCACTTCAAGTCGTTTAGTAAAGCCAAATACCTATATAGTGTGAGTCCATAGTTATGGTCCCTTCAAAATAGGTCTACATTTTTGCTAATTTTGACGTTTCCTGAAGAGTAAATTGTGATATATACTGGAATATAACTGGCAGTATCCTTTTTAGGAGGCAAAAGTACACGCGGTTGCTAAATTATATAGAAATCGGTGACATGATGAAAATTTAAAATTTTTGAAGGGGTACCTTGTAATAACGCAATATAGTCATGTATATGCATAACACTCTCGGCAAGGCTACAACCTCGCTCTTTTTAATACAAACGGTAACGTGTTATATAAACACGACCGTACTCTGTGTATATTGCATACACAAGACTATATGTCAGGGTTTGTGTTATATTCTAGAAAGATTACAAGGATCTTCTCTAATATATATAGACAGTAATTTAAGTAAGAGATATGCACATTCACATATACAGTCATAGTAATAGTACTCGATGTAAATACTTTGTTAACCAGTTGTAAGTGTTAAATTAATTATAAGATGTTACCCAAACTTTGTGCGTATCATTTACTACGATAAGTCGCCCTAACCTGCTATCCAATGGGGCCGCCCAAACGGCCCACATTACGTGCCGATCCTACAGGCACATAGGACCTTATCACACAGGGCCCTACATTATTACATGGCGCCCTGCCACGAACTAACACAAACGGCGCACCTTATTACAACCTACCCTTGGGAAATTTTAAATTTTTGGTCGATTTGAGGAACATATCATATGTTAATGTTGAATTTTTTATAAACTAATTTGAGTATGTAGGAAGCGAATACGGCAAAAATTTCAACAGGGAATATGCCGGTTGGCAGATACGAATTTGTATAATATGGTGAACTGCTGGGTTTAGAAAGAAGTCATATCTGGGTCGTTTGGATAAAGATTAATTGATTAAGAAAATTATCAGACGTTATAGGAACCATGTGTATTGAAAGTTCAACCGCGAGAATTGGCTGGTTTGATTTTGAAAATTTTATCTGACATTATGGATTAAAATATCGAAGATTGGCACAAAGGGTCTCAGTGATTTTATCATTTTGCTAATGCAAGTCATTTAACAACGTTCAAGTCAAATATAGAGTGTGGGTTCATAGTTATGGTCTGTTGAAAATAGGTTTACATTTTTGTCAACTTTTGGTGTTAGCTGGAGGATAAACTCTGAATTACATAGGAACATAACTGGTGGTAGGATCGCTTTTAGGAGACAAAAGTATAAAGAAGTACTAAATTATAAAGAAAGCGGGGACGAAAATGAAAATTTTTGAAGGAAATTTTCGATTTTTGGTCGGTTTAGGGAACATGTCACATGTTAGTGTTGAATAAGGCGATTCTAATAAACTTGAACCAAAGTCTATCTTAACTTAATTGGTTAAAGCGACGGTCCGGCAAACCGTAGACTTTGGTTCAAGTCCTAACGTAGACAAAATTTTTCAAATAAATTTCATATGATTTGCGTTGTAATTTGTAGACAGCAATGTTTACATTTATATTTACCTCGAAAATTAATATATTAATTTGAAAATATTTTAAATAATATAAAAGCCGAAATCTCCAAGAATTTACCAAATGATATATTAAATGAACGGCTAAGGAATTATCTACATATATATATATATATATATATATATCAAAAATTCTTTAAATTCGGGTAAGCGGTCAATTAAAAAACTCCTTTATTAAATTACCCTATATTTCGCAACACTTTGTCGCTTCTTCAGGGGTAACTACAAGATTAATGAGAAAAATAACAACAAATAAATAAGAGTATAAAACAGTACTAAAAATACTTACAAAATGTAGAGTTATAAATAATAAAATTGACGTACAAAATAAAAATGATTAGATATAAAAAATAAAGTAACTATAGAAACAAGCCCTAAGAACTTTTAAAAAACATATATATGAAAAGTTAAAACATGAAAAATAAAAAATATAATGCAATATAAATTAAAACAGTATATGGACCAAATAACAAAACGATTTAAGATCGTCAACTAACAGTAAAACCCAGTATATTAAAATAAATTATACTAAGACCATTAGTATCAGATCTATAATTTATGTTATTTGTCTCCCTGTTGATGTGGACCATTTCTAAAAAGGTTCTTTTTTTATGGTTATTTTCAACGTTTAAGATTTTAACGTCAACAAAATTGAAAGTATGGTCACGATCAAGTGCATGGTCCACCAATGCACAAGATCTCTTACCAATACGGACATCACTTTTATGTTGAGTAATGCGCTGTTTTAGCCACTGTGATGTCTGACCTATATAAACGCCACAACAATCAGAACATGCTATCCTGTAGACAACGTGACTATTAAGAAAGAAAGGTGTTATGTCTTTTATCTTACTATACAACTTCTTCAAGGTATGGCTGTTGTATTTAGCAATTTTAATGTTATTAAATTGTTTAAAATGTGATACAATTGTATGAGTAAGACCGCCAATGTATGGGATTTTTTTGTAAATAACACTGTCTGCAGGAATGTCCTCAGTAGGGCCATCAAAAAAGTTTGAGCTAAATATTAAATTATTAAGAATATGCTTAGGATAGCCATTGTTGACGAAGATGTTGAAAAGTTCTTTAAGATTGTCATTTAAAAAGGTTTCATGACAAATATGTGATATTCGGTTTCTCATACCTATAATGGTGTTATACTTCTGATTGAGAGGATGATGAGAGTGATAATTAATGAACCGATCAGATGAAGTTGGTTTTCTATACCAATTCAAAATGATACAATTATTAACGTCACGAATTACTAAAACGTCCAAGAAGGGCACGCTATTGTTATTTTCTTTTTCCACAGTAAATTGTAAGTGTTTGTTGTAGCTATTAAAAATTTTAATGTTAGATCTATTTTTTCTTGTGGAACAGAGCAAACAATGTCATCAACATACTTGTACAAGAACGGTAATGGAAATGGTAACTTAGCTATCACACTCTCCAACAACTGATCCATAACTATCTGAGCTAAAATTGGACTGATGGGCGAACCCATAGGAGTTCCAAATATTTGACTATAGAATTTCCCATTAAACGAAAAATATGTGTTGTTAAATATAAAAGAGATTAACGACAAAAAATTTGATTTAGATAAGTCAGTGTGTGGATCGATTATGTGCCACTTACTAGTTATGACATCTGTCATTAGTTGTAAAGGTATATTCGTAAAAAGCGATATAACATCAAACGAAATCAACACAAAATTGTTGGGAAGTGTGAGACCTTGTATCTGATTAACAAATGAAAACGTGTCTTTGATATTGTATGTATTGTCTGTATCAAACGCGATCGTTAAAATTTTGCTAAGAAATTTTGAAAGGTTATATGTTATAGAATTTATGGAACAAATGATTGGTCGAACCGGAATGTCACACTTCCCAACAATTTTGTGTTGATTTCGTTTGATGTTATATCGCTTTTTACGAATATACCTTTACAACTAATGACAGATGTCATAACTAGTAAGTGGCACATAATCGATCCACACACTGACTTATCTAAATCAAATTTTTTGTCGTTAATCTCTTTTATATTTAACAACACATATTTTTCGTTTAATGGGAAATTCTATAGTCAAATATTTGGAACTCCTATGGGTTCGCCCATCAGTCCAATTTTAGCTCAGATAGTTATGGATCAGTTGTTGGAGAGTGTGATAGCTAAGTTACCATTTCCATTACCGTTCTTGTACAAGTATGTTGATGACATTGTTTGCTCTGTTCCACAAGAAAAAATAGATCTAACATTAAAAATTTTTAATAGCTACAACAAACACTTACAATTTACTGTGGAAAAAGAAAATAACAATAGCGTGCCCTTCTTGGACGTTTTAGTAATTCGTGACGTTAATAATTGTATCATTTTGAATTGGTATAGAAAACCAACTTCATCTGATCGGTTCATTAATTATCACTCTCATCATCCTCTCAATCAGAAGTATAACACCATTATAGGTATGAGAAACCGAATATCACATATTTGTCATGAAACCTTTTTAAATGACAATCTTAAAGAACTTTTCAACATCTTCGTCAACAATGGCTATCCTAAGCATATTCTTAATAATTTAATATTTAGCTCAAACTTTTTTGATGGCCCTACTGAGGACATTCCTGCAGACAGTGTGATTTACAAAAAAATCCCATACATTGGCGGTCTTACTCATACAATTGTATCACATTTTAAACAATTTAATAACATTAAAATTGCTAAATACAACAGCCATACCTTGAAGAAGTTGTATAGTAAGATAAAAGACATAACACCTTTCTTTCTTAATAGTCACGTTGTCTACAGGATAGCATGTTCTGATTGTTGTGGCGTTTATATAGGTCAGACATCACAGTGGCTAAAACAGCGCATTACTCAACATAAAAGTGATGTCCGTATTGGTAAGAGATCTTGTGCATTGGTGGACCATGCACTTGATCGTGACCATACTTTCAATTTTGTTGACGTTAAAATCTTAAACGTTGAAAATAACCATAAAAAAAGAACCTTTTTAGAAATGGTCCACATCAACAGGGAGACAAATAACATAAATTATAGATCTGATACTAATGGTCTTAGTATAATTTATTTTAATATACTGGGTTTTACTGTTAGTTGACGATCTTAAATCGTTTTGTTATTTGGTCCATATACTGTTTTAATTTATATTGCATTATATTTTTTATTTTTCATGTTTTAACTTTTCATATATATGTTTTTTAAAAGTTCTTAGGGCTGTTTCTATAGTTACTTTATTTTTTATATCTAATCATTTTTATTTTGTACGTCAATTTTATTATTTTTAACTCTACATTTTGTAAGTATTTTTAGTACTGTTTTATACTCTTATTTATTTGTTGTTATTTTTCTCATTAATCTTGTAGTTACCCCAGAAGAAGCGACAAAGTGTTGCGAAATATAGGGTAATTTAATAAAGGAGTTTTTTAATTGACCGCTTACCCGAATTTAAAGAATTTTTGATAATATATCACGGTCGATCATTTCTTTTCAATTATTTATATATATATATATATAAGGTAAACTTAATTAGTCGGCGATTAAAGGTCTGGTTATTACTTCAAAGTGTATATATTTAAAATAATCCTACATGTTTCGGCAATGATGCCTTTGTCAAGGATATAAAAAATATAAATGCATTATATTTTTTATATCCTTGACAAAGGCATCATTGCCGAAACATGTAGGATTATTTTAAATATATACACTTTGAAGTAATAACCAGACCTTTAATCGCCGACTAATTAAGTTTACCTTATCATACCAAGGTCACGAAAATACTATATATATATATATATATATATATATATACATATATGGAATCTTGGGATAAATAACAGAAGAGTGAGACGGTTATGTTACATAAAGGAACTAAACAGCCAATATAAGATGACTTATGGCAAGTACGTACGGCCCATTTGGAAAATATACGGCCTCCAGTAAAACTCACGACTCGCTAGGGATAATAAATGTTGGCAGACTTATATTATAACACCCCAATAAATAAACTGGTTATTCTATTATGAACGGTAGCGGGAAGAGAGTCAGCGAATGTTCAACTTCACCGAGCAGCTTCCGTACAACTTTTGAGTTACTATTGGAAAAGAGAAATATTACTTATTCTCAACAACTGTAATATGGGAATATATTTTTAAAGAGTGTACACTTATCCAGAGAAAAAAAGGTGGGAATATTAAAAATTAAATTTTATATTTTTGCACTATAGGTTGTGAAAAATCAATTTAAGGTAAGGTGGAATCGTGTTTAAAGGCGTGATAGCGTGGATGTAATAATTTTGTACAAATAATTAGGAAAATATAATTAATAATTATAAAATGTTGATT
This sequence comes from Melolontha melolontha, assembly GCA_935421215.2. Taxonomy (NCBI): domain Eukaryota; kingdom Metazoa; phylum Arthropoda; class Insecta; order Coleoptera; family Scarabaeidae; genus Melolontha; species Melolontha melolontha. Next base: position 134,281,717 of record OW285240.1, on the reverse strand, counting down.
TTCTATGTTCTCGTTCAAAATTATTATTTTTTCACTATTGTTTTATTCGCGTTGGACATATTGCCAATGTTAAACAACGCTTAAGTTATTTAATTTTATCGATAGGCCGTTTTAGAAAGTAAAGAGAAACAAAGGTTCCGGAACAGGTCCTTGAGGAACACCGTCTTCTACACCTTCCTACTTTGATATTATTTGTTTTCCTGTTTCTATTTGTTTTTGCTATTTAAGTAAGATTCAATACAATTATTTTTTAACATTTCAAATCTTATTATTTCCACTTCTGGCAATATTTGACGATTTTCTTTTAAGTCAGTATTTTTGCCACCAAATTTAAATGCTGAACAATTTTTATTTTTTTTACAAAATGATTTTGTAAATTTACTTGGCGAAGTGCCCCTAGCTATTCGTGAAAATATATGGTTTCAACTTGAGGATGCTCCACCTCATTGTGGCCGTAATATTCGGGACCATTTAAATCAGACTTTTCCTAGTCACCGGATTGGTCGTCGACAGGGTGCGCTCCTATTCACTATAGTCTATTTTTAAACTAAGAGGAGCGTTTTAAATTAATCGCGCCAAAATTACTATGCGTGATTGGTTGCTTCAGAGGTAGGATTACGTTATGCAAAAATTGCGTGTTGACCTATCTCTCTCGAATCTAAAAGCAGTCACCCATCCACATACCGACCCCGGCCGATGCTGTTTGACTTCGGTGATCGGACGAGAACTGGTCTTTTCGGCATGCTATGGTGGTTGCCAATTGATTTTATTTCTACTGGTAATATTAACTAAACTTTCAAACAATTTTATATTCAGAATGTCATTGATTTGGTAACTTTTACAGTGTAAATGTGGCTTTTCCATTTACTCCTCTTAGTTTAAAAATAGACTATAGCCACCTCGTTTCCCCACCTCAATTTGCTGGACTTCAGTGTTTGAGGATTTATAAAAGCTTTTGTCTATATGGTCCAAATGAATCTCATTTATTGAATCAAGTAAGGGATCGAATCTCCAAAAAGATATAAAATCTCTTACCACAACTAATAATAATCGTATACGCAATACGTATTTCGACAACTAAGTTGCCATCATCAGTAGGTAAAAACCACCAATCAAAGTGTTGAATATGGGACACAATAAAGGTAAATTTTACCTACTGCTGATGACAACTTAGTTGTCGAAATACGTATTTAGGATACGATTATTAATTGTTGCAAGGGGTTTTATACATTTTTTGAGTTTTTACTTAACCACAGTCTCCAAAAAAAGACTTTTCACAAGTGATTGAATCGCAAAAGGTGCAAAGGAGTTGATTGAAACCAAATATTTTCCAAAATATTCGGTTTTCAATTATGAAAAGAGCGAGAATTCGCGAAGGCGGTGAACGCATAGTTTCTTTATAGTAACGTTTAAAGTGTTTAACTAGTTCCTTGTTCTTAAAATTAATTGTTAATTTATGCTATGGATTTTATAAAATAAATAAAATTGTTAAAAATATCGCAATATAGAGTCAAAAAAAAATAAAAATATTTAAAACTCTCCGGAGATATGTATTTATAAATATACTTTTAAAAAAGTTAATTTTGACACCCTGTATATTGAAAAAAAAGCGTACAAACAGAAAGTGACATAAGAAAAGACCCATTATTTTAGCACAAAGAATATATGGTTAACGTATTGACCCACATTTTTGTGACACCCTGTATTTCCATCCGGATATCTTCTATTGAACCGAAACCATAGATAACAAGTGTTCATTTGATAAGTCAATCTAGGTTACTTTGAAATTTTGATAGAATAAGTCGCAAATATATTAGTATGTGTTTCTTGTTCCGTAAACGTAAATCCAAATGACATTTGATAATGTCAATCACAAATATCAGTTAATGCATGAAATAATCGTGCGTCGATTCTGGTTTAAATAAATTGCTTCTCAGTTTTAAAATGGCTTTCACTTTAGAACATAAATTTCTTTAGTCCAGGCTTATTTTCGAAGTGGTAATAAAATTGATTGTTTATGGGTTTATTCAGTTCAAGATTGCATGGTAGAATTTCAAGTTGAGTTTCCACATTTTGTAATAGATTATATACAATTTAAGAATACTTTGGATAGAACTTTAAAACTTTTTTCTGAAAGTGGTAGTCTCTTAAGAAAATCAGGCAGCGGAGCAGTTAAGAAACGTACACCTCAAGTTGTTAATCGTGTTGAAGAAATAATGGAAAATGAACCACAAACATCTCTTCGACATTTGAGTCAACAAATAAACCTTTCTGTTGGTACAACTCACAAGTTATTAAAAAAATATGTGCAACTTTATCCATACCGTGTCACAGCAGTACAAGAATTGTTGGAAATTGATTACCCACGTAGACTACAGTTTTGTAATTGGTTTGTAAATATGAACAATAATGGAGAACATTCGCAAAGAGTCATCTTTACTGATGAAGCATGGTTTTATAAAACGGGATACCTAAATTCACAAAATACAAGAATTTGGAGTAGTGAAAATCCACATGTAATTAATGAAGAATCGCTACATCCAGTGAAAATTGGTGTTTCGGCAGCGATAAGCCAAAGGCGAATCATTGGACAAATATTTTTTCAGGGAACGTTAACTGCTCAAAGGTACAGTACGGAAATTTTACAACTATTTGTCAATCAGTTGCATGATGATGAACTTCAAAATGCATATTTCCAACAAGAAGGAGCACCTTGTCACTGTACTGCAGAATCTTTGGATTATTTAAGAGAATTTTTTGATGAGCGTATAATTAGTCGATTTAACACCTTGCGACTTCTTTTTGTGGCCTTATCTAAAAAATAACATATTTCGAAAGCCTATATTGAATTTGAATGATATGCTACAGAGAATCGAACAGAAATGCATGGAAATTAATAACAATCCAGTAATGTTGCAGAATATCATCAGAAATTTTGAACGGAGGATTTTAAAGTGCATTGATCTTGAAGGGCAACATTTTCAACATTTGTTATAGTTTTCAATAAATACCTATTATTTGTTATTTATTTGTATGTATGAAACTGTCAAAATATACGACTTCGTAGGTTAAGTAGTAAATTTTAATTTACGACATACTTCAAAATGTTCTCAGTAAATCACATGCTACTAGATTGACTTTTCAAATGAACACTTGTTACTTTGGAAATTTTGACGTGATACGCAAAAATTAATATGTTTTTTTAATTCAGCACACCCGAATTAGTAAAAAACAAGTCTCGATTAGAAGTCAGCAAAATTCGTGTTGTGGAGTGTTATCAAGAAAAAAGTTAATAATTTCTTAACAATTTAATGGGTCAACTATTATTAGAATATTCTTTCATAAAACTTTTTGATCAAAATTCAAATTAGGACTTTAGAATTAACATTAATTCTATAATTAAAATTCATCCCCATTACAAGAAATTAGTAGCTAATCTTATATTCCTTTGTTAAAAGCAAAGAGCAAATATTTTTCAAATTCAATATTTACCTCAACAAAATCAATCTAAAGAAGACATTAAGCGACAATATTCGATATACTCTGTTAATCTCCCACTGATAAAACAACAAATTCTACTTTAGTCAAAGATTAAAGAGATTTTTCCATTCTAACGCTGTCACAAAACGATACCATTTAGAACCGAGCGTGATTTACGACAGTCCATGTGTCCCTCATTCTACGCAACAACCGGTAAGGTACCACATTATCGTTGTTTGCTGCGTACTGTGTGGAAAGTGAATAATGACCGTCGTCTTTGACAATTGATTACTTCGGTCTGTTGAACAAGCATAGAATTCCTATTATGCGGAGGTCTCTTCGTAAAGCGAGACCTGTCCTAATATATCATCGCCAAACAAACGCAAACGCCCGGCCATCGGCCATGGTCAACTGAGAATGATGTATTTTTGCATTCGTTACGCGGCACGGTACTGCCGTAGGGGCCGGTTTTTTTTTTCAGAAAAGAAGACCAAGAGAGTGACAAGATGACCAGACATTAGTAGAGCGACGGCCATTGAACAGCTGCACATTATAACGTATTGTATATCTGTAAGCATAAAATATATGTATAAAATACACATACAAAGCTTCTGTGTGGTGAGATATGTTGCCATTAATTTCTGTCAAATTTTCTTCCCTTCTACCTCCGGAAGCATTAACTTTTGTAGTCAGAAAGTTAAGGTTAGTATAAAAAATATTTTTTATATCCTTGACAAAGGCATCATTGCCGAAACATGTAGGGTTGCTTTAAATATATATACTTTGAAGTAATAAACCAGACCTTTAATCGCCGACTTATTAAGTTTACTATATACACAATATACACATATATATATATATATATATATATATATATATATATATATAGACATGTAACAAACGCACAGCTGGATTTTGTCAACACTCCGATCATTGATGCCATAATAAAGTCCCTTAAAAAGTCATAAATAGTGGTGGAAGTGTACTTTCTAATTTAGTTTTTAAAAATAACTCTTTGATAATGCCTGAAAAGGCGAAACATATGTTAGAGATTAAATTAAATATATTTTGTGAAACAAAACATACCGAGTGTTTTCTTTAGTAAATTATTTATTATTTAATAAATTATATATATAAGTGTTTAGATAATTTCTTAGCCGTTCATTAAATATAACATTTGATAAATTATTGGAGTTTTTCGGCTTTTTTTATATGAAATATTTACAAATATTAAATTAGAATGTATGTAATTGCAGAGTAAGTGGGGATGTAAACATTGCTGTCTACAAATTACAAAGCAAACCATACGAAATTTTTTTATTTGAAAAATATGGTCTACGTTGGGACTCGAACCCAAGTCTACAGCTATCCGGGCTGTCGCCTTTACCACTAGGCCACAATAGACCCAGGTTCAAGCCATATAGAAATGCATTATAAAGTAACAGTGTTAATGAATCAGATGTCAGTTATTGAATGTAGATGTCAAGCTGAAAGCAGAAGTCAGTTTTGAAAGCTCATGTCAGTTTTGATAGCAGATGTCAGTTAGTGAAAGCAAATGTCAGTTATTGAAAGCAGATGTCTGTTTTGAAAGCAGGTGTCAGTTATGAAAGCAAACGTCAGATTAGAAAGCAGATGCCTATTTTGACATTAGATGTGAGTTACTGAAAGTAGATGTCAGTATTTTGAGAGCAGATGTCAGATTTGAATGTTTGAAAATGCTAATTATTAGGTACTTCATATATAAAAAAAAGTCGAAAAACTCCAATAATTTATCAAATGTTATATTTAATGAACGGCTAAGAAATTATCTAAACACTCATATAGCTATGGAGTAATAATGTGCGTTGAGGGACCGGTACCTCAACGCACAGTCTCACCACCACCCAGCTCAGTTGCAAGCAGTAGTGAAGAGCCTAGTAACAAGATCACAGAGATTATCAGATGAAGACAACGTCATTCAAGAAATGAATAAACTCCACATTGCACTCCAGCAGAATGGCTTTAGCAAACGGACAATCAACAAAACATTAAAACCTAAACGAGCCACACCACAAGAGAAAAAAGAAGAATCAATAGCCTACCCTACTTACCCTATGTCAAAGGTACCACCGACAGAATATCGAGAATCCTACGAAGACACAACATTGAAACCACATTCAAGGCAGACAGAAAAATCAGCACAGTCCTTCGGAATCCAAAAACAAGAATACCTTTAGAAAACCAGGGAGTATATGAAATTCCATGCCTTAATTGTGAGAAGACGTACATCGGCCAAACAAACAGAAGGGTAAACGTAAGAAGAGACGAACACCAAAACTCCGTAAGAAAAGACGAGAAAACTTCATCTTTGGCTCAGCATGTAAAGGAAACGTCCCACACGATAGACTTCAACAATACCAAATTATTGGCGAACGTAGAACATATGAAAACCAGAATTATCAGGTAAGCTATCGAAATTGAGAAACGTCCGGACAATTTGAATTCGCGAGATGATACCCAGAGGCTACCAACAGCATGGAAACCAGTATTAAGCAAAGAAGTTGTCAACAAGAAATAACAAACAAAAACACCGCAACCCAGCCAGCCCACTCCAGCGACAGGCCCAACGACACGGAGTCGCGTACATACTCAACCAAGTGTAACCAACCAGAACGCTAAGCAGGTATATAACAACCATCTTAAACTCGACTACGTCAGTTTACGAGTAACCAGAAGCAGAAGCAGACAGTTATCGCAGACCTGAAGATGGCAAATGTGGTTTTGCCGAAACGTCGTCCAGAAACCAGCACCGGTCTTTACAAAGACCAAACAATGGAAACGCGGAAGAAAATCCGGAATCCAGTTACAACACATACTACTACCCGCGGAAACCTGAAAGAAAACATATATATATATATATATATATATATACAGGGTGATTCTTAATATATGCGACAAACTTTAGGAGCTGATTCCTGGGGTTATTTTGATCATAAAAGTTCATAAGAACATATGTCCAAAACCGCTTAGTTCAGAAGTTATACAATGTTTAATAGAAAGTTAAAATAGTAAATGGTTTTATTATAAATTAACAAAATAATTAGTAAAACAAAATTAACTTATAGTAACTGTTGAAAATGACCGCCCCCAACTGCACTACAAGCTGCTATCCTCCGTCGTATTGACTGGCGAGTCCGTTCGAAAATACCAGGGGTATTTCGAATTGTTTCAAAAGCTGCTATAATACGATTTCTTAGTTCATCGACATTTTCCATGGGAGTCGTGTAAACTAATGATTTAAGGTGGCCCCAGAGAAAAAAGTCCAATGAATTTAAGTCTGGAGACCGAGGAGGCCACGGTTGTGGACCTCCCCGTCCTATCCACCGATTTGGATACGTACTGTCCAGAAACTCGCGAGCAAGTAAACTAAAATGCGCTGGAGCACCGTCATGCATAAAATACATTTGTAATCTTAACTGCAACGGAACTTCTTCCAGCAGTAGTGGTAACTCCTCTTCAAGAAAATTGCGGTATACCTCGCCATTTAACCGCATCGGTAAAAAATGTGAACCTAACAAGTGATCTGCAACAATTCCGGCCCACACATTTAGAGAGAATGATGACGGGCATTCATTATTTCTCGCGGATTTTCTTCGGCCCATATGTGATTATTATGAAAATTAATAATCGCGTTTCTAGAGAAAGTAGCCTCGTCGGCGAAGAATATTTGAGCCAAATGGTTAGGATTTTGTACGACTTCGTGTTGCATCCATTGACAAAAAGCTAATCTTTGTGGAAAATCTGCTGGCAATAGAGCCTGCACCCGTTGAATGTGATATAGATACAACAGTTGATCTTTCAATATTCTCCAAACTGTGGCCTGACTAATGTTTAAATCAAACCCAATTTTTCTGGTGCTTGTTGTCGGATGTTCCTCAATTTCATTTAATACCATTTCTTCAACTTGTGGCGTTCTCACTGTAGATGGGGGCCCGCTATCAGTCGTCCGTTTTTTAAAACTTCCCGTTTCACTAATACTTTGATGAAGACGGGCAAACATGGAATGATGCGGTATGATACGGTTCGGGTATCGTTCTGCATAAAGACGTCTAGCAGCACGCGCATTTCCATTGGCAAGACCGTAAACGAAATGCATATCACACATCTCAGCATTCGTATAATTCATTTTAGAAAACAGAAACTGGCAATAAACTGAATGAATACTCTGATACTATTAACAAATATTGAAATAACAAATAAACAATTCGTAAATACCGTACATAATCACAACACGTGCTTCTTGAGCAACTGATTAGCATCGACAACGCGACCACTACGCATATTAGAGAAACAGGCACAGACTTGTTTCCGAGCTTGTATTACAGTTGGAAGCGGTCATTTTCAACATTTACTATAAGTTAATTTTGTTTTACTAATTATTTTGTTAATTTATAATAAAACCATTTATTATTTTAACTTTCTATTAAACATTATATAACTTCTGAACTAAGCGGTTTTGGACATATGTTCTTATGAACTTTTATGATCAAAAGAACCCCAGGAATCAGCTCCTAAAGTTTGTCGCATATATTAAGAATCACCCTGTATATATATTATATATATATTTAGTGTTAATAAGAATTAAAATTTATTTATTATTTATTTTATTGGCCGTGTCCTAATATTAAAATAATAGACTTTTTCTTGGTTTAGCGACCTTTAATGAATTTCAGTTTTTTACTACGACGTTTCGACTTTTTTATTATTAAGACTTTTTCAAGTGATTAGAACAATTTATTTCGTGTCAAGACACATATTTTGTGTAATATGTATGGCCAGATATGTCGAACCTTTTTATAGGGTCGAACTGCCTTTCTCGGAATATTTAGTGTAACACAGTTACACTTTACTTATAACTAGAGCTGAGGATGTTTGCGGTACGGCAGGACCGTATGTAGTGCATCCCCACATTTAACTATTTATCTAAATATTCTCTGAAATGATTTGCCGGATCTCATAAATTAATAGAGTGATATTTTAGTATGCACTGGATATTGTTATTATACAAAATCATAATAGCCATTTGTATTTATGGATCATAAATAATAATACGCATGTATTTGTATTTGGTTGTGAATTCAATTTAAACTTAAAACGAATCGTAATATTTTAACGACAAGCCGTCCTTACAATACATGCATTCGAGACAAAGTGTGCAACTCTACGAATAACTTCCATAATTGATCGAAAATGGACATTTTGGAGCTGAAGTAAAGCCCCTATTCTTAGAAAATTTTATTACTGTCGTTAAGAACTATTATTATAAACAACAAAGGCCTTTTATTAGTGTTGAAGTTTTAGTTTCATTGAATTTCCATGTTGTAAGTAGTCAATTGTAAAGTGTTCATTCACAATATTCTAAAACAAGGTGTAAATTTAACTAAAATCCAGAAAAACACATTCTGATAATATATTACTAGATTAGAAGCTGTGTTTATTACTATTTATTATATTATTTTTATAACCAAATGCAATAAAAGCTACGAAAACAAAAGAAACCTCGATTTATTAAAATCTTGTCACACAGCCTTTCAAAGCCTGGCAGCACATATTTTGCATATATTTTATATATACTACCTACTTGAACTAGGTGAATGAAGTTAGAAGTTATAAGTTATAACTTCAACACTAATAAAAGGCCTTTGTTGTTTATAATAATAGTTCTTAACGACAGTAATAAAATTTTCTAAGAATAGGGGCTTTACTTCAGCTCCAAAATGTCCATTTTCGATCAATTATGGAAGTTATTCGTAGAGTTGCACACTTTGTCTCGAATGCATGTATTGTAAGGACGGCTTGTCGTTAAAATATTACGATTCGTTTTAAGTTTAAATTGAATTCACAACCAAATACAAATACATGCGTATTATTATTTATGATCCATAAATACAAATGGCTATTATGATTTTGTATAATAACAATATCCAGTGCATACTAAAATATCACTCTATTAATTTATGAGATCCGGCAAATCATTTCAGAGAATATTTAGATAAATAGTTAAATGTGGGGATGCACTACATACGGTCCTGCCGTACCGCAAACATCCTCAGCTCTACTTATAACTTATATCTAAGACAATTCATTCAACTTAATTCTCTTTTAGAATTAAAACTTTATAACTATATATAGTATATTTCTTAAAAATTAATAGCTTTTGAGTTGAATAAAAATGCTAGGAACTTATGCATGCTATCTGATATATGCATTTAGAGTTTAACAATTCATGTTACAGTTGAGATTACATAATACATCTTGAAATTTCGTTGTGTTAAGATGACAGTACGTTACTTACAATAAATTCGTGTAAAACTTCTCGTTCACTCAGTTCGTTTTCTTTATCTTTTCTCATTCGACAAATCGATCTAATCGTCCAGTCAGGTTCTCCAAAGGCGACTTTTCACGCACACACTGAGAAAGCACTTTCCTCCAATCTCCAGAATAGAGGCGGCAGTACATCGGATTGAAAGACTCGCCGATAGAGGACACATAAATCACCCACACAACCGGACCTATTCAATGGATTCGGCCGCAACCGGAGTATATGTGTTAGTATGTGCGGATATCGAGGAAGGATTCGACATCCCTGCTAGGATAGCACTCCAGGGAACACTCGTGTAATTCCCGTTGCTACTATGCACTTTCTAGACATTTGCCCTAGCCGTACACTACTTCTTTTATCACGCCGGGAGACCTACGAACTAGACATAAAACTGAGACCTGAACATTTCAATCACATGGGAAAGTGTTTCAAATAGATGAATGCTTTTATTCAAATTAAAGTGGTGAATTCTATTTTTAGGAATGAACGAATGTAATTTAATTTTATTCGGATAATAATAGTGGAGATTTGAGAATTGTTGCATTATATTTTCAAAGACATGTGATTAATTCAATAATTAATGAAGCGAGGAGTAATTTGAAAGAAAGGAAAAAGGCTAACATGTTGGAATAATATCGACATTTTTTTAAATAGAAAGCAGATACAAGGATATAATTAATAATCGAATCCTAAATATATATTTCGACAAATAAGTGCCCCAAGTGCACTTCGATTAGTGCTTTTACCTAATAATCATCATCAGCAGGTAAAAGCACTAATCGAAGTGCTAAATATGGGGCGCAGTAAAGCTAATACACAGTTTCACAAAGCGTCCACGTATAGATTGACTTAAAACAAATATTCAGACTAAAATTAAGTCAAATTACCTCTCTTAAGAAAACGGCAGCACCATGTGTTTATTCTCATGCGCTCAACTTTTTCTACCGCTTTTCTAAGAATGAAAAAAGACGACTGTATGGGATAGGACCATTGTCCGAGTTAAACGTATTAAATTTGTTTTTAACGATATGCTTTCGTATGCGGCGAGATCTCTGGGGTTGTTGATCTTTTTGACAAGCTTTAACCTTTTTACCGATGCGTTATAATCCACGTCTAAAGCATGGTTTCCAACGGTCGATTTTTCTGGTCTATTATATTTAATATGTACCAAAGGCAGTCGTTTTTCTTTTAATTTTTCACTCAGCTGGTCCAACAACGACGCGTAGTACTCGCCTGTAATTGTTTTGCCATTTTGCAGATAATCTATGAAGATAAGGTGACCAACTATTTTTTGTTCAAAAAGAGTACACTTTGCAAGTATTTCATAGGTGAAGAAAAAAGAAGAAACAACGATAAAAAAGTATTTTTAATAATATAAAAAATATTATTAAAAATGGGGTGTGAAGAACACAATACAAGTTCTTTTATGTATTTTTGAATGTATCTTCTCCAAAGACGTAGATACGTATTTCACATTTCTACATGATTGTCAATACGCCCCTGTTAGAGAAGACACATTCAAACAAACATAACTACGTTACTATCTAGCTGAAATTATTCAGACAGAGCGTGAAGGAATATTCAGCGCTGTCTGCATAACAAGAGCCGAAGCAGACGTGTTTTCTATAGTCGGTAACAACCGTATCTATAGAAAACTGTATTCTCGTGTCTTCACTACTTGTTCGGCGTGAACCGAATGTATATAACAACATAATTTGAAACATACTTGAGTGGGTACAACCCACCAATTTTGTATAATACAAAAGTATTTTTAATAATATAAAAAATATTATTAAAAATGGGGTGTGAAGAACACAATACAAGTTCTTTTATGTATTTTTGAATGTATCTTCTCCAAAGACGTAGATACGTATTTCACATTTCTACATGATTGTCAATACGCCCCTGTTGGAGAAGACACATTCAAACAAACATAACTACGTTACTATCTAGCTGAAATTATTCAGACAGAGCGTGAAGGAATATTCAGCGCTGTCTGCATAACAAGAGCCGAAGAGAAGATATATTCAAAAATACATAAAAGAACTTGTATTGTGTTCTTCACACCCCATTTTTAATAATATTTTTTATATTATTAAAAATACTTTTGTATTATACAAAATTGGTGGGTTGTACCCACTCAAGTATGTTTCAAATTATGTTGTTATATACATTCGGTTCACGCCGAACAAGTAGTGAAGACACGAGAATACAGTTTTCTATAGATACGGTTGTTACCGACTATAGAAAACACGTCTGCTTCGGCTCTTGTTATGCAGACAGCGCTGAATATTCCTTCACGCTCTGTCTGAATAATTTCAGCTAGATAGTAACGTAGTTATGTTTGTTTGAATGTGTCTTCTCCAACAGGGGCGTATTGACAATCATGTAGAAATGTGAAATACGTATCTACGTCTTTGGAGAAGATACATTCAAAAATACATAAAAGAACTTGTATTGTGTTCTTCACACCCCATTTTTAATAATATTTTTTATATTATTAAAAATACTTTTGTATTATACAAAATTGGTGGGTTGTACCCACTCAAGTATGTTTCAAATTATGTTGTTAACGATAAAAACTTTATTTTCTTTTAAAAACATATTTTTCTTCGGAGTGGATTTTTTTTGCTAAATGAGGATGTTCGTCTAATAATGTAGCCACATCCGAACAACTTTCATTTTGCATATTAAATTTGACTGTTAAGACGGCAGATAATGTTTTTACAGAAAGTTGCGACTTCTCACTGCTACAATAATCATTCCCTAGTGAAAATACCCTTTCAACAGCAGCATTAGTGCCTGGACAACATAAGGAAATTTCTATTAAAACTTTTAAATTTTCATGTGGGATATGTTCTACTCTAAAATCCCGAAAGATTTCTACCCATCTTTTGTCAAGTTCTATTTTCTCATCGTTCCATTTCTTCAATTTTTCTTCATTTAAATATAAATTTACTCTTCGAATTTCTTCAAAGAGAAAATTGTAATTAATAACAATATCTTTTACATCCTTCATTACAAATTCGACTGCTGAAGAAACTTATTTCTAATCAATTTTACTATTTAGGAGGGTCCATTTGAAACAATTTAATGCTCTAAAGTTCACTATCCATTCTTCGAAATATTCATAGAAAATTTTATAAAAATTTTTAACTTCTTTTAAAAATTCATTTTTTATTCCGGGATTGGAATCTTCCAAAACGGTCAGTTTATTCTTTAGAATTAGTGGTAAAAATCCATCATTAAATCTTGATTTACATTGCAGTATGAAATCGTTTAATATAATACAAACTTCTGCTGCTGAAATTTTATCTCCTTCAATTTGTAGAGTAATTTTATGAAACAACGACGCCTGACTGTGAATAAAATAAAGCATAGGTTCTGACATATCGTTTTGCAAGAATTTCTTCAAAATTGTAGGACATTTGTCAAGGCTTAAAAAATATGAACGTAGTGGATCATGTAACTGCAAAACGCGTTCTAATGCTGGAGTTAAAGCAAGCCATCTGACTTTGGAATAACCAAGCAGTTTTTTGTATTGAACACCAGCCTCTTCACAAAATTCTTTCAAACTTGCTACCCGTACTGTAAACCGATTGAAATATAAATATATATTTGTAATAATTACTTCCACATCTATTGACATTGAACTTGATGCTGTATTGATGGCATTTGATATAATGTGAGCATTACAACCAATTCCCAAGATATTTCGTTTCAGAAGATCTTGTAATTTTGTGTACACATTATTGACACCTTTACGGGTGCGTCCTCCAAAATTAGTATTTGTGTTATCAGCCGAGAGCGCCAAAATTTTCTTATTCAAATTGTTGTCTGTTATAACTCGAAATAAGTGATTAGACAAAATGTCTGATGTTTCCCCTTCGATTGATTCCAAATTTAAAATCTTAATTTGAATACCGTTCTTAATATCGAAATACCTTACTAAAATTGGATAAAGTTTGATTTCATTGTGATTCGATGCGTCTGATAGAATAGATATATATGATACAGAATTCAGATTTTCTGATAGCATTTTCTTGCAGTATTCATTAAATACGCTGGTTACGGCTGGTTACGATAGACTCACATTTTGTTCGCGCACAAGAAAATTTTTCGTCACAAAATTTTTTTAATAATTTAGTAGTGCAGCCCATGCTGCGAAAACTTTGATTATAGTTTATTGTGTGAAAAGCGAAAGTACCCTCCATAACTGCCAATTTTTTTTCATTAGTTCCAAAAGTATTCCCTTTAAAAAATGTTGTCAGTTTGGATGTTGACGCTGCTGTGTCATGAGACGTTTTATGTACTTTAGTTTCAATGTCTGCCGTTATTGCACTACGTCCATGAATTGCAATAGAAAATTCCCTATTGCAGATTGTGCATTTAACCAAGGAGTCATCATTTCGATTTTTAACTACAATGAACGGAAACTCTTTTTTTAAATTTTCGTTTAAACGATTTTTCCTTCTTTTGTTATCGCTCATATTTGAATTAATAATCTAAAAATTATATTAGTAATATATTTTTTATTTTGATTTTAAATAAATATTATAATCTGATATTATTTAAGTAAAATGAAAATGAAACTATAATATTAATACTTACATGCAACTTCACCTTCAATAGATAAATAAAATAAAATTTTATTTTATTTTGTACACCTCAAATCTTGTTAACTTGAACAAAAAGTACGAAATTGTTGGTTTTCTCTAACCTTAAATTAATTAAACAGAAAGGGAATTCCCATAAAACTTTGCCGTACATACTACGCATGCGTCAAGACCGTCAAGCATGCCGTACATACTGCACATCAAAGATCAGCCTGGGGATTACGTACACAAATATTGGAGAGATAGATATATCCATCTCTTTTCACAAATGTAATTTTGACGTTGTTAGAAAAAGAGGTCTGTAGTATCTATCTATCTCTCCAGGTACATAATACGGCCTCTCAATTGTGCCAGAAACGGCAGCCATATGTGCACGCGAAATTCAAATCACTGTCAAACTCGTGTCTGGTGTTTGCCCTGTCCTCTGACGTGCCGGAAACGGCAAGCAATATGCGCGCGTGAAATTCAAATTACTGTCAAAATAATTTTAATTAATAAATAATAATTAATTAATAATAAATAAATAAATAAATAATAATTAATAAATAATAATTAATTAATATTTAATTAATGAAATTGAAATAAAATAATCTAAAAAAATGTTTCAGAAATACAAATGAGTATAAAATTATACAAATGAGTACTTTCAGAGTACAGGATTTGAAAAGAGTACGGTTTGCGAAAAAAGAGTACAAAACTCAGTAAATGAGTATAGTTGGTCACCTTAATAAAGACGATACCACGAGGATCCCAAAATATAGTGGCCGTAATCTTGTTAGCTGATTTAAACAATTTTGCTTTCTTCAGTACCTTGCAAACGGCTTCTACTCATTATTTGGATTTAACTTTTGTTTCTGGGGTATAGTGGTGTATCCACGTTTCGTCCACGGTAATGTATCGGCGCAAAAATTCGGAGGAATTATGTTCTAAAACGGTCAAACAGTACTCAGAAGTTGTTTTGCGCGTTCGTTTCTGGTCCACACTAAGCAGACACGGCACCAAGCTTGCTGAGAGCTTTCTCATAGCCAAATGTTCATGTAAGTTATAACAAACACATTCTTTAGATATACGTATAGTGTCTGCTATCTCACGCACCTTTAACCGATGGTCATTCAAAACAAGATCATTAACTTTGGTGATCATTTCGGCAGTGATAGCCTCTTTCGGACGTCCTGCTCTTGGTTCAACTTCGGTGCTCCTACGGCTACGCTTAAATTCATTTACCCAGAAACAAACTGTCTTAAATGATGGCGCAGAATTGTCGTGAACATTATCCAACTCTTCTTTAATTTCTCTAGGTTTTTTCACCGCGATATAGAAGTGTTTAATCACAGCACGAAATTCTATTTTGTCCATATTTACAAAACGACGTAACACGTTTACTTTAAACAACTGTAAGAGACAACGAACGCAACGTTTTTGGCTCAAACCTTTAGAGCCGTCTTCCAACATATGATAGATTTGACAGATGACACGCATACGCAGATTATCGCTCCATCTATGTGTTAGTTACATCAATTATCAGACCCGCCTCGCAAAATCGTAGAAAATATTTCAGCTTGTCCCTCTTATAATGACCTTAATTACAACTAATTGTTAAAAACATAATACGAAGGCAATCTGAAATGTTTTGAACCTCAGGATGAAGATGGCGTTACTCGTTAAAACCATTCTGGTGGTACAATCGTATATGCTTTGAAAGACGCTTGTGAAAATTTCAACCATTTTTGATGCTCAGTTGTTGTTTGCCATAGCTTGTGTCAGTTGATGTCAGTGTTTTTGTAAAAGTGGAAAAATCGAATACCGTGCTTCTTTTAAATTCTTGCATTTGAAAGGCAATGCGACTGTGTAAATTAAAACTGAGGTGAATGATTTTTACGGAGGCTCCATTATTTGTCACCACCCTGCTCCATTATTTGCCAACGTAACAAGATCGGCAGCTGAATTTATATGTGGTCGTACCAGTTTGGTTGGTGATGAGCGTTTGGGACGGCCAAAAACTGCGACCACCACCGATCGCTTTAAAAATGTTCACCAGATGGTATTAGACGACCATCAAATCAAGGTTAGAGAGATAGCAGCGGCCATGCACATATAGAAAGAATGTGTTCGTCGTAAATTGGCTGATGAATTGTATTTGCGTTAGCTATACGTGCGTTGGGCGCTGCATTTGTTTACTTTGGACCTAAATCTATTTAAACGAACATTTTAAAATGTTCGCACTGTTGGAGCGGTTTAAGCGAAACGAAACGAAAGGAAAAGATGAACCTGCTCCGAAAGAGGCACAGTGGAAGACGCTATCGTCGAGTCAAGCCGGTGTTGATTTGCTTCTTTGTCGATGGTGGGCATCGTGCACAAATAATTTCACCCACCAGGTGAAACAGTTAATGGACGATTTTATTGCGATTTTTCTATGCCAAGTGGCGCAACAATTCTTGGATCCTACACCACGACAATGCACTAACCCACATGCATCAGTTTATAGGCTCAACGAAGACGGTAGTACCACCCTACCCCCCTACTCCCCAGATCTTTCCCTTTGTGAATTCTTCCTGTTTCTGAAGTTGAAACTGAAGTTCAAAGGGCGTCATTTTGAGACAATTGAGGACATTCAGACCGAATCACAGGCAGTGCTGAACACGCGAAGACTTCTAGTACTGCTTGCAGTCATGGAGGAGTCGCTGGGATCGATGTATTTATGCACAAGGAGGGTACTTTGAAAAGGATGGTAGTGAATAAGTTGGAAGAAAAATTGATTGTTTTTTTTCACATTTCGGGAATTTCTAACACACTTCTTTGCACACCAGAAAAAAATTCCATATCACAAAATATGATTGAACAATTAATAGGACAAAGCAAATTACTAATATTCCACCAAAATTATAACTTCTACATTTTTTCTTTTTTTGGTTAGTATTGGTTAGTATTTTAGAACTTTACCATATGTACACGGAACTGAACCGAAAGTTTCACAGTACTCATCCGGCTACCGTGCTGTGCATAATACACAAAATACCGATCTTGTCTTCGAGATAACTCGAACGGTGCAGCAGCAACAGCGGTTAGCGCGACCGACCGACAACTCTATTTAAAAGTCTCGTCCGCCTCGTCTGTTCTGATCCGAAGATTTGATTTTCGATAAGAGAAAGTGCAAGTCAACATTTAATTATAATACACTGAAGAACGGTTGTGTACATGTAATTTCACGACAATGGGTCCGTGTCGATCCGAAGGAATGATATATGATGGATATTCATTCTTACACGCCCCGTGAAAGTACAGTTCGTGCTAAAATTATAAGTTGCTTGGTAATAACAAACTTTAAAAAAATATTTAATTTTACAGAGTTTAAAACTACTAAAATAAAAATAAATAAAACAAAATTGTGTACTGTAAGATCGCGTAATTGGATGAAGTTATGTCGAGAATAAAAAAGAAATTCCATCGATGTTCGGGGCGGTCCTAGACTCGAATCAGGAGCTTTCGGATTTGTAGTCTAGTCACCTACCTACTAAAGCACCACGGCCTTTTAATAATATATATTAGTAATAATAATAATAACAATACTTACCGACAAATCCCTTAAAAGGACAATAAAATTACTTAGAGTAACAAACTAACCTAACTTCAATCCACGGAATTTATAAAACTTACACCAAATGTATGTAATTCAATAATATGTAATTGCTTTTAAAATTATTAAGGAAAGGTATAGAACATGTGAAGGTCAGCTGCATATGGAAAAGACCGTTTCTTGACATATATGTCAGAGGTGCTGTAACTAAGACATTCGCTCTAAATTTCAAGACTAAGAAATAAAACTGGGATGTTTAAATAGCTTTTATGGGCAGCGAGCGAAGCTGGCATGGATGCCTCCGCCAGTCTACATCGTCATCGACGTGTATCAGACGTTGCGATATCAAAAACGCATATATAGTGAGACATACGAAATCTGTACCATAAATACCGCAATACAGTATGCATAAATAGCAATAAGCAACATATTTGTATAAATTGTTTCTCCACTCACCGCTCACGGAGCGTAACTTCCGTATGAGCTGGTTATTTATTTTGGTTGGTAACAGTTGTATTGAAACTTGGTGTGTTTTCTGAATATTTTATTTAACAAAAAACACTCATTAAAGTAATCTCTAAAATTTAACACTTACTGCAAACTTAAAACTTTCAATTCTTTACTATTGTATGAGACTGTATGTCTCTTCTTGTTAATATGATATTGTTTGATATGAATATTAGGAAACGACTGTGTCTTGATGTTCAGCTGATGCTGTTCAATTTTGTGCTGTTGTTGAGTTGATAATGTTCTGTCTTGTACCGTTTACAAGTAGGTAAAAATATTCCATTGCCTATATAAATTATTACATAATTAAAATGCGTTTATTATTGTACAATGTATTGTTTGACGTCATAACTGGGAATTTTTTTGTGTATTTAATTCGTAGAAATTATACCCACGGCAACAATACTAAAGTTTACGATAGGGTCTTAAAGATCATACTAATAAGTAAATAAATAAAATACCATTACTAATTAAGCATTAGTAGGTATTATAAATCTAAGTATGTAGTTCCGCATGAATTTCATTGTCCAGTAATGGATTTATAATTATACGTATTTATTTAACGACGGGTGGCCAGATTAAATATCGTCTCTTGAAGGCGTTCACTAATAACCCTAGGCAATAAAATAAATACTCAAATATAAATTCTTAGAAACCAAAAAATATTGTAATTTGAATATGGTAATAAAATTATGTTATACAGTGGTTTAAACTTAAAAATGCACGTTGAATATTTATAAAATTGGAAATGTTATAGTTTAATTATTATCCTAGATTTACTTATATCATGCGTTCAAATAAAAACAGGTTCAGAGTTGGTCATGAAATTCTTAGGTATGTTGTAACTTAACCTCACCGTTCTGAATTGTCAAATGTTAATGTCATTAGTGCCATCTAATAAAAACGGTAACACAGAATGTTATTTATTTATGACAGGAAGAACCTAGCAATTAACCCTGCAATTTTCTAACCCTACAAATTGCTAAAGCCGTCTGTCATTTAGATGTAACTGTCATTTAAGGAATTCATATTAGTAAAGTTACGACATGTTTTTTAATGTCAATTGAAAATCAAGGCTCACTAGAGGCAGGTTTTTTTTGAACGCACGATATCTAACGTATATAAATATATCAAATTTGGTTTTATGATGAAACAATATTTTGTTATTATTGTTGTTAAACACGGTCAAATGTTGATCATTATCAACGCAAAAGAATTCGTATCGAACTAACCTTAAGGGTCACGGTTGATATATAATAAAACAAAAATGTTTAAATAGAATTTTGAATTTATTTAAAAACAAATGTAGAATACAAACTAAAAGAAAATACCAAATTTTAAGTTGTAAAATGTAACATAAAGCTTAAATCTACCCATAATACTAGTTTTAATCATCAACACCACAATGGAAAGAGATAAATTTAATTAAATGTATTCTACTTGTTTTGTTTTTCTTGTGTACGATGAATTTTTTGCGATTTTTGACATTGATGTTGTGAATTTTAGCAGTTAAATGCACACTCTGTAATTTAACGTATGTTTCTGTTTGCAATTCTTTAAGCTTTTCTATAAATTAATAAATGTAAAAGGTTCGCCTATACATGTTTCAATGATGATCTTTTACAGAATTCTAAAAGTATGTATATTCAATGCTCTTCGGCAATGAGGGCGGCTGTTTCCGACGAGCATTGTAGAAATTTTTTCTAATGCAAGCGAGGTCAGCCTAAGTAATCATTGACAGTAGGTTCTCTTGTAGTATGCGGCGTATAATTTTTACAAGTTATTCAGATACATCTTCGGTAGCTTTCCTTTTACATTACATGTTAACAATTTGACGGTGTAATTTTTCTATCTCCGCATCATGGCTATGTTCCTGAACATGTTTTGTAACGAGTATATTGCTGTCCACTTCGCCTAGGGTAAGAATGAAAGTTTTGCACGTTTTCTTTGTGCAAGTCTACCGCTTCTCACCACTCTTTAAACATCTTTGGAAACCACATTTATACTTGTTTAAAAGTAGTAACTATTTTCCTCTTTCACTAAAAATGATACTGGAATTCATGTTGAGAAAATGTTAAAGATCTTAACCAATTGAATTTAGAAATCCAACTAATAAATATTCTTCACAAAACATGCTATTTATATAATGCTATATATCATGCTATATAAATAGACCAATATAAGGGTAAGTGAGAAATAATTAACACAAATCATTAAGGGCCAGTATTATAAACAGCGAATAAATCTCTGAATAACAACTTGACGAATAAATTTATTCAACGAATAAATTGAAATCTGGTATTATAAAAAATGCATGCAAGTAAAATAAGTATTTGTAGAATAACGCTGAATAGCAGTTTAGCGTTTCGATAAACGATGAAGCCACCCTAATTCTTTACGATTTCTTTTTGTTTATAACAGGTGTTCAGAAACATTCGAAGTCAAGTGGGCTCTGAACAAAAAATCGAATATCTTTACATAAGTATCTGATTTGTAATAATTATTAAATGTCAACTGTTGTCTGTCAAAAATCAATCTATCTCAGACATGACTTCATATTTTCAAGGACTACTTTGACTTCGAATGTTTCTGAACACCCGTTAATTGTAAAATACAAACCGATAAATATGGCATTATCAGAATTCAAGTTATCAAACACACACAAAATATAAACTTTTAAAAATACGGTTATGTTTATATCAAGCAGAGTGGACTAAACAGCTGTTCGCATTTAACCAATGAATAACTTTAATACCACGATTTTCTAGGGTGTAAATTAATTGGTAGATTTATTTGCTTAGTTTCCTTATTAGCTATTTATAATACCCAATCTATAGAGTAAATTAAATTTACTTGCTTACCTAATAAAATCTGTAGATTCTTATCGTTTATAATACCGACTCCAACACTAATTTCTATGAAAACCGTATTAACAAAAATATTTTTAAGTAAATTACAAATAATCCACCTATACGATTATAAAGGTTTGGGAGGCAGTTTACAACCTATTTATGAGACCAATTAAGTCCGATTCTTTATCCTTCTACCTGTGGGGAGGCAATTTACCAACAACCCCCCAAATATCTTTATTCTTTCTAGAGAAATTCATTATTAAAAAAAATATTTTTAAAGTTTAAATGTTAATATATCAATAATGTGAATAGCGGTAAGTGCTGGTATATAATATTTCGCTCTTTTCAGAATGATTTAAACAATTGCAACCGAATAATTTTATCACAGAATACACCTGCGTATATATGTGATGGGATTCTATTGAAAAAGGAAAGCCTGAATTCATTTCTAGCATCTTACGCTTCTCTTTCTAACACGTTACGTCTTCTAATATATCTATATATATATATATATATATATATATATATATATACGTATATATAGTTCGGTTCCATGGAAAAAACAAATAGGCCGTGGGGCCCAGGAAACGCTGTCCCTTTGTTAGACGGATAATGGAGAAGTGGTCGTCATTTACGCAGTCCAATATAATGGTCTTTTGTGCTGGGTCGCGCGGCATCTTTTTCAAAAATACTGCTGTCTAATCCAGGAGTACTGGTAGAAGAATAATTACCAGACTCTTTCATTCTTCAACATCACGTCTGTGAGCTTCCAATTTCTCACATCATCTCGCATTGCTTCATAGTGTGTAATAGCGAGAATATGTATTAAAGGCATTTTATTTGAAATATTTTGTCTTGCATTGTTGGACAATTAAAAACAAATAGATCTAAATGTTAAGTAGTTCCTGGATATATTTATTTATATTACGCTAAATCAATTTGTATAATATTTTTAATATTTAAAAATTAAAAATATTTATTTATGTTTAATATTTCAGTATTAAGCTTCATTGATCTATTTTTATTATAAAAATAATTTAAACAACCGAGAATTTTAATTAGTAAAAATATTTTAAAATTTCTTATTATTAATATTATTATTATTACAAAAATACTCACAACGATAATAATAATATTCTTTATTGTTCAACAGAAAAAACAACACAAAATAGACAAAATATAACTTAAATGAAAGCAAATGCTATGTAACTGAATATAATTATGTGTAATGTAAGGTAGAAATAAATCAAAATCAAAATACAATGCTGGAAAAACAAAAACAAATAATAGTTCATAATAATTCAAGTAGTGGTGGAAAGCAAATTCAGAAAAAAGAAAAGGCGTGGGGAATATTTGTGTGAGACAGACAATCAATATTCTTCTTTAAATTAATAATAAAGATAATAACAATAATAGTAATAGCTATTATGCCAGCGACTTATCTTGAACTTCCACTCTTGTAGCCGGGAAACATTTTACGCTACCCACATACCTGTGGGTAATAGCTCGATGGAATTATTATTATTATTATGGTGGTGAGTTATCTCGAACTAAGGGTATGAGCTCGATGGTGCGCGGCTGATACTGAGACAATTATACATTTGTCAGTATTCAAGGAGCTTTTATTTTGTCAACGATGAAACTCTAGAGAAAGGATCTTAAGATCATCCGGTATGTTAGCACTTATTTATTGTCAAGCCCCGGTAACTTAATTTGTTTGCGAATCATTTAAATACATTCAACGGGTACATATATCGCTATCTGTGCTTAAAATTTGGTAACTCTATCATCCTTTCGTTTCCTAAGCCAGCGGGTGATTGCGGGATTCGAGCTCCGACCTTCGTGGTATTAAGTCAAGCCTTGTAAAGTAGTGCAAATCTTCAGTAAAGAAAGTTATAGTTACGGCTTTTCGACATGTCGTTATATCGCATAATGCGGATCAAGTCGAAGAAGTGATTAAAAGCGATTTTAGAAGTTTGGGGAAAATAAATTAAACCAAACTGTGTGTAGAACGGCGTTCCAATCCGATTTTCGGAAAAGTAATCTCTCTGTTGAAGACTGCATCTAGGCACTACATCCTACAACATCTGGGTCACAGGGTTAAATTAGCTGGTTACCACGAAGCCAGAAAGAATAAAAAACCGTATCGTAGCGGGTTTTCCTCTCAAAGAGCGATGACAATTATTACCTCCAAAAGACAAGACGTATTTAGAAAAACAAGTAATTCGTATGATTAATATTAATTTGTATAATATAATTTCATTTGATATTTTGTTTTTATTTTTTATATCCTGCCGTATTTAATTTAATGTAACATTTCAGAGCTCGACTCATTGTAACTTCAACCTATCTTTTTATATTTCAACTTAAAAATTATTTTTGTAGATTCATATATTTCGTTTGCATTTAAACATAAAATTAACTTTTTCCTTAATATTGAAATTAAATTCTAAATTTTATGTCATATTCGTATATAGATCTTTTTCTGTAACACATTTCTTTTGCGGACAATTTTGTATTGCCGCCTGTGAAACCAAATTTTTTTTTCATGTCCGGCTGCATATTGTACGATATATGTCGATGCATTTCGGATATAATAACTTTTGAATTTAAAATAAAATTATTTATGGTATCTTGTAAAATATTTACTACCGCTTATATTCTGTTTGTAATAAATTGTGAAGTGAATTCTGGGGTACCTTAGGGAAAGCTGCATTTATTTAAAAGTACAACTATTATAATTTAAATTTATTCTTATACCGGATTTATTTCTTTATGACTTGTTGAGAGTTTAATATTTTCCTAACTAGTTTTAACATAATTTGCTGTAGTTTATGGTTTTTCGTATTGTTATAATTTATTTTTTCTTATTGATATACAGTATGAATGTATATATATATATATATATATATATATATATATATATACAGTGTGTTTCACTTTTCATGGGGACACCTAAATAACTTTTTTATTTTGATATAAAATTTTTATCAGTTGTGTAGGCCCCGACAACGCACCTTTTTGTATGAATAAAGTTTTTATAAAGTCAATATCTAGCCAGCTATAATTAAATCAAAAAGTAGTGTTTCAAGTAAAGTCATGCTAGCGATTAAGATAGAGCAAAAAAAGTATTAGGAAAAGTTTTTACAAATCACTCAAGAACCCTTAATACCAGATTTCGCGGAAAAATTTTCATTTTTAAATTCTTCTACATTTTTATGCTTTCAGTAGATAATAGTTTGTTATTGCAATAATAAGAGTGCCATGAAACAAGAAAATAATTTGTCAGTTCAATGTCAAACGTCAGTTCACTAAACAGTTTATTTCAGTTGAAACTATTGAACTTTGCTGAACAATGGCCGATAGACATTTAATTATTGCTCAAAAAGTAGAAATTATTCGAATTGTTGGTGATAATGTACGTTCTACCCGAGAGGCTGCAAGAGTGTTTAACGCGAGACATCCTGAACGTCCACCCATCCTTCATCGAACTGTTGCATACTTGAATAACATTTTCAACACTACTGGAGATGTTGCTAAACCACGTCAACATGAGTTGAACAATCGAGAACACCATTTCGATACAGTAATATTAGCTAGACATTTAAATATCTCTTACTCCAAATTTGGAGATGTCTCCGTCGTCACAAATTGAAACCATATACGCCAAAATATTTACACGCCCTTGAAGAAGGAGATTTAAATAGAAGAATGGAGTATTGTCTATGGACTAAAGCCAATTTTCTAAATGACAGAGAATTAAAAAAAAATGTTTAGTGATGAAGCTACCTTCACTACAAATGGTATTGTTTCATCCCAGAATTGTAGATACTGTGCAACAGAAAACCCAAAATGGGTTATCAATTGTAAAAGGCAATATTCGCAGAAAGTTAATGTGTGGTGCGGAATTTTAAATACACAAATCATTGACCCATTTTTCTTTTTTGATACGCTAAATGCAGAAAGGTTTTTAAATTTTTTAAATACTGACTTAATTGATGTACTTGATGATTTACCATTGAATATGAGGCGATATTTACACTTCCAGCTAGATGGATCCCCAGTTCATAACGCAAGAATAGTACGAGCATGGTTAGACGAAAACTTTCCGTTAAGATGGATAGGCCGTAATAGCCCTTTAATAGAGTGGCCTCCGAGATCACCTGACATTACACCACTCGACTTTTTTCTTTGGGAGACTATTAAAAATGCTGTGTATGCATCTATACCACAAAACATACAGGAACTGTGTCAGAAAATCCGACAAGCCTGTCAAGAAATTTCTCCAGAAATATTACGACGGGTTGTACTGAACCACAAAATGCGATTGGAAAAATATATCCGTCTTCAAGGTGATTTAGTGGAAAAAGATCCTATTTAAAATATTGTTAGTTAAATTGTTGCTTTTGTTTTGTTTGTTCTTTAATGATGAATAAAATTAGTGAATTGTTTTCTTGCTTCATGGCACTCTTATTATTGCAATAACAAACTATTATCTACTGATAGCATAAAAATGTAGAAGAATTTAAAAATGAAAATTTTTCTGCGAAATTTGGTATTATGATTGGTATTGAGTGATTTGTAAAAACTTTTCCTAATACTTTTTTGCTCTATCTTAATCGCTAGCATGACTTTACTTGAAACAGTACTTTTTATTTTAATTATAGTTGGCTAGATATTTACTTTATAAAAACTCTATTTATACAAAAAGGTGCGTTGTCGTTTTATGTCGGTTGCTTTCAAAATAAAAAAGTTATTTAAGTGTCCCCATGAAAAGTGAAACACACTGTATATATATATATATACGAGAAAAAATAAATAATTCGATATTCTTATGTTAGTCAAGACTTTAATATATTACATTTTTGTACATATTAATTTGTCTTATGTCGGAAATATACGAGTTAATTGATTCTAGGTATTTTTTTTTCTTTGCCTTTGGGTTTTCCCCTTTAAAGATTTCTTTTAAGTTATCCTGTGCAGCATTTAGTATCAATACTTAGTAAGCATATAGTGTGCTTTGACTAGTCTGTATGCACATGCGCCGAAGAACGCGCAATCCCTTTTCTCAGTTTTCAGACTCAGCTTCTGTAAGCAAAACTGAGTGGCGCTACCTTCTATCTATTATTATAGTCACCCACACACGTCCCTACTGATTAAGGGCATACACAGTAAATAGAAGCTCCCAGACATAGTGCGATACGACTAAGATTTTGTTAGTTTTCGACCATCTTCAGACGCCGTCTCGCGTAGGTAGCAGTAGATCCCTGGAGAAAGCCTGACGATAGAGTATACTCTCTCACGTTTGTAGGAACCGCGCTCTTGTAAGATCTCCGTATTGGCATAGTATATATACGGTTTTCTTTTCCTCTTAGCAGAGTCTACGGTTTCTTCTGTCAAGTTCATATTGCTGCGAGTTTTGCTGGATGAATTATATCCTATAAATTAAGTAATTGGTTATTTGTGGGCAGTTAATTAAGCATATTTATCTTTAGACTCTAGGTTCTACTTAACTAGGCCTGACGTCCAATGTAAATATAAAGAAATAATACACCAAGATGTAAATTGTTAAACATTATTTTATTGTCACTGGTATTTTCACAAACCATTTATTTGCAAATTAAAATATCTCATTTATTAAACTAAAACTAAATATTTTGTTTATTAAAAACACACATATTATATTTTTGGATGTTTTTCGGTTTAGATTCTAATGTTTCTCAAGTGTTTCACTTAATCAAGAGTGTAAATATTAAGTTAGTACTCGCGGTGTATCTGACTTTTTGACATATATGGATATCTACTGATACCTTGTTTTTAAATTAAGTACGTTATTCGACGTCTATTTAAGTGGAAGTCTAGTTCCTAATGAACAGCATGTCTATCTTCACACTATACAGCGTGTCCGTGAACAATCCCTAAAGAATGAAAGGGGTGATTGTACATACAAAAGTATGAAAAAAAGTTTCTATCAACTTGGGTCTGGAAATGCTTCTTAAGTTACCGCACTTTAGAGATTGCAAAGGCAATTTAGGTGAATATCGAAGTCACTTCCAAAAAATATAACAATCCATTTAACTTAAAAAATCTGAAGGTGGGTGCGGGAATTTATAACACACTGTATATTAGTAAAGAATTTTACAATATGTGATTTACTATATATGTACAGAAAATCTCACTTTCCTTCGCACCCGGTATATTACAATCTGATAAACACATATGTACTTTATATCTACCTAAAAATTACACAAAACAATACTCGATTCTCTTTAGCCAATTTAATCGCGGTGTATCTGACTTTTTGACATATATGGATATCTGGCTTCTACTGATACCTTGATTCTAAATTAAGTACGTTATTCGACGTCTATTTAAGTGGAAGTCTAGTTCCTAAAGAACAGCATGTCTATCTTCACACTATACAGCGTGTCCGTGAACAATTCCTAAAGAATGAAAGGGGTGATTGTACATACAAAAGTATGAAAAAAAGTTTCTATCAACTTGAGTCTGGAAATGCTTCTAAAGTTACCTCACTTTAGAGATGGCAAAAGCAATTTAGGTGACTATCGAAGTCACTTCCAAAAAATATAACAATCCATTTAACTTAAAAAGTCTGAAGGTGGGTGTGGGAATTTATAACACACTGTATATTAGTAAAAAAATTTACAATATGTGATTTACTATATATGTACAGAAAATCTCACTTTCCATATGTACTTTATATCTACCTAAAAATTAAACAAAACAATACTCGATTCTCTTTAGCCAATTTAATCGCGGTGTATCTGACTGTTTGACATATATGGATATCTGGCTTCTACTGATACCTTGATTCTAAATTAAGTACGTTATTCGACGTCGATTTAAGTCGAAGTCTAGTTCCTAAAGAACAGCATGTCTATCTTCACACTATACAGCGTGTCCGTGAACAATCCCTAAAGAATGAAAGGGGTGATTGTACATATAAAAATATGAAAAATAGTTTCTATCAACTTGGGTCTGGAAATGCTTCTTAAGTTACCGCACTTTAGAGATGGCAAAGGCAGTTTACGTGACTATCGAAGTCACTTCCAAAAAATATAACACTCCATTTAACTTAAAAAATCTGAAGGTGGGTGCGGGAATTTATAACACACTGTATATTAGTAAAGAATTTTACAATATGTGATTTACTATATATGTACAGAAAATCTTACTTTCCTTCGCACCCGGTATATTACAATCTGATAAACACATATGTACTTCATATCTACCTAAAAATTACACAAAACAATACTCGATTCTCTTTAGCCAATTTAATCGATTGCACTCCACCTAATTGTATTCTCATTTCGTCATCGAAGTAGGTTCATCAATTTAACAGAGGAATTTTCGAGAAAAGACCCCCAATACAAGAACTTCACGCTACTCTAATCTGACTACACTATTAAGAATCCATTCGATTTATCGACTGACTGCGAACGCTGACAAATTATAAAGAATCCTATTCCTATGAAAAGAAATCAATTTATTTCCTAAATTACTGGTCTTCTTGGGCCTTTTATTCATTTCAATGCATTGGTACTTCGGTGCTGTTGGAAATGATGCAGTGTGAATGGTCATTCCTTTTATTTTCTATTCAACTCCTTATTCTATTCAAATTTCCTCGTTTTTTCTTTCTTTCTTTTTTCTTTTTCGGAACACCGAAAATTCAAAATACTAATCCAGAAAATGGAGCGAGTAAAATGTAAATCATTTTCGGCAGTCGAGAGTAACAATAATAAAACAAGAACAAAAAAAAATTGGAAGGTTTAATTTGGGCTTTGAATCGAGCGAGATTAATTTTAAGAATTCCACGAAAAATAATTTACTTTGACATAATAGGATAGTCGACATATAATTAAATAAATTTGTCATCTAGCTTCCTGGTAAATACGTAATAATTTAATGATAGTGTTCACTGATTAATCACTATTATTCGGAGTGAACTTTGAAAAGACCTCCTGGGGTTTTTATGTCTGGTAGTCGCTGCTTGTTGGGAAAATTAAACAACTCGACAATCTTTTATTATCGAATTTGTTTTTTTTTTTTGTTAATAGTTGTATAATAAAGTACATGCCATTTTTATTGAACGTTATATTGGGGGTTGTTTTATAAACTCTACGTTTATTGCTTCGTTCTAGGTAGGTATCAGTCCGAAAATCTTAGAAATATGACTCATAAAAATAAACTCAAGGTGTTGATTTTTAAAACAAGTGGATTTTATTTTTATACAATGCATTTCAAAAGTAGTTGCGCTAACACTATAAAAATACACAACTTTTATCTAAACAAAATTTTATTTACTATTCAGTGTACAGTTATGATCGATATAATAGTAGCTGTAAGAAGCACATAAATATAATTCATATTATTCTTACATAATTGAAAAATATTACTTTCTACTCTGCCTTGAGTATACTTTCAAAACAATCTTTTAAATTTCTTATGGTTTTCAACTCTAGCATGTACAATGTACAGAGTTCATTATAAATTTCCAAATCGCTATCATCGTTATTATCCTCTTCGGACCCATAAAATATTGAGCACCTAATTCTTCATAAAATGTTGCTTAAGTTATTATTTGGATGTTATTTAATAAATATACGATGTCAGAAAACACACTTTTGATTTAGTTTTTTGAACAAAAATGGGTACCAAATATAATACATTGGGTGTTAACAATTTCGATCAGTTGAGCAACATAAAAATATATAAAAGAATTATTTGAACATACATGAGTGGGCAAAACCCCACCAGTTTTGTATAATACAAAGGTATTTTTAATAATATAAAATATTATTAAAAATCTAGTGCGAAGAACACAAATAATAATAATAATATTTATTGATGTATATATACATACATACGTCATATTGATATATTCAGTATAAAATATAAATGAGAAAAGCACAAAATAACAATAAAAGAAAAAACACATTAAAATTGATGATTGAAAAAAATCACTTAACGAGTAAAAACACTCCTTTAGTAGTATGTCTTTGGCTTTGATTTTAAATCGTCCACGGTCCAGGCCTTTCATTCCATTGGGAATTTTATCGTAAATTTTTAAAGCTAGGTAATTTTTACTCATTTGACTTCTCTGTAACCGATGGTATGATATCACTATGTTATTTCTATTCCTGGTGCCGTAATTGTGGAAATTACTATTTAAGTAGAACTTTTGGTGTGTATTGTGGACATACTCCAGACAGGTAAGTACATACAAGGATGGCAAGGTCAGTATTTTATGTGTTTTAAACAGTTGCCTGCAGCTAGTTTTGCTGGACACACTACTAAGAGCCCTAATGGCACTTTTTTGAATTTTAAACACCGACTCAGCTGCACCTGACGCACCCACTAGGATGCCATATGTAGCTCTACTCTAAACATTAGAAAAGTAGGTCGTTCGAGCTGCTTCGTATGTCGCTACCTGTTTTATCCTACGAATAGAATAGACAGCCGCAGCAAGGCGGCGACACAAATCTTCCACATGGCAATCCCAACTCATGTCGCTGGTGAGTTGTAGACCCAGAAATTTGATGCTCTCTTTGCTCTCATTAGAGATCCTTTTTGTTGTAAGTGCTAACTGCTGTGTTTTATCTTGATTTAGCTTCAGGAGGTTACTGCCAAACCATTCGCCTGCCTCCATTAGTGCATGCTCCAAATTTATAATTCCCTCTCCCATTTCCTGGGCCCGAACCAAAATGGATGTATCATCCGCAAACTGGGTAACTTTCCCTGCTGATATGTTATAAGGTAGATCATTCACGTAAATTAGAAAGAGCAGAGGACCTAATATTGACCCCTGTGGAACCCCTCGATTGATCGATAATGTATTCGAATATTTATTAGTCCAGTAAACTGCTTGCTTTCTGTTCGTTAAGTAAGAGGAAATAAGTTCATTTGCTCGTCCTCACACGCCGTATCTGTGCAGTTTCTGTAAAAGTATTGGATGGTCCATGGAGTCAAAGGCCTTACTCACATCGCAACAACCAAGAATCACCACTTCCTTGCGATCAAAAGCATCTGCAATATGGTTCAAGAGCTCAGAAATTGCTGTGTTAGTAGATCTGCCTTTTAAATAGCCATGTTGAGTATCATTTAAGAGTTTGTATGTCTCAAAATAATTAAGTAATCTTTTCTTGATGATGGTTTCTAAAATTTTTGACATGATTGGCAGTATTGAGATTGGTCGGAAATTTGCTTTATCATCCGTGCCCCCCTTATGTATAGGAAGCACTTTGTCTACTTTCAATTGATCAGGGAATATGCCACTGCACAAACAACTATTGAAAATCTGCGTTATAGAATCCACTATATAATCTATACTCTTTTTTAATACAATGACATTTAACGTGTATATATCAGGGGTTTGCGGATTTCTAAAGCTATATACTATTTCTTTGATTTCTTCATTTGTTGTAGGGCGAAGAAAAAAGGTATTTGGTGAACTTTTAATATTTTTGGTAAGTAGGTCATCAGGAGCTAAATTTGGACCCCCAATTGACCTAACTGAATAATTGCCAATATCAAGGAAGATAGAGTTAAACTCATCAGGTGTAATATTTGACAAAACATTCCCATCACGCTTATTATTTCCCACTTCTCTATTTATTATATTCCACACTGCTCTAGACCTATTTTTAGATCTTTGAATGTAATTTGAGTTCATCCTTTTCTTGCTCAGGATTATCTGCTCCTTCTATTGCTTTTTTAAGTGCCTATATAATTCACTAGCTTCCCTCTCGCCTGTAGCTCTACTTATTACTTCAACGCTATCAAGAACATTTCTCATTTCTTTAATTTCCTCAGTATACCGCGACATATCGTTGTAGTTGCTACTAATATTTTTTACTACCTCAGGAAATGATTCATCAAAAATATCCCAGTAGAGAGCAAAAATACAGGTTCAATATTAATATTTTTGTGAACGTGTCCGAACATATCCCTCTCCAGAGACGCAAATACGTATTTCACCTTCCTACAGGATCATCGGTACGCCCCTGCTGGAGAAAGGATATCTTCAGATACATTCGCAAAAAAGAACGATTTCGCTATCTCATAGAAATTATCCAGACCGAGAGTAGAAGCAAATTCAGCGCTGGGGCGTACCGATGATCCTGTAGAAAGGTGAAATGCGTACCTGCGTCTCTGGGGATATGTTCGGACACGTTCACAAAAAATATTAATATTGAACCTGTATTTGTGTTCTTCACACCAGATTTTTAATAATATTTTATATTATTAAAAATACCTTTGTATAATAAAAATATATTACAAGTTCGACATTTTATAAACGTTAGAGCCTTATATTAAGGATAACGACATTTTGATCTTGATTTTTGCTGACTATTCATAAATTCTAGCAGATGTTTTGACTTTGTACTGCTACCATTTGGTATTGGTTCTACTTGTCCCTATTTCTTACTAGGCAGTATTTTTCGCAGAATCTTGTTGAAAAAGGAAGGATTTAGCTATTGCTAATTTGAAATCTAGATAATCATAAATATATTCCTTAAAAAAACCAGTAGCCATTTTGTATTCTTGATACTCCAGCCAGCTTACCGCCGCGTAGAAATCCATAAAATGGAAAATTGTACGTATTGTCCATTTGTTGATTCTGTTCCTCATGGCGTATTTACTGATAACCCTATCTAGTAGGTCTATTCCACCCATGTTCTCGTTGTATTCCTTCACCACGTGAGGTCGATCTCCTTCGATGTATTTTGTAAGTTTTGACCAGTGCTGGCAAAATCCTGCAGGTTCAACGCCATAGGCGGAAGAAGCAAAATGAATGGGCTTGCGAGTCTATTGCCACTTTGTGATCTTCTCGTTCCAAAAAATCTGATGAACCTCTTCCTGATTCTTGAAAAATGTAACATATGATATACGTATCTTAAACCGTTTCTGAGTTAATAAATGTAGTTACTGTAATTATGGAAAAGTTAACATTATTAAAGTAAGCTATGAAAATAACAACTATTAAATTTGAAGTGACATTTCCTTAATAAAAAAGGTGGGTAATGCCGTTACCAACAGTTTGGAATGTGGCCATAACCTGGACATTTCCAGTTATGTGTTATTGTTGTGCTATTATTTGTTAATTATTTTATTATGGTTGTATATGTTCTTTGCTAGGTTAAATTGATCCATTTATTTCCTTCGATCTTTATCCACTGAGTGTTATCTATGTATTCTACTGGTTCGGACCAGACTTGTTTCCAAAAACCTGTTTGTTAGGTGGTTTCGTATTCGTATTAAATATTACGTATTAAAATGCTATTTTATTTTTCTCATAATTTGCTTCGCTCATGTCGCAAACCTTACTCGCAAAATAAAATCGCATTTTTAACACTTGTATCGTAAATAACTATTATGTACTATCATTGTATAATGTCAAACTTTACGACATCTCATCAAATGTCATAATGAGATACTTTACCGCACTAGCGTGGTGATGAGTTACTTTACAGCACTGGTGCGGTAAAACGGTAAGTGCAGTGATATTATTAATAGGAATAAAAATTAACTCATTGAAATGATACTCCTCGACATGGAATAATGTGTCCACAAAGAAGACGGCTTTACCACTAAAATACGCTAACAGAATTTTCCCATTTATATTAACTACTTTTTTTGTCACCGCACCAATATTCAATTTCTTACGTTATTTTTCATATTTATCTCGCGATTTAGCAGGAATTAAAGTTTGAATTGCAGCATTTGCTGCCATTTCAATATGAAATGTATTTTCCTCATCAGATTTCATGTTTGTTAACAACGTTAATTTGTAAATAATTAATACTGGTAGCCGTAACTTTGTGGTAATTCATTTTGAAAATAATAAAATAAAATAAAACAATAACTTTGTTATACCACTTTATTCATTGTATGTCGAAACCGCGGTCACTATTACATGTGAATAAAGTGGTATAACAAAGTTATTGTTTTATTTTATTTTATTATTGTAAATAATTATTTATTTGACACTGACAGCATCGTTAATGACAGGACGCCATGTGTGGTTGAATATGGTCACAGCTTACTATTTATGAAGCATTCGTTAAATTAGTACGAATATTTTTGAACTTCTTTTAAAAAAAAATAATAAAAGTTAATGATAATGAGTAGATAAAGTTTTGCACAATATACGTATTGTAAATTCATATTACGACCTTCCATGTTTTAATTTAACATCTTTAGTCGTAATAAGAATATTTATAATACTTATATCGTAAATAACTATTATATTATTAAAAATATTTTTGCTTTACACAAAATTTGATGAGGTTTTAACTACTCAAGTGTGTTTTAAATTATTTGGTTAAATATATGCATTTGTAACATATTTTTATATATACAGTCGACACTGTTTATAGTGAAACTCTATATAGTGAAAAACTCTTTATAGTGAAATTTTTTCAAGCCCTAAAATATTTTAATGAAATTTCATGTAAAAAGCCCTGCATATAGTGAATCTGTAAAATAGTAACACTATATAATAAAATATTTACCGGAATTTCATGTATAAATTTTTATACATTTATTGAGATTTTGGCCACTTCGGGTTTCCCATTTCTACCTAACACTAGCACGAACTCCATTTTTATGGCGCACTGTTTTGAAAAGGTTCTTAACGCGTTCATAACGCTAAATCAGGTACAATAGATTTCTGTGAGAATCCCGGGGAAAACCCATTTTATATGTATGTAATCGAGGCCTAGATTACATATTGTCATGGATTTTTCGTTGGACAAGAAAGGAAAATGATTGAACGATATTAAACTGTTTTGTGTAGTACATTTATTAAAATTATCTATTTCAATTTTTATGTTTATTTATTTCAGACGGGGATCGTTATAAATATATTAAATTTTAAGTGATGAATTTTATTATGTTTGAAATTTTGATCCATCCTCGTATATTTAGGTTGACCTGATGAAGTTGCCGCTTTCCCGGATATTGTATTATTATAAAAATGTGTATTGTCTGTATATATTTTTGATTTTATAGTTGGTAGGGATATCCAGGCGGATGTTAAAAATTAAATTTTTGTTAGAGATATCTTGACGTCTAAAGTGATCGGGTTGTATTTTGTTTATGCATTTGTGTGAGGTGCATGTAAATCTTAATTCGATTTTTGCGAGAGTTTTGGTGATTATAAAATGTTCTTATAAATAAGATATCTCTCACGCAGTTTTTATTAATGGTGCATAGATCTATGTAAGTTCGATAAAAATATTTTATTTATATATTTATATTGCGATTATTATCATTATTATAATTTCATGTATTTCTTGTAATAATATATATATTTGAAGGTAGTATATGGGTATTAGAGAAAATTGTCATGTTTTTTGTAAGGGGAGTTTTTTCTTAAAAATAATATTCTAGAACGTTTTGAATTCAAGGTTGGAGTTTTCTTTATTGTGGGTTGACCTTGTTGTGTTATTTTTGCGCACGACTAAAATTCAATTTTCGCGGGTTTTGAAAACTTGGTTGTTTTTGACATTTGATTGTAGGGGTTAAAGTAGAGGTCAAACTTGACAAATTTCACTAGTATTTATTAGTTTTAATTTTGTTCGAGTGTCACAAGGGGTTTTTCTCTGTGTGCGAGTCATTATTCACAAAGAGTGTTTCCCCATTGCTACTGTTAATGATGCTTTAGCACCCTATACACTCGGTAGAGGGATTTTTTTAATTTTTTTTAATAAAAATTTCTAAATTAACTAATTAAGATCTTTCATTGACATTCATTGTTTTACTTTCAAATTAAAAAACTTGGACCTATTCCGCAAGGAACGATTCATGAGATGGGAGTTCGTGGATTCTACTAGACTGAATAGCCGGCAATATAAGCTGTAGTGTGAATTAAAATTAATAAGCAATTTCGAAGCAAATTCCACTGCAATATG
This sequence comes from Melolontha melolontha, assembly GCA_935421215.2. Classification (NCBI taxonomy): domain Eukaryota; kingdom Metazoa; phylum Arthropoda; class Insecta; order Coleoptera; family Scarabaeidae; genus Melolontha; species Melolontha melolontha. The sequence goes on along the minus strand of OW285240.1, from coordinate 134,245,391 downwards.
TCATTCGCAAACAGGTCCATTTTCTTTTTTGTTTAAGAATCAGTTAAGATGTCCAAGCGAGTGTGTTTATGTTTAGCTGAGAAAATTAAAATTTTGGAGGAAGTTGATAAAGGCTGCAAAAAAATTGATGTTGCTGCAAAAAGCAGTCGAAAGCGAGTACGGGTGTTCTTACGAGAATGTAAATAAAGCAGTTTTACGATGGTTTCAAGTGGCCGCACGCATTAAAACGTACCAATATCGGAAAATTTAATAAAGCATAAGGCTCTACAATTTGCTAAAGAATTTAACTACGTTAATTTTCAAGCTAGTGAAGGGCGGTGAGTGCCTGGAACTCGCTATGCAATTGTTTTCAAGACAGTGTCCGGCGAGAGTGCAAGCGTTAGTCAGGAAGACTGTGACATTTGGACTGAAACTGTTTTAAAAAGTGTATTGAAAAAGTACGAGCCAAAAAACGTTTTCAATTGTGATGAAACCGGTTTGTTTTTTAAATGTTTGCCAAGCAAAACTTTTGCTTTTAAAAGTGATAAATGTTTTGGTGTTAAAACAAGTAAAGAAAGGTTGACACTGGTGGTTGGAGCAAACATTAATGGCTCAGAAAAACTGAAATTACTGCTGATAGGTAAAAGCAAAAATTCCCGTTGTTTAAAAGGAGTTAAATCTCTGGAGTTAGATTACGCCAGTAATAACAAGGCATGGATGACTTCTGAGATTTTCGAAAGATGGATCAAAGAACTAGACACGAAAATAAAAAGCCAAAAGCGAAAGATTGCCATGTTTATAGACAATTGGCTTGCAACTTCCAGTTACTGTAAGTAAAAAATTAACGAATATTGAACTGATCTTTTCTCCACCAAACACGGCCTCCAAATTGCAACCTATGGACCAGGGTATTATAACAAACATAAAACATCATTACCGAAACAGGATTGTCCACAAAATTGTTAACGCGATTGATAACAACCTTCCAGTCCAAAAATTGATTACCCTTAAAGAGTATATAACCGAAGTCGCTAAAGTATGGAGTGAAAATATTTCTCAGAAAACAATCAAAAACTGCTTTTCTAAAGCAGGTTTTACTGAAAAAATTGACGAATGACACGAAGAAGACGAAATGGACTTCGCTACCTTAAGAAAACAATGGGGTATTCTACAAAAAACTGCTACCGTCGACGCAGATTTTTTACTTGAAGATTTCTTAGATATCGACAATGATGTTGGCACGACAGATCTCCCAACTGACCAAGACATAATTGACGATATAAAAAGTATAGAAGATCATGAAAAAGAAACTGAAACCGGGGAATGTCCCGCTAAATTTAGTGAAAATGAAATAAGAAATGCATTTGACATTCTGCGAACTACTCTCAGGGGCCAGGAAAGTGTACCTGATCAAATCTTTATGCATTTGAATAAATGCGAGAATTTTGTTGAGCAACAATTATTTTTCAGAAGTAATGTTCAAAAGAAAATAACTGATTATTTTTCCTAGTATATAATTTTTTAATTCTGAATTGCCTATTCTTCGACTTGCATTCGAAGGGGATGCAGGAAAATTCGAGTGAGCGATGACACATCTAAGCGAATCGAAAGGATGATTTCTGATATAACTCTAAAGTAGATTGTCTTCTACTATACCACTAGCTGATGGTCGACCTGAACTAATTTTTCGTCATTGTGCCGCTATCCTCTCAACGTTTTTCAACTTTAAATATGGTATTTTTGTTTAAATTTAAATTTCGAGCAATTGCTCGAATTGGTAATAATCCTAGTCTTCATTACCGTATCTAATTAACCTGGCATTTTGGCGAGATTATTAATAGATTTCTGTCGTTTCTGACGCATCCAATCTTTGACAAACATTTTGAAATGAATGTAATTAATCAAATATCTAATAATGAATGTCCGCTTCACACAGTAATCGTTTAGTTGTCCCATTTTTTTTGCACACATCTGTGCAGCTGCGAGAAATAAATTTTGGTCATCGGCGTCGTTCTTTGACAAAATGTAAGTTACTGTATTGTGAAACGGTCGTAATGGTAATAATCACGTGGTAATAAAATTTATGGAACGTTTTGCAAGTCCTAGGCCTGATGCTACCATAGCTTTAGAGAATCTAGTTTCTATTAAGGAATAATCCTTACTTTGTTAAAAAATTAAACGTCAATAAATGCCAGGTTGTTAGCTATATTGGTAAAAGTGTAACTATTTCCTGTATATCATCTGAGCGAATGTCCTATAGTCACCTATAGTAGTTGGAATTGCGGAAATAGAAGGACGCGAGGGACGTCACGCTTACGCGACTGTTTCGTACTGGCTGTCGAGTGGAACGTATCAATCGTAGAGTCACATATTGTCATATTTCTATTTATTGTTTGCAGTTATTCTAATATTTTCTTTTGTTAACGGCACCTTTCCTACGCCAGGGCTCGCCAACAAAACTCATGCATAGATGCTTCCTTAAAGGACAATGTCCGGTTATTAAGCCGGTTTTAGTTTTAATTTCCTTTCTGTTACTTCTAATTAGGTAGGCTAAAACCCCAGCGAACCAGTAGAGTCTTAGTGTGGAGTTGATCTTCCGTTAACCTCCATTTTCTTTTCCAGCCCTGACCAGATCTCCTTTATAGCCGGAACCCTAACCAATTCCGCGTACAAGATTTGGTCGTATGAAGTTCCCCTTTGAGCTCCCCTTTGGCCAGTTCATGGATCATTTGATCTCTATTCTCATACATGGGAAAAGAATGAATTTCGAAAAACGCTATGATAAAAGAGAAAAGGAATCATCCTTAACTCGGCGCTGTGTGACAATAAACATGTTAATTAATTTTAGTTTCATATTAAATAAAACAACAACAAAATATTTACAATATTTTTTATTAATTAAATAAAATAATAAGCTTAATATAAGATTACATCAAGAGATTATCTTTCCAGTGGATATCGGTCAGAACGAATTAAATTCAGGAAAATATGTTTTTACTTCTAACATACATGTTTATAACCGGTCTTAGTGACGCCCAAAATGTAATAATCACCGTGATTATAATACAAATTATCTTTACAGATTCACTAGATTTCGAAAGAAACCAATTTACATACATGTATTATTTAGCAATTTCTCAAGACTACACAAATTTTAAATGTACATACATACACATGTATGTATTAACAGATTTTGTATTATGTATTCTTTTTATTTCGTATGTAGTATTTAGCCCTGTATATACATATTGTCGTGGATTTTTCCATTCAGAGAGAGAAAAAGAGGAAGAATTTAATATTGAACAATATTTGAATAATTTGGATGTAAAATGCATTATTGAATTTTATGTATATTTATATTTATTGTGTTTGGATTTATATTTTGACTGGCCCTGTATGTATATTATATTAGATTGGTGGGTGCGGCCAGATTTTGTACTATTGAGTTCGATGTAAGAGATTTTCATGATATTTTATTTTAGAGATACCAGAACTTGCAAACCAGGTGGTCACAGAAAAAAAAAAAATTCAATTTTATTCTTCTGTTTTTGAATAAAGTCGGGTTTGGTTTTTTTGTTTGGTGCAATTATTATTTTGTGCATTCCAAGTAATTACGATTTTTACGAGTGTTTGTGATCTCGTTATTGATATTTTATTTAAATAATGGTATCTCTCATGTAGTTTTTGTGTTAAAAGTGCTTAGATCGATGTAAGTAATAAAAACACTTAATTTATATAATTGCTACTATGATAATTTGCTTATGTTTGTAATTTTAGTGTATAATTTGCGTTAATTTTGACATTTAAATTAGTATATGAATATTAAAGAAAATTGTCATGTTTTTTTTTGTAATGGAGTTTTTTCTTCAAGATAAGATATTCTCGATCGTTTTAAATTCAGGTTGGTTTTTGTTGCCGGGGTTGATTTTGTCATGTTATTGCGCATGACTGTAAGGTTGTCACGCGTACTCGATAACTTGGTGGTTGTTGACATTTGATTTATAGGGGTTACAGTTAGAGGTCAAACTTGACAAATTTGTTAATTATTTATTAATTACATGTATGATCGAGAGTCACAGGGGGTTTTTCTCTTTGTGCGTGTCATTATCATAAAGAGTCTTTCCTCCTAAGCTACTGTTAATTTGCTTTAGCTCCCTGTACACTCAGTAAAGGGATTTTTTTCTTTTTTTTTCTTTTTTATTAAATTTGTAAACAAACTAGATGCGACTTTTATTAATGCTTATTGTTAAATTGTTAATTATTGGTAAATTTTAAACCTGGCCCACATCCGTAAGGATCGACCCGAGAGAAGTGAGCTCAAGGAAATCTACGAGACTGAACTGCCGGAAGCTTAAGTTGTAGTGTGAACCCAATTAAAATTCATAATTAAAAGCACATTCCACTGCAATATGTAATGTGTACAGTATGTACATTATGTACATGCTGTGTATTTAAACTTTCAAATGTTTAATAAAATCTTTTCTAATAATTCAATTTTGTGATTTTTTTCTCTTTATATAGTAAACAACTCTTTATAGTGAAATTTCAGTAAATATTTTGGTCTTTTATTTTTATATTTTATAAAAATTATCTAAGAAAATATCTCAACATCCTCACTTGAAATTTTGGAATGTGTAAGGAAAAATCCATTGTTGACTAGTGTAATTTGTTACTTTAATATGCATTCAATAACAAAACATAAATATATTAGTATTATAAATATGTATTTAATTTCAACATATATTTATACAATTTTATTTTGGCCATCGACCAATAGTTTTCATACAATATTCTTAAAAACACAAAAGTTAGTGTGTCCTATAATTATTATCTACAATACAATTTAAAAGAAAAATTCATAATACCGAACAAAGGTGTATTTTAGTTGTTTACCGTAAAGGCTCCTTCAAACATGATATATAGGAACCGCTCTTCTATTATTCTTTCTTAATGGTCCGTTCTTTTTTCTATACAGGTAATTATCTGGCGTTCGGCATTTTTGGCAGATTAATGTCGTCTTGGCGCCGGCGTCATTACCTTTCACCCCGTAGGTAATTTTTTTGCATGAATAATCACCCTAAAAGACGACCATCCCATTGTTTCCGGACAGGTTTTCGTAGACTGAAATCTCCGATGGCTTTTTGTGAAAAGGCAAGGCAGGATAATTAAGTACATATTGACGAAAATGGGATCGAACGTGTAATTTCGTCTATTGGACAAACAATTCTAAAGAAACGTTAAGCTGAATTCGAAGGTTTTAAACATAGGTTTTGTGAAATGTGAAACTCTATGTTCAAAACAAATACTTTTAATTCTTCTGCTAGATAAAGTAAATTGTACAGTGATCAAGGAAAGTTTGTTTTATACGTAAAGCTTTAGATAAAATTTGATTCAAATGAAATTTTCAATTACGAATTAATTATTATGGTATAGTTGTCTTCAATGTGTATATTTTGGTAGGTAGCCAACCCAAGAGATGTTGTAACTTTCAAAAGAGGTTTCTTTTTATTACATCATTTTTTAGTTCGGACAATTTCGTTATATTCAAAATCTAGTATTTGCCCTTAGTATTACTATAGATTATACAGATGGATCACTTGGCTAATTTTCATGTTAATATTTTATTTTTTATAGTCCTTGCGCGGAAGAAGTATAAAGTCTTAGAACATGCATATTTCAGTTTATTAGACGCTGTTGATGCTCTTGTATGTCCTCGTTGAAATATGTACTTCATAAGTTATCTTTTGAGTGTGAGAATGGTTTTTACTATAAATTTCTGTAATGTGTCAGGATAATTGAAACATACGTGAGTAGCTAAACCCCACCAGTTTTGTATAATACAAAGGTATTTTTAATAATATAAAATATTATTAAAAATCTGGTGTGAAGAACACAAATACAGGTTCACTATTAATATTTTTTGTGAACGTATCCCTCCCCAGAGACGTAGATACGTATTTCGCCTTTCTACAGGCTAGTCGGTACGCCCCTGCTGGAGAAAGGATATTCTCAGACACATTCACAAAAAGGAACCACATCACCACATCACCGAAATTATCCAGACCGGGCGTAGAAGTAAATTCAGCGAAGTACCTCGCCCCGTCCACATAACCAATGTGAAGTAACGACGCCATTCCAAAGGTGGCACAGCCAATCTCTCTAGACACTGCATTTTGTTTGTGTCTTCACTCATACTACAGAGGACTGCAGAACAGTCCTCTGGATAGATGAATCTGCGTTCACGAGAAGTGGTGTTAGAAATCTGAGAAACCTGCACAGGTGGTCATCAGAAATTCCCAAAGCTATAAGCCTATTTAAATTTCAACATGAATTTTCTATTAACATTAGGGTGGCCCTAATTGATGACTTGTTGATTGGTCCTGTCGTTCTTCCCGGGAAGTTAAATGCGGACAATTACCTTCAATTTCTTAGTGACGAACTGCCAAGTCTTTTAGAGGATGTCCCAATGAATGTTCGACGAGACTTGTGGTTTCACATGGATGAGGCAACATCACATTTCGGAATTGCTGTCCGAAATTGGGTTAACGTCAATTATCCAAGATGGATTGGTCGAGGTGGTCCTGTTCCATGGCCACCCAAATCACCCGATTTTAATCCCCTTGACTTTTATTTATGGAGGTACATGAAAAATTTAGTCTACGCGCATGTCTCGAATACAAGAGAAAAGTTGTTGGATCGTATTCAGCTGGTTTCCGAGAAAATCCGACAAAACAAGTATGAAATTCGGATAAGTACTTCTTCTGTTGGCTTACGGGCACATGCCTGCATTCAACAAGGAGGTGGACGATTCGAAAATATTATTAGTTGAACTTTTTTAAATAAAATCAGTTTTTATTGACTTTGGGATTACATTTTTTTTTTCATGATCTGACAATCACATTCATGCATCTGTAACTTTGCAACTAATAAAAATGGATATACAAGTTTTGCGTTTTTGTTACTTGAAATGAAGTCTACTTTACACTCCTAAAATTTGAACATAACGATACGGGTCAGCTTGTATATTTAAGTAATGAATAATTGTGCACTAGTAAATTTACTATTCTAATAGTTTTTCTTTTGTAATTTTTTTTTAAAGATGGCACCGAAATATCCTTGTGTCCAATTGTGTTCCAAAAACATTTTAAACAGGACGATACCGCACAGGACGCTCCATATAATTAATGTACATAATTAATTGATATTATTTCATTTGCTTTTCAGTATTTTTTTTTCCAAAACCTGACATGCCAGGATAAATTTGTTGTTACTACTATTGTTAGAACTATAAAAGAAACGAAAATTGTACATAGTTTCTAAAATAAAAACAAAAAAATTGAAATTTGTTCACCAGTCATGAAATTTGACGAACATGATTTGACTCAGCTTTCATCGAATCATTCGCGTATAAAAACAGCTTAATTCATTATATATGTTTTTTTCTCTTAACTTTAAGGTGATCTATAATAAATAATATTTATTGTATGATACTGTATTGGCTCTATCCTGTATGTATCTTTCTTTGAATATAGAAGAATATAGAAGAAAGGAATAAATCCAACGACTTTCATTTTTCGTTTTATTATATTGAACTTAATCATGGGGCAATAGAGAACCTTCATAAAACTATGACACAATACACAGCATATCGAAGACAAGAATAAATAATTACAATATCTTAACTACACGCTACTCTAGATAAACTCGGAGATTGCTGATGATGGCCGGTCGGTTGCTGTTGTCAGACGATAATTGACGTCGATATTTCGATGTGATTTGATTTACGTCAAGTCAGTTCGCTTAAAGCGGGTATCGGTTAAAGTATCTTTTCTTGTGTTTATAAATGCTAAGAGAACGCGTGCTGTCATACTGCCAGTCAGGAAAGGATATGCGGTGATGATGATGACGATAATGACAGGACATTGTGAAAGTACAGCTTGTCGGACGCGATTAGATTGGAGAGTTGATTAGGGCAAGTCGACACATTCCGGCTACTCATTTTTAATGAAGTGAAGAAGCAGTCTTCGATATCGAATGGTAGCGAGTGAAGAAACATCCAGGTAATATTGGAGAGCAGTTAAGTAGACATGTTACAAATATATATCGTATGTTCGAGATAACAGCGAATTGGATTGGCATCTTTGAAACGATGAGGGATGCTAGTATTGCTCGATGATAATGTATTTATATAAAAAGAACGTTAATATTAATTTTTATTTTTATTGTATAGGCTATGAAAGAGAGAACGTATAGTTCTTGATTCATTAATACCACAGGTCCGCAAACCCCATGACGTCCCATTTGAATTCTATAACTCATTCTGAAGGATTTTGATGCGCTAATTATGAATATGTATTTAGTTTTTCGCCATCACGTTCTGATTTTCCAGAATAGACAGGAAGAAAACTGGAAAAAGACACTTTAACTTAGAGGAAAATGTATTAAAAAAGTATTTAATTCAAGAACTTAAAAACTACTGAAATTCGATAAACGATCATATCACTTATCTTTGTGAAACTTTGTCTTTTTTTCTCCGAAGTTCCTATATTGAGATTTTCTCATAAATCTTCGGTTTGCATCATCTAGCTTCAGCAACCAACAGTAGTCCACCAATATGTTTGTATTTCACCTTTCCTGAGTCCTCTCTTCCATATCTTTCAAATCTTGTTGAAATCTTTCACCTTGCTCTTCGTTAACGGCTCCTAAATTTTCCGGAGAATGCCGGGAATGGAGTTTAATGCTCATGGAACAGCCCATTAAGCCAAAATTTGCAATCATTTTCGCTGAAATTTCTTTTGCTACCTACGCGAGCATGTGCAGTACTGGCCAAATGAAGATGGTCGATAAGATGTCGAAATCGGTAGTCACAATGCACGATTTAAAATGGAGGCTCTATTTAACGTGTATGCCCTTAGTTAGAGGAGACGGGAGTGGGTTTACTAAATCAGATGATTAGGTAGCGCTGTTTAGTTTTACTTAAGGAGGCTTGATACGATAATGAGTTTTCTTCTTAAAAATTTTCTAAATGTGCTCTAGTCGAATCCGCAATTGCGTTAATTAAAAAAAAATAGGGCAGACGTGAATTTTATTTCGAATATCGGAGCGCATCGATATATATATTGCTATGCTAACCCGAAGGGCTGCGGAGAATTGGCCCACGTTCGGACGTCATAAAATACACTGGTCTTCCTCCACTCAATAGTTACTTTAATGTACTGTTGACTTTCAGTTTTTAACTAAATTCACCGGCTAAACTCGTGTCGTAGGCACATTGTCGTCTCTCTCTCAAGGTGGGATTCATGTAGTGGGGTCCAAAATCATTTTGGAAAATACTCGATTGGAAATAAATATCTCCAGATATTTATATTTTGGGTTTAAATATATTCTTTGTACACTAATTCAAGTAAGTACATTTATTTTTACATAATGATCTATATTTCGCAGTATTTTATTAAAATTGTCAATTCAACGTCAATATTAATTAATTATTAAACTGTCAGACTATATGACATCTGTACAAAATTTTTAATATATATTCAACGTACTACCTCAATAAATTGCTTCTCGTGTTCGTTGCGCCAAACATGTTACAATCTCTCCACCCAGTTCGATAGGAGATACTTAATATCAATACTAATATTCTTACAGTTTTATCTCGGTCTTTATATAGGATTTAATGAAAGATTAATGAAGCAACACAGACTTTTAATAAGAAAAATTATACATGTCAAATTAATCATTTTCGTTTCTATGGTTACCAATTTATATATAAATGCTCAACCTTAAAACATATCTTCATCCAATGCAATCGTTGAACTCCAAATCTTGACATCAGCAAAAGATACAATAACCATCCCCCAACCTGTTACAGATCTGTACTATAACAATATATATATATATATATATATATATATATATATATATATATATATATACAAATTTACTCACTAGTCGTTCAAGCAGAAGTGTATTTAATCGCAAAATCGCACTTGCCGGAGCGGTGGGGTTAAATTTTGCGAACCCAATCTCATACTGGAGGAGACGGCCAATATCAAAGAATATATGTACTAATATGAAGTAAAAATCAATCAAAATCGGCATAAATTAAGCGTAAAAATAAAATGTAACACTTTACAATCAGGGTTTTTACTGTTCCCTAAGAAATTTTTCACCACCTCCTTAAAAGATTTCCATGTTTCTAACTCAATTTGTTTTTGTTTTTTTGGAGTTTCTTATTAAATTTTTCATTAATTTTCTTATATCAGGGACAAAAAAAATTCTTTTCAGTTTAGCGTCTTTCAATAATTTTATTTACGGAGGTTCGATACGATAATGAGCTTTCTTCTTAAAAATTTTCTAAACGTGCCTTAGTCGAATCCGAAATTGCGTTAACTTCCAAAAAAACTAAGGGCAGACGTGAATTATATTTCGAATATCGGAGCGCACCAAGATATATATATATATATATATATATATATATATATATAGTTCAAGTAGAAGAAGAAGAAATCGCACTCGCCGGAGCGGTGGGGTTAAATTTTGCGAACCCAATCTCACACTAGAGGACGCGACCGATATCATGGAATATACGTACTAATATAATGTAAAATTCAAATACAGGGCGGTATAAACTAAGCGTAAAAATAAAATGTAACACTTTATTATCAGGGTTTTTATTTATTTATTTTTTTAAAAAGGTATGTAACCCCTTACCACAATTATTAATCGTATCCTAAATACGTATTTCGACAACTAAGTTGTCATCATCAGTAGGTAAAACCACTAATCAAGGTGTCGCACATGGGGCACAGTAAAGCTAGAACACGGCTTACACGGCGTCCACGTATAGACTGACTATACGTGGACGCCGTTTAAAGTAGTTGTTGCGTAAGCGGTGTTCTAGCTTTACTGTGCCCCATGTGCGACACCTTGATTAGTGGTTTTACCTACTGATGATGGCAACTTAGTTGTCGAAATACGTATTTAGGATACGATTAATAATTGTGGTAAGGGGTTACATACCTTTTTTAAGTTTTTACTTAACCACAGTCTCCAAAGAAAGACTTTTCAGGGCTTTTATTGTTCTATAAGGAATTTTTCATCACCTTCTTAAAAGATTTCCATGTTTGTAAATTGATTTATTTTATTTTTTTCTGTTTTTCATCGAATTAATTTTCTTACATCAGGGCCAACTAAAATTCCTTTCACTTTAGCGTCTCTCGACATATTCACATTTCATTAAAAAATGTTAACAACCCACGTATTAACAGGCTCACTATTTAATGAGGTTAAAATATCACCCAGTTTTAGCGTAATACAGATGTATTGCTTATACTAATTATGTAGTATTTAACAAATTATGAATCGGAATTTAATCTATTGTCCTAAAATGGTCAGTTCAGTAAATGCCTTAACAATTTGTTAGAACGCATTTAAAAAAGTTTTGAAAAATGCCAAATAAAATATTCGTCAGATGAACTTTTTTTGACTATTTTTCTCGTAATCAGGGAATTAAAAATTATCGGTAGCGCTGCTCAGATCTTAAGGGAGAAAATTATTGTAGGCCTATGTACTTACTGGTAGGAATTAAAATGGACGCTTTTGCTCTTTGGCAGTGAATTCTCCTTAGATAACTCGTTACGTTAATATTAAATAAGATTGCAAAACATCCAAATATCATATTGAAATCAAACTAAATTATTGTTTGAAAAAACTTTGACAAAACTGCAATTTATTTGCTACGCCCTGAAATTTCGTTTACGGAAATATAAGTTTCTTCATTTCATTTCTTATTTCCTTACTTTCAGATCTAGAGATATTTAGAAAATGTTCAGAGTTCTACAATTGTAAAGTGAGATTTAATAGTCATTTATGAAAAATGGAAAAAATTAAAAGATATAATTATATAGAAAATGAATCTAAAATATTTTCCTAAAATTCCTACTCATAAGCGAGAAAAAAAATACAAAAATATATTTAAAAAAATTGCCACGTTACTGCGCGATCGACTATATTATAAAAGACGATATCTTAAAGTTGTCAAACAAAAAGGATAGTTTTGTTATTGTCCATCTTGCTTTCAGTTTCGTTCAGTTGTCGATCGTTACGTACATTCGATATAATTTACATTTACGTTTTCGATTGAAGATAAATTGTTACCAAATAGGACGTGAAATTCCCGTAGACCATGCATCTTAGATTTTATTTAATACGTGGTTTTTAAAATTCACAATAAATTTTTAACAGTTGATGTACCAAGTTATCGAACTTTTACCGTACAAAACTTATACACAATGTTATCTTCTAGCCTTTTTATAACCATAAACACTGCAGCGTGTGTTTACAATAGCGGTCTTTTTTATATCAATATTAATATTTCATAATTAATTGATAAGGGAGACACTTGTTGAAACTCCATAACTATGATAGTATAAAAAATGCACTGATTTTAGGTTTCAAATAATTTAATCTAACTTTCCACTACAATATCGTTTCATCGCACTGTGACTTCATCAGGTGGATGAATAAATGGTGAATTTACAAATGTACAAGTTATATATACAAAGCCTGATAGTTATAAATTTAATGAAAGTAGGGGGGAATTACAAATTTCTGTTTGGTCGTTTAATACTAACCCTAATTTCTTATATCTAGAAATTTCTAATGATTCTAGCAAATCTAGTTTTCTACTTTTATCTTGAATATGAAGAATTTTGAAGTTCGTATTAAAGTTGTGGTTATTCTCTATACAATGATTAGCAAAAGTTGAATCTGATTTATTATTTCTATAACTATTTTGATGTTCGGATATCCTTTGAGTGAATGTTCGTCCTGTTTGACCAATGTATGACATATTACACTCACAAGTTAATTTATAGACGCCTGAAACAAGTTTTTTATCTGTTTTGTCCATATACCCCTTAATAAAAACAATTTCAACATAGAATTAAACAGAATACACACTATTGCTAAAAATAATGGATATTCATACAATATTATCAATAGAATCCTCCAACACAAACAAAAAATACTTACCCGCTCTTTAATATACCCTAAACAATTAAAAGATGTAGTATATTATTCTTCCTTAACGTATATCGGGAAAACTTCAGACATAATTAGTAATCTTATCAAGAAAGCCACTAATACTATCGTAGCGTACAAAACCAATAATACAGTTGGTAGTTTTTTAAAAAACAATAAGGACAAAACGGATAAAAAACTTGTTTCAGGCGTCTATAAGTTAACTTGTGAGTGTAATATGTCATATATTGGTCAAACAGGACGAACATTCACTCAAAGGATATCCGAACATCAAAATAGTTATAGAAATAATAAATCAGATTCAACTTTTGCTAATCATTGTATAGAGAATAACCACAACTTTAATACGAACTTCAAAATTCTTCATATTCAAGATAAAAGTAAAAAACTAGATTTGCTAGAATCATTAGAAATTTTTAGATATAAGAAATTAGGGTTAGTATTAAACGACCAAACAGAATTTTGTAATTCCCCCTACTTTCATTAAATTTATAATTATCAGGCTTTGTATATATAACTTGTACATTTGTAAATTCACCATTTATTCATCCACCTGATGAAGTCACAGTGTGATGAAACGATATTGTAGTGGAAAGTTAGATTAAATTATTTGAAACTTAAAATCAGTGCATTTTTTATACTATCATAGTTAATATTTCATATTTGCTACTACTCGTAACAAAAAAAAAGGTTCGCATAATACACGAAATATACATTTTTTTAATTTTTAATCATTCACTTGAATAAACAGCTGATTTTGATTGAGGTTATTGACCTTACCAAACAACGTTTTTATATCATCGACAGCTGTTACGTATGTAAACATTCGCTGTATGTGTGCGCGAGATATTTATTATTTATACACTTTCTGAAGATTTTGATTCATTGACGTAACGTAATACAATTTTCAGGGGGTTTTAGTTTTGGAGTCGTAATTGACACAATATTTTGATTTATATTCTATATAATTACATCTTTCAATTTACCATACGTTATTCCTTTATTTGAACCCCTGTATATATATACCCTGTATATTATATTATTATAAGGGTGTATGCAATATCCGCAAGTCAAATTTAATTTTTGATTTACTAACAGATTTAATTTTAATACCTTTAAAAACATTCTAAAATTAAATTCATTTATTATTGTATTCACTTTAATAACATTAGATGTTTGGTGTTCATGTATTTTACCTGTTCAAAATGCAATAATTCCAGAAAATTATTTTAAAATGAACCCTTTGTACAAAAACAGTCTCCCTTTTCAAGAATTAAGTTACTTAATTAAGGTCTATATGCAGTATAATATAAGTTTCCTACAAACCATTTACCATTTACAACTGTACCTTGTTTCATTTACAATAACGCACTAATTGTATTTGCAGTGACCCATCGAACCGTATTCACTAGGATATTTATAGATTGTCAATTTAGATTTTTAAACGCACAAGCGGTTCAATGAATTGAAAGGGACGTTGCCAGTGGGAGTCCTCGGTACCTTACGTAGGCCAAGAAAACTGCAAAGCAAATTACAGTCTGCCTCGCAATAAATACAGTGTTTATGTTGTACAACTCGGTTATTTGGTAGTCTACCTCCTTACAATACAATTGAACTTGATCTATGCCTGATTGTTTTTTTTTAATATTATAGTATTTTGGAATTTACTGCAAGTGAGAATTAATGAATATTAAATCACATTCTTACATGTAAATGTCGACTTATTTAATGCGTATAAATCTACAATCCGTCAAACTAAGTTTGTACTAGTATGCAGAACACACTCTTTCGCGACAACGAACTTCCTGGTAGTTAGGTTAATTAAGAATTACGAAATACTGAAAAAACAAGCCTATCAACGCGAGGAAACGTACAGACGACCGTTTCGTTCTAATTGGAACTTCTCAATGCACGGCATTCCCTTTCGATGACGACCTTGCTTTTTCATTTCTATACTTTCTGTATATATAGTTAACATTTGGAATTTACTGCAAGTGAGAATTAATGAATATTAAATCACATTCTTACATGTAAATGTCGACTTATTTAATGCGTATAAATCTACAATCCGTCAAACTAAGTTTGTACTAGTATGCAGAACACACTCTTTCGCGACAACGAACTTCCTGGTAGTTAGGTTAATTAAGAATTACGAAATACTGAAAAAACAAGCCTATCAACGCGAGGAAACGTACAGACGACCGTTTCGTTCTAATTGGAACTTCTCAATGCACGGCATTCCCTTTCGATGACGACCTTGCTTTTTCATTTCTATACTTTCTGTATATATAGTTAACATTTGGAATTTACTGCAAGTGAGAATTAATGAATATTAAATCACATTCTTACATGTAAATGTCGACTTATTTAATGCGTATAAATCTACAATCCGTCAAACTAAGTTTGTACTAGTATGCAGAACACACTCTTTCGCGACAACGAACTTCCTGGTAGTTAGGTTAATTAAGAATTACGAAATACTGAAAAAACAAGCCTATCAACGCGAGGAAACGTACAGACGACCGTTTCGTTCTAATTGGAACTTCTCAATGCACGGCATTCCCTTTCGATGACGACCTTGCTTTTTCATTTCTATACTTTCTGTATATATAGTTAACATTTGGAATTTACTGCAAGTGAGAATTAATGAATATTAAATCACATTCTTACATGTAAATGTCGACTTATTTAATGCGTATAAATCTACAATCCGTCAAACTAAGTTTGTACTAGTATGCAGAACACACTCTTTCGCGACAACGAACTTCCTGGTAGTTAGGTTAATTAAGAATTACGAAATACTGAAAAAACAAGCCTATCAACGCGAGGAAACGTACAGACGACCGTTTCGTTCTAATTGGAACTTCTCAATGCACGGCATTCCCTTTCGATGACGACCTTGCTTTTTCATTTCTATACTTTCTGTATATATAGTTAACATTTGGAATTTACTGCAAGTGAGAATTAATGAATATTAAATCACATTCTTACATGTAAATGTCGACTTATTTAATGCGTATAAATCTACAATCCGTCAAACTAAGTTTGTACTAGTATGCAGAACACACTCTTTCGCGACAACGAACTTCCTGGTAGTTAGGTTAATTAAGAATTACGAAATACTGAAAAAACAAGCCTATCAACGCGAGGAAACGTACAGTATTTATTTTTTTATAGTATTTTGTTAAAGTGTTTCAAATATAAATAAAAAAATTTGTATTTTTCAAATTTCTAATATGGAAATATTCTTAATTATACAAGCTGCCTCGTATCGTTATGTTCAAATTTTAGGAGTGTAAAGTAGACTTCATTTCAAGTAACAACAACGCAAAACTTGTATATCCATTTTTATTTGGTTCAAAGTTACAGATCTATGAATGTGATTATCAGATCATGAAAAAAAATGTAATTCCAAAGTCAATAAAAACTGATTTTATTTAAAAAAGTTCAATTAATAATATTTTCGAAATGTCCACCTCCTTGTTGAATGCAGGCTTGTGCCCGTAAGCGAACAGAAGAAGTACTTATCCGAATTTGATACTTGTTTTGTCGGATTTGCTCGGCAGCCAGGTGAATACGATCCAACAACTCTTCTCTTGTGTGTGGGACAATACCACAACATCTAACTGCAAAATACGCGGAAATAAATATTTCCAGTATGCACCTATAACCAGTTGCGATGTAGAGAGGACGTTTTCTATTTACAAGGATGTATTTCATTCAAAGAGAACAAATTTTACAGAAGAGAACCTTGAGAAAGTATTGCTAGTAGATATTAATACTCCTTTACTCAACTTGAATTACAAAATGAATAAATAAAAATGTATTTCGTATTTTGTAGCCGTATATATACCCGTTTTATTATTATAAGTATAATTATACAAATAAATTTTACAACTTTAAAAATACAAATGTTCAATAGTACGCTCGTGGGCGATGAGTCATCAACCTCTCGTGTCTCGTCTCTAGTTATTATTGTACTTCAAACATAATTTTGTCTATATTTCCATACATACTAACTCGTCTAGGATATAGAGATTTCTCATTAATGCTAAGCACTAATTCGGTGTTGATCGACCAATACGCGGATGTATTTTGAAAAGCTGTTCTGTCTGTTGCGGTGTTGAGCTGAGGGACAGGTAATATTCTAAAATATGGTAAAAGAATTGCTGAAATTCTGATGGAGCGATTACGCAGATCATAAACTTTACATGGATCGATATCATATCAACACGATTGGGATCATTGTAGAAATTTGTATTAATATACGATTTCGATGATTTTTTGGGTCTGATAGATGTTTCCATTTTCTTGATACAATTTACGTATTGAGTTTTAATTACTTGGTTTCCCAAAAATTTTGAATTTGATCTAATTGCCTGTCAATTACTAAACCCTAACGTTTGATGACTTACAAATCATTGAACTTGTGTTTGTATTTATTGCAAACCCAAGAACCTGCCCGAAAGCTTTCGTCCGATAGCCCTATTATGTTAATGTTATAAGCTTCTGAAAAAGTTACTGTTAAACCGATTTAGCCTGTTGATATTGGAGCATGTTCTCGCTGAATTGACTGGGTTCAGGTCTAACCGTATTTGTTGATCAGATGCTCAACTTAACAACACACGTTGAACCTAATTGTGGTATACGTTGACATGACTGAAGCATATGATACGGTCTAAAGAGAAGACCTGCTCTAGAAATTTCTCAACATAGTACCATGTAGCCGAGCATATTTCGCAGCAGGCCCTTCCAAATAATAACAGGGGAGAACAAGAGTAAAATGAGACATCTTAATTATGGAGTTCCTCAAGGATCAATACTTGCACCTGTGCTGTTTAATACGTATATTTCTGATAGATGTATCCGTTTTTATGGTAGAATCAATTCCCAAAAAATTTGAATTGGATGATCAAGCTATTGTATCCGTCCCAGTAGCATTTTATGGTAGCAACTGATTTTTAAAAGTAACACATTACACAAAAAATTAAATTGCTTTTTGATCAGCAAACTCTAATAAATTACTATCATCAAATTGACAGGTAAAATGCGGTTTATAACATGTACAATAATATAAAATAAGACAACAAACATAAATTGATATTCGCACTTTCTAATTGCCTGTCAATTACTTAACTTACTAACGTTTGATGACTCACAAATCATTAAACTTGTGTTTGTATTTACGCACACATTCGTAAGTTTAAATTAGTCGAAACAACACTAACTACATTTGTTTTAAGTGGAGAGACCTACAGATAACCAGGTCGAACGTCAAAGAGCCTGACGGTCATAAATTTCTTTTATCGTCGTTTGTATGTACTGTCAACCGATCAGAAAACATGTCAATATATATATTATATGGTTTGAAGAAGTGGAGAAAGTTGTGGTAATTGGCTTGAAATGAAGTAATAAAAAGAGGTCGGAGCGTTTGTGAACTTTCTCATAAAACTAGACGATTATTCATATTTATGGGTTGAGTTGAAAGTCGATTTTCGTCGAAATGATTGCCTGACTTATCTTGACGTTAATTTGTAGTATAATTAATTACGCTTCGGTTTCGATTAGATCGTCGGTGTTTATAATGTATGGATTTCATGTGGAATAACTTAATCTACTGGCATTAAGACAAATATGAAATAGATTTAAAACAAACATTTTCTCTGTTGCATATACTTAGTTTATAAATAAACAAAATAATAATTTTCTCTTATTTAATTATCTTTTTTTATACTGCAGTGTCAAAGTTCGTGTTTATTTTACTCCTTATAATATCAAGTTAGGTGTGTAATACCAAGCATTATATTAATATTTAAGAACCGGGAACATCGCTACTTTTTATTTTTGAGCCTAGCATAATTCGAAATTTTTTTTAAATAATATATCAGCGTTCTTGGAAACATTTGAATTAAATCACGGTAACAAATTTAAAGAGGTTCCTAAATTCTGAAATAAACGGGAAATCGAAATTCCTGAATGACCCACGAAATAATGATGGAGTGGCTGCATCGATTTGATTATTATTTCTAGATAAGGCCACTTCGCATTCCAGGGACATTATACTATAAAATGTCAAGTTAATATTTCTGCCTTCTAACACTGTTTGCCAACCACTTGATCAGGGTATATTTCAGAACTTCAAACTGCAGTACCGCAACTGTCTATTTAACAAAGATTTGTCTCAAATTGAGACCTAAAAAAATTGCTTAAAACTCGCATAACTAATAAATGTGTTGGAGGCATCATATTTTATAAAAAATGCTTGGAAAAAAGTTAATGTTTTTTTCGTAAAATGGCATTTTAAAAGGTATATAACCCCTTACCACAATTATTAATCGTATCCTAAATACGTATTTCGACAACTAAGTTGTCATCATCAGTAGGTAAAAACCACCAATTAAAAAGTCGCACATGGGGCACAGTAAAGCTAGATAACCGCTTACGCAACAACTACTTTACACCGCGTCAACCATTTCATTTTTGCATATGAAATGACCTTATCGTTATTTCTACAATTTGTCGTTAGATTTACGTTCATGAATTTAGGAAAAACATTGTTACTTTTACACCGTTTCAGGAAATTGTTTTGACCCGGAAATTATTCCCCCTGCATGTGTCCAATGTTAGTCAAGCACTAATTGATGAAATTAGTAACGCAGAATGGGAAGAAGAGGTAAACAATGTCACCGAAGGTATTCAAACGTATCGTAAGACAATAGGTGCCCTAAAAAGCCTACAACAGTTTGCAAGAAATGACCACAAGATCTTTGAGCAACTCAAAAATGTTAAATCGCTTTTCCAATTCAAACTTCTAAAACAACATGTTGACGTTGTCAAATCGTACTGTGGGATATCGATACTAATTAAAACCAAATTAAGAAAATTTATCGCAGACATTCAATATATTTCAGAGAGAATAATGACTGGCTGAAATAAAAATGTATTGATACAAAGTGGTAATTATAGGAGTAAACGCACAATAAGACACACCAAACAATGATATCAACGATGAATTCTACGATTAAGTTAGTGCAATAATATCAGATGTCAAGAGCTGATATACAGCCGAAATCGATTGAAAGTCCGGTCTGTGCGAAAGAAAGTCCGTTATTTTTCAAATAAAAATCCGTACGTTCAAATCAAATTACTCTGAGAACAAATGAGAGTCCGCTGAATATAAACTGTCAGTTGCATATTTTTAAAGTTAGTAGAAACGTAATTTAAGATGGTTTATGATAAAATAAGCGACGAAAAACGAAAACTGATTATAGATGCATTTGATAGGGGAGAAAATTTGAAGTCTATAAGTAGAAATTTCACTGTAAAATGCAAAACAGTGAGAAAATTGGTCCGGATCTACCAAAAAGAAGGAAGGATAAAGGAAATTAGTGAAGGCTCACAGATAAAAGATTTTAACTGTTAACGAAATTGAAGAATTGTGCAATTGGGTCTATGAAGGCTGCATAATTTTAACGAAAGATTTAAAAGCAAAGTGTATGGCTAATTTTGGTAAAAACAATAGCCGTACAACTACAGATAGGTATGCGTTGCCATCTGTTTTGGTACGAATGGATATTGTTATCAAAATGTATCTTGTATTTTCAGATATTTACGCAACTTCCATTACACATTAAAAACTATTACAATGATGCCCGAAAGAATAAACTACAAGTTATAAATAATCGGCATGCGTACGTTATAAAATTTACGGAAATGATGGCCAACCAACCCGCAGAGAATGTTTTTCTTAGATGAAACTGGCATTCAAATCTTTTCGCGAGTGAAACATGGTCGAAGTCCAGCAGGTATTAGAGCTACTACAAATACGCAGTAAAAATATATCAATTTGTGCGGTAATGAATAACCAAAAAGTATATTTCTTCGAGAAGAAAAATACACCTTACAATGGCGATACATTTTCGCAGTTTCTGACTATGTTTTTTCAGAAACTTGCAGATAATGGTAACGAACACGTATTTATTATTATGGATAACGTTCCATTTCATAAAACCAATGAAATACAGGCTTTGATTGCTGCACTAGGTCACGAGGTAGTTTATCTTCCTGCTTATTGACCCGTTTTGAACCCGATAGAAAATTTATTTAATCAATGGAAAAATAAAATAAAACGGACAAAACCACGCACTCAAGATGAATTATATATAGTTATTGAAGACGCTGTAACCGTAATATCCACCGAAAAATGTTTGAATTATTTCAATCACATGCAGACATGCATACCAAGATGCTTAAAATATGAAGTTATTGATGATTAGTAAAGGAAATTTGAATGTATTTGTCTTTGTTCTAATAAATTAATTATCTGTATATGTACATATTGCTATGGACTTTTCCCCGCAACATTTTGAAAAAACTTTATTTTATTGAACTAATATTTTTGATGCCAGTGTATGTTTTTGGAATTTATTGTTTATGATTGCAGATGTTATTTTGATTTATTTTGACTAGCGTTGTAGTACGCCGATTTGCAATGCTTTATCCGCAGACACAAATTGTTTTCAGAGTTGTGAAGACGCGAGTTATAAGATATTTTTTTTATCTTAGTTTTAGTAGCATCGTGATTTTTAGTAATTAGTTTTGGTGATTGATTTCATTACGATTTATTTACGAGTGTGCAGTACTCGTAGTAGTTAACTTTGTACGTTCTTCTAACTCTGGTGTCTCGTATAAAAAATTACATATTACTTACGTAAGTAAAAGAAATTATTCTTATTATCTTTATTATTATATTTTTGTATGTATTGATTTGTATTTTACCATTGTGGTAATTTTGATATATATATATATATATATATATATATATATATATATTATCTTAGATATATATAAATGACAAAGAACGTATTTTAAATTTCTATAAAAAATTTTGTAACTTTCAAATTTTGCACGTTGAAGTTCAAGGGCAGAGTTTTTATTACATGTGACTGCGCATGTGTTAGAGATTTGCTTCGGTCTGACAGTTCTGGTTGTTTACCTTTTGAAGTTGTTTATCAGGGGTGAAATTTAAAATCATCTTTGCAATTTATTAGATTTAATTTAGTTCGGGTGTAATCAGAGGACGTTTGGATTTGTTTTGCGGTCAGTTTCAACAAATTCTTTTACTTCTAAGTGTAAGTTTGTATTACACAATTCTTTATGCTCTATAAAGAATATTTTTTCTTTTTATAAATTAAAGAGTCATTTGAGTTTAGATGTGTGCATCTTTTGATTAACCTTCTATTTGAGTGCATAACAGTAACTTCAGTAAAACTAACAATATTCACAAATAAATTTTGTGTGGCGCCTGTTTGTGGTATTAATTACATTATTTTTCCACGTTTTCCATTGGAAACCCGGAGAGGAAAGCATTCCCATTTAAAGAAAGTAACCGACTGAGTATCTAAGCTGGATAGAGTTGGTGTGAATAGTGGTACATCCAACTACGAACCCACTATTCATAGCAATATGTGACTTATTTGCTTGATCTGACAATGCGAACTTTCATTTGGAAATAGCGGACTTTGTTTTGAACAAAGGTACTTTCATTTGGAAACAGCGGACTTTGTTTTGAACAAAGGTACATTCATTTGGACAAATAGTTGTTTCGCACATACCGAACTTTCAATCGATTTCAGCTATAATACTGGCAGAGGATCTTAATGACAGAATAAAAAGTCAAGATGTAAATGAAATTGTAGGGAATTATGCAGATGAAATAGATAATGATAACGGAGAAAGATTACTACAATTATGTACTCAACATGGATTAAAAATCACAAATACCATTTTTGCTCTCAAATAAATACACCGTTTTACATGGGAACCACCATCACTTAATCAAAAATCTATAATAGATTATGTCATTGTAAGAACTAAATCAAAATTGAATGTATACGATACAAGACAAAATAGGGACAAACTGTGGAACAGATCACCACCAAGATAATGCACGTCTTTGCAAGTAAACCAGTAAGAAAAAAAATCAGTTATTCTAGAAGGGTCAAATACTGAGAAAGTAAAAACTAAACTGTATAAAATACATCTGCTGCAACAAGAGAGTATAAGAGAACTATTCCAGAGACGACTACACCGAGAGGTGAATCACATTTCACAAACAGACATAGAAAAAGAATATGATAACCTCAAAACGATAATACATGAGATCGCTTCAGATAACTCTAGCTCTAGACGAAGAGAGACGAACAGTATACTAAGAAAAAAATTATATTTATATAACAGAGGAAACTAAAGAAATAATCTATGCAAAAATACCAATTATTAGAATGTGTCTTGTTCCAAAAGGGATTTGGAGTTAAAAAAAGTCGTTCAGATGTTATATTTTCTTTTCTTTTTTCTAAGAGTAATTTTAATAATTTAACCGGACAAATACTTTCATCCATATCATTTTTTGTCAACCATTTACTGTCCGTCAATTTTTTTTCGACCCACCTTGTGCGGTTTTCGAAAATATAGAATTATATTCAATTCTTCCTGTTGGAGTTCCATCTTGATATTTTTCTTCTTTAAAATGGTAAATTTTACATTTTGCAGCTTCTCCTCCTCTCTACGCTAATTCATATGAAGCTATGTGAAAGAATCTTTTTTGTAATCCTTATGGTTCATCTATATTCCACAATTTTGCCATTTTTACTATATATTTCTTGTCTATTGGCATAGAACTTAATTTTCTTTTCTCGGGAAGAGTTTGCAATTCCCTTCGTTTACAATTTTTCGCATCGCGGGATTCTTTAAAAATTATGTCGGCAAAGGATCAATTTTAATATTGTACTCACTGAAATATTTTTCTTGAATCATCTTCGCAGTTGAATTCCAGATTGTTTCAACCGTATATTCTTTATAATCTTCTCCGTTTTTCTTTTTCATATTATAAGCCCAATCTTTTAATATATTTGCTATTTCGTGTAAAGGAGTTGTTTCTGAAAGTTTGTAATTTCGAACTTGACAAAACTCGTTATATTGTCTCCATATTGACGATCTTGTATTTTTGGTTGATTGTGGTATTGATTTTTTTATATTTGTTGTAATTTCTTTAGATGAAATTTCCCCAAACCGACTCATAATTATACGTTTTACGTTTAACGATACTTAATAGTTATTACCTGTCAGCTGCCAAAATAAATTAAGTGATGCAGGGCTACTAGATATGTAATTCAATTTTGAGGAAGAAGCATTTTTATCGGAGGAAGAAGCATTTTTATCGGTGATAAAAAGCTATGTAGGTTTTTATCGCTGTCAAAGTGACAAAAATGTTACCCGCAAATGGACATTTTTATATAGGAGTTAATTTATCACGAATAAAACCTCTGCTCTTAATTACGCGTATTTATTTCATTTATTTTAATTTTATTAAGGACACCTATTAAGCGGATATCTCCCTTAACCGGACAGAAATGGTGGTCCCGAGAGATTTCCCAGTATTACTATTGAATCTAAAAGATAAATAACGTACTTTTGGAAAGAAGGATGTTTATTTGTATTCTTCTAGTTTCATTGTTACACCACTTATCTGCTCTTTTAATCGTTTTTTTTTTCTATTTTAATAATAGAGATAGCTACTATGGTGAACAGATGAGATAACTTCTAGCATTCTATGTGTAATATACACACATACGCATTCCCAGTCGAACGTAGACGTGTGTGGTATATAGCACCGCTCCATCCATAAATAATTCTTGAACTGAAATATGGATTTTTATTGTCAAAAGTGCAAAGCCATAAATTTAATAAAAGGCGGCTTGGAAAATATCAAGCGGATTTATTACAGGGGCTACAGGAACACAACAGTAAACACAGTATACGCTTATTGGCGTTCACAAATCAGTAAAACACAATTACACCCTAAGTTATTTATTGTATTTATTGGAGCGGATCGCAGGCCGACAGGCCGACAGACGGGATCGGTCTCTTTGAAGAGGTAACCGACAATAGCTGAGACTAACTGGGTTTATACATTTTATATTGCCCCCTCCTTGTAAACTCCCTCGAAAAGTATAACCCAACGCACTATCGGTACCATAAACATTTTCATTTTTATTATATTTTATGACAGGAAGGCACCCTTTAATACCTTTAAATGTGTTTTTCTTAAATCTCCTAATAACTTACATCAATAGTATTATCTTAATTTATGCACACGATGTTCAAAGTACTGTTCTAAATTAGGGACTGTTGTAAAAGTAATGGGATTATGAAAATTTGGCTTTTCATGGTATTGTGTCAAAATATAAATTTTGAATTCTATTGTGCCTTACTAGAACTTGTCAGAAACAATAAAATTAACATAAGTATAGGTAGGTATCTTAAATTACAGTTGGGGATTTTACCATCTCGTATTTATACACTTTATTTATTTAAGATGTATTGACAAGTATTACATATTTCTTTATTACATTATTAGTATCATTACCTAATATATAATATATCTGAAAGCAGTTAAAAATTCAGCATACTATACTCTACACAAACATATACATACAGGATTAGTTAAAAGTATGGAGACGGCGATTTATTGTCGTTAATATTCATTTTAGGGATTTATGTTCAATATAAAAGTTTGTTAGGATATTTTAATCTACATTTGAGAATATTTGAATTTTTTTTTGCTTCAGTTGTTTTTTAGTTACGCCTATCCGCGCATTTTTGTTAAATGGGAACTAGTAAATTTTACTCTACCATTCGATAGATTTTTTTTCTCTTTCCAAATTTTTTGGTTATTATGTACGTCAAATCTTTGACAGAAATAATGCATTTGTGCAATTTGTTGCTGTTAATATTAACAATGGCGAGTTTAAGTGAACATGAACGAATTGAAATACTTATGATGTTGGGTTATGGAGATAGACGCAGAAGTTTACAAGACGTTAGTAATTTATTTAATGATATGCATCCAAATAGAAATCCAATTTCTAAATCCGTTGTTGGTAAAACTTTAAAACGCTTTGAACAAACGGGTAGCGTTAAATATTTGCCAAGGAGTGGTAGACCTAGAACAGCAAAAAGCGATGATAACAAACTGGATATTTTATTGGCTGTATCTGAATATCCCCATTTATCAACCAATCAATTAGCGGCCAATTTCAATATTTCACAGTCATCGATCGTGTCGTTTCTAAAAAGTGAAAAGTATAAACCTTATAAGGTACACCTTGTACACGAGTTAATGGAAGATGATTTTGAAAGGAGATTACAATTTTCTGAAGAAATGTTAAATATTTGCAATAATAATGAAAATTTTCTCAACAATATTCTTTTCTCAGACGAAGCTACTTTTTGCCTTACCGGTGAAGTAAACAGACATAACTGCAGATACTGGTCATCGGAAAATCCCTCTTGGTTTTTGGAGCACCATACGCAGTACCCCCAAAAGGTTAATGTTTGGGTTGGCATTCTAGGCGGTCATATTATCGGTCCCTTTTTCATCAATGGCAATTTAACTTCGGCTCTGTATTTGCAGTTATTGCAAAATGAAATAATACCTGCTAGTGCTACGCTATATCCTCATGAAAACAGTGAACACTTGCCCAATGACAGTATCTGGTTCCAGCGGGATGGTGCCCCACCACATTATGGTGTAAATGTTCGTCAATATCTGGACAACGTTTTTCCCCACAGATGCATTGGAAGACGAGGAAACATTGAATGGCGAGCCCGTTCGCCAGATTTAAGTCCTTTAGATTTTTTTCTTTGGGGATACGTAAAAAACAAAGTTTACAAAGATAAGCCCGATAACGTCGAAGATTTACAAATCCGAATTACCAGAACGATACAAGAAATTCTCCGAGATTTTTTTACAGAACTCTGTTCGGGGTTTTGTAAATCCATTGGGTCATTGTCAAATTACTAATGGACGACAATTTGAACACTTACTTTAATTTACTTTGTTATTAATTTGTTTAATTTTTCTTGTAAAAAAAGTTATTAAAATGAATTTTAAAAAAACAAAAATATTATTGTAAAGAGAAAAAAAACCTCTATCGAATAGAAGAGCAAAATTTACCAGTTCCCAATTAAAAAAAATGCGCGAACAGGCGTATCCAAGAAAAACAATTGTAGAAAAAAAAAACAAATAATCACAAATGTATCAAAATATCTTAACAAACTTTTATATTGAACATAATTCCCTAAAATGCATATTAACGAAAATAAATCGCCGTCTCCATACTTTTAACTAAGCCTGTATATTAATCATGACCAAATTACGTGAATATTTGTGACGTTACAAAATATCGGCTTAAAAAATTAGATTTACATAGCCACATTAATTATTTTATACACAGGCCTACAAAAGTTTTTCCCTTTATGATCTGATTACCAGAAAAATAGGGTCAAAAAATTCATGACGGCAAAATATTTTTTTATTTAACATTTTAGATTTTACTTAAAATTGACTATTCAATTCGAAAATTGATAAAACTTTTTTAAAAGAGGTCTAACTAACAGTTAATGCATTTAGTGACTCCATTGGGATAATAGATTACATTCCAATTCATAATTTGTTAAATATTATAATTAGTATAAGTAATATGCTTTTATTAAGCTAAAAATGGACGATTTTAGCCTCATTACGTAATGAGCCAATTAATATATGTGTTGTTAAAGTTATTTAATGTATATTATGTTATATGAGTACAATAAATTATTTAAACAAACGTAAATATATCGAAAGTTCCCAGCTAGAAAATAGATGGACAAGAAATTCTGCGAATTAAATTTTTTTTTTGTGGAATAGGCACTTGATATTTGAGGCGATGTTTTATTAAAATAGTACATATTGCTATGAATAGTGGGTTGAAGATTTGTTACACAACTTTCCACAACTAGTTATCCCAACTAGGTTTCTCAGCCAGTAAATCTTCAAATCGGAGACCCCTAACTTCTCGGTTTCCACTTAGGAAATACGTGTCTACAAATTAAGTTGAGCGCCAGTGAAATGTTCACAAATATTTATTTACTTATTTTATTAATTAATTAGCAATAATGGCATGAGTCAAATGAATCAAACACAAGATAAAAATTTAAAATAAATATTTAATACAAAAATAAAAAAAATGTCTCTTTACAAAGTATAAAGATCCTGTATCATACAAAAATACTTGAGGTAAAAACATTCATTGAAAATTGACAGCTAAATGAATGGAAAACTTCCTCCAAATGAATCCGCACAAACTTATCTAAAATAATCAAGTTTAATATTAAATTCTTCCCAAAGAACCACACTGTATACTCATATACTGAGACGCGAACAAAAACTTACACGTGTGCTATCGACACGCACAAAAACCGTTGAAACCTCTCGAACAAACTTTTCAATTATAATATTAACATAGAATTTTAATATTTAACTGTAGTATCTATATTTTTAATAATTAAATCTCTTAATTACTTGTTTTAATATAATAGAAATATACTTATAATAATTTTATACACTATGACGACGTCATATAATTTTAATTCTACTTACAAGAAAAAATATGTGGAGACTCTTACGAACAAAGAAGGTGCATAATCAATTTAAACATCAATAATACAACGAGAATTTATCTCTATAGATATCGGAACTTTAACAACAATATAACAAAATCACTTTCAATCAATCAACCCGAATTAATTAAAATATATTTAAATATATTTCACAAAGCAACCTTCTAGTTCAAACTATAAATTTCGTCTCCCCGTCTCTACAATTTGCACATCAATACACGCCGGAAAAACCAGTTTTTCTCGCTTAGTTAAATTTATAAACATTTTCAATTTACAATTTATCTCACAAAATATGTACATTTTTAAATTAAATTATTTTTAATTAAAAATCCATAGCAATATGTATGTATGAAATTGGTACCTGCAGTGTTTCAAATATATGCCTACAATTTTCCCAACATTGTCACACGCTAAACTGAAAGAAGGAATTTTTGTTGGCCTGGATATAAGAAAATTAATGAACGTTGAAAAATTCGGTGAACAACTAAGCTAAATTTAATTAGAAGTGTGGACATCTTTTGAGAAGGTGGTGAAAAATTTCTTAGGGAACAATAAAAACCCTGATTATAATGATATAGTGGCGAATGTGATTGCAAATTTTGGCTTAATGGGATTTTCTATGAGCATTTAACTTCATTTCTGAATTAGCATATTGACTATTTTCCGGAAAATTAAGGAGCCGTTAGCGAAGAGCAAGGTGAAAGATTTCACCAGGATTTCAAAAATATCTAAAAGAGGTATCAGGGAAGTTGGGATACAAATATGTTGACGGACTACTGTTGGCTGCCGAGGCGAGATGAGCCTAACCGAAAATTTAAGAGAAAATCTCAAAATGGAAGCTTCAGAGAAAAAATGGATAGAGTTCAAAAAGATATGTTAAATGTTAACGGCACAAGCAAGTTATAGTTTATCAAATTTCATTAGTTTTTAAGTTCTAGAATGATTTAATATATTTTTTTTAAGTTAAGTGAGTCTTTTTTGCTATTTTCTTCTTATGCCTATTCTGAAAAATCTGAACGTGATGGAGAAAAACTAAATACATATTTTCATAATCGGCGCATCAAAATACTTCAGAATCAGTCATCGAATAACTCCAGATTTACAGGCCTGTGTTATTTATTTACTTTTAATAATATTTTATATTATTAAAAATACCTTTGTATTATACAAAACTGGTGGGGTTACCTACTCATGTATGTTTCAATTATTCTGATCAAAAAATGGTTGTTTTAATAACAATAATATCGGAGCTTAACTACCTTGCTTTTATTTCATAGAAAATGTTACGTACAAATTAACTTTAACAAAATCTATACTAGATGTCATTTATTTGTCAGGTTTGCATGCAGTTCTCAAGTAATAAGGTCAAAACCAGGCGCTTTTTTTGGGTCGACATATTCTTTGATCTTCTTCACTACTTCTTTAAGGTACGCAATTATAGTGGTTCATCCCAAGCTGGTACTACAATTTCTTTCTCTGATTCATGCTTTGGCTTAAATATATCTTTCAGATAAGTGGCATATCTGTCGGCTTTCTGTTTATTGTCCCTTACTCAGTCACATCTTATAATATAAAAAAATAGTAAATAATAATATAATAATCCGAATAAGGTAATAAAATTTACATTCTACGGGACAGCACACAAATAAATAAATTAATTCGTTCCATAAAAATTGAAAAATATGATTAAATTTTACGTATGTGTTTCTTAAAGAGTGCACCAATGGACCTCCACATTATATTAGTTCTTGATGTTGATAACATAACACCTAGGGTGTCTAGTTGCAATATGCAATCAATAAATCAATTTGCGTTAATAAGGATGTTGAGTCGAGCCTTCTATTTAGACGATTTCCAATCCATATCACACCAATCCAATTAGATTGCCATAGTCTAAATTTTGTTTTGGAAAGACATCACCCACTCTTTAGCAAAAATTTACTTAACGAATTCATTTTGATTCACGTTGCTACACTACGTATATAATAAGTATATGAATATTTAATTTAATTATATTTCTTCAAATATATATCGAATTTAAAATATGAATTCCAACTTAGACAGTTTCTGTATATATTCGTTGGCAAAGAGAAAGCCTTTCTTTTGGTATGATTGTGGTCAGTTAACCCTTACAAGAAATCTACCTGATTGATCGTTCAACTCAAGTATCTACGTTCTTTTTGAATTCTTATAAATACATTTAATTTTAACTTAGTTATTTAATTAATTACGGATGTCTTCATAATTATGTCATGTCGTATATCATTTTAAAGCTTTCTTCACAAGGTATATTTTAATGATATTTATGTCATCGATATCACAACCTTTTAGCTCGGGTTTTTATTAATTAATTCTTAATTCTAGACATCGGCAACTTCAATCCCTCTTCACTCTAGACCAGAAAACAAACCTACCCGTTTCCAAGCGAGTGTTCTCTTACACCGAACTCATCCTTCCACTATTTCCAACTCTTATAAGATATGTAGACATCGCTCAAACTTGACACGTGCTGTTCCAGCACCCAAGCGCTGTTCGGCCTTGCTTTCCACATGTTTGATTGCGACATACTCGCAACACAAAGGTAATCTATATTGTTCAAATACATATTATTCTTTAACTTAATTCACATGTAATTTAACTTTATTTCCAGTCCACGTTTCTTTATATTAACTTTTAATTACTTATTCAACGCTTCTAGTATATATTACTTTTATTTAATTACTTTAAAATATATCAACGCTCAGTTTGTTTTGTAGTTAATAAGTTGTAATATATTTATGTCAGCACACATTATACACCCCCTCGACCTTTGATGCTCTTCATTACCCACCAGTTATTTAATTGAAATAATTTCCTTTATTGTTAGCGCGCCACCACAACCGAACCAGCGGTTTTAACAACATGTATGTCATAGGTTAGATACCACACGGTCGGAGCATGTTTAATAGTACCAATATTTGTGGAATTCTGGAACATTCCAATGTTAAAACCCAGTGATTTAACAGCAGATCTATAAACGCTGTACCCGCCAAACAATAAACTAATCACGACCAATTTACGTGAACAATGGTGATTATTAATCTTACCTGCTGAGGATAACAATCTAGTTGTCAAAATACGAATATTAATTGTGGTAAGGGTTTTATACTTTTTTAAATTTTTACTTAATCACAGTTTGCGAAGATAGACTTATCATTTTATGTGTGGTTATTTCTCAATGTATTTACGCCCACTGTATAATACGGGCCAGATACAGTTCTCCATTGTCGTATATGGGGCACGATAATGGGGAACTGTAGCTGCGCTGTACCGGCGTTTATTTACCTCGCTTCCACGGTGTATATGTTTATATAAGCGCAAATTCTCCCGTTATAGTCATCCCTAGAAAACCCGTTTCTCCTTTCCATGTATAAATGTAAAATATTTGACAATTCTTATTACTTTGGAACATCGAAGTTAGAGACGCCCGTGTAAACCGGGCTTGGCTTTAATCTAAATATATGATGGTCCTTATTGTTCTGGTTGTGCCACTGGGAGCACCGCTTAGCTTCCGCCTTAACTTCATTTTATTAAAACGTCATTCTAGACAAAAATGTACTCATATATTAAGTACGAGGTAGAAGGGAGATAGAAGTATGAGATGCGTAAAGAAGTAATATGATGAATTTTAAGAATATTAACTGGTCGCTTATTCTATCTGCAACGAAAGCGTTTAGGGATTTCATATGTATGTATAACGTGCGTCTATACCTATAGGCTAGTTTAGTTTAGCATTTCTCATAGTATCGATGCTTATGATTAGAAATGGAGTTTTCGTTTAGAATAAACAAATAATTATTTGTGGGCGTTATTTGTATTTATTATTGCTATACATTGTTAACTTTAATTTCGAGAGACACATATATTTTGCTATTAATTCTTTAGTGTTTTCGGTACTACCACGGAATAAAACATTTGATGCAATTTATCTGCACAACTTTGAATATTTGCGACATTATATACAGGCTTAGTTAAAAGTATGGAGACGGCGATTTATTGTCGTTAATATTCATTTTAGGGAATTATGTTCAATATAAAAGTTTGTTAAGATATTTTGATCTACATTTGAGATTATTTGATTTTTTTTCTTCAATTGTTTTTTTAGATACGCCTGTTCGTGCATTTTTTTTTAAATGGGAACTGGTAAATTTTACTCTTCCATTCGATAGAGGTTTTTTTTCTCTTTACAATAATTTTTTTTTTTTAATTCATTTTAATAACTTTTTTACAAGAAAAATTAAAGAAATTAATAACAAAGTAAATTAAAGTAAGTGTTCAAATTGTCGTCCATTAGTAATTTGACAATGACCCAATCGATTTACAACACCCCGAACAAAGTTCTGTAAAAGATCTCGGGGAATTTCTTGTATCGTTCTGGTAATTCGGATTTGTAAATCTTCGACGTTATCGGGCTTATCTTTGTAAACTTTGTTTTTTACGTATCCCAAAAGAAAAAAATCTAAAGGACTTAAATCTGGCGAACGGGCTGGCCATTCAATGGTTCCTCGTCTTCCAATCCATCCCCACAGATGGATTGGAAGACGAGGAACCATTGTCCAGATATTGACGAACATTTACACCATAATGTGGTGGGGCGCTATCTTGCTGGAACCAGATACTGTCATTGGGCAGGTGTTCATTGTTTTCATGAGGATAGAGCGTAGCACCAGCAGGTATTATTTCATTTTGCAATAACTGCAAATACAGAGTCGAAGTTAAATTGCCATTGATGAAAAAGGTACCGATAATATGACCGTCTAGAATGCCAACCCAAACATTAACTTTTTGGGGGTACTGCGTATGGTGCTCCAAAAACCAAGAGGGATTTTCCGATAACCAGTATCTGCAGTTATGTCTGTTTACTTCACCGGTAAGGCAAAAAGTAGCTTCGTCTGAGAAAAGAATATTGTTGACAAAATTTTCATTATTATTGCAAATATTTACATTTCTTCAGAAAATTGTAATCTCCTATCAAAATCATCTTCCGTTAACTCGTGTACAAGGTGTACCTTATAAAGTTTATACTTTTCACTTTTTAAGAATGACACGATCGATGACTGTGAAATGTTGAAATTGGCCGCTAATTGATTGGTTGATAAATGGGGATATTCAGATACAGCCAATAAAATATCCAGTTTGTTATCATCGCTTTTTGCTGTTCTAGGTCTACCACTCCTTGGCAAATCTTTAACGCTACCCGTTTGTTCAAAGCGTCTTAAAGTTTTACCAACAACGGATTTAGAAATTGGATTTCTATTTGGATGCGTATCATTAAATAAATTACTAACGTCTTGTAAACTTCTGCGTCTATCTCCATAACCCAACATCATAAGTATTTCAATTCGTTCATGTTCACTTAAACTCGCCATTGTTAATATTAACAGCAACAAATTGCACAAATGAATTATTTCTGTCAAAGATTTAACGTACACAATAACCACTGATAAAATTATGTCGTTCAAGTTTGTTTATCGCTACGCTTCTGTCTATCACCGATGTACCGAACATCTGTTAAACACATGAACCGGCTTTTTCTTATATAAAAGTTATTAAAATGAATTTTAAAATAACAAAAATATTTTTGTAAAGAGAAAAAAATTCTCTATCGAATGGTAGAGTAAAATTTACTAGTTCCCATTTAAAAAAATGCGCGGACAGGCGTAACTAAAAAACAATTGAAGAAACAAAAAATTCAAGTATTCTCAAATGTAGATCAAAATATCCTAACAAACTTTTATATTGAACATAAATCCCTAAAATGAATATTAACGACAATAAACCGCCGTCTCCATACTTTTAACTAACCCTGTAGATGTTACAAATTTGTGAAATTTGGAACATCTATAATTGTGTTGATCTCTAAATCTTCTTTTGCTATTGTATAAATTTATCGTAATGTTCTTAAGAAGTTGCAAAACTTTTTTGTAACTTTTTTGTAGTCTCAAAAATCATTAGATTCAGCTTGTCAACTTATGGGGTTATTGTCCATGATTTCTTTTTAGATTCCGGGCTGGAATGTCGACGCTTTGTTCATTTTTGCTAGAAACATCTTCAGGGCTACTACTACCGTTGGCATGCTGCACTGAAACTACCAACAGTAGTAACAGCTCTGATTTAGTGCATACGTGGAAGTCTAATAAAGTATTTCGCGATCTAAGTTTGTTATATCCTATTGAAGATGACAACTTCGTTGTCGAAATATGTATGTAGTATACAAATATTAGTGTTTTAAGGGTTTTTTTTACCTATTTTTAAGCCATTAGTTAAGGTGTTGTCGTAATTTCCCCGCAAGAAAATTGTACCACAAGTGACAACGACCGTTAAAGGCTACGGAATTTCATTAGATTTATTTTAGGCAAATGCGTATTTTCGATATCAGTCGCGCATTTGATACCATCGACCATATTTTACTCTTACAAAAATTGTCATCTTTTGGGTTTAACGATTCTCTACTCAGGTTTATGAAGTCATATTAGAAACTGTTACCTACGATGGCTATAAATGAAGGCTCAAGGTTCCAACTTGGGCCCGCTTATGTTTAATATATTTATCAACGATCTACAAGCATCACACGCAATATATTGGCTTGTCCACAGTTAGTTTCGCATGAATAAATTTAATTTAAACATTTTCAAATGCTGTGTTGTAACTTTCACAAGGAAAATAAATTATACAAACTCTCTTTATTACGTTGATAATACTGTCATAGCAAAACGAAGCACTGGAAGGGATCTAAATTCGACATTCAGTTCATTCGACAGTAAGTTGACCTACAACAATCATCTCTCAAACAACACTAGATCTGCTGTTAAGTCTCTAGGTTTTATTATCAGAATGTCGCGAAATTTCATTAACGTTGGTACTATTAAATTTCTATATTTCGCATATGTCATTATTAAGTTGGAACATGCGTCCACCATTTGGTACCCAATCTATGACCTACACGTGAATCAAATTGAACGCGTTCAGCGTAAATTTTTGAAGTACATGAGTTACAGGCGGGACGGGGTCTATCCAGAACGAAATATAGACTACGGGGATTGAAATCACTAGCGATGCGAAGACAAAGCTGTCTGAATAACAGAATCGGCTCAGCCTCGCTGTTAACGCGAGTGAATTTACTGGTACCACGCATTGCTGCTAGACAATCCCAATATTTTGTGTTTTCAATACCAAGGACTAGAGACCGGATACGAGAGGCCGAAATTTCGATGGACCATATAAATAGTCTATAACATCGCTAAGTACAATACGCAGTTATTGAATAACACTATTCACTCGGTTAACCGAACATCTGTTTTTTGTCGTTGAATTGTGATGCAATTACTTCAATTTTATAGCTAAATTCCTTTCTTCATGGATGAAACTTTAATGGCGGCAAATATTCCATTAAATAAACTTAACAAACCCACCTACAAAATATTTATTCAAAAATATACTGGTCGAAATGTTCCTGATGAATCCACCTTACGCAAATAGTATGTTTCTAAGTGCTACACGAAAGCAGTAGAACGCATTAGAAGCCGTCCTTCAAATCATTACCTATGGATAAGTGCCGACGAAACTATCGATATATTAAGACGCTGTGTGGTAAATGTTGTAGCTGGTATACTACATCCAACTATTTCATATAATGAATATGTAATAGCAACAAAAATTATAAATACAGTTGATGGGGAAACAGTAGAGAATCTGCACCAAATGCTTCATTCCGACGACAGGTACAAAGCAAAAATAATTTTATTTGTCAGTGACAGTGCTGCATATATTTTAAAAACAGGCAGACTTTTAAAGGAAACATATCCTAATATGCTGCATATTACTTGTGTAGTACATGCTATCCACATAATTTGTGAATATATCAGACACCTTTCCGGAAGTTGATAGACTTGTATTCGTTTTTGAAAAAGTTTTCAGAAAAGCACCATTGAGAGTAGTTCTTTGCAGGGAAAAACTTCCATCTTTGTCACTGCCTCGCCCTCCAGTAATAACTAGATGGGGGACATGGTTGGAAGCTACTAGTTTTTATGCAGAGAATTTCGCTAGATTACAAAATTACGTTACAATTTAAATGACGCTGTTCGAAGTATTTCTGAGTGCAAGGAACTAATACAAATTCCAAATTTAAAAAATCAGATGTACTTTCTTCAGGAACACTTTGGAAATTTGCACAAACTAATCACTTATTTTGAAAATCAAAATCTCAAAGATGTGGCTATTAATAATTTGAAAAATATTCCAAAGTGCCTTTGGATGTGGCCTTCGGCAAGAGTTAGACACAGGCGTTAATAGACATCCAGATTTAATAACATAACGTGTATGGGGCAATGCTTCAGAATCTTACTGCTAAATACGTTGAAATAAAAGAATATTTCCAATATGCACCTATTACCAGTTGCGATGTAGAAAGGACGTTTTCTATCTACAAAGATGCATTTCATTCAAAGGGAACAACTTTTACAGAGGAGAACCTTAAGAAAGCATTGCTAGTTAATATTAATACTCCTTTACTCAACTTAAACTACAAAACGAATAAATAAAAATATATTTCGTATTTTATAGATCACTACCCATTTGCTTTCCAATTACATATATAAATAAAATTAAAACTCTTTAAAAATACAAATTTTCTGTAGTACGCCCATGGGCAATGAGTCATCGGCCTCTCGTGTCCGGTCCCTACGGCAAAGACATATTGTGCAGGGCTCTATTGGTGCATTCGTCAAGAAACACAAATGATTTATTTAATTATGTTTTTATGGAATTAATTGATTTATTTATTTATGTATTGTTGTATTACCACATACTGTTGGCGAAAATAAATTACACAGGTCTACAAAATTAAACTTTTTGACAGATGTTTTTATTTTGAAAACTGATTTTATATAATTTTGGTAGGCTGATTTCAAAAATTCTATGCATTTATTTGTATCACGTAAGGTTTCTTTGCAAATATTAAATGAAAAAAAACATTATTTCTAAAAAAAATTATTTGTTTATTGAGAAAAAAGGTGGAATACAAGTTAAAAAAGTGGAAAAAAATACTTTACTCAGTCTTTTTTAAGTGAAATCTTTGTCTTTTTGCCAGAAAGCTGCGTTGTCCGGACATTCGGTTGTATGTTTTTAAGGGCATATCCCGTTTTAACATCCAGCAGTAGTCCACCATCATCGTTATGCTCCATCTGCCTTGGTTTCGCCGTTCCATTTCCTTAATGTCTTGGTGAAACCTCTCTCCCTGTTCTTCGCTAACTGCTCCAAGATTTTCAGGAAAATAGTTCAAGTGTGAAAACAGGAAATGCACTTTCAAACTCATATTGCAACCTAGACTATGAAAGTGTTGTAACATATTTTGAACAATATTTTCGTAGTTTTCCTCCTTAGAGTTCCCAAGAAACTTATCAATTACATCTTTAAATGAAACTCAGGCGTCTTTCTCGACATTGGTCATTGTGTTTTGAAAATCCTTGTCTTTGCATAATGTTCTTATCTGCGGCCCAACAAAAATACCTTCTTTTAACTTGGCATCGGATAAGGCTGGAAATGTCTCGCACAAATATTTAAAACACTGTCCATTTTTATCTAGGGCTTTAACAAACTGCTTCATCAAGCCAAGTTTGATATGGAGAAGAGGCAGTAAAACTTTTTTGGGGTCAACCAAGCTATCTCTTAATATATTTTTGCTACCAGGTGTAAGGCTTGTTCTAGAGGGCCATTCTATTTGAGTCCAATGTCTATCCCTTGCTCGACTATCCCACTCACAAATAAAGCATGGAAATTTTGTATAACCTCCTTGTTGTCCTAGTAGCATGCACAGCACTTTAAGGTCACCACAAAGCATCCACTGATGTTCTTGGTAGTTTATTTTCTTTAAAAGAAGTTCAAAATTTTCATACGTTTCCATTAAATGTACCGAATGGGCAACGGAATCCGAGGCCAGCTCATTACCATTGTGCAATAAAACACCTTTTAAACTACGCTTACTTGAGTCAATAAACAGGCGCCATTCTTCTTTTACATACGGCACATTTCCGAATTTTGAAATTAAGTCAGGAATATTGTTGCAATACACTAGCGGTCCGTCTTGAGTAAAATATTGACATAACTCTTTTTCGCGATCCCGGTAAAAGCTTGATGTGACGCCAGGTGCCAGTAAATGTTTCTCACGAAGTCGGGAGGCTAACAATTGGAAGGTGCAAATCTCTAATTAAATCATTTAGTTCGCTCTGGTTAAACACTTCGGGCTCTCTGAAATCTGGTGTGAAATCTGAGTCATTTGGGTCGCAATTAGATTCCTCTGATTCTGACGATATGACGTTTTCTAGTGCTTTTGGGGCGGTAGGTATCGGTACATCTGGTCCATGAGGAACTGGTCGAATAGCAGAGTCGAGATTGGAATACACAATTTGTTTCTTATTTTTTCTGTTGAATCCTTGAAAATTACATGAACAAAAATAACAATCATCACTGTGATTTCTAGGCTCTCGCCGTACCATAGGAACACAAAAGCTTAAACATTTCTTCCTACCTTTTTGCCAGTTTCTTAATGCTTCAACGCAAATGGAACAAACAGTATGAGGAGCCCAGGACTGGTCTTGGTCGCCAATTTTTACACCAAAATAAGCGTGGTATACATTTTTCACAAACGAAGTTATAGTTTGCCTCTGCTTTACTACGACATAACTACCACAGATATAACAAAAGTTATTCGGATTGTTCACACAATGTCTTCTTTCCATATTTATACGTTCTAGAACACTTAATATACGCAACAACGAAGACAACAAGCGCGCGGACACAGTAGCACGACGACTAACACAACCAAACTGCACATAAGCAGGTTTCAACGATGTATTGACGCTTCTGCGCCGACTCTGTTGCTTTGCTGAGAAGTCTAATTTTTACCAGTGTTGCCAAATCACATTTAATTTCATAAAAATCAATTCATTTAAAAATCATGCCTAACATGGAACAAACATATTCTTGTCATAGGTATGTATATTAATAAATTAACATTTTTAAGATATAGAGCGCTATCAAAAGAAGTTTACGTGATAGAGCAAAAATATAGCGTTTTTTGGAATAAGGGCCCCCAAACATATACAAATTAGCAAACAGCTTTCAAACATCAAAATCACTGTAGACCTGTGTTATTAATATTATTATTATTATTCAAGAAATAATATACCTATCTAGATATATTCAATATATTTATTTACTTCTGTATAAATTTTATATTGGTAGTATATAGAATGTGCACTTTAAGAAAATTATTTCCTTTATCAACATACATACAAAAGTAAATAACACATAAAAATTTGATTAGCCATGTCACATAGATACCTATTGAATTTCAAATTAGATTAGTTTCCATTACATTACTTAGCACTGAAAGGACAAACACACTCATATTATTTGCAGTAAACGTTAATGATATGATCTTCTACATGTACACATTTAATATTTCAACGATAGCGTTCATTTGAACAAATAAAGTAAGTGCCTAAAGATTATTAACATATTGTGTTTGCGAAAACACTTACCATCGTTTTGAACAATTCTACTCCTGTCATATGGAATCGATCAACACTGTATACCAAGAAGGCGTGATGATAGCTTGTTAAGAGTATTGAGCAATAAAATATCGTTTACGTGGAAGACTTTGTCGATGTGTTAATACGTTTTATATAACTCAATGCTCTTAATGTTCGTGCAAACACTTTACATGTGAAATATTATGCACTTACTATATGTAAAATAGGCAGTAGTTAAGATAATAGTAAAATTATTTGCACGTTTCTACATTAACTTGTTAATTAATTTATTGACTTAGATCTTTCGTATTTTTTATTACTACTTCTTCAGTTAATTAATAAGTCGTGTAATATTTCCTTTCCAATTGTAAAATGACATTTCATCAAAAAAGTTAACAAGGATAAAACGGTGTTTTATTTAGTAAAACTTTGAATATACAAAAACAAACTAATTTAAAATTACAATATTTTTTTGCTGATATACAGGGTATTGCAAAAAAAGCGTTACCATACTCTGATTGATTCTAAAATTGAAAAAAATCATAATTTAATGAAATGATTTTGTGTCGTACAATAAAGCACAGTCTGTATGTATATCGAGTGTCTCAGATACATGGTTCCAATTATGTACTTCCATTATATATATAAGACTATACATTCCAGTCTGGAATTGCAGCCGTTCTTTGAGCTCGTAAGACTCGTTTTGTGGTGAGTCACTCCATTTTCTATGGTCTATAGATATCTTCTTGCCCTCTTCACAACTTTTCGCCATTCTTCCCTATTTAACATTAATGCTCTCCCTGCTACGGTCCCCAGGTCTTTGATATCATCTACTACTTGGTCCTCCCACCTAATTTTTGGTCTACCTCTTGTTCGTGCTCCATATGGCTTCCATCTTGTAATTCGTCTCAACGTTTACCCTTCTTCTCTTCTGTTGACATGCCCATACCACCTTATTCTCATCGATTTAATAACTCTTACTATGTTTTCTCTCTCCTATAACTCCTCTATCTCATAATTCATAAGTATTCTATAACCACCATCTTCTTTCTTTGGTCCATAAATTTTTCTGATTATTTTTCTTTCAAATGTTCTTAGAGCTTCTTCATCTTTCTGTGTTAATCTCGTTGTTTCTCCAGCATATGTCACTACCGGTCGAATGGCAGTTTTATATATTCTTATTTTTCTGTAAATGCTGATTTTCTTATTTTTTATATATTTCTTGTATCTATAGTATGCTCTGTTCCCTGCTTGAATTCGATGTTTCACCTCATCTGTTTTCTGATTCTTACTACTTATCATGGCTCCTAGGTACTTAAATGTATCCACTATCTCAAATTTGTAATTTCCTATCGCTACTTCTTTGCTTTCCCCTATGTTTTCTTGTCTTGCGATTCTCATATATTTTGTTTTGATTTGATTTATCTCAAGTCCTCTCTTCTTTGCTTCCGAGTCGAGTCTCAGCAAGGCTTCTCTTAGACTATTTGGATCTCTTGCTATTAATGCTATATCATCTGCATACGCTATTTTTTGCATTGATTTCTCAATAATTGTCCCTTTAAAACCACAATCTCTTATAATTCCTTCTACAGCTAAATTTAATATTGACGCAGATAATCCATTTCCCTGCCGTACCCTCGAATTAAATTCAAATTCTTTTAATACATCGTCCTTCAGCAAAACCGCTGCTCTGGATCGTTTCATCGTCATTTTCATTAGACTTATCAATGTTCTAGGTATTCCTAAATTTTCGGCGTCTTTGATGTACCTCCATTATCTAATAAAATAAAAATTTTAAATTTGGGGCATCTAATGTACACCTAATTTCCTTTAAATTGAGCCTAATATTAATATTATTCTTTCACTTGCGGTTTAATTGGATTTAATTACTCTAATTTTTTTAACTTTAAATAGCTCCCTATATATTTTCCTCAAAATTTGA
This sequence comes from Melolontha melolontha, assembly GCA_935421215.2. Classification (NCBI taxonomy): domain Eukaryota; kingdom Metazoa; phylum Arthropoda; class Insecta; order Coleoptera; family Scarabaeidae; genus Melolontha; species Melolontha melolontha. The sequence continues at coordinate 134,203,355 of OW285240.1, read as the reverse complement.
ATTCTACAGAAAATTCTGTTTCCCATGATGCTTTGTATTTAGATTTAAAAACAGAAGAAACCAAAACGATCTATGATCTCAAGCAAAATTTGACATTATTTGTTTGTTAACTTTGACAGTTCATAAAGTGTTCGAACAAAGTTGTATTTGAAATTAATAATGACAATTTTACAAACGAGGAAAAATTGAATATGATACTCATTTATAGGGAATGTAGAAAAAACAGGCGAGGTGCCTTCCGTGTTTTCGGAAAGTGGCATCGTGACAGACGTATGTCAAGCGCTACGTATTTAGGTATGAGGTGGAACACCATTATGCAAAAATCACATGTGTTGACGCACATTTAAAGATACCACTTCTAAAATTTCTGGTACATTGCTTCGTAAAAACATTAAATAATTTCTGGAAATGTGAATACTGTCAAATAAAAGAAAATGTGTCAGAAAAAAAGAATTAGGTACAGTTAAACGTGGTACAAATGTAGTGGAAAACATGTGTGCAAAAGTCTTGATAATAATGGGTCATTTACTAAATTTGCTTTAACATTCATTAGTAGAGCAGACCAATTTCCGTGCGCGCCATGAGCGCCGGTATGGGAGTGTGATTCGTAATATATTAGAATATGCGATAGAATAGGGACGCAACATGAGCTTGTTACCGATATAAGTATAGAAGTAGAGACATTTATTCTTTCAGAAATAATTAAATATACATTTGTTTTTCTGCTATTAAAGTAATATGCATAAACACACAAAAATAAGAATAGTACATATTATAGCAAGCGTTGTATGTACCTATAAATAAAATGGAAAATGTATGAAATCAGTGATTGTGTGCACGACAGAGGATTTAAAAAAACACTTACCGTTTTAAGCGTCTTCCAAGGATTGACAAGCTGGAGAAACCCGATTGTATATTTTCAACATCAGGTGCGTTTCTAAGGTTATTTCTGAAAAACATGTCCGCCGTGAGGAAAAAATATGTTTATATTCGGAATGCGGGCGTTCTACATCTGATGTTACATTCGCATAATCAATTACTTTTTTAAGCAACTTAACGCATCTGTAGACGTGCCCTCACAAATACGTGTTAAGGTGTAAAAATTCTGTCTAAAACACTTTCAAATTTAATTAGAACACTTTCACTTTTTGCGTCTTCTACAGCACACAGTTTTGCGTGAACATCTTTAACGATTTGCAGTGATTCCTCTAACGACAACGACGAATTTTCTAATTTTGTTATTGCTTCTTCTAGTCCCAAGTAATTCTCACAAATACTTTGTAAATCCATTTTAATCTGGGCATCTTGATTTTTTTTCTGGCTTGTATTGATAGCTGCACTTTCTTTCGGATCGAATGATAAAGCCACGTCCTTAATTTTTTCAAAATGTTCATGGTAGTAAAACCTGGCCCGTAACCATGTACCCCAACGTGTCAGAATCGGCTGTGGTGGCTCAGGGGTATGGGGACACAATTCGTAAAATTTCCAAATACGTTTTGGAGATTTCAGGAATACTGCCTTTGTACTCGATATTAAAGCATCTACCTCTGGATAACATCTACGAACCTGTTCTGCCACAAGGTGTAGAGCATGGAGTTTACAAGTAATATGCAACAAGTTAGGACAATATTTTCTAAGAGACCTACCTACAAAACACATGGTTGCGGCACCATCGGTCATAAACATTAATACTTGGTCTTTCGAAAGTTTAAATTTTTCCGAAGTATCTAATAGCACTTTCGAAATTTTTTCGGCATTACATTGTTCTAGTCGTCTGGATGCTAATAAAATTGAAGACGTTGATTGATGTGATTCCATATTACGCGCCATCACATTAACTACAGATTGTTTTTTGCTGTCAGTTGTTTCGTCCACACATAACAACAACTTTTTATTTTTCAGTTCGGCTTTGATTTTATTTTCAACCTGTTTACGCACCGATGGTAAATTCCTTTGTCGTGCTCGGTAATGTTTGATTCGCGTATTTATTCCAAAATGAAATAAATAAATCATTACTTAACAAGGTAAACGGCAGTGTACACACAATCATAGTTACACATAGTTCATGTATAAACTGTTGTCGATTAATTTTGTTATTATTGTGCTTCGAACTGCTTACATGTTCTTTACAATGTGTTTTTGACCAACACATTAGATATGTATTGCACACTAAACATTTAATTTTTGAGGCATCGTATATTAAGTCCGGGAAATCCATAATAAACTTATTCACTTCGTCTGACAAGGTTGTTCTCTCGATTTATGTGCCGACGACATTTTATTACGTATGCTTACACTTACATGCAGTCTAAGCAAGTACCAAACACATACTGAATGCTTTTTATTAGTTCTGATGCAATACAATCACCTTCACATCGGCGCATATTGCGCGCACGGAAATTTGTCTGCTCTATTTATCACTTACATATCGCCAATACTGTAATGGTTAAATTTGCTTTAACATTCATTAGATATGTACTGGTCATACGATGGACTTCAGTTTTGACCAAGTTGCCCCATCTTACAAATTCTTATTTATTGTTAGTGGAGGCAGTATGTTTACATTTACGGTAGTAATATTATTAATATTTTATCATCCGTATTAGCTCTTGAGTATCCAGGTAGTAAATCTGCGAGAGGGAGAAGATGTTTTCGGGTACGTATCTGTCAACCACAGAAAAAAGTCAACCACAGAATAGAAACTTGCTGTCACCACAGTAACGTTCGTAAATGTTTTCAGGCGCGAGCAATTAATAAGAGCCATTTTATTAAATTAAATTTTCGAAAATTATTATTTTAAATAAATAGTAGTACTCCTTGAAGTTAGATCATTGAAGGACACCAGATGTGCAAAGAATTCACATGATTTGACAGTTCGTTCGACATAATTCAGTCTATTTTGTCATTATTATTATCATTGTCAACATAGACACTTCTGTCTGTAGGGTAGATTGCGAAGATTATGGAGTAAAAAATAAAAACTAATCAGGGATTACAATAAATACTTGGAGGAGGCCTTTAATAATCAGACGAACTAAAATAATTTGTTCGTTGACTACTAGGTAGATTAAAATGGTAACGAAACTGCTCAGCTTAACTAATAAATTATTATAATTAACATTATGAAAAGCCAAAAATCAATAAACTTGATGGCAGAAATTAAATTACAATTTAGATTGTGTAAAATTTGGTCAATAAACTTAATAGGCAAGATATTAGTAGATCGATTGTATAGAAAATCGTTTGTTTTAACGGAAATGAATGTAAACAGAAGTAATTATAAATAAATAATTTAAATAATTAGTCAAATTCGTCGAAACGAAACATTTTCCCAATATTATTTTGAATACCGCGCAAGTATTAATCTCAATTTAAAAACTACCTACGTTTTACTTTCTTAATTACAAGTTTCGAACAACGTCGCTGCATAAATAACTGCGTTCATGTAAATGTGTGTTAATCGGCGTCACTTCCTGTATCCCACGTTCTTTAAATCAGCTATACTGTTCGTAATAACTTCTCATCCGCATTTAGCGCCGTACATATAGCATAATGTGCTCCGTTACGCAGGCAAAGTTCGTAATTCATGTTTCGCGACAAGATTGCTCCGACTGAAATGACCTCATCTCTGAATTTATATAATTATTATGCGCGAATCGGAAATGAAACGGGAAAGTGCATGCATATAGAATCGGAATGATGACAGTTCTGCGATAAGCGAAGAAATATATGTTTCCTTGTTGTAAAGAAGTGTGGTATATTACTTTCTTCGAAGTATATACAGTGTTATTCTGAATATGTCTCAGAGAATTTAATTTTAAATTAAACATGTTAATTAATATTTAATAAAAAAAATTATCTAAAAGGTCGTTCTGGAATTTCATTTTTAACTGCTAATTAATAAAACTGTTTTGAGACCGCAAGAAATACTCAGCTGTTGTGTCGAGAGTTCGATGAACCTTACTATATAGTAGATATCGTATATTCTTAACTTACTTATGTATAAATTCAATCATAGTAAACAAATCGTATGTAAACAGATGCGTCTGCATATCTGCAAGTGACAGGAAATATACGCACGTTGCATATCGGGTGAGTCAGGATGTACAGTGGCACTCAAAATTTTTTTAAATAATTGCTTGTTTATGTTCTTATTTTTTAGACAACGAACTCATTGTAAAAGTGTTGAAAATAACTTATTTATACTGGGGAGGATTGATATATAAGGTTTCTAATGCAATAAAATAGAAATAAGAAAAAACAATCAAACCGGTCTCAAAATAAAGTAAATTTATTTTTTCACATAATTGCCATTTCATGCAATACATTTTTCCAAACGCTGAATTCATGTCTTTATTTCGTCTATAAAAAAACTTGCTTGATTATTGTTGATCCAGTTGTGAACAGCAATCCGAATTTCAATGTTTCATGGAAATACCTCTTTCAACTTTGGCGATAACTAGAATCAAAGTGCTAGTCAATCGTGAATTCCAGGTCCGTCACTGTTTTCATCCTTTCTTCGCTGCAATGCGGTCTGGCGTTGTCGTGATGTAGAAAAAATCAGTTCTTTCCGATGGATACGATTCTTCAAACATCGTAAAATTTTGCAGTATCTTATTGAATTAGTCATCCCTTCGGCAGATATTTGTATATTCATAACTTACTTATGTATAAATTCAATCATAGTAAACACACCGTATGTAAACAAATACGTCTGCATATCTGCAAGTGAGACGGAATATACGCACGCCACATATCGGGTGAATCAGGACGTACAGAGATACTCAAAATTTTTCTGTTTAAATTAATTTTTTAATGATTCTCTGTGCATTACAGAAAATGACGAGCATAACTTTCTGCGTTAATAGAATTTTTCTGAATTTTCGTAAATATATAGAATCAGAACGACGATATTCCATTGACTGACACTTCTTTCCCCTCCTCCCTTGGAGCTGATGTGATGTTCATTATAGGATCATCTCCTACACGTCAAAACTTGATTAAGAATTTTTTGACAAATGTTATTCCATTGTTCCTTCATCCGTTAATTGTTGCGGGCCCCATCTGACGAATTTTTTTCTAAAATTCAAGGTGTGAGCAATGTACTGGACTCTTTCTTGACTAATGCCCAATTGCCAAACAATTGCTAAATAGCTTTGGAAATTTTTAAAGCGCACAACCTTCCAGCGTTAAAATTCACGAATCGTTGCTTGGTACTCATATCAGAATTGAACTCACGGTAAATGACACTGTTAATCTACAATGGCACACATTTAACAATTTTCTTTCTTACCTACCTAGCAGAGCACAATATATGTATCCTAAAGAATAAAAATCATTAACTTATCATACGAAATCAGGTCTGCCATAAGGTTGAAACCTGAGGCCATTACTATTTAACATATTCTTAAATGATCTTTTGAAATTGATTAATTGTAGTAAACTAGCTTTTTGTTGATGATTTAAAAATTTTTCTAATATGAATTCCATACATGATCGGGACTGTTAGCCACTGCTGATCAACAAAATGGAAGCTTGAGAAAACTAGTTTATCAATAAATGTTTTGAAATTCTAGGTAGTATGCTTCACAAACAGAATACAGAAGTCTCTTACCTGCAATTATTCGTTCAATACATCGATAATTGTGTGTTCTTATTAAGTAAAAGATTGGGGCGTTTACTTTGAAATCTTGTCTTTGCGAAACATACAAATCATCCTGTTTCTGCATCTCTGTAGTGAGTTTTGCAATCAGAAACTGTTCGTCTATCCGAATTCCCGCAATAAGACGCAGGTTTTGCAGCTATGTTAGCTCTGGGCTTCAGTATGCAAATTTTATCTGGAAGCCCTTCTACGAATACCACAAATTAGGCATCCAGAACATTCAGAGAAAACTTTTTAAATACCATCGTTTTAGAACTGATTGATTTATCCTTCGAGAGGAGTTGACTAAAATCTCTTAATTAATAAACTTCAAAAACAACCCTACCCAAGTATATTTCAAATTGTTTTTGTTACGTACGCTGTCGAAGCTATTGAATTGGTAGTGGAGACACATTAAAACCACTTGTTTTGTCTTAACACTTGTCAAATGAACGGCAATAGTTGATTTGGGGGTTTGTGACATTGACGTTAGTCAAATTTATTTATAACTTAGTTCATTGCAAGATCGATCCAAATATATTGTCTTAGATACATTTCGCAATACTAGGTTTTGGTTCTAAACAAAATGACATATTTTATAATCCTACTATTAGGGCTAATATCACTTTTAACTTCCTCATTTCAAAGATGTGTCAACTGTCCAATATTTTAAGGCCATATTGCGATGTTCAACACAGCGCTTTAGCAGAAATTTTTGAGGTAGCAAAAATTAATTTGCAATACTTTATTAGGTGCAGTTTATATTAATTATAATTTCATATTATTTATTATTTTTTTAAATTTGTTGTTGATAAAAATACTGTGTTTTGGTATTGTATTTTGAATTAGTTGGTAGTTTGTCATATAAATAATTACCTTAGTATCTAATACGAAAATACACATTATTATTTTATCCAACACCTGGACGAGATAAATTTAGTATTTTTATATACAAGACTTTACCAATAATTTATTGCTCTTAACTCCACGTTTATATATACAATTAGAGTTACGAGTCAGCTTTCAATAAATTAACTTGATGAATGTGATTGTTTAAATTCTGAAAACAAGAGAGGATGAAAAAAAAACGTTAAAGGAAACGGATTGTATACGAAGACGAGAAATGTCAATGAAGCGTATAGATAGAAAGAAGAGAAACTTAACTAAATCTCTCGCAAAGATTTATCCTTCAGGTATTACTCCATTCAGCAGGTGTTTTGTCTGTTTCAGCGAGGCAGAATATAGACTACCGAACAACTGTCTGCCTGTTCTCTGCTCTGCTCTATTGCCGTCTCCACGGTTCAGCGGCGTGTCCCGCCGACTCGTGAAACTGTGCAACAATGTGAATTGACGTTTTTGTGTATTATTCTTTGTGAACGGTCGAACACGCATACTGTGTGGCACCTCTGCCGTCTACTATGTGTATGTGTTAGAGTATATTCTGGTGTGTCAGTAATTTATTTAAAACTCGTGAAACACAATAGATGTCAGGCATGAAACTCATTTACGTAGTTCCACTGTTCTGACATTTGTCACAATAATTCTTTTCAGGACACCGAAATGCTACGAATTAATTCTGGCTTGCATCACTTATAACATATCCAAATGTGTATTTTTCAATTACTGTATAGGTTATTGAACTCGGAATAATAAGAAATGCTGTTAATTATTACATTTTTCGAAAAGTTTTTATATATTTTATTTCCTAGGAAGGCATTTAGAACTAGTCGTCAAAGCGTTTCTAAAAGAATTACAATTCACTAATATGAGAATCATTTGACGGAAGGTGAGACTCGTCTAATTAGTTTTTGTTTGTGAAAAAAATTGGTATGATTTTCCAGTAGGCCATTCTTTCATGAGAGACTAAATTTTCATTACCGTGTGATGTTTAATTTGGCAGACACAATTGCTTAAAGAAGACGTGTCCAAGGAAATTTGTAAATGGATAAAATTGTTATTCGTGGTGAAAATCAGTACTTGTTCTTTAAGAAGATGAATACAACTGAAAGTTTGACGGATATGCAGCAAACATTGAACAATGATGCTCTGCTACCGGTAAATAGCAAAAATAAATCTCGCAAAACTGGCTTCTGATGCTTTACGATATAATGCAGAAATACTGTAGAGGTCCAAAGACTTATCTATATGGGAGGGTTGATAGTAAAGATATAATTTAACTAGCCAGTACCCAGGCTACGGTCAGTGAAGACGGCGTAGGAATCTTATCGAAACGTTGTTGAGTGTCTGGCTATAATAAAAGAGAATAAGCCGTAATATCTATAAAAGGTATTCAAATACAACATATAAATCAATAACGCCAGAAAGACAACAATATTTATTAAATACATTTTCCCAAAATATCTCAACAAATATGTATATAAAGAAGAAACGCGTTAAGTCCAATTGTACGTCTTCTTCTTCTTCTTCTTTTTCTTCTTCTTCTTCTTCTTCTTCTTCTTCTTCTTCTTCTTCTTCTTCTTCTTCTTCTGCTTTGGGTTGGACGCCAGCACGTCCAGGCACTTGAGCAGCGTAAAACACTGCTCTTTGTATTATCCCCAATAGATCTCTCAGTTCCACTCTGATAGTGTTGCGTCCTCGATGAAAGCCACTGTATATATAACTGTATTAGAGAAACAAAAAAAAGGTAGCTTGTTAAACTATATTTACAAGTTAATTGCTGAAAAAAACAAGTCAATCAACGGGAAACGTACAGACGCGTTTCGTTCTGGTTGGAACTTTTCAATGCACGGCATTCCTCGGAGACGGACATTGCTTTTCATTTCTATACTTTCTGTATATATAGTTAACATTTGGAACTTACTGCAAGTGAGAATTAATGAATATTAAATCTCATTCTTACATGTAAATGTCGACTTATGTGATGCGTTCATAACTACAATCCGACAAACTAAGTTTGTACCAGTATGCAGAACACACCCTTTCGCGACAACGAACTAATTACCAGGAAGTTCGTTGTCGCGAAAGGGTGTGTTCTGCATACTGGTACAAACTTAGTTTGTCGGATTGTAGTTATGAACGCATCACATAAGTCGACATTTACAAGTAAGAATGAGATTTAATATTCATTAATTCTCACTTGCAGTAAGTTCCAAATATATTTACAAGCTTTAATTACATTAATTTAAATACAAAATGTTATAAATTGATGATAATATAAGCATTCATGGCAAATAAACGCATAATATATTCCGTTTCAATACCAAATGTTTATCGTATATATATCTAACAGGGTAATAGTTACTTGCGGTGTTGAAAGATACCATATCTGTCAAATAAGCTTAGTTTTGTGTACAGTTCCTTTTAGAACTACATTGTGCTTATTATCTCGTTGCGTCATTTGGATATAATGCAGAAAGATTTCTGTAAACAGCCGGAGCAATTAATTACTACATTATTGACCTTTCTATAGTTGATATCTTATAATCTTACACAATTGACATCTAGCGGCCAACATATATAGGACGTGTCGTTATGGATCTAGTATGACGTACAATTGGATATAACGCATTTTCAGTATATATAGTTACATGTAAAAAAATATGTATATAAAGATGGGTTATACTAAAAGTTTTCCAATGCATATTTTAGGACTTTTCCTATAAATTAACTCTGTTTTTCTTTATTAATTTATCATATATTGCGTATTCATCTAATATATAAAAATAAGTCGGGTTTTCCTTCCTGACGCTATAACTCCATAACGGACGATTCGATTTCCACGGTTTTGCATTCGTTGGAAAGGTATCGGGCTCCGTGAGGTTTATTGCAAAGAAAATTCAGGAAAAATTTCAAGAGAAAAGCAGGAAAACAGGGAAAATCATTTTTCACATACAGCGCCATCTCTTATACATAGTATGTACTACAACGGCGCAAGTACGTGGTGTGTGAGTATACTTCACGAAAATAAGTATGTTTCATTTTAAGTAGATGGCGCCGGTGCGTGATACATTTATACGTTTTTACACCAAATAAAAAACAAAAATGATTGTCTATCTGCTGGCCTTAAGATGAAGTAATAAATAAATATAATTTCCAAATTGCCTTAAATACATGCGTTTCTTCTTTGATTGAGCCCATATCCACACCATATGTAAGTTATTCTGTAAAAAAACTTTATGATAGGTATTCCATGGATTTTTATTTAAAGGGCGTAAATTTCGTTAAAAGCTCAATTTAAATAGTGTGGTAATACAACACTAATGTTTGCTTAGGGCCAGCAACGCGGACGGGGTCAGCTAGTTACCTTCTAAAAATATATATAAAGTACTTTATCATATCACACTTTAATATACATACATATATACAATGTAGATCAGCAATGATATTAGTTTAGACATGTTGTATTATTAATTCTAATTCTTTTGCTTCTTTCTGTTTTTCTTCGATATACACCACCTGCTAAATATATCAATCAAGATAATTTACGTATTTTTAAGCATTTTCCATAATATAATTAAATCTGTACATGTATATAGGACAAACAAATAAAGAACACTCATATCTATGTGCATGCAGGAATATAGGCGTATATTTAGAGTCGATTGTGTGTAATTCACCACCGAGGGTAATAGAGCGCATTAACACCATAAACCAGCCTTAGTGTAATGGCTACGAATCGTTGAAGTCGTGAGAGGGTAATATGTTTCTATTATCGGTACGAACTATTGCCGGCGGCTCGTATTAAAGGCAGGGGAACGAGTCTCATCTGGCGCCCAGAAGAGTTCTTCTGCTCGTTCACTCTTCGCTCTGTGTTCCTCCGCGAAATTGCTTTCCATATAAATATATTGGAGCGATAAATTTTGACGTAAACGATTCAGCATAAAGAGAAAGAGAGAGAGAGAGAGAGAGACGGGCGTTTATTTTATACAGTCATTTTGGTGTATTTGTTGCAGCGAAACAGAGAGGGCGCTTTATTGCCCTTCGAGATAATATATGAATATAAATGTATTGTTTTATTTTCAATCAAGTAAGTGTAAAGTAATAGGTAACATGAATTTATTTCAACTATTGAATTTCTAGATTAACTGCTTGTTTATTACAGTAATACAAAAATTATATATTCAATATACTCGACACATACCTATGTCGCATTGTTTAGTTCTACATTACACAGACACGTATTTAGAACTCATCTTAATTCTCGTCAGTAGATGCTTTACGCCGCTTGTGATTATTAGAGTGGACCAATTCGGAGCGAAAGCAGAGGCGTATTTTGTATCGGCACCAGTGTCTCTATCTTTATGTCTTGCGCTATGCACGTGGCGTTGCAAATTTGATTTTGTTAAATGGTTTATATATATTTCTAAATTTCTAAGTTCTGCTTTTCTAATTTACGGTCACAATCCTGGTAATATAAGCCCTTGTAATGTTTCCCAATATTTATCTAAAGCTGGTACACGTCTTTTGTGGCTCATTAATTGATAGCGGAGTATAAGACGAAAACAGTTCAGATCTTGGTAATATAAATTATACTTGTTTTTTTTATATATTTTTTTAAAAGAATTCGTTTTTTTCCAAAAACACATCCAATTCATTCAAGTGCAAAAATTCTTCTCTCAAATTGTTTCAATAACTCACTATGGCAACCCAACAGCTTTTTCTCTTTTTAAGCTAATTGGTCGCTTTAGTTATACATAATTTTCCAAAGTATTTGACATTTATACTGCAATTTTGATCCTTGATTAATATTATTAACTTATTGGTTTACAATTAAATTTTCCTTCACAGATAACCTTTGACATTACCAAACATTAATAATAGTATACAAAATTAACTAAATTTACATAGTTATATAATTTTGGTAAATGTAAGAAAGTCATATACTTTTGAAATTTAATTATAGATTTGACACTCTAAATTAAGAAAACAATACAAATATAATAGACTTCCACCTTCTAAGAAATCCCAATAACAGAAATGTAACAAATTAAAACTAGTGTTTTCAATAAGTTTATTAACATTTTTATTATATTTACCTTCTCTCCCTCATAAAAAATAATTTGTGGAAAGAATTGTAATAAATTATTTTTGAATTAATTGTTATAGTTAATCCTCTGTTTATTTTATTTTGTTTATTTAATTTTTTTTTAAAGAAAAATAAAAGTAAATTATAAGCCTATAGAATATTTATGTAACATGTGTTGCTTAATCATTATAATATATGTAACGGTTTAAATATTTAAATTTCCATTATAGTGTATCATTATAGTATATTAACATTATTTATATTATTTTGTTTAAGACAAATCTTCTATTTTGTCTTATATTATGTATCAAAGTTTAAAAACATTTGTATTATTTTGTTATCATTTGAATCAGAACTATCTAGGTAATAAGTATTATTGTAATATAAACCATTTAACAAAATCAAATTTGCAACGCTACGTGCATAGCGCAAGACATAAAGATAGAGACACTGGTGCCGATACAAAATACGCCTCTGCTTTCGCTCCGAATTGATCCACTCTAGTGATTATACACAATTTTGTACGTCACATATTACGAGAAAGCATCTGACGATATGTGCTGTTTGAGGTTTTGCACAAGCGTACGTAATGTTAGTTAAACATCGATATGCTATCTTTTAAATGGTATACTTCCTTATTAATAAAGAAATTTAAAAATTATTATTATAAAAGCCACACGTTATAGTGCTTAGAATACTATAGATTGTATTTTCACCACATTGGATGCGAAATTATTATCATATTAATGTCTCAAGTTCTATCGTTTGATTCACTGAAAGTAAATTCCTTAACCTATGCAATAAAAAAAAAAATTATTTTAAATATACAGGGTAACCGCTGAATAGCGACAAAACTATGTGAATTTAAAGAATACGTATAAATGTCTAGCTGCAAACCAAAAAATAAATTTATTGGTAATTCATCAAAAATTTCCAAATTTTTAGGGCCAAAATTTAGTTAAAGTCAGTCCATATCTGCTTATTATATATTTGTCAGTCCATATTTGCTTATTATATATTTACCAAATTACAGCTGTAATTAAATTTTTTTGACCTGCAAAAATCGTTCATATTCCTAGACATTGGATACGTTTAACATAAGTTCCTATTCATAAGAATAGTAAATCTTGATGTTTTCATATCAAATATGGTGTTTCTATTGCGACGTTTTTTTTTTGATATCAATAGTAACCTTTACGTTGAATATGTCGGCAAGCCCAAGGCGCGTTTTAATTAATAAAATTATAATTAATTATATTAAAATAAAATTATTATGTTTATAATAAAACAAAAATCGTTATAAAACAGTTGTATGTAGCGTGGCCATGGCGAGTCCAATGGGATAGATACTTGGATTTTAATTATTTGTATGGAAATAATTACATATCAATTTTTATTTCTTTAAATTTATGACGGTACTGACAAATACCGATAGAACAATATAATTCGTCGGTAAAGAGAATTACTGATGAATTAGAGGTGTATTCCGGCCGTATTGCCGCTCGTACATTTAACTGCGACAGGCCGGACTTGAATAAAGAAAAATAATTTTCTCATTACTACGTGAACATTGGACCGCTATTTTTTATATGAAGGCATTACTCATATCATACGTTCAAAAAAAAACTGCCTTTAGTGCGTCATGATTTCTAAGTAAGATCAAAAAGAATGTCTTAACTTTACTAATATGAAGTTTTTAAATGACAGATACAACTAAATGACAGACGACTTTAGAAAATTGCAAGGTTAATTGTTATGTTATAATCTGTCATACATAAATAAAATTCCGTGTTATCGTTTTTATTAGATGACACAATGACATTAACATTTGGCAATTCAGAACGGCGCGGTTAAGTTCCGACATACCTAAAAATTTCATGCCCACCTCTGAGGCTGTTTTTATTTTGAACTCACGACATATATCTTTCACCCATTTTCTTTGTTGCTATACACAACTAATATTATATATATATATATATACAGTATGTCCTTGGATTGAGTTCATAATAGGTATAATGGACCAAAAATTTTCGAATTGGAATTTCATATTTTGGACCCAGTCCTGCTTAGTCTGAAATTTATTTTTAGTCTACTTTAAATTTTTTAGAATCAAATAGGCCTTACAGTTGAATATAAATTATTATCGTTTCAAGTAAAGTCATTTTCCGTTCATATTACGCCAAAGTGTTACTTAGAAAAGTTGTTCAGAATGAAGAGAATTCCAAAATACGAAATTTCAATTCGAAAATTTTTGGTCCATTATACCTATTGTGAACTCAATCCGCGGACACACTGTATAATATATTATTATAAATTGAAATTTTATTTTTGCTATTTAGTTTGTTTATGATTTAATTTTTTTAAAATTATGTATTATTAAATTTGATTAGATAAAATGGACATATACTGATTCACTAAAAAATTATTTCGCTACATCAAAATTAAGATAAAAAAAATTCGGAATCTACTAACAAAAAATATCAATTAATTACGAACTAATTAATGAATTATTAGTCGAAAACTCTGGTCTAAAACAAATGACCATGAGATGACGCTGTTGTTACAATACCGAAGGAGATCTAAAATGAAAATACCAAGGACACTAATGGAATTCGCCACGGATAGAACCGGAAAATATTTTAATAAATTTTAAGGAAAAGATTCGCATTAATCCTGTCATTTATTTTTTTTTTTAATTATGTATTATTAAATTTGATTCGATAAAATGTACATATACTGATTCACTAAAAAGTTGTCTTTATTGTTTCTTCAACTGTACAAAGTTTGATACATAGTTATTGACACAACTTGCTGTATTGACATTATATTGAATTCCGGTCTTTTTAAAAAAGAAGGTAAAGTGTTCATATGTATCTGTATGCGTGAATGGGCAAATTCCTAGTGGTGCATTTTACATAATACTTAAAAAATATAGTGTATACGGAGTGAAATAGTATAATAAAATAAACAAATAATAAATAAAGATAAAAAATATAACAAAATTGTTCCTCACTTTTGTTCTTGACATTGATACTACATCGTTCCTTTCCGTTGAAATTTTTCATCCAGGAAGAATAAAATTACATGATGTTAATATACGGGGTTGGGCAGAAGTAACGCATCAGTCTAATTATTCCGTAAATATAAACTTTAGAACAAAATGTTGTCAACAAAAGTTTTTTGACAAGTTATTTTGTATTGGCTTCAATCATTTGCGTTTTTTTTCATGATGATTACATATGATTACATAAATGGAAATAATATTTTCTTTTAGAAAATTCGGAATCCTTATTAATTTCTGAATATGAATATGTACTTTTTTCATGGGGTTAGATAATAAAAATATTGAGAAAAAAATAAAATTTAATAAACGTACATTTGGACTAGTGCAGTGTTTTGTAGATTGCTTTGGAAATTGTAGATTTTTTGACTGTCATTAAATTATTGACGTTTCACAATAAAATAGTTTAGATCGTAAAACTTGCTTTTTTTAATACGTGTTTTGTGTGAAAATGGTCAAATTAACTACTAAAGAAAGAATAGAAATTCTTATGATGGTCGGATATGGTGACAGGCAACGTTCACATCACTTTATTCAATAATGTTTAATTGGATCGAGATGCAATTGCTCAATCAACAGTTTCGAGATTGGTTACTAAATTTAGAGGGCGATGTTAGAGATATACCTAAAGCTGCCGACCAAAAGAAGTCACTAATGAAGACCGATCTCTTCATGTTTTACTTGCTGTAACGGAAAATCCCACTACGTCAACCACTCAACTAGGATTAGAAAATGATGTGAGTAGCAGATCTATTAGACGAATATTAAAAGCGAACAAATACATGCCCTACAAGATACACTTACTGCACGAACTTAACGAAGATGACCCGGACAGAAGATTACAGTTTTGTGAAACAATAATGGAATTGTCCAATAACGATCCAAATTTTTTAAACAACATCGTATTTTCTGGCGAAGCTACATTTTGTCTAAATGGATTTGTAAATAGGCAAAGCTGCCGTTATTGGGTGACTGAGAGTCCACATTGGATGCGAGGAAATCATATACAGCATCGCCACAAACTTAATGTGTGGGCTGGAAATCATAGGTCCGTACTTCTTGGAACACAACCTAAATGGTGATGGTTACTTACATTTAGTGCGTAACCATATTGTACCAGATCTGTTGATTTTATTTCCTAACGACAATCAACCAAGCATGCCAAACCGTAATCTATGGTTTCAACAAGATGGAGCACCACCACATTATGCTATTAATGTTCGACAGTATTTAGACACAATTTTTCCCGGTCGTTGGGTTGGACGTCGGGGTTTTATTGATTGGCCCGCTAGGTCTCCCGATTTAAATCCGTTGGATTTCTTTCTATCGGGACACTTGAAGTCGCAAGTATACAAGGAGAAACCTAGAAACCTAGAGGATTTGAGAGCAAAAATTACTCGTGAGATACAAGCCATACCAACTAATAGTTTACAAAATACAATTCGTAATTTTTGGGAACGTTTAGGACACTGTCAGGTCATAGAAGGACGCCACTTTGAGCATTTAATTTAATTTTGTAGTTTGTTTACTTTTATTAAACTTAATTTTTTTCTCAATATTTTTATTATCTAACCCCATGAAAATAGTTCGCATTCATATTCAGAACTTAATAAAGATTCCGAATTGTCCAAAAAATAATATTATTTCCATTAAAAAAAAAATAAAAATTTTTGGCTGTCATATGTAATCATCATGTAAAAAAAAACAAATGATTGAAGCCAATACAAAATAACTTGTTAAAAAACTTTTGTTAACAACATTTTGTTCTAAAGTTTATATTTACGGAATTATTCGACTGATGCGTTACTTTTGCCCAACCATGTATATTACACCATTCTAAAACTTCATCGCAATCTTTCCGGTCATGGGAGAGTCATCCTCTTGGAAGCCATTCGACCTCGATTACACCCGCGAGTACCCTCGTCTCCGATTCCTGTTGACGCTCCATTCGTGAATTAGTTCACGAAAATCCCTGACGATTGACGTTCGCATTGTGTCCGCGTTGTCTTCAATACTTTCGTCAGTTTCACAGTTAGTCGAGAACTTCCTGGAAACGATACACAAAACACGGCGACGGGCAATAAGGAAGTCCGTTCGCTTGAAATTTTCTGCTTTAAGAATCCTTCAGATTCATACTATCCTCTCCGCGCTTTAATTGAAATCTAATGGTCAGCCATGGATATCGTATCGGTGTCGAAACGGCATTGCTCGGGTCTAAAGGGAGAAAAAGAGGCGTAAAAATTATTAAGAAAAAGTTAAATTGAATTAGGTTCCGAGAACGATGAATCGAGTGAACGCGGTCGAAAAAGAGCAGGTGAATGGATGAATGTCAATCTAAATTCGATTTTTCTTACACTTTAAGACTTTAGGAATATCGTTGCAAGACGCTGGGATTGAGTGATCTTCGAGAGGATTAAATTAAAATATTGTTAATTAAGAAGCTTAGAACGTTCCTTAAGTTTCTTGGAATTGTGTTCTTGTAATAACAGCTGAAGTAAATAATCAAATTCTAAATATTTCATTAGAAATATAAAACTTTAGTTACGGAATAGATGTATATATTTTTTCTAATTTAGTAATAGTAATAATATTAATAATAATATTTTTTTTTTTGTGAGACGAAACCGCTTGGCACCAGGGCACAAGGTTCGAGGTGCCCCTGGATTTTGTCGGGCGCTACGCCGACTAAAACCTCTCTGTTGGCCTTCTCTGGCATCCCGGAATCGTCGTTGGGACATAACGTCAGGATGCCAGCGGTCTTTCTCTTCATCTCCTTCTGCCTCTATATTATACTCTCAAGACCATTGGGGTGTGCACGTCTACGATCTACATCTGCTTCTTTGCGTTTCTTTCCTCCGATTATCTTACTGCCATTACCCGCGCAATGAAAGTCGTCACGGCATCCCATTTCACTTTGTCTTCTATCATGACATTAGCGATGGTATTGGTATTTATTTCTCTGTTCAGTCTCATCGATAGCTTATGCCTCTTCGCAGCCCAACTATCATAGAACAAGACAGCATGCTCCGGAGAATCAAAATGCCCACAGCTCCGACTTGTGTCATGTTCCGACAGCCCGAACCTCTTCAGGTAAGCACGAAAATGGCCGTGCCCTGATATGAACTGAGTAAGGTGATAGTCAGTTCTCCTGTGCGCACATTTCAACCACGGGATGAGATCCAGGATCAGGGTCTTCGGCCAGACAGAAGTTGCATCACGGCGGCTCCACATAGCTTGCCACTGTCCCCATGCGAGTTCTCTAGATTTCTTTCGCGCTATATCCTCCTTTTTCGCCCTAAACAGGATGCGTTGCTCCTCCGCTAGTAGACGTATCGGGGGGACTCCAGCTATCACCTGAACTGTCCCGGTAGCTACAGCTCTATATCCACTTGTGACCCTTAATAGTGCTCTGCGCTGCAGTCGCTCAGCCGCTTCACCATACTTCTTGACCTCCAGTACCCGCCCTATTATAATAATATTATTATTGTTATTATTATTATTATTATTATTACATAACACAAGTCTCATAATTTTTTTTTTCAGCTGCAGGGGATATTTTTGATAAATATTATGTAATCTAGTCGGCTGAACTAAAAAATTATCTCCATACCCCTCCACCAAAGCCTTTTTGCAAAATACAAGGTGTTTGCATAAAAAACATAACACTAATGAAAAAAGCACTATTTTATTACAATGAACCTGTCGCACTTTGGGAAAATTTTAGAATTAATTGTATCTGACGAATTATCTTTTCAAGTACGTAATTTCATAAGTCCATCCAAGCATAGCTTTTTGCGTGGTAGATCTGTGGTCACCAACTTCACTGAGTATGTTTCTTATCTGCACGAATCGATGGACAGCAGATATCAAATTGGTACAGTGTACACCGACTTTTCCAAGGCTTTCGACAAAGTTCATCATAAAACCTTAATTACTAAGCTGGGAAACTTCGGTGTGCATGGATCATGACTGAGGTGGATTGAATACTATTTGGCCTTCAGGACTCAGTACGTGACTGTTCACAATTCAAAGTCTGATTTGATACGTGTGACATCGGGTGTTTCACGGAGCAGTCATCTTGGACCGCTCTTGTTTGTAATCTTCATTAACGACATCTGCAGCTATCTTCACAGTTGTTGCGTCTTACTATATGCTGACGATGCCAAATTTTATTACAGGGTGGAGTGTATTGATGACTGCATTCCATTTCATAATGACTTAGACAATTTGTTTAATTACTGCAACGTTAATATTTTTTAATATTAACAAATGTCAGTTTATATCAATGAACAATGCTGTAGTAAATTAATCAATAAAGTAAAATCTTAATAAGGCTCACAAGGTACAAGCAAAGAGAGCCAGAATTTCTCAACTCGACTTTATATATCAAAAGGTACGTAGGTCTTAAAGAAATTAACCGATAGGTGAAGCCACTGTGTAGAAGAAATTAATTATGAAATATATATTTAGAAAATTATTTCGCTACATCAAAATTAAGTTAAAAAAATTTCGGAATCTACTAACAAAAAATATCAATTAATTACGAACTAATTAATGAATTATTAATCGAAAACCCTGGTCTAAAAAGAATGACCACGAGATGACGTCGTTACAATACCCAAGGAGATCTAAAATGAAAATACTAAGGACAATTCTAACGGAATTCGCCAGTGACAGAACCGGAAAATATTCTAATAAATTTTAAGAAAATATTCGCATTAATCCTGTTATATTGTAACCCAATTAACAACTAGTTGCTCATCATTGTCTAAGTCGATCATATTATTGCATATTATTGCATATTTCAACGCCTCAGACGCCTTAGAAAATATGAATCAAACCATACTGAAACCAAAGTTCCCTACCTCAACGTGAAAATATATCGTAAATTTTTAATTAAATGTAAATCATCTCAGAAAATTACTATGAATAAAATTTCCAATTTAACTAACAATAAGATAATTATCCGCACAAGAAAAACATTAATAAAATTTTAAATATCGAAATTTACAAAATATAATCGAAGATCTCACCATATACAGGGTCGTTCAATAATATCGAATAAATGACTAAAAATTAACAGGAAGCGATTTCAACATGTTACATAATCAGAACATTCCGTGTTCTTTCTTTTTCCCTATGAAACCTAAAATTGTGAGTAAATTACGATGAAAATTGCGAAATTAAAAAGCCCCTGAAAAAAATATTATGTGCCGCCTATGAATCAGAATTTTTATAAAAATACCTCGACTTAATTTACACGCAAACATATGATGCAATGTTTATGTTTATAAAACTCTAAAACATAAAATTGTTGATGTTATAAAAAAACCCTATAATCGAACAGCCTTGTTTACTTAGGGTTCTTTAGGGTACCTTAGGGTAGGGTACCTTAATACGATTATGTACGAATATATCAGCTGTAAATCATTTAAATTTTGTTTATGTTTTGCAGAATTTGCGGTAAAAGTTTTTGAATTCATATTCAATGTAACTACATCTTTCTTTTACAAGATCCCTTTGCTCCCTCTCTGGCCCACTCACAATAAAAAAATGGAAAATATCTTATTTTTATTTTTCAACATAAATTCCATTAAGGTTAACAAATTTTTCCCATCGATGTTCTAGCATTTCTAATTCTTCTCGAAAAAAAGATTGTTCAACATCTGTAAACCACTGATTTACCGCACATATCATATCTGACGGAAATCTTTTACCACGCAAGTGTAAATGTCACAGCCATATTGCAAATATAAATCACAATCTATGATAGAAATAGCAAAGCACAAAATTTACTAAGGCTAGTGGCGGTTCACGCGAATGTTGAGTGTTGGACTAATCATTCTTTCTGTCGGCCATTTAATAGAAAACTTGTGATTAGCTCAGTAACTTATTACCAATTAAAAAACATTATTTTAATACAATCAAATTGAAAAGTCATTTGAAAATAGAGAATGGATTAACTAACCGCTTGTCAAGGGTACTTATCCTACCTAATCATCCATGCTAGAATGGAAGTAACTTATGAAAGTCTTAGTTGGTAAATATTTTCGTAATTCCTTCAGATTCAGTTTTAAAACAGGACATACTTACTCTTTCAATTGCACGCATAGAAAAAGATACTTAAATGTTAAATTAAAAAATAATAATTTAAGAACTGTTACATTTTTATGTTCTCTTTATTGAAAAATAAGTCGATAACTTGTTTATTGAAGTTTTCAACACAAAATAATACACACTCATAGAAATAAAGCAGTTAAAAATTTAAAATAATATTGAAACTCATGATAGTAAAAAGTATAATCCGCAAGGAACTTCGTCAACACTTAATGCAGGTCAGATCGAATCGAGCAAGAAAAAGGCTGACCACTATGCTTCGTAGAATTAGCGGTTCTTTGACTACCCCCTTCATTCTGAGCCATTTAGTACTTGGCTGAATGCGTTAAAATAAAGTGATTTTTATAAAGTTTCTAACATGGGTGTACAAAACCAGCGAACGGTGTTCAATGTTTAATAGGTGTAAATCTCTTTACAATTACCTATCGAGGGTTTTATTGTGAAACATTTTATATTGCCACTAATGTGAAATGTCAAATAAATTATCAAGACACCGATCAACAAATTTCTTCATGGCTGACTAGATCTATTACTTTTGCTATAATGGATGAAATTTCTGTCTCTTAGAAAACACAAATTTGAAATGTATGGCATTGTTCTCTCGGAACGATTACATGATATATCAAATACTTCAATAAAGAGGCTGCATGTAATGAATCAGACATCCAAAATCTATAGTTTTGAATTTTATCTTAATAAGCATTTAATCTAACTAAGTATATTTTCAGAATTGAATGTAAAATTAGCCAGAGTTTTTCTTCAACACCAACTACACCCTGTCGTCCACCTTTCTACTTTTATTTTCGGCACTGTATTATGCTTTGACCGTGTTCTATAGTTTATATTGTAGAAGTAAACCACATTATTATTATCTGTACGTTCGACGAGTAATCTATATTAAAATTAGAAGTCTATGGAATACATTCGTCTGCTTTGGTGAGTCGCACAGAAGCTAGAACTTTAGATTAATGGTGTGCGGCGTACCTTTTCGAGGCAACTGAATATCTTCAACATAAATCAGCAACGAACGCTATGTTCTATCATTTGTTCGACTATAGTGTCATTTATTTTCCCCGATCTTTCCTTTGCTTTCGGAAATGCTTGCCGCCTAGGGATCCCAATTAGAATGCAATTGTAAATTAAATCCATTTATATAACAGCTTACAACACACCATCTAGCGACGATCACGTTAGTACTAATTATTCATGTAAATGAGGTAAGTCGATAGTTATTCCATTGATGACAGTAAATAATAATGGAAAATAATGTGGATTTGTTTTTGTATCGTTCAACTAGTTGACATTTTCACATTGCACAAACAAAAAAAAAATTAGAAATTAGAAATTTACATGGAAAAATAATATTTCGGGGCTGGAATGAGATTTTTTAGAAAAAATCGAGGCTTAATAAAATAACAAGAAACATACACATAATTTGTTAGGATCAGGCTAGGATGATGCCTTGGATTTTTGTAACAGATGGCTCCAACCAGAATTACCCAAAGAACATACGAAGCCAAAATACTAAAACAAAAACAAAATCGGTGGAACCTTAAAAAAGGTACAAAAAAAGTGTTTTCTGAATATTTTATTTATTTAACCAAAAAACACTTAAACCTAATTTGTTAAGGTAATTTCACAAATTTAACACTTAATGTAAACTTAACACTTAAATTCTTTAAGTATTACATGCGACTGTATGTCTCTTGTTGTTAATATGATACTGTTTGATAGGAATGTTTGAAGAAGGTGTTCTGTCATGTTGTTTAGTTGGTATTGTTCTGTGTTGTGCTGTTGTTGAGTTGATACTGTGTTACAAGTGGGTAAAAATACACTAGTACCCCTACAAACTATTACACAATTTAAAATGCGTGTATTTGTTATACATTGTAGTTTTTGACGCCATAACGGGTCAATGTGATTAATTCGTCGAAATGGTACCTATGGGCAATAATATCCGAGGTTTACGATAGGGTCTTAAATCTAATCTTACTAATAAATAAATAAATAATAAATATCATTACTAAGTATTAGTTGATGTTCAATTGAAGTAAACGCACAACACATCTGATTTATTCATATTAGGGATTAGTCTCCAGTCGTCGATGTATTTTCCCAGTACGAACAGGTCCGCTGAAGGTATGTTATTAGCCCTTTCTATGGTTTAACTCCGGCATACAAGAGTCAGAGATCAACGGCATATCCAACCTTTTTTGATTTTATGTGTGGCAGATCAGAAATTTACAGATTAAACAGGACAGGTGCAAGTACCGATCTTTGAGGCAGTGCATTATTAAGATGTCTTATTTTACTTTTGCTCTCTCCTGTTATTATTTGGAAGGGCCTGCAATGAACAGGTATAAAACAGGCTTTAAACAGACAATGATCTGGTTAACCTGTTCAATAGCTGTTCGAACCTGTTCTTGAACGTTTGAATTTCATGTGAGCTGTTTAAAATGCGCGTTCTGTGATGTGATCACTGAGGAGAAAACTGGAGAGGATAGAATTAATAAAATTAACCCCTGTGATAAATCTTATGGAATTTTGATCCTGTAGTCTCTTAGCTATACTACTGATCTCAAGGAAGCATTGTTGATTAGTGGATAGTCATTGATTTAGAAAATAGAACAAACATTATCAGTGAAAACTTCATACCTATGTAGTTTAGGTTGTACTGGTCCTAATTCTTTATAATTTCGCAATTTACGGTGTCATTCTGAATAAATATCAGAGAATTTCATTATGAGATTAAACATTAATTAAAAAAAGTTAATGTTAAAAGTTCGCTGCCTAATTTTATTTTCAATTTTAAATTATTTAATAAAACCGTTCTGGGGCCGCACGAAATACTCAGCTGTTGTAGCGAGAGTACGATGAAGCTTACTAAATCGCAGATATCACATATTTATAAATTACTTATGTATAAATTCATTCATTGTAAACAAACCGTATGTAAACAAATACGTCCGAATATCTGGAAGAGACACGGAATATATGAACGGCACATATCGGAGTCAAGATGGACAATGGTACTCTAAATTTATCTGTTTAAATTAATTTTTTCACATTTTTTTAAATTAAAAATAAAACAATTAGCATATATTTCAGTAGTATAATCTAATAATTAAATTAATAGCACTTATTCAGAATAACCCTGTATATACTTACTTTTATAATAAACAAACGCATCTATTAAAATACTATTTGATTCAATATTTTTTGAATACTGAAATGACCTAATCTATTACAGCGGATTGAATAAATATATTACAAAATATTAGCCATTTAGATGCTTAATGTAGTTTCCATGAAACTTTTTCTTTTATTCAGTCATTTGAGAACACACAGTATATTATTACATTATCTCGTTCTATGCCTATATTTGCCATCTATTCAAGTTTCCTTATATCTATGGAGAGCCCTCTGTTGTGTAAATGATGAAACTGACTGAGAACTAAACTGATACATTCACTCACTCACACACACACTCGCAGTCACAGTCAAACACATTCACATGTGCTACCGCTGACACGACTGTAAAATATATGATGCTATGTAGGATAACAAATGCATTATTACTAGTGTTAATGGTTATAATAAATAAAATGCGGACAATGGGTTCTTAATCCACTAGATTTATTATATTCAAGCTGACTGCTTCACCCATAACAACAACACACTATAAAGGACGTCGAGAAGTGAATAAATCAGTTTTACAGCTGTACATTTGTATTAGCCGGCGTTATTTATTTTTGCACCTGTGTACGTATGCATGGATTTGTGTTGTATGTATGAGTATTTTTTCTCTACCGGTGCTATGCCGTGATTTTTCAAACTCATTTACATGTATTACAAACGGTAGGAGCCGTGATTATTCACAATGTTAGAAAAGAGAAGAAGGGGAAATCAGAGACATGAAGAGGAATTTCAATAGTCGTGTAATTGCTAAGAGAAGTATCCTCGAAATGAGGTATTCTCTTTTTTTGAAAAAACTTTAAAGGTAGATGCCTGAAATACTCGAAGTCCTATTTAAACTACAATATTATCAAATATACAAAAAGGTTTAAGTATATCAATACGTTATGCACGCATTACGCATTTGTTACAAATGAAACAGACATGCAATATATATACAGTGTGGTCATAAAGTTTGGAACCAAGCTTATAACCGCATTATTTTACATTTTTTGGAAAAACGCTCGGACACCATCTTTTTACATACAATTTTTTTCTATGACGTCATTGGTTTTCGACTGATGACGTTATCAACACTTTCTTTAAATGGCAACCATATTATTTTCTTCTCGTTTTTGGTAGATCATTATATCCACCAAATAGTGATATAAAATAATTGGTATGTTGCATCACAATTTTTTAGAAAAAATGATATAAATTTAGAAAAAAATACGAAAATTTTATTTTTGTACAAAATTAAAATTAAATTAAAAAAAAAATCTGTACTTAAATTTATTGTAACAGTTAACGTAAATTTTCAAAATGGACCCCACCAACCAACTGACACTGTCCCAGCCGAGTGTAAATGCTTTGCGATCAATAGTAATCTGCGTTATTCGCTCCAGGTCAAAAGAAATTCGTCTTCCCAATCAGCCAATTACTTATTAAAAAATCTTATTTAACATTAAATAGTTTCACAAAAAAGGGTCAAAGAAGTTTAATTTATTTAAAAAATTGACATGATGTGGCAGACCATTTCTTAATTAAAATTATCGCCCAAAAATTGAAGATTTCAAAAACTAATTAAGCTTACAAAATTTACTGAAATATGTAAGTAAGTTTTTTTTTCACACTTCTGTCTTGTGTGAGGACTTAAATATTCTTCTTGAACAAACCGGATCGTCAAAAGCACATGTACTCATGTTACTATGCAAAAAATTTACAAAAATAAAAACACGCACTTTTTTGCAAGATATTTCTTTATGACATTCTTGCTTCTTTTTATACAATTTATGTACAAAAATTTTAGTTTGAAATTGTTTCTATGGCGACAACATTGTTGAATTATTTACTTCTATTTTTGACGTTAAATTTTTGAGATATTGCGTAAAAATTGTTCGTTTTCGCTAATATAAAAAATGGCACATTTATCTGAGCGAGAAAGAATCGAAATTTTAATTATGGTTGGATATGGGGACAGACAAAGAACGCATGAAGAAGCATGCGATTTGTTTAACCATGAACACCCTGATAGACCTCCAGTTACCAGGTCTACGGTGTCAAAACTAGTTGGAAAGTTTACCGAAACTGGATCCGTAAAAGATCGACCACGGCAAGGTAGACATCAAGTAGGAGAAGATGTGAAATTAAATGTGCTTCTAGAAGCAGAAGAAAGGCATCATGTTTCCACCAGACAACTTGCGTTAGCCAATCAGGTGGCTCACTCATTTGTCGTCAACTTATTTAAAAAAGAACACTATCGTCCTTACAAAGTTCAACTTGTACAGGAATTACATGAGGATGACGAAGATTGTCGACTGCAGTTCTGTGAAGACGTAATGTTACGTTGTGACCAAAATCCAAATTTCTTGGAAAACATCGTCTTCTCAGATGAAGCTACGTTCTGCCTAAATGGATCTGTTCACCGCCATAATTGCAGATATTGGTCGCAGAACAATCCGCATTGGACTCAAGCGTGTCATACTCAGCGCAGAGGAAAAGTTAACGTATGGTTGGAATGATTGGACGACGCATTTTAGGACCATATTTTTTTAAGGAAATTTGACTGCTGTGCAATATTTAGAATTTTTAAGATTTGAACTGGTTCCAGCGCTCGCTGTTATTTTCCCAAATCACGAGGATGGTGATGTACCCCATCCAAATATTTGGTTTCAACAAAATGGGGCGCCTCCCCATTATGGTGTAGAGGTTCGCCACTATCTTGACGAAATATTTCCCAATAAATATTGGACGGAGAGGCGCCATAGAATGGCCACCTCGTTCTCCTGACCTGACTCCGTTAGACCTTTTTTTGTGGGGTTATTTGAAATCGAAAGTGTATTTTAACAAACCGAACAATTTAGAAGATTTAAAAGAACGAATTCGCGTAGAACTTACACAAATATCCCCAGACATAATTGAGGCGAGTATACGAAGTGTTTACACTCGGCTGGGACAGTGTCAGTTCGTTGGTGGGGTCCATTTTGAAAATTTACGTTAACTGTTACAATAAATTTAAGTTCGGATGTATTTTTTTAAATTTAATTTTAATTTTGTACAAAAATAAAATTTTCGTATTTTTTTGTAAATTTATATAATTTTTTCAAAAAAAATGGGTTGCAACATACCAATTGTTTTATATAACTATTTGGTGGATATAAAGATCTACCAAAAACGAGAAAAAAATAATATGGTTGCCATTTAAAGAAAGTGTTGATAACGTCATCACTCGAAAACCAATGACGTCATAGAAAAAAATTGTATGTCAAAACATGGCGTTTTAAAAAAGAAAATTTACTTGTCCGAGCGTTTTTCCTAAAAATGTAAAATAATGCGGTTATAAGCTTGGTTCCAAACTTTATGACCACACTGTATATATATATCTGTAACTGTACACATGGACAATACACCTCGTATTTTCAGCATTTACTTCTGCTTAAGACACGTGTTTCTGCCATCTATAGGCGTCATCAGTCAAGCTAGTGAAGCAATATAATACAAATGATACAAATCTTTTTAAGAACAGATTTGTATCTGTATATACATTTACGCTGAAATCGCCTACAAGATATAGCAAATTTCGTCCTATAAGGTGGCACTATTTAATAAGTGACATCTGACGGACGAAAGAGACTGATGCCGACTGATGACGCCTATAGGTGGCAGAAACACGTGTCTTAAGCAGAAGTAAATGCTAAAATACGAGATGTATTGTCCATGTGTACAGTTACAGATATGTATATTGCATGTCTGTTTCATTTGTAATATTATCAAAGTTGAGGATGAATATATTTTATTAGCTATATCTCGAAGGACAAACAAAATTTTACCCAAAACACCAACCGTAGTTTAAATAGTTAAATTGAGATTTTCAGTATACCTTAGGTTTTACTGCATCAGCTGAAATATACAGGGTTAGGCAAATGTATGAATCCAGTCGAATACCTACAGTTACTTTGATTTTAATAAGACTTCCCACAATTAATTAAATGCAAATCGAAGATTTAATGAGTACATTTATATCGGGTTTAGCCCGAAACGATGTTAACTTTTAATTTTAAACGAAACAACCTGTATATTTTTACGTATTTCAATAGAGATCTGCTGTGGGAGTTCAGAAATAATAAGTTTTGGCACCATTTTGTTCAATAACGACAGAGATATTTAATTAAATTTAATAATGCAAATTTTATTGAGAATAAGAGTTGCGTTGAGTTAAGAAAGTTTTCGAAATGATGACTGTTCACTTTTTGACAATATGCAAGTCTATGAACAAATTATTGAATGACATTTGGCAAAGCCTCCTCACAAATTAATTCCTTAATTATTTTCTGCAGTAACTCGTCCAGATTATGCGGTCGATACTGTAAACCAACTGTAAATGACCCCAAAAGAAAAAATATATGGGACTCATTCAGAGATTCATTCAATGAATCTTCTACGACAAATCGATTGATTTGGAAATGTTTCGTTAGAACAAACTTCTAACACTAATGGCACAGTTAGAGAGTGCTCTATCTTATTGGAACCAAACACTTGCAGGTAATACCCAATCTTTCTCAGTATTAGAAACAACCTGATCACGTAAAAGACTTAAATATCTCTATCCAGTTAGTAAACAATGGATGAAAAAAGGATCAATAGTAGAGTTCCTGAAAATACCCTAGCCCAAACGTTTAATTTCTGTGGATGTTGTGTATACGTTTCTAGCATCCAATCAGGGTTACTTATTGGAGTCGGTGAGATAGTACGTTTAGACTAATTTCAAAATTGGCGTCCAGAAAATGATGAATATGATTTCATCGAAACGTTGACACAATAACTCTTAAATATTGCTTTAATTACACCTTTACGTTCTTACATTTTATTTCGTATGATAATACGGTCAAGAAAATTAAAAAAATTCCTTTTCTATGTATGTATATACAGTGCATTCGTAAAGTAGCGGATAAATTCAATAAAATTTTTTTAATTTCTAATAATAAGCGTGAACAGGTAAAGCGTAGTGTGACGGCGCTCCATCTTTAGAAGATTTAAAAGCACAAATACGCCAAGAAATTAGAAACATTACCGCAGATGTCATCGACAACGTTCAAAAAGAATTTCTTAATCGCCTTGGCTATTGTCTGATTGTTAACGGTGCTTAATTCGAATATTTAATTTAGATGATTGTTTTTATTTTTATAAAGTTTATGATAATATTACTCAAAAATTTCTTTATGGAAGTATTATCAAAAATTACCTTGTTGTATGTCAAAAAATCTGCCATTTCTAATTCTGTAATAAAAAATGGGTGTTTAAGAAAAAAAAATTACGTCATATCGGTTTTGGGAGACGACCTGTATATTTCAGTTTCACGTAAGAAAACTCTAAACTAAAAGAAAAATTGGCGGGACCGAGGATTTTTTAGAAAAACTTTTCGTTTTTATTGAATTTATCCGCTACTTGACGAATGCACTGTATATATTATGAACGCTGCACGTTGATGAAGCCAAAATATTACAAACAAATGAATTATCCTCAGGATCTTAGGTTCGTTTTCTGAAACTGAATTTTCTATACTATGAAATAAAAAATATATATTTTAGATCTAGATTTTGAAATATTTTAATTTACAATTTACTAGTCTAAAAAAAAATTATTAAATCTACAAAAGCCTTGTCCAATTCACTTTTCTGTCACCTTTCGAATTTCCAACTGTACTACAGCAATTAAATATTTTAATCGTCTTAAATTTATTTCAACTGTTTAGTTTATATTAACGGTATCTTACTTTTATATTACACAATTTTATAATAACATTTCTTGTTATGATCCTCGTTATTAACCTTTCTAAATCTTCATTTCTCTCTTTTTATATTAACAAATATTCTCAGCTTGATATATATAAACTCTTTTTCATATATTAAATCGTTGTATTCTTGCCTTTTCAGTACCACAATTCTTAAAATTTATAGTTCTTGATATATATTTATATCACCTTTATAATATTAATTAATACTTTTAATTCAATATAAACATATTTTTAATGAAATACCATTGAAATCCATTCCAAATGAATGTTCCATTATATACTATGAAAACACGTACCTAAGATAATATGTTTTTTTATCTTTCACTGATTTTTATAACTTACTTCTTGAAATTTTTCTCTTGCTATCCCAAGTCAATAATAATTTCTATTCTCTACTCTCTACTCTCTTTTTTTATTTTAGAAATTCTCAGCTACTTATTTTTAAAAAAATGAATCTCCTTAAAACTTTAGCTTTAACATTTGACAATGTCATATTTTTTTAACATCTTTTTGATATTTAAACCAAACACATTAATACTAACTATTCTTATATCTAAGGCACTTTATACTAAAGTTATCTAAATAATTTGTCCAAAAAAGATTTCATGAATCCTGTTAATGGACTTACACCTATATATACATATTTTCTTCCCTTCTGTACCGGCATAGCTGGTCGAGAGAAAATCGCTAGTTTCAGCATAGTCTCTTTTGTCCGTTAGATGTCACTAGATTATCTGGCGCCACCTGATAGGACAAAATTTGCTACTTACCTTTAATGAAAGCCATCAAACTTTACTTCATTACCTAAACTGATGGCGTCTATTAAGACAGAAACATGTGAACACGAGACAGTGAACGCTGGAAAATACAGGGTATTTTGTGTATGTCCATGTGTACAGATATAGATATGTGTAACACATATGCAAAGCATAATGCGTGCTTAACGTATTCATGTACTCAAATTTCTTTGATAATATTTACACTTAAAAATGTTTATTTATGTTATCTTTATACATAAACTCTTATAAAATCTATTGTAAAATTCAAATTAGTTACATTAATATTTTAATGTCATTTCCTAAATGCATTAAACAATTTACTAACTCTATTTACAAATAATTTACTAAACTCTATTTCAATCATTATTTACGTCAAACATATACAAAAAAAATCATTTTTATAACTAACTCGAGTAATTTAATTTAGGGATAACATTTTTATGATAAAATTATACGGTATGCATAGCGCCCAATAAATAACTAGGCTATGTCAATTTAAGAAGCAAGTAACGCTTAAAAATTGATGATAGTATATAAAAATCAAGTCTAGTAATTTTCAAACAATTGGATTATTAAATACTAGTTAATATTAAGCAATTTCAATCGATACAATAAAAATAATTTTAATTTGGAAAAGTAAATAAGGGACCCTGGAATAATAAAAACAATTAAATGTTGCGTCCTTTTATGAAAAGTGCTATCATATATATTTTTGTGCACCAATTTTATAAATTCATAAACCGAGAAATATAAGCTTTACTAACTTAATTCAAGTTTTAAAACGTTTACAAAAAAATATGTAAACATTTAAAATAACTCAGAAGCATCAAACGTTCCTGTATTCCAAAAAATTTCAGATTAAATATCCTTGGTACCATTCAAGATTCCCAGACCTGAACACAACGAATTGCGAAAGACTATAATATGCTCAGCGTGTACGCTCAGAATATACGTGGATGCCTTGTAAAGTGCTTCACGATTTATTGTGTTAACTTTTACCTACTGAGGATGACGACTTAGTCATCGAAATACGTATTTGGGATACGAGTATTAACTGTGGCAAGGTGTTTTATACCTTTTTTAAATTATAATAAAAAAAATTTAAATTTAGTTGCAAACTTTTTGAACTAACTTGCTTGAGAAATAAAGTCAATTAATTGAATCCCCATTCTTAAAAGATTTTTTTGTGGAAATACTTAAACTTACACGAGGTTTCAGATTTTTCTAATAATTACCCATTTATATGCATTGTACGTTACTCTATCTGTGCTAACAACACTATGAGGTGTTATTTTATCTAGGAAATATGTATGTTGTGTCCTTTCACGTTGTACAATTACTTTTTACAATTATCACTTCTTACTGTAACAACGATTACAGATTTCCAAATGCATATATAAGATATATCCCCTGTGTAATTGCTTGGCATCGTTTCAAAACGTCCCAGTAGTACATTTACCTGTAATAAGAAACATTTATGAGTTGTCTCTATTCGGTTTCTCAAGTTTAGATAAAGTCGCAGAAGACATCACTTAAAGTTTGTAAAAATATTCAGTGACATGTCTACGTTTGGTTTAGTAATTAGCGCGATGGGACATGTGCAGAAACGTACAGGCCCCGTGAGGATCCCTATTGGCCGATAGGTTCGCTAAATTAAACACCATTCATTCGCGCAATTTCTCTCAATACATTTCGTGTAAACATTACAACTGTTCTCCGGCTCCATTAGAGAGGTCCAGAGTGGAAACGGTAGCGACGAACCAATAAGTAAAACAGTGTTAACTGGCACAACCCGTTTCTCCTAATAGATTGTTTAAAGACAAACACGAAGCAGCGGTAGCCTTCTTCACCACTCAAATAAAGGAAGAAAATAAAAATAAAGTAAAAGACACCGATATTCATTCTGTTTACAGAAGTAACGTACGTTATGGCCTTTTGTTATCACTTAAGACGTGTAGATGTTGGGTTTTCTTTTGTAGCAGACGATTTAACAATCGAGTAGAATACGTAAAATGGACTGACACAAAGAAGTTACTTTAGGATGAATTAAAGTCATAATTCTTTCTCTCACAGGACTGAGTTTTGTGTGATTTCATGGACGTAGATGGTCTAAATAGTTTGTATACTCTTTGTGTTATTATTGTGGACCTTTTGCATTAGAATGTTTTTGATAAATACATATGTATAGTCTGAGTGAAAGGTCGTGACTCCATTGGATAATGTGATGATTGTGATAATGCAATTAGTTTCGGTTATCTGGACGAAAAAATATTGACTTTGTTTGTGAGAAATGTAAATGTATTGAGAGAAATTGCGCGAATGAATACTAAATTTTAATAATAAATAATTTATTTCAGATATATTTTAGTTTTTGTTCCGTCTCTGATTAATTTCAAAATTCTTATCACTTTTAAGTAACGTGCTTTCAAAAACTTTTCTAATCAGAGACGGTCATGGTTCTTTTTTAATGGTTGGTGACAGTGCACGTATTCTGTCACAAACGTATAATTTTGTTAGTTTGGTTATATCATGAAAAGTGTGTATTAATTAATAATTCAATTATTGAAAAAATATTTATTACAATAAATATTTTTTCAAAAATAATAGAGTAAAGTAGCCTGATATTGGATACCTTTTGGAAAACACTGATTTTAGGCCCATTGTATCGGAATATCGAGGAATATTTTACAACAAAACAAAGATTAAAGAATTTAAAAACACTTATTAAAACAAATGAATACCTACTCTAAATAACTTCAACAACTCCCCTATTTCCAGTCCAACGGTTTACAAACTCTTGATTTAAGAAATTTCTAACAACAGCTCCATTGTGTGCTGGTGCGCCATCTTGTTGCCACCATAAATATTGTAATTGATTTAATGGGATATTGTCGTCAAGATAGTCAGATACGTATATACGTAAAATGTTTAAATATATTTCTCCATTTAAATGTTCTTCATACATAACTGGTCCTAAGAGACGATTTGCCAAAATACCAATCCAAACGTTTATTCCAAAACGATGTTGTGGTCTTCTAGCCCTGTTTTGTCGGGGATTTTGTACTGCCCACTAGTGCTCCGTATTTCTATTGAACATTCCAGATTTTGTAAATTTTGTTTCATTTGACCAGATGATTTTGCTTAAAAAATTTTCGTCATTTTCTATCCTTCCCATTAACCAATTACAATATTCTAGCCTTCTCAAATTATCTCCAGGCAGTAAAGAGTGACTAACATGGATCCTGTATTGTTTAAACCTACTTTTATGTAAAGTTCTCCAAACTCTGGACTGGCACAAATTTAATTCTGACGCTACTTCGCGTGTAGAAATTGATGGATTATTATTTATCTATAAAAATACAAGATTAACATGAAATTTGAAAACACGCTT
Organism: Melolontha melolontha; assembly: GCA_935421215.2. Taxonomy (NCBI): domain Eukaryota; kingdom Metazoa; phylum Arthropoda; class Insecta; order Coleoptera; family Scarabaeidae; genus Melolontha; species Melolontha melolontha. Next base: position 134,169,412 of record OW285240.1, on the reverse strand, counting down.
TTAATTTACCATTTGTAAAACATCTTGTCGATTTTCATTTAAATTCCTGTTGTCTTGACCATTGCGCGGCTTAGTAAACGATCCATTCTCGACCAAATTTCTGTCGAGATCTAGAAAAATGGTACGATGAGGCTGTTGTCGTTCTGGATATAATTGTAGATATCTTGTACTCGCTACTGTTGAATTTCGGTTCGAAGAATAAAAAATACTTATCATATCTCGTTTCTCTTCGTTAGTGTATGACATTTTTGTATTATTAATGAACAATAAATGAAATGTTTGACAGATTGAAATTCCATGGCTACCTTATTTAATCTTATAATTTATTCTTTCAAATAAAACCTAATGTCAAAAACTTTAGTCAGCATGTGGTACATGGTTGAAATCAGTAAAAAAACTCTTTCTGAAGATGTCTAAATCCTATATGGCGCCTATAAGAAATTAGATAGTTGATGATGGTCAGAAGGAAACGAAACGTCGTATAAAAATTTAGAGTACACCACTGGATAGAAGTTTAGAAATGGTCACAAGGATGTGTTTTTATTTTTTCTCTAGAAGGCCAAATGTCGGTGCTACAGGTAAAAGAAGAAAATGGGGTTTTCGCGTTTTTCTTTTTAAATAACGAAGGTCATTTGTCACAGGTCTATTTTCTTTACGGATTTCTAACAAACACAAAATTTAACAACTTTGCCAAATTTAAACCTTTACTGTATCTCCAATAATAAGCGAGATCCCCATGGTGAGGGCCGAAAATGAATCAGCCTGTATATTTGTTGAGATATCTTGGGAAAACGTATATAATAAATATTATTATTGTCTAATGTCTCTGTGCCGCATAATTTTTCACACATAATATTCTTTATTGGCATTATATTGCCTGTTTTTTTTTAATAAATTATTTTCTTGCAAAATTGCCCAATTCAAAAATTGATTATTCCCGAATCGCACCCTGTATGAAATGGTTCCGCAGAAATTGTTATTAAATCTAAACACTCCACAACTTTTTTTCCACATTGAGATCAAGGAACTAATCTGTTGTTCATTAATCTTTTTTATTAGTGGTTCGATAGTGAAGATAGAAATAATAAACTTGAGTATTCCTCAGGGATCAGTTTTAGGCCCCTTAATTCTTTTTATTATTTTCTAATGATTGAACATATCTACCTGTCCGCATACTCAATGATTTGAATAATTACATGTAAATATGTATGCATATTCATTCTCAAACGTGTTAATACACATCTCCCTTACTTCAAAAGTACAAAACTAGGATATAAAATAGTATTATGAACCACATTAAAGTCATAAAATATGTACTCCATGTTAACAATTTATTTTCTTTTTACAATTGAAGACCCCCAAATTTCACATAAAGAAAGATTCCATATAGGGGATCGATATTTATGTGAGTTACGATTATGGCATCCTAGCTGGGACAGAAGAAGTGTACGGAAGGCAGTTCCGATGGAATTATTGTTTTCCGATGTTTATGACACTGTTTCGATTTCATAACTCCGACGAACATGGGGAGGAACATTTCGGGCAGGATTTGGGTGCACGTTTTTAATTTATCAGGTCGTATATCAACGAAAAAGAGAACTCTGTTCCATGGCATTCGGAACAAAAAAAAAATTACGACCGGCGGCGGTCCGCGGTCTGTGGTGTTGGTATAGCTGGGACCCTTTCGAGTACGACAGACGCGTCCCGTATTACCCCACAAATCATCGTTCGGGTTCGGATGAAATAAAACCCGGAAATACTGGACTACGGTGCGAATGTGTACGTGTTCGTGACATCTGAGGGAGAGTAAAATGTATTATTTCATAGATGTGCACTTAATCCAGGGAAGTTTCAACATATCCTTCAGGCATCTATGGAACGAAAATTTACCGACTTTGTTTCCGTGTTTGTGTGAGCCTGTGTATGTTGACTATTTTGTAATGTTTTCTGCGAAAGACAGGATCAACCTTTGACGACTTATTTTTTTTTGTATACAGTGTGGATCGTAATAATATTGTAATTAGTTTAGGCCTAAATTAGTTACAATATTATTATTTAAAATTTTACAGGCACATACACTCACAGAAATAGTCTACCAACCTACACTGTATATAATAGGTATAATTTTTTTTTTTGAAGAAGAAATAAAATGTCGAACAGACAATAGGATTTTTTAAAAATATTTAATTAAAAGCGAATTTAAAAAAAACATTAACCATTTATACTTAAGAGAAGAATAATATGTATACAAGTGAATAATTAATTTGAAATGCGTAAACGGTCTGTCAATTAAAACTCATTTATTTCACTCTCTATATTTCACAACAATTAGTTGCTTCTTCAGGAGATGTTACAAGATTAATAACGCAAGACACTCAATACATTAAAACATATAACAATAATAAAATACTCACGAATCCAGAGTTAAAAATTAGCAGTGACGTTATTAAACATATTAAAATCGATTACATTACATTATAACATTATATTGACTAACTACAAATATAGTTCAATCCATAACAATTTTATAAATAATAAAATTGGTGTATTTAAAAGAGGTTTTATATATATTTTTCATAAGTTCAAATTAATTTTCGGAAGTAAAACAACAGACTGAGGCGGTTGAATCTTTAATTCAATAATTTTTTATATTTTATAGTTTCAATATGATATAATAAGTATTTAATTCAATCAAATTCTTCTCTCATTACTGCAACTTTGAACTTGTAATATATATATATATATATATATATATATATATATATATATATATTGAAGCATTACAAGAAAGGCTCCTCCTCTGAAAGGGAAACAAAAACAAGCTGTTTAGTTATAATGTTCATATTTACTATATGTTTTCATGCCAGTGAGGGGAGGAATTAATTCAAAATATAAATACTTTATTATGACGACAAATTTGCTTTAAAATGATTAACTTATTTTTCTCTATATTTTTATTACTGATGTTTATACTCATTTTCTAATTCAAATTAATATTTAACGCGATTTATAAGAACATATTTAACGTATTTATATTCAAATGTATTTGAAACAATTAAGCTCCGCCTCCAAATTATAACGGCATAATAACCTGTATAGGAACATATGTTGACAGAGTTATTGTAAACAAAACAACATATGTTTCATAACCAAACTTATTCAATAATTCTTAAAATAATTTTATAAACCCATTTGCATTGAAATATTACCTAAATTATAACTGTATAACAACATAATTATGAGTACGAACAAGGCAATAAACGGCCAGTCATTTTACTTAAAACAAAAGAATAAAACGGCGTCTTTACCACCATTGTTGTAACGAACGGTCACGAAAATTTCGCTCCGATAAAAGTAATTTTTTTCTACTAGAATAATTAGTGTCCAAGTGTTAAATTTATCTAAAACACTTACAATACCTGTCGTCAACACACTGAAAAGGTTACAAAAGACCAGACCATCACATTCCGGAGATAGAAATTTTTGAAATTTTGGGACATATAAATCATACAGCGAGGCTACTAAAAAAGGTTCACCGAAGATCAACCCATTCAACGGAGCACACGAACGCCGCCAAGCAATCAGCTGTCGTCGGACTTTGGAAACATCACGAACAAGCCATTTTAAGGGAACCGTTCTTGTTAATATCCATTTTCCTGACTCAAGAACCATTCCAGAACCTATAGACAGAGATCACCGAAGTTAATTCCCGAAAATACAGGTTTTTTATATACTAATTGTTACACGCCATTTTAAATAGTCATATTCACATATAGAACTGGTTGTTCTCAACTTACTCGTACCTACAGTTAACGATTTGTTCCTCAAACACTGTAAACTGTTATTAAACAGATTGAAGTTCACTTTGCACTTGTTAAACTATCTAAACTAAATCTATTATTTCCAATATTCACAATTTTATTAGACTGATATTGTTAAACACATGTTTATTCACAAGAGTAAAGAAGATTTGTATTAGTACCAATTTTTATCGCATGTATCATTGCTTGTGTTCCACGAAATACCGACTTAATTTTGAATTTTTAAGAATTTTGTTTGTACAATAAAGTTAATGTTTTTTTTATCATTTTATTTTTTGGTTATTTTAATTGCTTGAAGTGTTGTTCGAATTGATTTATTAAAATAAATAAGCTAAGAGAGGAGTAGAAATACCTGAACCGACTTTGAACCCTGGAGATACGAAATATTGAGCTAGCGTCTACAATAAAAAAAAAATAAAGAATAATAAGCCCATTTCTAAGTTAAGTATAAAATCAACATTGTACATAACAGTTAATATTACTTTTTACGTCTCATTTAACATTATCACGATCATCAAGAGAATAAACCGCAACATAATATCATACTAAGAAATATTAAAAGTTCATACATAAAGTATTTATAAAATATTAAGAAACGTATCATTATATATATATATATATATATATATATATATATATATATATATATATATATAACAATTGATAAATTATTGGAGTTTTTCGGTTTTTATATGAAATATTAACAAATATTAAATTTGTATGTATGAATTGCAAAGTAAGTGGGTTGTAAACATTGCTGTCTACAAATTACAAAACAAATCATACGAAATTTTTAATTGAAAAATATTGTCTACGTTGGGACTTGAACCCAAGTCCACGGTTTGCCGGACTATCGCTTTTACCACTTAAGTCACGATAGACCTTGGTTCAAGTTATCGTGGCTTAAGTGGTAAAAGCGACAGTCCGGCAAACTGTAGACTTGGGTTCAAGTCCCAACGTAGATAATATTTTTCAATTAAAAATTTCGTATGATTTGCTTTGTAATTTGTAGACAGCAATGTTTACATCCCCACTTACTTTGCCATTACATACATACTAATTTGATATTTGTTAATATTTCATATAAAAGCCGAAAAATTCCAATATTTTATTAATTGTTATATTTAATAAACGACTAAGAAATTATCTATTTATATATATATATATATATATATATATATATATATATATATATATATATATATTTATATATATATATATAAATATATATATATATATATGTATATATATATATATATATATATACATATATAATTATTTCTTGACCTTTGTATGTTATAGTAGATTAAACTAGTCGGCGATTTACCATCATGAATATGTTGTTATTATATAAATATCTATTATGTTATTTAAATATCTCTACACTGGCTTATTATGCTGGCAGTTCCGTGTTTGGATTCCTAACTGGGCTGTCGGAGTAGGTGTTTTCGTGGTTTTCCTTCTCGTTCAAGGCGAATGCCGACAGCTTAACATCTTAAGTCGCTCCATGGGCGCAGACATAATAATAACTCACAGCTTGCCAATCGCCCCCGTAATTGACGTCTTGCTGTCGAGTGTTCTGAGGCATGATTTATTATTATTATTATTATTATTATTATTATTATTAAACTTGAATGTGCCTTTTTCGAAGAATTTCAAATTATAAATACTAATTCAGTGCTTTTGAATGATTCCAAGAGAAAGGGTAGAACCTCCGAAATACTTTTAAAAGTTTTCTTAATTTCTTTTTAACGTTTCCCCTATGCAAACGTAATGTTTCTTAGCACACAAAATTTTCTTTTTTAATATTCACAATCAATTACGAACTTATTCCATTTCTGAAACATCTATTCGATGTATACCAATCTTTTCATGTAACTTTTTTAGAGTTATCGAATATCAAACACACATAAATCTTGATAATTGTAGCTCCCTCTATCCAAAAGTCAGGATTCAATCGGCACGACTGACGTAATTAGCAAACCGGAAGAGTAATATTGTATTTTAAGTTAAAGAAAACGTTTTTTGACGATTTTTAATGTTTATTTTTGTAATCTCGAAACCACCCATAAACCTTTCATTATACAAAAAAATGCTTTAATATTAAAGGTTATTTGCTTTAACAAAAAACTCAACGCAATAATGATCGAAAGATAATGAAGACGTATGCAAGATGTAATTGCAATGATTTTTCGAAATTTCGTAATTTCATTCCTGGTAGTAATTTTCCATTATTATGTACCTATCAGACAAAGTGGTTATTTGGAATTAAGTAATTTATCATATTTTTTTATGAGTCTGTAAAAAGACGTAATTTATCCCGCGTATCTTAACGAGAAAGAGAGAAAATTTATTTCCAATATTATTTCTTCCCTCTTCAAATAATACACGAAAGCTGTATAGGAATGAAAGCTAACATGAATATAATACCTGTAATTAGAGACCGTGAAAGAAAAGAAGTGAATGATCAATCGAAAAGTAAAAAAAAAACAATGAAGAAACGATTAACTTGGTGATAATCTAGATAGGTAACTCGCAAGTTATCATTAAATAACGGCGGTAAATCAAAAACAAACTGAATTCGTACCTATAATACGAGTTAGTGTATTTAATAGGTACATACTTACACGAAGTATGAAATAGATTCTTAGTTTCCGCATTCGTTGGCTGGCTCACCCATCTCCATGTTTTATTCAGAAGTTTTTCTTTAATGCATACCTTAGTGTACTTGATTTTAATCATACACAAGCTATTGCTAATGTAATTACTAACGCCACTACATTTCAATTTATTTTAGAAAAGGGTAATCACAAAACTGTGAGGGCATTAATTATAAATTTTTATGGTACCTATCTCTTATAAAAAGTTTCCCAATAATTTAAATAAAATACAAAATATTTGAGATAAAAGGGAAACTTTTTCCTTTATTCTATAGTGCAACTTATGGCAATTATGTTTTGAATAACATATCATTCAAATATCCACATCGGCGTCGTTTGCAGGATCGAATTCGATTAACCCAATTGCAGTGACTTCTTGCAATAAATCAGATGTAATTTCATTAATACAGCATTCGATGTTCAATTTCAAAGCGTCTCTAGTTCGAGGTTTGTTGGCATAGACTAACGACTTCGAATATCCCCGCAAAAGGAAATCCAGGTGTTAAATCACAACTTCTTGTAGGCCAATTAACAGTTCCATTTCTGGAGATTACAGATCAAACTTTTCTCCCAATAACTCCATAGTGGAATTGGCAAAATGTGGTGTTGCACCATCTTGTTGGAACAACATGTCTTGCAAATCAATTTCATCCAATTTTGGCCACAAAACATCCGTTAACATTAATCGATAACACTTACCATTCACTATTACTGCATTCCCATATGCATTTTCAAAAAAAAATTAGGCCCGATGATGCCACCATGCCATAAACCACACCAAACAGTAACTTTTTTTTGATGCCGGAGACTACTATGAATCTGTTATGGAATACTTTCACACCAAAAACGACAATTTTGTTTGTCAACGAACCAATTTAACCATAAATGATCTATAGCTGAAAAGATGATTTTTTGTGAAAAATCGGAATCAACTTCAAAATGCACTAGATCCCAATCAGCAAACACATGACGCTTAGGATGGTCAAATGGCTTCAGTTCTTGAGTCAGCACAATCTTCTACGGATGTAAATCGAAATCTTTTCTCAAAATACGCCATGGTGTCATTCTTGAACGACCAAGTTCATGAGAACGTCGAATTAATGGATAGATTTGCTTCTTTTGTAACACTGGCTCTTATAGCGTCAATATTCTCTTAGTTTCGTACGTTTTGTTGTCTTCTTTGTCTTCTGATGTCGTGTAAAGTGAAATTTGTTTCGAATTTTTCAACGATTCGACGAATAGAAAGCGCAGAAGGACGATTATATGGACAATAATCTTCACGAAGATCAGGTTGAGTTTGAACAAAAAAACGATTACTTTGATCAAATTTTTGGATAATTACTAAATGTTGCTGAAACGTGTATTTTGCCATGATGAATTCTCAAATAATACTAAACATAAATATATGGAAGCTTATTAATGGTGGGATAGATGCGCCTTACCTGTTGTCGTGTTTGAACTTCCACGTTCCTAGGATATCCGCTAAGCATGGACATACCTTCCTTTTGCCATCACCTAGGACTGAGTTATACCGTTATTCCCCGATGTTGAGAATGTGCAGAGCAGCATATTAGTACTACGAAGATATATTTATGGACGGATTGAACAATCTATTGTTATGACTGTTGTATTATATGTATGGTTATGCTTCGGAATGTGTATTGTGTTTTGTATAGATTCACATATATGCTCTTAATAATGTTGAAATCTGTTGATGTTTTGTATAGTATTTGTCCTTTAACTGGTTACCCGTTGGACAATAAAGAAATATTATTATTATTATTATTATTATAAATGACAGCCAGTGACATTTCTACCATTTTAAATATGGCTGCCATGACGATTTAAAGACATATCGTCCCTGTTGATAAATCTGGAAATCCCGGAATGTGACAAAATAACTAAATAAATAGTTCTTATAATTTATTCACTAAAAGCCTCTTTCAAAGTACAAGAATACACTGATCCCAGCGAGTTATCCATGACTGGAAGCTGTGTTGGCAATCATCGCGTGTTGACGTGTTCAACACTGCCTGCGATTCAGTCTGGATCTCCTCAATCGACTCATAACGGCGCCACTTGAGCTTTAGGAACAGGAAGAAGTCACAAGGAAAGGTGGGATAGTACTGCCGACTTCGGTGAAGCTAGAAACTGACGCACAACACGTGTGGGTTGGTCGTATTATAGGATCCAGGAATTGTACGAATGTCACGGATTGTTCTCCTTCGGTCTTGCAGGATAGCACCACGCACTTTTGTCACATTTTGTGGCGAGTTTTCCTTTAATGGACAACCTGAACGCTCATAATAATCAACGGAGACACGTCCATTTTTAAAACGGTTGTACCACTCGTAAGCTTGGCTCTAGTCTAAAGCATCTTCACCAAACGCTTGTTTGAGCTTTTTCAGAGTTTTCGCTGCTGCTTTACCAAGTTAGACCAAGCAGAATTTGATTCACGTTCTTTGCTCTTCACATCAGGTATTATACAGGGGTCGGCATAAGTCAGGCAACAAATTTTGTATTAAAAGAAAAAAATGCAGCGTCAAAATGAATTTATTCAAAGAAATTACAAAAGGGATTCGAAAAAGGGTTACTGTAAGTGTTCAAATTGATGGCCATCTTGATCAATGCATTTACTGCAACGTTTCTCAACGGTGAGGCAGGTCCGGCGAAGCACGTCAAGCTGTCCGCGAAGATTTTCTAATTCTTCTTCAATTGCAGTTCGGAGGTCGGGAAGGGTACGTGGTCCTCTTGCAAAAACGCGGTCCTTGAGAAGGCCCCACAGGAAGAAATCACGGGGTGTCAGGTCACATGACCGTGCGGGCCACTCAACGATTCCTCGTCTGCCTATCCATTCTCCAAAATTAACATTAAGGTACTCCCGCACACCTAACGCGTAGTGCGGCGAAGCTCCATCCTGCATGAAATGACGGATGTTCGCGATGTTGGATCGTTGTCCATTTACCCACGTAAATCTTCGAGCATTTCCAGATAACTTTGGCCCGTCACGTTACCCTCAAAAAAGTTCGGACCCACGAGACCTCCCGCATGGATACCTGCCCACACACACACACCCCAGGCAGGTTTATTTCTTCTTCAATGAAGACGTGAGGATTCTGGTCGTTCCAGTTCACGCAGTTATGCCGATTGACCGTACCATTCAGCTTGAAGGTTGCTTCATCCGACCACAAAATGGAACGATAGAAGTGCGGATCATCCTGACTGCATCCGAGGTACCACTCGCAAAATTCCAATCTGCGATCGAAATCATCCTCGTGAAGTGCGTGGAGGAGACGCGGACGGTAAACTCGATAGTGCATGCGTTTCAGCATTCGTCGTAAAGAACAATCGGATATTTGAAGTTCTCCCGATAGCCGCACTGCAGATTGGTTCGGCTGCTCGACAAACGCCAGCGCCACTGTTCCATATTTTCGTTAGTTGTTACAGATACCGGTCGTCCAGAACGCGGCGCGTCGGCAACAGAGCCCGTTTTTAAGAATTTCTGGTACATCTTCCACACTGTTGAACGATTTGGTAGCGGCGAGTTCGGAAATTGTTGTTGAAATTCGGTAAACATAGTTTCGTAATCCGCGTTCGTACGAAGATTCGACGTAAAAAAAAAACTTTTTCTTGAAGCGTGAACTTGTATCGGTTATTCATTCTGAAAACGCGTCTACTCGACGAGCACGTGTTATTATGACACCGAGACAACTGTCTGAAGCACGAACATGCTTCGTTTTAATCTTTTTCGACAGCGTTGCCAGACTTATGAGCGTTGCCGGACTTATGCCGATTTTTCGAGAGCGTTGCCTGACTTATGCCGACCTTTGCAGTGTAGGAGAATAACTCAAACACAACCCAATAAATACAAACACAAAAACTGTTTATCACCATCTAGCAAAGTTCCATTTTTACAGACTGAGTTAGTATAGTCGTAGCTCACACCATCTAGTGTTATACAGCTGTACTATGATCTCTTGGCGCCCCACATTCTAATTCCGGAAATTTCATCCAAATTGAAGCAAAGGAAAGTTTCCGTCGAATATTGTAAAATATTCTTGTCTTTCCGGGTTCTTAAATAAAACTAACGCTAATTTAAACACACACTATATTAACAATAAAAATGAAATACACTAAATAACAATTTAAAAACTAATAACTAACAATAAGAACATTTATGTATTTATATTTATATAAGATCACTCGACGATGATTTGGAGTGGAATGGAATAAATCCCTCTTGAGTGCTATTTATATTCAAGGGAAAATTCTCGTATGTTCGATCTTCGCGATCCTTCCGCATCGATATTTTTCTAGATGGTGTCGAGCCGTGTGATACCTGACGTATCGCCGTATAACTCATCACAATAGCATCACATACGAGTAATTGCAGAACTGTAATAGAAAGATGCATGTTTAGGAGGAAAATGTTGTTCAACTAAATACGACTAATAAACTAATTGGAACCAGGTCAGGAAGAAAAATGACAACTTCATGCAAATTTCTTAAGAGCTAGAATTATTTTGATCTTAGAATTGAATTAATCTTACAAAATGAATCAAGGGGGCTTTAGTTAAACTTATGCACACAATAAATGCAGTATTTTCCCTAAAACATCTGTGGTAGATCTGAAAAAACGCGGAAGAGATTATTATACCAAGTAAGGTTAAGCTTTTAATTATATGCCATCGCTCAGACCTATTTTTCTACTAAAAAGTCTTTCTTTGGAGACTGTGGTTAAGTAAAAACTCAAAAAAGGTATAAATCCCCTTTCCACAATTAATAATCATATCCTAAATACGTATTTCGACAACTAGGTTGTCATCATCAGTAGGTAAAACCACTGATCAAAGTGTTGAGCATGAGGCACAGTAAAACTAAAACATAGAATCGCGCACAACTTTACACGGCGCCCACGTATACAGTGATGTGTAATGTAGTGTATACGAGGATGCCGTGTAAAGTTGTGCGCGATTCTGTGTTAGCTTTACTGCGCTTCATGTTTAACACTTTGATTAGTGGTTTTGCCTACTGATGATGGCAACTTAGTTGTCGAAATACGTTTTTAGAATACGATTATTCATTGTGGTAACGAGTTTTATACCTTTTTTGAGTATTTTTCTACTGTTAATTATCTATAAGAGATTCTTAAAAGTGCTACTAACCCGACTAAAACCTATCATTGTCAAGAAGAAATCTAGAGCTTTTGATATTATAGACCATTAACTGTTATACAAAAAAGGTTTTAAATATATCTATACGTTAATTATGAAACGTTTAATTATGAAGCAGACATGTAAATAATTTACATATCTGTAACTGTATACTCGGACAATACCTCGTATTTTCAGCATTTACTTCTGCTTAAGACATATGTTTCTGCCATCTATAGGCGTCGTCTGTTTCATAATTAAACAAAAGCGTTATACGGCATATTAACGTATAGATATATTTAAAACCTTTTTAGTATATTTACCATCATCTGGCTCGTTTTTGAAGGACTACACCCGTATTGTTTTCGTTTCGTACCAGCTTAGCGGGTCAAACGAAAGATCGCTTTTTTCGGTAAAGTCTCTTTCGTCCGTCAGATGTCACTTATTAAATAATTGCCACCTGATAGGATGAGATTTGCTTTATCTAATAGTCGGTTCGGCTAAATGTCATATACAGATACAGATCTATTTATACAGATTTGTATCATTTGTATACATTGCTTCATTAGCTTAACTGACGACGCCTATAGATGGCAGAAACATATGTCTTAAGCAGATGAAAATGCTGAAAATACGAGGTATTGTCCAAGTATACAGTTACAGATATGTAAATTATTTACATGTCTGTTTCATAATTAAACAAAAGCGTTATACGGCATATTAACGTATAGATATATTTAAAACCTTTTTTGTATATTTACCGCCATCTGGCTCGTTTTTGAAGGACTACGCCCGTATTGTTTTCGTTTCGTACAAGCTTAGCGGGTCAAATGAAAGATCGCTTTTTTCCGTCAGATGTCACTTATTAAATAATTGCCACCTGATAGGATGAGATTTGCTTTATCTAATAGGCGGTTCGGCTAAATGTCATATACAGATACAGATCTATTTACAAAGATTTGTATCATTTGTATACATTGCTTCACTAGCTTAACTGACGACGCCTATAGATGGCAGAAACATATGTCTTAAGCAGAAGTAAATGCTGAAAATATAAGGTATTGTCCAAGTATACAGTTAGAGATATGTAAATTATTTACATGTCTGTTTCATAATTAAACATTAACTGTTAATATGAAAACTGGATGCATTTGGCTTTTCATGTAGGCTAATGCAGCTTTTGTCGTCTGATCTCGTAGATAGATTAACGGACGCGTAATGATTGGTTTGAACGAATGAGAATCATACTTTCTTAATTTGCGTTGCTATAATAATCCAGCGTAAATTTAATTAAGAAAATGGTTTTCTCTTGACCAATGCTTTAAGTATGTAATTTATTTATTTTTACGATTAAAGGCGTAAGAAGTTTACAATTTCTATTTTCAAGTCGATAAAACCTGTACTTTTAACTAACTCAACTTAAGGTACTTTGAACACTGATTCGAACAATAACACGAAAATAGAGAAAAGCATTCTTTAAGAACTAAATTACCTCTGATGCCTTTTATAAGCACAATATACAATACTCCACCGGTCGTAATTTAAGGAATTTTGTTAATTAAATTTTAACCTTCCAGATCTCATACATACAAACATGTATATAATTACCACATCTTAACCCTCACTTTGAGAAGGCATGATGAAAGGTTAAAAACTATACGTTTTTTTCCCCTCGAGTTTACGATACACTAAAAGAACGAGAACCAGACACAGGATGGAAAACGTGAGTGTATATCGAAGATCGAAAAAAATGAATACTCCTATAACACGTAAGATACGTAAACAAAAAGAAAAGCCTAGAGAGAGACAGAGGGAGAGAGGAGAATGAGAAGCGCGTAAAATAAATTTGAAGTTGGTAGTGGTTTGGAAAAGCAGATGGGATGACCGAAAGGATCTTGATAGACCGGTTAGTTATGAAGGGGGCTGAGAGCAAAGAGTAAATTAACACCAACAAAGAAGATTGTTTTGCTTCTACCACGCTCGGTAGTCATTTATTTAACCTCAACAATACCTGTCCCGAATTTGACACATCTATCAAAGTATAAAGAACGGTCGGACCTATGTTAGAAAACGACAGGAGGGTAGGAGATGTAATGGAGAATGGAGAATATAACGTCCACATACTCAAACTTTTTTATAAAAGTTTATAAAACAAAATGTATAGATTCTTAATACTTAAAATGTTCAAAGTATATAAAAGACAACTGTAATTTTGCTTAATATTTGCAAGGAACTTAAATCTTCATGTATTTTTGAATAATTTCCATAAATTAACCCAAGAAATTGGATGATTACTACTGCTTATCTTGTGTATATAAGACATATTTAATTAACTACACAGACTGGAGGGCAGTTTACAATTTTGATATAATTTGAACGATACGAGTGACAGTCGGAAAATTTCGGGAAAACTATGAAAAGAACACTAAATACGGGCGGATGTAAACTGGGCACCAAGTATATGGATTTACCTGCCCTGCAAAAGGGTTGCTTAATCCTACAGGTAATCTAGGCACCAGTACCGTTCGGGCAATGATCGCTTTAAAGCTTAAAGTAAGAAATTAGACGTTAATAAATTAAGGAATTTCCTAATGACCAAATAGATTATTTCAAATGTATTTTTATTTGTACATCTATTGTGGGCGGGCCTCTATTGTATTATGCTATAATATATTCTATATATAAGGAAACATTTAGTTTGTGTATTTAGTTATTTCTATCTTGTTTGCGGCGTTTGCTTAAAGTAAGAAATTAGATCAGCTTCTCAGTATCGAGTTTTGTTGCACACTGTTAAGAATTATGGAGGTCCCTTTCGTGGACAGTAACAACGGAAAATGTTTGCTAGTGGTTAACAAGTACACCTTTTCAAAACAGAAAGTGTTGAAGAGTGGCGAAGTGTTTTGGCGTTGTACAAAAACATCCTTAAATTGTCCCGCAAAAGTGTTTACGCTTGGTGCAGAAAATTTAGTGAGTAGAAGCCAGCTAGAACATAATCATGAACAGAATCAGAGTAAATTAAACTGAAAAGTGATTTCAAATGCGTGTAAACGTAAAGCCGTTGATGATATTTCCGAAAAACCAGCGAAAATTATTCGTCGTGAACTAGCTAAGGAACTGCCGGAAACAATTACGATAACAGATTTCACTTATATCCGAAGAAATTTGTACAATGCAAGGAGAAAATTTCTTCCTGGGCCGTTACCACAAAATAAGACAGAAGTCCATGATATAGTGGAAGCTGCTAATGTTAAAACAAGCAAGGATGAAAGTTTCGTTTTTATAAACTGTCCAGTGAGCAATATCATAGTGTTTTCTTGTGAAACGAATGTTAGAAGTTTATGTGGAATGCGTAAAGTGTACATGGACGGTACATTTTCGTATTGTACAAAATATTTTTTACAATTATTTACAATCCACGGACTTAATAATGGACATTATATTCCATTGATGTTTTGTTTGTTGCCTGATAAACGCAGTGAAACGTATGCAACATTATTTGAAATGCTAACAAAAGAAATCTTTCGACGTCACTCTACAATATTACGATCAGCTGAAGTTTTTGTAGATTTTGAGAAAAGCATTACAGCGGTTCGCGCTATATGGCCATCAACCCAAATCTATGGTTGTCGTTTCCATTTGCACCAATTGTGGTTCAGGAAAATCCAAAGTTTGGGTTTAACAGCAGAATTTAGGAACACAGATTCCGAAGTAGGAAAATGGCTGCGATATACATTTGGACTAACGTATTTGAATCCTGACGAAGTAGGCGATTGTTTCGCCTTAGATTTGTTTGCCGAAAAACCTGCTCATGCACAGGCTGACGAATACGCCGATTATTTATTGGAGACATACATAGAAGACGATGCTCCTTTTCCTCCACATATGTGGGCTACTGCAACTCCATCGATCACTAACACCACAAACGCATGCGAAGCGTTTCATTCCAAACTAAATGAGTCATTTTATTCAACACATCCATCTATTTATATTTTTATCGAAAAGCTTAAGGAATTTCAAATAGACACTTATGTTAAAATTCAAAGTGTACACACACCAGCAAGAGTTAAAGACACACGCGCAAAACAAAAATTAAGAACTGTAAATGAACTGTGTGAACAACTAAATAATGGAACAATATCACGATTACACTTTGTGAAGTGTATATCATTTTATTCATCAGCATGACTTCAAATACATATTTTTTTATTATAGTTTTTATATAATTAAGTATTTGCTTTTATTATTGTTTTCATATGAGTACATATTTTTTATTTTCTATCTTTTTGCTGTACTTCAACTTGAAATACACTATTTCTATATTATTGTTTTTCTTTGCTTTATACGGTGCCCAGTTTACATAGACCCTCTGCGAGTACATTTTTTAGCTAGTGCCCGAATTACCAACGAGATTAAAATTTCAGGTAGGTTAGTGCACAATTTACATCCAGCCCTAAATACGTATATAAACGGCTTTATTGCTTCTTAAAATATTAATTTATTATACCATAAATAGCTAAAGTATTATCGATTATTTTTGGGGTGCTATCACGAATGTTTATTGTTTTTACGTTTGAATACCATGAGTCTGCCAGTGCTCAATCAATTAGTTTCTGTTTTCGGTAATAAATCATCACATCAGTCAACAATTGCTCGTTGCTATGGAGAATTAAAACGTGGACGGATAAGTCCTAGCGACGATCCAAGAACAGATGCACCAAAGACGGCAGTCGCGCAGGAAAACGTCGATGCTGTGCACAAGGTCATCAACGAAGATATGTGATTAGTACATTTTAACCATTTTAATTTAAAACGCCACGATCGTGTTCCATTAGCACATGCAATTAAAACATGGATACACAATTTCTAGGAAACTGGTTTGGCAATGAAAAAAAACTTCATGAACATACCTTAAACCGATATTATATAATACCGTAGTTGCATATATAATTGCAATCGATGTTTCCAACTTAGTTTTAAGACCTAGTTGAAGGCAAGGAAATCGTCTTTTCCAGGTACCAAACAATCTTTATACAATATTTCGTGTTGTTCCTTGTGCTCTGTAATATATCTTTCTTCTTGTTCATTTCCTATTTACATAAAATTTTGAGAAATATTAGCCATAAATATTTGGTGTTTATTATAAATACCTGCTTGTATTACCAGAGTAAGCAGATAATGTCTACATGAATACCCATTGTCTCCAATTGATAAACCTGGAATGTCTCCTCTCTCCATTCTCACTCTTAAAGCACTACGGTCAAATATAACACCGTCATGGCTTGAGCCTGGATGCCTAACAACAATGTCCATTAGAACCTGAAACAATCTACAATAGATAATGGTACAGTGGCGTTGACTATTATATCAGTTATACAATACCTATACATTTAAAAAAAAGAAACCCTTTCTGTTACGGAATACCTCAGCTGGGCTTGATATTTTTATATGGGTGCAATACATACATCCTACAACATTTGGAAAACAAGCAACTTCATAAAACATTATAATATTTGTGAGTAATTCATCTGCAGTTCGAGGAAAATGAACAAAATTTCCTAATTGTTCCACTATTAATACCGACACTCTTTTAGTAATTACGCTTATGGTAGCGTAATTATGGTAGGTTGACTTATACCTCGCAAATCACCGGATACAACCTGAAAGTTACAAGTGGCATAAAAACGTAAACAAACAAGCAACGGCAACATTGGAGGCATTGGTAAGCCATGATTAGTAGATTTTTGTAGGCCCTCCAAAACTAATGGTAATAAAGTATTTGCCACAGTATTCTTGTGAAATCGATAACGGGCACGAAATTCGTTCGCGTTAAAAAATTCGATTGGATTTTCGGTATCTCGTATGTATCTTTTTCGGACACGTTCTACATGAATTTCTTCTTCTAGAATATCTATATATTCCAAAAATTCGTCTAATTCTAATTCTTGGTACAAATCCATAGCGCTCAAAAAATAAAAGTTATATATTTCAAAATATTTAAGAGGTTATATTTTTGTGCTTAAATTGTCAAACAGCTACTTAAGGTAGCGCCAACACAACCTTAGAAAAGTATTAGATAATCGTCGCCTTAAGCATTGGTCGGTGGTTAAAGTAGGTTTATAAATCGCAAATGCGTCACAATCACATACTTGGGCATAGACATTGACTATAAATCTGGGCATTAACATCTTTACAGTTGCATGGTTCAAGTGTATGAAGAAAATTAGTACAAGACTTAAAATGTCATCCATACAAGTTGCAGATCGTCCAGGAAATAAATCCCAACGATTATGTTATGCCACGATAATTCTGTGAATCAATGCTTCGAAAGATAAAGGAGGACGGAGAGTTTATTAACAAACAAGTCAGATGAAGCGCATTTCCACCTTAGCAGATCCGTTTATAAAAAAAATTGTCGATGTTGGTCATAAGACAATCCTAAGAAGTTACACCAGCGTCCATTGCACAGCAACACAGTTACCGTGTGGTGTGCTATGTCATCATACGGTGTGATAGACCCTTATTTTTTTAAGAACGAGGATGCCAAGGCGACCACGGCAACATCAAATTGTTACGTCGCCATGCTTGAAATCTTTGCTGCACAACAAGTACAGAGATTTACAGAAATTATTAACACAGCCTGGTTCCAACAAGATGGAGCAACGTCACACACTGCAGTAATATCGCCAATTGTTTGGGGTATGAGATATGGTGACTTTCAACGACTGTCCAGATCTCCTGATCTGACAGTTTGTAATTTCTTTTTGTGGGGTTACCTTGAAATAAAAGTGTTCTTTAGTCAACCTGCTACAAATTGAAGAATTGAAAGCTAATATCCGAAGAAAATTTGCCGAAATTACAGTTGAGATGCTACGTCAAACTATGAACAATGTAACGAAGCAACTGAACGAATGTTTGCGCAGAGAAAGAGCTCACCTAGAGGATGTCATCTTCAAAAAATAAATTATGCAGTATGTATTCTACAATGGCATCATTTTTACTATTAATTGACACTTTTTTTAAATTTATTTTCATGAAATTATTTGTTTCTTTGAATCACCTTGTATAAGAAACCGCGGCGGGCCTACTCACTATTAAATAACATTGTTATTTTCTAATATTTTAGTTTGAAAATGTAATCGTTTTATAAGTTTTATTAAATAAACATTATCTATACATTTTATTAAAATTGATCAACTCCTACTTTTTTTTAAGTGAGTATACTTTTGAACGAATCGTTTAATTCCGTGGAATATATAATATCAATGCAAGAAGTTAAAAGACGAATTATTTTGATTGCTATTCATATCCTTACTGAGTGAGCCAGATATCCTATTACGACTTGATATAAATCGAACACAAAATCAATCTCGGACATTTGCACCGGTTACTGCTTTTGTTGCATACTCTAGTTAGATGCACGGCTTCCCTTACATACGTCTTACATTCCAGACGGAACATATACAAAAGCAGCGATTCTACTCTTTGGATTTATCAACTTGCCTGTTTGGAGAAAATTGACTCATTCGTATTCAACAAACGTCCAAAACGTAAGCTTGTATTTTCTGCAGAATTGATTTACTCGAGCTAGTTATAACACTAAAAATTGGCACGTCTATTTTTCTATATGTGTACTTGGAAATTCATATATTTTTTGTACCATTTTCTCTTTTCGTGTTAACATTGATTATACCGGAATGAATTGGTGGTTACAGTAATTAGACATCTGATATTTGTGGCGGCCATACCATCGGTGGACATGGACGATGAACATAATTCGGATACGTGAAATTGCCTAATTGATTTTCGATTATATAGTTCGGATCGTAGCGTACAGTTCTAAGAACAGAAACCGATTCTTTGTCTTCTGAATTTCATCGGAAATATTAAGTGGTCTTATTACTCAGAAGTAACGCTCTTTTTCTGGAATTTAATTCTATAAAACTTTTCTTACTTGTAAGTAGTTTTATCGAAAATTAAAAGTTCATTAAATACACTGGATGTTTGATTAAATAACACGCATATTTACAGAAATTAAACCTAAATGAAGGACTTTTATATAAAAACATTTTTTAAATATTCGCTGTTTTATGATAATGTGTTCTTAATAGAATTTTAAATACAAAACTTATAATTACATAAATTTACTGTGAACTTAACATACACGCTGTATCTAAGAACAGTAAAAATGAAACCGACAAATAGTACTTGATTGGATCCAATTCTGAATCAAGGATGTCGATTGGTTACAGGGCGTACAAAGCTAACTCTGATAAGCAAAGTCACCAAACATAAGGAGAACCGTCATCAACAAGCAGGAACGCCTGCTGGAAATATTTAACGAACCCAGCCATCCACAACCAAGCCCATCTCGTTTAAAATTCAAGAAAAGTTTCCTTCGTTCGGTACAATAACTGGAAGACTATCTAGCTGCGACTCTTACACCCTGGAGATTAGTAAATGCTCAAACCCAAATAAGAAACCGCCATCTGGATCTAGCGAAACGTGGCAAAATTGGAAAATCATCAACCGACTGCAGGCCAATATTGGACGATGCAATAGTAATCTGGTGAAGTGGTGTAAGAGTGATATTTAGGGACAATGCCTTAGTTGTGCGCTGCGGACAATTGACCTGCCCAAATCTCCCAAATACCTACGGCATGTGAGATCTCACAAGTGCTAACCACTTTGCTGTTTAATATTCTCAGTGTGGTCAGAGAACGACTAAGCCAAGATCTTGGACAGAACAGGGAGACAGCGCAATTGCGAATAGATAACGCCTAAAAGTACGAAAAGTGAGAAACGCAAAATCACACTGTAATAGAAAATACTAGGAAGATTCACTTCCCCGACTGCCTTGAAACTCCAAAGAATTATTCTGTTTTTTCTTCCATTTTCCAATTAACGAAAAATCTATTGCCGTATCTTCTTGCCTAAATAATATTCCTCCAATTCTGTACCACATTTAGAATTAGTTTAGATATTCTTAAATACCGAAATTAATCAATAATCCATAAATAATCTTTGGTTAAACAGAATTATAATTTTTGACGTAGATCGCTTTCGTATTTTTGACATATAGTAGAATTTTATATACATTCCACACACATTATCTACCTTCCTTATCGATTCCTTTTTCGTAGCATGTTAATCAATCATAATAAAGAAATGGTAAAGACAGTTTTTCGTCTGAGCCTTCATAACAGCAGTAATTTTCAACGTGCATTTTCCTCATTATTTGAACTAAATTTAGAAATATTTTAAATTATATCAATTACAACGTCTGAGTCAAAATGTTGTTTCTTTAGTAGAAACGGCATACCATTGGACAAGAAAGATTATTTATATTGCTTTGTAGAACAGGTGTTAATACCCGCGCTATTGTTTTAAGAAATATTTTGTATAACAAATATATTTGAAACATACTTCACCAAATTCTGTATAAAACAAAAATATTTTTTAATAATATAAAAATATTATTAATATTTTACATGTATGGTGGTGTTGTTTCGATGCACAACTCCTCGTCAGTATTCCCCTAGTAGATTCTATTTAACATTATTCAACATTTCAATTAAAGTTTCATGTTATCTTAACAATTTAAGTTATTTATTAATCAGATATGTAATTTTATTCGATTTCAATTAAGATATGCTCATTGAGGGAGCTTTACATATTAATTATACTTTTTTCTATTATAAAAAGCATACCTACAGGTAGTTATTATAAACTTTCACTGGCCTATATCATTAAAATATGTTCGGTCTATAAAAATAATCACATTTATTTATAAATGATATCTGCTGCTTTAATTAAGATAAATTGCAAGTAAATATTTCCCCTTGCACTAAAAGTGTAGTGAATATTGACTCAACCATACCTAATTCAGTAAACGTATATTATGTATATACGTACACATATATTTTCTGTAAATAACATACGTAGTTTTAACCAGACATTAATTGCAATTACATAAAAATCTCATATATCTTATTTTATAATTGGTTGGAAAAGCAATCATTAAGAAATATTTCTTGGCAGCATAATTACCGACTCTTTATGTAATGTATATGTAAGTTGCAAACATGTATAATTTATTCTCAATAAAAATGTCATTTCCTTGTGTTAATTATTACTTTATTTACGTTTTCTGCGTGCTAATATGACAGCTGGAGGTTTCGTTTTTATTCCCCTTATTATAATAATTTTATCTTTAGAAATCGCTCGCAGACTATGTGAAATAATAGATTTCGAATGACATGGATTGAAAATTGCAGGTAATTTGTGTCGCAAATGATACGTTCCATACGAATAATTACAGATATCTATGAACATACTTTGTAGATGTAATAACATAGCTTATCTGTGTCTGTATGTTAATGTGTGGTGACGAAGCTATTACAACGTGAAATACTTTAGGACTTGTTATATTACTGTGAACTTTTAATTATATAACGCTGATATACAAAGATTTTGTTAGAGGAACAGTTCTCGCTGATTCTTATATAATTTTGGCTACATCCTATTAGTGTTTTACCCTCAAAATAGTATATCTTCCCCTCATATGTATTTAATTTTTCGAATTTCTTATTTTCGAAGCCGTTTTAAAGCAAAGTTTTAACCTTGGATTTTTATTCATCCAATAACGTATTAGTCTCGATCAGGTTAATTTTGCTCTTAAATATACCAAATGGATATGGTGAAATTTGAATAACCCCACCAACAATAGATGGCGCGGCGCACTCAATAAATATAAATAAATTTTTTTGTTTTGGCACTATTGTGCGGTAGTTGCCATTTTGTTTGTATAATTGTCTGGGTGATCTAAGTTATTGTTAAATATCGATTCGGTTTCTTGCATTTGCGTAAAAATGTTTTACTGAATAGTATACAAAAGTTTTGTTCGATTGGATATGCTAATGGAATCTTTTCAAGTTTTAGTATTAATATAAGTTTAGAATATGCGCAAAAAATTCCAAAAATTAACATTTTGCGGACTGTGAACTTCGCAGTGATTCCAACTTTTCAGTTGCCTTATAAAATTAATTAAATTGACTTAAATAATAACAAGTATAAATGTGTTAGTAACGTGATTCTAAAATTAATTTATTATTACTAACATAGATATACCCATGGAGTAATAATTAGCAATTTCAAACCTTCAAAATTGACATCTGCTTTCAAAACTGACATCTGCTTTCAAAACTGACTTCTCCTTTCAAAACTGACATCTGCTTCCAATAATTGACATTTGCTTTCAATAACTGACATCTGCTTTCAAAACTGATATCTGCTTTCAAAACTGATATCTGAATCATTAACACTGATACTTTATAATGCATTTCTGATTAGCTTGAACAAAGGTCTATCGTGGCTTAATTGGTAAAGCGACCGTTGCTTTACCGGCAAACCGTAGACATGGGTTTAAGTCCAAACGTAGACAAAATTTTTCAATTAAAATTTCGTATGATTTGCGTTGTAATTTGTAGACAGCAATGTTTACATTCCCATTTACTTCGCAATTATATACTAATTTGATAATATTTGTAAATATTTCATATAATAGCCGAAAAACTCCAAGAATTTATCAATTGAGATATACATATATACATACATATAATTTACAATTCTTTGAAAAAGGCATTAATTGCAGAAACATGTAAGAGATTATTTTAAATATATACATATTAGAGTAAAACAGACCTTAAATCGTCGATTATCTAAAACTACTATATATATATATATATGAAATATATATATATATAATATATTTATATGAAATATTTACAAATATTTGTAAATATTTCATATAAAAGCCGAAAAACTCCAATAATTTATCAATTGCTATATACAGGCTGTTACAAAAATTTAGGGCTGGCTATACATAGACGGTTTCTACAACTAAAAATAAGCAAAAACGTTTATATAAATTTATGTCCTATAATGTTTTGTTACTGAGTTACGACCACTTGAAGTTTTTCGTATTGCATGTCCGACACGTGTGTATCTCGTCACAAATTATCGCGCAGACGCGAAGCGTTCGTATTGCATGTTTGAACAAGTCGCCGACAAGTGAGTAACTTATGTTAATCATATTCAGTAGGCAGTCCGTGTTTTTTGCTGTCAGTCGTGAAAGTTGATTAAGTCATTTGTGATTAGTACTGTTTTCAAATTAATAGTATAAAATGGCAGATTATTCTTTCGAAGAGATGTCCGACATGCATTTAATGTATGGTTTGGCACATTGCAACAGAGCAGAAGCAAGAAGACTTTACGCAGAATATTTCCCAAACCGACGTTTACCAAATGAAAAAACTTTCGAAAGGCTTCATATTAGATTAAGAGAAACAGGATCATTCAAACCATTAGTCCGAGATCGCGGCAGACCACGAACCACAAGAAATTTGGAATTGGAAGAACGTTTGTTGGATCGTGTTGAAGAAAATGCAGGTGTTAGTACTCGAAGAATGGCATTGGCGGAAGATGTCGATCATGTGAGTGTATGGCGTATTTTAAGAACTAATTAGCTTTTTCCTTACCACCTGCAAAGAGTACAGGGACTTAGTGAGAATGATTTCCCATCACGAGAAGCTTACTGTGTATGGTTGTTACGGACATGCGCCGCCGATCATCTCTTTCTGTCGTGTGTGCTCTTTAGTGATGAAGCTGGCTTTACAAGAGATGGTCTTGTCAATTTTCATAATTTACACCAGTGGCAACAAGAAAACCCTCATGCTATTATTCAGTCCAGACATCAAGCGCAGTTTTCATTTAGTGTGTGGGCCGGAATTATTAACGAATTTGTGATTGGTCCTTTTGTACTTCCACCACGACTTACTGGGCAGAATTATCGTTATTTTTTAGAAAACGACTTACCAGGTTTGCTGGACGATGTTCCACTAAATGTTAGAGGACGCATGTGGTTCATGCACGACGGTGCACCGGCTCACTTCAGTCACACAGCACGCGAATTTTTAAATGCCGTATATCCTGGAAGATTGGTTGGTCGCGGTGGACCTGTAGCATGGCCTGCACGGTCTCCAGATTTAAATCCAATTGATTTTTACGTATGGGGACATTTAAAGTCTATGGTATATTCTACTCCAATTCAAAATATTGAAGATCTTCAACGTAGAGTGGAAGATGGATGCCACCAAATTCGAAATACACCAGGAATTTTTCAGCGCGAGAGGCAGTCCATGATACGACGAGCTGAAGCTTGTGTTGCTTCCCGTGGAGGTCATTTTGAACATTTACTATAAGAAACATAAGAAACTCCCGTTTTCTGTAACCTTTTCTAAAATAAAAAGAAAAAAACCTCAAGTGGTCGTAACTCAGTAACGAACTATTTTAGGACATAAATTGATTTAAACTTTTTTGCTTATTTTTAGTTGTAGAAACCGTCTATGTATAGCCAGCCCTACATTTTTGTAACACCCTGTATATATATATATATATGTGTGTGTATATATAATTTTTCTGTTTTTCTTAGTCGTTCTCTTAATTATAAATTTTTTAATTATTTCTTGGAATTCAGCTTGATAACTATTCATCAAATTAAAATACTCATTTTAACGTTTCGACTTTCATTATCGTTTTCGTCAGTATAAATGTTGATTACAATACTAGATGTTTTTCTGTAAAGGTAAATTTATACTAATAATAATATAATAACTAATGTCTTTCGTAAATATAAGTTTATATATAGTTTATAAGTTTGTTTTATTATACAATTTGAACTATTTTACTTAACATATAATGTGGCACTTGTACTTTCTACATAAGGAAATTTACAAAATTTTAGTAAAAAGGTATAGTATATTTTATAATTTGTGTTTTGTCTTTGCCTGTAATTTCGTATTTTCGACTTAGTGGTGCGCGAGTGTGTAAATATTTAAAGCTTTGTATTGAAATTTAATTCTTTATACGTGTTATATTATTTTGAAATATAATTTTGATAGATTCGAAATTTTATGATCGTCATTAACGGTGTTTTCTTCATGTTTTTTAATATGAATTGGTTCTAAAACTGATCTTGCTTTATAATTTGTTTCCATTTATAGTACTTGAACATCTTTGTAATTGAAAGTGTGGTTATTTTTGGTTTCATATTTTTTTAAAGCTGTGATTTTTTTAAAATATTTGTGACCTTTTATTATGCATACATGCGGGTGGAAAATGTCAAGTTCAAATATTACAGTTTTAGTTGTTGTTTGAAAAATGTAAGGTGCATGTTTCATTTGTGGGGTGCTAGTTACAGTTATGTGTAAATTAATTAATAAGGCTGCCAATGCTTAATTCTAGCTGTAAGTTTTCTTTTTTGAATATTTTAGTATAAGAGGAATGTGTATATTGCAATTTTATAGCTTCTCCTGATGAAGTGATTAATAAATGACAAAATATTGAGAAAGAATATTAGAGTTTTAATGTAAACAGATCAATAACCCAAATATTATTGAATATATATGCATATATAAACGGTTAATTATTTCTTGGAATTCGACTTGATAACTATTCATTAAATAAAAAAGCTCATTTTAATGTTTCGACTTTTAGTTCGCCTTCATCAGAACAAATTTGATTACAATACTAGGTGTTTTTTAACAGTTTTAACTATTTCACTTAAAATATAAAATTGGCAGATTGTACATTCAACATATGAAAGTAGACTTCCATATGTTGAATGATAAATGAAGATTCATTCGGATATTAAATTTATTTAATGAGTAATGCCGTTAGAACATTTCCATTTTAAATGATGCTGGCTTTTCAGGGTCAGAATCGCTACAAATTGTTTGTTGAACCAATGAGGATAATTCGAATTAACCGGCGGCTCCAACTTAGGAACAGATCTTTCGAAAACGTCAGAAATCTTTTTTGTGAAATTTATCCAGTAAGAGATTAATATTATTTAAGTCATCAAGGAATCCCTAATCAACGTGAATCCAATCTTCATATAAGTTGATAAAGTTAGCCTTACGAAAATTGTAATGTAATAACATTCAGTTCTTTATTCTACAAAATAATATAAATTTTTCTTACTATTAATGCTTTCCTTAAAATAGAAAAGGTGTTAATATAAAACATCTATGAAAAAAAATAGTATTACTTAACATAGTTTACATAGGAGATTCGCTTTGATTCGATGACTTGTATTGTTTCGACACGACGGAGTACCGTCATATTTTACACGCAATATTTGTTGAAAACACTTGAACAAAACCCAATTAAATTGATGGATTTGGTGCAGAGAATCTGTAATCCACCACGCTCTCCATATTTCCTATCATTTACATTAAAATTAAATAAACGACTGACGAAATTGCAGATTAATGTGGTTGAAGTAAGTTACTATAAATGAGAAGCTAAAATTACCATGAACATATAGCAAAAAGAAAATATGTTTTCCAATGTGCGGTCTTTACAATCAAAAGTTGAAACACAAAATAATTAAATTATTATGAATCATGTATGTTGTTTCATTCGATAAAACTTACGTTAATATGAAATTTATTAACTTGCTAATATTTTTTGTTAAGATTGTACAATTCATGATGTTTCATTCCGTTCGAATATTTATGAACAGCATTGTACAAGTCAAAAAACAAAATATTTTTCAAAAACCGAACCCGATACGAGATATAAATATTTCTATGTCATAAATGTTTTCAGCAGCTGCTCTAAATCAACTTTATTTCAAATAACTATCAAGCGAATCGATGCTCGGAAATGCTCATTTATCTTAAAAAAAAAGAAAAGAACAAGATCGGATTCCTGAAACATTTCAGAATGCCAACCACTAATTACCGGAATTTTTTTTATGCCTCCACACAAGCATCAGCAGCAGTAACTGTACGCGGTAACAGTAACAAGAAGTCATCAATCATACTTGTCACCGGTTGAAAACAAACAATTAATTACTGCGATGAAAGACATCATCTGTAACCGAGATAAAATCTTACGCAGGAAACAATGAGAATTGAAAACCGGGTCGTTATTTATTATTATTATTGCTTCGCGAACGAAAAATCGAATAGGATTTATGATTAATAAATTTCGGTGTTTATCGAAGTATGACGGGATACCAAAACGTTAATAGAAGTTCTTTATGCGTTTTTGTGTGTTGGAGTTCTTCGCTTTATTTATTATTCTTTTTGTTTCTTGGCTTTTACTGCCTAACCATTAATAATAAATGATCGATAATTCAGATGATTACTATACAATAGAACACAATTGTAAAAAATAAGGTAGGCGTCGTAAAAGTAACTTTAAGATTAAATTTTGAATGGAATTTAAACTCCATATTTCACGAATATAAATGAAGGGTGTTAGTTGTTATATTTAATAATACTACTTTAATATTACGATTTTGTCTTAGTAAGTTAAAGAGCGTGTGACAATAACAATCGTTTTTATATAATTGATATGAGCCAACTCTGGGGAGCGTGGTGGTCGTGTTACAAATCCTCTGCGCCCAATCAATCATTCTTAATTTTTTAACTTGTGTAAATTATAGACATACAGGGTGAGTTTTTTCCGATGTTTAGCATAGGGATTTCGGAAACTAGCGAACATAGAAAGACGATTAAATTAAATTTTTGATATCTTGTCCGGCGCACAGTGCGAAATTTAGGAAGTTTAGCGGAACTTTATTCAATCTTTGAAATACGTAACATGCATAAGATTATTTATTATTTTGTTAGGTAAATACCCTGCCTCTAAAACCTCATACTCAGTTTGGGGATTTACCCTGCGAAAGAACCGCAAAATGCACATGAAATTCGCATTACTTATTCAATCATACTTTTTTCCTATAGAAAGCTATTCGATTTGTTAAAGTTAATAGAGTGGTACATAGAAATGGCAAATCAGTAGGCCATGATTTTTTCTTCATGTGTTTTATTAGAAAATTGTCAATTATTGGCATTTAATTAATTGCAAGATCTTTCCTGGCTCGTGTGTGATTTGTTCGTGGAAAAAGTGATTTTTAAGAAGTAAGTTAAATTTACATTTTTAACTTTAGTGGAGATTTTAAAAAGTGATACCACATAATACCAGCTTGAAACGCACAACATTTTAAAGTTTTTTTTCCCTCTGTTGAAAACTCAAAAGATGTTCTGCGATATTTTGCGATCTTCTTTTAAATGAAACATTTTCCAGAATAACTTTGCAAGTTTCATATAACTGTATATTCCAAAAGTGGAAGGAAGAACCGACATCGGATGCCATCATTGGTTTTGTTTTGGAAAAAATAGGCTCACCAATGTTAAGATCTGATGCTATTTGCAGTTTAAAGGCAACTCTTCGCGCACTGGTTTGTAAAATACGAAAAAGGTGGAAGGAATCCAGTCGAAATTTAGCATCATTTCTGAATAAAAATGCTGTCTGGCTTTAAAATAATGTAAAGTTTTCAAATGCTGTAAGGGATGCATTGCCCAGTGGATCGAGGACCAATGCAGGCAGACCTAAAAAAGAATTTAGGTATTGTCATCCTAAAGTGCAAAACAGAAAAGTGCATCATCTTTTGAAGTCCGGTAGTCAAGACGAGTTAGCCAAAGCAACCGTAACAAAGCTATACCAATCTGGAAAACGAAACTCTGCAGCGATTGTCAAGGAACTTGCATCTTCTTCTCCAGAAAGGGGAAGCAAAATCAAAATGGCTCGCATGTCTTCTACAAACAGCCCACGAAAATTAACTCCGGACCAGGCTCTGGCGTTACTTATTGATGCAAACTTATCGTCAAATCAATACAACATTGTTCGGGATCAAGCAAAACATCACGGTTGCACTTTGTATCCACCTTATTATGTTGTAAAGGAGGCAAAGAGGTTATGCTATCCAAAGGACATAATAATAACTGAAGTTTCAGCTGAAGTATCAGTTCAGTCGCTTATAAATCATACCATAGCAAGACTTTGTACAAGGCTAGAAGAGACTCTTAGAACTTTGTCAAACGTTAAAGCACTAAATATTATCGTAAAGTGGGGTTGTGATGGGGCGGAACAAGTTAACTATCGACAAAAGTATATGGACAAACATAGCTCTGATGATAGTATGTTTAGTGTATCAATGGTACCAATCCAAATGTGTTCCGTAAATGATAATGGTGATAATCAGTCACTAATATGGAAAAACCCTGCTTCTTCTTCCACACAGTACTGTCGCCCCATTAAGTTCGTTTTTACCAAAGAAACAGTCAGTGTAATTACCTCAGAAGTAAACAAAGTGAAAGAACAAATATCTCAACTTACTCCAACAACTATACTTGTAGATGGCAAGCAATTTCAGGTTACAGCAAATATGATCTTTTGTATGATTGACGGTAAAGTATGCAATGCTGTATCATCCAGTGCGTCATCACAAACATGCTACTTATGTGGGGCTAAACCTAGTGAAATGAACAACATCTGCGATATACCTCAAAAAAATATAAACGAATCGTTTTTATCCCTTGGACTATCGCCCTTCCATGATATTAAAGCATGGCAAGCTCGTGGAGCAGAAAATAAAAAAAAAGTTGCAGAGAAGAAAAAATACATTCAACAAAAATTCAAAGAGGAGCTTGGCTTGCTTATAGATATGCCAAAATAGCAGACCGGAAACACAAACGATGGAAATACCGCGAGGAAATTCTTTAGAAATGCAGAAAAGTCTGCCGAAATAACTGGCGTTAACTTAGAATTGATCAAACGTTTTCATGTGCTGTTAGAGTGCCTAAATTGTGGTCTTAAAATTCAGAAAAATTTGGCGAATATGCAAGAGAAACTTTGGAATTGTATTTGAAAGAATATTTCTGGTACTCAATGCCCGTAAGTGTGAATAAAGTCCTTTGTCATGGAAAAGATATTATAGCATCTTGCATTCTTCCGATCGGACAATTTTCAGAAGAAGCTCAGGAGGCAAGAAACAAAGACTGCAGAAAATATGGCGAACTTTTGACTAGAAAAACGCCAAGAATTGACACAAATACGGATTTATTTTTTCGACTGCTTATTTCGTCGGATCCTTACATCGCTAGTCTTCGTAAAGCACCCAAAACCAAGCATAGTGAAGTTACGCCAGAAGTTTTAGTGTTGTTAGAAAGATTTGTAGGCCCGTGTAATGATTGCGAGTCTTCAAACGATTGCAATGAGTCTAGTTCTGAATAGGTGTTTAAAATGTCGTTATAAAATGTTTTTATATTTTTTTAAATGTTCTATAATAAAAAACACAAATAATCTCAAAAACTTTAAATAAAACATATTAATTTTTATTAAAAATTTTAAAAATCAACAAATAGAATTGTTTTACTGTTTTGAATAATTAAGTTCCGGTAAACTCAAGAAATTTCGCACTACATCTCTGTTATTATTGACTTTAGAAAAAATATGTAAAGAAGGAAAGTACATATAAGCAATTATGTGTTTAATAATACGGTGTATCCAAATTTTTCATTCAAGCTATAATTGTTGAGTTATGAGTAGAGTGGACCAATCCGGAGCGATATTGGTAAATATTTTATATAAAAGCCGAAAAACTCCAATAATTTATCAATTAATATATAGATATTGATGTGAGTCAACTTACTTCCTTAATTAATTTTTCTTCTAATAAGATATCGGTTCCAAGAGTGTTATATCTGGAATATTCAGATTAGAGAAATATTACTTTATAGTTAGAATTTAGTATTTTTTGATGTAAGATCATAATTGGTTTTTAAAATCATGATACCGATTAATGTTGTATGTTATATTTAGTCTATTTTTATGCTTCGCTTATTAATAAATTTATTTTAACTTATCCACTTGCATCGTAAACTGAACTAAAGAAGGTGGCAAATTCCTGCACAATATCCAAAGGCTTCGATATCACTTGGTCATTGCAGATCATGTGGCCTGGGATACGTGACTGTCCCTTTTTTTAAATTAATGAATGACCAGAATTTTCGTGGATCAGATTTGATTCCATTCTCAGTACTATGTATATAGGTGGAGTAACTAAGTCTAATGCTGGTTTTAATGGATGAGCGGAGAGCACAAAATCGATGCTTATAATAATTCGCTCCGTATCTTTTATACATCTTGTGATAATGATTTTTACGCTTTATATCCTTAATAATAGCTCTATTAAACCACGGCGGAAAATTTTTGTTCCTAATTAGTTTAAGCTTGGGTACATACTTATCAATGGCCGCATACAGTATCCTATAGAAAACGTCACACATATCATTGACATCAGAATTCGTAGCATACATCTCAAACGCCTCCCAATTAACATCAGCAATACAAGTATATAGGCCGTTAAGATCGGCTTTCTTGAAGTTATATCGTCATATGACTTGACTATTAAAACCATACTCAGCAACGTTCCCAATTTGGAGTAAACACTCTGAAGGCGGATGATATATATCTTCCTCAACAAGAACCTCCAGACTTCGCTCAATATCGCAAATGTAGTCAGTCCCAACCAAAACAACATCCAGAAGTCTATTATTGTGATTCAAAACATTATTACATTGTTTTAAATTATGTACAGCAGCAAAACCAGCCAGTTGCACAGAAATATTATCGCCAATACCAGTCAATGTGGAATTATAATATCCAGGTTCATTGAAATCACCAATCATAAGAACTGTACCCATGGTAATCAGAGCTATATCAAGAAAATCGAACAAAGTATTGAATTTCGCTAAACCAATACCTGGTGGAACATAAATCGCAACAAACACAAGAGACACTGATCCAGACTTAACGCTAACTACTACAATATCAATTTCTTCAAGAGGCGACACAATATTCATACATGAAGAATAAAACTTATCCGATACTGCAATGACAACACCTCCTCCTTGAATAGCTTCTATCTTTCCTGAACACATTGAAATTATCTGGAAATAACTCAGAACTCTTTATACCATCAGTAAGCCAAGACTCAGTTAACACAACAACATCAAAATTTGTAGAACATATATTATTAAAAAATTCGTGAGTTTTAGAGCGTAAGCCTCTCGTGTTTTGGTAATATAAGTGAAGTGAATTTGCACTATTGCCTATCTGATGGGCAGTTATGCGTTTTTTGGCTTAACAATTTTCGGTATTCCCCGTAGATACTTGAGAATGATAGGTTCTCCTTGAGCTTTACGTTCCAAAAATTCCTTCTTGATTACTGCACTGTGCTCCCGCTGCTGAATACCCACCATAAGTATTTGCATTTTTTTAAATTGAATAGGTGTGCATTTTATTATATGCAAAGCATTCTAAAATAATTATTTCTTTGTAACTGCAAATTATACAAATTAAAATTGACATTAAAACATTTTATAACTCAACGCCGCGATTAAATTCAATATTTTTACTTTTATTTTATATCATGCGTGTATGCTTATTTCTAACAGCAAATAAATAAAAAAAAATATATATAGTTCAACAAGTCTTCATATAGCGTTGCTATAAAACTGTAGAAAGTAACGTAAGTAGACTGGAAACATTTAATTTTCCACTAAATTAGATTCTCCACTTTATCGCGTGTACTTAAATAAATATAACACGTGTTCCTTTGCTTCGCATGTCAATCAAATGTGATTAAATATCAGTGGTGGGAGTCTCATTAAATTACTTCTCTACCTGTATGTAAGCGTGTGCCAGATGTTTCAGCAATAATAAAATAGTACAACAATCGCCATGTAATTCGATCATCATTGTTTGTTAACCGCGTTCACCTGAATGTAAAAGTAAACATGCAGAACTATAATTCAACAGTTATAATTTATATTATTAATATTATTATATGGCTACACATATGTTAACAATTTATTATTACGAAGTGAAAGTAACATTTAGAATTATGTTTTCAAGAAAGAAAACACAGTCAATAAATTATTCGTCTTTGGTTTCAAGGTAATAATGAATCTTGGAATCGTAGGTTGAAATAATATTTGTAATTTTGTGAAAAGAAAATAAAAAAATAAGATATTTTGCTGTATTTTTAAATGCATTACTTTTTTCAGCTACTTACAGTGTTATAAGATGTGACAGAGAAGCAGTCGTAATCGGCAAATCTTTTGGTGGTGGTGTTTTGCTTGCCTTACGTGATTATTTTCAACATGAAGTACTTGACAATAGTGAAATCAAGTTTGCGGTATAGTTCATTTCAAATTATAAGAATATAACTTTGAACGGCTCTAATGCTTTTATTTCACCACCTGCGGCAATAACTACCTGGCCGCTCAATACGCTTATCTTTTACGCAAACAAACTGCTAAGGTCCGTAATGACAAAATTTAAGTAAATTGTAATTACTGCAATTTAGATTAAATAAAATTTAATAATAATATAAGTACCAACAGTTGTTAATTTGAATATATAGTTATAATATATGGTTAAATAGTCATTAAATTACAATTTAGATGAAATAAGTGCTTATATTTATTAAACAAAATTTAAGTAAGTATAGTTAGGAGAGTTGGTATATATTACATCTAATATTGAGTCTATTTATCATTTATTGTTAATCTTTACTGTTGTATACATATTTAATTTTTCTCTCTTTACTGAACGAACATGTGGCGACCTTTTGCTGAAAGTGTTAGTGGTTATTGATGTGGATAGTGATAATACTGTTGGAGCACGACAGAGAAAGCATATATCAGAAGATTCAAAACAAATCATTTTCAATGTCTATCATACCCTGATGGAAGAAAATAACGAACTACAAATCCAGAACATTCAACGAACGTCGCAATTAACCAAGGTGCCTTTTGGAACAATATATAAAATAATTAAGAATAACGCAGAGCCTCGAAAGCAAAGAAGTGACAAAGGAGCACCGAGAAAAATTGAAGAGTATGAAATTGATACTATTAGGCAGCAAGTATACTCCTTCTACAGAGGAAATGTTGTATCTACACTTGATTGCTTACATAAAGGAATCAGTGATGAGCCTATAAATATTCAATGTTCTAAAGCAACCTTGTGGCGGACATTCAAGAAAGCTGATTTTAAGTTTGGCACTATAGACAAACGTCGCACAATTATGGAAAGCCCGAGGTTACAGAAACTTCGATATGGATACTTAACGGCAATTAGAAGGTATAGACAGGAAGGACGATTAATATGTTATTTAGACGAGAGTTGGTATGACACCCATGACACAATTTGCAAAGGTTGGGTGGATAGTTCAAGTATGTGTCAGTTGGACGCGCCGGTTTCGAGAGGGAAGAGAATAATCATTCTTCATGCTGGGTCAGAAAAAAGATGGATCGGACAGCCGCTATTATCTGCTAAAAATATTATATTCTCAAGTTTAGATTACCATGAAGATATGACCTCATCTTTATTTGAAGAATGGTTTTGTAACACTTTGCTGCCAAATTTACCAAAAGATAGTGTGATAGTGATGGACAACGCTCCGTATCATTCTCGACAGCAAACTAAAGTTCCTACAAAATGTAATAATAAGAAAGATATTAAAACATTTTTAGAAGCAAATGATTTATATTTTGAGAATCATTATACAAAAAACCAATTAATAGAGGTGATGAAGACAAAAGAATATTTAAAGGATTATTATGTGAATAACAGAGCCAAAGAAGCAGGACATACAATTTTTGCGTTTACCACCATACCATTGCATTTTCCCTCCCATTGAATTGATATGGGCCCAACTGAAAAATACCATAAGACGAACAAATCAAACACCGAAATTTAGTGAAAGCAGTGTAATACACATAAAAAATGCTATGGAACATGTAACTGATGTAAATTGGAAAAATGCTGTTTAACACGCAATAGCAAAAGAGGACGAATATATGCGCATGTACAAAATAGTAGCACCTTTGATTATAAATTTGCAATACGACTCAGACACAGACACCGATTTCAATCACAGATCACAGAATCACAGATGATTTATGAAATGCGGTGACACATAAAAATGTTATTGTGTATTACAAATAAACTAGCTTGATATATCTATATGTATCCACTACACATGTTGCCACACGATTTGTAATTTTTTCTTTGTATATAAACCCATTGTAGAGATATTTTTTATTATATACTTTAAATTAACAGCGTTTTATTATTATATTATAGGGCCCTAATTTATAGTCAATACGGCCCCTAGATTCATACGTTGCAAATAGGTAAATCGTACCCGTTCAATAAGGAGACCAGGTATAATAATTATCATCACAGAAGGTGCTGCAATAAGAGCATTAGAGCCGTTCAAAGTTACATTCTTATAATTTGAAATAAACTATACCTTCAATTGATGTTATTGTTTGCAAAATTTGCTTATATGATATTTCCTCGTTCTTTGTTGTTCTTTACATTCCAACAGATACAGGTGTTGGTGTCTTGGAATAGTTTCTTGACATGCTTAAGATACTCTTGTTAGAGGAGTCGGTGATTTCAATCTTCTGACTTCTTGTGACAGCTCCGTGCGTAATGACACTAAGTGCAATCAATCTCTTGTTATCTTTTATGGAATCTTTTGTTTTGACGCAGTACAATATACAGTATACTAAATGCGAATAATAAAATTTTAGACTTAATCCTGTCTAATATCTATTTGCAAGCTCTAGAAATAATAGTATCTAGGAGTAGCTGTATCGAAAGAATGTAGGAAGGCTGGATATAGATGAACGTATGGACATGAAGTTATAGGAGCTTTGAGGAATGTCGTGAAAGTAAAAAAAGAAAAAAGCTTTGGCTAAAATTTGAGATGAATTTACTTAGAGATTAGGTATACGTCGTGTTACAAGGGGAAGCCATATTGAATTTTTGCAAATTTTTCTGAATTGTTTGCTTTATTATTCAGTTCAATAAAATTTATACTTTTCTCACAATTAAATGTTATTTCTGTATAACTAATTTAGAAAGATCCTGTACATTAAAATAAGTGGAATACTTATTAACACATTCTATTTTTTTAATTAAATAATAAACAAACATGCAATATCACTGGAGTTGTTGACATTTTTATTTCTACCTACACATCTGGGTATAAAACAAAAATTAAACCTATTGCAATAACAATAAGTTTTAATATTTTATTGTATTTCATGATTGAACAATGTACAGATAGCAATAAAAGAATACTTCATGTACATACGTATGTAGATATGAATACAAATATTTGGAGGATGTTTCGACACTCATTTAATTTTTATTGATGTCCGCATGCAATCATTTTTGTCGGATATTTATAGTAGAAATTCAAAATTACGTGATTCGATTATAATTAAAAAATATTGGCGAAATAATAAATCGCAAATATATAAAAGAGAATACACTAAAACGTAGTGTTATGTAGGTTGACAATTTATGTCAATATAATAATAAAAATATATATTGCAAAAGGTCGATTTTGAAAATTTTAATGAAACATGTAGAGGTTATATATTTTTGTTTGGAAAACAACTTAACATATAGTACTAATTTATTTTATTATATCAAATAAATTTAATTTAACAATATTTATAGTAATACCAGTATTTTGTTTATTAAATTATTAAATTTATCCAAGAACGCTTTTTTATACTTTTTTCTTGAAATTAAGTATATTGAGGATCAGATTTCAAACATCTTGGAGGATAATGTGCTTACATAGACCTCTATAAAAGTTAAAGTTAAAAGTTGCTTTAAATCCATTGTGGTATAAATTTATTGTTGTATAAATATTTGAATTTTGGGAATTAAGAGATAATCTCTATTAATTCAAGCCTAAATTAAACAATTTGATAGTAAACATTGTAAAACGAGTAAGGTACAGTAATTAATGGGTATAGACAAGCCATATTCAAAAGTGTATATATTTTTTTTCACCATATTTGCAACTTGTTTTGATTTAGTTTTATTAGATACGAAAATAAAAGATTTTTTTACATTATAGTATACCACAATTATTAAAATATATATAGGCTGTTCTTGAAATAAGGAGACGACGACGTATGAAAAATGTAATTATATAAAATATGAATTCAAAATACTGTGAGTTAATTACGACGCGAACCCTGAAATTTAAAAAATCCTGTAAATTGTATCATGTTCCGCCTATGAATTCAAAATAAATACACACATATGCTACAGCATATGTTTACATAAGTATTGATGTTATAAAAATTGTGTGCTAAGGTCAATAACCTCCTACAAAATCAAGCTGTTTTTATATTCGAGTAAATGTGAATTATTAATAATTAAGATGTGATACATTAATTTACAAACCCACTTCAAAAATCATAATAAAAGTAATTTGTGGACTTTTAGATCTATGTATTACGTGAATGTTTTATTTGTTACGAGAAGTAAGAATTATAGCGATTATAAATGCCGCTGTTGTATTTACACACTGCAAT
The DNA here is from genome assembly GCA_935421215.2 of Melolontha melolontha. Lineage (NCBI taxonomy): Eukaryota > Metazoa > Arthropoda > Insecta > Coleoptera > Scarabaeidae > Melolontha > Melolontha melolontha. The sequence goes on along the minus strand of OW285240.1, from coordinate 134,131,445 downwards.
ATTTGTGTTTATAAAAACGCTAGAAAATAACATTGTGTATAAGCTCGATAACCTAGTACGAAAGTCAGTTGTTAAAAATTTGTGTTAATTTTATTAAAGACGATGTATTAAAAGAACATGTAAGAGGTGTGCTCTACGGGCATTTAACGTTCTATTTGGTAACTATCTATCTTTAATCGAAGAAGTATCGTATCGAGCATACGTAACGGTCGATAACTAGACAAAACTTAAGGCGAGATAGACAATAACAAAACTATTCTTTTTGTTATTATGGGTCAGCTTTAAGATATCGTCTCTGATATAATCGATTGCACAGTAGCTTGACAAAATTATTTTAAATATCTTTGTCATTTTTTTTCTCGCTTATGAGAAGGAATTTTGGGATTCATATTCTATATAATTACATATTTCTGTTTTTCATACGCTATCTTTTCATTTCAAGGGCACCCTGTATAATATATTATAGTGTGGCCTATATACAGGTGACCCGTACCGTTATGTTCAAATTTTGGTAGTGTAAAATAGACTTCATTTCAAATAAGGAAAACGCAAAACTTGTCGATCCATTTTTATTTGTTTCAAAGTTACAGGTCTATGAATACTATTATCAGATAATAAAAAGAAAATGGTCTCAGTCTTTCCATTTTTTGTAAGTGGACCCACCAACTTAGCTATGTCTTTTCTATGAATTTATGTGTTGTTTCTATTTCTAGGTCTTCTCATATTTTCACGTTTCTAATTTTGTCCAGTTTCGTAACTCCTAGGACCCTTGTCAATTATTTCATCTGGCCAGCCTGTAAATTGATTTTTTGCCTCTAGTTCAAAACCCAGAATTTGCAGCAAAATGTCAGTATGTGTCTAAATATTGCTTTAAATACATTCATTTTTGTGTCTCGCCAAATTCGTTTGTTGTTTGTGAATATCTTATTCGTCATATAATAGAGCTTTAACGTTTTCTCTATTCTTTGGTTGATTTCTACTTCTTGTGATCCCTTCTCATCTATTGGCACTCCAAGATATTGTTGCTCTATTTTTACACCGTCGATTTCTATATTTATGTTTTTTGGTGCATCTCCTATCGTCATGACTTTTGTTTTACTTCTATTTACTGTAGTTTTCAGCTATATATTCAATATTTCTAAATTCCTTTGTAGTTCTATTCACTTTTAGCGATTATCACATCATCTGCGAAAGTTCCCTCCGAAATGTCTACTCTTTATACAGTGGCATGTCGTGGGGTTTGAGTTTGGAGGGGCGCACCAGAAATCAAATGCCAAATGACATATAGGCAAATTGCGCGAAAAAGTATCCATTTATAACATTTATTTAAGTTGAATAAATACATAGGAATTAAAAATATTAATACCTACAGTAACGACAAAAACAATAATAATTGAAAATCAAAACGGAAAAAATCCAAAATAAGGGGCTCATTTTAAACAAAAATCCACCTACCTTAAAATTCAAGTTTGCAAAAACGAAGAGCTGGAACAGCGGAATAGTTTTTATAATGTCATAAAAAATCACTTCACAAAGTAGGTAGCCACGGTTTATAAGTAGGAAAAAGAAAGAACAACATATTTACACAGATTAAACTAAACAAAATGGGTGGGTAAGTCATTTTTTTAAAATGTAATCCGCTCTGCGGTCCTTCATGGAAATGAATTTTTCCATGACTTTATCAGGAAAATTGTTTATTTCGTGCACTAAATTTCGATTTATGTACATCATAGCTAAAGCATTTAGTCTGCCATTAAGCATGGTATTTCGAAAAAATGTTTTTATGTGTTTAAGCGTCGAAAAAGTGCGTTCTGCTTCGGCTGTTGCCATTGGAGTCGTCACGATAATTTTTAATATTTTCGATGTTTCGATCAATGTTTCACTAAGGTTATTTTCCATAATAAATAAAAGAAGATTCAGTGCTCCAACAATTTCTTTTAAATCTTCTCTCGAATAAATTACCTCCAACTCGGTTCTTAATCTTGATTTGCTCAGCATCGGATAAAATGAACATACATCGCTTAAAACAGTCACAGGGAAATTTTTTGAAAACTCTGCATATGTATCTTTGTTAAAAAGATTAGCCGCTTGTAAATGACCCCGGTAAGAAAAGCGTTCCTTCGTTTGTACTGTAATTATATCACAAATTATACGAATATATTATACGATACGATACGAATATATTATACGATACGGTACGATAGTCCCGCAAGCGGCACTGAAATACTGGCCGCTAAATGACTGCGTCGTAAAATATCCTAAATGTTTTTATGAAATCGTGTACTATCGGCCAATATCTGGTCACATTCACCAGGGATCTATAATGATTTATGCAGGCCGCGGCGTATTTGCGCCTTAATATAATTCTGTGGGTTCTAACAACGTTAGACAAGGAAAACGGGGTTCAGTTTTTTGAAATTTAGAAATTTTAACTACTTATATAAATAATAATAAAATGAATAGTAATAATAAGTATTTAAATAAACATTTAAATTGTGTTTTATTTTAAAAATTCTAGGAGGGGCGCACGGCTTCGCGGCCTTATACAGTTATCGCCACTGTCTTTATAGTTGTACGTGTCTAAAATTTAATTTATTAGTTTTTGTTGGGCATTGCTTTATTATTTCATCCATATATGTTACGAAAAGCGTTTGTCTTCTATTACCCCCTGTAATTATTTATGCTGAAGGACGATATAAAAGGGGCATATAAGAGAAGGATTATATTTATTATTAATAATTTTGTATAACAATTGTAAGAAACATATATTTAAGGAAATTACATGGAATTTTTTTTTTTAATTATTTAGGAATACAATGAGTTCTAGAATAAAGTTTTAGTAACTTAGTTTTCTTTCAAATAAACTCTATTTCGTATAACTTTCCTCCAAAAATACATAAAACAATCATATTCATCCATACTTTGCAATCATACAGTAAATTTTACCAAAATAACCGATTTAAATACAAAAATCTCTATCGCCACGCCAATACTATCGAAGAAATCACCCGAAACTTCTTTCCCGACTTTTTTTGTAGGGTGGGCTACCGTGTGCACAAAGAACAACAAGAAATCCACATCATCCCGATCATTATAATCATCGTCCATTGTCAATGATGGTCTTCGGAATTAATGGCGTGACATTATTCTCCAATTTTCCACGGTCTTCTGTCAGCGATTCCGCTGAATAAGTGAGACGAAGAGGCCTTTTGATCGACGGCACCGATACAGAAATGGTGGAACAATGTGCTTCTGATCAATGATGACCAATCAATTTTGTACAGTCGAACTTTATAGGTTGTTCGTCGATCGTGCATTATATATTATACACTTCGGTTATGTTTCATTGTGATGCCGCGCTCTCCTGATGATTATGCAAGATTACTTGTGGTTTTTAGGAGATTCGATTTAAGCATGTACTATGGTTATCTGGACAGAAAGAAAAATGTATAACTTAGCGGATGGTTTAATCTCAATTATACATTCTGTGTTAGAGAAGCAATAAAAACACGATATAAGAACGACAATAAGTATATTAATCTTATGAGTATATTATTTTGTAAGTTACTGTATAGTTGATTTTTATGTAACTCAACAATAAAGTCTTGCAAAAAGAAGAGTCATTAGAAATTCCTAAGATAATAATTAAGGCGTGGCAAAAACTTTACCCGTAAATTGCTAATAATGACTTGAATGTTTTACATCCTCTATTTCTTAATCTATGATTGCTGGTTTGTAGTTGTTTATCCTTCAAAATAAATAAACAACTTGACAATTAAAGGATTTTTTTTTCGGGTTAAGTGGATGCTGAAAAATTATCTCTTTTTCTTTTGGTGAGTTTTTTATTTTACTTTAGGTATTTGTAACTTGTATCTATTTACCGAGATCGTGCATAATTTGGCGAAAGTATTTCTCCCTCCGTCCAGAAATAATGTCCGATTTTAAATTTGTTTTCGTCCACATTTTCTCAAAACAAATTTCATAAAGCTAAAGTTAGTTAAGCTTATTAAACCATAAATTAAACTAAATCGACCATATTTTTGACTTTTCTCACAAGATCCATGTTACAATAAATAACAAAAGGTATCATCCCATTTCTTTGGTAAGTGATCATTTCCCATATGGGGTAGTCGATAGTTATTATAACCATCAATTGTCATAATTTCTATCATACACTGGTGGTGAGTCAAGAAGGTTTTATTCAGAGTATCACTATCTAATTCAGCATAAGTATTTATAATGGCATTGATTAATTCGTTGACTGTTTTGGAAGTGGTTATGTGCTGCAAACGCCTAAATGGCATTGAAAAATCCCAGATCGAGAACGTTCATATCAGGACCATTTAATGGCTAACCGAAGATTAATGTTTAAGTTAGTTCTTTGACAAGCTTCCTTAAAACCTATATCCTTAGGATCGGTATGCGGTTTGGCATTATTTTGTTGAATCTGGATGGTTGAAAGACGATTCGTTGTAAGCCATTTCTGGTCAATTGCAAGTAGCAATTTTTCGGTTATCATTTTTCTGTAATCTTGTCTAGTCACATTCAAAGTAACTTTAGTTTCCATTGTGCCAGCAGGGCAATTTTTGCTGCTTCTCTTAGTAGGTTCTTCAAATACGAAAGGCCAAATGCCAAGTTTACCATATCAAAATGCTTATACTGAGATTGACAGTAGCGAGGACTATTAACAGCCGCTAGAAGTATTACTTTCGTAAGGAAGCGTTTACTTTTACAGTTTCTGTACGGTTTCTGTTCAACTTCTACCAGTTAAGTATTGAATATTTTCGTGATGTAAATCTATGTAGACTTTTCGTCTACATAGATTTGATGAGTCATATCAATGAAATGAGGTGTTTTCATCAGCTACACTTTCTGGCTTAAGCATTGATAAGCAGTACTTTAACCGTACAATTTTATTTACATTCGTCAAATATGGCTTTATAGTATTGGAGTGTCGCCTTATTTGTCCTGATTTTAATCGATTATGAACTGTACTCTTACTAATGCCAATAGAATATGCAAGAGAACGAATAGTACGCCGATTATTAAGTGGAACTGCTTTAATTGTTTCTATATCAAGCATTCTTGGTTTTTGGCCATTAAGATTGTCCCACGTCTCTTTTCACGAGAGGATACATCAGCTACTACTAATACATCGTTTAATCATTACTTTCCTCGATGCCATATCCTGCTAACAGTTTTCTCGATTAGTCTGAGTTTGCTGGCAGTAATTTTCATGAAGCAGCCCCGCTTTAGTTTGCCATTGTTACTGAGTTCTAACAATGAGTGGTAGAGAGCTTGCCGTAAGTTTGAAGCCAAATTATGTTCCTTTTGTGAAATTTCAGACAAAACATTGACTGAATTGTCCATATTTGAGAAATTTTTGAAGATACACTTTTATTTTACAAATAACCCAGAAATCTTTAATATGTTTACAAATTAAGTATTACTCTTAACTTCTCCTCAAAACTGGCATTTACTTATCAGCAGTCAAGGCACACTTTTCTTAATTTTTCATTAAATCTCAAATCAGGCACTTATTTCTGGGTGGAGGGTGTATATAAAAATACTTCTACCACTGCATTTATATTTTTTTTTTCTATCAATTCGTTATTATCTGTAATTTACTTTAAATAAAATATGGTTAACAATATAATTGGAAATGATAAACTAACGTAGCTCCAATGGAAGGCACCCATAATAAATTCACTACATTCAGGTAACTGTTAATAAAGGTAGGTATAACTCAAATAGAGAAGTATATATTACTTCACATGTGCAGATCATTTATTTTCGTCGGTCGAGTCCATTGTTGCGTGACAAGGGGTAGTCTGGTATCAGCTGAGGCGTCAGTACCAAGTTAGTAGTTAGTAGTTACGCCACAATAATAAATAGTTTATCGTACTGTTCATATTAAACAAAATAGATGTTGACTTTCGCACTTTTATAACATCAGACTTTGTTTTATTTTTTCACTACATAAAATGCCCCAAATTTTGTTTTATTTTTCTACGCCATAAAATGCCTTAAACCGTTCAAAATGTCTACGCCACTGGCAACTTTTAATCGCACAGCTACAGGTCGCGTAATACGTACTATGTGTACTTCTTTATTTCGGTTAATTTATACCTACATGTATGAATATAAACCCTAAGAAAGTCAAAAAAATAGTACGGTGGTCCTGTAAATTTACACTATAGGTTTGTTCAAATTTATTGGATCCATTCTTTTTAATCCTTTATTTATGAAGGGAAGAAAATTGTTAGTTAGAATGTATGGATGGACTTGTATTTTGTACAGGTAATTGGAGCACTTCTTTGACAATCGCTTTACGAAAGCCACGATTACAAATTTGAATGTTTTTCTTACTAGAAGCACTGCATTTTTCGAAAATTTGACAGTTTAGCTGTATCCTATATATACGAGATGAAAGTAATATTTCTTGGGAGTAGCGGCCGGGTTATTGAAACGATATTTAATTTGACGTTTCGGTACTATATATAATACCTTTTCAAAACTGTAATAATTTATTTAAATGTCAAAAATGGCGAAAGAACGATATTATAATAAATCTACTTACATTAAATTTTTATAGTGTTAACATATTGGGATATATTTGTTACGTATTTCTAACTAAATCTAAAATTTTGCATTAGCAGGTAGCAGGTATACGGAGGGTTGGTTTAACTGATCTCGGACATGTCTTTTTTTACTTATTTTCTTATGTTTATATTGTCATTATCCGTTGATATAATGGATAGGTATATTGCTGACGGTTATTTAAATCTGTTATGACATTAATGGAATTTGTATTTTTGTGTATGAGGATGGTTTCTAATATATTTCTTGTTTTGTTGTTTTTTTCAGATGTAATTATTGGGGTTTTATTGAAATTGAACGTGTGTTTTGTTTGTTTGATATGTTTTTTAACGGCTGTACTATTGCTTGAAAATTTGTGTCCATTTAAATGTTCTTGTAGATATTGTGTTCTTTGACAGATGTAAACGGCTTCGCAGTCTTTGCATGGAATTTCATACATAACGTGTGTTTTCTTTAATTTAGATATTTAGGTATGTTGTTACTTTTATGTTTTATGGTATTAAGATTTTATTTATTTTTTCTGACAAGTTGTTTATATATGGTATTGTGATATTGGAATATATTTATAAGTAGTTTGAGGGTTGCTTTTCTTGGTTTTTGTGGCATTTATTTTATTTGTGTTGTAGGGTTGACATATTTTTTTAGGCGTATACATGGACCGTTAGGAATTCGGGGAAAGTGAATAGGATCATTTTTGATTAAAATCAGTCATTGAATTTATATACGAAGTATCTCGCATACTTCGGCGGCCACCCGGTATTATCGAACTAAGAAAAATAATATTCTTGTGGTTAATGAAGATATATTATTATTATTTTAATATTATTTCTTCATATAACTGCATAGATCAACAATCTCTCTTAATGGCTGTCTTCTCTATTGGACAGGCGCATTATTATTAATGCTATTATCAACATGACTTACATGACATCTGACTCAGTGCCTATTCGTATTTTACAATTCTCTTCTCATGAAACAATAAACAAAAACATAGTAGTTTCTGTAACGCATCTATATTCTCAAATGAAACAATTTAGTATTTGTATTTATTTTCTCACATCACAATTTATATTCAGTTGTGTTTGGTGACTTGAACGGCTGGTATAGTTCTGTTGAATGTTAAACGTCTTTCTTTATTAAAAAGCAGCTCCTTCTCATTCGTGTCTTATGTGTATTCATGACGAGACGGCCATCATATCCTCTTCCAATCGTCAGCGGTGTAACTTGTAATTTCAACCTGCCCACACGAAAGCTTTCTTACGGACGGACTACGTGGAAAAGAAAGATAGGACTAGTAGACGGTCATATTTACTTCCATAATACGCGGTGGGTTCGCCCACGTGCATACAAAAATTTTTGATTGATAACACATTGTATTCATGAAATGCAGTTGGCGTATATCAAAATACGTACAACTTCTTTTTGATTGCCGATGCGTGGTAGCTGGATTCAACGTCACACGGGCTTTGTGTTTTGAGTTGTTGGCGTGTGTGTAGATTGTATTCGGTACGTCTATCTACCTACCTGAGGCTTCATCATTGTTTGCCGTATCGGTACAGAAGACCACGTCAGATGTAAAATGGTAATCAGTCAATTATCATCGCGAGTGGAAACTAAATTAATCAATGGTGTGAAGAGAACTTCATTAATATTTAAGTAAAATTGTTGATTATGGACATGATTTAAATATATCATTTTGTACTGCATAAAATTATTTATACTCAATCGATTCGTATTAGAGAAAGTTCCATGAGCGAAGACAACTGGAGTTATTCATTCGAGTGGCAATTTCTCTTGAGTTTATTACTACACTTTTTCTAATCCCATTAAAGAATTAAGTATTAATGAGTACTATATTTTGTTATATCTCAAGATATATTTCATCTGGAGCTTTGCATAAAAATTCATCAATTTCTTTGGCAATTAATGATTTTGATTTTAGCCTGATAGCCCTCGGAACTTCTTTCCAAATATGCGCGTAATTTGGAATAGATTTCAATATTAATATTGTTGTGAATGCTCAGAATAGATCTCAGCATAGAATATTGAGACCATAATGAGGAGAATTTGTATTTCTCTGTTAGTCCGGAAAAATAAGCTAAGAGAGCATTTTCGGAAAATAAATTCGAGTTCTTGGTGCAGTGCCAATGCATAAAAGTTTTGTAACTTGATTCATACTTCTTTTGCGACTTTTGTAGCAAGAGACCAAGTGTTATAAGTTTTAGTAGCCTCTTGCAGGTCTAGCGGGGTACAATTTTCGATATCATCTTCAATTTCCATTTTTTCGTAATATTTTGTACATCAAACACATATTCAATGACAAATGTCAACTTCAATTAATTTTTGAAAAATCAATACAGTTGTACAGGTGGCCCAAAATGACCGAAGGGGTTTGAGTTCATTATAACTTCTTATTTAAGACATAATTTTTAATTTTTTTAAATTTTAAATACAGTAGGTACATTAATGGAGAATATTTTTAATTTAATTATGAAAAATTATATCTCGCAAGTGATGGCCATTTTTTGCTTCGCATATTCGTGCTCTTTCCAAAACATTTTCCATAACCTTTCGCAAGACTTCAGGTGTTATGTTGTTGATTTCGTCGCGTATATTATTTTTTAATTGCTGTATGGTTCGAGACTTATTAATATAGACTTTCCTTTCAAATAGCCCCAAATGAAACAATCTTAAGCGGTTAAATCCGGTGAACGCGGAGGCCAATTAAAATCGCTTGTACGGGAAATAATTCGTTCACCAAAGATGTCGCGTAAAAGAGCCATTGTGTCCCTCGCAGTGTGCGCTGTGGCTCCATCCTGTTGGAACCATACTTGCGGATGGTTTTCCACGGCTGGCCTTAAAAAATTTTCCAACATTGTCCGATATCTAACACCAGTGATGGAAACGGCGACACCGTGTTCATTTTCAAAAAAATATGGGCCAATTATCCTTTCCGACGAAACACCGCACCAAACGGTACACTTAAGTGAGTATAATTTTCGCTGTTGAACTACTCTTGGATTTTCCGTAGCCCATATCCTGCAGTTTTGCCTATTAACGAACCCATTTAATTGGAAATGGGCTTCGTCGCTCATAATTAAATTATGAATAAAATCATGATTTTATTCTGCTTTTTGACGAAAATAAATTGCATAATCAAGTCGTTGCTGGTAATCTGTCGGTTTCAATTGTTGGACAAGCTGAATTTTGTATGGAAACATTCTTATTGTATGCAAAATTCTCTGCAGCGACTCTCTTGAGAGGCCAAGTTGTGTCGAACGTCTCCTGGTTGATGTTTCTCCATCTTCCCGAATACTCTCCTGTACCCGTTCAATATTGTCATCATCATAACTTTTATCTTTAGTAATTCGAAATCAGGTATATACGAAATTAGTTGCGAGGATTGTAATTTGAAATATATAGGCCAAACAAAACGACCAATAATAACCCGTTTTAAAGAACATATATCACATATTAAATACAATAGACCGGAAAAATCTAACGTTGCTAACCACGCTTTAAGCACACTACACAATGTGTCGATTACAGGGTTGAAGCTGGGCAAAGGAATTAATAAACCCCGCGAACTTGATGCTTATGAAAGTATACAAATTGCGAAAAATAAACAATATTCCATGAATAGCGATAGATCATCGACTCCTTTCAGTTGTCTCTTTTCATTTCTATTACCATAATTGTGTCATCGTCGTTTTAAAATTGAAGTTATTAGGACATGTTTAGTGCCATTCCCTTTAAGAAAGGAATGTTTGTCGTTCTTTCGTTCGGTATATGTCAACTTGGAGAATAAACATATGTGAATGCCTTTTCCCTAAGAGGTAAGTGCTTTTCGATCTTTTCGTAGTTTATATTCGCATGTTAAAATTAGTCTATACGTGGACGCGGTGTAAAGTAGTTGCGTAAGCGGTTTTCTAGCTTTACTGTGCCCCATGTGCGACTTTTAATTAGTGGTTTTACCTACTGATGATGACAACTTAGTTGTCGAAATACGTATTTAGGAAACGATTAATAATTGTGGTAAGGGGTTATATACCTTTTTTAAGTTTTTACTTAACCACAGTCTCCAAAGAAAGAATTTAGTTTCTTCTGTTTAGTCCATTTCTTTCTGTTCTTAGTATTTCTCTTTATTTTCATTAACTATGGAGAATTCTCGTCGGGCAACCATGGTAGGATGGATTACAGGCCATACAGATTGGTTGCATTCGTAATGATACTGAAATATATTGCAATGCCTGTTTGTTAAGTTTAAGGCGTCCACAAAAGTGTAATGTGCAGAGACATGTTTCTTCTAAAACTCATCTAGATAACATATGTCCATCTGCACATGACAATTTTAACAATGAACTGTGTGAAGTGTGGTGGCCAATATCCCATTCAAAAAGCTTAACAACCTAGTCCTCAAGAGGTTTCTTACAAAATATACTGATTGTCATATACCAGATGAATCTACTTTACGAAAATACCACTTACCAAAATGTAATTTGAGAACCATTGAAAAAATACGAACCAACCTATCTGGTCATTATCTTTTGGTAAGTGCAGACGAAACAACGGATGTAATGGGACGATATGTGTTAAATGTAGTTGTTGGTATTCTTCATCCGACAACTTCATACCAACCATACTTAATTGCAACTAAAATATTGTCAGTCGTAAATGGTGAAACATTTGCAGAAGTAATTGTATTCACGATATTCTGTCATTGGATAACAACTTATTTGTTAAAACAGGGAAGTTATTAAAGCAATCTTATCCCAATACGCTACACGTTACCTGTGCAGCACATGCACTACACAGAGTATGTGAATACATCAGGGGTCATTTTCCAAATGTTGATAAGTTAATTTCATCATTTAAAAAGATATTTCTCAAAGTACCTTCACGAGTGGCATTATATAGAGAAATATTTCCAAATTTGCCTTTACCCCCAGTTCCTGTATTAACTAGGTGGGGAACATGACTAGAAGCAGCACTTTTCTATTCACAACACTTGGATGAATTAAAAAACTTTGTTTTTCATCTTCAAGATGATGATACGCAAAGCATTTCTAATTGTAAACTCCTGATACAAATTCAAAATTTACAAAACCAGCTAAACTTTATTTAAGCTAATTTCCAGTGTCTTACAGATACGATTACTTACATGTAAAATCAAGATATTAACCTGAAAGAGGCGATAATTAACTTAGAAACCGTTATCGATCGAATAAATTTGGAATCAAGCTGAGACAAAAAGTTGATGCCATATTTAGCAGAAATCCAGATTTAAATATATTATATCAATTATGGACAGGGTCAATTGAAAAATCTATACATGCAAAGTATGGTGCACTTTTGCAACATTTTTATCACGCATCCATCACCAGTTGTGATGTGGAACGGACATTTTCTATTTTTAAAGACGTTTTAACATCTAAAAGAACTAATTTAACACAGAAACACCTTGAACAAATTTTAGTTGTTCATAGTAATGTTTCACACTTTCAATGTTTCACTGAAAATACATAGTTTTGAGTTTTGTTCTTTGTAAATTATTTTTATTCAAAAATAGGTACGCAATTCTCTTGTCAACATTACTTTTGTTTCAGCAGTAGTTGCTGCCGGTTATCAAACCGTTTATTGCATCCGCTCTGTTGTACATTGACATATTAACTACAAATGTAGGTATGTGCCACTTATGCAGTTAGCCACACGTGTCAAATTGTTCGAAACCCACGGATCGCTTACAGAAACAAACCTATTACAAATAGAAGGCATATGGGCTATGAATTATCAATCGCTCGAGTCCACTATCTGGTTATTATTTTCAACAATTTATTATTGCATTTACTGCTACTGTTTAGTTGAATCAATCGCCTTTGTTAACTTGGTTAGATTTAGTTAAATTGCCTTTGGTTTCGGTTTTGCTGTGCTGTATATTTTTATTTCATTTTTTTCTTGTTTGTCCCGTCACTGGATATTGTTGGACAATAAATTATTATTATTATTAAAAAAAAATGTTGTTTACGTAAGTTTCTTTTTTAGATCATGTGAATTTTAATCATATTTTAATATACATTTTTTATTATTATAATTATACACCGCAAAATTAAATCTAGTATTATAAACACAAAAAAGATTCAGCATACAATAATTTAATTTATTGCCATTAATGATTGGTTAGTTACACAGGTAATGACATATATTAAAACTGCGACGGGTGTAGACATAAAATTTGCATATTAATTCACCTAATATTTCTATTCTTACATAATGAAGTGTTTCAAAAACAACCTTTGATAATATTCGATATATAAATATTGTTTACATTATTATTTATTGTTATTATGTCGTTAAATTATACGATCATCCATTCATAATTCAGTGTGGTATTTTAATATTCTTTAGCGTGCATACAAATGATTTGAAAAAGACATCCCTAATTTATTATGTTATGTATACCGTGCTCTTCGAAAGTAATATCTGGGTTTATAATAATTAAATCAAATTCTTATTGTATCCAAGTGTGTTTGGTTATAAAAGATTGTGTTGTATTTTAGGACTATATTATTTCAATTAGGAAACTTATTTGGTATCGATTATTCAAAAAAATCACATATTAACACAATTGTAAAGCAAAATTAATAAAAACATGCAACTGGTGAAGTTTGAAGTTCAGATATGGATATGGATATCGATTCATAATGCTGCTATTGTATTTATAAACGGCAACGTTTATATTCATAAAAACGATAATATCGCGTTTAAGTTTTGTTATGGTAAGGTTTCGATAGCCTGAGAATTTTTAAAAACACATGCCTAACATGCATAACACAGGCCAACACACATTTTGGTACCTGTCATTTTTTTACTGTTTCTAGGTAATTTTCAGGTATAGAATCCAAAACAACTGTCAGATTTAGTCCATCAGATCTGGTTTTTGAGGTACGCCTTTTTCAGAAAAATCATCTTTTTTTTTAAATTCATGGTACATTTCAGGTTATAAGTACGGTATGCGCCAAAATAAACAACACTGAAATTACTGAAGTATATTATTTATTACTTATACATTATTATGTCCATAGAATACATGTTCAAAATGTGCGCCATGGCGTTGTAGGCACTGCTCATAACGGTTACGCAGATTGTCAAACATATTCGAGAACACAGGTTGCTGCATATTCCTGAAAAAGGAGACGATCTTCTCACGTAAATGATTAACAGTTCTGGGTGGGTCTGTACCGCTGAAGACTTGCTCCTTTAACATACCCCATACGTAGGCATCCGGTGGTGTAAGATTGGGGGAATGTGATGGGTAGTTGAAATTAGAATTGCGGGAAATGATGCGTCCTTCAAAAGTTTCCTGCAGCAATGCTATCGATTGTCGAGCAGTGTGACTGGTCGCCCCGTCCTGTTGAAACCACTGCTCTTCCATCCGAAGGTCCCTAGCACGACAAAACATTCTGAGATCTTGGACAAATGGCGTTACCACAATGTTTCTATAACGTTCCTGGGTAACAGTAAGAGGTGTGCCATCATCATCCTCAATGAAATACCAACCAATCACACCGTGTGCTGACACTGCACACCATATCGTCACACGGGCACTATGTAGCGGTTTTTGGATAATCACGTCTGGCTTACCGAAACCAAGGAAGCGAGTTGTTTGTTTATTGATGTAACCCTCCAAGTGAATATGACTTTCGTCTGAGAACCACACATATTCAAGAAATCTGGATTCTCGTACAACATAGCCAAAAATTGTCCACAATACGCAACCCTGGCATTCATATCTTGGTTTGACAATCGTTGTCCAACTTGAATTCGGTACGGAAATCCACCTACATCTTTGAACAAACGCCGAATCGACGTACTGCTGATATTCAACTTAAATGCCGTTCGCCGAAGACTTCGGTTCGGTGATTGCAAAACCTGATTGAGGACACGTCCATGGTTCCCATTCGTTCGCACAGTTACTGGCCTACCAGACCTTCCCTTCCGTTGGCACAACACACTGCCAGAACGACGAAATTTCTCAACAATAGAAAGCATAACTTTGTTGGTAGGTGCCTCTTTATGAAATTCAAACTCGGTCCACCTTGTTTGCCTTTTCCGTACGATCGAAAATAATGCTCGACGATAAACACGTTTTCCTCAGTCGTGAGACCCATTCTCAACTATAACATCACATAACAACGTTCTTTGCACTACTAAAAACACATAACGCTGCTAGTATGATACGTCAAAAAGCAGACATGCGCATAACAATGGCACGCATTTCAGTGTTGTTTATTTTGGCGCATACCGTATTAGTTTTTGGGACAAAGCCTCACAAAAAAAAACACAAAGAATACAAAGTAACGTATTTAATTCACAAAGTTAATAAATATACATTTATGGCTTATTACTAAAAAGAAATCTTTTATACTATTTTCCAGCATAGAGTCTAGTAGGACAGTCTCTCTGCAGACTCCAACAGTAATCGGACATCATGTGGGTTTCCCATCTTCTTTGATATCGTTCTTCCATCGTCCTAATGCCCCGATGATATCGGTCCCTCTGTTCTTCACTGTAATTACCTAGGTTTTGTGGGAATCGATCTAAGTGGTTGTGGAGGTAGTGAAGTTTTATGCCCCATAATGCATTCGAGATTATTAAATTTATAAACCATATTTTCCACTAATTCTGTATAATTTCTGCTTTATGATTGCCAAGAAAATTTTGAACTACTTTAACAAATGACTATCAAGCATTAGATTAAATCTCGTTCATTGCTGCGGTAAATTATGGACCTTTTATAATATTTCTTATCTAGGGGCCATCTAATATGCCTGCTTTCAGTTTTTCCATGGTAATACCAGGAAATTTGTACATTTAAGAACCCAAAGCAAACTCTATCTCGATTGAAAGCTTCACAAATTGTTTCTTAAGATCCAAATTGATATGCAAAGGTGGAAATATGATTTCCTCTCTCGCAACCAAAGGTTAATTGTTTACGTTTTCTTGGAACCGTAACATTTCTTAGGAGCCAATTTTTGTTAACCCAAAAACAAAAAACAAGTATATTTTGTGTAAAGATACCATTATATAATTATTTGTGCCTATTATTAAAACGAAAATCAATTAGAATATATTTCAAAAGCTAGACTTATACATATATATAAACAGGCATTTTTGGAATCAGCACATTAAATATATTCAAAATCAGTTCTCAGTTTTCCGGCACCAAAAAAAAAAAATAATTTTGCTGGCTTGTGAAATATATTAAAAAGACATGTAAGATGTGTACTTTGCGGTCACTTTTTGATAACAATCTATCAATCAAGTCCTATTTGATAACAATCTATTTTTAATCAAAAAATTGTATCGAACGTCGTAACGATCGACAACTGAACGAAACTTAAAGCGAGATGGACAATATTACCTATTATTCGTACGCCTATTATGGGCCAACTTTAAGATATCGTCTTTTATAACATAGTCCATCACACAGTGGCGTGATAAAATTTTTTCTAATATCTTTGTTATTTTTTTTTCTCATTTTTGAGAGGGAATTTTGGTAAAATATTTTGCAGATATTATATTATATATATATATATATATATATATATATATATATTGAAGAAATACGGATGGTGTATATAAAGCCACCACGTTTGTCCGCCAAAATGAAGAAAGGCTGAATGATCTATAAGATATAATAATAATATGATAATAAAATATAATATTATTTGAAATAAATATAGTATAAGTATACTACTTTGAATTGGACGCCTTTATATAAAATTCACAATGTTAGATCATCCGCGACTTACATGTATTAACTCCGGCTACGGATAAGTGTCGGTGAGCATGAATAATTTTAGCAAAGTTGACCCTTACAGGCTCCTCGTCGATCTGTTTACCCCTAAGTGTATGGTAAGGAATTGTATAACAAAATAACTTAGTTTCCTCCAGCTAAGCACAGATAAATAAAAGAGTTGGTTAAAGAAATGTGTATAAAAGTTTATTTTAAATTAGGTTTCTGTAAACAATAACATACAACGTGACTATCAACAAATAATAGAGTTATAATTAAGTGCACGTGTGAATCAAGAAAATAAAAGGATATGTTTCAATGGTTGGAATATTTTCAAGTGAGTTACGATATAAATTAAATAACAAATAGATCTCGGTAAGTGCTACATTTATATAAAATTAAGTTCTTTCACAATTATCAGTAATGTTGGAATGTAATTTTCTAAGTAAAATTATGAGGTCTTTTATTTGGTTTTAAAAAAATATTTTAATTGTAAATCGTTTTAAAAAAGTCTTTATTTGAAATAATTTTGATTAATAAGACCTGTTTTTCATCGTCTAAGGCAGGAATCTTGATGGTATGGGCGTAGATCAGCCGATTCGTCGTGAATTCCAAGTGCGGACTTTTCAAGTTTACTTGACCGGCTATGAGCGTGCACCAACGGCGTGGGATCTTTCCTCGGATCGGTGTTCGATCGAAAGATGCTAAGATCGATTTCTGAGCGTACTTCGCTGGTATCGCCTTCAAATATATCTCAAAAGTAGCCCCAAATTATTATTTAACTTTTGTGGTCACTTATAAATTTTTAACTCAGGTATTTCTGCTTTAATTTTATTTTAAATTTGGAGTTACACTTTTTTAAGCACTTCTAATCAAAATTTTATAACCGACGCCTTGATGGCAATAATTTCATTCAAAGCCTATTTTACATTTTTGAAATAGCCTCGAATTTTACTTTAAATTACATATGATTATAAATTAAATATAGATAAAGTATAGTTTCTAACATATGAACAAAATTAAAATAATAATTTTCAAATAACTGTCCTGAGTTTTCAAATGTAGGGTTATGTTTTATGAGTGACAAGAAAATAACCGTTTCGCGGGTTAGTTTACATTTGAAATGTGGGCGTGTCTAACTAGTATCGATACAAATTTTTAATGTAGATCAATTAGATATCTGTAATTTCGCGCTAATGATTTAAATTATAAAGATGACAATTAAATAAAATATAAAAAGTAAATTTTGAAATAAATGTAATTTAATTTGAAATTTGCAAAGTTATCGTAATATTAATTTATTTACACTTCGATACTAATTTTACAAACTATGTTCGCCAATTTTAACCATTCTGTAATATGTTATTTCTGTCTTTCCTTTCGCAGTTAGCTGGAATGATGGAGTTATTTAGCCCCACAACAATATATAGATAAATTTTCATGACCTTTGTATGTTTGGTAAATTCAATTTGTTGGCGATTTAAGGTCTGGTTTTACTTCAATATATATATATATATATATATATATATATATATATATATATATATATATATATTAAATATATATATATATATATAACGAGCGTTCAACTAAATTTTACCTCGAAGTTGCCCATGGAAATTATACGTATATCTTAGCTTTTTACTTAAGTTCTTAATATGAATTTTGTTGGTTATGAACTATTTGAATGACATGATAAATGTCAAAATAATAAAATTAAAATATTTAACTAAATGAGATACGTTTATTTGCAACAAACAAGTAACATTTTATAAAAATTGTTGAAAGTGGCCACCATCTTGTTCGAGACATTTCTAACATCTTCTTCTAATGAAGGAGAAAACGTTTTGTAGTAGCATATCGTCGATTTCGTTAATTATTTCAGCAATTCTGATCTGAAGGTCTGCAACATCAGGTATCTGTACCCAAAAAATTGAGTTCTTTAAAAAGGCCACAGAAAAAAATCACAGGGGTTAACATCACAAGATCTTGTTGGAAATTCATGTTCGATGTTTAAACTTATCAACCGATTTTGATAAATTTCCGTATCATATTAATTGTTTCACAAGCTGTGTGCACTCTAGCTCCGTATTGTTGAAAGTAACCCTGATTTATTTCTTCTTCATTAAGCTGTTCAATAAATGTCAAAATAATTTCTTGTCGATACCTTTCTCCTTTAAAGAAAATACGGCCAATGATTTTCCTTCGACTAATCGCACACCATACACCAATTTTCTGTGGATGAACAACATAACAGTCATGCGGTTTCTTAGTATTCCACATCCTTATATTTTGTGAGTTAACATATCCATTCAGATAAAACCATGATTCATCTGAGAAAAATTTTGTCAAGAATGTCATTATCAAAATTATTTAAGAACCACTGACAAAATGTTGTTCTTCTAGGATACTCAATTTCTTTGATTTCTTGATAATAGGCCATGCGATATGGAAATAAATGTAAGTCTTTTTTCAAAATTGTATGACAAGTGCCAATTGAAACACCCACTCGTGGAGAGAATACTCGTATGGATGTTCCTGGTGTATCATTCATAAATTGCGTTACATCGTCAACTAGCTCTTCCGTACATTTTTTCAGACGGCCACTGTCTTCTTTCCGTATAACACTCTCTGTTTCTCTGAAAACCTTAGTGCAATATTTAACTGTGTACCAAAAACTATCAAAATCAAAGAAGAAGTTTGGAAACATATTTCTAAATTCCTCTAAGAAGCATTCTTCAAGAAAATAGTGCCATTGTCCGTTAATATTACGTCCGTTCCAAAAATAAGATTCAACCATGAATGATTTGTGTTGAACAGTGAAAACCATTTTAAATCAATTTTAAATTACAAAGCAATTTCAAAAAGCTCCAACTAAGTATACATCAGAATAAATAGTCTGTCAAATTGACAACTGATGCAAATGTAAATAGTACAAGTTACGACAAACATTTTATTGTCATGGACTACTAGAGGTAAAATTTATTTGAACGCTTTTTATATATATATATATATTTAAAACAATCCTACATGTTTCGGCAAATGATTCCTTTTTCAAGGAATGACACAAAAATATATGGGGGTGGTTTATAAACCACCCCTATATATTTTTGTGTCATTTATAAGTTCTATGTAGGCTTGTAACTTTTGCAGTTTGATAATGACATTGTATGTCGAAACTACGGTCACGATTATATGTGAATAAAATGGTATATATAACAAAATTATTGTTTTATTTTATTTTATAATATATACTGCTTAAAATTTTTATATCACTTCTGTTGTTAATTGAATTTCTTTCCTGTTTAATACTAATCATTTCTTTAATTTTCCTTTTCATTGTGTGTTGTTCTTTATCAATTATCTGTGTGTTTTCAAAATCGAAATGGTGATCGCGTTGTAATTTGTGTGTAGATAAAGCAGTTTTGTCTGTTTTAGAGTATTTGTGGGCTTGTATTCTTTTGTATAAATATTGTTTAGTTTGGCCTATGTAGTAACTATCGCAATCGTGACATGGTATTTTATAGATGACATGTGTTTCTCGATTTTTTTTCTATTTTAGGTTTAAGTTTTGAAAATAAATGTTTATTAGTATTAATAAGTTTATATGTTGTAGCTATATCATAATTTTTTTAAAGCGTACTCAATTTTTTCTGATAATTATGGAACATATGGAATCGTGATATATGTTGTGTCATTGTTTAAATTGTTATTGGCGTCTGCAGGGTTGTATATTTGGTGTATTCTTTTTTTAATTGTTTGGTCTATAAGTTGTGGTGGATAATTATTATCTGTTAAGATTGTTTTAATTTTCTTGATGTTATCTTTTCTGTATTGAGTATGATAGGTTTTCGTGGTTTTCCTTCTCGTTTAAGGCGAATGCCGACAGCTTTACATCTTAAGACGCTCCACGGGCGCATACATAATAATAACTCATGTCTTGCGTTTCCCTGTTTTTGTTGTCTATCTATTTTAGAATACTAAGGCATGATTTATTATTATTCAGTTGGAATGTATCTTTGAATAATTTTATCCATAGCAACTACAAATGTATGACATTAATATGCTGTCATTTATATATTATATTCTTTGAAAAAGGCATCATTTGCCGAAACATGTAGGATTGTTTTAAATATATATATTTTGAAGTAAAACAAGACCTTAAATCGCCAACAAATTGAATTTACCATATATATATATATATATATATATATATATATATATATATATATATATATATGTATACTAACTTAATCTTTACGTCTTTTTATTTCAAGGATACCTGATTTATCTGACATGTTCTCTTCGCTTTCTTTCTGCTAAAGTCTTATTTTTGGGAGTGTACCATTATTTGTTTTTTACTTATTCGTTTCCTAATTGCTAATTTGGTTTTTGTTAGCCAATAAAATATTTTATCAATATTTTTGTTTCTCAACGTTGTATGGAATAACAATCTGATATATCAGGCAAAACATAATTTTCAAATATCCTATTCATTGATAGAATTTCTTTGGCTATTTGTTCGAAATTTCTGACCACCACCGTATACAAGTTCGTTTTAAAAATTGCTCAATTTCGACTTCTCATTTTCATTAATGAAATTCTGTTGTAATTCTGTATAAAGCTTGCGAAATGTCATACGACATGGAGATATGTACATTATACAAGTACATATATATATATATATATATTATATATATATATATATATGTATATATATATATATATGTATGTGTGTGTATATATGTATATATATATATATGCATATATAAATATATGGCTATTCTGTGTGAATTCCAAAGGTGCAAATAAACTTGTTTACATACGAAAAACATACATTAAATAATCACCGCGGCATTATTTATGATGACACGCTAATAATTAGAGGCATTTATATTCAGTCTTATTAGAATAATGGAAAAATAATGTTAATTTTACGGGCAATGGTATTAAGGATGTCGTAGGACCATTCCGAGAATTAATATCTGTATAACACACTTATATACTGGAATCGAACGACCATCAGCGGATAGATAATAATATATTGATGACAGGAATTATTGATAATCGCCGGTCGTGTGGTTGCTGTTAAGAAAAAGGAAGCAAAAACAAAAGAGGAGGATGGGATGATTTTTAACGACAGCTCGCGGGGAAAAATGAAAAAGGAAAAATGTTATTATGAAACCTGCCGTTTGGTTTGGCAGTTAACATGAATTATTCAGGCTATTACTTGCTCATTTTTATACACAATGAACATATATATGTATATACGCACGCATACATGATATTTATTACATGATGTGAATTGTGAAGTGACTTTTACACGTCCAAATATTTTTATCGGACTTTCTAAACATATGTTAATGAAGTTATTTTGTAAATTTCTCGGTTTCGGATGGCGATAGATAAATTCTCGAAGATGTTTTATTCATTTAAAAGATAAAATTCAAATACGCACGCACCTGTATTCACCCACACACGAACGCACATATACATACAAATATATAACGTGCCTTCAAAAACTTTCCTCATTAGAGACGGCCATATATTCTTTTTTAATGGTTGGTGACAGTGTGCACGTAATCTGGCACAAACGTATAATTTTAATAGTTTGGTTATGTCATGAAAATGTGTGTAATAACTAGTAATTTAGTTTTTGAAAAAATATTTATTACGATAGTCAAAATTAAAAGAAAATAATACTAAAGATGTTAGATATGTTGACGATTATTTTGAAGGCAAAGTTGAACTCTACGCTTCGTGCTTTTAGAGCCATTTATTAGGATTTCTTGGGTTATGTCAGCACAAGAATTCACAGCAGCATTGCGAAGCTCTTAATTTATCTTATTTATCTTAAATTTAATACAGGGGAGTTGTTTAAATCTAGTTGGTCATTTAAAGCTAATCCTAAACTATTGTATCTATTAATTTCTAAGTTTTCTAACAGGTTAAGTTTTTTACTTTTTTCTTGAATGTGCTAAATTTTGGAATCTATATTAAATCTATGATTAATATCTATACAATGACTTGCGAAAGTTGAATCTGTTTTCTTTTCTTCTCTCGTGTTCTTTCATCCTAATTTTGAATGTCCTCCCCGTTTGTCCTATGTATACCTTATTACAATCTTCGCATGTTAACTTATATACACCAGAGTTTGATTCTTTGTCTATTTTATCTTTGTTGTTTTTAATAATGTTCTATATAGTATTGTCTGTTTTAAATATATGTTCGTTATTAAGTTTTTTAATGAAAGTACCAATTTTTTCCGAAATTTTTCCTAAGTAAGTGATTGAATTATAGGAATTAATTATCTTGTATTTTAATTTTGGATAAACTAAGGAAAGGGTTTTAGATTTTTGTTGGCTATTTAGGATGTTATTGACAATATTTATAGAGTAACCACTGTTTAATGCTATTGTGTATATTCTATTTAGTTCAAGGTCGAAATTACTTTTACTCATAGGTACATGAATTAATCTATATACCATTGATTGGTATGCTGATAATTTGTGTGTTATAGGATGAAAAGAATTAGCGTGTATTGTGGTATCTGTATGTGTTGGATTATGGTATATAGCGAACTAGTGTTTATTAGTTTTATGTGATATGGTTAAATCTAGAAAATTAATCCTTTTATTTATTTCTGTTTCTATAGTAAAATTTATTTTGGGGTGAATAGTGTTGATATAATTATGTAAAGTTTTTAATTGTCTATCTGAACCGTTCAAGCAAATTAATATGTCATCAACATACCTAAACCAATATACACAATTACCAAACAAGGGATGTGTACTAATTATAGTTTCTAAATGATTCATGAAAATTTCCGCTAATAAGGGGCTTAGTGGGTTTCCCATTACTAGACCCTGTGTTTGTTTATAAAATTTCTTTTTAAATTGAAAATAATTTTGTTCCAGGCACGTTTCTAAGAGCTGTAAAATTTCGGTCTTTGTGACAATGTTCGTGTTTCTACGTTCTAGTTGTAAAGTAATTAAATCTATTACCTCCTGGGGTGGAATACTAGTGAACAAATTCGAGACATCCAATATTGTAGTGGTATTTACAATAAAATAGTTTTTGAAACTAGAAGTTTAATTACTTATTTCTTAGCGTTATAATGTTATTATTAGTTATGTTATTCAAAAACCATAGATAATAGTGTGTTCTCGAAGCAAAATCTACCAGTTTGTGTTCCGAAACTGCTTGAATTTTATTTGGAAACAACTTTAAGTCCTTTTCTAAAATAGCATAACATCTTCCCACTGACAACTGGAAATTATTGTGATAGTTTTGTGATTAATTTTTTGAGTGAGCTATCCATTCGACGTCGAATATCCTCTATGTAATTTGTTGTTCCTTTTCTAGGTGCTCCACCACCATATTTAGGAGTTATTACCCCTGCTTCACCAAATTTAATAACACAAGCTTGAATATGTTTTGCAGTTGCGCGTAAGTAACTAGCAGATTAGGATACTGTTGGTGAAAACCTTGTAAGCACTGATTAGTGGAATAAACTCAGTCCCCATTTTCTAATTTTCGACCAGTTTTATAGTAACTTATAATAATTAATGTTTTATGTTGTAACTCTAACATTATAATAAAATAATTTAAAAAATATAAGCGTTTATAATTTGAATTTGTGTATGACAACTGTCAGAATATAAAGTTTTCTAAAGCTTCGCATGTGCACCAATCTTTGATTACTTAATTACTTAAAAAACATCTTTGCTAGGTCTGGCAGTCGAATAGTGTATACTCTTAATTCGTCACGTTTTCAGGGTACACCACTAAAAGGCAGTCCACATTGTACCCCATAACTCGATATTTTGCTGTTACAGATACTCAATTATCTTTCGAGCTGTATGGTCATGATGGAGGTGTTTGCGTTGGAGGATTCGGCGTTGTGGGTTGATTTGTCGGGGCATGGCTATTATTTCGGGCAAGCAAATGGTTGTGTACCAATCCACATTAACCTTTCTTAGGGTACGGCCACAATCGCCGTTTTGACCAACAGTGATGCAAACAGTGCCGGACACACTTGCCGTTCAGCGACAACAACAGCATTTCGAACGCTGCACGTGCCGTTTTTCGTGCGCACCGACAAAAATGTTACCCGTGTTATTATATGCATTCGGTCACACTGGCTATTTGTGTCGCAGCCTGATTCTCCCACCACAAACATTTAATTGCTCTGCCATCGTCCGAGGGATTACAGTGTACGTCAACAGGATATTGTGTGTTGATCTCTCACAATGGACAACAATTCATCAAATGATGCAGCACTCAGTCGAAAGAAAAGAAACGAATTTCTCCTCATCATTGCGCAAATACCTTATTATCGTGTGATACTAGCCTTGGGATAAACGCACAAAGTCGATCGGATGAACACCAAACCTCCTCTTTCTTTTCTTTTTCAAATATGACTTTACCGCACGAGCCAGTTCGAGTGAAGACATCTTTCAAACTGCGACTCTGCAGTCAAGTGTGGACCAGGCCAACGTATCTGTCTGCATTTCAGTCGCAATGGTAGAAACGGCGAGTGTGGCCGTACCCTTAGAATTGCAAAGGAGTGTAAATGTAAATGTGCTACATGACCTGATTTTGACACAAATGTTGCGACCATCTTTTTCGACACACTTCGCGAACGGATAACTTTTGTCGGATTCTCTCCATTTTGAAACACCAAAAAACTGTCACTTATTTTCAGGATCATAGATGCAAATCCATGATTCATCGCCACTCACGATTCTGTAGACGTTTCCGTTATTGAACCGGCTCAAAGTTTTTCAACACCAATTATCGCGAAACGACTTTTGGTCTTCAATTAAAAGATCAGGAATCTAACGGCAAACTAATTTTCTCACACCCAGTTCATCATGTAAGACTGTTTGGATTGAGGTCTTTGAAATACACATGAATGTCTCAATTCCATAATATGTCACATGTCTTAATCATGTCTTAATCAGGCAGCGCACAGCGTCGATGTTTTTCTGAGTAACTCTTGTTCTTATCGGACCTTGCTTGGAATCGTCGCTGATACTGATGCGTCCACGTTGGAATTCACAGTACCAACGTGAAATTGTCGATTGATGCTTCATTTTCAAAAACAGAAACCAACTTAGCAAGAGTTTATTGTTGAGTTAATCCTCTTCGAAAGTTGTACAAATTTTCTCGACTCGATTCAATTTTTCGGTCAACTTAGAATCTTTAAATGCATTAGGATTAAATTATTTATCGTATCTTGATGAAACTTTAGATTTCGGTTAACAAAAGATTGAGATTAACTTTGACACCTAATGTTTTATTACTGACGCCCTCTATGAGGCTGTATGCAACACCAAATATCTCTCGTACATCTACCGTTTTTCTACTCTATTCCTTTCCTAATATCCTATTATCCCATCTTTGTCCCAAGAAACTGAGTCAAGACACGGAATTTTTTGAATGGTTGGAAATCAGAATGCTTCCACTTTCTGGATTGCTCTTTGTACAAAAGTATACCTCTACAGCTATTGAACCGGCTCTAGTAGCAGGGGCTAGTGAGTCTTAATAGTTTTAGTACTCCTTAACAGTCGTCAGTGTGTGTGTCCATTGCGTTCTTTCCAAGAACTCGTTTTATTTAATTGTCACACCTCGTATATGTATATAAATACAGTAAGGGAAATACGTTAATTTTTTTCGTATTTTGGATTAACAACAACTTGTTAATTTTTTATCTTTCTCATGGAAGATTTTTGTGTTGAAATATCATTAAAAATGACACTTATGTCAGAGAGCTTATTAACTAAAGTAGCACTCATCAGGTCGTTACAGCAATCGCTCATGTAAAAGCTTTCGAAATAAACGTGTTTTGCTGCCAAAAGAAAAAAAAATACGCCGTTTCCCTCAAATTATACCTTGATTTTGGGCAAATCGCTCCAATATATACGTAATAATTATTTTTCAATTACTAATGTACAGGGGGGGCACGAGGATGGAAGACGAACACATTTGTAGCGGTCACATGAGGGCTTCGTGTGTAGAGGAGGAGGAGGCACAACAATAACCGCTTTCGGAAATTACCAGCGAATAGGCAAAACACTCCGCTCGTAAATTATAAAATTATATGTAGGCTATAATTTATAAAGGGGGCTAATTAAGCCCGTTCAATTGTAATGACAACGCTGTTTTTCCCTGACAAACGACCGCACCGTTAATATTTCCTTTGCGTGAGCAGATCAAACAGTTGCGTCGTCCGATAATTATACGTTGTCTCGCTCTGGCACCGTTCTGTTGTCCGCTAATGTTAGAGTCACCGCCTCCTTGTGTCATTGTTTGGGGATTTTGACTGTTTCTTCGGCACGGATATTGTTATATACCACTGATTCTGTAACTATCGCAATACAAGTTCCGTTTGAAAAAGTTATTATTTATGCCTAGAAGACATATTGAGGTTATGCTCTACCCCAACAAAACTTGTTCTTTATAATTACACTAAGTTTTTAGCATTCTGTCTAGGCCTAAATTAGATGTTAAAAAGTCCACATTTCTGTGAAGATTCGAAGCTCATGTATTAAAAATTACATGCCTATGTTGAGAGAGAGAATGCTGATCAAATTGTTACATTATAAATGAAACTGACATGCATTATACACGTCTACAACTGTGCACATGGACATACACCTCGTATTTTCCAACATTTACTTCTGCCAAAGACACGTGCTTCTGTCATCAACTATATGACTTAGTCAGATTAGCTAGTGAAGTAAATTTATATATAAAGTGTCCCGTATCGTTATGTACAAATTTTAGGAGTGTAAAGTAGACTTTATTTCAAGTAACAAAAACGCAAAACTTGTATATCCATTTTTATTTGTTTCAAAGTTACAGATCTATGAATGTGATTGTCAGATCATGAAAAAATATAATCCCAAAGTCAATAAAAACTGATTTTATTTAAAAAAGTTCAATTAGTAATATTTTCGAAATGTCCACCTCCTTGTTGAATGCAGGCTTGTGCCAGTAAGCCAACAGAAGAAGTACTTATCCGAATTTCATACTTGTTTTGTCGGATTTGCACTACAGCCAGGTGAATACGATCCAACAACTCTTCTCTTGTGTTAGAAACTTGCACGTAGGCTAAATTTTTCATGTACCCCCATAAATAAAAGTCAAGGGAATTAAGATCGGATTATCTGGGTGGCCATGCAACAGGACCACCTCGATCAATCCATCTTGGATAATTCACGTTAACCCAATTTCGGACAGCAATTCCGAAATGTGATGTGAAACCACGTCCATGTGAAACCACATGTCTCGTCGAACATTCAGTGGGGCATCCTCTAAAAGACCCGGCAGTTCGTCAATAAGAAATTGAAGGTAATTGTCCGCATTTAACCTCTCAGGAAGAACGACAGGACCTATCAACAAGCCATCGATTAGGGTCGCCCAAACGTTAATAGAAAATCCATGTTGAAATTTAGATGGGCGTATAGCTTTGGGATTTTCTGATGACCACCTGTGCAGGTTTCTTAGATTTTTAACACCACTTCTCGTGAACGTAGATTCATCTGTCCAGAGGACTGTTCTGCATAATATCCAGGTAGAATAAACTAGACGAGCATAGTGGTCTTCCTCAAGCAAGCCGTGTCCTCTGCGATAGTGATATGGATATAAGCCCTCACGTTTTAAAATTCGCCAAACTGTCGTTCGTGGCACTCCTAGTTGTCTAGCGATTCGACGTACACTGAGAGTTAGTTCCCTTGTAACAATAGCTACTGCTTCTTCCTCTAAGTCTGCTGGCAAATTTACTCCTCAGTCGAAAAGATAACCACGCAGTCCGCATTCCCGAAATTGTCTGTGTACTTCCCGAAACGTTCTGTAATGAGGAATGCGCCTATCGGGAAACCGATGTCAGTATTCAATAACTGCTTGACGTGCACTGCCGTTACAGTAGCCATACGCAAAATGTATGTCCGCATACTCTTGAGAAGAAAATCGGTAAGATATTTTGAATAAAGAGAACGTGTCCACTCACTAATAAGCTGTTGTATGAACTGAAACGTAATCCTTTATTATAAAATGCAACGTTAACAGTCATCTGAACATTTGTTTATTGTATAATATTCATGGTTCAGTACTTACGAAGTAAGTAAGAACCGTCTTTATCATAAATCAATTTCCAGTACTCTTTTTTGTAGATATCCAAGAAATTAGTGTATGCACTACGACACGTGTTTATTTATTTTAGGATAACATTTTATTATACGACATAACAATCACAGGCCTGTTCTTGAATCGTATAACTTTTTTTAAATAAAATCAGTTTGTATTGACTTTAGGATTACATTTTTTTCATGATCTGACAATCACATTCATAGATCTGTAACTTTGAAAGAAATAAAAATGGATATACAAGTTTTGCGTTTTTGTTACTTGAAATGAAGTCTACTTTACACTCCTAAAATTTGAACAAAACGATTCGGGACACTTGTATATATATATATATATATATATATATATATATATATATATATATATATGTATATATATATAATATATGGTAGATTCAATTAGTTGGCGATTTAAGGTATGGTTTTACTTCAATATGTATATATTTAAAACATATCGAACTAAAACAAGACCTTAAATCGCCAATTAATTGAATCTACCATAAGATACTAAGGTCAAGAAATAATTATCTTTATAATTATATATATATATATATATATATATATATATATATATATATATATATATATATTGTGATGGATCATCTTATTCCTATAGAATATAAAGAAATGAATAAATTTTTATGTCAAAAGAAAGTAATATCAATCAAAGAATAGTAATTAAAACGTTAAAAATTTTATAAAAACTATGAAAACATAATGTAAGATCTAAAATAGCTTTTTAATTTTGATACGAAACCTAATTGAATATTTTTATTTGTTTATTTATATTATTTAGTCATTCATTAATTTATCATAACTTAATATCGCGTTAAATCAAGTATTTTAAAGCTAATTATGATTAAAATATTAATGTACACATAATTTTGACCGATAGTGTTAGTTACCTTTTGATTAATCCCTGTTAAAGTATTCAAAACGATGATTACGTCACGGTAATATATTCAGGTTAATATCAGTTTATACAGGAATAACTACACAAGTTTACAAATTCCGGTCAACTTTTGGATCAGAGCAGAGCAGAGCGTGTAGCACAATATTATACAAGTGGTCACGCGGTAAAAAAGTATGTTTTTATTTTCATTGCCAATGTTATGGAGAGAGCCGAAAAATCATGTAGATGATTGTTACTTTTGCTTGATGAATGTCGTCGGTGTAAATACAAAAAAAAACTATCAAAATATAAATATTCTGAAGTATCATCAGTGTCTAAGCCAGTTCCCCGTGCGAGCAATGATCCTTTGCCAATTTGTCCAGATACGAGTGCAAATTACATGGAAACTTGTAGTTCATCACCGACGAACAGTGGAAGCGATTTTAACATGGAGGAAAAACATTTAGTTTCGCAAAGTGAACTCAATGATTTGGTTCGTGATTTGAATTTATCGAAACAAAAATCAGAATTGCTCGCATCACGGATGCAGGAGTGGAAATATCTTGACACTCAAACAAAAGTCACTGTATATAGAACCAGAAATGAGGCGCTTTTACCGTTTTTCAAAAAAGGGGAGAATATATGCTTCTGCTATGACATCAACGGTTTGTTTGATGCGATGAATACACCATACGATGTAAATGAATGGCGTTTGTTCATAGATGGTTCAAAATACAGCCTGAAAGCTGCTCTGATACACAATGGAAATATAAAACCATCAATTCCGATTGCTCATGCAATACAAACGAAGGAATGCTACGATACAATATGTAAAATTTTTACCAAGATAAAATATAAAGAGCATCAATGGAAAATTTGTGGCGATTTGAAGGTTTGAAAATAAATTTCAATTCAATTTTAAAGAATAAATTATTTATATACTATTCCTACAGGTTATTGGTCTCTTGATGGGGATGCAATCTGGTTTTACCAAATTTTGCTGTTTTTTGTGTCTGTGGGATAGCCGTTCAACTGACAAACATTATGTGAAAAAAGATTGGCCAAGCCGTACTAATTATGAACCAGGAAAACAAAACGTCTCTTCTATACCACTTATGAACCCACAGAGCATTTTCTTGCCACCTCTCCACATAAAGCTTGGCCTTATCAAAAACTTTGTCAAAGCGCTCGACCGTGAAGGACCGGCTTTTGAGTACTTGACCAAGTTATTTCCCAAGTTGTCGTACGCCAAAATCAAAGAGGGAATATTTGTCGGACCTGATATTCGAAATTTAATGGCCGACAGAAACTTTACAAAATGTTTAACGCCCAATGAAGCAGCAGCATGGGTATCATTTCAAGATGTTGTTCACAACTTTCTCGGTAACTGCAAATCCCCGGATTTCAAGCAGATAATCGACAGTTTGCTGCAAAATTATTGCAAGATTGGAGCTCGAATGTCTCTCAAAATACATTTTCTGCATTCCCATCTCGAATTTTTTCCTGAAAACTTGGGCGATACAAGCGACGAGCAAGGAGAGCGACTACACCAAGATTTGGCGAAAATCGAAAAACGATACCAAGGATTTTGGGACGAGGGCATGATGAGCGACTACTGTTGGACTTTAATGCGTGAAACAGATCCCAAACAGTACAAGCGACTCAGTTCGACTGCTCTTCATTTCTAATTTAACACTTTTTAATGAATAAAATGGAGATTAATTGTCAAAAATTGTAAAAATTTTGTTTATTTAAGATCTCGAAAACTAGAACCAAAATCAAAAAATCGGAGTGCAGATTCGGATTCAGCGCCACAAATAACCATAGAAACAGCTTTTGGTTGCTTAGAACCAAAACCGTGTATACTTGTGCTATCAATGGAAATCGAATAGGAATATACAGAAAAATAATTTAATAAGATTGATAAAATTACTTTATTATTTCCATTTATAGTCACATTTTACAAATAAAAAAATAGTTATTACTAAATTTCTGTGGTCGCTATGACAAAAAAACAAAAGTTGATTGTAGAGAGAATTTTTGCACTACTCGTTAATGTAACAACGCCTTCTCGATGTCTCAATTTAAAAATTCATTAAAACTTAATAAATAATCATAATTTAATTACAAAAGTTGTTTCAAATAAATAATAAACTACATAACCATACCTGAAGATAGTTTCCGGAAGAAAAAAACAATTTATTTCAAGTCATAATAAATATCCAAAATTATCCCGATCCCAAAGCAAGTTAATTCTAGAGATATTCGCTAAAACGAATAAAATAAACATAATTTATAAACCTAAGAAGGTTTGGACGTAGCGAAGTCCTAATATTGACACATAAAGTCACCAGTGCTCAAAAAGAAAAAAAAATAAACAAAAACACAAGTTAATACGCACAGTTAATAAATTTTCTTATTAGTAACTGGCCAGGAATGAAATACAAGAATCCAAATTTCACAATTAAAATTTGGATTCTTTTGGAGTATTACTTTGAGATTTGTAGTTCGTAGTGTAAAGATTTTTAGATCAAGTCATAATCTTCATTTTATATCACGTCAGGCCCCAAGAAGATAAACACCATATTATTCTTTACGTAGGCATACCCACATATGAGTTCGATATAATAGAAACAGAAAATAACATTAATTTATTTTTAGTAAAACGTCAACGGCAGGGATTATTAATTGATACTTATTTGTTCGGAAAAGGTCTCTTTCTAATATTAATTGAAGGAAAGCTCTGCGGGGTACCGTCGTCTTTGTATGTGGCTTGTTTCGTAGTACATAATAACGCGCGCCCCGGTGGCAGGAGGTCGATTCGCCGCCGACCTGACAGTCAGTCCGCATGAGAGAAAGAGAAATATGGCAAAATGATAAATGATTCGAGTGCTCCAGACAGATACAAGACCCATTCCCAGTGCGTTGGTCTCATTGCGGTCGGTGACAAGCTGTTGAATGACAAAGATGAATATCCGCTTCTGTGTTGCGTGCTATAATGCGTATCAAGCGTTTTCCAAGTCGAAAACAACGTCTGGTGTCGTTTTCGTATTTCGTGGGATTGTGGCGTGTAAAGGTTACGAGTTGTATTTGAGAGATTTAGTGTTGGAAATTATGAGTAATTGTATACTCAGTGAAATTTCTATAGATCCACTTAAACTGTTGAATAAAAGCTGCTTTTTAAACAAACTTGAACTTAATTCATGTTTAAAATCTGTTTTAGTAAATAAAAAATAAAAGCATCTCTTTTACCTCCGGGTTGCTAATAAAACCATTGACGTTCGCTAAAAAATTAGTTCGCTACGCCATTGTATTTAAACAAACTGGCGATCTGAATATGCATGACTTCAGATACACGTTAATTTGTTAGTAATAACTCACATATTATACGCTTTATCTTCTGGTAAGTCTATGGCATTGATCAGTATATTTACACAAATACTTGAAAAAGATAAACGTCCATTCCTGTACAGTAGAGGAACTAACTAGAATGTGTATAGATGAGGCATTGACAAGCTAATTAGTCTAGATACACTTTTAAGAGATTGAAACCCAACTCGAGGAAGCATAAATACACTTGCTGTTAAAATGCAGCGAGTTGTATGCATAGCCACTCGAGACGTTAATGAGGAATTGATCATAAAAGAGTTAACTGTCACAGCTAAACAAAAAATTTTCTAAAAGCGATGGTAATTTACAAGATATTCAGTTAATAAAAGAAAGCTTAATAAACCTAGTGATGAAGTAACTGAAATTTTTACTGAAAAGTCTGTAGTTTTCTCTTGTCTAAAGTCTTCTCTCATAAAAAACGAAGAAAATGTTATCTATATGGGTAAAAAAGGATAAAGAGAAAGCAAATCTTTTTGTAGAACATCTCGTCATTACATTTCAACCAAATTCTGCGGGATTTACAACTGTTCATAAAGTTCTTAAATCCTTTCTTTTTCAAACGGACTTTTCCGTTAAATACTTTAAAATTAAGGAAGTTAAAAGAGAATAAAGGCTGGAGTAAACGCAAATAAGCGCTTTGTTTTGATCTAATTACTGGTAAAGTGCTCCCAGAATCAACTGATAAATCGCCGCAAATTTTTAATGGGATATATATACAGGCTGAATCATTTTCGGCCCTCACCATGGGGATCTCGCTTATTATTGGAGATAGAGTATAGGTTTAAATTTGGCAAAGTTGTTAAATTTTGTGTTTGTTATAAATCCGTAAAGAAAATAGACCTTTGACAAATGACCTTCGTTATTAAAAAAAAAAAACGCGAAAACCCCATTTTCTTCTTTTACCTGTAGCACCGACATTTGACCTTGTAGAGAAAATATAAAAACACATCCTTGTGGCCATTCCTAAACGTCTATCCAGTGGTGTACTCTAAATTTTTATACGACGTTTCGTTTCTTTCTGGCCATCATCAACTATCTAATTTCTTATAGGCGCCATATTGGATTTAGACATCTTCAGAAAGAGTTTTTTTTTATGATTTCAACCATGTACAACATGCTGATTAAAGTTTTTGACATTAGGTTTTATTTGAAGGAATAAATTATAAGA
Organism: Melolontha melolontha; assembly: GCA_935421215.2. Lineage (NCBI taxonomy): Eukaryota > Metazoa > Arthropoda > Insecta > Coleoptera > Scarabaeidae > Melolontha > Melolontha melolontha. The sequence goes on along the minus strand of OW285240.1, from coordinate 134,097,447 downwards.
TTAAATAAGGTAGCCCCGAAATTTCAATCTGTCAAACATTTCATTTATTGTTCATTAATAATACAAAAATGTCATACACTAACGAAGAGAAACGAGATATGATAAGTATTTTTTATTCTTCGAACCGAAATTCAACAGTAGCGAGTACAAGATATCTACAATTATATCCAGAACGACAACAGCCTCACCGTACCATTTTTCTAGATCTCGACGGAAATTTGGTCGAGAATGGATCGTTTACTAAGCCGCGTAATGGTCAAGACAACAGGAATTTAAATGAAAAGCGACAAGATATTTTGCAAATAGTAAATTAAAAGCGTGTTTTCAAATTTCATGTTAATCTTGTATTTTTATAGATAAATAATAATCCTTCAATTTCTACACGCGAAGTAGCGTCAGAATTAAATTTGTGCCAGTCCAGAGTTTGGAGAACTTTACATAAAAGTAGGTTTAAACCATACATGATCCATGTTAGTCACTCTTTACTGCCTGGAGATAATTTGAGAAGGCTAGAATATTGTAATTGGTTAATGGGAAGGATAGAAAATGACGAAAATTTTTTAAGCAAAATCATCTGGTCAGATGAAACAAAATTTACAAATTCTGGAATGTTCAACAGATATACGGAGCACTATTGGGCAGTACAAAATCCCCGACAAAACAGGGCTAGAAGACCACAACATCGTTTTGGTATAAACGTCTGGATGGGTATTTTGGAAAATCGTCTCTTAGGACCAGTTATGTATGAAGAACATTTAAACGGAGAAAGATTTTAAACATTTTACGTACATACGTATCCGACTATCTTGACGACAATATCCCATTAAACCAATTACAATATTTATGGTGGCAACAAGATGGCGCACCAGCACACAATGCAACTGTTGTTAGAAATTTCTTAAATCAAGAGTTTGCAAACCGTTGGATTAGAAATAGGAGAGTTGTTGAATGGCTTGCGAGGTCACCTGATTTAAGTGCGCTAGATTTTTTTTATGGGGATATGTTAAAAATAATATTTATAAAGTAGACGCGCCACAAAACATTGAAGAATTACGAGACAGACTTCAGAATGCCTTCGATGCAGTTCCTAGAACTATACAAAGGGCAGTACAAAATGCAAGAAGGCGTGCCCAATTGTGCAATACCGAAGATGACCAGATAATTGAACATTTACTGTAATTGTTTATTGTTTACTTTTCTATGTATTTTTATTAATGTTTTTGTTATCTTGTACTCGCTACTGTTGAATTTCGTTTCGAAGAATACAAAATACTTATCATATCTCGTTTCTCTTCGTTAGTGTATGACATTTTTGTATTATTAATGAACAATAAATGAAATGTTTGACAGATTGAAATTCCAAAGGCTACCTTATTTAATCTTATAATTTATTCTTTCAAATAAAACCTAATGTTAAAAACTATAGTCAGCATGTGGTACATGGTTGAAATCAGAAAAAAAACTCTTTCTGAAGATGTCTAAATCCAATATGGCGCCTATAAGAAATTAGATAGTTGATGATGGCCACAGAGAAACGAAACTTCGTAAAAAATTTAGAGTACACCACTGGATAGAGGTTTAGAAATGGCCACAAGGATGTGTTTTTATTTTTTCTCTACAAGGCCAAATGTCGGTGCTACAGGTAAAGAAGAAAATGGGGTTTTCGCGTTTTTTTTTTAAATAACGAAGGTCATTTGTCACAGGTCTATTTTCTTTACGGATTTATAACAAACACAAAATTTAACAACTTTGCCAAATTTAAACCTATACTCTATCTCCAATAATAAGGGTGAGGGCCGAAAATGAATCAGCCTGTATACAGAATTAAGCAAATATATGGATGCATTCGAATATCTCTAATGTGGCGACTTACATTTTAATAAAGTTTTACACATTTCAGTTAATGCAAATAGGGAATTCAAAGATCATATTTATTTTCAAATCAGACTTCTGGTTTATCCAGAAATTATGTTGACTTTTTTATTTTAAATGAAACACCGTGTATATTTTTACGAATTTCAATAGAGTTCTGCTCTGGGAGTTCACGACAAAGATATTTAATTAAATCTAGTAATGCAAATTTTATTGAGAACAAAAAAATGGACACAAAAAATATAAACACAATCAATTATTGTGTTGTTTATATTTACATTATTTCGCGAAAAATGCAACAAATTTTCACAAAGACTTACTTCTTCTTCTTTTTGTGCCCTCTCCGTCATCAGCAAAGGTCTCTCGATTTGCAGCAGCTCTAATGAGTTGTTCAAAGTTTAATCCGGTCCAGTTCCTAATATTCCGCATCCACGATAGTTTCTTTCTGCCAAGCCCAGGTTTACCCTCTATCTTTCCTTCAATTATGAGCTGCAGTAGGTAATATTTTTCATTTCTCAAAACGTGACCAAGGTAAGCCGTCTTTCGCATCTTTACTATGTGGAGCAGTTCTCGATCTTAGTGTACCCCTTTCAAAGTTTCCTCATTAGTTGTATGTGATGTCCATGGAATTCTTAGCATTCTTCGGTATGTCCACATTTCAAATGCTTCTATACGGTTCATACTGACAGTTTTCAAGGTCCATGTTTCCACTCCGTATAATAGCGTTGACCAGACGTAACACTTTGTACACCGTACGCGTAAATTTACATTTAGCTGTTTATCGCACAGTATGTTTTTGGGTTTGAAGAAGTTTTGCCTTGCTTGTTCAATTCTGGACCTTATTTCGATGTCATGGTCCAGTCTTGAGTCAATCCAGCAACCCAGGTACTTAAAGCGATCAACCCTGGTCAATATTTCCCCGTCAACCCGTAGAGGTGTGGGTACGTTTGAATTACGAGAAATCAACATTACTTTCGTTTTGCTGATGTTTATGGCCATATTAAAATCTTTGCATGTCATATTTAATCTGTTGATTATGTTTTGTAATCCTATATCGGTATCCGCAATCAACACAGTATCATCTGCATAATGGATAGTCGATATATTGACACCGTTTATTTTTATTCCGTCGTTACAACCACTAAGCGCCTTCGCAAACAGATACTCTGAGTATATATTAAATAGTGTGGGGGACAACACGCCCCCCTGTCTCACTCCTTTACAAATGTCAATGTTTCTTGAAGACAAGTTAGTCTCGACTCTTATTCTTGCGGAGTGGTGCCAATACAAGTTTCTGAGATGTCTCAAATCCCCATCATCCAGCCCGATTTCCTCCAGGAACTCGAAAAGTTTATCATGGTTTACTCGGTCAAACGCTTTCTTAAAATCGACGAAACAAATATGTATGTCAAAGACTTACTACGGGCAAGATATATATCATCTGTTTCCGTGATGTAACTCAAAGTATCTCCACAAATATTCTAAATCACTGCCTTTGATAGTTTAGTGGTTAGAGCGATGATCCGGCAAGCCATGCACGTGGGTTCGAATCCTACTTAAGGGCGAATTTTTTTCTATAAAAAATTCGAATAAATTAGCGTCGTAATATGTTAAACATTTACATTACTTCGCGAAAAATGCAACAAATTTGCATCTTCGTCGTTGTTGAATAAAAGAGTGCCAAAACTTATTATTACTGAACTCTTAGAGAGGAGGCGGAGATCTATTGAAATTCGTTAAAATATACAGGCTGCTTCATTTAATATAACGTTTCCGGCTGAGCCGGAAGTCTGATTCAGATATAAATGTACTCATCGAATCCCCCATTTAAGTAATTGTGGAAAGTCTTATTGAAATCTATGTAGTCATGTCAAAGATATTCAAAAGGATCCACACATTTAGCTAACCCTGTATACACATTTCTAATCACTAGAAAGTCAGTAGTACACTGCATACGCTGTCTAAGGTCTTTCAGAAGTTCTTCCTTCAACATTTAAAACCAATTACAATAAAATTAAAGTTGATGTCTAGCCACCAATTCGGATTCCGAAACTAATATAGTATTAATACATTATATACATATTTCATATTGTATACATTATATATATATATATATATATATATATATATATGGTAAACCTAATCAGTAGGCGATTAAAGGTCTGTATATTACTTCAAAATATATGTATTTAAAAAACTCTACATGTTTCGGCGGTACGCCTTTATCAAGATTATACAAAATATAAATTTATATTTTGTATACTCTTGATAAAGGCGTACCGCCGAAACATGTAGAGTTTTTTAAATACATATATTTTGAAGTAATATACAGACCTTTAATCGCCTACTGATTAGGTTTACCATATCATACCAAGGTCAAGAAGTTATTATATATATATATATATATATATATATATATATATATAGTATTTTCGTGACCTTGGTATGATAAGGTAAACTTAATTAGTCGGCGATTAAAGGTCTGGTTATTACTTCAAAGTGTATATATTTAAAATAATCCTACATGTTTCGGCAATGATGCCTTTGTCAAGGATATAAAAAATATATATTATATTTTTTATATCCTTGACAAAGGCTTCATTGCCGAAACATGTAGGATTATTTTAAATATATACACTTTGAAGTAATAACCAGACCTTTAATCGCCGACTAATTAAGTTTACCTTATATATATATATATATATATATATATATATATATATATATATATATCAATACGTTATATAATAAAAAAAAATCGAGTCTTCGCTTAAACTATTTGGCTCTGCAGTATTTTTGGACATAAGCCAAGTTTTCAATAAAGTATGAAAGCATATAGGTGAATCGAAGACTGGCATGGCGATACTATGGTTTTACCAGAAGAAAACAGCTAGCTTTAAAACTAAGACAAACGTACCTACTAGCAAATAGAATGGGTATCTCAATTAACCATTAACCCTTGCTATACAAAACTATATTTAAACCCGTTTCAAATTATACGTTCCAAGCCTGGACCACTGCTGCATTCTCCAACCTTGACATCATGAGCATCAGATATTGGTCACCACTAATAATAATATTAAATAGTAAGCATCATATGCAATGTAATAGTTTAGCCATTTAAGAGGTAATCAATTTATGGGCGAGGTCCGTCAGATGTCACGAGATTATCTCTTGTCACCTGATAAAATTGTTATTACTTGGCAAAAGCGAACCTTTGGTTGTCACTTCGTTAACCCGCACTGACGACGTCGCTTACACAGAAACCCATGTGTCTGTGGCTGAAGTGATCACAAATGGTTTGTGTTCATGTGCACAGATACAATTATGTTTATGCATGTTTAATCATTTGTATACGCTTGAAGAGTTACGCATCGATATGCTATATTTTTTTAGGTTATTCCATAGTTATTTACGATTGAAATACTTTTTGAACGCACTGTATATGAAGCCGCATATACAGGAAGCTTAATAAAATCACATCATTTGTATGTATGTCATGGAACACAATGTGGAGTCCACCGTAAATACAAATATACACACACAAACTCAGACAACTAACAGCTGAAACGATAAATATGACGTGAGACAGTTTCACAGGAAACGGAATATATAATTTCATTTGTTTTATGGAATCGTAATTTATTGTTTTAGAGATGGAGATGTACAGAATAGATTATCTATGATTATCCTTTACAAAAGCAGTTTAATTTGTTTAATATGTGTAGGTGCAGAAAGAAAGATATTAAAGAAATTCTTGTTATTCAATACGCTAGATATGTATCTTGAAACTCGTGGTGAAAATTAAAAACAAAGAAAAGAGCAATAATAGAGAGAATCATATTAACAAAATTATCATTTTTCTACTTTTGATTTATTCAAATTTGAAAAATTATTTATTCATGTTTTTCAAAATAAAATTCAAATGGCATTACTTAAAAATATATAGACCTGTCTGGTCACGATCAAAATCAAAGAAATAAAAACTTATACCTTTCAGGTTTAGGATGGTGAAACTTTGAATGAATAAAATGTATTTTATCTGAATAAATTACCGACTATACTATCATAAGTATTAGTAGGGCAGATGTGCCCCATTACTTCAAAAGATAAAAAAAAAATTCCTTACGTGAAAGTGATTAAACATTTTAAGAAAAAAAAAATATTTCTCATTTTAGTATTAATGTTTATTAAATTGTCAACTAGCAATATTGGTTACGCTATTGCCACTGCGCATAGCTATGTTAACATGAAAAGGAGATAGAACAAAGTGGGGAATCCATGGTACCAAGCAGACGTACATTCGTAATAATAGTCACGAATTGGAAATAGATAGAGGTTATACAAGTTTCTACTAGGTCGGCTAGGTCGCCAAGCTGGTTTTCAGAGGCTAGAATTTCTTCGATTGTTTGTATGATGTCCAGTATAAGGACTTCTGTGAACACAGATTCGTCATCAGAACTTCTAAGCAAATCCTGAGGTTTCACCGCAAGTTCCTTCAGCCTTTGTACAATGTTTTTGGAATTTTGAATAAAGAAGGCCTTACCTGTGAATTACCTGAAGAATTACCTGTGTAGGGAATGCGTAAATTAGCAAGGTATTTGCATAGTTTTTTAGTGGGACTATTTAATATGCTGACTACAGGATGTCAATCGGCATCAATTATCAAAAATCTCCTCTACTCAGTGATTCTAATGCTACTAAGCTATACGGTCTACCAAAACTTCATAAACATAACTTTCTTCTATGTCCAGCATACAACACCAGTCCCACTTCCACTTGTAATAATAATAATAATAATTATTATTATTATTATTATCTCTTCCACTCACAAGAACCATTCACTCTTGGTTGCCATTATCTTAGCCCATCGGTTCATTCGAACAAGATGGGTGGCATAGTTATCTATCATTCATTTATTTTTATATTAATATTGATTATAGTAGATACTTACCAGTACTTTCAGGGTGTGAACTTATGTGTTATCCGCTGCTGGCAGCTTGCGTCTCTCTCTGGGTGTGTGGTGTTGTGTTTGTGCGAGCGCGCAAGTGTAGGGATGTTGTACTTTAGCGCGCTCGTGCATGTGTTTAGTGTTCGGTCGCGCTAATTTTGAGAGATCGGAGAACCAGCCGTTGCGCAGGGCCGCCAACCCTTTCCCGGCAACTTCTTTACTTTTCCGTGCAGAACTTCGACGGCCCGACCCCCGCCCCATCGAGGCAAGGCCCAGATCCGCGAAGCATACCCTGCACGGGGTTGCTCATCGCCAACCAAGGGAATACTTTTAGCGGCTACTTTGGTCGACGACGGTCACACGTTGTGCCATCTTAAAGTTTTCCGCCATTGCGGGGGCACTGCACACACGTCGAGCGTGTGTGTGCTGTTCACGGCAGCCTAGCCAGGTTGCCGCCCAGGACCTGTCCTAGTGGTGTGTGCATTGCGCGGCGCCGTGTTTTGCGCCGCGTAGCTTGGTTCCTCTCTCCACTGCTGGAAAGGCGGAATGGCACCTGTCCGCCCATCGGGCAGACCCCCCTAGAGTTTGGTAGCGCATGTGCTAGGCTACCACCCAGTAGAGGACCACATCAGCACCCCACCAGTTCCGTCATTTCGCCTCCCGGCCACGTTGCCCACGTTCGCGCGTTCCAACATCAGTTTAGCACACGACGTATTATTGCAACCGTGTCTAACAAGACACATTTTTAAATAAAGTTTCTGGTAGAGATCCAAAACATTTATGGACTTGTGTAATTTATGTGGGACTTCTCCCGGCCAGTCACAATTGGGACTATTAGGACCTTGTCCATCTTCCACATACTCTTGATTTCGTCGCTGAGAGGTAAATATTTATTTACCTTCTCACTATAGTTCCTTGCAGTGTTTTTTGTCAACGGAACAGCAATGTCAATGATGTACGTTATCTTGTCCTTCTTCGGTGTCAGTTCTATATCTGGAATATTGTTGGGAATTGTTTTATCCGGGATTATTTGGCGATTCCAATATAATCGAGAATTTTCGTCCTCGCAAACTGAAGGTGCTTCATATTCTTAATACGGGACATTTTCAGAATACGACAAGTGCTTCTGTCTGAGCAGCTGGTGTATTATTTTCGCAACCCTGTTGTGCCTCTCGAGGTATTGTTTGGGGGCAAGTACAGAGCATCCTGTCATCAAATGATCAATTGTTTCTTCCTTACACGACATTTCATTCTTAATACACGACATTTAATGTCAGAGAAATTATTATTATTATTATTATTATTGTTATTTATTTTTCTTAACAGACTAATTCAAATAGGACAACAAAATTTTTCGTTGATGTGGCAATACAAAAATTCATAAATAAACCAATTAATTCCATAAAAACATAAAGATAACGTCAAATAATTCATTTGCGTTTTTGACGAATACACCAGTGCAGACCTGCACAATATATTAGTCCTTGGTGTTGAATACACAAAATATGGTGAGTGCCTACCAGCAATGCGTGGTGGCTAACAGCGATGCTGAGTTGATTCTGTTATTTAAAAGATTTACCACCAGTAATGTGCTCTTCACGGTTATATTTCGTTCAAATCCCTGTTGTCTATATTTCGTTCTGAATAGACTCATTCCAGCCTGTTACTCAAGTACTTCAGAAATTTACGCTAAACGCGTCTAATTTGATTCATGTGTAGGTCATACATTGCGAACCAAACGGTAGACGCATATTAGAACTTACTAAGGATATATGTAAAATAGAGATTTAATGGTACAAACATTAGTGAAATTTCGGGATATTCTAATAATAAAACGTAGAGACTTAACAGCAGATCTAGTAATGTTTACGACATGATCAATAAAGGTCAATTTACTGTCGAATATAACACCAAGATCCTTTGCAGAGCTTTGTTTTTCTATAACAATATTATAGCGTATTTGTCTATTCGGGGCTGTTAAATAAAACTAACGGTCACTTTAGACACCCTATATAAATAATAAAAACGAATAACAATTTAAAACTAATTACTAACAATAAGCATATTTATGTATTTATATTTATGTAAGTTCACTCGGCGATGAATTTGTATCGAATGAATAAATCCCTTCCTCGACGGCTTATATATCGGCTGTTGAACATCTCTCGAGTATGATGCGTGACGTATCGTTGGATGAGTCATCACAGTATTATCGGTCTAATAAAGAGAATTCATATAATTTATTTATCTTGTGAGTGTCACAACACAGCATTTGGAAATATTTAAATTAAATTTATTCATGCGACAGCAACTGTGGACAGTATTCAAGTTCTTTTGGAAAAAATCCACATCAATTGTGTTCGTAATAGCGTGATATATTTAAGGTCATATACATAAACCAGCACATTGAAGTCAAGTGATACTATTAGGTTGTTGATAAATATATTAAACATAAGTGGGCCTAATTTTGAACCTTGAGGAACTCCAGAATTCGGATAAAAAATGTAGATTTGTAGTCATTGTAGGTAACATAGTTTGCTCTACCTATCAAATACGACTTCATAAAACAGAGTAGAGAATCGTTAAATGCAAAAGATGACAATTTTTGTAAAAGTAAAATATAGCCGATGGTAAATGCGCGACTGACGTCCGTATAAATAACATCTAATTGACTAGCATCATCTAAAGCTTCGGCTATATCTTGAGTTATGCAGCAAAAGTTCGTTAGGGTGGAGATATTTTTCACAAATCCATGCTGTGAAGGAGAAATAAAGGGTAGACATTTAAACGAGAAAATTTTATGATAGACGAATTCGTTGATGACAAGTTTGTAGATGAAATGGCACTCACATTAAGGCTGAAAATTTGCTGTTATGCTGTATCTACTGAAGATAGCCTATCGATTTGAGCTAATACTTATTTAAGTTAAGTTATTAACCGATTAACGGTTTTTCAGTATTTTCATATAAATTGAAATCCTTACAAATATACAAATAATATACAAATTCTTTATTCATTACAATGTAAAAATATAAATAATATGAAATTTGTTTTAAAATCCTTTCTCATGAAGACGATGTCATTTTCATATTTATGAAATTCTAATTTTTTTTTTTTGGAATGTAAAAACAATCTTCTAATAAATAGTAATTTAAGATTTAATAATTCATAAGACGACAAGTTAGGTTAAACTTTACATTCTATTCAGACAAGATAATTTGTACATTAAGAATAACTCAAATAAATATATTTTCTGAACAATTTGTAACATTCCCATAATTCTTCAATCTAGCATATTTATCTGGAACGTCATCGGTTTTAAGTAATGACACTGCTAAATGCTCTGCCAAAATTCCTTAACATCTCTCCGGAATATATATCTTGACGGTAATTTAAATAATGAACTGACACGACACTAGGTAACAATTTAACTTTATTTATTACATTTTAGGTCTATAAATAGTACGTTATTTAGAAAATTTAGGTGATTTAGTGCATGAATGCAGAACATATTTTAAGACCAGAATTTTACTTCATTTTTGTGAATTTTATGTGTCCATCAAGATATGTTTGTTCAAGTTGTATCTTTGTTTATATTTTTGAAATAAAATATCATTTTATTTTATTGTTTATTGTAATATATCTTAAATAAGAAACAGAATGACAAAAATTTATATTTTTTGAAATACACATATTTAACAAAAATTAATTCGTTGTGAAAATATTCCTTTTGGCGTGCGCTAGAGGGTAAACCACGATATTTACTGGAATATAACTGACAGGATCGGTTTTAGGAGGCAATAGTACATAAGGATACCAACTCACAAAGAAATCGGTGACAAAACCTAAAATGAAAATTTTTGAAGCTGAATTTTTGTTCTGTTTGGGAAATATGTCACATGTTAGTGTTGAACTTTTAATGAAGTAATTCGAGTGCGTAGAAAATGAATCCGTCATTAATATTGACGGGGAATGTACGGGTTGGCAGATACCAATTTCTACAATATGTAGATATGCAAGATATAGAACAAAGCCAAATCTGGGTCATTTCAACATATGATAATTGAGAAAATTATGAGGCGTTATAGGAAGTATTTGTGTACATATTAAAAACACAAGGGCAGGAATTATATGTTTTGAGTTTTATGCATTGGGCTTTGAGGCTGGATAGTTTGTGATTTACAAAAAGTCTTGCATTTTTTTATTAGAGATACATACGTGATTTTCACGCTGAGACGAGTAATTTCTCAGACCACGTGGAACGGAAATCACATCGAAGACAACGTGTGAAACGGAAACGACTCCATTTCAGCTGATTTTCCTCGAACAATTTAAGCAAGGTAGATCTGTCAGTAATTACTCCGTTTCATCCGATGATATTTATTACTCAAAAATTTGCTTTTAAGTCATACAGATATTAGCTTTTTAATCGTCATATACCAAAGAATTAACGAATCATTAATTTAACTCACTCAAAAGTACTAAAAATCGCGAATTTTCAGCGGAAAATCGTCAGACAGTCTTCTTTAGCGCCCCCGAAAACCTTAGGGTAGATTTTGAGTAGAAATTCGAGATTGAAAATTTTTCAAAATCGCGAAAATTTCGCCGAAAAATTACATTCAATTTCGACCCATCCCTGTATCTCGGAAACGAGTTGCCTCTAGACGACCTATCCTACACCGTCGGACGCGGTTTGACACGCTGAATCGACTGGTACAAACCATAAGGCTCTCGGATGCCTACTTCTTGAGTTATGTCAGAGAAACCGTAAATTTCGAAATCGAAAATGTCAATTTTGCGAAAATTGGCGTCGCCATAGCGGCCAAACCGTTGGTCCTAGTGTAGCACTGTGTACTCTCTTTTTAAATCTCGTGACGAGCACTTTATTTGCCGCAAACCTCGCGGCGACCGGATAAGAACTAAGGGAGTTATGGCGTTTTGAAAATTTCGCGAACTTTTTTAACCTCAGGCGATGAAATCACAAAAAAGGCAAGTGTCGATTTTCCCTATTTTGACACCGATCTTTATGTAATCGGACCCGCTGATTACGATAATCCAATCCGGAGTTCGCTATCTCCTTTGGTTCTCGAGATATTCACGAAAAAGCGTCGACAGGTCAAAAGTACTAAAAACCAAATCGCGAATTTTCAGCGGAAAATCGTTCGGACAGTCTTATTTAGCGCCCCCGAAAACCTTAGGGTAGATTTTGAGTAGAAATTCGAGATCGAAAATTTTTCAAAATCGCGAAAATTTCTTTGAAAATTGTTTTTCTTTAATGTGGAACGTTTTCTTTTACTTGTTATTACCTCCTGTTTTTCTGTAACCACGCTAGTCTTTTTTTGGTGAGTTCGTTACCCCAAGTACGTTCGCTGTGTAACGTGTAACCTCTACAACAAGAAGTTCGTAAATCGCGGTGGCACCCTTTTTAATTTTTAGTCAGTTTATCGACGCTTCTACAAGAATCGCATGACCATCTTCACTGAACGTGTTTGTATTACGCAACATTATAACAAAGCCAGTTTTGGTGGTCTTTTATTGCTGCACGTTGCTTGTAGCAGTCTTCAAGAGTAATTTTCGAAGCTCTTCTTACCTTTTAAGGAATTTTATAACAATTCTGAATTCGATTTTATTTATTTAGATAAATTATGCAGAACAACAAAAAAAGAAAATTAATAAAATTCATAACATTTCGATTAATATATTAATTATAATTAGAGAACGGACACGCTTACCATCCAGTGCAGTACTGGGGAAAGGCTGTATTTCTAAAATATTTAATTTTATTTATATAATTGGAAAACAAACGGGTGGTGATCTATAAAATTACGAAATACATATGTATTTGTTGAAAAGTTGTATTTTTAAAGTTTTTAATTTTATTTCTATAATTCGAACATTTTTATTTGTTCATTTTGTCGTTCAAGTTGAGTAAAGGAGTATTAATATTGACTAGCAATAGTTTCTCAAGGTTTTCTTCTGTCAATTTTGTTCTCTTTGAATTAAGTACATCCTTATAAATAGAAAACGTCCTTTCTACATCGCAACTGGTTATAGGTGCATACTGGAAATATTATTTTATTTCTTCATATTTAGCCGTTAGATTTTGTGGAATTGTCTCCATACATAATTGCTGCAATGTAATTAAATCTGGATTTCTATTAAGAATTGCTTCAAACTTTTGCCGAAGGCCACATCCGAAGTCACTTGGAATACTTTTCAAAATATTAACAGCCACATCTAATGTGGTTAATCCGTCATTTAATTTGAGATTTCGATTTTCAAAATAAGTGATTAGTTTTGGCAATTTTCCAAAGGTTCGTGAAGAAAGTACAACTGATTTTTTAAATTTGGGATTTGTGTGAGCTCCTTGCACTCACCAATACTTCTAGCATCCTCCTTTAGCAGTGTTACGAAAAGTTTTAGACTATCGAAATTCTCAGCATAATAACTAGTAGCTTCCAGCCATGTTCCCCATCTAGTTATTACTGGAGTGGGAGGCAGTGACAGAGATGGAAATTTTTCCCTGAAAAGAGCTACTCTCAATGGTGCTTTTCTGAAAACTTTTTTAAAAGCTGATACAAGTCTATCAACTTCCGGAAAAGTGTCTCTGATATATTCACAGATTCTGTGGAGAGCATGTGCTACACAAGTAATATGCAGCATATTAGGATATGTTTTCTTCAATAGTCTGCCTGTTTTTAACATATACGCAGCACTATCACTGACAAATAAATTATTTTTTCTTTGTACGTGGCGTCCGAATGAAGCACTTTTTGCATATTCTCCTTAATGGTTTCAGCAACTGTTTCCGCATCAACTCTATTTATAACACTTGTTGCTATTACATATGAGTTATAGGGAACAGTTGGATGTAGTACACCAGCTACAACATTTACCACACAGCGTCCTAACATATCCACCGTTTCGTCGGCGCTTATCCATTTGTATTGATTTAAAAGATGGCTTCTAATGCGTTCTACAGTTCTCGTATAGCACCTAGAAACATAATATTTGCGTAAAGTTGATTCATCAGGAACATTTCGACCAGTATATTTTTTCAGAAATATTTTTAAAGTGGAATTGCTAAGTTTAATTAATGGAACATTAGCCGCCATAAAAGTTTTACAGAGTTCAGATGTGTTTGCGATTTTAAGTGACGAATTTTTGACGATATTTTACGGATTTTGTAATAAATTTCGGAATCACTGACAATGGACATACAATCAGTATGACCGTCAATCCAACTCGCCATTGTTTTACAATGCCGTTCTCGACATTCTTCCATATCATGTCTGAAAAAGTAACTTAAACAATGCTCTAGATCTAAATAAATGAAAACTAAAAATGTCTGCGTAAGTTATTGAAACTGAACGAAATTCAATGCACACTCTTACGTCGAAATAATTGGTAGAAATAGATTCAATCGAACGATATTAAACAGGATCTATCACAAAAATTACGATGTAATTAACAGTTAAAACTATGAAAACAAGAAACTTACTCACAGCACTTTATTTATCTTACGAAATATAAACTAATAAATAAAATACATTATAAAAACCCCGCTTCTATCTACGCTCATGAAAACACTTTAAAAAACACTATATTCTCCGAATACAATAGCTGGCTTGTCCATTGTTATCGCGGCGAGACCAGGTGTCCGAGTAAGTCAAACAAATACTTCATTGAATTACGCCGGGATGTACTGAGCGACGTTATACACAATTCCAATTGCCGATTGCGTTTTATGGAAATTGCGTCCGTTCTCTAATTATAATTATCAAAGTATGGGGAAATTTATACTCAAATTTAAGACAGTGAATTTAAAGACAATCCCTGGTATGTTTTTATTTCCATGGAGTGTGTTTTCAAAATAATAGAAACAAAGTATGTAAGTGTATTAAAAAAAAAAGGAAGAGAATCTAAAAGTAGAGATATGACATACGACAATGGGTAACTTAGAACATTATTATATGGCAAGCACTTTTGTAATATTTCACATATAACACAAAGGTCCCGGCTCAGACAACCAAAACAACGAGAAGCAAGCGAGAAAAAGAAAAAAAAGAATGAAAAAGCAACCCACAATATTATGTTTTTATAGTATATTGTGTCCAGAAAATTTATTTTATAGCCTAACATAACTGAGGTTAGTTCGCCGCTATAAGTTATATGTAGTATAGTCGGCTTCCTTTCTGAAGTTAAAACCAGTAGCACCCATTCATCAGGTAAAAGAGACGGGCAAGAGGGATTATTTAACATTTTTCTGAAAACATTCCTCAACATCTCTAGACTGTTTCGTTCTTTTCTTTCGTGCTTTTTTTTATCCCGCGTTTATTTTATTTCGATTCTTTTCATTTATTTTCAAAGTGATTTATTGCGATCGGCTGATTTTGATATTATCAGCAGAATCTAAGAAAAAGGACACCGTCTTGTGAAAGAGGAAGAAACAATTTTATTGGTGGACGTTTAAAACAAATGATGTACGTTTTAAATTTAATCGTTTCTTCTCGGTTTTGTTTTCGTCTCTTTTCTTTCTATTGTCTTTTTTTGTCTTCGTTTACTCCTGTTCGTTTTCAATAGAACAAATACCTTTCACGACAAGATCTGAAATTTGTAATTAATTCCTGTGAATATTAAAAAAAATTCACTTATTTTACTTTATTTATTTTCACGTATTTTGAAGGTACTTTTTGTGCTTTTTTTAGAATTAGTTCATGAATTTTGATTGGATTATAACAAGTGTTCATTTGAAAAGTCAATCTATGTTACTTTGAAATTTTGATAGAATAAGACGCAAATATATTAGTATGTTTGTTGTTCCGTAAACGTAAATCCAAATGACATTTGATAATGTCAATCACAAATATCAGTTAGTGCATCAAATAATCGTGCGTCGATTCTGGTTTAGATAAATTGCTTCTCAGTTTTAAAATGGCTTTCATTTTAGAACATAAAATTTTTTTAGTCCAGGCTTATTTTCGAAGTGGTAATAAAATTGATTGTTTATGGGTTTATTCAGTTCAAGATTGAATGGTAGAATTTCAAGTTGAGTTTCCACATTTTGTAACAGATTATATACAATTTAAGAATACTTTGGATAGAACTTTAAAACTTTTTTCTGAAACTGGTAGTCTCTTAAGAAAATCAGGCAGCGGAGCAGTTAAGAAACGTACACCTCAAGTTGTCAATCGTGTTGAAGATATAATGGAAAATGAACAACAAACATCTGTTCGACAATTGAGTCAACAAATAAACCTTTCTGTTGGTACAACTCACAAGTTATTAAAAAAAGATATGCAACTTTATCCATACCGTGTCACGGCAGTACAAGAATTGTTAGAAATTAATTACCCACGTAGACTACAGTTTTGTAATTGGTTTGCAAATATGAACATTAATGGAGAACTTTCGCAAAGAGTCATCTTTACTGATGAAGCATGGTTTTATAAAACGGGATTCCTAAATTCACAAAATACAAGAATTTGGAGTGTGAAAATAGACATGTAATTAATGAAGAATCGCTACATCCACAGAAAATTGGTGTTTGGCCAGCGATAAGCCAAAGGCGAATCATTGGACCAATATTTTTTCAGGGAACGTTAACTGCTCAAAGGTACCGTACGGAAATTTTACAATCATTTGCCAATCAGTTGCATGATGATGAACTTCAAAATGCATATTTCCAACAAGACGGAGCACCTTGTCACTGTACTGCAGAATCTTTGGATTATTTAAGAGAATTTTTTGATGAGCGTATAATTAGTCGAAATAATGAAATTGCGTGGCCTGCACGTTCATGCGATTTAACACCTTGCGACTTCTTTTTGTGGCCTTATTATCTAAAAAATAACATATTTCGAACACCTATATTGTATTTGAATGATATGCTACAGAGAATCGAACAGAAATGCATGTAAATTAATAACAATCCAGTAATGTTGCAGAATATCATCAGAAATTTTGAACGGAGGATTTTAAAGTGCATTGATCTTGAAGGACAACATTTTCAACATTTGTTATAGTTTTCAATAAATACCTATTATTTGTTATTTATTTGTATGTATGAAACTGTCAAAATATACGACTTCGTAGGTTAAGTAGTAAATTTTAATTTACGACATACTTCGAAATGTTCTCAGTAAATCACATGCTACTAGATTGACTTTTCAAATGAACACTTGCTATATAAATATTAGCCGTTGCTTAGTTGAAGGTAATTTTCTAGTCAATTACGCATAGTCCAGTAAAATGATACAGTTTTGATTTTTGGACATGTTATTAGTGTTGGACGCGTACAGTAAAATACAAGTTTTCGAATTAGGCGCGCTACGGCTTATGCCTTTGCATTAACAAAACATCAAAATTTTGAAACTTTTCTGTTTTTTCACAATATCTCCTCAACATTTGGTTTTACAGAAAATATTATTGTTTTGAATTTTAAAATAGAATAAATTTGTGACAGTTTTAGCCCAAAACCAGCTCAAAAACAGACTTCCAAAAATCACGATTTTTCGTCAATTTTTGTTGTCCATTTGTCACTGTTTACTGAAGAGGGAATGCGAAAGGCAACTAAATCATTACTGTTTTCAGCGATCACGCCAACTAAAGTTGATGGTGTTCATGGAAAAAATAATATTGTAGTTGTAGATGAAAGCCAAAGTTGTTTGGAAGAGAAACATGAAGATCCCCCGAACTTCATGTTAGATAACTCTTAACAATGTCCCCACATTGTTAAGAGTTATCTGACATACTTACAAATAAATTACCACCTCGAATTTATCACAACAATAAATAAACAGTTGTTGCAGCGATAACTGTCAAATTTAACATACTATCGTGCCCGTTCTACAGAAAATTAATTCACGATCATAGTCGTCCAAACATTAAGTTGTCAATGTAAAATGGTTGATTTTTCATTTTCCTCTTGTAAAATTGGTAAGTTTCACATTAAGTAATACTTTTTTGTGTCGGAAGTGACTTTGCGCCGTATTTTAATAACGTATATAGAAAAAACACCAATTAGTATTTTCAGCAGATATTGGAGACAACTAGCTGTAAGAATTTTTATCGTCCGAACCTTATATTTTTAGGGCTCGTAGAAAATGTTCAAATTTTTTTTTTATGTTTGTTGATACAAAGAGGTAACAAAGTCAAAAACTTGGATTTTTCGGCACGTGCCCAACACTAACAACATATTTAAAAATCAAAACTACCGGAGCTTTTGCACAGCGAACCCCTATTCTCTGATGGATTTACTGGGCTAGCAGGTCGACATGTCGATTCAAAATGCTCTTTTGTGTCATCTACTCAGTTATTAAACCTATTCTCAGAAATAGCCCACCACATCCCGTTTTCGAGTATCTGTTTGTATCTTATACAGGCTGTCCTTGAAATAAAGTGGCAACATATGAAAAATGAAAAGATACAATTAGATAGAATGTAAACCTAAAATATTCATAGTCAATTACGACACGAATCTCTAAATAAAAAGCCCCCTGAAAATAAAATTATGTGCCGCCTATGGATAAGAATGTCTATAAAAAGAACCATGATGAAATTGACACGCAAACATACGCTGGATGTTTATGTTTATAAAAACTCTAAAGGAAAACATTGTTTAGACGGCTGTCGATATTATAAAGACTCGACAATGGAGCAGCTTTGTTTACTTAGGGTTCAGTAACCTCAACAATTACGTACGTATATATTAGCAGCGAATAATTTATAAACTCTTTCTTTATGTTTAAATGTAACAACTGTTGCTTCCGAAAAGAATTGATTTGTAAATAGGTGAAACGATTTGGAAAACGCTCTCTCTACATACGGAATTTACGAGCATTTTAACCGGTTTCACAATAAATGTAAATGATAACGAACAGTTCATGCGTTGTGTAAGGCATAATCGAAATGTACACATACAACGACTGAAACTGACACACACAGGCAAAATTGTTTCGCTAGTTATATTCCAAACAAAGTGAGGCCACAATTACTTAGTAAATATCTTTTTAATTTTTTGATCCCGTTTGCGAAGGAATTTGTGGAAAATATAAAATAATAATATGGATTCAGAAAAAACAAAAAAATATTTACACCCAAGCACACGCTGCAATGTTTATACTTATAAAATCTCTCGAAGATAACATTTTTTAGACTGCTTTGTATTCTAAGGGTTCAAGAAAAGTAACCCGATTGTCAGTCAGCTTTAAGATATCGTCTCCGATAGTGTTTATGATATAGTTAGTCGCACAGTGGTGGAACAAAAATTTTTTAAATATTTTTATAATTTTTTTCTCGCGTACGAGAGGAAATTTTGGGAAAATATTTTGGATATATATTCTAGTAATCGTTTTCTAAATTCAAACTGCACGCTTGCAAAGATTTCCCTTGCGCTTTATTGATAGTCATAGCAAACATAAGACGTATTGGAAATTGAAGTCGTTTGAAATCGAATGTCGCTCGGAATGAGTGGTATTCGTGGAAGCAGAACGTCTTCACCTTTATAAGGTCCAATTAGAACTGTTGCTCTAATTAGATTATAAATTTTTTAACTACTAATCGTGGGCCGTTGCATAAATTTGGCTGAATGGTGTTTCGGAATAATGTAATTGACACTTCAATTTTCAAATTCAGAATGTGTGACGGTAATCCGGAAACATCGGGAGAATTCTGTTGGAAAATTCACTACTTCATTTTGGTTCATCATGGAGTCAATGGATTTGTATGTCACTGTTTCACCTGCGATTCTGTTTAGTATGATTGTGTTCATATCGTGTACATCGATAAATAATAACAATTACTTCTTTTTTTTTCTATCAGAAACCCAGCTACTTGTTTGTTTTTTCAAATATCACTATAATATTTTCGCCTTTTAAATTCGACATTTATCTGTCATATTTTTTTTTAATAACATCTTTGTAACATTTACATCTAACCTATACACATTGCTTGAAGTTTTCATATAAGACAATACATTCAAGATTAAATAAAAGTTATTTTCCTTTTTAACAATATATTGGCGTAAATAGAGTATATGATTAGCAAACGTCAACTTGTAATAAAAAAGTACTACCAAATCAAGTATTTGAGAAATTTTTGCACGACTTATACCTAAGTAGATTTCACCGGTGAGGTAAGATTTTTGTCTCGCCGTTCAAAAAACAAATCCATTCTACTGTTAAAACTCTCGCATAGTCGAATGTAACGTTGCGTCAAAATTTCAAGCCAATCGACCGACTACTTTTCGAGTTTTGCGAACGCAAACATAGGCAGGCTGAATTTTTATATATCGGCTGTCCACACGAAAACTTAATATTGAATTATTTCTGATGCTTTTGAAGGCAAAAATTTTGGGTGGTTGTTAATTATGGAGTAGCTATTTATGTAACCAGTTATGAAATGGGTTATTTTGTGTAACTCATGTCATTTTGCAGGATTTCGATCGCTACGCTTGCTCGTCCTGCAAATGTTCCATTTCGTTACACAAAATAACCCATTTCATAACTGGTTACATAAATAGCTACTCCATAATTAACTTCCGGAGTTAATAGTATCTGAAACTTTTAACTTTAAACATCTCATAAATTCCATGATAGAAATAACTAGCATTTTCACATAGGAATATCAAGAAAATTGTGTTCTTTCAAAATTAACCAAAAAGAATACAGTGTGTCATTTAAAATCTTGGAGTGGGGGTGGATAGGGGCAGCGGGTCGCCCAATGGGATGATATGAAATATACTGTTCATTGTCCCCCTATATCCTGAACAACCACCCAAAATTTCAAGTTTTTGTCTTCAAAAACACTAGAAATTTTCAATATTAAGTTTTCGTGTGGAATACTTAGAGATAATGGATGCAATGGTTTAGAAACTACTACTAGTTGTTGAAGTTTTCTTCAGCCACTGGTAGTTTCCAGGCCATTGCTTCCATTATAAATCTCCCAGATAAAATTGGCTTACCAATTTTTCAAGCTTTCGTTGTACTGTAGTTTCGAAGTAACATTTATAAATTACACCACTTTATAATGATAAATCCATTGAATTTTTAAAAACAAACGACTTCTACGTTTTATATTTATTTCCATATACGACATGACTCTTTCTCCAAGCAGTATCTTCGCTAACGTAATTGGTCCGTATCTCACTTTTAATAAAACGCTTCTGTTGAATTTTTGGAATACCAAAACCGGTATGATTTAATAATATTCTGTCTTCGTATTGCATTCCACCTTTCGACAGCATCAAACAGCAAAAGACTGGTCGTCGATTGCTCGCTCTTTTAACTTTGCCTGTCCGACTGCTGCCCTTCGGTATCTCATGATCATCGAATCAACAGACGCCGACTCGTTATAGCCGGCATTGATGGACTAACATGCTTCAGTCAGGTTGTTGTTCGCTGTAATTATTTTTAAATTCCTTGATAAGCTATCGTTAGCCATCGAAACTGACTGCTCGCAGTCGACGACGACGACAACCATCGAGAAAGAAACACGGTACGCAAGCAGAGAGAAAATCAAAAGAGTCGAAACGCCGACAGTATTAACAACAACAACTTTAAAAGAGAAGTGAAACAAGCGAATGGTAACTTTCTTTCCTCCTCTTGTTTGATTCGATTTGGCTTGCATGGTATTCAACTTGTTTTACCCGCGGGCGCTACCGAACCTCTCCTTTCTACTCCTCCTTTATTAGGATTTACTTCTTCGGCATATGCACGGCATGTCACTCACTTTTCAATCTCTTATAATACATTGAAATGACAGAAACAGATAAGCATCTGTTTAAAACCGCTAACGGGAAATATCAATTTTAAATACAATGCCTTCTTGTTTCTCCGGTGTTCTTTCCGATGGAATGGATTAGTTCTTTTGGTTAAGCTGCGGCCGCGTGTTTTTATCTCATTTTTTTTTCTTAATCTTCGAGCTCGTATTGTGTTTGTTCATTGGAAGTTAATGGAATTTTTGTTTTCGTTTTGCCGATGTTTACATTCATATTTCTCCTAAAAATTTCCCTAAATAATTTTAAACAAATCGAAGAAAAATGGGTTAGCAATTCTGTGCGCTCAAGTTATTCAATTCTGATTAAATTGTCATGAAAACAAATGCCAAAAATCGATGAACATTAAATCATATAAAACATAAATTATACAGTGTTTCCAATATTAGACTACCAATTTTGATATGCGATTTAAATGTACACGAAGTATGTGATTATTTTTTCTTTAGTAGGTCAAATACGAACGTACCTAAATTCGTCCCCAGAAATAAAATTAAGTAATTAGTTAAACTCGTACCTGAAAAAATATATAAACTTGTCCCCGAGAAGAGTTTAATAACTTCTGCCCTATTTTTCGGTAAGGGCGGTAGAGATTTTCTTCTGTTATTATATAGATTGTTGCGGATGCAATGAATGTCTTGAACGGTGATTGTACTGAAATGACCAGTATTTTCTTTTAGAGCTGAATGTGTTATTTTTGAAGGCTTCTCACAAATGTCATCCTTTACGTTTAACACTAGCATTTACTATCTGTCTGTTTAGTTTCTTCAGATTCGTTTCATGATTATGTTCTACTTCTTTGCGCACAATTAAATTTTCTGCACCCACAGTATAAACTTTAGCCTTACAAGAGCGATTCGAACATTGCCAACATATTTCACCACTTTTTAAGGATTTGTGTTTGGTAAATTTTACAGAGTTTACAATTAGCATTTAATTTCCACGTTCACTCAAACTGACGAAGCTTTCCATGCTTTCTCACAAATAAAAAGCACTTTTTAAACAGGAATGTTATTTCAGACTGACGACTTATAAGTAGAGCTGAGGATGTTTGCGGTATAACCATGGTTATATCATGTAACCATAGTAAATTACTATGGTTATATGATATAACCATGGTTATACCGCAAACATCCTCAGCTCTACTTATAAGTATAATTTGTATTTAATTGGCAGGACAACTTTGTATTTATATTTCCAAGAAACTATCTCCTGTCCGGAGACAAATTAAGGTAAGGAAGTAAAACACCGTAATTAGCATGGGGGCGAATTAATGTAGCAGACATTTTTTTTTATTTAAAATCCAGTACAATATTTTTTCGCCATACGATGCTTCCTCAGGTGAAATAATATTTAAAATAAAAGTTTGAATATTTATGTACAAATTATTGAGAAAAAATAAATTGTCATGTATATTCGTTTTTAAAAGGTTGACGAGAAACCAACATCTTGTTAATTTAATGTTTTAATGTAGACGATTGATTTTAACATGTTTACTGGCGTGTTTGTTAAATTTCAACTCTGTAATTGAACTCCTGAAGAAGTAACAAATCGTTATGAAATATAGAGTGAAATAAATGAGTTTTTTTTTATTTGACAGACCGCTCACCCGTTCAAATATATCAAATTAGAATGTATGTAATTGCAGAGTAAGTGGGGATGTAAACATTGCTGTCTACAAATTACAAAGCAAATCATACGAAATTTTTAAATGAAAAATATTGTCCATGTTGGGACTCGAACCCAAGTCTACAGTTTGCCGGACTGTCGCTTTTACCACTTACCCACAATAGACCTAGGTTCAAGTTATTATACTTGATGATACCCCCTACTTGCTGTGAATGATTTTCCTTCCTCTTCAGTATAATCTTGGGTCTGCATATCTTCATATAAAACCAACGCCTTTTGTTGTAGCACTTTGCCATCGATAGGAATATGTTTTCTTGTCATATCTTCCACCCATAAATTTAAGGCATTTTCTACCTTAAGTAACACTTTATTACGTATTGTGGTTGCAACTTTTGCAGTTTGGAGTGCACTAGAAAAACTAGCTCGAATCTTATTTTTGTTTTTTAACACTTCTCGTATCGAAGATTCGTTTTTATTGTATATTTTAGCAACAGTTGCAATAGATTTTTTTTCTATTTCAATCATATTAATGATTTTTATTTTTTCACTAATAGTGAGCATTTCACGTTTTCTTTTTGGTTTAGAAGCCATTTTAAAATGATTTTCAAATTTACTTGCTTTATTTAAAAACTATTGCAAGCACTGTCTTGTCAGACAATTCGAATAGTACTAAACTCATAGTTAACAGGAGCGTTTATATGTACAAGTAAAAGCGAGTGGCACCTTAAGCACGTTCCAACTTGTTTAACTTATCATAAGAGAGCGTCGAATTCAGGGGATCTCTCATATATACGACGATATATCGACAAATGCTCCTATAACTTTTATATTTATTGATATAACGCGTTTTCTGCTCATCATAGGTAAATCGCGGATGACTGAAACCGCGGATACGGAGTCAGCGGATAACGGGGTACTACTGTATATATATATATATATATATATATATATATATATGCATATATACATATATATGGTAAATTCAATTTGTTGGCAATATATAAATATAGATACATATTCCTTATTTTCTAAAAAATAAATAATTTTATTTAAATTTTAATAGAAGAATATACATATTTATAAAGAATCATACAACAAAACATAATATTCATAATCAAGCAGTACAAAACAGTAGAAATTAATTAAGAAATATCTGTAGGTACCTAGCCACAAATTGTTAACCATATTATTTTTTACATTTTTAAATGTTATTAAAAATGTGTATTATTGCACAAATAACAAAAATTACAGGATTTTGAAAATAAACCAAGGTAACATCAATTACACTGAAATCACAAAAAACTTTTTTTCTTTCAGTTCTGCAAACTTTTTTATTACATCTTTTAAATTTACTTAATCAACAAGTTCATGCTCAATTTAGTGTAAATATTTTTAACATTTAGAAATAAACAATATAAATACGCTACGCACTGTAAATTTTTAGCGGAGAAAAAAAGCGATATATGAAATTTTTTATATTAATTGGGCATTTACCACATCAGTATTTTTCTCATACTTACAGCCAAAATGGCGCCTCTAAATTTTGACGCCCCGAAGAAATGTCCGGGTTTCTCGCCCCTGGCGCTCGCCCCTTAAGCGTAGTGGTTGAGCAGTGTATTGTTTGACGTCATAACGGGGAAATTTTATAAGTTTACGAAAACGTCCTAAAAATCTAATCTTAACTAATAAATAATAAAATATAATTACTAATTAAGTATTGGTGTTATAAATCTAAGTATGTACTTCCGGATCGTCCCTTGTTAAAGTAATAAAGTTTATTATATATATCTAGGAACGTGATATCAAAAAAGAATATACAGATTAAACTCTTTGTTCACTACAACCCAAGGTATTAAAACAAGTAAAGTAATAAAAATAAATTTGCAAATATACCTAAAGAATGACGATTACTAGTAGCTCTAGGTAATAAAACAGTGGCCCAATGTATAAAGCAATAAATTCGCAAATGTAAAAGATTCTTAGAACCTAAAGAAAGTTTTATAATTTGAATAGGATAAGAAAATTATATTATACAGCGGTTTAAATTGGAAAATGACCGCTAAAAATTTATAAAACTGGAAATGGTATGTGTGAATTCGATATCCTATATTTATTTATATTTAACCATAAAAAATGTTTGTAATTAAAATATTGCAAACAGATACTAAATGTATCCTTAACAACGACATTAAAATATCTTTGACGTATGCCAAACAAACCTTCTCCTTTTAAAGATACTCCCTTCCTAGAATCAAAAAAGCTACGAACTTATGTATCAGCCAGATATATTAAAAATTAATTAAAATTCATTTATTATTTTTTTAATGTAAATTGCTTGTGACCTTTTTCTTTTTTTTTACAATATTACTTTAGTTAACGTATAAATTTAGTTACATTTTTTTAAATCATTTTAAACATACTTTTAAATCATTTGTACATTACAGTTGATAAGAAAATAGTTCAGTGGAATATATTTTATTAATATGAATTTCGAAATTTCAAATTTTTCCTACAAAAATGCGAATACCTAGGCTTAAGTATGTTTTTTTATCGATACTAAAAATTCCTAGCAAAAAATATCTTGCATTCCAACAAAATTAGTTGAACAGTATATTATGCCAGTAATGCTATGTTATTTCAGAAAATATTTCCTGAAAATTGTCTATTATCAGAAGAAAAAAAAATGCAATATATTTATGCAAAACGAAACGAAGTATGTTTATGGATTGTTTACATATCACTGGGATATATATGTGAATAAATGAAATATGAAACATTGTGGAAGATTAAAACTATTTAAATATTTGTTCAGTTTATCAAATTACTTTTTGCTTCCTAATTGTTGAACAAAAGCGTTGATTTTTTTTAAATGTACGCATTACGGGGTTGATTCGACGGAAGAGTGACTGTTGACAATGAAATACGAGGTGCATTCAAGTTCTAAGGCCTCCGATTTTTTTTCTCCAGACTGGAAAGAGATAGAAGCATGTGCATTGTTTTAAAATGAGCGTGCGTTCGTTGTGAATACGTCACAGAGATGGCAGCACTGTACGGCAGATGGAATTGTAGCGGCAGCGTTGAGAATGAGAACTGTTTTAGATACTTAAAATGGCTACGTTTTCCTTACTTGAACAGCGTGCAATCATTCGTTTTCTGAATTTGCGTGGTGTGACACCAATTGAAATTCATCGACAGTTGAAGGAGACATGTGGTGATGGAGTTATGGATGTGTCGAAAGTGCGTTCGTGGGTGCGACAGTTTAATGAAGGCAGAGCATCGTGTGACAACAAACCGAAACAACCTCGGGCTCGCACAAGCCGGTCTGACGACATGATCGAGAAAGTGGAGAGACTTGTTTTGGGGGATCGCCGAATGACAGTTGAACAGATCGCCTCCAGTGTTAGCATTTCCGTGGGTTCTGTGCACACAATCCTGCATGACGACCTGAAAATGCGAAAAGTGTCCTCCAGGTGGGTGCCACGAATGCTGACGGACGACCACAAGGCTGCTTGTGTGGCATGTTGCCAAGCAATGTTGACGCGCAACCAAGGCATGAATGGGACTTCCTTTTCGTCGATTGTGACAATGGTTGAGACGTGGATGCCATTTTTCAATTCAGAAACAAAGCGCCAGTCAGCTCAATGGCAGCACACAGATTCACCGTCACCAAAAGAATTTCGGGTAACCTCCAGTGCTGAAAAAATGATGGTGTCCATGTTCTGGGACAGTGAAGGCGTAATTCTTACCCATTGTGTTCCAAAGGGCACTACGGTGACAGGTGCATCCTACGAAAATATTTTGAAGAACAAGTTCCTTCCTGCACTGCAAACAATAACGTCCGGGAAAGGCTGCGCGTGTGCTGTTTCACCAAGACAACGCACCCGCACATCGGGCTAACGTTACGCAACAGTTTCTTCGTGAAAACAACTTTGAAGTGATTTCTCATGCTCCCTACTCACCTGACCTGGCTCCTAGTGACTTTTGGCTGTTTTCAACAATGAAAGACACTGTCCGTGGCCGCAAATTCACCAGCCGTGCTGCTATTGCTTCAGCGATTTTCCAGTGGTCGAAACAGACTCCTAAAGAAGCCTTCGCCGCGGCCATGGAATCATGGCGTCGACATTGTGAAAAATGTGTACGTCTGCAAGGAGATTACGTCGAGAAGTAACACCAGTTTCATAGTTTTCGGGTGAGTAGTTAGTTAGAAAAAAAATCGGAGGGCTTAGAATTTGAATGCACCTCGTATTTATTTCAAGTAAAAATTTTATTTTCAGCAAACACTCGTGGACAAAAAATTTCTGTTATCATAATTAATTTTTTTTCACAAGAAATATTATCTATGAAATAAGAATTGGAAACTAAAGAAGATACAAACATTTAGTTTATCAAAACAGACAAAAGAAGAACAAAAATAATGACGAGCCCGAAAAATATTGATGTGTTCTTTATTCAACTTTTATCTGTTGTGTTGAACTATCAGTACTGACACTTATTAGTGTGACAAAATGCAAGCAGAAAATTAGCCCGAGCAGTAGCTTTTCACGAAGTTGTACGCAATATTCGATACATCGCTGCTGTCTTGAATATTCTCAGGAGTACCGTCCAAGACATCGTCAAACTGGAGAATACACACGAAGGCCAGGATCAGGCAGACCTCACACCACAAACCGTCGGGAAGACCGTTTTATAGTGTTATCTCGTGGTTTAGCGTCAACAATTGTGTCTCGCCAAGTCGAAGACGTTTACAGTACAGCAGTTTCTGTATGAACTGTTCGCCGAAGATTGAAAGAATACGGATTAATGTCGAGGAAACCTGCTGCTTGTCCACCTTTGCTCCCAGCTTATCATGTTCAGCGAATACGATTTGCCGTGAACATAGACATTGGACAATGGAACAATGGAGTCTTCGTATTGTTCACAGATGTGTCTCGCTTTTATTGAACTTATTGTATGTGAGAATTGATAATTATTAAAATCTCATCTCACATGCAATTGTCGCTTAATACAAATAAGAGTCATGTCGTTGTCTGAATATCGTGCAGTCAAGATATGTAACAACAGTGAAATATCGGTATCTGCTCGTTTCGAGACAGACGCAACTGTCCAGAAACCTGGACAACGTTTTTAATTAATAAGTTTTTTAATTAATCAATTTAATTCTAAGCATGTAATTCTATGTATTCTAAGATTTATTTTTAATTTTTAATTTTATTACTTCATTCAGAGGGATCAGGCATACCCCGTTATTAACGTTTATGACAGCGTTAACCCCAATATTATAACATCCCTTTTAGAAATATATTTAACACGAATTTATCAACTTAGTTGATGGTTATTTAGTCCGGTCTTTTACTATTTCTATTATTCCTACTTAAGGTATAGCAGCTAAGGTCACCGTATGTATAGGCACCTCAGTTAAGCCTTTTAATGTTCAAATCCAAAGTTTACCGCCTATTGTAATAGACACGCCGTTGTCCGTTAAACCAGACGAACCTTTTACAAAGTTTTATTACGGTCGCATTATTAATGGCCTTTGGTATTAAACAATACCATTTAGGAGACACGATGTATCTCAAGTCACGTCTGGGTAAAACCAAGCAACTAGCTTGTTTCGACCAATCGCAAGTGTATTATGATTGGCATTCACCTTTACTTGCCTAATACATTTTAGAATACAGTTAAGTTTGCTAAGATCCATCAAGGGGAGTACACGCACTATTCCAAGCAACTTCAAGCGTTACTGAAATTAGATATGTAACCGAGTTTTTGTAATTATATATTTTGCTGTCGCTTATGTAAATTTAGTTTTTGTTTATAACTTAATAATTAAAGAGTGTTGTGCCTTCAACAAGTGTTTTTGTTATTCTGCGAACTACTGAGCGAAAGAAGAACTTCTATTCAAAGTTGAATTGGCGACAATATTCAACGAAATTTAGTTATTGCGGATTTACGTCCCGTGATTACGCAGAAGTGTAAAACTCAGCCACATTCGCCCAAAAAAGCAACTTTAATACATTTTTTTCTCGTTTATTGTCGGCGTTCACAAAATGGGCGAGAACGTATGTGGAGCAGGCCTGGTGAACGTTTTTCAGCGTGCTGTATGTCTCCAAGAATGGCATTTGAGGGGGCGGTGTAATGATTTGGACTGGCATTTCACGGCATTTTACTGCTTACGCGAAAACTGAGCTCGAACTCATTGAAAATGATACCATGACGGTTGCTAGGTACATCAACGAGTGTTTAGACGACCACGTCGTACTATTTGCTTCATTTGTGGTTGAGAATTTTGCTTTAATGCACGATAACACGCGGCCTCACACGGTAACGGGTGATTGAGCAATATTTAGATGCGGTTAACTTTCACCGTTTGCAATTTGCAAGGTCGAAGCCCGGGCTTGAAACTTATCGAAAATATCTGGGATTCGCTAAGGTGACGTGTTCGGTACCGACAACCCATACCGGTAACCATTCGGGATCTACGAATAGCTCTTCGTGAGGAATGACAAAACATTACACAATGAGAGGTCGCCAACTGCATGCGAAGTTTATCAGCGCCGTATGGCAGAAGTCATTAGAGTTTGTGGAAACAGTACGCACTATTAATCGCTTATATTATATGAAAACGCAGATGTAAAATCTAGCCGATAAGATCAATGAATTTGTTAATTTTGCAAAATTTACTGTTTCGTGACTTCTTCTTATTGAATAAAATGTTAGATACCTTTTTTAATTTCTCAGTCTTACCTTGTAGATAATGTTTCATGTATTGTTAAATAAAAAGAAAAAAATAAATTTTTCTTATACTAACAGACATTTACTTTAGTGTCCGGATATTTTTGGCTACCAGTGTAATTTCCATACAATTCTATAGCGACTTTCCAATTTTCTGAAATCATCTGAAATGTAACCTTTTGAAAAATCGTCAAAATAGACATTAAAAAAACAAGAACCTAACTACAATATAAATTAGTAAACCTTAAATACGTATTTCGGCAACTAAATTGTCATCTTCAGTAGAACAATCTGAGAAAGAAAAATAATGTTAAACGTAGTGTCTTTGATTAAGGTGTAATCGTTTCAGTGTTATCCCACTGGCGATTGGGGAAGAGCATGCCTTCAAAGGCTACACCTTAACCAAAGACTCGGTGTAGTACTAATTGTTAATCCAGTTTCGCCTGCAGCCAGCCGATGTGTTTTAAGAGATTTATATAAAGAATTTTGAAAAGAATTATTAATCCAGTTTCCCCTGCAGCCAGCCGATGTCTTTTAAGAGATTTATATAAAGAATTTCGAAAGGAAGTTCAACGCCTTGCTGAAAATACAGATTTATATTTCTGCGAGTTTTTCAATTTAGCACTTCCACGCAATGCAGTGATGACGTTGTTGTGACAAGAGAGAGAAATCTTAATAGGTCTCTTACGGTGCTGTTTGGTAGAATAATATCTACCAAGTCTCATCGGAGAAACGTGATCTATGGATACAGAGCCAAGTCTTTTAGAATTTCGTTTACCGAAACCGCGTCAGCCGCAATTTGATCCACATCGCTGTAATTTTCAAGTTCAGACACATTGAAGACTAACTAGATTAATTTTTCGCCTCTCTTGCTCTGTAATTTCCTTAATAATCCTTTCCTTGTATCTAAATATATGCTAAGATATTTTACATCTTCAGCTTGAAACAGGTTACAATTATTGTCACAGGTAGACAAGTCTTATTTCGAACTGAAAACGTGATATGGACTGACTTAACCCAGAATGCCTAGCGTCTTTTTTTAAGAACGCAGTAATTCTGTTTTTTATTTTAATAGTTGCCATTCTTTCCAACAGATGTTACTGTAGTTACAAATATAATTTTCAGAAAATATGCAGTGATTATGATTTATGTGTGCATGTTCAAGTAATTCTTTGCGTACGAAGCAATGGATGTGTCTCAGGTTGTTGATTTGAAATTTACAAGATGAGTTTCCTCAAATCTCTTTCTGTCTATATCCATTTTTATGTTATAATATATGTCAAGCACATGTGCTGCATGTGCTTGACATATCAAATTTGTAATAACTGCAATACAAAAGATGTCTTTTAAAAGTACGACGGGGATATACATTTTTTAATTTTGGCGGGTTAATATTGCACGAGCTGCTGCAAGAACATGAAGATAACAATAATGTACTATATGCGTCGTCTAATAATATAGACATTACTATAATGTCACCTGAAAACGTTGATATTACAAATGAAGACCCCTGAGATGAGGATTTTGTATCAATAAACAACCAACCAGCATCTCGACTGAACGCAATAGCCGAAATAAATAATAATGAAGTTATGTATGGCATTGACAGTGATGACGAAATGTTCGAGTCGTAATTGACAATATTTTGGATTCATATTTAATATAATTGCATCTGTCCATTTTTCCTACGTCGTTTCTTTATTTCAAGGACACCTGTGTAATATTATAAATGTAGGAAATGACGGTAGTACAAAAAGCACCATATTTATATTTATTAATATCGCCTGCGTCTTACAAGCAGACTTAATAGCACAAATAGATCCTAATGCAGCTGTAGACTTAAGTACCTACATGCCATTTTCATATAAACTAACGCAATTAAAGAAGATTTACACATGGTGGAATGGCTATAGAATGGCAGTAAGTATACGTAAGAGTAGTACTAAGATTTGAGATATAGATGGCGTTAGTGGCCACTCACATCGCATTTATTCTTCCCTTCTCGCACAAGAGTCCTTAGCCGAAAAGATTTACAGCGTTTTTACGAGCAGGACAAGACCATCAACCTGAGACGCGAAATGAGTTTCCCTGCGGTTACTTACGCCCTCACATCCTTTTAGTTTTAATAGTTTTGATATGAACACGGCCAACAGATATCACACAAAGTGTTGGTACTGCACTTGTGCAATACGAAATACGGGGAAAGCGTTGTATGTTCTCTGCCTGGCGTAAGAAAAAATAAAGTTCTGAAAATTTTTATTGTCAATATAGGGTAAACTCTACAGTTATTAGCACCATGAGACAGGTATTGAAGTTTTTAACTTTTTAATAGCTACATAATCATATTTAAGTAAATTTGATAACGGAACGTGTTTATACTGTAGAGTGTAGAGAAAACATTGTATTTAAAAATGTATCATTACAGTAGTATAACAATATATATAACACGAAATCTAGTTATTGGCATATATAGCACTTAACTTTTACAATTATCGACACCTCTTGGTATGTAACAGGTGTACAGAAAATTCCGGCGTTAAATAGTTTTTTTACAAAAATACATTTGAAATTTAAAATTTAAATCAATAGATTTTAGTGAGGACAAACGTATGTGCTAACTTAAGTCTATTGATTTATACCTACTAAATTTTAAATTTCAAACATTGCCTGTCAAAGATTGCCAGAATCTGAATATCAAAAATAAGTATTTTATATATATTCTATATTCTATATATTATAAGTGCATTTTTGCATTTTGCAATGGTAGTTAATATCTGCCTAAATCGTATTTTCAAAATGGTCTGAAGATCGATGGACATTAAAAGCACTCCATTCAAGATTGTATAGAAGAATTTCGAGATGAATTCCCACACCCTGTTTTTGTTACAATACGAGTATACAGGCTGATTCATTTTCGGCCCTCACCATGGGGATCTCTCTTATTATTGGAGATAGGGTATAGGTTTAAATTTGGCAAAGTTGTTAAATTTTGTGTTTGTTATAAATCCATAAAGAAAATAGACCTGTGACAAATGACCTTCGTTATTTAAAAAAAAACGCGAAAACCCCATTTTCTTCTTTTACCTGTAGCACCGACATTTGGCCTTGTAGAGAAAAAATAAAAACACATCCTTGTGGCCATTTCTAAACCTCTATCCAGTGGTGTACTCTAAATTTTTATACGACATTTCGTTTCTTTCTGGCCATCAACTATCTAATTTCTTATAGGCGCCATATTGGATTTAGACATCTTCAGAAAGAGTTTTTTTTTCTGATTTCAACCATGTACAACATGCTGACTATAGTTAGTTTTCGACATTAGGTTTTATTTGAAAGAATAAATTATAAGATTAAATAAGGTAGCCTTTGGAATTTCAATCTGTCAAACATTTCATTTATTGTTCATTAATAATACAAAAATGTCATACACTAACGAAGAGAAACGAGATATGATAAGTATTTTTTATTCTTCGAAACGAAATTCAACAGTAGCGAGTACAAGATAACAAAAACATTAATAAAAATACATAGAAAAGTAAACAATAAACAATTACAGTAAATGTTCAATTATCTGGCCATTTTCGGTAATGCACAATTGGGCACGCCTTCTGGCATTTTGTATTGCCCTTTGTATAGTTCTTCTAGGAACTGCATCCAAGGCATTCTGAAGTCTGTCTCGTAATTCTTCAATGTTTTGTGGCGCATCTACTTTATAAATATTATTTCTAACATATCCCCATAAAAAAAAATCTAGCGGACTTAAATCAGGTGATCTCGCAGGCCATTCAACAACTCCCCTATTTCCAATTTAACGGTTTGCAAACTCTTGATTTAAGAAATTTCTAACAACAGCTGCATTGTGTACTGGTGCGCCATCTTGTTGCCACCATAAATATTGTAATTGATTTAATGGGATATTGTCGTCAAGATAGTCAGATACGTATGTACGTAAAATGTTTAAATATCTTTCTCCATTTAAATGTTCTTCATACATAAGAGACGATTTGCGTCTCCTAAGAAACGATTTGCCAAAATACCCATCCAAACGTTTATTCCAAAACGATGTTGTGGTCTTCTAGCCCTGTTTTGTCGGGGATTTTGTACTGCCCAATAGTACTCCGTATTTCTGTTGAACATTCCAGAATTTGTAAATTTTGTTTCATCTGACCAGATGATTTTGCTTAAAAAATTTTCGTCATTTTCTATCCTTCCCATTAACCAATTACAATATTCTAGCTTTCTCAAATTACCTCCAGGCAGTAAAGAGTGACTAACATGGATCCTGTATGGTTTAAACCTACTTTTATGTAAAGTTCTCCAAACTCTGGACTGGCACAAATTTAATTCTGACGCTACTTCGCGTGTAGAAATTGATGGATTAT
This sequence comes from Melolontha melolontha, assembly GCA_935421215.2. NCBI lineage: Eukaryota > Metazoa > Arthropoda > Insecta > Coleoptera > Scarabaeidae > Melolontha > Melolontha melolontha. The sequence goes on along the minus strand of OW285240.1, from coordinate 134,063,105 downwards.
TATTTATCTATAAAAATACAAGATTAACATGAAATTTGAAAACACGCTTTTAATTTACCATTTGTAAAATATCTTGTCGATTTTCATTTAAATTCCTGTTGTCTTGACCATTACGCGGCTTAGTAAACGATCCATTCTCGACCGAATTTCTGTCGAGATCTAGAAAAATGGTACGATGAGGCTGTTATCGTTCTGGATATAATTGTAGATATCTTGTACTCGCTACTGTTGAATTTCGGTTGGAAGAATAAAAAATACTTATCATATCTCGTTTCTCATCGTTAGTGTATGACATTTTAGTATTATTAATGAAAAATAAATGAAATGTTTGACAGATTGAAATTCCATGGCTACCTTATTTAATCTTATAATTTATTTTTTCAAATAAATCCTAATGTCAAAAACTTTAGTCAGCATGATGTACATGGTTGAAATCAGAAAAAAAAACTCTTTCTGAAGATGTCTAAATCCAATATGGCGCCTATAAGAAATTAGATAGTTGATGATGGCCAGATAGAAACGAAACGTCGCATAAAAATTTAGAGTACACCACTGGATAGAGGTGTAGAAATGGCCACAAGGATGTGTTTTTATATTTTCTCTACAAGGCCAAATGTCGGTGCTACAGGTAAAAGAAGAAAATGGGGTTTTCGCGTTTTTTTTTTTTTAAATAACGAAGGTCATTTGTCACAGGTCTATTTTCTTTACGGATTTATAACAAACACAAAATTTAACAACTTTGCCAAATTTAAACCTATACTCTATCTCCAATAACAAGCGAGATCCCCATGGTGAGGGCCGAAAATGGATCAGCCTGTATAGCATAGTAGTATGAGATAATATAAGTGTCAGAAGACACTCAAATCAGTTCCAATTTTTCGTCAAACGGAGAGTGTAAAGCAACAAGTGGGTGGCCAAAAGTCTGAACAGAAGAATGTAAGGTCTAGTAAAGTCTAAAGCATTTACATTGAAAAATACCATGATACAAAAATGATGAATAGGGAAACACAAATATGCAAGTGGAAATCCCAAAAATATGTGCATAAATATGCAAATAATTTAATCAAAATATGCACAAAAACGTTGAAAATATGCAAATAAAAATATGCTTATAATACATAAATTTATTGATTTACTTAAAAATAAACAGACATTTTAATTTTTCTATTTACTGAACTAAACCTAAATATGAATTTATTACACAAATTAGGTTGGTCGTTATTTGTAAAAACTGTAAACTACTAAATATTTCTCGAAGTTCTGTCAACTGTCAACTGTCAACCATTTACAGCACAAATAAGGAATGTGAAGAAGGTATGCCATGCATGAATTTATCGAAAAGTAGACGACCTACAGTTTTGGTCCCACATGAAGTAAACATACTCGTCCAATCTGCTCAAGACAGAGTTGGGACGTCTACGCGCACTTTAGGACGTAGATTCAAATTCAAAAATGGATTAGAATATCGAAAAAGAAGGAGGTGTTCCAAATACACCGCAACCCAGTTAAAGAGAATCCCCAGATGCTGACGAACATTAAGGCGTCAACATTTTATTGGCAGCAGAGTTATTGTTTTAGATTTTAGAAATATTTCACATTATCCAAATCGGAAATAAAGGGTAACGATGATTTCTACACCTCCAATATTGCAAATTGTCCTGACAACGTAAAATTCAAGCCGAAAGCGAAATTTGCCGACAAGTTTATGGTCTGGTGTGCTATTTCTGAAGCAAGAATTTTAAGACCTTACCTTAGGGAAGTTAGAGGTCAAGCTGTGGATGCAAACTTCTATATTCGCGTATGTCTATCTAAATTGATAAATTTCATTAATGCTCATCATCCAAATGATGATGTAATATTCTGGCCCGATCTGGCTTCATGCCATTATGTTGCAGAGTATATCTCCAATCTCTTTACGAATTAAAAACCCACTAATCAGGATGAGCACGTTAGTGCGTTGCCCTAATATACTTGCCATAACGAAAAGCTTGTAAACATCTTGGATCCCAGAAACCAATGAAGTCTGCTTGATGCGTTTTTTTTAAATAATCCCCATATACATTGTGTCCAAGATAAGAATGAACTGAATGGGAATCTCGGGAACAGTACGAGATACATTACGACATTACGTAATTCAATTATGATTTTTGAGATATTTAAGAAATTGTGTTTTTTTAAGTTTTTATTTCTATTTTTTTCTGATTATATTTTAAAGTTATCGAACAATAAATGATGCTTCTTCATTGGCACTTTTAAAACTCTTTTAAAATTGGTATTGTTACATTTTTAGTATGACGTTTCGGTTTTGAGAAACAATCATCAACATTATTTTTTTATCCTGTATCTGATGGTATTTTTCCATTACGAATTGAGCGGTGTATTACACATTATATTTTCGAAATTACTTTTTACCGAAACAGTAAATTTATTACTTTTTTGGTATGTTTTGTAGTAGTTCTTCCCTAGTGATAATAACGCAAGAGGTAGCGTAGGTATTGATGCAAACAGAGGTCATCTGCATGATGTAGTTTTCAAAAAATAACCTTGTAATCTATGGTAAATAAAGGGCATATTTGGTTGTATTTAAAGCAATTTTACTTAGTTTTTCCCAGCTGCGCCAACCTGAAGTTTTGCATTGAACACTAAAGTGCTTTTACTGTACATAGATTATAACAAGTGTTCATTTGAAAAGTCAATCTAGTAACATGTGATTTACTGAGAACATTTTGAAGTATGTCGTAAATTAAAATTTACTACTTAACCTACGAAGTCGTATATTTTGACAGTTTCATACATACAAATAAATAACAAATAATAGGGATTTAATGAAAACTATAACAAATGTTGAAAATGTTGTCCTTCAAGATCAATGCACTTTAAAATCCTCCGTTCAAAATTTCTGATGATATTCTGCTACATTACAGGATTGTTATTAATTTCCATGCATTTCTGTTCGATTCTCTGTAGCATATCATTCAAATTCAATATAGGTGTTCGAAATATGTTATTTTTTAGATAAGGCCACAAAAAAAAGTCGCAAGGTGTTAAATCGCATGAACGTGCAGGCCAGGCAATTTCGACTAATTATACGCTCATCAAAAAATTCTCTTAAATAATCGAAAGATTCTGCAGTACAGTGACAAGGTGCTCCGTCTTGTTGGAAATATGCATTTTGTAGTTCATCATCATGCAACTGATCGACAAATAGTTGTAAAATTTCCGTACGTTACCTTTGAGCATTTAACGTTCCCTGAAAAAATATTGGTCCAATGATTCGCCTTTGGCTTATCGCTGCCCAAACACCAATTTTCTCTGGATGTAGCGATTCTTCATTAATTACATGTGGATTTTCACTACTCCAAATTCTTGTATTTTGTAAATTTAGGTATCCCGTTTTATAAAACCATGCTTCATCAGTAAAGATGACTCTTTGCGAAAGTTCTCCATTATTGTTCATGTACGTGGGTAATCAATTTCTAACAATTTTTGTACTGCTGTGACACGGTATGGATAAAGTTGCATATCATTTTTTAATAACTTGTGTGTTGTACCAACAAAAAGGTTTATTTGTTGACTCAAATGTCGAACATATGTTTGTGGTTCATTTTCCATTATTTCTTCAACACGATTGACAACTTAAGAGTAAGTTTCTTAACTGCTCCGCTGCCTGATTTTCTTAAGAGACTACCAGTTTCAGAAAAAAGTTTTAAAGTTCTATCCAAAGTATTCTTAAATTGTATATAATCTATTACAAAATGTGGAAACTCAACTTGAAATTCTACCATGCAATCTTGAACTGAATAAACCCATAAACCATCAATCAAGCCTGGACTAAAAAAATGTTATGTTCTAAAGTGAAAGCCATTTTAAAACTGAGAAGCAATTTATTAAACCCAGAATCGACGCACGATTATTTTATGCACTAACTGATATTTGTGATTGACATTATCAAATGTCATTTGGATTTACGTTTACGGAACAACAAACACATACTAATATATTTGCGTCTTATTCTATCAAAATTTCAAAGTAACCTAGGTTGACTTTTCAAATAAACACACGTTATGTTACATCATCAAATATGATCAATGTAATTATAACACTGTGTATTAAATTTAAAAATTTTGTCTCCTGTCTGAATATAAACATTTATAAATGTAAAAACTTCTTTCCATATCAACCGATGTAACAGGAGCGTTTTTAAATATTACAGGATCCATATCAATGGATTCAATAAATTCTCCCTCTAAAATATTAGCTATTGTACTTGGCTAAGAAACCGAAATCCATAAATTTTTTCCATCACATTTTTGAATTTTTGAAAAATTTTGTTCCCCATTTCGCCCGCGATGTTTTAGTATTTTTTCCAAGCAAAATGCCTTGAATGCCTGGTAATCTACGCTGTCAATCGCATTTAATTAATTAATTAATTTATCATATTAATTCACCGCCATCTACTGTTACATAGTGAACTAAACAATCATTTGGTAACTTCACTACCTAAAACTCGAAAAAGTTTATCAAAATTACCCAAAAGATTTTTGTTAATATTTTCATCCTCACATCCTCGCTACAAATTGCGAAATACAAAAATAAACTCGAAATCTAAAATTACACAATCCAATCCAATAAAATCCACAATTTTTTTCCATCACCTTTTTTGAATTTTTTTAAAAATTTGTCGCCCATTTTTCCAGCGACGTTTTGAAAAACTGCCTCAGATTGTTTTACTGTTCTACACTTCGGATTAATGGCATATTAGATTCCTCCATTTGTGTTATTGTTTTAGAAACAAAGCTATAATTGGTTTCTATAAACGAAAGTTGTCCTCTGTCTAGTATCGGACAACGTCTAGTATCGGACAAACTGTTTTTCGGACAACTATTGCTTGTTGTACCACCTGTACTGGCGTTGCAGTGTTGAGGAGAAAGCGACAGACTAGCTCACACTATCTTGGATCGCTACGGCACCGTCTTCAGTTGTTACTCTACGTTTTCTGTTTTCGCGTTTTGAGTGCACGGATATAAACTTTGACCTTCCTTGAAATTAAGTACAATGATATTTTACGTGTATTGGTAGCAATAAGAGATATTGCATAGTAAGTTATGAGTAATAAATCTGGTTGGGCTTAATGGTTTACGATTTATAGTGAAAGTTGCATCACATGTTTGTCGGGTTGTATCGGACAGTTGCTTAGAGGGTTGTATCGGACAAAATTAAAACCGATAAAAATCTACTTTTAATTTTTTTTTTAATTTTGCAGCAAAATTTTGAAGAACAGAACATGAAGCAAGCTGTTGAAAAAGTTCGTTTGAAGAAAATGATCATTTGAGAAGCTAGAAGCCGATATATGTAGAGTTTTGTGTATTAAATTAATCTTTCAGGCTTAAACTAATGTTAATGTACTTTGTCTTATCCATTTTGCGCAATAATCAGTTGTTTTACGACCAATAATAACTTATTTCTTATGTTTCACACTATGTCCGATACAACCCTCCAACTTTCAGCGATATCAAAATGTTAATTTTCAAATCCCAAAAAGTATTAGAAACCAACCTCCTCGGGATAATTGTTTTGGTGTTCAAATAAACTTTTGTAGTTTGTTACTGCGTAAGTATAGTTTGTTTTATTGAGTCATTATCAAACTCACAATCTGCGATAAAGCTTAAGCGTCCGATACTAGACGACCTTCCCGTAGTGTCAACTAAGACCGTTACAGAGAGAACATTATTGTACCTTTTGTGAGAGATTTACAAAACTTTTACCATGCACGAAATCTATTGGTACTCAAAGAATGGTTCAACAAGATGGTGCTACGAGCTAACCGTTGCGCGCAACCTAAACTTACTCCGTCAGCATTTTGATGATAAAAATAATTTCCCGGAGAACAGCCTTCGAATATCCTTCTCACTGACTGGATCTGACATCACCTGATGCATATACATCCGGGCTATGATCAAAGACAAGATATTTCGCTTAGAAAATCCGTTGTAGAATATTACAGAACTACTAGAAGAATACAAACATTTTTCCTGCAGTTACGTCAACCACTTTTTATAAATCTTTAGTGACTTACAAAATCGATATGAAGCTTGCTTGCGTCGTATGATAAACATTGAACATTTAAATTTAAAAAAAAATAAAAAGTAAATAGAATTTTTATTTTTGGTATTGTTTATTGTGGTGGATACTAAAATTTGAGAGTTAAATTCCCTGGGAATTTTTTTATTTCTTTTAATGAAAACTAACTAATTACAACATTAATAAAATAGAATAATCATACATTATTTATCAAACAATAATTTCCATTTTAAAATAGGTACCCAATTTAGTTCTTCACTACTGTATAATAATCACTGTCAATACAAACCAAATTTATATTCTTTAGGCATTTACAGTTGAATTGCAATCCCAACTTGCACCAGCAACAATGCCACAAGAAGAGGTCCAATCGGAACCTCCAATCGGTGCTACCTCTGTTGTGCGTATGGCCGCCATCTTGACTCCCGACGTCATTGCATCCAGACCGGCCCACTGACCCAGGACTCCGCCCCCGTGTACATAGCACAGACCCATCTTTATATAACAACAAACAAGAATGTCCAACACTGGATGCGCTTGTACTCTGCATTCGTGTGTCAAGTATAAAGAGAGGTTTACTTTTTAAATATGATTTATTTATTTTTAAGTGAACTGGTGGTTGTACAAATTAAAGAAGCTTAAAATGGACGTTGAGATAGCCTGTAACTTTGTTTGTAAGCAGGCAGAAATAAAATAATAAAATACTTCAAGAATTGATTATTCTCTTCTCTCAATTTAAATAGTTTAATAAAGATAAGAGGGTTCCTTTTAACAGAACTCAAACGCGGTATTCTTCAAAGAGTTTTATGGATAGACGTTGTCGACCATGAGGCGGTAAGGTTAAGAGTTAAGAGTCTTTTTCACCATAATAAATTGAACGAATCAGCGCTGCTATTCATAAAAGTTGCCGCTGTAACATTAATTATACGCGTCTATGGGAAGCTCTTGTGAATTCGTATGTGCTTGGTATTATGGGTGTTATATCTCTTGTAAAATATTACAAGCATATGTACACCATGTGAAACATATTAACTATTTATAAGTTGTTTAATTATATTGAAAGATATAATTTATTATTTAGTTGGAAGATCTAGAATGTAGATAAGATAACTGAAATATTTAACATATCTGTATATTATTTACAGTAAAACCTTTAAATAAACGACAATTTTGCTTTCACGGTATTTTACAATTGGGCTTTTTTAGTATTACCTCCTCTTAATAAAGGACCCTCTAGAAAACGTCCACTATCTGAATTTTTTAAATTGTGAACCTCATACAGAAATGCAGTACCTAAACATGGGTCATTTTCGCATTTGAAGATTATGTTAATGTTGATAATTGTGTGCATACGATGGGTTTCGCAACCGATGAAGGTATTTTAAAAAGCGTCATAGAACATTCTTTTCTTAATAAAGCATAAGTTTAATTAAGACCCATGTTGTATAGATTAAAACATATGTAAATTTCGTTATTGTTTCAGATTCAGAATCAGATGTGGACAAAGAAAATGGTGAATGCGAGAGTACATTTGACAAAGACTTTTCTGCTACCGAAACTGTAAAATTTTTTGTTACGTTCATAGAGAATGTTGTATGTATATGCAGTACATTATTCTTTAAATTTCGTGGCAAAGAAAAATGCTCCAATTTAACATAACAACAATTTAGTTTTCTTAACAATATTTTATGTAATATATATATATATATATATATATATATATATATATATATATATATATTAATATAATATATATTAGAAGCAATTTCTTATTTTCTTGGCCATAATTATATAAAAAATAAGTGTTACTTGGGAGTAGCGGCCAGGTAATTAAAGTAATAGTTAATTTACGTTGACGTTTCGGTACTATATATAGTACCTTTTTCAAAACTGTAATATGTATTGAAAATTTAAAAAAATTATAAGATTACAATGTTAAATTAAAACTATTTACATTAAAATTGTGCTGTTAATATGTAATGTATTTGTTTTGGGTTACCATTTCTAAATAAAACTAAATTACGTGCATCTTGATAGTTCAGACTCTTTTTTTATCGGGTATATGTTTATTATCGTTTTGATGTGTGAAAATCTTTGCAGTGTCACCAGCAGTCACCATACGGAGGGCGTTGGTTTGGACTGTTCTCGGAGATGTGTTAATGGGCAGGTATATTGTTGAGTGGTTATTTATGTCTGTTCTATCATTTACGGAATTTGTGTTTTTGAATATGTGGTTGCTTTCTAATATGTTTCTTGGTTTATTTTTTTCTGATGTAATTATAGAGATATTTTCCAAATTGATATGCAAAATACATATATATATATATATATATATATATATATATATATATATATATATATGTATACATATACCACCTTTAATCGCCGACTTATTAAGTTTACCTTATATATATATATATATGGTAAATTCAATCATTTGGCGATTAAAGGTCTGGCTTTGTAAAGCCAGACCTTTAATCGCCAACTGATTGAATTTACCATATCATACCAAGGTCACGAAAATATTATATATGTATATATATATAGCCGTTCATTAAATATATCTATTGATAAATTCTTGGAGTTTCTCGACTTTTATATGAAATATTTACAAATATTATCAAATTTGTATGTAATTGCGAAGTAAATGTGGATGTAAACATTGCTGTCTACAAATTACAAAGCAAATCATACGAAATTTTTATTTGAAAAATTTTGTCTACGTTGGGACTTGAACCCAAGTCTACGGTTTGCCGGACCGTTGCTTTACCACTTAAGCCACGATAGACCTTGGTTTAAGCTATTTAGAAATGCATTGTATAGTAACAGTGTTAATGATTCAAATGTCAGTTATTGAAAATAAATGTCGGGTTTGAAAGCAGAAGTCAGTTTTTAAAGCAGATGTCAGTTATTGAAAGCAAATATCACTTATTGAATTATGTTTTGAAAGCAGATGTGTGTTTTGAAAGCAAATGTCAGTTTTGAAAGCAGATGTCAGTTTCGAAAGCAGGTGTCAGTTATTGAAAGCAGATGTCAGTATTTGAAAGCAGATGTCAGTTTTGAAAACAGATGTCAGTTTTGAAGGTTTGAAATTGCTAATTATTACTCCATAGCTATATGTGTGTTCAGATAATTTCTTAAATATATCAAATGATAAATTTTTGGAGTTTTTCGTCTTTTATATGAAATATTTTTGGAAATATTATCAAATTAGAATGTAATTGCGAATTGCGAAAGCCGAAAAACTCCAAGAATTTATCAATTGATATACATATATACATATATACATATATACATATATACATATATACATATATACATATATACATATATACATATATACATATATACATATATACATATATACATATATACATATATACATATATACATATATACATATATACATATATACATATATATATATATATATATATATATATATATATATGTGTGTGTGTGTGTGTTATAACTGGATTCCGGGTTTTCTTCCGCGTTTCCACTGTTTGGTCTTCGTAAAGACCGGTGCTGGTTTCTAGACGACGTTTCGGCAAAATCACATTTGCCATCTTCAGGTCTGCGATAACTGTCTGCTTCCTGTCTGCAATGCCAAATTATTGGCGAACATAGAACATATGAAAACCAGAATCATCAGGGAAGCTATCGAAATTGAAAAACGTTCGGCCAATTTGAATTCGCGAGATGACACCCAGAGGCTACCAACAGCATGGAAACCAGTATTAAGCAAAGAAGTTGACAACAACACCAAAAACACCTACACCGCAACCCAGCCAGTACACTCCAGCTACAGGCCCAACGACACGGAGCCGCGCACACACTCAACCAAGTGTAACCAACCAGAACTCTAATCGGGTATATAACCACCATCCGAAACTCGACTACGTCAGTTTACGAGTAACCAGAAGCAGAAGCAGACAGTTATCGCAGACCTGAAGATGGCAAATATGATTTTGCCGAAACGTCGTCCAGAAACCAGCACCGGTCTTTACGAAGACCAAACAGTGGAAACGCGGAAGAAAACCCGGAATCCAGTTAAAACACATACTACTACCCGCGGAAACCTAAAAGAAAACATATTGCAGTGAACTTTTCCCCGAAGAAAAATAATATTGAACAAACAGTGATTTTATTACATTCATTTAACATGCACATTTATTTAATTATTGATTTATGTTTTAAAAATGTTTATATTTTTGTATTATTGTTATGACCGGGACTGTATAGTTATTATTGCATCGGAAGATGTTCCGACTTGCGGTATTATTTTGAACTGGAGGTGTCCGATGTCCATATTTTGCCGGTTTAGAAAACAGAGATATCAAATTCGTTGATTTGCACGTCGGGGGTAAAAAACATAATTTTTTACTTTCATGTAGAATTGATTTAAAGTCGGGTTTATTTGTTTTAGTGTGTTTTATGTGTATTTAAATTTCAAATACGTTTTTTTACGAGTTGTGGTGATCTCGTATTTTTGTTAATTCTTATTATGTTTGATATCTCTCGTATTAGTTTTTTTTGTGTATAAAAAGTGTTACGTCGATATAAGTACTTTTTGCTTTATATAAATTCTATTCCTTTATAATCTTATAATTGTGTTTATTGGTAATTTTGCTTTATTAATGTCATTAGTTTTAAAATATAGATGATTAAGAAAATTACCATATTTTTTGAATGAGGGAGTTTTTTTTTATCAAGACATTCTAGAACATTTTAGTCATGATTTTGGAGGGGAGATTTTTGTACTTGTGTTAAGTCCGCACAAGTAAAGTAAATTACGCGTTGGCGTTTAGTCTATTTACGTTTGAAGTTAGGGGTTTAATTTAGATTTTAAATTTGAGAATTTTCTTAACAATCTATTAGTTTTATATTTTTCTCGCGAGTCACAGGAGGCTTTTCTCTGTGTGCGTGTTTTTTATCACACAGACTTTTTCCCCCAAGCTACTGTTAATCATGCTTTAGCTCTCTTTACATTATGTAAAGGGTTTTTCTTTTTTTTTTCTTTTAATAAACATTGTCAAATCAAATTGAGATTTTTTTTAATGCCACTTTGAATTTTTATTTTTCCACGTTCTTGCTCGTGCGAGAGCAAGCACAGTTCACTATAATATATATATATATATATATATATATATATATATATATATATATATATATATATATAGTTAATTCAATTTGTTGGCGATTTGAGGTATAGTTTTACTTCAAAATATCTATACATATAAGTATGACATTAATATACTGTCATTTATATTTTATATTCCTTGAAAAAGGCACATTTGCCGAAACATGTAGGATTGTTTTAAATATATACATTTTGAAGTAAAACTAGACCTTAAGTCGCCAACAAATTGAATTTACCATAACATACAAAGATCACGAAATAATTATCTTTATATGTATATATATATATATATTTGCATCCAAATACATACATATGCGTATTTTTTATAACTCGAACTTTCTCTAACTTAAATGTAATTTCCTACCTCTTCGGGATTCGAGTTAGAGAACCTCCAATGTGCTTGGATAAAATTTTCAGGATATTTTCAATGTCAACATGGCTTGATATTGTGCATACTGTTATAAATCCAGTAATATGCTCTGTAATAACAATTCAATATTTTAAATTATATTGGTAACATTTACGTAATACTTATCCGAACGATATTCTAAATTAGTAATGCCTTCATTGTAGGTCGATGAATTTAAGTCCTCAAAATAGCTTTTTACAGCAACGATTACCTCGAAATTAGACGAATATCTGGGGAATAGGGTGCATGAGTCACTAATTCAAATCCCAATTCATGAATTTTGGCATTTCAATCGCAGACTTGTGGGCAGGTGTGTTATCCTGATAGAAAAGCACTTTCTCCTTTGCCAAATGAGGCCGTTTCTCTTTGATTTGGTCGCTTAATTGCTGCAAAAAATTGGCATAATACTTCCGATTTATTGTTTTCCCTTTTTCTAAGTGGTTGACCAAGATAATTCCATGAGAACCTCAAAAAACAGTTGCCATGATCTTTCCTGCTGACAAAACCGGTTTTGCCTTGTTTGGTGGTTGAGAACCTTTTTTTGTCCATTGTTTGGACTGTTCTTTCTTGTTCTGATTGCGGCGAAAATATGCCAAAAGGTGGCGAGAAACTCCGGTGTGAGTAACCGCGGCACCCAATTAAAGATACTTAGGCTAAGAGAGTCCCCCTGCTGAATGCCGTTGTGAATTTTGACTTCATTAGTCATTCCCGTTCCCGTTTTGTATTCTTGTTGTGTTGTCTTCCACTACTTTTATCAGTTGTGTCGGTGTATCATTGTATTGAAGTATTGATATCACGTTTCTCAGTCGTACCCGATCGAATGCCTTCGTTAAGTCTACGATGCACACGAAGGCCGACACGTTAAATTCAATCGCTTTCTCGACTATTTGACGTATCGCAAATGTGGCATCTACAGTTGACCGATTTGATCTAAAACCCTGTTGTCTTTCTCTCTCGTTTAGATAGGATTTCAGTTCAATAACAATTCAAAATTTTAAATTACATAAGAAAATTAGTAATTCCACAATACATTAATCATTTTAAACGTTTGAACAATAAAAAATTACATGCATAATCACAAGTTTCATATATTTATACTTCGATTTAAGTAATATTCTTACAACATTTTTAATTAAATTTCATTTAATCACTGCTCCAAACAATCACCAATTTATATTTCAATGTGTAACAAATTTGCATTGCTATTAAGAACATTCTGAAACAGAAAAATTGTATTAGAACTCCATATTATATTCAAGGTTTTGAGAAGCAGAATGCAGCTTGTTGTCTCCATTACCGCAGTTTTATTTTTAACATTGGTAAGAAAATTGCAATACATTTTTATACATAAATAAATCAAGAATTTAATTGGTTCTCGAATTTTAATGTATCAAACTTCAATGCATGTATAATAAACAATTCTTGTTGTTAGTGAGCTTGGGATATCTTAATATTTCAGGCCGGTGTGAACTTGACATCCACTTCTAGCAGCCAAAGTCAATGGTGTCTGAAAATATAAAAAATTAATATTTCAATCCACAAACGGTTAGTCAAATTCAAAAAGGTCTACCTTTGGAGACCGTGGTTAGGTAAAATCTTAAAAAAAGGTACCACTATTAATATTCGTATCTTAAATGCGTATTTCGATAACTAAGTTGTCATTATCAGTAGGTAAAATTAATAATCACGGTGTTGAAAAAGAATTGCGAAACAATCTGCGTAGACACGAGTATGATAACTTAGTTACCGAAATTCCTATTCAGGATACAAGTATTAATTGTAGTAGTAACAATTTATAGCTTTTTTAAATAGGCAAATTCAAACTTAGAGAAAATATAACATAAAATATCGCAGTAAATGTCGGGTAGAAAGTTCAATTCCTTGTAAGTCGCGTAAGCGTGCCCTAATAATAAATAGGGAAAATATGTAAGTGGAAAACCCAAAAATATGCAAATCATTTATTCAAAATATGCACAAAAATGTTGAAAATATGCAAATAAAAAAAATACTTATAATACATAAATTTATTGATTTACTTAAAAATAAACCGAGGTTTAAATTTTTCTAAATACTGAACTAAACCTACGAGGGAAAGTCAGTAATTAGGTCACAAAAAGGTATTATAAAAATAATTAGAGAAATAGTTAGCCAAAAATAAGTTCTATTTTTCAACAAAGTCTCGATCTACATTAATACACTGATCCCATCGCTTTATCAATGCCCCAATGCCTGCTGCATAAAAGTGTTTGGGCTGGCGTCTGAACCACGTGCGTACCTCTTGTTGAACATCGTTGTCACCCTCGAAATGTTTGCCGCCAAGATGTTTTTTGAGTGGACCGAGCAGATGATAGTCGCTTGGGGCCAGGTCGGGACTGTAAGCCGGATGTTCAAGAAGTTCTCACCCTATTTGCGCAATTCTCGCCTGGGTCAAGTGGGCCGAATGCGGCCTGGCATTATCGTGATGCAGCAATATTCCTCTCGTCAGTAGGCCTGGACGTTTTCGTCGAATTGCATCCCGAAGCAACAACAAAACTCTACAGTATGATTCAGCAGTCACGTTCTCTTTTTTGTTCTGGAAATGGGCTAGGAGCACTCCCTGAGAATCCCAGAACACGGTAAGCAAAACCTTACCAGCTGAGGGCACAACCTTAAATTTCTTTGTTGACGGCGAAGAAGGATGTTTCCATTGCATTGAAGCACGCTTTGTTTCGGGTTGGTAGTGGTGCACCCATGACTCATCACCAGTAACAATCCTGTTAAGCATGTTCCCCCCTTTCACTGTGTATCGAGAGAGGTGTTGCAAGGACAAGCTCATTCGAATTCTTCTGTGTTCCTCGGTCAGTTGTCTAGGTACCCACAGTGCGCAAAATTTTCGGAAATTCAAACGATCGTGCATCAGTTCATAGGCTAAACCATGAGAACACCCTATTGCAGTTGCTATACTGTCTATTGTTACCCGCCTGTCAGTTCGAATCATCTCTTCCACCCGTCGAAGTGTTGCATCTGTCGAAATTTGAACGGGGCGGCCACTTCGCTGATCGTCAACAACTTTTGAGCGTCCTTGAGAGAATTTCTCGACCCAGTTATATACGGCTTTACGCGACAAACACCTTTCACCGTAAACAGGAGACGTTTCCTTATGAATATCTTTTGCAGAAAGTCCTTTTGCCCAGAAAAAGCGCACAATAACACGTTGCTCTTTCACAGTACAATCTTCGAGCACGGTCGCCATTTTAACACTGCCTGTGTTCGCGCACACCAACTGTCACTTGAGAATTATAAAGCTGGATTGTGATGACACCTATTGACAAATAGGGAAACAACTCACTCCTATTTTCAGCTTTCCTACAGCAGTTTGTGACTTATTTAATGACTTTCCTCGTAAATATGCATTTATTACACACATGTTTTACAAACAATATCTGAAGCCCATGACTTGTTCTAATCAGCAAGTTTTACGTCAAAATAAGCCAAATACATTGACTGGGCACGGTGACGCTGCCACAAATCTAGCAGAACAAATCGACACTATTTACACATCTTCGAGTAGTAGACATGATGTAGTTTCTTCCCTAACAACGAACATGTAACTAACCCTTCTTTGCCTTTAAATAGTCCTAAGTGATCAATACTTTTTAATAAAATCTCATTAAACCATATATATGTTCAGTTAATGAACATGGTTAGCTTAATGGACTTGCATTTCTCTATAATTGTTTACTACTTAATTAGTTCATTACGCACTTACATATTATCAGGCACAAGTGTAAATTATGCTAATGAGAAAAATGTATTTCGAATGTCTTTCCATTTAAAGTTAACTAAAAGCATGAACAATAATGAATTTGAAGAGTGGTGTAATTTTTATAGGTAGGTAACGGAAATTAAAGATCATAAATTGAAAAATAAATGTTTGAAACTAAATAACACATTCAGAAAGTTATGTCCACCAAAAAAGTATATTAATAGAATTCCAATAAAAGAAACACTAGTGATCAATCAATCATCCGAGAATTTTAGTGACGTAGAAATAGATCTGTTAAACAAAGGTTTAAAATACTGTTTGCCAAGCCGTCAGATTCCTATAGAACAGGTGATTGCTAGTATCGGAACTAAATCAGGTAAATACGAAATTAATTGCGATGATTGTAATTTGAAATATATAGGCCAAACGAAACGATCAATAATAACTAGGTTTAAAGAACACGTATCACATATTAAATTCAATAGACCAGAAAAATCTAACGTTGCCAATCATTCTTTAAATACGCATGTCGATTAAAGGGTTAAAACTTGTCAAAGCCATTAATAGTCCTCGAGATCTAGACGCATATGAAAGCATTCATATCGTTAAAAATAAAGAAAACACTATTAATATAGATAAGTGTCCGATTCCATATAGTTGTATCTTTTCATTCTTAGAAAAGAGGTAGAAAGGTTGTAGACGCGCAGAAAGAGAATAAACACATGTGGTTACCGTTTCCTTAAGAGAGGTAATTTTGTCGTAATTTTTAGTCGATATATTTGTATTTTTAAGTCAGTGTATACGTGGACGCCGTGTAAAGTTGTTGTGTGATGTGTAGAGTGGACCAATTCGGAGCGAAAGCAGAGGCGTGACTAACGAATTGGTTCCCGCATGCGAAACATTATTAATATCTAGAGATATACTATCACGAACGGTGCTGTTATTATGTTATTAAGTAATATAATAAGTTATTATATTACTTAATACTACATATTTGTATTATAATTTGTTTATTTTATTTGCAAATTTACAGTCGTGTATTGTGTATTGTGCATTCTATAGAACAGGAAAGTGTTTTATATTTATATGAATATGAATATCACCTATATTTCTCTCAACACTGCTTTATAGAAATTATGTGTCAACAAATTTTTGCTGTTCCCTAGTTTTGATTTATTATAATTCCTACCTTTATCCGTCGTCTAAAGTTTAATATAAGCACTTATATTATATAAGTGCTATAAGAAATATATGTGATATTCATATTCATATAAATATAAAACACTTTCCTGTTCTATAGAATGCACAATACACAATACACGACTGTAAATTGGAACTAAAATAAACAAAATATAATACAAGTATGTAGTATTAAGTAATATAATAACTTATTATATTACTTAATAACATAATAACAGCACCGTTCGTGATAGTATATCTCTAGATATTAATAATGTTTCGCATGCGGGAACCAATTCGTTAGTCACGCCTCTGCTTTCGCTCCGAATTGGTCCACTCTGGTGATGTGTTAGCTTTACTGTGCCCCATGATTAGTGGTTTTACCTACTGATGATGACAACTTAGTTGTCGAAGTGCGTATTGAGGATACGATTAGTAATTGTGGTAAGGGGTTATATACCATTTTTTAAAGTTTTTTGTCTTTCTGCATTTACTTAACGATTTTTAATAATTTTGAAATCGGAAACAAGAAGTGCCGTAGAGAGAAAACTTGACGTGATAGGGACGAATGGGTTTCATATTAGGCATTAGCGTACCAATATTAATTAAAAACAAGTGACAGACCATAGTGTCAGCAGAAAAAAAATTAATTGTTGGCCAGTGTAATCAGTGAAATACATATTTCGAACAGTTTGATAAAATTTACTTTTGTGAATAAATGAAAACTTACTAAACCTTTCGCGTAGTATGCGATATTACCCTATTTAGTGTATTAATAATAGGTTATTGCAAATGAATACATGTCAATTAAAAAAATTTTTCTCAGGTTTGCGATAATCTTGGGAGTGGTCCACTCTCCTACCGATATCCCTATTCCTCCGAAGAGGACGACAGTACGACTGAAACACCGTCGGAAGGTATTTTCTGTTTGGATTTGCTTAAATTAAAATATTTCGTTCGTGGTCTGTTTCGTGGCTACTGGCCACTGGAAATATCTAAATGCAGATTCACTGCTAATTCACTGTCTTCTCCAAGATTACAGTTGGAACACTAACCCTAGAATGCTAACGTAAAATTTTATCTCATTAATGCGAACATCAATTCTTCATACATTCATTTATTAGTACACAGCATTTATACGTATCTTTAAGGTTTTAATGATAGCGTGGGTCAAATGGACACAAATTAGATGGACACCTTCCTTGAAATCTGAAGAGTTGTTCATCAACAGTAAGGTACTTGCTAGGAGTATAGTTTATTTCACAGTTTCTGATATATGTTGTCCAAAAATCCCTAATCGAAGCTAATTTTTTTGTTTTTCAAGTCTCGAATGTCTATCATCAAAACACAAACAATTCACAGGAAACCTGAAGCGAATCTCAGGCATAATGGCTTTTAGTATAGAAATTCCATATTTCTTTGGCCATAACTCTGACCTGTTCAATTTGTTTGTCTTCAATACACCACTCATATACAAAAAAAAACAAGTAGGGCGGAAATCTCTTCTATCATGGACAAATCTTTCATTCTGCTTATACAGTGTGTAAATGAAATATTCCGACGTAGACTAATATAGCAGCAATCCAAAACTATAAAAAAATTTATTCTATCGAAACTTTAATTTTTGTGGAAATTTAGGAACACAAGCTTTTCATAATACGGTCCTGTATTCAGATTTATTTGTTTAACCCCTTGAGACCTGATTTTTTTTTTCTACTATAGAAAAATATTTTTTTGACTGATTTGAGGTCTTAGGTAACTCTGTAAGCCATTTATATGATTTTTTGTATTTTTTGAGTTTGTTTTTGAAAATGTACATAGCAATGTACATATGGTCTGAAATAAAACAACTAACTAAAATTCTATACATTTATATAAAAATTTAAAATAAAAGAAATAACAATTAGAAGTGTGCTAATTTCGGTGGAAAGTTACGAAGCAGTTTCTATTTCTTACAAGGCATAAATGTACTCCGCACTTGTCACAGGATATATGGGATCTACCCTTGCACCCTTGCATTTTACATCTTGTAGCTTCTTGTTTATCATCAAATTGAGGCATGTGATCCACCCTATCCGTTTGAATTTCATGGAAAGGCCGCATTTTCACATGATTTCTTCTTGGCCGTGGTACCACAGCAGGAGAAGACGATGTTGATGGC
Organism: Melolontha melolontha; assembly: GCA_935421215.2. NCBI lineage: Eukaryota > Metazoa > Arthropoda > Insecta > Coleoptera > Scarabaeidae > Melolontha > Melolontha melolontha. The sequence goes on along the minus strand of OW285240.1, from coordinate 134,044,387 downwards.
CGCCCTCTTTTGTTAGGTTCAACATTCCTGCCCAATTTGATCAAACTTTCCGCAACGTGAATGCGAAAATCTAATAAATGTAGTACACTTTTAGTTGGTACGTTACACTTTGCGCAATCTTTTTTATATTCTAGCCAACTATTGACCAAAGCAAAATCTATCATATGCATGGCTACACGAAGAGTCCATTTTCGTGATCTAATGAAAATTCTATATAAACTTATTAACTGATCTAACAGATCTACACCTCCCATACTTTGATTATAATCTTTTATTATCTCAGGTCTCTCGATCGTTATATATTTAGCTTCTTTCTTATCCCACCTTTTAGCCTTATCTTCTATACCTTTTCCTACATAATTTGATGCTAAGCAAACCGTTCTATTATCAAACCATTTAACTATAACTACACCATCTGTGCTAATTACCTCCTCAGAGAAGCCTCTTCCTTCCTTTTTTATCGCTTTGTCACTAGTAAGAGGTGGTTTAAAAAATCTATTCAGTCGTATAGTTCCTGCAGCCAAAATCCCTTTTTCTGTTAACTCATTGAGTAACTTATAGGAAGAAAAGTAATTATCGTAAAATAACTTATGACCAGACTTAGTAATACTTTGAGCTAAATGAAGAACAACACTGGCAGCTTGTCCAAATCTTGTTAGATTTTTCTCATCTAACGGAGTTGATTTACCCTGATAAAATAAAAAATCATACGCCTGTCCACTTTGGCCGCATAAAACAAAAATTTTAATCCCACATGGATAATGTTTGCCCTTTATATACTGTTTGATATTTATAGCTCCGGTGAAAGGAATTATCTGTTCGTCAACGCAAAGGTGACGTTCTAAAACCAACTGACGGCACCGGTTTTTTATGGCATTTATCAAAGGCCGAACTTTAGCTAAACGATCATTGGTTTGTGGTGATATTTCCAAGTTATTCAACAAAGTGAAGACAGGAGCGTAGCTGAAAGAAACGATCCCTTGACATGTTATCTAGAAATACTCGCAATCCAATAGCTCAAATAGATCAAATCATTATATGTAACGCAATCAGTGTCTGTATTTCAGATTTTGAGGTGGGTCTAAGATGCATCTCATTCTGAATTGCATACATATTAGTGTACATCGCCATATCTTCAAACAGTTTTTCAGGCACATATCTTAAAAAATAATGCACCGGATAATGTGGTTCTGTAACATAATCTTCCGTCTCTGGCTCCCACACTCGTTCTACTGTCTGAAAAGTGCCTTTCATCCATGCTACGCGATTATCTCTTTTATGTTGTTCCGTAAGATGTTCGTTTCCCTCTTCAGTATTCAACTAGTCATTATTATCATCATTCGACTCTTCAGGCTCCTGATTGTCGTCTGGACCAAATTCCATCCCTGATACAGTATCAGGCCCTCGCCCAACTCTTCGATATTCTTGATTCATCACAATTTCATCTTCCTCTTCACTGTCACCAGCTCCCACTTCGATATCTGATTATTCGTCTGCTTGTAAGAAATCTATAAGTTCTTGAACATCATTTGGATTAGATAAATTATATTTTGGCTTCAGTTTATCCATTTCTTCTTCTTTCTGAGTGCTTTGTCTGAAATTTTATCTATAACCATTTAATGGTATTGATACCATTTGTACATGCTCATGTACAAACAACAACACCAAAGGAGACCATTTGTACATGGTCATGTACAAAAAGTTTTTTCAACTTTGCAAGTGAAAAATTGAGGCAATCACTGCTTTTATTACACAAATAGGTATTTTGATATATACATTTTATCACAATATTTTTTTACAAAGACATTATCATGCATGTACTTATTATATAGACAAATTGTACTTACCACGTGAACAATGGCAAACACAGAGGTCAGGTAGAAGTGTAAAACAAATAGTGTCACTCTCGATTAGCAGAGGGCGGCACAAGCATGTTAATTCTATCAAATAAGTGTATACTGAGATCCATACCAACTCCGAACGAATGCATCGCATAGACATGCGTAATCAAAAAGATCAAAGTCAATGTACATGCTCATGTGCACCAGGTCTCAAGGAGTTAAGTTCACCAAAAATCCCCTTCACATTTGGGGTAATAATAGGTCCGTCTTTGTGAGAAAATTTTATGGCATTATTCGTTCATAAATTTTCTCATGCATCAGCTTTTGTCTTGTTATTTACAAGTAGGTCAATCGCCTGACCTTTTTAATATCTCGAAAAAAAATATATTAACTGGATAATGTAAAAATAATTAAAAATTTTAAACGGTATAAGAGTTTCATAGTGATATGGAATTTTTCATTTAGTTGTCTTAATATCAAATTCACGATAAATAATAAATTTGCAATTTTAATTGATTGTTAGTATTTTTTTTATTTGCTTCCTTTTTAATGACAATTTTTCTGCCCTAAAAAGGGGAAATTTGTGTGCAACAGTTGAATGCTTAAAGGAGATATTCAATGTGGTTGCAATTTGCGTAAATACAAGTATATACACGCTTTAACATGGATCGGCGTTTACGGATATGAAGCAGGTAGAAAAATACGTTGCCGAATTTCGTCTTTCACGGCCAATGCCTTCACAACTTGGATGCAATGTACCACGAGCTCACAAATATGTATACGGTTTGTAAAATTAATCATTTGATGGACATCTTCGGTTCGGAAACCGCCCTTCATACATACGTCTATTAGCTTGAACATTTCCACCTATTTTACCGTATAGGAAGACTACATCTGTTAATTCATGATTTAACGAAGTCATACTTCACGGAGGTTGATAACAGATTGATTTCTGACTTACGGTATGCATCGTTGTATCTATTACGCTTCAGTAGGGGTAACGCTGCGGTTATAAAGGAATACTAAATTTACCAGAGTCGGATCGAGCCACGCGCATTTATTAAATATTTTTTTCCTTGATCTCGTTCAAGGTAGAGTTTTTTTGCATTCCATTTTTTGCTTAATATGATTACAGCTAGTACATATTAAAGTATGCAAGCATTCGTTTACACCCTGCAGTTCGTAGATTGTCGTACAACTTCCTCATTTGTTTAGTGCGCAATTAAATTTACAATGTCTTCATTAAAAATACCTTCCAATATTTAATTCCTTCTAGAGTACTTCTTCTTCTAGCCATTGTCTACCATGTGTAGTTGTTCTGCCCATATATAACTTCTATTTTGCAGAGAATATCATTACGGGGAAATATTAGAAAATAAGGACACTGGTGCTGCAGTAGAAAAATGAAACATTTATTTAGAAAGTTTGAACAAGTATCTTTCAAAGTAGTCTCCATTCTACGCAAATACACTTGTCCCGTCGTTTTGTCCACTTGTCATAAACATCTGAGACTAACGATTTTTTGAGTCTATTTAGAATGTTGTTGAACTCTAAATTCGACTCCAATTTTTGAATTCTCAATTCTTTTTTTGACTTTCGCTGGATCCCTTTCGCATCCCAAAATAAACCTGCCATAAACTGTCCGCCAGATGCGATCGATGTCGCTTTCTTTGGCACTGAACCACCGTCTTTCACCCAATGCTTCGACTGCTGTTTCGTTTCTGGCGTGTAGTGGTGGACGTATGTCTCATGATCCCTATTGAATCGGTCCAAACATAGCTGCGAAAGTCGTTTGCGCATTTGCTTTTGATCGGCATTCAGCAAATGCGGCACCCACCTTGTACAGAGCTTTCGCATTCCTAATTCTTCGTGCAAAATGTTTCGCACCCTTTCTACCGTTCTTAGGGGTTAATCCATCCAAAGCGAAGAATTCTATGACCGCACGATATTCAAGTTTATTAATTTCAAAAAAAACATGCAAGACGTCTACTGCGAAAATTCGTGTAAACAAACTACTTGACAGAACAAGTTGAAACTTGTCATCCGAACTATTGACAGGTGCACCCAGGCAGGAATCATACATTTTCGCTAATTGGAACGCCATCTCTGTGTCGGGCCGAGAATTTTTCACCTTACCCTCGTACGTCAAACACTGACACTACTTGATAAGCAGGCTTAAAGATTAAAGATGGGGATTTCAAGTTATAATCTTTGTGTTATAAAATTCTAGTTGTGAAAGAAGTTATAGCACCAGTCTCGTTATATTTTGATATACCCTTGTATAAGAGTCACTACTTGAATATTCTGATGCTATAAATCCATCGTCTTGCATACTTTCTCCTTCAGAAGGGCTATCCTCGTATTCTGCATTAGTTTAAGGGTTAAAATCTTTCAGATCGTTTTCATAATCTTCATATTGGCGTACAATTGCTTCGATTTCCGCTTGAGTTAACATTTTCTACTGGATGCCATTTTCTAATAATTCATAATTCGGTATTATAACTAGAGAACGGACATTCTTACCACATGACTAAGTTCTCAGAATACAATAGCCGTTGTCCATTGTTAACGCTGGTGGCCGAGAAAGTCAAACATATATACTTCATTGTATTAGGCCGGGATGTACTCGGCAAAGTTTATAAACATTTCGAGATGCCGATTGCGTTTAATGGATATTTATCCTCCGACTACAATAGGTGTGTTGTCATTGTAATCGCAGCGGACCAGTTGGCCGGGAAAGACTAACAAATACTTCATTGAATTACGCCGAGTCATGTTGTAAGAATGTCCGTTCTCTAATTATAACATAAATGCTAATGTTTGTTTTGGCAGTATTTTGTCGTGAAATAAAATAAACAATGTCTACCTGATTTTCACAACAAACAAAGCAAACTAAAAGTACTGAGAAGCATAACTTATAAACAATGCGTTATATTGTGGTGTCGCCGGTGACATCATGTTAGCATTCTAGGGCTAGCTGACTTGGTGCTATTAGTGCTAGGTTCAGTAAACACCAAATATACAGGTTAGTAATTATATCTGAATACCAGAGTAAACTAAGATTGCTACCTTGCTAATTCAACCGACTATGCGGATATTAAGTTATCGCAAACTGTTTATTGACATAGAGTCAATTAACGCTAATTTATGAAGTTGTAACGCATTCGTTTTCACGACTAAAGAATCAAATTGATCATACTTGATGATGTAATATATAATCTATGAGCAGTAAAATCACTTTAGTTTCAATGCAAAACATTTTTAGCTGTATGTATTATGTAGAGGTTGGTGCAGAGTCAACTGACATTTTTTAAATAGCCATATTTTATAGACGGAAGCAGGGAAAAAATAAGTAAAAATTGCTTTAAATACGACCAAATATGCCCTTTATTTACCATAGATTACAAGATTATTTTTTGAAAACTACATCCGACAGATGACCCCTGTTTGCATCAATACAAACACACAAGATCAGCCTTTACAAAATTATATCTAGAATGTTACACCATAAGGTCTCCTGATGGTTGTAGTAATATCCTTCAATGGAATATTAATTAGAATGGATGGGTGATGACGATACTTCTCCACAAGACTATCGTCACATCTCTGTATCGAAGAAGATGCCAAATCTTCAGAGAAAATTACCAAATCCAATAGACGATCATTAGAATTGTAAACATCATTGATTTATACACAGTTACAGAAATTTAAGAAACTGTCCACTCTGTTTGACCTTGGACATGGTTCAGGCATCAGAATAAGGCCACTTCCCAGAAGAGATGAAGACTAAACCATTTATTATTTTTTTTGTATTGATTTCCGGGCCGAAAAAGTTTCCATTTGGCCTACAAGCCTCCAATAAAAAATTTGGGGACGATCAGATAACGCTAAGGTCTGCCCAAAGTTCATTGAAAAATTAAAACACACTTTATATGGTGAAATATGGATTTTTTAATCAAAGTACGTATGTTTAAGCATCTAAAAATATTTTTTTTTGGATAACTAGACTTGACATCGATTTTAAATACAGTTTATATTCTAACAAGCTATAAATGATCAAAATCGTTAGAGAAACAAAAAAGTTGCAACGGCTTTCATTTGAATTTTACGTGAATTGAATGTTGTAGCTGAACATGGCATGCACAATGTGCACATGCATGCTGAGTAACTTATCAACTTTTGCACATTCTCTTTCTTTCTTTGTTTTTTGTTGTAACTGTGTCCCGCTACTTTTTTGCCTACAACAACAACACATATGTTCGTCTGGCTAATTGTATTGACGCTCTCATATGTTTGAGTAGATGGTTGGTGATAAGGAAAACCACTCCTATATAGTCCTTTCTCGCTCTCTCTTAAATTTACTATAGGTTAAGATTTATTTGACTTGTTTGCTATTATGAGATCATATTTTGAAATAGAAAACAGTGTCTTACAAACAAACAAGCAGTTCAGTCGTGTTTATTCTGAACACTTGTCATCCTATATATAGGACGTTATCCATATCTAAGTAATTAAATATAAATTGTTGTTTCGATGTCGGATTTACCATCTACATCAGCTTCGGAGTTACCATCGACTACATCCATGATGGTTACTCGATCCAGTGATAAATTGCGCTCCGTGGAATCAATTGGGCATGTATACACCTGATACACCTGATATCTGGAGCCAAACTGCCGTCTAACAGACAGATACTGCAAGCTTTTTTTACAATATGCGTTTTGTAAATGTTGGCAGACTAAATTGTGCAAAAGAAAGTGCTAAGCTAGCAATAATTTTTTGGCAACAGGCGCGCATACCAATACGTGATAAATATAAATGTCAAGATAAATTGCTGAAATTGTACGGCGACTGGAGAAATGTCCACATACAAAGTGCAAACAGCAGATCGGATACATCAAAATCGAACGTGAACATTTTCAAGGAAACAATGGACGATCTGTTCGATATCGCTAGTGTAAACGCCCTGGATGAGATGCGTATACAAGAAGACAAGAAGTTTTTGTTAATGCAAAGACAGAAAGGAAGACCAGGGTACATGGCAGGCGTTGACAAGAAGTTATAAGGCCGAGAACAGCGATCAGAACAACGAAAGCAAAAAGAAGAATCGCGGAAGAGAAAATATTCAGAACTTAACAATCAATCTTGTAAGTGAAATTATTGAACTGTTTAAATTGCTTAAAACATGAATCATCAACTGATATTTTGCAGTACTTGATACAGTTTACATTGGAAGTGACGACGAATATGAATTCGATGATAACAGTATGGGTACGGATTCGGCATGCGAATTGCATACCGATGATGACGATGATCACACCAAACGTTCAAGAGGACGACATCATTGGATCTCGCCACGTCTTACTGTAGTACTTGATAAGGCCAAAGTTAGCTGTTCAGATGCTGTCCATATTTTGATAACATGCGCAGATAATGTAATAACTGTCATGAATAATGCTGGGACGCCTCTGACCTCTGTTAGTGAGCTTGTGATCAATCGATCTACGATCTATGAGTTACGAAAAGAATATCGTAAGCGAGAAGCGGAGGAGATTCAAACAGAATTCTTTACAAAGGTAATTTAGTTTAGTTCAAAACTTATATTTAATTCGAAGTTATACTAATAATGTTAATTTTCACCGATTTCTATTTTATTTTTAATACGTAGATCAATAGCGTACAGTCATTGGTTATTTACTGCGACGGAAAACTGTTGCCGGACCTGTTTGGCAGAAGCAAAATTGATGGAATCGCAATTCTCGCCAGTTATGAAGGGACATCTAAATTTTTGGGCGCTCCCAAAGTCCCTGCTGGCACAGGAGAAAATATGGCCAAGGTCGTTCATGATGCACTCATCAAATGGGATATTTTTAATAAAGTTTCCGCCATGGGTTTCGATACCACTTCATCAAATACAGGCCAAAACACTGGCGCATGCATTTTGTTGCAGCACAAACTCGATCGGAAATTAATCAAGTTCGCATGTCGGCATCACATGTTGGAAATCGTATTGAAACACGTCTTTGAAGTCAAACATTCCGAAACAAGTGGGCCTGAAGTGCCTATTTTTAATCGTTTTGCTGCCACTTGGCAAAATCTCGACCACAAATCGTTTAAAAGCGGACTCGAAGACCCAATTGTACGCTCAAAAATTAGTAATGCTGAATGCGAAGCCATTAAGAATTTCTGCAACCAAGAGCTACAACAAACACAAATCCGCCCGGATTACAAGGAACTACTACAATTAACAATAACGTTCCTTGGTGAAGTCGGCGGAAGCTTTCGTACACCTGGTCCAACATCCCACGCAAGGTTCATGGGAAAAGGCATATACACCTTGAAAATATACCTCTTTCGGGAGCAGTTCACTTTGACACAACGAGAATTGAATGGACTACGCGATATATGTATTTTTCTCGTGCGACTGTATGTCAAAGCGTGGTTTACATGCACAAATGCCATACGAGACCCAAATCAAGATACACGTTTTTTGAAAGTGTCTGAAGCGGTTTTACGTAAATGGAAAAGTTATTTGTGGTATTTGGCACCGGAAACAATGGCTTTAGCGTTTTTCGATTCGGATGTTTCTCACGAAGAGAAACGAAACATGGTTAGGCGCCTGCAATCAACAGAACCAATCCTAAAATTGGATGATGATCGAAAATTCTCCGACCCAAAACTATTGCTGTACAATAATTTGAGCGATTTCCTGTCATACAAAACCAAACATTTTTTCGATGCCTTCCGATTGACCACTGAATTCTTGAAGCACGTTCCATTCATTTGGGAAACGAAAGAAGATTATCAAGATGGTCTCGATGTTTGTCGTGATCTGTTTGTTGTTAACGACGCTGCTGAACGCGGTGTACAAATTATGAATGAATACAACAGGATCCTTACGAAAGACGAAGAACAGAATCAATTTATCTTACAGTGTATTGAAGCATATCGTCGAAAATATCCCTCACACAACAAGTCGGACCTAATATAATCTTCAAATTGTTGTAACTTTTTTGTTTCTCTAACGATTTTGATCATTTATGGCTTGTTAGAATAGAAAATCGATATCAAGTCTAGTTATCCAAAAAAAATATTTTTAGTTTCTTAAACATACGTATTTTGATTAGAAACCCCATATTTCACCATATAAAGTGTGTTTTAATTTTTCAATGAACATTGGGCAGACCTTAGCGTTATCCGATCGGCCCCTAATTTTTTATTGGAGGCTTGTAGGCCAAATAGAAACTTTTTCGGCCCGGCAACCAAGGATCGCAGCAACTTTCAGTTTCTGCCTCATATGCTATAAACGGTCTAATGAAGACTCATATTTAATCTAATTATGTTCATGTAATAAGGCGCGATTACTATTTACAAACCAAAGCAGTTTGGGATTATTTAGTATTCTAATAGACGGTTGAATCGCCAAGATATTATAATTATACGGTTTGCTTGGTATTCAGATATATCTACTAAAAACCAAACCTCGCTTTGTTGAAAGAAGAAGTCATCACACGGACAAGATAGTTCATGTAGTTGTCATTTCGTCATTGTTTAAAAATGTTGTTAAAAAAATTATTGTAATATTTATGTATTTTCTTCCAGATTGTTCGGACGACTGTTCGTCAAATGGGGGAAAAGATCCATGTATGTTTAATTTAAATTAACCTTGACAAACTTTTTAAAAATCGTTCTAGCTGAGTTACTTGAAGAAAGTTTGATATACTCCATGTTCTAGAACAGAATTCAGTTTTAAGCCAAAGATGAGTAATATGAGTAAAGTATGGTCCCAAAGTTATCGGAAAAATTTTAGATGTTGATAATTTTCTTAAAACTGCTTTACTTTAACAACTAGATATTACAACAATTAACAATAAATATTTAATCTTAAAATTACACAGGTCTACAAAATTAAACTTTTTGACAGATGTTTTTATTTTGAAAACTGATTTTATATAATTTTGGTAGGCTGATTTCAAAAATTCTATGCATTTATTTGTATCACGTAAGGTTTTTTTGCAAATATTAAATGAAAAAAAAACGATATTTCTAAAAAAAAATATTTGTTTATTGAGTAAAAAGGTGGAATACAAGTTAAAAAAGTGAAAAAAAATACTTTACTCAGTCTTTTTTATGTGAAATCTTTGTCTTTTTGCCAGAAAGCTGCGTTGTCCGGACATTCGGTTGTATGTTTTTAAGGGCATATCCCGTTTTAACATCCAGCAGTAGTCCGCCATCATCGTTATGCTCCATCTGAATTGGTATCGCCGTTCCATTTCCTTAATGTCTTGGTGAAACCTCTCTCCCTGTTCTTCGCTAACTGCTCCAAGATTTTCAGGAAAATAGTTCCAGTGTGAAAACAGGAAATGCACTTTCAAACTCATATTACAACCTAGACGATTAAAGTGTTGTAACATATTTTGAACAATATTTTCGTAGTTTTCGTCCTTAGAGTTCCCAAGAAACTTATCAATTACTTCTTTAAATGAAACCCAGGCGTTTTTCTCGACATTGGTCATTGTGTTTTGAAAATCCTTGTCTTTGCATAATGTTCTTATCTGCGGCCCAACAAAAATACCTTCTTTTAACTTGGCATCGGATAAGGCTGGAAATGTCTCGCACAAATATTTAAAACACTGTCCATTTTGGTCTAGGGCTTTAACAAACTACTTCATCAAGCCAAGTTTGATATGAAGAGGCGGCAGTAAAACTTTTTTGGGGTCAACTAAGCTATCTGGTAATACATTTCTGCTACCAGGTGTAAGGCTTGTTCTAGAGGGCCATTCTATTTGAGTCCAATGTCTATCCCTTGCTCGACTATCCCACTCACAAATAAAGAATGGAAATTTTGTATAATCTCCTTGTTGTCCTAGTAGCATGCACAGCACTTTAAGGTCACCACAAAGCATCCACTGATGTTCTTGGTAGTTTATTTTCTTTAAAAGAAGTTCAAAATTTTCATACGTTTCCATTAAATGTACCGAATAGGCAACAGGAACCGAGGCCAGCTCGTTACCATTGTGCAATAAAACGCCTTTTAAACTACGCTTACTTGAGTCAATAAACAGGCGCCATTCTTGTTTTACATACGTCACATTTCCTAATTTTGAAATTAAGTGAGGAATATTGTTGCAATACACTAGCGGTCCGTCTTGAGTAAAATATTGACATAACTCTTTTTCGCGATCCCGGTAAAAGCTTGATGTGACGCCAAGTGCCAGTAAATGTTTCTCACGAAGTCGGGAGGCTAACAATTCGGATGCATCCTTCGCAAGGTGCAAATCTCTAATTAAATCATTTAGTTCGCTCTGGTTAAACACTTCCGGCTCTCCGAAATCTGAGTCATCTGGGTCGCAATTAGATTCCTCTGATTCTGACGATATGACGTTTTCTAGTGCTTTTGGGGCGGTAGGTATCAGTACATCTGGTCCATGAGGAACTGGTCGAATAGCAGAGTCAAGATTGGGATACACAATTTGTTTCTTATTTTTTCTGTTGAATCCTTGAACATTACACGAACAAAAATAACAATCATCACTGTGATTTCTAGGCTCTCGCCATACCATAGGAACACCAAAGCTTAAAAATTTCTTCCTACCTTTTTACCAGTTTCTTAATGCTTCAACGCAAACGAAACAAACAGTATGACGAGCCCAGGACTTGTCTTGGTCGCCAATTTTTAACACCAAAATAAGCGTGGTATATATTTTTCACAAACGAAGTTATAGTTTGCCTCTGCTTTACTACGACATAACTACCACAGATATAATAAAAGTTATTCGGGTTGTTCACACAATGTCTTCTTTCCATATTTATACGTTCTAGAACACTTAAAATCCGCAACAACGCAGACAACAAGCGCGCGGACACAGTAGCACGACGACTAACACAACCAAACTGCACATAAGCAGGTTTCAACTTTGTATTGACGCTTCTGCGCCGACTCTGTTGCTTTGGTGAAAAATCTAATATTAACCAGTGTTGCCAAATCACATTTAATTTCATAAAAATCAATTCATTTAAAAATCATGCCTAACATGGAACAAACATATTCTTGTCATAGGTATGTATATTAATAAATTAACATTTTTGAGATATAGAGCGCTATAAAAAATATTTACGTGATAGAGCAAAAATATGGCGTTTTTTGAAATAAGGGCCCCCTAACATATACAAATTAGCAAACAGCTTTCAAACATCAAAATCACTGTAGACCTGTGTTATTGATAGTGGGCCATTTTCTTCGATGGTCCTCTCTTTTCTTTTGAATTGTTTGAATTGTTGATAAAGAAATATCTTGTTCACGACAAATGGCAACACGCTTGGGCCTTCGTTCAATTAGATTTTAAATTCCTTTACGAATATCTAGCTTATAGGATATTTACCTGAACCATATCACAAAAAACTAAACTATCATAACTAAAACAAGTTAATTGTGACATATGACTTCCAGCAGAACTTAACCAAACGTCATTTAGTATAACTACAAATCATCGTTATACGTGTTCGTATAACGTAATATCAAAGTTGCAAAACTTAGTAGCGATTATATTTTTATAACTGTTTTAGAAATTAATGGTATGACCTAGTCCAGTGATTCTCAACCTTCGTAGCTCCCCGACCCCCCAAATAGAAAATATACGAGGGTGGTTTGACAATTAACTTGGTTCACACACTAATAGAGGGCGCAAATGTAATCTGTGTATGTAGTCATAAAGTGTCATTCCTAAGAGTTAATATTCTCTGGTCTTAAGTCATTCTGACTGTAACTCATTGTTTGACAGTTACTTAAACAGAAGTGTTTCGAGCAATAGCGAAAAATGGATAAAGTTGGAATTCGTGGTGTGATTCAATTCTTTTATCTGGAAGGGAAAACAGCGAAGGAGATTCATGAGAGAATTTCACCTAGATTCGGTGACTCATGTCCTTCTTATGAGTGTGTTCGACTTTGGGTAAATGAGTTTAAACGTGGCAGAACAGCATTAAAGATGCACCACGTCCTGGAGCCCCGAAATCAGCTGTGACACCCGAAATCATCGATAAAGTTCATGATTTGATTTCAGCCGATAGACGAGTGAAAGTGCGCGAGTTAGCGGAAGCCACGGGCATCTCAACTGAGCGAGTTCACTTCGTTTTGCATAAAGAATTGCACATGCAAAAACTGTGCGCAAGATGGGTGCCGCGTTTACTCACTCAAGAGCAAAAGCGAATTCGCATGCGAATATCTGCCGACAATTTGCAAGTATTTAAGAAGAATGTAGTTGAGGTTTTTCGCCGTTTTGTGACAATGGACGAAACTTGGATACATTACTATATCCCGGAAACTAAACAGCAGTCGAAACAATGGATTGCCCTTGGCGAATCGGCTCCGAAATAAGCGAAATGCGTTCCATCCGCTGGAAAGGTCATGGCGTCAGTTTTTTGGGACGCAAAGGGAATTCTCCTAATTGACTACCTTGAAAAGGGAAGAACCATTACCGGAGAATACTATGCATCACTTTTGGACCGATTAAAGGCGCCAATAACATAGAAACGCTAGGGAATGGCCAAGAAAAAGGGTGCTGTTTCACCATGACAATGCCCCCGTGCATTCAAGTCATGTCGCTCAGCAAAAATTGGCCGAGCTACGATTTCAACTGCTTCCGCATCCTGCGTATTTGCCAGATCTAGCTCCTTCGGACTACCATCTATTCCCGAAACTAAAAGCTTTTCTGGCAGGACGAAAGTTTGAGTCTAGAGAAGATGTCATACAGAAAGTAAACCAGTATTTTGAAAGAATCGAAGCAATTCATTTCCGTGAAGGAATCGCGAAGCTGGAGAAACGTTGGGGCAAATGCGTTGAACTTCTATGGGACTATGTCGAAAAATAAAGTACGTTGCATAACTCAAATTGTTTTCTTTCATAGCAAACCAAGTTAATTGTCAAACCACCTCGTATAATAAAATTAATATTTCGCACCGAATGAATTTATTGTCCTCTGTTATTCTGTATTTCCACTTTGTTATGCAATAATAAATAAATAGGAATAAAGTGGAATATAAATGATATTGTTTCTTCGTTTTTATTTTCTCAACTACAAATTTCCATCAAGTTAAAGGCTACTTTGATTCAATAAATATTTCATTTTATTCTTTAAATAATTAAATGACATTTTGTGTATACATAATTACTCTGTATATGTTATCCTATAATTGGACATTGTTTATAGATTAATGAAGGTTACTATTAATATTATATTAATATATATTATATTATATATTTATATATACATAATTTGTATTCCTCTTTTATTTTACGATATCATGGGGCCAAACCCATTCAGCAACTTACCATGGAAAGGTCAGTTTGACTCAGTCGATTATAGGACTATTACCTCAACTACACTGCCATACTATCGGCTTATTATTATTATTATTAAAATCTTGCGATCTTCATTTGTCTATGCCTTGCAACTTATCTATAGTGTAAAACCAAATTCTGTTCTGAAACAGCCTGTACCTACTGTTCTTTATTTTTATATATCATTTTTCTTGTAGACCTTTGTGGACGTGGCTGCTCTAATAACCCTGATCTATCGGATGAAAATATTCCCATACCAGGTACAGTCGATACAGTTATACAAACAAAACTTTCGGATTTTTAATGACTTTATTGTAACTATTGTGGCAATCAAGAGAACCCTAATAAAGTAACTTTTCATATTCACCTAACCGATCACGAATTACTAAATGATTGTTATACTTATAAGTGCCATGTAGAGCGGATGGCACAAAAATTTGCCCGAGTAATGTGTAATTTAAACTAATCAGACATTCCATATCGTGCGATTTAGTACCATGCTATACAATTGAGAGGGCTATAAGTAACGACATGTAGACTTCATATACAAAAAGATAAAAATAAAATTCTTAGGATAATAACATAAAAATCCGTTAATTAAACAACCTTATGACAATTATGAAAATAAAAATAATTATTTTTATATGATCTGCTTTCAAGACAAATGTCGCGCCCATCTTTTTGGAGACACTTCGAGACGGATGACTTTTGGCGGCTTTTCTTCACCTTGGAACATCCAAACAGACGACTGGTGTTTATTTTCTGGCTCATATGAGTGAATCCGAGATTCATCACCACTCACGATATTGCACACGTTCTTAAAGTTTCCTGCGTTGAAGCGGTATAGAGTCTTTTGACACCAATTCACCCTAGCTGTTTTCTGTTCTTCAGTCAACAGATGCGGTATCCAACGGAAAACTATTTTTTTTACACACAATTTTTCATGCAAAATTTTTTGAATTAAGGTCTTTGAAATCCTCAATGATACATTAATTTCACGATATGTTGCACGTCGATCTTCACTGATGAGCATGCGCACAGCATCGACGTTTTCCTGAGTGACTGCCGTTTTTTTGTGCACCTGCTCTTGGCTCGTCGCCAAGACTAATCCGTTCACGTTTGAATTCTCTATACCAACAAGAAATTGTTGACTGATGTGGTGCTTTATTACCTAAAACAGAAACCAACTCGCTGAGGCATTCTTGTTGAGATAATTATAGAAAATTATTGCGCGAAAATTTTAACAGTTTACTTCCATTTTTCGAATAACATGTCAACTATCGTTGTAGCTACAACACTTCACGCATCGCATTGAAACTTTAGATTTAGGCTAACTAAAGATGGATGTTAATTTTAAGTATTGACATTTAATTAGCGGCGCCCTCTATGTCCCAATATGCAAAACATAAAAGATGCGCCTCGTATATATAATTTATTATTTTTTTAAGGATGAATAGTATTTATCGTAACATATTCTGATTGTCATCTTAAAAAGTTATGTCCTTAAATTATTCCAGGATCAAAAATTGTTAATTCTAGAATTTTTAAAATGTTTCTAAATTTGGATAAGGTAGTGTTATAAGGCTTACTAGGGCTTTGCGTAGAGGAACGAGACACCTGCATCGCCTGTAATATTTAATAAATTCGTTGAATCTGTAGTTAAAAATCGGTAAACTCTTTGCTAGTATAAGTTTATCTTCTTTTAGCACGAGCACGAGACTTATACAGAAATTTCTCTGAAGGAGATGCATTCGAAGTGTTATATCAGGCTGATATCGATGCTTACAATTGCAAATTTGTACACTTTGAAGATCATTGTAATAAAGCCAAGTGGAATTTAAATGTTTCAACGATTAAATATTACTTTCACACCAGAAACAATCAATATAATCCATACGTATTAGTACAACACAACATTAGCTCTTTGTCATCTCTCAGGTATGACCCAAATAAACCTAATGTTTTCGTCGCGCATGGATATATCAGTTGCTACAATAGCACTGTTAATAGGCGACTAATTCCAGGAATTTTAAAACATTATGATGTCAATGTTTTCGCGATTGACTGGAGCGAAAACGCATATAGTACATATCATCAACTAAAAGAACAATTCAAAACTGAATACGATTCGTTCCATTCCGTACGCATATGGAAGTGTTGCTCAGATAAATATGTCAGGGTAATTGGTGAAGCTATTGGGGATCTTATTTATTTCTTAATGCAGAAGTTCGATATTGAGTCATCTAAATTTCATTTAATTGGCCATAGTTTAGCAGCCGATGTATTGGGCTGTGCTGGTAAGCGAACAAAAAATCTGAGCAACACCCTGGTGTCATCGATTGTAAGTTTGGATCCGATCGTATACCATCGATCCCGTGAAAATCTAGATCCTTCAGATGCTGAATTTGTGCATGTAGTTCATTTAGAAATAAATGAAATTTCTGAAGAATTTGGTCATGCCGATTATTATATAGAATGTGATGGAACTGGATATGCGTGGAACACGTTAGACGTTTATCTATTACCATCAGTAGAAGCGCGACTTGCAATCAAAGATACGCGTTTACAGTTGGAACATAGGAAAATATGGTACCACCATCACGTTATTGATTATTATGTTGCGTCTTTGTCATCGTATGAATTCATCGCATACCATTGTCCAGATAGGCATACCTATCATAAAGGATATTGTTTATATAGCTCTCAATCTATCATGGGCAGATTATATGTGGATAGAAGGTGAGTAAGATTCGTGTGTGATAAGCAGAGAGCGGACTGAAGCGATTGAATGCTCAATTGCCCCGATAAAACGTGGCAGTATCATGTATAGTATGCATGCTATTACAGCCCCACTATTTGCTTGCTCGATTGCATTCGTCGAGCAGATGTTGTTCCGTCGTTGTTGTGTCTATTCATTCATAAATTTTATTTTATAGTGACGTGATACTGGTTTCGTTTCCTTCAGCGATATTTGGTTACAACTTCTAGTATATTAAAAAATCCGTTTTATACTGTTACATTGTATATTTATCCTATAATTTTTTATAAATATTAAGTTTAATTTACTACCTAATCTTTGGAGTAGTTTTCGTTTCTTCTTTTTAGCCCATTTCTTTCTGCTCTTAGTATTTCTCTTTATTTTCATTAACAATGGAGAATTCTCGTAGGGGAACCATGGTAGCATGGATTAGAGGCCATATAGATTGGTTGCATATTCGTATTGATACCTAGATATATTGCAGTGCCTGTTCATTAAGTTTAAGGTGTCCACCAAAATGTAATGTGCAGAAACATGTTTCTGCGAAAACTAATCTAGATAACATATGTCCATCTGCACCTGACGCTTTTAACGATGAACTGTGTGAAGCTTTCATGGCAGCCAATATCCCATTCAAAAAACTTAACAATGCAGTCCTCAAAAGGTCTCTTACAAAATATACTGATCGTCATTTACCTGAATAAAATTTTATTATTCACTTATAAGCCGCAGTCTCCGATTTGTTAGTCATTTACCTGATGAATCTACTCTACGCAAATACTACTTGCCAAAATGTTATTTGAGAACCATTGAAAAAATACGAACCAACCTATCTGGTCATTATCTTTGAATAAGTTCAGACGAAACAACGTATGTAATGGGACAATATGTGTTAAATGCAGTTGTTGGTATTCTTCATCCGACAACTTCATACCAACCATATTTAATTGCAACTAAAATATTGCCAGTCGTAAATGGCGAAACAGTTACAGAATGCAGAATGAGGCAACTTATATGTTAAAAACAGGGAAGTTATTTAAGCAATCTTATCCCAATATGCTATACGTTACCTGTGCAGCACATGCTCTACACAGAGTATGTGAATACATCAGGGGTCATTTTCCAAATGTTGATAAGTTAGTTTCATCATTTAAAAAGATATTTCTCAAAGCACCTTTGCGAGTGGCATTATATAGAGAAATACTTCCAAATTTGCTTTTACCCCCAGTTCCTGTACTAACTAGATAGATAACATGACTAGAGGCTGCATTTTTCTATTCACAACACTTGGATGAATTCAAAACTTCATCTTCAAGATGATGATACGCAAAGCATTTCTAATTCTAAACACCTGATACGAATTGAAACTTTACAAAACCAGCTAAACTTTAGTAAAGCTAGTTCCCAGTGTCTTACGGATACGATTACTTACATGCAAAATCGAAATATTAACCTTAAAGAGGAGATAATTACTTAGAAACTGTTATTGATCGAATGAAAATTATTCCTTCTGAATTTAGAAACAAGCTAGGACAAAAAGCTGATGACATATTTAGCAGAAATCCTGATTTGAATATATTATATCAATTCTGCACAGAGCCGATTGAAAAATCTATACATTCGAAGTATGGTGCACTTTTGCAACATTCTAATCACGCACCCATTAGCATTTGTGATGTGGAACGGACATTTTATATTTTTAAAGACGTTTTAACATCTAAAAGAACTAAATTTACACCGAAACACCTTGAACATATTTTAGTTGGTCATAGGAATGTTTTACACTTTCAATGTTTCACAGAAAATATATCGTTTCGAGTTTTGTTCTTTGTAAATTATTTTTGTTCAAAATTCGATACGCAATTCGCTTGTCAGCATTACTTTTGCTTCAGCAGTAGTTGCTGTGGTTACCAAACCGTTTATTACATTCGCTCTGTTGTGCGTTGACAGATACATATTAACAGCATATGTATCAAATTGTTCGAAACTCACAAATCGCTTACAGAAACAAACCTATTGCAAATACAAGGCAGACGCTTATGGGCTATGAATTATCAATCGCTCGAGTCCGCTCTCTCATGATAAGCAATGCTTGTATACATAAATACCTTTCTTTGTAGGGCTTCTGGTAAATACTACTTGACAGTGTTTGATGGAAAAACGTTCACAGTAAATGGAAGTTCATGCGAAAGTGGACCACATTGTGATAATAATAATGTCGAGGCTCCATTTGACGATGTTTATGATTACTATGATATGGAACGCATTATGTGGAGGCAACACGAAGAAGGTATGTTGTATTGGTAATAGACTACCCACATATTTTCCAGAATCTAATAATTTTGATCAATTTTGGTGAAATTGTGAAGAAAGGCTAAATCTATTCCTTGGTAATAACTATGAGTAGATACAGCTTGAAAACTATTTCTAACACAAATATATTTTAATTTTTATAAAAATATAACTTAATGGTGAAAAACTTAAGCTTAAAGTATAAATTTCTTATTTTCATAAACAATGTACATTTTTAAAGTTACTTTTCAAAATCGTAGTTTTGATAATATGAACCAAATTTTTTTGCAGTATTTGGCCAGCTTTAGAAAACGGCATACCTTAATACTAGAACTTTCCTATATTATTTGAGATATACTTGAAAACTACGATATGAAAACTAGTATATGAGGTACACGCAAAATATTTGAATATTAAAATTAAAAAATTATAAAACACTTGGTATAATTGTCTCACTTTAATCAGAATTAACTCGACACGTGTTTTGACCTCTCGGTCATTATCTAGGAGTTTACAAATTCAAACTAAAATCTAAATATGAGTCTTTGAATTTTGTTTTGTGGTCGAAGATTCCTCCATTTCCTCTCTGTTGTTTCGTATCTCCCAGGGTTGTGATGTGTTTGTGTCTGATTAATAATTAATCGTGTGTTGTGTGTTTTTTGTGCGGTCCTGTGTATATTGTGCGTGTAAAGTCTGTGTGTCAGTCGCTTTTTTGCGTTTAAGTCATGTGTGTTCGTTTGTTGGTCATCATCACATTTTTGTTTGCGTTTCAGTTGTGTGTGTGTTTAATGTGTTTCATTGTAAAGTGTTATTATTGTCTGTGTTTGTGTTACGAAATATTGTATCTGTTCGTTTGTTGCGTTTGTCGAGTGTAATGTTATTAGCATATTGCCTAAGGCAAGTGCTAATTCGTCAACTGTGTTAAGTGTTGTTTTGTTTTGTCTTTGAGTCCAGGAATTAGTTGTCGGGGGTGGTGCTGGTATGTATTTAGGTTTGGGTGTGGTTTTGTTTGTTGGGTTGTTTGGATTGTTTGGACAGTTGATGAATGTGGATAAGTGTGGACCACCGCAGTTTGCACACTTTGGTGGGGTTGTTTTTGTCTTGGTACATAAGTGTGTCGAATGTCCGTCTCCGCATTTTATGAATTTGTAGTTAACGTTGCAGTTTCTTTGGTGATGTCCGAAAGTCTGGCATTTGTGGCATTGTATAATGTCTGTCCGTTTGTTTAATTGTTCGATTTTTATTGCGAGTCCGCAGCAGTCGTGTATGTTGTATATAGATTTGTACTGTCTCGTTAGTTCGATTAATACTAGTGGTGCCGGTATGCCGTTTTTGCCGTTCATCCTTTTAATTTTTAATGTCGGGTAGCCTTTGTCAGTCAAGTCGTCTGTAATGTCAGTTTCGGTGATAAAGGTAGGAATGCCACGCTTAACTACCTTTAGTGTCTTTTCACTTCTCAATTGAAAAGTGTAAAATTGAATTTGTTCGTTGTGCGTGTTTAAGTTTTCGGTAGTCTTCGTCAGTTGTCGGTTCGATATGTATTCCTGGTTTCACTAGTTTGCTTTGTACGGTGTTAATGCTGTGTATTTTGAATATGTGTCGTATGTGTGACCATTTGTCTTTTTCGGTTATAATGATTGGTGCGATTTTGTGTGTTTTTTTTGTTTCAGTTTTTGTGTTTTGTGTAGTGTGTGTCTTTTCACTTACCCTGGGAGTGCTGTTGTATGAAGTTGATGGTTGTGGAGTAAGTTCGGTTTCTTCTTCCATCTTTTTCTCGGCGTTTGTTTTTTCGAGTGCGCTGAATGAGTTTTTTGTTTCAATTGGTGTATTTTCGTGCTCGGTTTTTTGTTTTTTGGACGTTTTCTTCGGAATTGTAAAAGCGTTTAGGAGTTCGACGGTGAACGGGCTTGCTTCTTCTTTTGGCGATTCTAATATTTCTAATGTTGTCGTTGGATTGTCGGGATCTACGACGAATATTTGCGGTTGATCTTTTAGAAGATTTTGAATATCTTCTTCTTCCGTGGTATCGCTTATGATGGTTTCCGCATCCTGTCGTTGCTGCGGAGTGCATCTTCTTTTAAAGGTGGGGTTAAGAGCTAGGTTCGTGATAGTGGTGGTGATATATCTTCCGGCCATTGCTTCCGGGTTCGTATGACGCTGTATCGTCGTCGGTGTTCTCAACTGCGATGCTGCTGTAACAGAGGTCGCAGTGAGAATGATCTAAAATCTAAAGCTACCAATACGTATTTATAATTCTATGCCAGTTAGTTAATTACAGTGTCGATGATGGGGGGGTATTTCCGAAGTCTAATTGTGTGTTTGGGACGTTCCTATTGGCTGTCTTGGCTTTCTTGATTTCTAAGATTCCAACATGTCTAATTTTTTTTCCCTTTAAAATTGTTGTGTAATAATTTGTAATTGCTAGTATTGAATAAATGTATACAACCCATGCAATGTTCAGTGTTGTTATTATTTAAAATTGCTCTTTTATGTTCGTTAATACGCTCCCGTAAGGATCTGCCTGATTTACCAATACAGATAGCGTCACAATCACTGCAAACCACCTCGTAAACACATAACTTGTCACGCAATTTTGATTTTTCTTTATTATTGACTAACATTTTTCCTACATTGACTCTGTTTACTTGGATAATATTCAAACCTAACTTATCCAATTGGCTAGAAATCTTGTTGCTAACACCCGGGAGGTAATTGATACAAAGATACCGATTGTTATTTTGTTGAAGTGTTGGTTCTCTGTAAAAAAATTTCATGAGACTTGTATGTTGCTTCTTTCTTACCACTTTATCTATGAGTTGTATGTTATAACTAGAGAACGGACACGCTTACCACATGACGCAAAGCCCAGTGCAGTACTGGCGAAAGGCTGTATTTCTAAAATATTTAATTTTATTTATATAATTGGAAAACGAACGGGTGGTGATGTATAAAATTACGAAATACATATTTATTTGTTGAAAAGTTGTATTTATAAAGTTCTTAATTTTATTTATATAATTGGAAAACATACGGGTGGTGATCTATCGATCTAAAATTACGAAATACATATTTATTAATTAATTTTATTTATATAATTGGAAAACAAATGGGTGGTGATCTATAAAATTACGAAATACATATGTATTTGTTGAAAAGTTGTATTTTTAAAGTTTTTAATTTTATTTCTATAATTGGAACATTTTTATTTGTTCATTTTGTCGTTCAAGTTGAGTAAAGGAGTATTAATATTGACTAGCAATAGTTTCTCAAGGTTTTCTTCTGTCAATTTTGTTCTCTTTGAATTAAGTACATCCTTATAAATAGAAAATGTCCTTTCTACATCGCAACTGGTTATAGGTGCATACTGGAAATACTCTTTTATTTCTTCATATTTACGTTAGATTTTGTGGAATTGTCTCCATACATAATTGCTGCAATGTAATTAAATCTGGATTTCTATTAAGAATTGCTTCAAACTTTTGCCGAAGGCCACATCCGAAGTCACTTGGAATACTTTTCAAATTATTAACAGCCACATCTAATGTGGTTAATCCGTCATTTAATTTGAGATTTTGATTTTCAAAATAAGTGATTAGTTTTGGCAATTTTCCAAAGTGTTCGTGAAGAAAGTACAACTGATTTTTTAAATTAGGGATTTGTGTGAGCTCCTTGCACTCACCAATACTTCTAGCATCCTCATTTAGCAGTGTTACGAAATGTTTTAGACTATCGAAATTCTCAGCATAATAACTAGTAGCTTCCAGCCATGTTCCCCATCTAGTTATTACTGGAGTGGGAGGCAGTGACAGAGATGGAAATTTTTCCCTAAAAAGAGCTACTCTCAATGGCGCTTTTCTGAAAACTTTTTTAAAAGCTGATACAAGTCTATCAACTTCCGGAAAAGTGTCTCTGATATATTCACAGATTCTGTGGTGAACATGTGCTACACAAGTAATATGCAGCATATTAGGATATGTTTTCTTCAATAGTCTGCCTGTTTTTAACATATACGCAGCACTATCACTGACAAATAAAAGTATTTTTTCTTTGTACGAATGAAGTATTTTTTGCATATTCTCCTTAATGGTTTCAGCAACTGTTTCCGCATCAACTCTATTTATAACACTTGTTGCTATTACATATGAGTTATAGGGAATAGTTGGATGTAGTACACCAGCTACAACATTTACCACACAGCGTCCTAATATATCCACCGTTTCGTCGGCGCTTATCCATATGTATTGATTTAAAAGATGGCTTCTAATGCGTTCTACTGTTCTCGTATAGCACCTAGAAACATAATATTTCCGTAAAGATGATTCATCAGGAACATTTCGATCAGTATATTTTTTCAGAAATATTTTTAAAGTGGGATTGCTAAGTTTATTTAATGGAATATTAGCCGCCATAAAAGTATTACAGAGTTCAGATGTGTTTGCGATCCTAAGTGACGAATTTTTGACGATATTTTACGGATTTTGTAATAAATTTCGGAATCACTGACAATGGACATACAATCAGTATGACCGTCAATCCAACTCGCCATTGTTTTACAATGCCGTTCTCGACATTCTTCCATATCATGTCTGAAAAGGTAACTTAAACAATGCTCTAGATCTAAATAAATGAAAACTAAAAATGTGTGCGTAAGTTATTGAAACTAAACGAAATTCAATGCACACTTACGTCGAAATAATGGGTAGAAATAGATTCAATCAAACTATATTAAACAGGATCTATCACAAAAATTACGATGTAATTAACAGTTAAAACTATGAAAACAAGAAACTTACTCACAGCACTTTATTTATCTTACGAAATATAAACTAATAAATAATACATTATAAAAATCCCGCTTCTATCTACGCTCATGAAAACACTTTAAAAAATACTATATTCTCCGAATACAATAGCTGGCTTGTCCATTGTTATCGCGGCGAGACTAGGTGTCCGAGTAAGTCAAACAAATACTTCATTGAATTACGCAGGGATGTACTACGTTACACACAATTCCAATTGCCGATTGCGTTTTATGGAAATTCCGTCCGTTCTCTAGTTATAACCGTTACTTTTAGTTATTGTCTTAATGATATTCAGTTCTTTTTTGTAGTTATCTGTTGTTACGTGTTCGTGGCCGCTCATTTAATTGTCGCATATTAGCGTCTTCCTTTTTTTCATTCCGTTCTATTTATCGTTAACCTACCTGTATCGTTTTCTGGTTTCGTTCCCATATCTGCAGCGGATTACGTATTAGGTTTTCTTTGTGGCTTTCCCACTCCGTCTGCTAATCGAAAAGAGTCGACCGAGCAGAGTGGAAGACATCGATACTGAGAAGTCATACCTCGTTATATTTCCAACACGTCGTTGTTAATTAATAAGGCTTAATTAAGCACTGTTGTAAAGTTCGCGCCTAGTCTCCTATTTTAGGGATTTCTTCTGTCAACACGTGACGTTAATTGATTGCATCAATACCCTAAGGGGATTATTTTTGAACGAAAAACGGAACGCTTCTCACAACAGATTTACCTGAGTTATAAAATAAAACCATCAGAAATTGATCTGGTGTGTAATCTTTAAATTCATTTATTTCCTTTAATTTTTACTCGTTTTTATTTTTTTTCTCTCCTGGACGATTGTCGTACTACCGGTCATTGTAAAAAGAAAAAAACGTAATCTTATTATTTTAACACGTGGAACTAAATTAAATATATTATTGGCTAAATTATGATTATGCAATCAATTAAATAAAATTAATAGGTCGCTTAGAATTACGTAGTTACAAAAATAAAGTAGAATTGAACATGAAAGGAGAAAACTAAATCTTAGCTTGTTTGTCCTGTCGAAGGGTCTCAATTCAAGACGGAAGCTCCTACGGTAGGCACAAAGCAACGTGGAAATTACAATGACCGGTAGTACCACGATCGTCCAGGAGAAAAAAAAACCATTTGTTATAGAAACGCAGAAAAAAGAAAATAAATGGATTTAAATATTACATACTAGATCAATTTCTGGTGGTTTTTTTATAACTCAAGTGTAACTGTTGTGAAAAGCGTTCCGCTTTTCGACCAAAAATGATCCCCTTCGGGTAATTGATGCAATCAAATCATAGTTTTTAACATAAGACAGCTTTTTCTAATTTCTTAGTCAATCGGTTACTAAACTTTTCGTTAACAAACGAGAAATACGAAATAGAACTAGATTTCATTAAAAACATCGTGATGTGTAATGGCTCTGACATAGAAATAATTAATAAAATAATTAGAAAAACGAAATTAAAAAACAGATATACGAACAGACCTTAAAATTCAAGACGTGGTGCAATTTACGAGAAATAGACGAAGCTACTGGCGAGACCACGTCGACCGAATGACGGGGGATCGATGGGCAAAATGGGCAAAGAACGAAAAACCGAACTCAAGGAGACCTCCAGGCCGACCTCACAAGAGATGATGCGAGAGCTGGACATCTGCTTCCCAAGAGGCTGAACAAAATTGAAAATAGTAGAAGAAACAAGACTAAGTCTTAAGGAAAGAGAAAGAAGAAGAAGAAGAAGAAATTAAAAAAGACAATCCGCGAATCGACAAGTTTGATATCTCAACGTAATCAGGAGAAAAAGTACATGTGTTTACCATTCCATCCAATCACGAGAAACGTTAATAGAGTTGTTAAAGAACGAGGTCTCCAAGTTGCTTGTCAGTCCGAAAACACCATCAAAAATCTCCTAGGCAATACCAAAGATAAAGTTAATTTGAATTTGAAATCAGGTGTATACGAAATTAATTGCGGCGATTGTAATTTGAAATATATAGATCAAACGAAACGCTTAATGATAACCAGTTTTAAAGAACACATATCACATATATTAAATTTAATAGATCGGAAAAATCTAGCGTCACAAACCATGTATTGGACACGGATCACAGGGTCACTATAAATGGATTAAAATTTGTAAAAGTCAGTGTATATTTGGACGCCGTGTAAAGTTGTGCTTGTTTCTATGTGTTTTTGTGCCCCATTCGGCAAATGTTTGGTTAGTGGTTTTACCTACTGATTATGACAACTTAGCTGTCGAAATACGAATTCAGGATACGATTATTAATTGTGGTAAGGGGTTAAAATATAAAATCAATTTCTTATTTTACCACTTAAAATCATTTAAATAATTATGCCTCACTCTGTACATCTTCTATACTCTTAATCTACTTTCCATTCCCATACCTCAAGCTTCTTCTATCAAATTTTCTGGTTTCGTTGACATATAGATAGAGATGGGATCATTTTTTGATGGAATCCAATTTTTACAAATCTTGTTCTTACGATTTTATTTGGACTCCTGACGACTTCAATTCCTTTTCTTAAGCCGTGCTCTATTTTCTCCAATTGCATCCTTTACAAATTAGCGTTATACTTAGGGATTCGATCTGTAATATTCGCCTGAAGGGTGGATGACTGTCACGTAATGTATTGAACAATATATTGATAATAAATATACAGGCTGATTCAAATTAAGTCCGCACTATTGCTATCTCTGTTATTATTGATTCTAGAAAGTAGTTTAAATTAGCAAAGTATTAGTGTTTTAACATTGATTAGCATGCAGTTCATGAAAAAAAAATTGAGTAACGCATTTTCGAGAAATTTTGAAATTTATAATTTTTTTAAATGGAACAGCCTGTATATTTTTTAAAATTCCTAATGCTAATGTTCTTTGTAATATAAAAGTTTCAATACACTATTGTCCTGAAACGAATAATAAAGTAGTTATAACAGTTTCTATTTCCTTCTAAATGTTGTCATTGTTCCACTAACTTTTGACAAAACAGATACATATTTTGTGTTTAATGTTTATTTTAACATATTACAGCTTACAAAATTAAACTAAAAAGAAGAAAGTACATGTATAATTTATAAGTACTGCTCAAAGGTGTCACCTTCCTGTTCAATACATTTTCGTGCCTCGTTCAGTACACTCTGGGTGGCTCTTAAGATTGTCCTTCTATCTAATTGGCGAAAAACTTCTCTGACCTTGTCTTGCAATTCGCGCACGTTGTCGTATCGCATTTTGTACACCTCATTTTTTAAGTGTCCCCAAAGAAAAAAGTCTAAAGGTGAGAGGTCAGGGGAGCGTGCTGGCCTTTAAATTGTATCATTTGTACCAATCCACTTTTCGGCAAAGATGATGTCGAGGTAGGTTTGCACTAGGTGATAGTTGTGTGCAGGAGCACCGTCCTGCTGAAAGTATAAATTTTGGCGCATCAGATAATTGGCGTTATCAAGGAAACGAATAAATTCCAGATATATGTTTCCTGTCAACGTACTATTGTAGAACAGTGGACCAACGACTACCGAACCAATTAATCCGCACCAAACGTTAAAACGAAATCGAACTTGCGCAGCACGTGGACGAACTATTAATAAATTTTCGTGAGACCAGTAGTGACTATTTTTCTTATTAAACATGCCTCTATTTGAAAAATTTGTTTCGTCACTCCATAAAATACACTGCTCCATTAAAATTTTCATCGCAAAGACTAACAAACCAATAACAGAAAGCTAATCTCCTGGCGAAATCTCCTTGCTGTAATGTTTGAGAGATTCTGAACATAAAGGGGATATACTTATGCTTTTTCAAAATTCTTTGAACTGATGAATAACTTAATGCCAATTTCCTTAGTAGCATCCCTAATGGAAAATTCGCCATGGGCTTCAAAATATGCTAACTCTGTAATTTCTACTTCTTTGTTGACGACGATATTTTTCTTTGTTCTTTTCTTTCTAAATAAGCAATCATGCAGTCTAAACTGAATGTAAAGTTTTCGAAAGTAACGTCGATCTGGCTGCTGTCGTAAAGGATAGTGTTCAGCATAATATTCGCTAGTCCTTATTGAATTTTTACGACATAAAATGTATGCTTTCAACATATCGCATTTCTCCAAATGAGAAAATACCATAGTGAAATAATGTCAAACACTAAGCAACGAAAGTAAAACCAAAATGTTTAGAAAAATAAATAGAGAACTAATGAACACAACACAAAATAAAAAAAAAAAATTTTTTAATAACTAAACGTGCGAAAGATTGATATTCAGAACATTATTGACATTTAGAAAGGGCATACTATTTGTTCTGTTTAAAGTGAAAGAAGCCTACTACTGATTTTACAGAATGAAAGAGTATCTTTGACATCAACTAAATTCCACCGTAAATACTTTATTATTCGTTTTAGGACAACAGTGTATTGAAACTTTTATATTATAAAGAACATTAGCATTCAGAATTTTAAAAAATATACACGCTGTTCTATTTAAAAAAATTATAAATTTCAAAATTTCTCGAAAAGGCGTAATTTTTTTTTCATGAACTGCATGCTAATCAATGTTAAAAACACTAATACTTTGCTAATTTAACCTACTTTCTAGAATCAATAATAACAGAGATAGCAATAGTGTGCACTTAATTTGAATCAGCCTGTATACACTAGACCTAATAATAATTTCTCATCCATATCTTTCCTTTTTTTTAGAGAACAAACGGGTCCCACTACAGCTATCAGAAGCAGATTTATCCGAAATTCTGTTTCAAGCTGAAGATGCAAATTATGACTGTGAAGGCGTATTTCCAGATAAATGCAACACCACTAAAATAGACGTGAAAGCATCAATGATGAAATATTTCCTTCACATTAGGAATAGTTCAAATCCGAAGGTACTAGGACAACATGATGCAAAGCTTTTACCATCACTTGATAATAAAACAACAGTTTTCTTAGCACATGGATATTTAAGCGCTAATGACAGTATCTTCAATAAGCTTCTAATATCTGAAATTTTAAAACATCACGATGTCAATATCTTCACAGTTGATTGGAGTGATATTATGCACCGCACTCGTCTTCAATCTCGAGATCTATTTAACTCATCTGGAAACCCTTCTGAAATCTTAAGTTTTTTACGGTTGCAAAAATGTTGTTTGAGCAATTATACGAAAGTCTTAGGTGATTTTATTGGCGATTTTATTAAAACTTTGATGTCGAAATTCAAAATTAAGGCCTCTAAATTTATTCTGATCGGTCATGCGTTTGGAGCTCACGTGCTGGGAAGTGCTGGCGTTCATGTAAAATCTCTCACTAAATCGTCGGTGTCATCAATTACAGGCCTGGATCCACTCACATCTAATTATTTCCATAACCGCCTTAGTTCTTCTGATGCTGAGTTCGTGCATGTTATCCATAGTAGTAAGGATAGCAACGAGACATACGGCGACGCCGATTATTATATAGGCGTACCAAACTGTCCAGAGTCCTTTTCGAAATATTTGAAATTAACTTCAAAAATTCTGAAAGCCATGACCGGTTTGAAACTTTGTTTCAATTATGCAGAAATTGGTATTCGCATCTATATACTCAAAGCCTACGCAGACACGATATCATCCTTTCGATTTGTCTCTAATCGATGCTTTGACAATGAATCTTATGAAAGTTGTACAGAAAACTGCAGGGAAAGGAGTCAATCAGTTGTGGGTAGACTTTATGTCGATACGACGTGAGTAGAATGTATGTTTTAAATAAAAGGTTAGGAAATAATATCTTTTTTTTTAGGGCTTCTGGTAAATATTATTTGCCACCTGATTGCGAAGACACCGACACTTGTAATTGGCTTAGTAATCTTTGATTTTCTAATTGATAAAAAATAATATATCCTATATTATCAAAATTAATCGTCTTTTTTTATTAAACCTTTCCAGTCACTTGTAAACTCTTGCAAAGCGTATTTAAAAATCTTAAAAATTATTCATAGGTGTACAGCCACTGCGGGCAGCATCTGCAAACTCAGATTTAGAAATTTACTAATCTAATGTGAGTGATATTCGCCTATCAATGTATCGTTAAATGTCTTTTACTGCTGTCGATCACGTAAATCAATGATACAACCCTAGTTACGCATGTAAGTTTTTGCCAATCTGACGGGATTATGTACATTTTTCTCCACTTCACCACAACGAGCTGCAAGATTGGAAGAATTCCTTCAGAGAAAAAGCTTACCTCGTTCATAAAAAATAAGATGGAACTTCAATTCTAGGACAGTGAATACAACCACCGAGAAGAAATAATTGAAGCTCTAGAACAAATCGAGGGGGAAGCTAGTTTACAAACTACCATTCATCAAGCTAGTGCCAATTTGCGAATTTTAGGGGAGGAAAATTTTATCTATTTGTTAACTTTCTTTCATAAAATTATGCCACATGTGGACATATTGTTTAATCAATTACAAAATGTCAATACAGATGCATTAAAAATCAAGAATAATTAAGATAATTTTGAACATGCTATAGCACAAAACATTTCAATTGCGTTCAAGTCACAATGGTACGGGGGTAATCTTAAAAATTCATGTCTACTTTCTCTTATTATTTCATCTATAATAAATATCTTCTCTTCTTTATGATATTTTACTAATTGAATTAATTCATTCTTAGTCATTGTAGGTGAATAGCTTCTATCTTTTTTTCTCAACCATTCCATAATTTGTTTTTTTGAGGTATTTGGTTGTTTATTTTGAATAGCACTATGACGAGGAGCATTATCCATTATTATAAGTGATGGTACCTTAAGATTTGGTATAAGCTTATCATTTACCCATTGCTTAAAGGAGTCACCATTCATGTCTCGATAGTAATCACCAGTGATCGTTTTTTATGGAAAAATCAGACTCCTTTAATAAAGCCACTTTCTGTGCCAACATGTATAATAATAAACCGTTTGCCATTTTTCCTAAAACACTTTTTATATTATCATTTTGCCAGGATGTCATTCTATTCCCTTTCGAAAAGATCCAAGTTTCATCAAGGAACATGACCTGACGTAAAGTTGAATTTAAGTTATTCATATATTCCTTAAAAACACATTTCTCATGCAGACTACATTTAATTTCTCTGTGAGCGCTCTCCTGTAACACTCTTTCGTATATTAAAAACCAATATCTTTAAGCAATATTGCTAAAGTAGTTGTACATGTATGAACAAATTCTTTCATAGCCAAAACATTGTTTAGAGTTTTTAAGGTAAGATGTTTTTCTAAAAACTTTGAACATGTAATAAATGTTTACAATATATTAAAAACATACTTTCCTTATACATGTCATAAACAGTATTTCGAACTTCCATTTTAGTTGCTTCTGCTACATCCTTAGCTTAGTCCTTAGTTTTTGGCTTCTTACAAGACCTTTTTTTGCCAGGAGATGATAAGACTGGATTCTGAATGCTACAATGCTTAATAGTGTAGACCGTTCTACTAGAAATATCAAGAGCTATTGCTACCCCCTAAAATAAAACTTATTTCATAACACCGCCTTATCTAACCGATTTTGTGAATTACCTCATGAACATAGTCGATGGAAATTAAAATACGCTGTAAGATTTAATATAACCAAGAGGTTTACCTGGCATCTAAGAAATATTCTGTAAATATTAGGTTAGAAATGTCAAAGTGATAATCAAGCAATTTCGTACTTATTGCCACTATTTGATATTACTATTTATTATCAGTATTGTTCTGAAAAGAACAGATTTTGTAATTTTTGATAAACTAAATATTCAAATTGGAAGAATGCTTAACCTAGAAGTCAGAATACCGGAAACAAAGTCAATACACAACAATATTGAAATAATTTGACAACAAGTCGAATGTCATAAGACTATCTCCTAGACAACCTATCCTTTTTATTTAATATAATATTTCAAAGATGTACGTCTTAACTTAAAATGACAAACGTGTGTAGTATTACAGCGCGTATTCATGTGTGTTAGAAAGAGATAAAGTACAATTTGCGGTTCACACTTGGGCAGTACGAACTGAAAACTTATACTTTATGAACTGTAACTAGCTAAACAGTACAAACAGTGGCGCACCATTAATATAGAATGGTACGACACTGTTTCTTAAAATTTCAACGTATATCGACAAAAAAATACCGTCTTGTCTTCGTCGATTTCTTTTAACCATCAAGATAACTGCACAGCATTGCACTCCTTCTGATGAGAACTTGTACATATAACCATCATAAATAACTGTCACTTATCCGTAGCATTCTACGGCATTCCCGGCAAATTCAAATCTCCTCTTAATTTATCCCCGTTCCACACTTGCCGAGCAATGACAAGTTAATAGCGACCATTATAGACCCTGACCGAAGTCGCAATCTCTCTTTATTAATAACCTTCTTTCGATGAGACATCTCTTGTATATGCTTTCCGGCGTATTTTATCTTCGAAAACGGGGAGCTGGGTATATATATATATATATATATATATATGTGTGTGTGTGTGTGTGTATGAGAGTGTGTGTCTCGGTCGAATTGATGAACGGCCCTGGAATCAACATGTTCGGAGCGTTAAAATATTACCGGACAGATAACGAGGAATATTTCAGCTGCCTATCTACTGTTACACAGCTCTGATTGCTATATTATTTATGCTTCTGGGACAAGGCGGTACGTCTTTCGGAGGCATACAAACAATTTATTAATTAGAAGTAAGACAGATGGGCATGTCTCGGTGAACTGTTATAAATTTTATAGTCTGAAGTCTTTTTTTTGTTTTGTCATCGTTGTAATGTTTGATTTATCACTGGTCTTGATTATCGCAAGTAGTTTCTTGGAGAAGATTCGTTATTGATGTCTTGAGATGCTTGAATGCATAAGGAGTCGTTATTGAAGAGTTCTAGATAACTATAATCTCTGCCCAATTTATTAGGTTAATCTATTGAGATAATGATTACAACATTGAACAAAAAATCTTTATTTAAACTGCATCTGCAATTAGTTATTTATTACTTAGTGACTTCACCTTTAGCAATTTTAGCTTCTTCAACTCTTTTGAGCATACTGTATATGATTGTCTTGATTTTGTCTTTGCTTTTTGCGTTTTTTCTTTATATTTTCAATATTTTTTTTTAATTTTTCTTTAATATGCACATTAATTTTTAAGACATTTGCACCTTTTTGAATTATTTTCGATTTGGCTGGTGTTCCGCAGGGTCGTCTTCTTGATCCGGAGGTCTTTATTATATATACATCTAAATGCATCTTAATCCCAAAGACTCAGGGCGTTGAAATCACTATATACACGGACGACACTAATATGTTTACGTCCTCTCGGGGCAAGGTTATTGTCTACAGGCACTTGCAGAATGCATGTAACATCTTCTGCAACTAGGCACTGCAATGAGAGTTCTCTACCAACAAGAATAAGTGGGACTCTGTTAGAATTACTAGAAGGTACCGCCCCCTATATGACATCATCGTAGTGGGGGACAAGCGGGTTCCATAGAGGCTCTCGGTCAAATGTCTCGGTATTGTCTTTGATTCTAGACTGATCTTTAGCACACCATTAAGAAAGAGGAGCAAATTTCTGTCCGCGAGAAACTCCCTTATGCCTCTGCTCTGTCGTAACAATCCGGTTAACTTGAGAAATAAGCTGTTCATTTATAAATCCTTCTTAAGACCGGTGCTGACTTACGTAGCACTTGTTTAGTGCACCGCGTCGAAACACACGTATAAACACTATGAAGTAATTCTACTTCAGAATAAACTTCTGAGGCTGATTGATAACACTTCATGGTTTGTCAGAAATGAACAACCCCAAACAGATTAAGATATTCCCCCTCTACAGAAGTGCCTAAAGACATTAGCCGCAGCCACTAGAACAGAGAACTCGGAGTATTCGATGGTAAGACAGTTGGTCGCACCTCAAGATAGACCATCGAGCAGGAGGAGACAATTACTCCGGTTCGACTATGCTGAAATGGCGGCCGAGATGGGAAAGCGGAGAACGGATGATAACGTCAGATGACGCTCAGAAGGGGCCTGAGAGGGCCAGCGGTCCGTGCTAGTCATGGTTGCTACACATCGATCAGCACCAAATATTAGTTGTATCGGAGATAAAGTGGCTTAAAGACAAATCTGTTTAGTCCTGGGAAAGCGCGGAAGTTAATAGAAAGATTCCAAATTATAGCAAAATCAGCTGTTAATATTTTCTTTTGAAATTTTAAAGACGATGTACTAAAAGAGTGTGCTTTACGGGCAGTTAACGTCCTGTTTGGTAACAAACTATCTTCAATACAACTGAACGAAGTTTAAAGCGAGATGGATAATATTAAACATATACTTTTTGTAATGGTGGGTCAACTTTAAGATATCGCCTTTTATGATATAGGCGATAGCACAGTGGCGTGACAAAAGTTTTTTTAAATTTTTTCTCGCTTATGAGTGGGAATTTTGGGAAAATATTTTGAAGATGTATAAAATACATAATTGTATCTTTCCATTTTTCATTCGGTGTTTTTTTATTTCAAGAACAACGCGTATATATATATATATATATATATATATATATATATATAAAATAACTTCGTGACCTTGGTATGATATGGTAAACCTAATCAGTAGGCGATTAAAGGTCTGTATATTACTTCAAAATATATGTATTTAAAAAACTCTACATGTTTCGGCAGTTCGCCTTTATCAAGAGAATACAAAATTACGGAGCATTTTGTATTCTCTTGATAAAGGCGAACTGCCGAAACATGTAGAGTTTTTTAAATACATATATTTTGAAGTAATATACAGACCTTTAATCGCCTACTGATTAGGTTTACCATATATATAGATATATATATATATATATATATATATATATATATATATATATAAATATATATATATATAATAAATTAAAAGCGGGCAAGCGGTCTGTCAATTAAAAAACTCATTTATTAAGTATCCCTATATTTCGCAAAAACTTTGTTGCTTCTTCCGGAGATAAAAATGTAGAGTTGAAAAAAACAATAAAAGTGACGTATAAGGAAAATAAAATTGATTAGATTTATTTTTATTTATTTTCCTTGTACGTCACTTATTTTTTTCAACTCTACATTTTATCTCAGGGAGAAGCAACAAAGTTGTTGCGAAATATAGGGACACTTAATAAATGAGTTTTTTAATTGACAGACCGTTTGCCCGCTTTTAATTTATTTTATTCAATATATTACGGTCGATAATTTCGTTTAAATTATATATATATATATATATATATATATATATATATATATTATATATTATATATTATATATTATATATTATATATTATATATTATATATTATATATATAGTAAAAAAATAAATGTGTCAAACAAAAAAAAATATTTATTTCACCCTATATTTCATAACGATTTGTTACTTCTTCAGGAGTTTAATTAAGAGCTAAAAATCTAGCAAATACGTCACTAAACATGTTAAAATCAATCGTCTAAATTTAAAACATTAAATTAATAAGATGTTGGTTTCTCGTCAACCTATTAAAAAAGGTTTAGGTTTTTAATAGGTTGACGAGATACCAACATCTTATTAATTTAATGTTTTAAATTTAGAGGATTTATTTTAACATGTTTAGGGGCGTCTTTGCTCGATTTTAACTCTTAATTGAACTCCTGAAGAAGTAACAAATCGTTATGAAATATAGAGTGATATAAATGAGTTCTTCTATTTAACAGACCGCTCACCAATTAATTTTTACTAATACAGTACTGTCGATAATACGTAATAGTCTATACAAGGTGTGTATAAATTGTCGCAAAAGCTACACGTAGCGACATTCTTCGTTCGGTTTTGAATAAAAAATATTAATATTAAAATGTCGTATCATGCTTCGTAAATTCGTAAATGTCAAAATTTGACAGTAATGATTTTGATTGAACTCACTTTGAAATACAAACTTATTCTTCTACAACGTTGCCAAATGTGTTTTTCGTGGAAGTATGTTACTGAATAAATGTTTAAAACAAGCTTTTAAATCAAAAAGAAAACGTTTACGAAATAATACTAGTAAAAATTTTGTCTTTAAACTAAATTGCATCTATCTCTATTAACAGATATCGAAGAGCAAAGGTTAGTTACGCACTAAAAGTCTGAACTTCAAGAACCCCGTGAAAGCAAACGAAGCATGATACGACATTTTAACATTAAGATTTTTTATTCAGAACCAAACGAAGAACGTCGCTGCGTGTAGCTTTTGCGACAATTTATACACATTTATATACATTGTATATATATATATATATATATATATATATATATATATACTATCCATATATATCCATATATATACTATCCATGGCTGACGACATATGGCGCATATGGCTTGCATTGATATATCAGAATCGGAAAATCATGGAAAGACACAGAAATTATAGTTTCATATTCTAGTTCTAGTTTTAATACTAGGCGAAGCCTCTGTAAGCTCTGTATATATTTCACATAAAAACTCTAAATCGCACGTTAAACAAAACTCTATACGTAAGTAAGTAGGAAAATGAAAACCTTATTCAAACTAATTTACTAATTAATTAATAGCATCTTGAATAACACGACGTCACTTTGATAATACGATCCGACTCAGAGCAGTTCTTTTGGCGGCACCTCTTTTTTCCCATCCGCGACGGGTAATTTAATACGGGTTGAAGACCCGGTCTCCGACAAAACAGAGAAAGCACCAGCAGTAATTATCGGGGAAACGGGGCCGGAGTAAAAGTTGGAAGAGTGTCAGGAAAGGAAACATAACGATGATGAATAGTGTGGCATCAATCATATTCCACTTGGCTGGCTGATGGCGCACGGTTAACTTTCAGTTCAATTTTGAAACGACAGATGGCTTAAATATATTATATATATATATATATATATATATATATATATATATATAAAATAAATACGAAAAATATGTGCCGTTAGTGTATAGGTTAAAATAAGGTATATTGGGGAGTGTAGCAACAGTAATCCAATTTAGAACAGATATGCATTATACATATCTGTATTTGTACACATGGACATACACCTCGTATTTTCCAGCATTTACTCCTGGCAAATATACATGTTTCTGTCACAATAATAGACTTCGTCAGTGTGGCTAGTGAAGGAAACTTTGATGGAAGGCCTCATAGGAATACAGATACAGATGTGTATAATGCATATCTGTTTCATTTGTAACAAATGCGTAATGCGTGCTTAATGTATTGATGTATGCAAATTTCATTGGCATATTTGCTGTCATCTGGCATTGCGTTAATGGACTTACACCTATACACGTATATTTTTCCTTTCTGTACTAGCATAGCTGGACGAGAGAAAATCGCTATTTTCGGCATAGTCTCCTTTGTTCGTCAGATGTAGAGAATACAATTCCGAGCATGTTTTCAATCGCGAGATTAAGGGATATTTGAAGCGTAATCCCGGAATTCCGGGATTAGACTATATGGTTTCTAATTGGGCTCAATTGAAAAAAACACTTAAGTAATTTCTTAAAAATTATTTATTAATATTGTTGCACAACACAATACACAATTCTTTCAATGGAGACTGTGGTTAAATAATAATTTAAAAAAGGTATATAACCCCTTACCACAATTATTAGTCGTATCCTAAATACGTATTTCGACAACTAAGTTGTCATCATCAGTAGGTAAAAACTACTAATTAAAGTCACACGGGGCAAAATAAAGTAATATAAACGCTTCCGCACAACTACTATACACTGCAACCCTGTAAAGACTAAATTTACCATGCACATCTCAAACTACGAGACAAAACACTTGCCTCTTAGAAAAGGTTTTTAAAAACATGTGTTAAAATATCGAACAAAGGGACGGCAAAAATTCTTCTCTAAAGAAGGCGCCTACTAAAAACGATTTTAAAGCTACGGTGACCTACTAATAAACTAAATGAAACACCTTATATTTCCACAAAACACTAGTATATTTAACTGTATGAGCATTTCATGTGCAATGTACAAATTAATAGTTATTATTTAAACGTGTTATTTCGAGTACGCAGGTAGTGACAAAATCTATATTGGGTAGGAGTGTAAAAAAATTTTCCATTAACAAATGGTTAAAAAGTCGTATATATATAGTAAAGGCCGAACTCTCGTTGCAAATTCTGAGAAAGACAAAATTAAGAAGGGGCCTTACATGTGAAAAACCAGACATCCGGCTTGTTGTATTATATTAAATGAGAATCAATCCTCGTGAAAAGGGTCAATGAATAATTAGATATTGTAGGTGTATAATTTAAAAGTTAATTATAAATAGGTGACAATGTGTTATATTAAATGAGAAACCAATCACGTGAAAAGGGGGTCTATGAATAATTAGATATTGTAGGTATATAAATTTAAAAGTTAATTATAAATAGGTGACAATGTCCTAGTTAAGGAGTTAAGCAATTTAATATAATGTATAGAATTCACGGTAGGCTCTGGGTGTGTTAAGGAGGTAATTTTTTGCATATTAAATGAGAATTCAATTCACGTGAAAAGGGTCTTGAATAATTGGATATTGTAGGTATATAATTTAAAAGTAAATTATAAAAAGGTGACATGTCCTAGCTAAGGAGTTGCGCTATTTAATATAATGTATAGAATTCACGGTAGTCTCTGGGTGTGTTAAGGAGGTATTTTTTCATATTAAATGAGAATCACTTCACGTGAAAAGGGGTCTATGAATAAT
This sequence comes from Melolontha melolontha, assembly GCA_935421215.2. Classification (NCBI taxonomy): domain Eukaryota; kingdom Metazoa; phylum Arthropoda; class Insecta; order Coleoptera; family Scarabaeidae; genus Melolontha; species Melolontha melolontha. Next base: position 134,005,604 of record OW285240.1, on the reverse strand, counting down.
TGGATATTGTAGGTATTTAATTTAAAAGTTAATTATAAATAGGTGGCATGTCCTAGTTAAGGAGTTAAGCAATATAAAATAATGAATAGAATTCACGGTAGGCTCTGGGTGAAACATGATAAATAATTTAATAAACAAAAGGAATTAATAAACCCCATGAACTTGATGCTTACGAAAGTATATTTATCGCGAAAAATAAACATACCTCCTTGAATAGCGATAAATCTCCAATACCGTTCAGCTGTCTATTCACATTTTTATAAGTGGGTGGGGGATGTAACATCAGAAATATAGACATGTGGGAATCCATACACGTGAAATAATGCAATTACCTCCTAAACAATGGTTGTTGAATGAAGCACTCGGTGTGTTTGTTTCACGAAATGTAAAATGTTTCACGTTTTGTGGAACAGATGTACCGGGTGTTTTGTTTATTAAATTATTTATCATGTTTCACCCAGAGCCTACCGTGAATTCTATACATTATTTTATATTGCTTAACTCCTTAACTAGGACATGCCACCTATTTATAATTAACTTTTAAATTAAATACCTACAATATCCAATTATTCATAGACCCCTTTTCACGTGAAGTGATTCTCATTTAATATGAAAAAATACCTCCTTAACACACCCAGAGACTACCGTGAATTCTATACATTATATTAAATAGCGCAACTCCTTAGCTAGGACATGTCACCTTTTTATAATTTACTTTTAAATTATATACCTACAATATCCAATTATTCAAGACCCTTTTCACGTGAATTGAATTCTCATTTAATATGCAAAAAATTACCTCCTTAACACACCCAGAGCCTACCGTGAATTCTATACATTATATTAAATTGCTTAACTCCTTAACTAGGACATTGTCACCTATTTATAATTAACTTTTAAATTTATATACCTACAATATCTAATTATTCATAGACCCCCTTTTCACGTGATTGGTTTCTCATTTAATATAACACATTGTCACCTATTTATAATTAACTTTTAAATTATACACCTACAATATCTAATTATTCATTGACCCTTTTCACGAGGATTGATTCTCATTTAATATAATACAACAAGCCGGATGTCTGGTTTTTCACATGTAAGGCCCCTTCTTAATTTTGTCTTTCTCAGAATTTGCAACGAGAGTTCGGCCTTTACTATATATATACGACTTTTTAACCATTTGTTAATGGAAAATTTTTTTACACTCCTACCCAATATAGATTTTGTCACTACCTGCGTACTCGAAATAACACGTTTAAATAATAACTATTAATTTGTACATTGCACATGAAATGCTCATACAGTTAAATATACTAGTGTTTTGTGGAAATATAAGGTGTTTCATTTAGTTTATTAGTAGGTCACCGTAGCTTTAAAATCGTTTTTAGTAGGCGCCTTCTTTAGAGAAGAATTTTTGCCGTCCCTTTGTTCGATATTTTAACACATGTTTTTAAAAACCTTTTCTAAGAGGCAAGTGCTTTGTCTCGTAGTTTGAGATGTGCATGGTAAATTTAGTCTTTACAGGGTTGCAGTGTATAGTAGTTGTGCGGAAGCGTTTATCTTACTTTATTGTGCCCCGTGTGACTTTAATTAGTAGTTTTTACCTACTGATGATGACAACTTAGTTGTCGAAATACGTATTTAGGATACGACTAATAAGTGTGGTAAGGGGTTATATACCTTTTTTAAACAATACACAATATACGAAAATAAGGAACAAAAAAGACAAAACAAAAAACCATTTAGAATTTCGAAAATACAATCGCAGAAATATGAAAGCATCCAATGTTTGACTTCCAAGTCTGGTTCGTAGTTTATTGCCAATATAAGCAGCTGCTGAAAACGCTCGCTCAGGTTCTACACTGGTTGGAGGAATAGACAATAGATATTTATATGCTAATTCTAAGTGATAACCACGAACTCCTCCGTTTTCGAACAGGCTCATTTCGCGTCTAATACTATTTACCAACCTCGATTCATTTTCTACTTCAGGATCTGGGGATTCCATGCTCTTATTAATTTCCAGCTGTAACTCTTCCTTTAGTGTCAATTCGGGTTGGGAGGTTTGCTGCCCTGGCTCATCATCTGTTTGTGATCCTGACCTTTCTTCCTCTTCTGTGTCATCTCGACTATTTAGTCTTTTAACAATACTCTTTATTTGCGCCCTCACTAAAGCCTGTGTAGGAACTGGAAATAAGTCAAGCCATTCCAAATCCGATAATAACTGATTTTCATAATCTTTTCGTGGATTTCGTAAATAATTCAACACACCAGTTAAATCAACATTTCGTCGTTGCTTTATACGTTCCACTAAAGATGCTTTTATTTTATTGGCGAGTGCTGAGTTTTTGCTAGACAATTGTTTTATAAGAAATTTCAAAGCGGCATCAGCTGTGCATAAATTAGCGTCTCGTCGACAGATTGTTTCTACTGCTAATTTAATTGGGGTAAGCACATCAACAATTTTATTTACCAAGTCAAAATCAGCATCTTCTAAATAGATTGGATGGTTGAGATCTATAAGAGTTTTTTGAATGCAAGTTTTTAAAAGAGAAAATCGTTCCAGCATGGTTAAAATATTATTCCACCTGGTTTTACAGTCAAAAAGAAGTGACAGCTCTTTTTCATGTTCAGTCTTCACATATTTTTGAAGTACTGTTTGATTTTTCAATGGTGATCTTTTGAAATACACTTCGACTTTGGAGATTTTCTTTATCAGCTCATTAATGTTTTCATCTTTCGTTAACTCTGGTATGTGTTCTTGTGCCAGTTCATTTTGTGGCATTAAGATTAAACCTGATTCTGGACAGTCTAAGTCTTCTAAATTGTCATCATCATCGATATCGTTCATACAATCAGCAGTCACAGCCTTGCCTGTCTTGAACATAATTCTTTATTTTATAAAGCACATCAAAGACGGCCAAATTGATACCATGTGCGAGACATAGTTGTTGTTCAGTGCAAACAAGCTGTCCCACCTTTATCATAACGTTCGGTCCATCGGTTACAGTAGCCACGATATCAGTTTCCATGGAAATATCAAATTTACTCAGACGCTCTTTCAATATACGAAGACAATTTTCAGCCGTCATATTTCCATGAATAGGAATGAGTCCTAAGCTCCAATTTTTTTTATATGAATGAACATTGACAAATTTAATTATTAACTATTTCATGGAATTCGGCTTGATTACTATTCATCAAATAAAAATACTCATATTAACGTGTAAACTCTTTGTTGTTTTCTGTAAATGTAAATTTAAACTAATAATTCATTAATAATATATGTTAAATGTTATTTACACATTGTTTTAATTTGTATATTTTATATATTTTAAACTATTTTATTTTAGTTAGTATATTGTGACATATTGACTATTCTACATACAGAAATAAACTGAAATTTACCCGACATTCCATATCTGTTTTATTTTAAAAATTTGTACACTTATCTCTGCAATTAATTAAAATACTTTAATTCCGTGCTGGTGATTTTAAATACTTAAATTTTAACATTGAAAATAAATTTTACTTTATTATTAATATATTACAGGAAAATATAATTTTGATAAATTTGCAATCTTGTTGCGATCGTTTACGGCTTTTCTTTCTTACTTCTTAATGTGAATTAGTTATAATACTGACCTAGCTTTGTAAATTTTTTTCCGTGTGTAATATTTGTAATTGGTATACTTTGCTTTGCATAGGTCAAACAGAGCAACATTTAAAAGACAGTATCAATGGTCACAAATATGTAAAAAAAGATGACAACTTGACAAAAACACGAAAACAAAAATAGTCACACATTGAATTATAATTCAATTAACAATACTCTAAACAATTGGTAAAAATGCCGAATATAAGTATTTTAGAGTCCTAAAGTCACTAAATTGTCTGGAACTGTGTATTATAAATCCTAATCGTTTAGAATTGTCAACCTTAAATAAAACTTTTTTGATCAATATTATATAATAAGGAAATTGTTACATTTTTTCTAGTACTTATAGCTAATAGATAGAATAATATATCTTGATATCATCAGCATAAGTCAATGTATCACATTTAAAATTACCAAGAAGCTTATCCATATATGTTATAAATAATAATGGACCTAAGTTCGAGCCTTGAGGTACACCTGAAGTTATTAAAAATTAAAAATAATAACCACTGTAAGAAAAACTCGATTTAATCTATTCGATAAATAGCCTTCCATTAATTGCAGGAAGCCAGGAGGCATGCCAAAATAATTAAGCTTTTTGAGTAAGATGCCATGATCTATTGTATCAAAAGCACTTAAAAATTCGGTGTAAACGACATCAACTTGTCCTTGAGATGTGTTTACAGTGGCAAATTTAAAAAGTGGACTGATGTAACTGTTGATAGACTACATGCATTTTGTGAATTACTAATTTACTAATCCCATATATCGAACCATCTTGTCCAAATTTCAATTTGAAGAAATTCGAAGGCTTATTAGATCCGATTATAGAAAAACTCGAGAAACACGTTTAGAAACCGATACATTAGCACTGATATCTTACATCTGGGGGTCTGTTTCTTCAACAATGTAAAACGTGCAACATTGCCGATACTAATGTAGCAATTAACGAACAACTTGTTGACCTCAGAGGCAGATGCCGATTCGTTCAATATATACCATGTAAGCTGGAAAAGAATTTCATGAAAATTTTTTGGATGGGTGAGTCTTGGCTTTGCTGTTTATGGTTTAGTTTGTCGCCAAACTGAAGAACCTACATATTTTTAATACATAGTTTTCATAATCCTGGTCTGAATTTGACAGTTGGCGAGTAATCCATTGCTAGAATATCTTTCGTGAAAAAATATTACTCTTACTGGCACGCTACGTCAGAATAAGAGAGACATTCCAAAAACCACGAAAAAATCGTATAGTCTTCTTCATTTTGGTCGAAAACAATGTTAGCATTGTAAGTTAGGCACCTAAAAAGAACAAATGCGCAATTTTACTAAGTACTATGCCTTATGGCACAGGTGTCAATGACGACGTCAAAATACGAGGGGATACTGATATCTAGTTAACCTAGGTCATTTTCTTTGGGCAAAACAAAGTCTTGTTATAATGGCAAGAAATAAAGACATTTCAAAAGGGTCACTGTAAAATCTTACCTCAAGATGTTGAAGTATTGTTGTGCAGTAAATTTTTAAAGAAAGCATGTCTAATGCAAATGTGAAAATTGATAAATTGTAGTATCGAGTCATCACCAGAAGAGGTTAAGTCGTAAGGAAATTTACGAAGACATGTTTGACACACTTGACGATCAATGCCCATCATATGCGACTGTCAAAAATTGGATTGCGTCATTCGAAAGAACCATTTCCGTTGAAGATGAGAAGCGACCTAGAAGACCGATTTCGCCCCACGAAAATATTGACGCAGTTCATGACCTGATATTATCAGACTGTTGAATTGGGCCGAAACATGCAGCTGAGGCACTAAAGATTTTATCTGAACGCGTCAATCATATAGTCGACATCGATTTAGATATGGAAAAAACTCCTGCAAAATGGATTCCTAAATGATTGAAGGCAGCAAGAGTGAAAGTAACATGGTTGATCTGTGCCCGTTTTGAAGGAGATCCAGATTTTTTGAACCTTCTTGTGACTATGGATAAAATAAGGGTCCATTTTTGTGACCCAGAAACAAAACAGCAATCGATGGAGTGGAAACATTATGGTTCTCCAACACCTAACAAGCTTTGAGTTCAAAAATCCGCTGAAAAAGTTCTTGCTTCAGTTTTTTGGAATATCTGTGGAATAATTATGGTTGATTACCTACAAAAGGGGTCAGGTCATTACTGGAGATTATTATTCTTTATTCCTAACCACCCTGAGAGAAAAAATTAAGGAAACAAGACGTGGAATGTTAGCGAAAGGTTTGCAATTTTTGCTCGTACGCAAATCGCGCATTACCATGAATATAACTCGGAATTAGAGTTCGAATTACTGGAACGCTCACCCTATTTCCCAGATTTAGCCCCCTCAGACTATTATCTGTTCCCTCGATTAAAAAAAAATTTAAAAGGACGTCAATTTTTTTGTAACAAAAAGGTAATGGAAGCTGTGGAGAGCTGGTTTGCAGACCAAGAAGAATCTTTTTTTTATAAGGGTTAAAGGCGCTGTAGGAATATTAACTGTTTTAATTTGAGAAAAGACTATGTTGAATAATAAAATATTACCAACTTTAAATTGTTTCATTAGTAGGCTAAGAATATATCAATGCCACCTCGTAAATATGTTTGCTTTTTGTGAAATAATGAATGTGTAGCTTTATTTCAATAAATTTGTGTTGTTTCATTTTATAATGAGTTTTAATAAGCAGGAAATGTCAGTCCCGTTTGGTATAAAAGTAGATATTATACCAGATATGCATTCTAGGGTTAAATATACAAAAGCAATCTAATAATAAAATTCTTCTTTCCTTAATGAAAATTGTAATCACTTTGCCTAAATATCTTCATACATATAAACAGTTATACAAACATATAGATGTCCATGAAGTGATTTTTTGCGCGTATATTGTCGTGAACGTTCATTCGTTGACGTTTGATCAATATTGACTTATATCTACCCATATGCCATCATGATTTTAAGATAACCAACATATTTACTTATGCTAATGGCATCGTATTTGCGTGAAAACGAAAGATCATCATTTATCATTTTACGACCAAATGATTTTGCGCATTTACTTTGTAAATTGTATATACATACATACATTTCAATGCTAATTCCTGAATTTGACAGCGCAGATATGCATTAACATACACAAATATATTTTTCTCCTATAAGATTGTGTGCATATTTGATTAGTGTGTAACTATTACATCAATGTCAAGTATCCTGAAAGGACGATGATATATTAGAACGTTTCTAAAAATAGTATTTTTTATTTAAACATAATTATAATTTATATAGATATATATTGATAAATTATTGGAGTTTTTCAGCTTTTATAATACTTACAAATATCAAATTAGTATGTAATTGCAGACTAAGTGGGGATGTAAACATTGCTGTCTTCAAATTACAAAGCAAATCATACGAAATTTTTAATTGAAAAATATTGTCTACGTTGGGACTTGAACCCAAGTCTACAGTTTGGCAGACTGTCGCTTTTACCACTTAAGCCACGATAGACCTACGTATATATATATATATATATATATGTATATATATATATATATATATATATATATTGAGATAGGTCAAGCCTACACCCAAGAATGCCTCAGTAAGCAAAAGGCAGAATTTTAAAATGTATATATATAAGTTCTAGAGTTATTTAAATATGTTAAAAACTGAATTCTTCACGTGCTAAATCAATAAAGTTGATTTCGCGTATTTAATTATTTTTAAAAGTCATACACACATTTATTATTTATATCATTTCATTTGTATCAGTATTTTCATTTCGATAATTTGTTTTTACAAAAAAATATCAACTTAATTGATTAATCATTAATGACGCCATTTATTTAGGCATAACTGTATATTATTTGAATTGTTTACCGCGGGAAAGTTTCCCACAATAAAAACAGCATTATGTACTATATTTGACATTCAAACAACAATCATTTACTCATCAAAATGAATTAGATATTTGTTGCTAATTATAAATATATTTAAAATTATTAGGTTGTCATTTTCATAATAATAATATGTCGAGATTAATTGAATACATACCTGTGGACGAACCAAAATTGGGATACGAAAAAAAAAGAAAGTTAGCGTCACTAGAAATGTCGCCATTTTAAAGACCATAGACGAATTTGTGTGTCTCTCTGAAGATAATAAGAAAAAGCATTTATTATTAAAATAAAATCATACGTCCGTTCTAGTCAATACCTACAAGTATTCCCAGTTCCTGTTTGACATATTTTTCAAGACTAGACGATCACCAGTGTTAAAGAAATCACAGATTGCAGTTTGCCGGGAAGACGACCGTTGGACTGGGCAACAAACCGGGGTGACGCCGTTCAATTGCCGCTGAAAGATCCTGTCTCCACAGACCTACAAATTGATCCCATACACCGAATATCCTAGTCCACATAACTTAAGTATTCCTATTATCTCCTACACATATTGAAAACGACAAATTTATTCACATATTTATAAATAGTACATCATATTTTCTTTAATTGATTAAATGATAATAATATATGTCGTAATATAAGATTTAGATATTCTATTTGAAAGATAAAGAAGAATCCAGTTTTTAATATAATTTAGTTTTAAATATTAGATTTGCTTTGTGTCTGTTTTGATCTCAATAATATATTAAATTTAGCATTAGTCAAATTTTATACTCGTTTATGTATCTATATTACTTTTAGTTCGTTAGTTATATTAACCTTAAATTCATCACCATATTTGTTTCAACACGTGACATGTATATTATAAATAATTCATTATAAGTATATTTTTCACTTACCTATTTGTTTGGATAGTAATTTCATTAAAGTTGATATACATTAATTCGATCTCTGACGTTTTATTTTGTAGTTTAGAATATAAACAATACCATCAGTCTATCACTTTAGAATCAGTGTACTTTATGAGAGTTTGATTGGAGACACCGAACTTGCACTATTTAATTTGGACATATCTCAATGCCCTATCACAAGAGTCAACATTGTTCTTGAGTTTAGCCGGACCTTAATTACATCATACGCCCACTAATTAATACTTACAAGAAATTTTTATATCCGAACAGCTGTTAAAGGTTAAATTTATGGAGTCATTTACAAGCATGTACCTTTGTATCATGCACATATAGTTCAATATTGTGCAACTCCATCTACATGCTATTTAAGTAACCTTTCTTTAATTTTGAAATTAATAATTCACTAAATTTAATATATAAATTACCAAGTTAATTTTAATTGATAACTTTGAATTTTGTATTTACTTACCTTTGACTAATAGGAAGCTCTTCCGTTCGGTTACAATATATATATATATATATATATATATATATATATATATATATATATATAGAATTTAAACGAAATTATCGACCGTAATATATTGAATAAAATAAATTAAAAGCGGGCAAGCGGTCTGTCAATTAAAAAACTCATTTATTAAGTATCCCTATATTTCGCAACAACTTTGTTGCTTCTTCCGGAGATAAAAATGTAGAGTTGAAGAAATAATAAAATTGACGTACAAGGATAATAAAATTGATTAATCAATCAATTTTGCCCAATATCTGTTATAGTGTTTAAATTTATGTTGCTGGTACTCTAGCTAATTATATTTTTACAACAGCAGTTTAACTTCAATTGAATTCATACTTTAGTGTACAGCGATCTGTCAAAGTGACAGATACATTTCTTGTGCATTATTGGGATTACGTCATGACTAACTTGGCCACTTTTTTTTCGTAGACAGTGTTTATATAATTATTAAGGGTCTAGCAAAAGCACAGGTAAGTAAACGACGGGATCATATCAATATCAGCCATCTTGTTTTTCGTAAAATAAACTCTAATTTTAAGTCATCCACAATGTATATCAGTTACTGTTTACATTTATAATGAAATGTCAAGAACGGTAAATGATACAACTTTCATCAATTTCTTTAAAATATTAAATGTGATAATTACAAAAGCTTTCCCATCTAGAAGCCACCCTATATATGCCGCTATACAAATATAACTAAATTAATGAATGATTCTATTTCATCTTAGCACACCCCGTGAACTTTCGCACTATTATCAACAACAGCAACGACATCAGGCAGTCAATCTGTAATGCCGTGCCTAAAGAACAATAATACGAAGCGAACATGGGGAGAAAGAGAGATCACGGCGAACAGTGAAGCGGAGGCACCAACGCTTGCACGTGATTACTAATTTATCAATGTCGGAGCGGAGGCGAGTTCATAATAATCCGTGTTCATGTACCGAGTCATGCGTGTAGTTCAGTTGGACAGACTGCCGGCGGCCGTTTTGTGATCGATCACATGACAGCCGGGTCTGCATTCACTGATCAATCAGCACTCTCTCTGAAAGGTAGTGCTCATTATCAGGCCACTCTGCATATTGTCCGTGAACGCGTATGTGTTTATATATATATATATATATATATATATATATATATCTTTTCTCTCTTCACACGTACATGAAATGCAAATTTCATCATCGTCATTGTCATCATCATCATCATAGTGTTATGATGGGCAGTCTTCGTTTGAACGAGTTACTGTTTCTGGCACAGGCAATTATCATCATCGATCGAAACAGTTTATAAATAAAAATCATGAATTTCTTTGTTTCTCTGTTCTTATGGTCAAAAAGCATAATTTTTTCGAAATTTTTACATACTTTAACATTGGACAAATTAGGCGTTTAATAAGGTATCCGATACGAAATTACATTCTGCCAGGTTAATTTAGTTTACTAGAGTGTTAAATTACTTGGTAATTGTCGCGTTCGAGTAATTGGTAACACACTAAATTTAGTGATATCCTATTTCCCTATCATGGCTGATATTCCAATATTTTGATTAGCATATTTTCTTTAGAATATGACAATATTATTGTTATTTATTTTATGAGAAATGCAGGACTAATATACTTTTATTTTTTTAGAAACTATTCTTTCATAAACATTTCTTGTAAGAAGACGTAAACACTATTCTAACAAAAATGCATTTCTTCACCTTTATCAGTTGATAGAAAATTAACGTTTTTTTTTTCAACAGCTAATTTATATATAACCGTGGAATTATTAAATTATAATATATTAGAAGAAATTTCTTATTTTCTTGCCCGTAATTGTAATACGAGATAAAATTAATATTTTTTTAGAGTAGCGGCCGGGTAATTAAAACAATATTTAATATGACGTTTCGATACTATACATAGCATCTTTTCCAAAAACTGTAGAATTAATTTTAATATTAAAAAAAGTAAGAGATGATATTATAATGAATCTACTTACATTATTTGCGACGTATTTGCTATGAATTTCTAAATAAAACTAAACTTTTGTAGCAGGTAGACTGTTTTCGGTCATATGTTTATTTTGACGGGTGGAAAGAATGTTATTTTTGTCAACACTTTGCGGGGGACAGGGGGTTGGTTTAACTGTTCTCGGACATGTGTTTTTTTAATTTTATTTTTGTGATGTTTATATTGTTATTATACCGAAGGTGTTTATATAATGGGTAGGTATATTGCTGACAAGTTATTTAAATCTGTTCGATTATTAATTGAATTTGTATTTTTTGTATGTGGATGCTTTCTAGTATATTTCTTGCTTTATTGTTTTTTTAGATGTAACTATTGCGGTTTTAGTAGATATTGAGTTCTTTAGCCGATGTATATGCCTACGCAGTCAGTTCTTGTAATTTCATAAATAGCATGTTTTCTTTAATGAAGGTATTTTGTCTTTTGATTTTGAGTTTAGATTGTTGAGATTATTGGAACTTGTGTGAGCTTAAGATTTTGTTTATTTTTTCTGACAGGTTGTTTATATAAGGTATTGGGACATAAATAGTTTGGGGGTTGTTTTCCTTGGTTTTTGTGGTATTTATTTTGTCTATGTCGTAGTGTTGATATAATTTTATTTTATGATTTTGTTAATGAATGGTAGGGAATAATTATTTTTTTTGTAGAGAATCTTTTGTTTGTGATAAAATTTCTGTTGTGAAGTCTGGGTCAGATTATGAAATTCTTCACGCCGTGGTCTCTAGAAGACACCAGCAACGCTTTAGTGTCAGCATGTTGGCTGGTATTGTTTGAGAGAATCTAATAGTTCACTTCACGCCTGCTCGTTTGAACGCAGACACTTATCTGAATTTTCTGCAAAATGCTTTGCCTCTGTTATAGGAAAATGTTCCTTTAACATTAGAAATAACTTGTGGCTTCAACATGATGGGGCACCCCCACATTTTGGTTTAAACGTGCGCCAGTATCTGAATCAGCAATTTCCCCGCCTTTGGATTGGCAGAGGAACGGGACCTCGTCTGCCAATCCAAAGGGCCTGCCCGCGGGTTTTCCCGATCTCAACTCCCTGGATTTTTTTACTTTGGTGTTATCTGAAATCTTTACGAAACGCCTATTCGGAATGAGGAAGATCTCTTAGCAACAATAATGGCGAGTTGTACACATATAACGGGTGTTTTTTTATAGAGGTATAGAACTTTGAAATGGAATAAAACAAAGATAAATTTTTTAAATTGACATGAAATTTACTTTATTCGAAAGATAATCTTCTGGCATTATAATTTAAATATGACTTCTGGCATATGACCGCCACGGCTGGCTCGGACGTAGTCTAATCTAGAGGTCCAATTTTCGATGACTTTTTCCAACATTTGTGGCCGTATATCGGCAATAACCCGGCGAATGTTGTCCTCCAAGTGGTCAATCGTTTCGAGCTTATCGGCGTAGACTAGCGACTTCACATATCCCCACAGAAAATAGTCTAGCGGCGTTAAATCGCACGATCTTGGAGGCCAATTCACGGGCCCGAAACGTGAAACTATGTGGTTACCAAACGTTTCCTTCAATAAATCAATTGTGAGCTGTGTGACATGTTGCGCCGTCTTGTTGAAACCACAGCTCCTGCACATCATGGTTGTTCAATTGATGAACGAAAAAGTCAGTAATCATGGCTCTATAGCGGTCACCATTGACTGTAACGTTCTGAGCAGCATCGTTTTTAAAGAAGTACGGACCAATGATTCCACCAGTCCATAAAGCACACCAAACAGTCAGTTTTTCTGGATGTAACGGTGTCTCAACATACACTCGAGGATTACCATCAATCCAAATACGGCAGTTTTGTTTATTGACGTATCCATTCAAACAAAAGTGAGCTTCATCGCTAAACAAAATTCGCTTATGAAAATCGGGATCAACGGCAATCTTGTTTTGGGCCCATTCACCGAATCTACGCCTTGCTAGGTGATCGTGTGGATTCAATTCTTGCACGAGTTGGATTTTGTAAGCACGCAAACCAAGATCTTTCCGCAAAATCTTCCATAAAGTGGATGGACACATATCCAATTCCTGTGCACAATGGCGGATAGACTGATTCGGGTCTTCCTCTACGCTCCGCTCTACAGCAGCAATGACTTCTTCTGTACGCACTGTACGACGTCTCTGTGGATGCGTATTATCATTTAGAGTAAACGTGGTGCGAAAACGTTCCATAGTTAATCGAATTAATTGCTCTGATGGACGATTATGTTGACCGTAAAATGGACGTAGTGCGCGATACGTATTTCGAACAGAACCATGATTTTCAAAATAAATTCGCACAATTTGGAAGCGTTGTTCAGGCGTCAGTCTATTCATGTTGAAATGACAAACCAAACTAAACATAAATCACTTGACAGCTGACAAAATGGCCGCCATTTAAAAAAGTGTTGGCGACTTAAAGTTCTATACCTCTATAAAAAGCACCTTTAGAAACTATTCCAGGAATACTTCATAGGGTCCTCTGGATGTATTTCTTCGAATCCAGATGCTTTGAAAGATCTAGTGTTTTTCAGTGCTTTATCTACCTCCTGTGCCTGAATAGCCTGGAGTATTTAAGACGAGCTGTTGTTCGGCATCAGTTGTTTTTTAATGTCTGCGTTCAGTAGTTTTGTACTTGAGACCTTAGACAGTGATACAATTCGTGCAGCAATAAAAATGAGTATTGAACGTGTTATCTGAGCGAGCATGAAATGGAGACATCTGGAATGACAATAAAGAAGATAGGAGCAATTTAAGTTATTTCGCAAAAGTTCGAATTCAAACTTGATAAATGTTTGACACCTTCTGCTCTTCAGCAGTTCAATTCCCAGAAAATGAAATCTTTCTGTATATTTCTGTATAATTACGAGGGTAGCACCGATTATTTCTGCAAACTAATATTTCTATTGAATTTAATGAATCAAACATGCTATGAAACAAATGTTTGTTGTTTTCTATATTGATAGTTCGGATTTCGTTTTGATAACTCCAACAGTTATTTTGCAAGCCAATTTTAAACCGGGTGGTCTGCAGTAAAAATTCATTTAACGAGAGAAAATTTCAGAGATATGATTTACTATGATTTTAAAAGTTCTTTAACTCCAAAACAAAGTGTTTCAAGACTTCGTGCTGAATTTGGTGACCAAACTCCTTCTTAGAAGTGTTTACAACTGGTATAACGAATTTAAATTTCAAATGGTTTCACAGTGACGATTTTCGCGAAGGAAGGCCAATCTCAGACGTTACTGAAACAAATGTAGACGCCGTACGAAGAAGGATTCAAGATGACAATCGAGTTACGTATAGGATTATTAGGAGCACCGTGGGCATTGGGATGACTGCAATAAACAAGATTTTACATAATTATTTTGGTGTGAGGGAAGTCTGTTGTCGTTGGATACCTCATATAATTTAACACAGGAACAAAAACAATACTGAGTGGAATGGTGTAAAAAAATGCTTAAAAAATTTGATGAAGGTTAGTCTAAAGCAGTTTACAACATCATTACTGGTGATGAAAGCTGGCTATATGCATTTGAACCGGAATCAAGACGGTATTTCGGCTCAATCGGTATTTCCAACAGAACTAAAATCCAGTCAATCCAGTCAAAGTGAAAAATTCTCGAAGTGTTGGAAAGAAAATGGTAGTCAGTTTCTTCTCAAAATGAGGACCTATCACAACAGTTGTGCTTGAAAATAAACGTACGGTTACCTCAAAATGGTATACGATAGTATGTCTGCCAGATGTTGTTCAAAAGGCTCGTTTACGGCGCCCTAGATCGGAGATTGTCCCTCATCACGACAATGCTTCAAGTCACACGGCGCGTCAAGCAAATGAATTTTTAAAAGCTTCTGGGTTCAAATTACTAGATCGTCCGCCATATAGTCCGGACCTGGCACCTTCAGATTTCTTTCTATTTCCAAGACTAAAGGATAAAATGCGGGGTGTACGATTTGCAAGCCCAGAAGTTGCAGTAGAGAGCTTCAAAAACCTTATATCTGAAATGACTCAAGAAGAGTGGAATTTATGCTATGACAACTGGTTTTATCGAATGTGTAAATGCATTGGGTTTAGGGGCGAACATTTTGAAAAACAATAATCAAAATAATTTTTGACTACAACATTTTGTTTTATTTGTTTGCAGAAATAATCAGTGCTACCCTTGCAGACCAAACCACACTCAGCAATACTCAAGAACATATCTGTAATGATTATAATAGAGATGATATACGTAAAGTTTCTACAAATACGTCAGTAATACTCAAATATACTGTTCTTAAGCTTGTAACTAAAGAAGTGAAGAAGTTTTCCTTCTTGAAAAAGTGATAATATGGATAAAAATTACGCCTTCTGGAGCGATGCCCCATCAGGGGAAGTATATAATTTATTTCCTTATTTTCTTCAATTCTTTCTAAATACTGAGCCATGGTACATAGCTGCCTGCCTCATTTGTGGCCAATATTTTCTAATCAAAAATTTGACGAGAGATTTTTCTCTTCCAGATTTCTGTTGATTGTGCCATGTTATTACCTATAGTTCTTAATCGTACATAATCGTAGATCTCAGTACTGCTTTATAAATTCAAATTCTAGTTTTTGTGATATAATATTTACGCAAATTTATTTTTATTTGTTTCCTCAATGTGTGATTATCCCATAAAATATTGTATATAAATTGATAAATCAATTGGGTGAAATGTTACTAAAATAAATTTTCAACTAACTCTCGTAAAAGCGGCTAATAATTGTTAATAAAACTACATTATTTCCTCAGCTGCTATCTCCATTAATTTTCCTGTCGTATATGATCATCCCCGATGGCAATTAAAATGTATATATATTGCGTTGCATGTATTTGTGTATATCCAATGGCCTTAGTGAGATGAAAGGGACCTTTCCTGTCAATAAAATAATATTTACGATACGATAGTATGCACGGTTTGGGGTTGGCATCAGCGTTGTTCGTGACTCACCGATCCTCGGGCAGTTTATATCGGCAAACAAAAAACATTCGCACATACACACATATACACACAGATATCACAACACAAACACACACTATTGCCTAATGGAATTCGCTGCATTAATCACCCAGGAGAGAAACTGCAGCAGAGCGTTTACAAAACGGAAATTATGTCGCCCAAGGGGACAAGTGAGTCCTCTACCATCACTATATACAAATGTACTCGGATGTGGATGATGTGCTTTGTGTAAAGGGGGGCAAAAAAGGGGGTTGCCAGAGCTTTTAGCCAATCACATCAAGACGTTGATTACATTCTCTTGGTGGTCATCATTTTAATAATAACGGGCAAAGAGAAACGATAATAGAAAAAAAAAATAGAAATAATTTTTGGGGATGTCGTTTGCGGACATCTGGGTACTCTTGTTGCGGATATTGTTTTAATATATGTTTGTTCATGTTTTGAGAATGGAAGTGATATACAAAAGCAACGAAATATTTGTTTATGTTACAATACACTGCGATATTTGTATGTTGTTCTAAATGCCTACCTCTCCATTCTTTTTTTCATTTGCCTATATACGTTAAAGGTAAATGGATTTATTGATGTCTACACTAAAGATTTACAAGGTACACATATAGATAAGACTTGACTCATTCTGGTGTTGAAATTTCATAATCAGATGAAGAACGAATTTTTCTAGTTGTCAAGGAGCATTACCATTTAGTATCTGGATTTATTGATGTCCAACCTAAAGACTTATAAGTAGAGAACGGATGCAATTTCCATAAAATGCAATCGGCAATTGGAATTGTGTATAACGTCGCTCAGTACATCCCAGCGTAATTCAATGAAGTATTTGTTTGACTTACTCGGCCACCTGGTCTCGCAGCGATAACAATGGACAACCCAGCTATTGTATTCGGAGAATATAGTGTTTTCAGTGGTGTCGTGTACGTAGATAAAATAAATAAGTTTATCGTATTTCGTAAGAGAAATAGCACGTACATTCCTTTTCTTTTCATTTAAGCAACATCTTCCAATTATTTTCACGTAAGTGTGCATAAAATTTCGTTATTTAATTTCGTTTATTTGGATCTAGAATATTCTTACTTTTTCAGACAATGGAAGAGCGTCGAGAATGGCATCGTGAAACAATGGCGAGTTGGATTGAGGGCCATACTGATTGTATGTACATTGCGAGTGATTCCGAAATTTATTGTGAGGTGTGTGAAACGTTATTGAAAAATTGCAATAAATCAACCGCAAAACGTCACGTAGGATCGTTAAAGCACGAAAAAAAATTGAACCCGTTGGAATCTGACAATTTTAACGAAGA
Organism: Melolontha melolontha; assembly: GCA_935421215.2. Lineage (NCBI taxonomy): Eukaryota > Metazoa > Arthropoda > Insecta > Coleoptera > Scarabaeidae > Melolontha > Melolontha melolontha. Next base: position 133,988,288 of record OW285240.1, on the reverse strand, counting down.
ACTCTGTGAAACTTTTATGGCAGCTAATATTCCATTATTTAAATTGAACAATCCAATTTTGAAGACATTTCTGAAAAAATATACTGGTCGAAATGTTCCTGATGAATCAACTTTACGCAAATATTATGTTTCTGGGTGCTATACGAGAACAGTCGAACGCATTAGAAGCCATCTTTTAAATCAATACATATGGATAAGCGCCGACGAAACGGTGGATATGTTAGGACGCTGTGTGGTAAATGTTGTAGCTGATGTACTACATCCAACTATTCCCTATAACTCATATGTAATAGCAACAAGTGTTATAAATAGAGTTGATGCGGAAACAGTTGCTGAAACCATTAAGGAGAATATGCAAAAAATGCTTCATTCGGACGCCACGTACAAAAAAAATACTTTTATTTGTCAGTGATAGTGCTGCGTATATGTTAAAAACAGGCAGACTATTGAAGAAAACATATCCTAATATGCTGCATATTACTTGTGTAGCGCATGCTCTCCACAGAATCTGGGAATATATCAGAGACACTTTTCCGGAAGTTGATAGACTTGTATCAGCTTTTAAAAAAGTTTTCAGAAAAGCACCATTGAGAGTAGCTCTTTTCAGGGAAAAATTTCTATCTCTGTCACTGCCTCCCACTCCAGTAATAACTAGATTGGGAACATGGCTGGAAGCTACTAGTTATTATGCTGAGAATTTCGATAGTCTAAAACATTTCGTAACACTGCTAAAGGAGGATGCTAGAACTATTGGTGAGTGCAAGGAGCTCACACAAATCCCAAATTTAAAAAATCAGTTGTACTTTCTTCACGAACACTTTGGAAAATTGCCAAAACTAATCACTTATTTTGAAGATCGAAATCTCAAATTAAAATGACGGATTAACTACATTAGATGTGGCTGTTAATAATTTGAAAAGTATTCCAAGTGACTTCGGATGTGGCCTTCGGCAAAAGTTTGAAGCAATTCTTAATAGAAATCCAGATTTAATTACATTGCAGCAATTATGTATGGAGACAATTCCACAAAATCTAACTGCTAAATATGAAGAAATAAAAGAATATTTCCAATATGCACCTATAACCAGTTGCGATGTAGAAAGGACGTTTTCTATTTACAAGGATATACTTAATTCAAAGAGAACAAAATTGACAGAAGATAACCTTGAGAAACTATTGCTAGTCAATATTAATTCTCCTTTACTCAACTTGAACGACAAAATGAACAAATAAAAATGTTTCAATTATAGAAATAAAATTAAAAACTTTATAAATACAACTTTTCAACAAATAAATATGTATTTCGTAATTTTATAGATCACCACCCGTTCGTTTTCCAATTATATAAATGAAATTAAATATTTTAGAAATACAGCCTTTCGCCAGTACTGCACTGGGCTTTGCGTCATGTGGTAAGCGTGTCCGTCCTCTGCTTATAAGATAAGTAGGTAAATAGAACCTTAAAAATGGTATGTAACCCCTTACCATAATTGTGGTAAGGCGTTATATACCTTTTTTAAGTTTTTACTTAACCAGAGTCTCCAAAGAAAGACTTTTTAGGTAAATAGAACGTTATTCATTCTAGTGTTGTTGAAATTTCATAGTAGGTATGTACTACGAATTTTTTTTCTGCGAAAAGACACTCTGACTGGGTGAAATAGATTTTTGAAAATTGGAAATTTTCCTGTATCGTTTAACTCGTTAACGGTAAGAGGTAGAGGAAAAGTTTTAGCACAAAAATTTTTTGTTTGAGTAAGTTTTATTAAGCAGATAGAAAAAAAAATATTTACATCGATTCCAGCGACATCAAACCAATAGTTGGCGACAATTAGCCCGCTCCACTTCCGACGTTCGAACACAAAGCTAAGAGTTTCTATTTTCATATTGTTTTTTCTTTGTTTCTTTCTCTGATGTATCTAAATCCTTTATTACTACTGTTCAAAATTTGTCCATTTTCATAAAAGCTACGAACACGATTTACCAAACATATAGCCAAACATAAACAAAATTGTTAGGTCAATGCAATATCATGCATCAAAATAATAAAACATGAAATATTACATTGTAATGATTAGATTACATTACGATTACCTAATTTCAACCAACATTTTCAAATGTTCTTTTATTTTTATCATTTGTAGTAATTCATACTATTTAAAAATAAAAATATTTGTGCTAATAAGTATTCTTTGTAGTGGCCCGTCCTTGGCTTATAATTTTCCCGAGTGGCCCCAGTTCCCTATAAGTCTGCGTATCCCTGCTCCAGACGTACACAGTCTGCTCAAAAAATCCGGTTTATAATTTAGCATTTAGGCGCACGCTCACTATTAGTGAACCCGATAAATACGTATTTTGATGTAGAGGCTATTCAGTTTTTTTTTCTATACCTTGTATTTGCGCTATCTTTTACTGATTTATATCACTCAGCCTGTTAATATGTTATTGTTATTTTTCTTTTTCTTTCTTGGTTGTATCAAACCATCCAGACAACCTGGTTCTAATAAAAATTAGTGACTTAGCTGAACGCCGTACTTTTCTTCTTTTTTTGTTTTGACTTGGGGCGGTTTGGTTGCCCTATTTTCCCGCCTCTTGGAGCAGATTGCCATTACCAGTTTAGCGGTACCAAATTCGGTGGCGCCCTATTCCACTTTTCGTTTTAGTACCCCTGGGTCTCCCACTCCTGAACTGAGTCTTAATAGCCTGGTGGGCCGCTAGATATTGGCAGGGGGGGGGTAGGTAGGGCAATTAACGTCGCCTGAAACTTTGTTTTTATTTCCCTCTTCTCTTTTTTTGTCTTGTTTACGTACGTTTCTCATATGCGCTTAACGTCTTCTGACGGTGGCGACCGTAGCAACTTGGCGCCCAACGTGGGGCAATAAATTCATTAGTTGCGACTTTTAGTCCTCTGCTTTTCAATAAATTTCTAACATTTCCCGTCAAGTTATACATTCTCAAAGTTTTACTAATGACAGTTCTTGATACTAGATGCCGATCTTAATGCAAATTGCTAAATAAATCGCATACTTCTTCACGAGTTCAGACGCGGTCACCAAAACCCATCATCATTAGAATTTTAATACGTTCTTCTTGAGTTAATTGGATCATTATTAATATTTGGACGTCTAAAAAGTTAATTCTGATAGTTAGGTTAAGTACTGAATTTTGATTCCATGGCTTACTAAACATAAACATGATTTTAAAATATCAGTTTTAATTAAATATCTTTGTCGTTGTTGAACAAAAGGGTGCCAAGTCTTAATATTGCTGAACTCTCAGAACAGAGCTCGTAAAAATTTACAGGGCGTTCCATTTAAAATAAAAAAATTAACATCGGAACTCTGATTCGGATATAAATATACTCATCGGATCCTCGATTTGCATTTAATTAATTGTGGAAATTATTATTAAGATCTAAATAGCCATGTCAAAGGTATTCGAATACATTTACCTAACCTTGTATATAAAAAAATCGATGTCTAAAACGAAACTAAGGATTAGATTATCGTTTTCGATTTTTAACTTATATTTGGGCGCGTATAAATCTAGTCATCTAAATTCAATAATTATTTAAGAACGAAAATGAATTTTCCTTGAAATACGAGAGTTGGTTAAAGAATTTACGCCCAGTAGCGAAAGAGCCGACAACGATGGGTCGACGTCGGCTCAAGTCTTGTGTAAAGAACACGTGTTGACGGGCCGACGGGACTGAATAATTTAATGAAAACTCGCGCCCTCTGGTAACTAGCTATCGTCTCCCAGCGCGCTCAACTTTATACAGAGTGTATGATGTGAGCTCATCGGCGACGACAACGACGCTACCGCCGGCAAATCACCTTCGACACTAATGCTATACATGACAAGCCGTATTAGCGATTACACCTCTGATAACAGGCCTCTAATGGAACGCTCTATATAGATATATATATATATTAGACGCGCGTTGGTAATTAGTTTATCGTCATTGAACCGGTTAACTTGGCAATTACGCATTTAACGGTTTGTATACTTGTTACTAGACGATGATATCTTTTGGCAGGGTATTTCTCGTCTCCGTATAGAGATACAGACGAAAACTGTTTAATGCATTTAGCATTGATGTTTTAAAAGACTGTTAAGTGTGACTTCGTGTCACTTAACGTACGTTGATCCCTGTTCTTTTAAAATCTGCTATCTCAAGGGTTTTCAGGGGTCCACTAGTAAAAAAAAAAAACTACACGTTATCCCAGAAGACTAATCTGGGATAACGTGACTAAGGCTATTTTCCTAAATAGAAGGAAGAATAATATCGCTGTCGTAAATTAAGTTATTGGTAACACGCTTAATTTTTTGGGAAATTAGGTTCCGATGTGTTCTATAATCTATTGAATTACTATTAGAGTAATTCAATAGATTATCATTATTATGAAAAGTTTTGGGAACCGAATCAATGTTTATCTATCTCACTCACATTCTGTAATTGCGAAGGTAAAGCAGCAACCCTGCTATTTGAAACGCCGAGAAATCACCAACCCTTTCAAACGTCCTTCACATTTTTACTTCTACTCAGAAAACCGTAGTATGCTGGCTTTTCCCGTAGAATTGTCTGTTTAACTTGATTTCTAAGTTGTTTATAGTATTCTCAATCAACAAATGAATTACTTCTCATATATTTTGATTTAGCTTTACTTATTAAGGAAATCATAAGCCTAATCACGTCAGTGATCCATGGACAATTGGGTTTGCGAACAGAAATAGTTTTAATTGGAGGAACGATGTTAAACAGCTCAATAAGTCTAGACGTCAACATTTCCACTTTCAAATTAACATTTGGGACATAAAAAAATATCTTCTAAATGCAAATCATCTAAATATAGTTCAAACAAATCTTCATCAAAATTTGCAAAGTCACGATAAGTAACAACTCTATCCTGCACAGTAGAGCAGACCAATTTCCGTGCGCGCCATGAGCGCCGGTATGGGAGTGTAATTCGAAATATATTAGAATATGCGATAGAATAGGGACGCAACTTGAGCTTGTTACCGATATAAGCATAGAAGTAGAGACATTTATTCTATCACAAATAATTAAATATACATTTGGTTTTCTGCTATTAAAGTAATATGCATAAACACACGAAAAATAAGAATAGTACATATTATAGCAGCGTTGTATGTACCTATAAATAAAATGAAAAATGTATGAAATCAGTGATTGTGTGCACGACAGAGGATTTAAAAAAACACTTACCGTTTTAAGCGTCTTCCAAGGATTGACAAACTGGAGAAACTCGATTGCATATTTTCAACATCAGCTGCGTTTCTAAGTTATTTCTGAAAAACATGTCCGCCGTGAGGAAAAAATATGTTTATATTCGGAAAACGAGCGTTCTACATCTAGTGATGTTATATTCGCATAATCAAAATACTTTTTTAAGCAACTTAAAGCATCTGTAGACGTGCCCTCACAAATACGTGTTAAGGTGTCAAAATCTGCATTTCTGTCTAAAACAATTTCAAATTTAATTAGAACACTTTCACTTTTTGCGTCTTCTACAGCACACAGTTGTTGCGTGAACATCTTTAACGATTTGCAGTGATTCCTCTAACGACAGCGACGAATTTTCTAATTTTGTTATTGCTTCTTCTAGTCCCAAGTAATTCTCACGAATACTTTGTAAATCCATTTTAGTCTGGGCACCTTGAAATTTTTTCTGGCTTGTATTGATAGCTGCACTTTCTTTGGGATCGAATGATAAAACAACGTCCTTAATTTTTTCAAAATGTTCATGATAGTAAAACCCGTCCGTAACCATGTACCCCAACGTGTCAAAATCGGCTGTGGTGGCTCAGGGGTATGGGGCACAATTCGTGAAATTTCCGAATACGTTTTGGAGATTTCTGGAATACTGCCTTTGTACTAGATATTAAAGCATCTACCTCTGGATAACATCTACGAACCTGTTCTGCCACAAGGTGTAGAGCATGGAGTTTACAAGTAATATGTAATAAGTTAGGACAATATTTTCTAAGAGACCGTCCTACAGAACACATGGTTGCGGCACCATCGGTCATAAACATTAATACTTGGTCTTTCGAAAGTTTAAATTTTTCCAAAGTATCTAATAGCACCTCTGAAATTTTTTCGGCATTACATTGTTCTAGTCGTCTGGATGCTAATAAAATTGAAGACGTTGGTTGATGTGGTTCCATATTACGCGCCATCACATTAACTACAGATTGTTTTTTGCTGTCAGTTGTTTCGTCCACACATAACCACAGTTTTTTATTTTTCAGTTCGGCTTTGATTTTATTTTCAACCTGTTTACGCACCGATGGTAAATTCCTTCATAACGTTGTCGTGCTCGGTAATGTTTGATTCGCGTATTTATTCCAAAATGAAATAAATGAATCATTACTTAACAAGGTAGACGGCAGTGTACACACAATCATAGTTACACATAGTTCATGTATAAACTGTTGTCGATTAATTTTGTTATTATTGTGCTTCGAACTGCTTACGTGTTCTTTACAACTTGTTTTTGACCAACACATTAGATATGTATTGCACACTAAACATTTAATTTTTGAGCCATGGTATATTAAGTCCGGGAAATCCATAAAAAACTTATTCATTTCGTCTGACAACGGTCGGTTTCTCGATTTATGTGTCGACGACATTTTATTACGTATGCTTACACTTACATGCAGTCTAAGCAAGTACCAAACACACACTGAATGCTTTTTATTAGTTCTGATGCAATACAATCATCCACACATCGGCGCACATGGCGCGCGCGGAAATTGGTCTGTTCTACTGCACAGTATCAACTTCGCATGTCGAACACCAGAAGTACGGACAAGCTCTTCTTCTGATACTATAATTGCATCTAAAAGTGATTCGGTTATATTAATAACTGGCGTTGCTTCGTTTATAACTTGGTAATGAGATGTTAATTACGATAATACCAATAAATCTGTTTCTTATGTACGAAATTATGTTACTTATGTAAACTTCACCTTATTTCCAAAGGTTATTATCGCTGATTTCAAAACTGCTATTCAAAAAATTATAGCAGAAGTATTTCTGGAAACTAAAATAAAGGGATGTCGCTTTCATCTCGGGAAATCTTGGTAAAGAAATATTCAAGAATTAAGTCTGTCACCAGAATATAATAAAAACGGGAAATAAGATTGGGAAAAGGCCTACCTTTTGGCCTACCTTTCTTACACCCAGAAAATGTTGGTGACTGTTTTGCACCCGATTTTAGTGAATTGAAGCCAAATTGTCATATCATAACAAAACTCTGTGATTATTTAATGGATAACTATATTGACGAACATTCAAAATTTCCTTCACACATATGGGCTGAACATTTTTCTTCTACTTTATTAAGAACAAATGGATGTGTATCATTTCATTCGAAATATATATTGTATATACCTCATCCAAATATAAACCAGTTTTCGAATGTATTATTCAATTTTCAAATAGACACATGTTAAAATGAGGAGCTGTAATTAATGTGTGATAGTTAAAAAGAAAAACCTTTATCGAAAAAAAAATAAACAAAATATTGACTTCGTCAAAGCAATTTCTCATCATTTTAGAGTATCTAAAATCAAATTGTTTGTTTTTATTATGTACACTTTTTTTATTTTATGATTTTGAGTTTTATTGAAAATGTTGACAATATTGTGACAATAGTTTTAGCACTGTATTTGTTTTATTGAAATTATGAAATTGTGCTAAATGAAATTGAGGAAGATCCTATTACAAGTGCCAGAATAATTGTCTCCGCCTTAAACATAAGCCAGCCCACAGTTTGAAGGATATTGAATAATTAACTGTTGTATCGATATCAAATACAACGGGTACAGGCACTTTTGCCAGCTTTTTAGCTTTTTGTCATTTGATACAACAGAAAATCGCACTAAATCCTCAATTTTTGACTTAAGTACTCTACGTCAACGAGGCTAATTTCTCCAGACATGCTATTATTAATTTTAATAATAAACACGCATGGGCCGAAGAAAACCCACACAAAACATTGGAAAACCGTCACCAACATCAATTCTCTGTTAATGTGTGGGCCGGAAATATTGAAGATCACACGATGGGTCATATTTTTTGCCGATGGAGTTAAATGGAGAAGTATACCACCGTTTTCTTGAAGAGGAGTTATCACTACAGTTGGAAGAAGTCACGTTGCAATTAAGATTGCAAATGTATTTTATGCACGATGGTGCTCCAGCCCATTTCAGTTTAAGTGCTCGTTAGTTTTTGGACGGTGCGTAACCAAATCGGTGGGTAGAGCGAGGAGGTCCACAACTGTGGCCTCCGCGATCTCCAGACTTAAATACTCTAGATTTTTTACTCTGGAATCACCTTAAATCACTAGTTTATAAGTCTCCCATTGAAAATATTAAGGAACTTAGAAATCGTATTGTTGTAGCATTTGAGACAATTCGAAACACCCCCGATATTCTTGAACGCACTTACCAATCAATGCAATGGAGCATAGAATGTTGCATTGCAGTTGAAGGCGGTCATTTCCAACAATTTTTATAAGTTAATTTTGTTGTATTATTACGTTTTATTGTATGAACTTTTAATTGACTATTAAATATCCCGTAATTTTATAACTAAGCCGTTTAAGACATACATTCTGTTTAGGTTAGTTTTAATTTTCTTGTTTTCTTTCGTTGTTTAATATACGCGCTCATTTAATTTGTTAGCAATAGTAATATACTCGAATGTACTGCTGAATATTCTAAAAACTTTCTTTCCCCAAAAAACCGCTTAAAAGGAAAGGGAGAAGAAGACGGTACACATACACACGAAGTTAAATACATTTGAACTTGTAGTGCCTGTTTCTGCAGCAGAAGTCCTACGTGATCAACTAGTGGTGAGTCCTGCATTCCATCCCAACTCATTTATTTTTTATTTTGAACCACCTTAATACAGTCCACTTAAATCTTACACGAACACATTCATAAGAACTTTTAAGATCATAATAATCCTAGGAATCGGCCCATAAAATTTGTCGCATATATTTAGAATCAACCTGTAAAGGTATATTCAAAGATTAACATCGCAATGTTATGATGTAGTTCTGGCAGTTCTGTCATACTATCCAAAAATAACTTCATACATTGTGACGTTTACTGAATTTTGGTTACTAAGTAAATAAATAGTTTTCTGAAATAAGTACTATCTATACCGCCTAATTCTGAGCAAACGCAACGATGCGAATGTATGAATATTTCTCCCGCTCCAAATAGAATTCCCCTGAATGCTGTAGGCGTGTCAACATCGATGTCATATGTCATACATACTTACATATTATGGAGCCGCGTAAGAAAAATTATCTGATTACCAAATTACTATTAAAGGACTATAAATTGTTTAGTCCTGTGTTATTGTAATGATTTTATAATAAATAAATTGCAATACGTTATACTGACGATGGACACACAAAGCGTAATAAAATTATTAATAAGCGGTTAAGAAAATTGCAAATAAGGCATCAAGAGATTTAATAAATTAAATTTTAATAATAAAGGTAACAAAAACTATTCATAGTAAACTAAATAAACTTCAGAAATAAATAAAAACTAAATTAAATTCTAGTAATGTAAAGAAAAATTTACTCTTAAAGGTAATAAAATAAATTGTTCATAATGAGAAATTAATTATATAATAACGGAAATTCATCCGTTTAAACTCATCACCGTAAAATAATTGATGATGTTTGGAATATTTATAATTACGAAAACCATTTAATTTTAGTATGCGGTTAACGGAAGAGCAGCATATGCCTAAATCGTTGGAAATATCGCTATGTGTCAAATTTGAATTTAGTTCTATTGCAGCGCATACTAAAATGAACGTATCATTAGGAACTCCGGCAAATAAGTCACATATTCTTTAATAAGAATTATCAGCGTGGTACCATTTCATCATTTCGGCTTTCTCTTCTAGTGTATAACGCGGCATTATAACTATTCAAACGCTTAAGAGACTCCGTATAGAGTGACAGTGGTAACACTAATTTGTGACATTAATTGTCAAATCGTTGCGCGACAGACTGTTTTGTTATTGGCTAAACGCGTTCAGGGGATTTGTATTCGAAGCGGGAGAAATATTCATACATTCGCATCGTTGCGTTTGCTCAGAATTAGGCGGTATATACGACGCTAATTATTCTAATTTTTTACTGAAAAAAAAAATTCGCCGTTATGCAGAATTTGAACCTACGTCCTTTGGTTTGCCGGACAACGCTCTTAACCCTTGAGCTATTAAGGGACTGAAGTTTGAATCGTCGAGAAATGCCTTAAGTTGCATTAAGAACAGATATTATATTGTGCCCGGCGTTGGCAAATTTGTGCAAATCAATTACATTTTCGCCAAGTGATACGATGCTAATTATTCGAAGTTTTTACTGAAAAAAAAATCGTCGTTATGCAGGATTCGAACCTACGTCCTTTGGTTTGCCGGACCACGGTCTTAACCCTTGAGCTATTAAGGGACTGGTCGGGAAATGCCTTAAATTGCATTAAGAACAGATATTATATTGTGTCCGTAGTTGTAAAATTTGTGCAAATCAGTTGCATTTTCGCGAAGTGATGTGATTGAAATGCTTCCTACATATACGGCGCTAATTATTCGAATTTTTTTACTGAAAAAAAAAATTCCCCCTTATGCAGGATTCAAACATACGTTCTTTGGTTTGCCGGACCACGCTCTTAACCATTGAGCTATTAAGGGACTGATGTTCGAATCGTCGGGAAATGCCTTAAATTGCATTAAGAACAGATATTATATTCTGCTCGTAGTTGGAAAATTTGTGCAAATTGTGTAAAAAATTCGTATATGTAGAAAGCATTTATTTCATTCACATCACTTCACGAAAATGCAATTGACTTGCGTAAATAGTTTTGTGTTGATAAAATAGTAGCGAAGACAATAAATTGAAATGTCGATCATGAAAGGATCTGGCGATCGTGTTAGGACAAAAGACAAGACTGTGAGCAATTCAAGAAAGAGTATCCTGAAACATGAAAAACATGAAAAAATGAACGTTTCGCACTTAACTTATCTGTGAATATCAAATTTTAAGGTGCTGACACTTTGATTTCATTAGTGTAATGTTCTGTACTTATGATGTCCTTTTTTTCTTATTTAAAGTGTGGCAAAACGCAAATCTTACAACATATTAAAAAAAAAGAACATAGACAACAATATAAACAGGAAAATATCTGTACGGAAAATCATTCTCTAGCCGCGTAACACTCAATTTACAAGCGATCCATTCTTGCTATAACATTGCTAAGGCGAGCGTAATTCCAACGTCATGCTTCTTAAGTAATAATTGGTAAATGTAAATGAGTTATGGTCCTACCACAGTCGACCGTGTCAGAGTCAATAAAATGATTTGTTTAATGGCTTTCTGTCGATGGATATCGTCGATATATCGGTAAGGCTTAAGTGTGTGTGTGTGTGTGTCGGCGAAGGGAGCCACACGGCGGAAAGCCGCTCGCATTAATCATACGAACATCGAGCCAGTCGGCGAAAGTTGAAAGAAGACATTACGGTAACGAATGGGGTCAAGTCGAGCTGAAACAACATCCCAATGGTGAACAGGAACATATACCATCTACTCTACCACACTATATATACTACACTATAAACACAGTATCGTCGGCATACATCTCGAATTGGCTCGCAGTTAACAGAGGGTGTGGAACATTGATAAATGGTGTCATAAATTACGAGCGACTCCTCCCTGGAGTTGAGTGGGCAAATATCCATCACAGTTATAATTTAAAAGATCGTTTATCAAGATATTTATTGCAATCGTAAAGCGTCTACTTGGATAAAATATAGTGACAGCGTTTCATAACGATATCTATGCTGGACGGGTGTACACTTCGGAGTTTAGAGGATGTATCATGCTACCAGTGCCGCTAACATCACCACCAATGATCCCCACCCGGTTATGCGATTACTTAGCGATATTAATTTGGGAATTTTGTCGATATGGTGACAAATAAATCTGTTGCGAGGGTCGTTATTCTGCCAGTCGGTCATTATCCCGCATCTGCAAACAATTGTATCGCTGTGCCAAGTTTTTATTTATGTGCCATATATTTCGAAGCCCCTTTTCACATGTCGAATGAAAATAAATGGAGTACGGAGAAGGAACATAAACTTTAGCAATTGATTTCGTTTCTTTTAAATAGCAGTCGTTTTACGCTCAAATCCATTCACACCTGGATACTACCTAATAAATCCAATGTACTGGATTGCTCAGAATAGATAACAGAAAAATAAACTTGTAATAAACACCTTCAGGATGATGCTTCTCTTTTAACTCTATTCTGAAGTTTTGTACTATTTTTTAAATATAACAAACGTAAACTTAGGAATACGAAATAAGCAGAATGCGTTAGAATTTAAACGAGTTAAAATTATTATAAAATAATTAATTAAGAAAAGTATTTTATCTGAGTATTGTGCCACATTTAATATTCTTTCGTAATATTAAATTTCAAACATTTTTTATTGTTGAATATATGTAAATTTAGGATATAGAATTCAAACGTAAACATTTTCAAATTTTATAAATATTCATATTTCATTTTCGAGTTTGGGCCACTGTGTAATATATTTTTATTAGCACATACAAGTTATAAGTTATAAGGTACGTAGTTCTTACAAAATTAACCGACAGGTGCAGCTACTGTAGAGAAGAAATTAATGATGAAATTCTTAGAAAATCATTTCGGTACCTCAAAATTAAAACAATAAAGCTCGGAATCTAACTGACGAAGAATATTAATTAATTACGTTCTTAATTAAGAATTATTAATCGAAAACTGTAGTCTAAACGAATAAACACGAGATGACTCTGATGCTACAATACCCAAAGAGATCTTAAATGAAAATACTAAGGATAAATCTAACTGAATTTACTATAGAGAAAATCGTAAAATATTCTAATCAATTTTAATAATAAAGATTCGCATTAAAACTGGTACAAATTAACCCAATTATCAACTAAAACTATTCCTACTCCATCATATTTATTGCGAATTCTAACACCATCTACCGTGTAAAATATGAACTATATATTAAACCAAGCCTATACTGAAAACTATATGAAAAATATATCGCAATTTTTAATTAAATTTCAAATCAACTTGGAAAATTACTATGATTAAATTTTTATTTATTCTAACAATAGGATAAATATCCGCACAAGAAAATTTTTCAAATTTTTAAAGATCAAAATTTACAAAATATAAGCGAAAATGTTATGTGAATACAAGTCCGTTCAAAAATTATTGATTAAATGATTAAAAATGATCAAGGGCGATTTCAGCCTGTTACAAATTTTTAATTTACAATTAAACATCCCGTAACTTTAAAACTAAGCCGTTTAAGACACACATTCATATGAACTTTTATGATTATAATAAGCCTAGGAATCAGGCCATAAAATTTGTCGTATATATTTAAAATCATCCTGTATACACATTTGTAACTATAATACAAAGCACGCGACACCTCCTGGTTGAATCCCCTTCCTCCCTCTTGAGAGCTATATATAGGCCTCTGATATTTTCTAGATTGTTCCCTTTATAGGGTCGTCAGGAAAAGGCATGTGACGTGCTAACATGCATAGGCGGTGACGTCATCGCTTAGGTCACCATCGGATGACGTCGGATGAACATTACAATAAAAGAACCTCAAATTTAGAAAAAATGTATTCTCTCCTCGGACGTAATTCTGAGTTGTCAATTCACAACAAACTACTTCTTTAGAAGCAAATTCCAAAGCGTGTATGGACTTATGACATCCAAAATATCCCGTAACTGGGGATGCACAAAAAAACATATCAAAGCCATTCAAACGTTCCATAATAAAGTACTTCGAAGAATCGTCAATGCGACGTAATACAACCGCATTGAAGACATCCATCGCGATTTGAAGATGCATATGGTTGAAGATGAGGTCCAGAGGTTTTCAGGCAAAAATCGGAAGAGTATAGAAAACCACGAAAATGTCGAAGTGATCTCGCCACTCGCCGGGAACGGACTTATTCGGCAGCTCAGGAAACTAAAACCGTTGGAACTAGTGTAGTATCAGTGCAGTGCCCAGAAACTAGATCTGAACATACTAAAGTATCGTGAACAAAGTGATTTGTGTAACACGAAGTGTCCTAGACGCTCACGTATTCAACAGATAAGTTGGATATTAACGTCTGTCCCAAGAGAATTTTGGCAGAAATTTCTTCAGAACATTATCAAAAGTAAAAATGGTTTTACGGCAATTTCTCAGAACTGATATAATTAACAGCTTTATTAACAACAAAAGAGTCTCTATATTATTAAATAGTTTAGAATGAAAATTTAGCAATTTCCAACTGATAGAATATTAATATAAGTTTCTTATATGGCATTTCCAATGAACTTGAAACCAAGTAGCTCAGTTGGTAGAGCGATGGTCTAGCAAAAAGTGGATGTGGGTTGAACTCTCACTTAGACGAAATTTTGTCAAATAAAAATTTCGTCCTAGGTGGGGGCTGTCTAGCAATGTTTACTTTCTCATTACTTCGCGAAATAACATACTATTTAAAAATATTTAAAATATTTAATATAAAGCCGAAACTCCAAGAATTTATTAAATGATATATTAAATGAAAGGATAAGAAATAGTATCTATATTATATATATATATATATATATATATATATATATATATATATATATATATATACAAGTCATTTTCTTGGTTTTAGAGACCTTTAATGAAGTAAAACATAGCTATTTATGAATACGACGTTTCGACTTTTATTGATTTTTGTCTCTGTCAAGTTTGTATAAACTGTAAAGGAACAAGAAATTCTGTTTTTAATAATATTTTATATGAATTTTTTGTATAACTAAACTCACCAATTGTTGCGCTTAAACAAAAAAAATTACTTGTATTTAGTATGATTATACGGCCAATAAAATAAATAAGAACCCTCAGATTCTTTAAAACATCGAATATATATATATATATATATATATATATATATATATATTTAGTGTTTATAACAATTAAAATTTATTTCTTATTTATTTTATTGCCGTGTGCATAATATTAACCAATGTCATAGGTCAAAATAAATATTATATTAAAAATACTTTCGAATTCAAACAATACATCGATAAAATCAAAACAAATAACAACGAAAAACTTGTTTCCTTGGATGTAGAATCAATGTACACCAATATACCTTTAACACTAGCAAAAAAAGTAATTACAGAAAAATGGGACTCCATCAAAAATTTCACAGACCATTATCAGATTTTCTTGAAGCAATAGAATTAACTTTAACTTCCACATATTTTCAATTCGACAATAAATATTTCAAACAAATAGAAGGACTAGCAATGGGAGCACCTATATCCAGCGTAGTAGCGCAATTAGTATTAGAACACATCGAAGAAAATGTTATTAAATCCCTAAAAATCAAACCAACTTTTTTCAAAAGATATGTCGATGACTGCATAATGATGTTACCAGAAAAGGAAATAAGTAATGTACAAAATAGCTTCAACAACTTCCATCCAAATATAAACTTTACCATTGAAATTGAAAATAACAACTCCATAAACTACTTAGACTTAACACTAATAAAAACAAACAATAATATACAAACAAAATGGTACACTAAACCAATCACATCCGGGAGATACGTAAACTTTTATTCAAACCCTATCCCACAAAAAAAATGTTGTAACAGCGTTAGTGGACAGGGCTTTAAATCTCACCAGTCCAGTTTTCAGACCAACAGTACTGAAAAAAGTAAAAACAATTTTAACAGAAAACAATTATCCACCACAATTTATACAAAACATTATAAAACAGAGACTTAATAAAATATATAACAAAACTAAGTGCAAAAATATAAATAAAACAACCAATGAATTAACTTATATCCCTACACCCTATATAACTGGATTATACGAAAAACTAAACAATATATTTAAACCATTTAATTTTAAAATAGCACATCAAAGCGGAAAAAAACTAAAATTCCTACACACAAAACTAAAAGACTCAACACCAACACTTAAGCAATCACATACACATACAATATATAACATACTCTGCAAAGACTGTGACAAAGTATACATAGGCCAAACAAAACAGTTACTACAGGAAAGATTAAAAGGACACAAATACGCAAAAAATCAGACAGCTTTAAAAAAAAACACCAGATAACATTAAAACATAATTTTGATTTTGAAAATACAAAAATAATAACCAAGCAAAAAAATACAAAGGCTAGGGAGGTCTTAGAAATTATTCATATATTCAAAAACAACAAAACAATCAACGATCGTAACGAGATTGATGGACTTTCTAAACTTTATTATCCGCTCATTAAACAATAGAAGACAACTCCAACCACACAAAAAATTTTTTCCCATTGTAAATATACTGTATTTTCCCAAACACATGGCCTGGCCAAACTAATTTTAAAACGAAGTAAACAATTTCATTTCTGCACCAAGACATTTAGTTACACTAAATATTCCGAGAAAGGCAGTTCGACCCTATAAAAAGGTTCGACATGTCTGACCATATATATTACACAAAATATGTGTTTTAATACGAAATAAATTGGTGAGTTTTGTATCCTTTAATTTTCCTTACTTTAATTATTATTTTAATTTTAATTCATTCATACAAATGTAAATATATTTCTTACCTTTCGTTGTATTAATTTTTTAGTCCTAATCACTTGAAAAAGACTTAATTATAAAAAAGTCGAAACTTCGTAGTAAAAAACTGAAATTCATTAAAGGTCGCTAAACCAAGAAAAAGTCTATTATTTTAATATTATGACACGGCCAATAAAATAAATAAGAAATAAATTTTAATTCTTATTAGCACTAAATATATATATATATATATATAGTAAATTCAATCAGTTGGCGATTAAAGGTCTGGCTTTACAATCGCCAACTGATTGAATTTACCATATCATACCAAGGTCACGAAAATATTATATATATATATATATATATATATATATATATATAATTGAAAAGAAATTATCGACCGTGTTATATTATCAAAAATTAATTCAAAAAGCTCCTTTATTAAATTACCCTATATTTCGCGACAAACTTTGTCGCTTCTTAGAGTTCGTAGAGTTAAAAAAAAAATTTTTTTACTCTACATTTTTTACCCCAGAAGAAGCGACAAAGTCTGTCGCGAAATATAGGGTAATTTAATAAAGGAGTTTTTTAATTGACCGCTTACCCGAATTTGAATTAATTTTTGATATATATATATATATATATATATATATGTATATACTGAGCATACACAAAGTTATGCTTTCTTTGAAAATAATAAATAATTAATTAATAGTGTACAATATGTCCAATATTTATGTATTTATCACAAGGTGTGAATAATAAATGTATTCAACTATATATCTTGGTGTCTCATTTCTTACCCCGTTTATATTGGTTGCTAGGCCTAGTTGCAAAAGAACCGTTTTGTAAAACAAAACTTGAGAAAAGAGTCAATTAGAGCCCATTTTAGAAATAAAACTACACAGCCATACGTTAGAAAAAAATTGTTATCTAGACTTTGTCTGATTTCAATACTCGACCCCTTAGGGCTTTTAAATAATAAAAAAATTAATTACACTCCTTCTTTGGCAACGCAATTGAGACAAGTAGAAAAAATGTATGACGTAAAGTAAGAAATTAATTAACTTAACCATTTTTGCGCAGAAAAAATCATTTCGACATATTGTTACCGATAATCATAAATTAAAAGACCTAATTAATCAACTGCTTTAAATAGCGCTTAAAATATAATTTATTTACATCCGCATTTGTATAATGACAGTCATTTAAAATATTTAATGCTTAGCCACATCGAATAAGAAATAATTTTCTAAATTGCATGCCGTTGCGGTTTATGATTTGCATATGGTGCTTTTTTTGCGACAAAACCGACTTCCTCAATTAAGTCTTTCATGCGCAATCGCCATTGCAAAAAAAAAGTATGTACGAAACAAGACTAGAAACGCTGTCTCGAAATCTACTCGTGCTTTCCAATACCGATCGAACTGATTACAGGGCTTGGACCGCGCCGTTTTCCAATTAGAAATAATTTATACCGTCCATACCATAATACCTACACGTTAATAATTGTAATTACAAGTTGAACAAAATTACCACTTTACAAGTTATTAGCCGCATACATCCATTATAATTGTTAACCGTGATAATTTACATGAATAATGGGGTCCGCTTGACCGCACTCTTTCCCTGCCGCATCAGAGAGAGCGACTGACGCGGCTAGGCCAGAAAATATCGCGGGTAATTTATAATAGCACGGTACGGTCCGATAGTTTTTCAGAACGACTAGGGTCATCATGATAATGATGATGGTCATGATGATAATGCTTATCGTATAATACATCTCATGATGATAATAGTAAGTATACCAGATTAGGGTCGGGAATAAAAAGTACTGCTAGAAGATATATAGAATATTTATTAATATGGTGTATACAGTCCCAGATCAATAAGATCAGGACCATAGATAAGATTATAACTTAAATTTTTTGTATTATTTTGTTAAGATGTAGAGGATATAAAAAATAAGATTCAATTCACATAGGGTTATGATAACATTCTAAGTTTTATTTTGCGTAACTGGGCTATTATTTATGCTGAGCTTATATTTAAAATTTTTAATATCTCATTAAAGACATTATTTTTTTTCGACTACATTAGAAATTGTCCTGCTCACAAGAAAGGTGACCTTATGGACACTACAAACTATCGTTCCAAATTATATTTTGTAGCCCGTGTTACGGATTTTTAAAAAGGTTTATTTTCTTTATTATTAAGGTAAATTAAAACATTAACGTAGATTTAAAATATTGTTTGTTTAAAAGTAAAACGTGAAGCGAACGATATAACAACTGTATTACAGGATTTAACGTTAAGCGTTAGAATGCTTTCGTTAGAATTATATTAATGTTGTATTAAGAACTTGACGATTAAAACTTGAGGCGTTAGAATGATCTGAATTGTGTATTATATTTAGTTTTCAACACTTCGTGTCCTTATCTTATTTCTAGGTATCACTTCGCATTATGCTTACGTTGTAGTTTGCACTGTTGCTAATGCACACGGACGGCTCTATAACACCCCACGCCTAAGATTGGCTTCATCTCCTGATGAAGAAGGAAGAAGAGCTTGTTACCTATTTCTGGATTTTCGAGATCTACTTTTTCTTTCGCCGGTTATAAAATGTATCGACTGGCATGGCCAAAACTAAAATTAAGGTGGAAAAGAAAAGGAGAGAAAGCTAGTTTCTCTCCTTTTCTTTTCCACCTTAATTTTAGTTCTGGCCATGCCAGTCGATACATTATATAACTTACAATTAATAATATTATAACAATAGTAATATTCCATATATTTACAGTATTACTTTTAGTATATACGGGATATATGGCGTTAATGCTTTCTGCTTCTTGTTTCAAATTTTGAAGTTTATCTAACTTTATATTGTTTAATTTCAATGGTATTTCTTTTATGTTTATTTGAAGTTTATTTGTAATATTTATATGCGATAATAATATAGGAGATAATACCTTATATCATTTGAAATTTTTATACACATTACCAAAAGCTTTGAAATTACAATTTGAGGGTAACTTTATTAAATAGTTCCCTTTTAATTCTTGAAAATCTTCTTTATAACATTTAGTATGAATTTTAGTTTTTTTCTGGAAATACAGTGATATAGAGCATAATGCGATGTTTACGTAGTAGTTCGCATGGTCGCTAATGCACAGCTAATAACGCGCTAATAACACCCTTAACAATTTTATTAAATTTTGTTAAGATCTCTTAAACAATTCTTTATGAACATATTTACAGTGCAATTAATACCAACAATTTTGAAATTTAAATATATTAGATTCGAGAGAACTAGCGACAAAAATAGGACTTTGAGTGTTGAAACTTTCTGCAAGTTCTAATTACAAAGCTAAAAGTACGAGAGGCATAATTACATATGCTAGAGATATGATTAGAAAATTAAAGTTGAGCATCAAACAATACATCTAGATCAATTATTTCGAGTTGTCTAGTAATGTGTAATCCCACAATTCCATAAGAGTAAGTAATAAAATTGCTGCTAGTATATGTTACAATGGGGCATTTTTCTATTTAAACGAACCTTAGAAACCTAATCTTGTACCTAATTTCGGCTCTAAAACATAGATGTCATTGCTGTAGTGTTTTAAAAAATGTACTATAACCTTGAAAAGAAAAGAATGATTCAGAATAAAGTAACAAAAGCGGGTATATGAATGTGTGCAATATATGTTCACTTATGCATGTATGCATGTATGTGAAGAAAAGCACTATGTTTCAAAGTGAAGCGCGGCGTGAACGCGAAATAGTGGAGTCATTTGAATCAACTTCCTGAAGGAGGTGTAATTTGTTTGGAGAACGTTCGCTGCTTGCCCGCGCTTATGCCTGGCAGCTCTCAGCTAGACGTTTTCTCGCAGTATTTACGACGCATTGTATTCCGCGGCGGGGTTGACGAGAGATGGCAGTGATTATCATACGCCTACGTGAGTTGGAAAATTTGCCCGTCGCCTCTTTTGATTTATCATTTTGCGAATGCGTCGATCATTTATAATGCATTTATACAAGGTTCATGCATTCATATATTTCTACTCTATTCTACATGAATACAGTAAGAGTAAGACATTTATAACATAATTATTACAAATATTCAAAAACAGGTAGAAGAAAATAAACTTGCAGACTGACAAAATCATATTTTATCACAGGCGAAACTGAAGGAAGAACTTTTAGAAAGTTAACAGTTAACAACACATTTATATGAACAAGAAAAACAAGAAAAATTTCCTTGCCTCGGCTGCGTTCTTGGCTGACGTTTCGCCTATTGTTGCACTAGATATCTTCAAGGCTGCAACTACTATTGCTGTTGTAACTGAAAGTCTGTTAATTTAGGACGGAATTATGAGTTGTTCCGGGTTGTCAGAACATTACGGTTATGGTTGAGTTTTTCAAATAGAATGGTTTTTCAGATATCATGTAGAGGGTATCTGTGTTCACGGCTGATATTATTAGAATGCTTTAGAATTACTATAGACTTTACGGTGAAAGTAATAGGAGTTGCGTAAAATCTGGGCATATTGTAATAGAATTAGGTGTTCTGCTTCCAACTTATGTTTAGCTAGTACAGCCAAGCTTCGCCCAGCGTCGTACTACAACTGATTTATGTCATACTGTTTAAAATAAAACCTCTAAACATAGTGGTCGACATTACCTATCAATCCCTAATCTGACCAAATCTCCAGTAACAAATCATTGCAAAAGGACACATTATAATTTGCTTAAAGAAAATTATATCTTTGATTGTTGTTATTAGATGATTGTATCTTTGATTGTTATCAAATGGAAAACAAATTTCTAGAATAGAAAGTATATAGAAAGTACGAGATGATATTTTCCCTAAGAAATAATTTAGAAATAAATAATGTTCAACTGTTGCTCCACATTCATCAAAAAATTTTTAATCACGTTTTGTAAAGCGTATTTTTTGTGTATAAACCAAGTTTAAAAATGTTAAAACAAATTCGTAAGATATGAAATCTTATACATATAGTTTCAAGAGAAAGACTCTTTTTTTAATCGAACTGGTTATAAGCAACACCCTGCTGAGAATCTACCGGCCTTATAGGCATGCCATTTAATACGGCTATTGAACATTTAGACGAATTTAGATATTACATTCAGTTTATTTATTAATTATATACAAGTATTATTACAATTTTACTTGTTCTTAAACTAGGACTTCTACCTGTAAAAATTATGCAGGGCGCGTATCAATGGACATAACTTGATAGCCGCGTTCTAATTCGCTAAAGTAAGCGTTACCTAAACAGGTCGTGTGCCTATTATTTTAAAGTATTTCTTATAAGTAAGGTAATTATCTTCGTCTTTAAGTGCCGTCTCCGCTTCGAAGGTTGGCAATTATCATAGCAATTCTTACTTTTAAAACCGCAGCTCTAAACAGTTCATTATTATTACATCCAAACCAGTCCCTAAGGTTCTTCAGCCATGAATTCCGTCTTCTTCCTATAGATCGCTTGCCCGGGATTTTTCCCTGCATAATTATTTGTAGTATTTGATATTTTTCTCCCCTCATGACATGTCCCATGTACAGCAGTTTTCTTCTCTTAATTGTCGGAATCACTTCTCTCTCCTTATGCATACGTCTCATCACTTCTACGTTGGTTTTTCTCTCTACCCATGAGATCTTCAATATTCTCCGGTATACCCACATCTCAAATGCCTCCAGTCTCCTCATGTCGGTTACCTTCAGCGTCCAGGCCTCCATCCCATAGTATAGTATAGACAGCACATAGCATCTCATCAGTCGTATTTTTAAGTCAAGGTTTAAATCTCGGCAGCAGAAAAGCCTTTTCATCCTTGTAAAGGTGCTTCTCGCCTGTTCTATTCTGACTCGTATTTCTTGGGAGCTGTCATTGTTCCCATTAATGATCGTGCCCAGGTATTTGTATTGTCTTACTCTCTCAATAGGCTGGTTCTTCACATATATCTTACGATTATCTTTAGTTGTTTTTGTTATCAGCATATATTTTGTTTTGCTTATGTTCAGCGTTAGTCCATACTCTTCGCTTACTGTGACCATTCTGTTAATTAGCGTCTGTAGGTCCTCGTGTGTTCCAGCTAAAATAACTGTATCGTCAGCGTACCTCAGATTATTTATTGTCATGCCGTTAATCTTAATGCCCATGTCCCGATCATCAAGTGCTCTATTTACTATGTCCTCCGAGTACAGATTAAAGAGGATTGGCGACAGTATACACCCCTGACGAACACCTCTTCGTATTTCTATTTCCTCTGATGTGTCTTCTATTCGTACTGCTGCTTTTTGGCCATAGTACAGGTTTGAGATTAATCTTATGTCTCTGAGGTCTATCCTTCTCTTGACCAATGTTTCTATGAGTTGGTCATGTCTAACTTTATCAAATGCTTTATTGTAATCTATAAAGCAGGCGTATATGTCCTGGTTTACGTCTAGGCATCTTTGTGATAGGACATTTAGTGCAAAAAGTGCTTCCCTTGTTCCTAGGCCCTTACGGAATCCAAACTGACTATCGCTGATATCTACATCCAATTTCCTGAATATTCTATTATGGACCACCTTCAACAGGACTTTCAATGTGTGACCCATCAGGCTTATTGTGCGGTAGTCAGAGCAATGCCTGGCATTTTTCTTTTTCGGAAGGGTTATAAAAGTTGATAGCAACCACTCATTTGGTATTATTCCTGTTCTATATATGGTATTAAGTACTTCTACCAAAACATGAATCCGGTCCGCCTCTATCAGTTTAGGTAATTATAATGAGTAATAATAAGGAGTTTTTTAATGGTATTGTCCACCTAATTTATTTACTCGCTTTTAATTAGATTTTAAATTAGTAGTGTTACTTATTTGTAATGTACTTGGTTGTCCCTAACTAGAGCATAAAACTACCCTCATACGACCGGTTTCGTTAGAACATATTATCTCTCTCCCTCGCGCGCGCATTTCAACTACCGTAAAAAACAGCTACCCGTCAATCATCAGTAGAGTTCGTATTTTATGTAAAAAACATATTTTTTATTATTATCCCAATATTGTGGATATATCCATTCTACATTGAAATAATACGATTAACGGTATAAAAAAGGTATATATTTTGCATAAAATTAAGCTTTAGTTCATATTTTTTGTTTATGTGCATAAAGTAAATATTTTTTACATGTTCAACATAAAATCGCATCTTTTTTGATAAAACGACCGATATTGCAAATTTATTAGTTGGTGTTCTTAACCAAAATATTTTTTAATCAGTATGAAAGAGTTAGAGAAAACCAACAGCGTAGAAATTGTTTGCTTTGTTAATGAAAGTTTGATTATTTTTTTCGCTCCAGATATTCTATTTCAGGTCGAACTGGTAAAGTTATACTAAATTATTTTTTTTAGTGCTGCAACAAAGAATGATGGTTTTCAAAAGTTAACAAAATAGTATATATTTTATCATTACCATTAAGTTCGACTGTTAAAAATCATAACTTACATTCAGACCTCGAACATGTGGCGTCAATAAAATAATGCACCTATCATTTCAGTAGACGTCGAAACAACTTTTAAAACATATAAAAATATTTTAAGCGGTAGAAGACAAAATTTTTGTGTCGAAAATATCGCAAAGCACTTAAATATTAATTGGTACAATAATACATTAAATAGATCTCTTTGCGAAAGTGCATAGTCATTAAATAATTAATTGGCTTGGCAGATGCATGTTGTAACTCCATTATAAATTATAATAAAACACGTTTATACGTTTGTTTCAAATACGTTTTAATAACACTACAATTGCTTCGCCAAACATTGTCTTCATCAGGTGCTGATAGTCTAAAACGTATTTGAAACGAATGTATAAACGTGTTTTATTATAATGAATAGTTATTAATAAAAACTATACATATAATTCTATGTATGTTACTTAATAACATAACTTATTATGTTATTAAATAACATCCATAGAATTATATGTATATAGCTATTAATTGTAATCTTTTACCATATTATTATGCAACGTTCTTATCATATGTTATGTAATAATTATTATTTTTCATGTATAAATTTAATTTTGACTGCTTTTTGTTGATAAAGGTAAAGAAAATACACACTTGGTTATTTGTTTCACTGCAATTTTATTTACAAAATACGGACAAATTTGTTTCGAACTTCACAGTTCATTCTCAACTGAACAAGAAAGGTTTACTTAAAATATGAATAGATAATTTGAAAAGTGGGAGTAACACTGTGAAACATAAACGTGAGTTAAGTATTATTGGGGTTTTCCTAGTAATTAACGAGAAACAGCCTTAATAATAGGGGAGATTACAAACTCTGTTTGTTCATTTACTATATTTAATGATTTGTTTATTGCTTTAGATATTTCCATTATTTCCAAAAAGTCTAATCGTTTACTTTTATTTGCAGAGTGTAAAATTTCAAAATTATTTATTGATACCATGTGTTCTTCATTTATACAATGTTCGGATATACCTGAACATTTCTTGGAATATTTCTTCAATCGTTTAAATGAAATCAATCAAAAAATACAATTCACCATAGAAAAAGAATTAGACAACAGTTTAAATTTTTTGGACCTTACATTAACAAAATCAAATGGCAAATTAGATTATAGTATTTACAGAAAACACACATACACTGACACCCTCATATCTGCAGATAGCAAACAACCCGATAGCATTAAGTTTTCTTCTTTCAACAGTTTCATACATAGATTACTCTCCGTTCCCCTATCAAAACCAAATTTTGATAAAGAAGTTGCAGTCTTGAAATGTCTAACCGTAAACAACGGATACAGTCCTGATATTATTAATAGATTAATTTCAAAGAAAAAACATAAACAGATTAATAAATTCTTTTATGCAGCCCCCAATTAGAACCAAGTAATTATCGTTTAATTAATTACATAGGAAAGACCACGAATAAAATTAATAATAGATTAGTTAATTTAGGCATAAAAACTATAATAGTCAATAAATTAAATTTAGGTAAACTTTGGACAAATAATAAGGATACAATTTAAAAAGCAGATAAATGTGGCGTGTATAAATTAAATTGTTTAGACTGTGACGCTTTCTACATAGGTCAAACTGGAAGATGTTTTCGCACACGAATAGAAGAACATAGGAAAGCAATTTTATAATCCAAGAAATGTTCAGGTATATCCGAGCATTGTATAA
This sequence comes from Melolontha melolontha, assembly GCA_935421215.2. NCBI lineage: Eukaryota > Metazoa > Arthropoda > Insecta > Coleoptera > Scarabaeidae > Melolontha > Melolontha melolontha. Next base: position 133,962,374 of record OW285240.1, on the reverse strand, counting down.
ATGAAGAACACAATGGTATCAATAAATAATTTTGAAATTTTACACTCTGCAAATAAAAGTAAACGATTAGACTTTTTGGAAATAATGGAAATATCTAAAGCAATAAAGAAATCATTAAATATAGTAAATGAACAAACAGAGTTTGTAATCTCCCCTATTATTAAGGCTGTTTCTCGATAATTACTAGGAAAACCCCAATAATACTTAACTCACGTTTATGTTTCACAGTGTTACTCCCACTTTACAAATTATCTATTCATATTTTAAGTAAACCTTTCTTGTTCAGTTGAGAATGAACTGTGAAGTTCGAAACAAATTTGTCCGTATTTTGTAAATAAAATTGCAGTGAAACAAATAACCAAGTGTGTATTTTCTTTACCTTTATCATTTAATATGTTTCACCAAGTGCCTAGCGAGACCTCAATCAATTATATGTTTTTTGTTGTTTTACTACTCTTTCCTTAATTTCCATTAAGCGAAATACATAAAAAATAAAGTGCATAAAAATGCATAAATGGTAAAAATGAAGGATATATTTGAAAATAACATGACATATTTATGCGTATATTTAACGCATTTCTTGTGTATAAAAATCCGAACTTTAATCATCAACACGAATTCGACCTCATTTAGTGATGCCCAGTACATACTTTTTTACACGTGTTCGTTCGCGACACCTAACACCGTTTAAAGCAAGTATATCGTATTGTTCAATTCCTACATATAATTTTAATCACATTTACAAATTTGTTGATTTCTTTCAGCGTGTAAATAATTATAATTTGTTATCTGTGAATGTATAACTTTCATTTATTTATTAAATTAAACTTTAAAGACAACATTCTTTTGCTGTTATTATTTAATATAATTCTTCCAATTTATTACACGCCCTGGACCTTTGATGCTCAGTATACATTTAATTAACTATTACCATTATTTGTTAGGGCAATACAGCTAGCTAGTAATAAATACATACAACCAACGTAATCCATAAGTCTTCTTTTAACAGTTCAAATGCAGAATTAGTAAGTTTGAAATTAATTAAGTTATTATTGACGAAAGTAATTACATATTTACATATCTAGCTTCCTCAACAAGAAGCCACACAAAAATTATTTTAATAATAAACTACAAAATATACTATTAACATCAAAAGAAAAAAGTCTGTTTACTCTGAACCGCTATAGACTACTTACAAGAATTACTCCATGAAATCCGTACTTCTCAAGAAATCCTCACTCTCACAAGAAAACTACATTTAGTGCGATGCAAAGAAGATATTTCCCACAAACAATTTTTACAATGCTGAACATCATTTACTCGTTACAAGCGAACCTCTAGCCGTTATTATTCAAAGAACGATCCCGGAAGTCGATAAGGACGATTTCTGCTTACCGATTTGACAGGTGTAAATTCATTAATTCTCGTGCAAATTACTCGGAATGAACGGCCAACGCATGATGAATATAATGGAAATCATTGTTATACATGGTCGGTTATGCATATTAGTACAGTCATTAAGACATCTAATAATAATATATTTTTTTTCAGCAGGATACACATCCAATTACCCGATATATAGCTTATAAGAATGCACTGAGAAAAAATTTAAAATTAATTATTACCCTAAATATGATATAAATGAAAATAATGAATAATGAAAAAAACGGCAGTTTTGACTGTCCCAACTGGAATAACTGGTTTAACAATTGGTTTTAACGAATGCAGAAGTCTATCAATTTTGTGGAAAATATTTTGAAAAGCAATCAAGCACTTTGAGTCGATCCACTGTTCGATTTTATGGCTATATGCCACACCAAAAAGACATCCCTTGTATAGTTTATTTCAAATTATAAGAATATAACTTTGAACGGCTCTAATTCTTATATTTCACCACCTGCGGCAATAACTACCTGGCCGCTCAATACGATTATCTTTTACGCAAACAAACTGCTGAGGTGCGTAATGACAAAATTTAAGTAAATTGTAATTACTGCAATTTAGATGAAATAAAATTTAATAATAATATAAGTACCAACAGTTGTTAACTTGAATATATAGTTATTATATATACTTAAATTGTCATTAAATTACAATTTAGATGAAATAAGTGCTTATTTTTATTAAACAAAATTTAAGTAAATATATTTAGGAGAGCTGGTATATATTACATCTAATATTGAGTCTATTTATCATTTATTGTTAATATTTACTGCTGTATACATATTTGATTTTTCTCTCTTTACTTAACGAACATGTGGCGACCTTTTGCTGAAAGTGTTAGTGATTATGATGTGGATAGTGAGAATACTGTTGGAGCACGACAGAGAAAGCATATATCAGAAGATGCAAAACAGATAATTTTCAATGTCTATCATATCCTGATGGAAGAAAATAACGAACTACAATCCCAGAACATTCAACGAACGTCGCAATTAACCAAGGTGCCTTTTGGAACAATATATAAAATAATTAAGAATAACCCAGGGCCTCGAAAGCAAAGAAGTGACAAAGGAGCACCGAGAAAAATTGAAGAGTATGAAATTGATACTATTAGGCGGCAAGTATACTCCTTCCACAGAGGAAATGTTGTATCTACACTTTACTGCTAAACATAAAAGAATCAGTGATGAGCCCATAAATATTCAATGTTCTAAAGCCTTGTGGCGGACGCTAAAGAAAGCTGGTTTTAAGTTTGGCACTATAGACAAACGTCGCACAATTATGGAAAGCCCGAGGTTACAGAAACTTCGGTATGAATACTTAACGGCAATTAGAAGGTGTAGACAGGAAGGACGATTAATATGATATTTAGAGGAGACGTGGTATGACACCCATGACACAATTTGCAAAGGTTGGGTGGATATTTCAAGTATGTGTCAGTTGGACGCGCCGGTTTCGAGAGGGAAGAGAATAATCATTCTTCATGCTGGGTTAGAAAAATGATGGATCGGACAGCCGCTATTATCTGCTAAAAATGTTAAATCCTCAAGTTTAGATTACCATGAAGATATGACCTCATCTTTATTTGAAGAATGGTTTTGTGACACTTTGCTGCCAAATTTACCTAAAGATAGTGTGATAGTGATGGACAACGCTCCGTATCATTCTCAACAGCTAACCAAAGTTCCTACAAAATGTAATAATAAGAAAGATATTAAAACATTTTTAGAAGCAAATGATTTATATTTTGAGGATCATTATACAAAAAAAACAATTAATAGAGGTGATGAAGACAAAAGAATATTTAAAGGATTATTATGTGGATAACAGAGTCAAAGAAGCAGGCCATACAATTTTGCGTTTACTACCATACCATTGCATTTTCAATTCCATTGAATTGATATGGGCCCAACTGAAAAATACCATAAGACGAACAAATCAAACACCGAAATTTAGTGAAAGCTGTGTAACATACATAAAAAATGCTATGGAACATATAACTGCTGTAAATTGGAAGAATGCTGTTAAACACGCAATAGCAAAAGAGGACGAATATATGCGCAGGTACAAAATAGTAGCACCTTTGACTATAAATTTGCAATACGATTCAGACACCGACACCGATTTGCAAGACGACTCAATCACAGATGATTTATGAAATGCGGTGTCACATAAAAATTTTATCGTGTATTACAAATAAATTAGCTTTATATATCTATATGTATCCACTACACATGTTGCCACACGATTTGAAATTTTTTCTTTGTATATAAACCCAATGTACAGATATTTTTTTATTATATACTTGAAATTAGCAGCGTTTTATTATTATATTATAGGGACCTAATTTATAGTCAATACGGCCCCTAGATTCATACGTTGCAAATAGGTAAACCGTACCCGTTCAATAAGGAGACCAGGTATAACAATTATCATTACAGAAGGTGGTGCAATAAAAGCATTAGAGACGTTCAAAGTTATATTCTTATAATTTGAAATAAACTATACATGCATTTCCTACAATTACTTAACAAATTTTCCTAAAATATATTAGATTTCATATTATCCATGTAGATGGATTCCAAATAAGGTAGCTAATAAATTCGCTGATAAATTTTACACTTGCTATACTTTATAATTGACTCTCTTAAAGTCGATTTTGAGGATTAATTCTTGTTTTCTTCACAAAGTTATCATGGGGATTGTTTAAAGAATCGGTTTGAGTACGCTTTGGTCATTCCTTCCACATTTTTCTTCCAATTATCCCAATACAATCTAATGAAAATGATCCCGATTTACGGTCACTCCTCGCAATGGTTTAATTGACTCTGCTACGGTCGATTTGTTTCATCGACAAAGCCGCCTTGAAGACAGCTAACCAGAGAAAAAGAAAAAAAATTAAAACCTAACTCGTAAGAAGTAGTTACATACCGTTCAGCGAAAGAAAAGATCTCTTTTATATATATCTGAAACTATCTGATTGCATAAATCGAATTGGTTAAATGCAGCTTACATATTCGAGAAACACTAACAACATACGCAGCCAATAAAAGACGAAGGAAGAAAACTGCTAACGACTTGTAAAAGACGAAGAGAAAGGAATAGAAATTAGTGGATGTAAAGGAAGGTATGCTCCGTCGTTGGAGTATAAAAAATCTACAGTTACACGCGTTCTTACATGGCTATCTTCATACCTCCTCACGTTTGACTATCAATTAATGCACTTACCGCGAACGTTCATTTAGTTCGTTGGTGTTGTTTGGTGCGCTTTTACGGTTCGCCCCGTTCGCTGGTGACATACGTTGCTGGTGCTGCTGTTGTGGTTGTTGTTAAGTTTAATCTCATTAGTGGTGTTATCTTGGTGTTACTCTCGCTTTCGCTGCCCGTTTACGATGCAATTAATTAATCCCTAATCTGTACCCGTGCATACGTTCTTGGACATCTGTGGTTGTGTGTGTGCATTTGTGTAATCGTTAAGATTGTATCTCTTGCATTCGCCTGTGCAACTCGTTCTTGTATGTATGCACCAACATTGTACATAAGTATATTATTTCTTGAAATGGTAATAACTATTCGTATTGTGAATGGAGGAAAAACATTGTAGTTGTGTGCGAGTGGAATGATACAAATTGTTTAATTGAAGATTGTTGTGGACATTCTTACAGTTCTTTCCATTTTTCGAAACGGGGAAAAAGCATGTAACATTTTTAATTGGAATCAATTAAAATTTAACGAGCTCTGCTCTGATTGAAGGTAGTAAAGCACTGTTATCAGAATTGCATGATACTTCGTGATCCATAGAATCAAAAACACAGCGTGGTATAATATTAACATTAAGCCAGGTGTCTAAATTAAATATTAGACATATGAACTGAAAAATCGGAGACTGTGGCTTTTAAGTGAATAAAAAAATTAGGAACCCTTACCACAATAGAATTTAACAATTCTATATACGTATTTCGACAACAACGTTGTCATCCTCAGTAGAAAAAGCAGTGTAACCTTGAAAGCACAAAAAACACACAACGCGCTATATTGCACGACTTCTCGTTAAACACTAAATTTTAAAATCCTGAATACTACATAACTTACCTTATTGGAAAAACCCTACTTAAATACGTACATGCATTAAGAGACCATTAACCGATTAATGCTTTATTCTATAGAAAGGCCCTTTAGAAAATTACACAAAGGGGACACCCTAATTTAATATACATAAAGAAACCATTATAGAACTCATCTTAAATTATGTATGTCATTTAGAAATTAATATTGAGTCATAATATCTGTTAAAGGCTAATGTTGTAACGAAACGAAATTTAAAAAATTACATAGAATTAGATTAATTTGTTAATGGTTTTCCTATCTTTTTTTGGTTTAATAACATCTAACTGTCAATTAACTCGAATAAAGATGAACCTGGTATAGGACCCAAATCTGCATTAATTACGTTATTCCTATTTTTAAAGATAGAAATGCTCTCAAAACTATCTAATTCGCCGGAGCTAGTGATGTTTTTTATTAATCTCAGACAGTCAGATGTTACGTTGTGACGTGATTCAAGAATATGTCGGGCAACACTTGATTTTTCCGGCCTATTGAATTTAACCAAACATGTTCTTTATAACGAGTTAGAATCGAACGCTTTGTTTGGCCGACATATTTCTTATCACAGTCCTTACAATTTATTTCATAGATTCCAGATTTATTATTTACCTCAACTTTGTCTTTCGCGTGGCATAAAAGAGAATTCAGGGAGTTATTCGACCAAGATGCTACTTGAAGATTATACTGTCTGAAATATCAACTAGTTGAAAATCTAAAATGTCAACGACTGCTTAAAACCGCCTGAAGCGAATCATCGGTGAAGCAAATTTAACGTAATGGATGAATCGCAAAGGCGGTGAACTCTGCTCTAGGGGTTACTTCTTCCGCCAGCAAACTCATGGTAACGATTAAGGGGGACTTGGGGATTTGAATATTTTCAAAAGGTTCTCTCTGTTCTTTATCATGTACCTAGACCATCACAGGCCAAAATTACTTTGATCTTGTACCAAAATTTCGTGAAGCAATAAAGGAAAGAATACAGAGAAGATTTAGCCGAATCGTAACTCCATATCTATTCCATAATAAAATTCACAAATATCAAAATAACAACAAAAAGGCAAAATATATAAACGGGGAGACAAAGCATGGAGATAAAAAATTTAAAACTACACACGATAATTAAAAATAGACAGGGGTGGAAATATTAAATAACTGTGAAAATTAGAGAAAACAGAAATAAATTATTTGGAGTAGGAACCGATTTCTTAGAAGAAAGAAACGCTGCATATAAAAGCAGGAAAGCACCGAAAATTAAAGAATCATCGTTTTATTTTCGACATTCACTTACATTCATTTCAAAATCGTAATGTAGATATAGTCAATAATTTGCCTGTTGGTATTTTATTTAAGTTATGAATAATAAAAGTTTAATTTCATTTTTAATTAGCAATATTATTCTCATCATTATTATTATAAAGTTTAATAATATACCAGGAGGAGTTCAAAAATTTTATATGTACACAATAAAATAAAAATAAAAATTGAAGTATATACAGTTAATTAAATTAGAAAAGTACACGTGGATTATTATTTTAAATATTAAATTAGTCAGAAATACACGAATAAAGTGTATCTTAGGCCAGATATCCGAGTTTGGTAAAGAGGAAGTAGTTTTCCCTGCATATTCTCGAAATATCTGTGCCATTTGAGATTTTAAAAATCAAAACGTTCAGCAATAGGCGCGAAAATAAGAAAATACTTATCTAGTGTGAGGATAAGCATCCTATTTCTGTAGGGACTCGTTTCCCACTTAAATAGGCGCTGAATAGCACACTCGCTTTGTATAAAGTTATCAGTGGACACCAGAGATCCATATTTCAGCCAGAGATAGGCTTTGAGTACTAATCTCAGCATTTGAGATTTAAAAAATCCAAAACGTTCGGCAGTAAGCGCGGAAATAAGAAAATACTTATATAGTGTGAGGATAAGCATCCTATTTCTGTAGGAACTCGTTTCCCACTTAACCTTTATCCGGGCAAGGGGGGCCTGCCAGGCCCGAGCGACGATAAAAAATTCGATATCTTAATGAGTAATTTTAGTACGACTTAATGCTCTTTAGAATTCCTCAGAAATGTTAATTACTGTTTTCTTGTTAAGTAATATTTGTTAAATTATGAATAATCGTTAGTTAATTGACGGATTGTACTTAAAATCCCATTAACGGGCAAGCCGGGCTTAGCAGGCCCATACTTTAGGCAATTATGATAACTTTATTTTCCGTTTTTGTTTTCTAATCCTCTTTACGTAATTAGTGTTTCCGATCATTTTTGTGTCATTTGTGCAGCAAATACATTTGATGACGTATATAGGTCGTAATTTTTCGAGGAAAGTAATATTAGGTAAAGTAGGGGTTCCCTGTCTATTTGTATATATACGAGCATTTTTGTTCATTGCTTTTAGTTTATGCATTATAGTGAAAGTGTTATAATCATTCAGCAATGCCGAGAAAATTTTTATCGGACGCCGAACTCGCAGGTATACTGGAAAACCTATCGGACGATGACCAGGCGCCTGTAAATTGTGAGTCGGATGTCGAAGATGAGGACGAAGAGGACCACCTTTCTAATGCTAGTGAAACGGAAGACGTGCAAGAAGGCAGTGAGGGACTGTGTGACACTCCTGTTCTCAGTATTTCCAAATTTGTTGCTAAAGATGATTCAGTGTGGAGCAGCCAGCCTCCTTCGACAGGACGGGTTCGTTCGTGCAATATAATAAAATCGCAAATGCATAAAATTATCTTAACGCCGGGTAAAATTGTTGAAGATCCAATTGATGCATTTCTATTATTTATTGATGAAGCTGTACTTACCGAAATTGCTACACATACAAACAAGGAGGCAGAGAGGGTACTGATAGATATTCCCTGGAAACCATGTGATAATATCGCGCTTTTCTTGGTTTGCTTCTAACTGCCGGTCACCTAAGTGCTAATGATACTAGCTACGATGTGCTATGGAGTCGATTATATGGCCCTTCAATTTTTCGAGCAACGATGGGATTGAAACGATTCAAAAGCTTGTTGCGATTTTTACGATTTGATGACAAAGGTACACGTTCCGAAAGAAGGAAGAACGTTAAACTTGCACCTATTCGAGTTATTTGGGAAAAAGTAAATAACAATCTGAAAAAGCACTACCTCCCCGGAGAAAACATCACAGTGGACGAACAACTTGTATCCTTTCGAGGAAGATGTCCATTTAGACAATATATGCCTTCCAAACCAGACAAATATGGAATGAAGATCTAGTGGGCGTGTGACTCTGAAACCTACTATCCTCTAAATGGTATTCCCTATATTGGAAAGGAAGGAAATCAAATCGCCAAGGGCCTCGCAACACAGGTAGTGGAGCAGCTCGTACAACCGTATTATAATACAAACAGAAATGACACATTCGACAATTATTTACGGACTTATCATTAGCAAAAACATTATTGACAAATGGGTTGACGAGCGTTGGTACCGTAAGGAAAAATAAACGTTTCATCCCAACCGAATTTTTGCTCAATAGAAAACGTGAAGAACAAACGTCCATTTTCGGATTTACAGAAAAAGCGTCTTTAGTGTCCTACGTTCCAAAGAAAAACAAAAGTGTTTTGGCTCTGTCAACGATGCATCATACTAATAACTGTAACGATGACGATAAAAAAAAGCCAGAAATAATTCTGTATTATAACAGCACAAAATGTGGCGTGGACACGTTAGACCAATTGGCTCATAAATACACATGTAAACGCAGAACAAATCGTTGATAATTTACATTTTTTATGAACCTTCTCGACGTAAGCGGCATTGCAGCATATGTTACTTGGATGAATTTGAACCCAAATTGGAATAAAGCTAAACACCAAAAAAGGAGATTGTTTCTAATAGATGTATCTGAAAACCTAGTTCTTCCGCACATTCAAAGAAGGAAGGCGAATGGACTTCCTCGTACCATCAAACACTGTGTCAGCGAGTTTGTAGGTGAAGAAGCAACGCCGGCAAAGAGAGCAAGAACTGAAACTAAAGCAAATTCTAGAAGAAGGTGCTACATGTGTCCTAAAACAAAAGACAGGAAACAAAGACAATGTTGTGATGAGTGCAAACAAAACATTTGTAACGAACATTCTTCATCAAAAGTTTTGTGTTATAATTGCAAGAAATGAATAAAATTTAAGATCAGTAAGTAATTAATGTTATTTATAAATGGTATTAAATATATAATTCCCATAAACTCTTTGTTTCATTAATTCTGTAAGTAAAAACATATACTAAAAGCACCGGGCCTACCAGGCCCGAACTGCCCGGTTACGTTAGTAAAATGTCTTGCCCGGACAAGGGTTAAATAGGCGCTGAATAGCACACTCGCTTTGTAAAAAGTTATCAGTAGAAACCAGAGATCCATATTTCAGCCAGAGATAGGTTTTGAGTACTAATCTCAGCATTTGTAGGGCAAATACCCCCTTTTGCGAGGGAAATCCTTAAGAGTCCTTGTTTGCGAGATTGATTTAGAATCAAAATCAAAACTCCAACATAAGCCGTATGTGATTCACAATAGAATATTGGTATATTAAAGTTGCATTGATAGGTTAAGATATAGGTTAAAGATGAGATATTTTAAGGTACAACAAAAATGAGATGTGAAAATATAAACAAACAATAAAATAGTTTTAAACGAGTACTTCTTGTTGTATTATTTTTTTGCATTTACTTTGTACGCTAGGCCTAGTTGTGTAGAACCCAAAAGATAGCCTGAGATACTGAAATAATATACAGAGTCGCAACAAAATTATGCTCGTGTAACTGCCCACACAATCATCCATTTTACGTTAAAATATTCAAAAGCAAAGTTCACAGCAATATGCTAAGTTTATGGGACTTCTTACTTCGCTGATTTTACACAAGCACATATACATTTCTGTTCTAATTGGAAAGCGACAACAAAATAATAGAGCATATTAATCTTTCAATTGTGTTCGCGTCCAATTTTGCGAAATTATTAAACATTGATCAGTAATAGTCTGATTAAAATTGTTATTCATGCCCGACTTCGCATAAATTTCAACCATGCCGTATCGATGCTATCATTTTCGCATTTTTTTCTCATTTCCTATAATAGCAACAAATCAATGAATAAATTATAGTAGTGAACGCGTACAAAACAGACGCAACATTACCGGACGATTTAGTGCGTTTGAAATACCCGCGAAACCAATTGGAATATCGTATTTTCTCACCCGCATTAACGTTTATTTATTATATCCTACAGTGAAACATTTCGCACAGTCTCTGTCTTTTTTGTGATCTATTTATCGTTTTCTGTAAAGTCTTCGGTATCGTTTCGTAGTAAGAAAGAAGTTGTTTCGTAACAGTCCGTGATTTATAAATTACACAAATAAGACGGTACACCAGTCATTGTGAAAGAGTGATGGAACTCTGACCGATTTAAATTAATTTCGGATGCTTGCAGATGCGCTTTTAGGAAAAAAGATAAACGGCTTCCTATTTGCAGAATTTTTCATTTGCTCGATGCAAATCGAAAGGGAATAGAAGGTTTCCCATTATGTTTATAGAATTGTTGTAAAAGTATCGAAAAATTTGCTGATGCAAATGATGTAGTCGTAATGAAAAATGACACAAATTTAGGATTTTGAAAATGAAAATGCGAATTTTAATTAAAATACAAAATGAGAAACTATTAAGCTCATATTTTTTTAGTTCATTCGATTATGAACAAGAAACTAGATTTTGAAATATTTCGAATAACACTAAAGTAAGCTTGCAAATCATTTATTATCATTATTTATGGATTGACGTAGTTAAAAGTAGATATTTAGCTTCAAATTCACACACATATACATTAGGGTGGTCCTTATTTTTCAACTTTGTTGTTTCGCAACTCCCCCTCAAAATGTTCGTTATATTATAAAAATACGGTGTGCAAAAAATTATCACGATTGGGTGAGGTTAAGACGTGGCGCATCGCTCTTGAAATTTGGTTCAAAAATATTAAAAATTAAATTTTCTTGGCTGTAAAAAATATATTTATTTATACTAAAAAATATATTTGACTTTAATTTTAACATATTTTAAATTTACTTGAGACGATGTCGCCTTGAAGCTTCCTTTTTTTAAGGATTAGAATACAAAGTAAAATCGATGTATTTATATTCGTATATGGTGACATATTTCTTAAGAAAATAAATGAAAATTAATAAAAAGATAGAAGAATAGTTTACTTTTGGAAAACAGAGATAATAAATAGGAAAAACATAAACATTCACTTATTCCTTGTGGACACAGATTTGATAATGTTACAAGATCTCTGTCTGACAAGGGATAAATAAAAATGCTTTGTTTTTAGTTATTTATGTTATTTTATTTCAAAAGAGAATATTTGTTCACACTGGGGTAGAGTTTCCGATAATCCGCAACAATTTGCACTATCCATTGCTTTTCTTCTTCATCTTTGGATAACACTACGTTAAAATCTTCCATTAGCTTAACTGTTAGTTCTGCCGTGTCATTAACAACATTCTTGTTTCCAACGATATTAAGGCCAACGTTAAAACTAGGTTCATTTACCCACTCCTTTGGATCTTTTGTTAAAAAGTCCGTTGGAATACCAAACCTTTTAAAAAAATTACGTGATTTTTGGGTTATAAAATATTCGAAGTTCTTATTAAGATATTGACTTATAGTATGAGGAGTTACGATCAATTTTTTAATTCGCAATCAGTAGGGTTATCCAGAGCTTGTACCATGACTCTTCGACTCATATGTAACATTTGGATCATAAAAAGACAACGCTGCTATTTCTGTGGTTAAATACCACAAATGATTACTTAATTTGCTTAGTGACGCATGACTAATCTTCTCATCAACAATTTTATAAGCATGTAAATGTTTTTGCAATCTTAAATCATGCATTTTAAATTCGTTTCGAAATAAATATAATTTAAGGCAATAAATAGCTTTCGACATCCAACGGGCGTGATGAAATGCTCCAGGCTTTTTGAAGGTAAATTCCGGAACTGTACCACAAAGAAAAACCATACTAAATTGAAAAAGCTCTTTCTAATCATCAAGTGCTTGTTTTACTTCAAGATTTTGAGATTCAAATTTTATAATCCCGGATACACTCCCAACTGCATCCTTCACTTTCTGATCTTCAACACCACTCATAAAGTTAATTTTGTCAATTTTGATGCAAGCGTCTTTTATTTTTAACACTATTTCTGTTAAGTAACACTCTTCTAATTGATAATTTTAATCAATTGTCATTTTATAGGGGAAGTCCCTTTTAATTTTCTGAAATGCTGCACTAGAGTGATGACTTTTCTTAATAAAAACGCGTAAGAGTATTCGAAAAAAGGGATAAAAAAGCTATATTTAGAACTCGTTGGCTTAAAAAAATATCTATGCTTGTAAACTATTATCAGGATATTTACATAATTTAATTGCCGCCACAATTTTTGAAATTTGATTCCAATTAAATTTTTACAATCAAATTCTTGTTACAAATCGTGGCAGTTACCGTAAATTTAATTAAGTTATAATAATAACGTTATAGGTATATTGTTGACTAAAAAATATAAATACATACAAAAAATTATATTTCTGTTCATTTTACCAACAGGGGTCACTTTGAGAGGCGGTGCGCCACGCCTTCCCTTTGTTCGATACGCTTAATTTTTTCCAAACCGTATTTTTCCACAAAGACAAACATTTCTAGAGAGAGTTACGACCTATAACTTCAAAAAATTTTTCTTCCATACATCTAAAGACCACCCTAATAAACATATACGTTTATGTATAGCAATTTTCAAGAATACTGGTAGGGATGGCTTTCACTCATATAGTGGGCTATGTGGGGAGAGGGGATGACATTCGTTGTTCGCATCTCGTTGCGTGCGTCTGAGCAAACTCTCGCGAAAAACTAAATTTTGTACATTTCATTTAGAATTTTGTATCGTTTTTTTATAAGAATTTTATTTAGTGTTCATTAATAATTTTATTTTAGTTATAATTTTTAAAGAGTTTTGTTTCAGTTCAATGTTAACGCCTACATACATCCATTATTATAACAGCAGCTGCAATTCTTTAAAGCAAATCTGTACATCTATAATTGCATTCTGCCGTACTGAACGCATATTAAATACTGACGAATGTAGCCCCACTATTGTAACAAAACTAAGCTTACGAGCATTAGAGTCACATGTACGTGTAAATATGCGTGTGTTAGTGTTGTAATATGCTTCGCAATTTCCACAGTTACTTCAGTCAATTTAAATTAGTCAAATTAAATTTTCATTTATAGCAGCGTATGATTTTAATATAAATCTGAGAACACTGTGGAACAGTAAGGTTTTTTGAAAGTTAAATTTTGACAACTATCATCTGACAGATTACAATTTAATTGTGTTATAACCGTCGATAATCCCTGGTTACAACTTAATCTTATTTCTTGTGAAATGTTTTAAATAAAAGGCATTTATTTACATAAATACGTTTATTGTAAAAAGACTACGTTAAAGAAGATGCTCGTGTTGCCCTCTTGTCTTGATGCACACATGAACTTTGCGTTCCATGTTTTCAAACGCGTTTGACAAATGAGGGATTATATTATCACAAGCTTCTCTAATACTATTGTAAAATTCTTCAATTATATGTTGTGGCGTTCTAAAGATAGTGTTCTTTATGTGTGGAAAAATGAAGTAATTCTGAATTGTGAGATCTGGAGACCTTGGAGGAAAATTCACAATTCTATTATTAAAGAACTCTTCGAAACGAGTACCTGTTTATTGAGCGGTATGTAGTGGTGGAAAAATTCTTCTGTCATTTCGTCGTAATGTAACTAATTAATAAGTCATTTCAATATCTTTCAGCATTTATTGTTCCATTAAAAAAATAATGGTCCAAAGATTCGTCTCCCTTACACAGCCAGCCAAACACCAATTTTGCGCGCATGTAATGGTGTAATGGGGTAATATTCTAATACTTTGTTTGTTTAAATATCCCGAAAAATGGAACCAGGCTTCATCAGTAAAAAAACATTTATTAAGAACATCATCATTATTTAAGTTATTCAAGAACCATTGGCAGTAGTCGGTTCTTGTATCGTAATAAACAGGACCGACTTCAGGAACAGCTTTAATTTTATATGTTAAAAAATAATATCGTTTCCGGCTATACCGGAAGTGTTATTCGGATATAAATATACTCAACGAATCCCCTATTTGCATTTAGTTAATTGTGGAAAGTCTTATTAAAATCTAAGTAGCCGTATCAAAGATATTAGAATGGATCCATACATTTGCCTACACTCTGTATATAAAAATCATGTTGAACTAAAGGCATGTGAGAATTAATAACACAGGCCTGCATAAAATTTGTGATGACGTGAGTTTTGTTTGTTAAGCTCAGTTTTTATATAGCAATAACTAATTAAAATACAGTTGGTCTCTACCACCCACAGATTTTTTTTTGCACAAAAGAAAAAGGTAAATATATAAAAAAAATCTTATAATAGGCGTTTTAATACATTTTAAAATGAATGTACTCCTTCAAATTCAAGGTATTAACCCAAAAATGATTTTCTGTTGTGGTTTTAAAGAAATTTGTTAAATAGGCTCCTCATTACCTGATGTAAATCTTTTATTCCATGTATTAATTTTGGACAAGATTTCCGGGAATTTTTACCTGCTAAATCCTATTTATTATGCTTTCACTTTATTAGTACTGCGAAGAAGGATTTCAAGTTTATCACTCCAAACAAAATGTATATTTTAATGTCATTTACTTCATTATAGCTCTGAGTGTCGATCAGTAAACAAGTAAAATTAATTTGTCCTTAGTGTTGTGCGTGGTATTTTATAAATAAACATTGCTTAAAATATGTCTAGCCGGTGTTGCAAAAAAAAAACCAGATAATTTCTGTTATATTTGTGGATATTTCGTCTTGAAAAAGTTTAAGAGACCAATTGGTGAATTTGTGAAAAATGCATATTATGCTTATTTCAAAATCAAATTAGGAGATCAAGATAAAGATTGGGCACCGCACGTTGTTTGTAAGGTATGTGAAGAAGGTTTAAGACATTGGACCAAAGGGAATAGAAAAAGCCTTCCTTTTGGAATACCGATGGTTTGGAGAGCCGCAAAATCATCATGAAGATTGCTACTTTTGTCTTTGTGATATTAAGGGGGTTGCAATATGAGCATAAAAATTCACTTTTTACATTCCCATTTGGACTATTTCCCAGAAAACCTTGGGGACGTGAGTGAAGAACAAGGAGAAAGATTTCACCAGGATATTAAAGAGATAGAAAAAAGATACCAAGGGCGCTGGGACACAAAAATGATGGCCGATTACTGTTGGACATTGAGAAGAGATCTTCCTTTAGCTGAATATGACAGAAAAACAACCAAACGAAGCTTTTCTGAAAAACGAAAACGTTTTTTTTAAGAAGCATAAAGAATAAATAACTATTTCTAATAGTTTCTATGTGTATATTTTTGTATTTTTTTTAATATAATATAAAACTAGCTTATAAATGAAATAAATCTTGCTTTTTCTATATTTTTTGATTTTACTGGTTTGAAAAATAACCTTACGTGACACAAAAAAAATAAAAGCAGATTTGAAATCAGCGCTACCCAATTACTAGAAAACAGTTAAAATTTTTAAATCAACTTTCAAAGTGTTGAAAAATGCAGGCCTGTGTAATTATTAAAGTTTTCTTTAATTTGATTTTGTTCTCAATTTATGGGTGAATTAAATTGTAAAGGAAATTTTATGACACCCTATATATAAATAGGTTCAGGATATCTCAGAAGGTGAGATGTTTGAATGAGATTTTTGTCGGTGAATGTTAAAAAGAGATCCTAATTACCCAAGGAATTACTTTTTTTTGTTAGCAACACCATTATTTTCTGCGAACGATTCAATATAGTAAGATACCGCACATAAAAGGTAACCGTAAATTTAAACGAAACAGGGGAATTACTCATCAAAAACCTAGACTTGTATAAAAATAAATACGAAAGTCGACTGTCAGCCGAGTTTGGATTTTTAGGTGTGGTGCCCTTCGGCCGGGACACTGGAACGACAGGAGATGGATGAATAAGCATAACAATATACTTCAAATTTACAAGTATAATCCAATTTTAACAGAATTCAATATTTGTCGGACGTAAGTGGATTAACAATAGGTGGTAAGAGAGTGCGGTTCATAATATCACGCCTAGTTGTCTGTATGCACGAACGGGTCATTTATATCTGTATTGCCTTTGCCTTTGCTTCGGTAACAAAGGCCAACACAACTGCTCACAGTAATTATTGCTTATTTGCATATTCGAATGTTCAAAGAGAATTTAATCCTTTATTGGATTGTAAAGTTTAGTGTAGGTACTGTTATTCATTTCAATATACATTGTGATTCATAGAAATTTGAACGAATATGATCAATCAGTTGACGCTATAAAGGCTGAGTTACATTACACTTTATTTTTCTACTAGAAACTTGCACAAGTTCTGATACTAGATTTCATGCAAGTTTTAATTTATACTATGCCGAATAGAGGGCGCCAAACTTTGAGTGCGATACCAACATAAAATAAAAATTTCTATTTCTTTATTATTATATATTTAATGTTTAGACGGGTTGTGGTTATTTATTGGCTCTTATAGATACAAAGATATTATAAAAATTAAGTTGGAAACTATACAATATAAACTAAAGTGTTAACTTAATGTGATTTGTTGATTTTAAAAAATCATGAGGGTTGGAAGTTTTCAGCTGTGGCTGAAGGTTATATTGAATCCTCCTTGAACAAAAAAATTAAAATACAAATCTCAAATACTTGGCTCTGAAATTCCAGGATATACCAGTTTTCATCAAAATATTCTATCAACAAGTACAAGTAGTGTACCAGGTGTTACTATAAATGCTCAAGATATATCTAACGTATCTATCAATGTATACAGTAACTGTACAATTCAAGCACATAATACAAAATAAAATATTTAACTTCGTTTCATTTTTATACATATTCTACACATCGTATATTAAAAATATAGGCTCAATATTGATTTTTTGACATTAGAAGTACAAATTACAAGTGGCCAGCCAGATAATCTATAAATACACACTATGCGTTTATAAGTTATAAATGCATCGTTTCCGAAGCTTTTATAGCGTTATTAGAGAACCAAATTAGAAAAAGTATGTACAGGCTGACCCAAAATGACCGAAGGGGTTTTAATTATAATTTTTTTTATTAATTTTTTTTTTGTTTTCATTATTTTGTAAAGAAGACTTGGGGAATTTAAAATGGAACAGTACACAATTGAACAACGTGCCAAAATCGTTGAACTTTATTTCTCAAATCAACAATCCATTGTTTTGACTCAGCGTGCATATCGTTGTTATTTTAATGTGCGGGTTGGACCCTCAGAGTCAACAATAAACCGTCTGGTTGCAAATTTTCGAGAACAAAGGGCAGTAAGGAACCTTCCTGGTGCCGGCGGACGACGAACGATGCACACGGATGACAATATTGAACGGGTACAGGAGAGTATTCTGGAAGATGGAGAAACATCAACCAGGAGACGTTCGACACAACTTGGCCTCTCAAGAGGGTCGCTGCAGAGAATTTTGCATACAATAAGAATGTTTCCATACAAAATTCAGCTTGTCCAACAATTGAAACCGACAGATTACCAGCAACGACTTGATTATGTAATTTATTTTCGCCAAAAAGCAGAAGAAAATCATGATTTTATTCATAATTTAATTATGAGCGACGAAGCCCATTTCCAGTTACATGGGTTCGTTAATAGGAAAAACTGCAGGATATGGGCTACGGAAAATCCAAGAGTAGTTCAACAGCGAGAATTACACCCACTTAAGTGTACCGTTTGGTGCGGTGTTTCGTCGGAAAGGATAATTGGCCCATATTTTTTTGAAAATGAACACTGTGTCGCCGTTTCCATCACTGGTGTTAGATGTCGGACAATGTTGGAAAATTTATTAAGGCCGGCCGTGGAAAACTATCCGCAAGTATGGTTCCAACAGGATGGAGACACAATGGCTCTTTTACGCGACATCTTTGGTGAACGAATAATTTCCCGTACAAGCGATTTTAATTGGCCTCCGCGTTCACCGGATTTAACCGCTTCAGACTGTTTCCTTTGGGGTTATTTGAAAGGAAAAGTCTATATGAATAAGCCTCGAACCATACAGCAATTAAAAAATAATATACGCGACGAAATCAACAACATAACACCTGAAGTTTTGCGAAAGGTTATGGAAAATGTTTTGGAAAGAGCACGAATATGCGAAGCAAAAAATGGCCACCAATTGCGAGATATAATTTTTCATAATTAAATTAAAAATATTCTCCATTAATATACTGTATTTCAAATTAAAAAAATTTAATAATTATGTCTTAAATAAGAAGTTATAATGAACTCAAACCCCTTCGGTCATTTTGGGCCTGCCTGTATTAGTGGAAAAATGTGTCCACTTTCATTTGCTCCCGATAATTATTTTCAACAACCATCAGTTTCTTACATTCTTATCATATATTAACGCTTTAAATTACATTGGAATACTTTAATAGAATATTAAATTAATTAACTGCGTTCATATATTTTATACGAGGGTAGATCCGGAAGTGAACTACTAAATTATAAAAATAAACGTGTACATTCGCATATTAGTTTTCTCACATATAGTATTACGTCTGAAAATGGTTCTAGTAGCCGCAATGTTATTACACCTCAGCAAGACAAAAAAAATAATAATACCCTTTCCGACTCACCGACTGTCAGGTTGGTCTAATTAATTTATATCCTCGGCAACCGTTGATTTATCGAGGTGATTTCGCACCATGAAAAATTATTAGACGGTTTTATATTCGCCACCACAACCACTCAGAAAATATAATTAAAAATTGTTATTTATACGCCTGGGAGTGCGGTTCTCTGTCTGTCTGTTATGTCGGGCCGCGGCCGCTGGCTGCAGTAATTTTATTTATCGCTTCGCCTTTATTTACTGCTAATGCATTAAAGATATTACGGGCTACCGTTCAAATTGACTTACATAAATGCCGTATTTATTGCGTTTTGGTCGACCAGACAGAGATCGAAACTCTTGATACACACACGGTCACGGTGTAATTTTACTCTTTGGCGAACGATTTCCTTGGAGTGGATGAGATTTTGCAATGGTACCACTTCGAAAACTATTTGCGCGTGCTTGTTCGATATATGAGAAAGGTATTTTAAGGTTAACAATATCGAGAACTTCTTTCTGACGCTAAGAATTGCTGGCGATCTTTACAGTACATGCAATGCATATAGTAGCATGATTTAAGAAAAATAAACACGCAGAGAGTTAAAACAAAAACATTGTTAATAAAGCAAAATATTATTAAAAAATAGGGTATGGAGAACACAGTTACATACGCAGACAAGTGTGTCATCTTACTACAGAATCATCAGTGCGCACCACATTAGAGATACTTTCACCATAATTACACTCTTAGCATATTACAATAGTTATTAAGACAGAGCGTAGAAGAACATTCAGTGCTGCTCTTTAGCTAATGTCAACATCACTAAATTTATGAACAAATAATGAACTTGTATTGTGTTCTTCACATCCGATTTTCGATAATATTTTATATTATCAAAAATGTTTTTGTTTTATATAAAGTTTGGTGAGGTTTTACCTACTCAAGTGTGCTTCAAATTACTTTGTTATATACAGAGAGTTAAGTTAAATCTATATAAAATCGTTTTTTCTTATCTCAACAGAGAAATATAACTGAAATCGATATCACTTGTACAATATTTTGTGTAATATATGTAACGGCCAATATTTTTCTTTTTTTGGTGGCCGTTATTGACAGGTTTTGCTGTGTGTATATATACAGGGTGTTTTAGGATTATACGAGAAAAATTAAAATTTGGGTTCAGAGCACCAAAATAAGAGAAAGACTTCCTATGAAGCTGTATCCGAAAACGCTTCGTTAAATAGTTACAGTCCTTCAAAGGTAAGGGTCTAAATTCAGTTTTTATAATTTTTCTTAAATTTTGGTACAGATACAAAACATATATTTGGTCATTGTGACCAGCTAAGGAAATAACTTCTAACAAGTAATTTGTCGATTATCCCCTATTATTACGAAGTGGTAAAGTCAGTCACCCCTACTGTATTTTACAATGAAATTTTTTTGGGGGTGGAATTTTGTAAAATAAAAATTAAAATAATTAAGCGATATTCATTTAGATATTTTTTTATCAGAAAAATGCTCGATTTTTTCTAAAAGATTTAAATAGATTACGCTGCATAATCTGTAATTTGCCGTTACAATAAAAATGCGTAGTAGGCTGCTATCACACAAGTCCTTATATCATGTATATAAAATGTTCTTTATTTATTTTAGTTTCATACAACACCGATTATTATTGAAATCAAGTCTCCATTTTGGATCTATTTAGTTTTTTTTTATCTTCGATCGTTTTTCGTTTATTATTGGATGCGCTAAATCATATTAAGGTGGGCGAAATTTAAATTCGAAAACAACGTAATTTCTCAAAGTTAAACGTTTTCAACATTAAAACTTTATTTAATTGGTATTAAAAGATATATAGATCGAATTTAACATAAGTATAAATAAAGAACATTTTATATACATCATTTAAGTTCCAAAGTGGTGATCAGATTTTATTACGTATAACTAAAGCAAGAATGGAAAACCAGAGACAACCGAAACGGATATGGCTGGCAAGGACACAAGAAAAGAGGACTAGAGGAAGACCGAGAAAAGAGTGGAACAGTGCAGTGGCAGAGTGCTTGGAAGCTAGGGGAACAAAGTGGAAGGATGCAGAAGCAATGGCAAGAGACAGAAGGGATTGGGCAATGTTTTGTTCGTAAATAAAAAGTTTTTAGACGCCTTAACACCTTCGGGTATAATAAGGCTTTATCGATTATATATATATATATAACTAAAGCAAGATATTTTGACTTCAAAAATGATTACGTTTTAATAAGACAAATTTTCTTTATATTTGGCTAGTCTCAACGAGTGACTGCAAAATATGTTATTATATATATATATTACAACAATTTTCTAGTCAAACGTCTACTAAAAAGAGTTTTTAAGGTAAAATATCAAACTTAAAAGAAGTAATATGAATTTAAATTCGAATTTTTACCCACGCGTTATGATATACCGATAGGTCCAACTCGCAACGGGCCATAGGCAACAATATACGTATGGAACTAATGCGATGTGGCAACGTGTGTACGATGCCTATATTGAGTGACTTTCTTAAAATTTAAATTTATTTTGCAGAATTATTGATTTTTTTACTTTTATCTTTTAGAAAACGTTATTGTTTTTTTTATTACTTAAAATTACTTTATATGAAAAATAGTATACCATAAAAGTGTAAACAAAGACAGTATACATTGAAACGAATATTCATTCAATTGTATTGTCATGAAATTGAATTTGTCAATCGTTGTTAAATTTGTTAGAATGAATAGATATTTATATTTATCGGAAAATACTAATACTTAAAGCAAACAAATAAGGTGTAGTGTTTTGTTATATTGATTATGCAGCTGATGCTTTCGTAATATGCTCACATTTGTATTTCTACTATTATCGTGATGTTATTATAATACAGATACCAAAATCTCACGTAATGTTTCCATCAGCCTTTTATTAACAATAAACAAGTAAAGTACAACTTCGTAGGTCGACAAACGCTCCAGTCTTCATTATCACTGTATTATACATGAACTGTAGGCTTAGTTTTTCGTAGAAATTGAAGTACGTGTCTGTTCCTTTGTAAAATTATAATAAAGGCAGGGGTTAATTTTATTCCGGCATTTTAAAAAATGCAGAGATCAGTTTTGCGACAGCATTCAGCTAATTACAATCTAAAATAAGCAACATTGTAACGTATTTTGGAATTGTGAATATCCGTAGGTAATAAAATTATGGTATACTATTTTTCATATAAAGTAATTTTAAGTAATAAAAAAACAATAACGTTTTCTAAAAGATAAAAGTAAAAAAATCAATAATTCTGCAAAATAAATTTAAATTTTAAGAAAGTCACTCAATATAGGCATCGTACACACGTTGCCACGCATTACGTTCCATACGTATATTGTTGCCTATGGCCCGTTGCGAGTTGGACCTATCGGTATATTTCTGCGCAGGATCGATTATAGATTGTAAACTTTCGAAGTTAACGATCATAACCTGAACAACCAAAATAGTATTTTGTTTTAAAAAAAATTGCTGATATTTAATATAATTAGGAGAAATAACGAACATGATCTCTCTAAGTATCTCAAGGGTCGTGAGAATTCTTGTTTGACAAGAAAGGTATGTTAGTTGTTTATATCTCAGTATGAATATGATAATATTTATAAACTTATTGAACACACAAACGACTTGCTTTGGTAGCTTAAATTCTGTTTATTAAAAAAAAAAATCTTATGTATATGAATGAATCGTCTGAGAGACGATCTCTAGCTCTAACCAGCGACAGACCGACTAGCTCCTGAAGATGACGAGTGCGATATCGTTGAAACGTAGAGTAAATAGTCCTCTTCAGGACAAAACTCACTCGCGGCCAAGAACGCGGAAATTACACCTTCATATATATATATATATATATATATATATGATTATATATATATATATATATAATATCTTCGTGACCTTGGTATGATAAGGTAAACTTAATAAGTCGGCGATTAAAGAATCGCCGACTTATTAAGTTTACCTATATATATATATATATATATATATATATATATATATATATATATAGTAAACCTAATCAGTAGGCGATTAAAGGTCTGTATATTACTTCAAAATATATGTATTTAAAAAACTCTACATGTTTCGGCTGTGTACGGCTTTATCAAGAGAATACAAAATATGAATGACAGGATATAAATGTCAAGTGACATTTATATCCTGTCATTCATATTTTGTATTCTCTTGATAAAGGCGTACACAGCCGAAACATGTAGAGTTTTTTAAATACATATATTTTGAAGTAATATACAGACCTTTAATCGCCTAC
Organism: Melolontha melolontha; assembly: GCA_935421215.2. Lineage (NCBI taxonomy): Eukaryota > Metazoa > Arthropoda > Insecta > Coleoptera > Scarabaeidae > Melolontha > Melolontha melolontha. The sequence continues at coordinate 133,938,723 of OW285240.1, read as the reverse complement.
TGATTAGGTTTACCATATCATACCAAGGTCACGAAGTTATTATATTTATATATATATATATATATATTGTTATGTTTCTTGAATGGATATATATAAAAAATGTTTATTATAGATTAATATAAAGTAATATTGCTATTGACATACGAATTATATTTCCCCAAAAGTTGGGATGACAAAAGTTATATTTCTGTGAACGTAGATTGTATATAAAATTTTATTTAAATCGGGCTTATTCAATACTTATCTGTTTTTTATCGGCTAGCTTATTTCTCTCTCAGGGTTAAGGTAGGTTCACTTCTCTCCACTTTGAAATTATTTACGTAGCTTATTTAATTGGAAATGGAACAATATCTCAAGTACTTTACAACAAAAAAACCAAAGTAAAATATTGACAATTAACTTTATTAATAAGAAAACATCTTGAAAAAATTTCAGAATTTAAATAAACAGTTTCGTGACACACATATATCATAAGGGAGACACACTTAGCAGTTGGTATTCTGACAGTACAAATGCAATATGGTGTAAGACAAGTGCAAATAATTATTGCTTTATTAAAATATTTTATAAAAGTGAAATCGAATCAAGTTTTAAAATTAAAAGTAGTGGATACTAATATTTAAATAAGTTTTGAAAATGAATTACAATGTTTAGTATCAGTGAAAATAATGCGACTAATTATGTATAGAATAAACAAAAAAAAGTTCTAGAAGTGTTCATAGGCAAGTTAAAAATGGCGCGTATAATATTTGTAAAAATAGCAAAAACCTGAATCTTCGGATATAACCTCTGTTGATTCCTGCGCCTGTGTTCTGAAGAAGTCTTCACAGCGGGAAACTGGAGAATATTTCGGCTACTATCCCTCGGGATGATGTGAACTTTTCAAAATCTCCAAGTCCGACGGCGGCTTGAGCGAATGGCCGATCTCGAGCGTTCAAAGATGGTGTTCAATGTACGATGAAATTTTAGGCGGGTAGTTTTCGTATCGAAAACTTTAAAAATTCTTAACTCTTGAACTGTTTGGTCGGAAGATGTTAAATTTGGTCTACAGGTAGTTCGTAGGTAGGTGAAACGTTTGGTAGACTTAAAAATCTCGAGCACTTAATATTTCCGCCAAATTATTTTAATTAAGCCGGAGCACAAAAAAACGTGACCTCTCGTTGCAACTACTAATTACCGACGCCAATCTTTTCATTTGTTTTTAATTGCATAACTTGCCGCAAATCGCTCCATTCTTTACTTGCATTATCTTTTTGAATGTTATTAAATTAAACATTTTTACAGTGTAAAACAGTTAAAAAAAAAATTACATTTTGATTTATAAAATAACTTTAGTTAGGTAACATATGTTGATGTGTTTACAATCACTCTGTCAACATCTGTTTCTTTGCGGGTTATTGCACCGTTAAAATTGTGGGCGGGGCTTAATTGTTCAAATACATTTAAATATAAATACGTTAAATTTGTTTGAATAAAATCGCGTTATATATATTAATTTGAAATAGAAATGAATATAAACATCACAATAAAAAAAAAGAAAAATAAGTTAATTATTTCAAGGCAAATTTGTCGTCATAATAAAGTATTTATACTTTGAATCAATCTTTCCCCTTCTTGGTATTAAATTACATAGTAAATATAAACATTACAGTTACATGTATCCTTTGTATTTTTTCAGAGAAAGAGCCCTTCTTGCAATGCCTCAATATATATATATATATATATATATATATATATATATATATATATATATTAAAATAATAGACTTTTTCTTGGTTTAGTGACATTTAATGAATTTCAGTTTTGTACTACGACGTTTCGACTTTTTTATTATTAAGTCTTTTTCAAGTGATTAGAACTAAAAAATGAATACAAAGAAAGGTAAGAAATATATTTACATTTGTATGAATGAATTAAAATTAAAATTAAAAATAATAATTAAAGTGAGGAAAATTAAACGATACAAAACTCACCAAGTATCCTTTAATTTTCCTTACTTTAATTATTATTTTTAATTTTAATTTTAATTCATTCATACAAATGTAAATATATTTCTTACCTTTCTTTGTACTGTACAAATACAAATTTGTATATAGCGGGAAATATCCCAATTAAGAATAGGCATAATATGAAACTTTTGACATTCAGATGACAATTATTTATAAAATAAAATAAAATATATAATTTTTGTAAAATATCTACATGATAAGAGTTAATAAATTATCACTTTTACGAATATTTTTTACGAGATTAAATGAACACATACAAGAAGTACGAATGAGAAGTCAGCATTGAAAACAAACGATAGTTGGCGTCATGTAGTTGAAAATTCGAAAAACACGCCGACGTATTCCAAAAGTGCCGCTCTGAAATTGAGAAAAAAACATTAAATAAAGTATTAAAATCATACTACGAGTAGATTCAACACATCACCAACTTACCGAGCGGCAAGCACCGTTCGACGTATTTTCCGTATCCACGAACCTTCCAGTCCATTATAAAAACGAAATTAACATTTTCCCAGAAACACCATTCGAACTAACGAAGCATTAATAGGGACGCCGTCAGAAAGCCCGCTGTCCGAGTCCGGTATCCTGAATTTTGGAATTCCAAACGAACACCTAGCCTCCTGTTTCCAAACTGTTTCCATCTTGAGTATGATATATTTATTTCTCCTAAAAATTTTAAATATTTTGAACAAGTTTATTTTATAAAAACACTATCGTAGATATTACTATAAGTATGCCTAATAGGTTAATTTACAATAAGAATAATTTAAAAAAATTAGTAGAATACAGTTCCTTTGATTTTAGTTTATATAAATAGTTTAAGTTTAGTTTATATTAGATAAATAAATTTAGATTGTTATCATAGAAAATCATAACTTATCCTAGATATTATTGAATTCATATGATCACGTGACTTTATGCAGATTAATATTAGTACTATTAACATGTCAATCACTTACCTGAATAATTGATACTTTTATTAAACCATTTACATTAGCTCATAACCCTCTCGTTTTATTTAGTAGATTTTACATCTAGAATATTCATTTATTTAATAACTTGTTTACCACCTTTTGCCCATATTCTAATGAGTACCGATCCCGCACAATTAACATCTTTATTAAGCACTAAATAGAGTCTAATTGTTCTGCTAGCCGGATATATAACAAAATTACTCTTAAGTAATAAACAACAAGAGTTTGTACGAGGAAAAGGCTGTATAGGTTAAGTATATCTCGTTTATGTACGTTTGTTTACAATTTGAATCTTACGCAGTCGACAACTATAACGTTTTAAACACAACTCCATCTTTAGGTAATATTTGTAACCACACTTGGATTTATTTTAGAATTATTTTAAAAAATTACCTCGCCTATTAATTTACAACTTATTGGTATTTTTTATGTAATTCGTTTGCATTTATTATACGACCTGTCAGCTTTTCTACAATATATATATATATATATATATATATATATAATAATTTCGTGACCTTGGTATGATATGGTAAACTTAATCAGTAGGCGATTAAAGGTCTGTATATTACTTCAAAATATATGTATTTAAAAAACTCTACATGTTTCGGCTGTATACGCCTTTTTCAAGAGAATACAAAATATGAATGACAGGATATAAATGTCAAGTGACTTGACATTTATATCCTGTCATTCATATTTTGTATTATCTTGAAAAAGGCGTATACAGCCGAAACATGTAGAGTTTTTTAAATACATATATTTTGAAGTAATATACAGACCTTTAATCGCCTACTGATTAGGTTTACCATATATATATATATATATATATATATATATATATATATATATATAAATATATAGTATTTTCGTGACCTTGGTATGATAAGGTAAACTTAATTAGTCGGCGATTAAAGGTCTGGTTATTACTTCAAAGTGTATATATTTAAAATAATCCTACACGTTTCGGCAATGATGCCTTTGTCAAGGATATAAAAAATATAAATGAGATTTATATTTTTTATATCCTTGACAAAGGCATCATTGCCGAAACATGTAGGATTATTTTAAATATATACACTTTGAAGTAAAAACCAGACCTTTAATCGCCGACTAATTAAGTTTACCTTATATATATATATATATATATATATATATATATATATATATATATATGTGTGTGTGTGTGTGTGTGCGTATGTGTGTGTATGTGTGTATGTATGTATAGAAATATCTGTATTAGAGCTTCTGTATGCAATTATACTTATTAAATAGTCGTTTTCATTCGATCCGCGTACACCTAGTGTATACTTAAGTATTCCTTTTTCAAATTACACCCATAAATGTATACATATTTATCTGTAAGAATGCATAATTTACTTCGAACAATTCATTTAAAATACAAATAACTTTCGTTCTTACAATAAATACCTAGATACATACATACACACACGCATACGTCAAAATAATAATTATTATTCCAGCGGCGCAGTGGTAGGTACTGGTTAGAAAATAAAAATAAAGGAAAAGAGTCAATTGTGTCGGACTATCTGATGAAGCAATAAAAGTGATATACGGCGGCGGAAACACGGCGATAAATAATAATTAGGTTCAAGTGGCCGGCAGTGTAAATGTCAGATAAGTGGTTGGGCCGTCGTATAGTGGCCGACCTTATGTCGACAGCAGTTGCAGACGGTGGCAAGCAACTTTATACAGTCGACGCGTTAGTTAAAATTGGAAAACTAGCCGGTTTTGTAACTCCTTTATTGATTGTATGCAGCGAATTATACACTGAGCTTCAAAATTATTGGTACAGCTATTTTCAAAAATTAATAGATTTAGGACGGGTATTACAAACAGCGAATAAATCTCTGAATAACAACTTGATCAATAAATTTATTGAATGAATAAATTGAAATCTAGTATTATAAAATATACGTTCAAGTAAAATAAGTATTCATAGAATAACTCTGAATAGCTATGTATTTTGTAGTTTAGCGTTTCGATATACGATGGAGCCACTGAATAAAATATAAAATACAAAAAAAACTAATTCTTTATGATTTTTTTTTGTTTGTAGTTGTAGACTAGTAGGTTATGTTTAAGTTTCATATTGAAATGCCTGTTTAGTTAGACTAAATCTTGCTTTAAATTGATCATTTGAATACATTTCGAATGGACCGGACCATTCGCGAAACGCCCTTGGCAGACGGAAACGGCGTCGATGTTGACGACATTAATACGGTTGATTTTCACCGTCTGATAATTCAGATACCCCTGAAACCGATGATACCAAAGACACTGATGAAACCGATAAATCTGAATTATCAAACACACAAAATAATAAGCTTTTAAAAATACGGTCATGTTTATTTGAAGCACAGTGGAGCAAACAGCTGATCGCATTTGACCGAAGAATAACATTTAATACCACGATTTTCTAGGGCGTAGAATTAATTAGGAGATACTTGCTTAGTTTCCTTATTCGCTATTTATAATACCCAATCTATAGAGTAAATTAAATTTACTTGCTTGCTAAATAAAATCTGCAGATTTGTATTGTTTATAATACCGGCCCTTAAATGTAATAGTAATAATAATAATAATAATAATAATAATAATAATAATAATAATTTCTTGTATTTATTCGTGCCAAAAACGTTCACTAGAGAACGATAAACAGTTATGTAAAACATACAAATAGAAAAAAGGTTACAAACATACACTAAGGCCTGGTTTATTCACCTTCCAGTAAAGTACTTGTTAGTTACTTGATAATTAAATTTACTTGGCACATTTACTATTTGTGGGTTTATTCATATAATTTTAAAGGTCGGTTAGTTACTGGAAAGAACTAGATGTTTTTACAACAGTAGTAAGTTTAGGGGAAAATTGAGAAAGATGAAACATACCACTAACACATGGTATAGAGAAGGATGTACAGCTTTCGGTAATTTGAAATTCTAGTTGCCGGCATGACAAATGAGTACATCTAATATAACCTTAAATCTCAAGCGTTTGTTGTGTGTTATCACGTGTTGTCCATTTTTACTTTTTTCATAAACATTATTAATATAAAATACATATTTTAATATAAAAAAGGTATGTTTATATTATTACCTAATCCCAGGCTATAGTTCGCATTTTATTGTCAAAACTTGTTTCATTTCAGAGAAAATGGAAAGTAAGAAACGGGATAGATCGGCAAATATCTCTATCGAGGAATCAAGAATTTTCGTTTACCTAATTTTAAAGTATACAAGAATGTCATCGAATGCAAAAAGACTAACAGTACAACATGGAAACAAAAGGAGGATGTGTGGTCAGAAGTATCAAAAAAATTGTTATTCAACCCCTTTTTGTATTTTCAATAGAAGTAAATAAATATATTTATATATGTATATATATTCTGTATTAATATTGGTTGTTTTATTATTATATTTATTTTGTACAGAGTTTTTTTAAATATATCTTTTATGTCTAGCATCATATTATAATTTACTATGACTACATGTGAAATAAAGATGAAATTTTTGTTTAGAACATTAATATTTTATTTACAACACACACATTATGTAATAAACATTACAAACGAACAAATTCGTCATCATCAAATTTATTAAATTGGCTTCTATTTGATATCGATTGCGTGTTTGATAGGGTTTTCTCTCTCTAAATTATCAATATTGACAAAATCGTTGTCTAAAATATCGTCAATGTCTTCAAATAAATCCATTTTACTTGTCAATAACTTAATTTTCTACATGACAGTTCACAAACAACATGATATTAGTCTTACTTGACACTTTATAGGGTAGATGAGCAGCAAGTAAATTTTCTCCCAAGTAAGTAATTTTACTGGGCGGTTAAATTTTACTTGAAGGTGAATAAACACTTAATCTGGCAAGTAAGGCTTTATCTTACAAGTAGCGTTACTCGATACTTTACTGGAAGGTGAATAAACCGGCCCTAAGTAGGTAGATTAAAAAAACCTATGCACAAACGAAACAAAATAAATTATATTCAAAAAACATGAAACAGTACAGACATTGTACACGAGAGAGGCCTAAATTCTATCAGACCACTTTGGCAAGTAACAGATCTTCTATGGTACAATGGTGGCTTGTTCGACACAGGGTTGATGAGTCGCTGCCCAGCAAGTTTGTATTTTGACCTACCTACCCCGGTCAGCATGGAAAAGGCTCCTTGTAGAATGTTCCTTTTCTTTTAAGTGTATTAGGGCGATATTATAAAGGATTACGTTTTTTGCCATTTGGTAACAATACTCTAAAAATATCTACCCTAAAAGCGCGGGCACAGCAAGTTAACAACAAACAGAAGGCTAACTAACCTTGGAAAAAAAGGTTAATAGACTAGTTGTTGCTTGCAATTCTTCTTCAATTCTCTTAGACACAATAATATCGAGTTCCTTGTCCGACTTTGCTTGTATCTTATAACCACGCCAAACTTCATTAACTAATTTCTGTACATTTTGTAATTTTGTATTCGTGTATGATTTTTTAAAACTTTCGAATAATTTTTTGTATAATTTTGATTTGTCTACATTAGACGACATTTGAAACTATTTCTGCAAAAGTCGATCAATAGTAAACTAACTTAGAACACATCAAATCCAATGATATTAAACGGGGGTTGCCATGTGTCCGCAACATTTAGTGAACTTTTTGAAAAATATTATTTTTGTCGTGTACTATTTACTATAACAGTGTATGATTTTATTTTATGTACATTGATTTTATGTTGACTTGTTTTTGATTTCTGTGGTAGTTTGTCGATCTGCCACGATGATTTAGACACGTCTTGATCTCAAAATAAGAGAGTTGTGTATTGGGAGATAATATTTTTTTAACTTTCTTTTCAATTAAATTCGGTTTTTGTTTTTTGAATTCATTGTGTTTGTGATTGCTTTAATTCATTATCGTATTTATACGAGTGTGTATACTTCGTATTTTGAATTTATTACTCTCTTATTTGCACGTGTTCTCCTTTGTTATATGAGATAAAAAACTACGTAAGTTTTATTTTGCATTTATAATATTATTTCTTTATTGAATGCATTTATTGTATATCGATTGTATGAATTTTTCTATATTTTAATGTTAGTTAAATATAGATGACAAAGATATAGTTTTTCGTGTCTAGTCATTTTTTTTTGGGTAACGATAAAATTCTAGAACGATTTTATATTCAAGGTTGGTTTTTTATACTTGTGGTATCGCGCAAGTCTTAGTAAGATATCGGTTTGACAGATTTTATTCTGTTTATATGAGAGTTTATTCTGGGGAGATAGAAAAAAATATCTTTGGAATTTATTAGTATTTAATTTTGTTCGAGAGTCATTTTGAGGATGTTTAAATTTGCTTAGCTGTCAATTCCAGCAAATTAAGTTTACCTCTATGTGTAATTGTAATACACAGGTCTTTATACTTCATGAAAATTCATTTTTTTTAAATTTTTTTAATAGACTATAATTTGGAAACTGTGACTTTCTTATTACCTTTGTGTGAACAATTCACTGGCGCCCATTATTTTTGTAGAAGAGAAGTACCACGTTTTCCTATTGGAAACCCGGAGATTAAAGCTGTCTCATAAAAGAAAATTAACCGATTGAGCATTAAAGTTGGACAGTGTTGTGGTGAATAGTGGTTCAGTCAACTACGAACTCACTATTCCTAGCAATATGTTTCCTTAATGTAGCCTAAGGCTTCCCGACGTATTCGGAACCACAGTCTTTAATAGCTTAGTGGCTGAGCAATGGTCCGGCAAAACATGGACGTGGGCGTGAATACTGCTTAAGGAAATATTTTTCAATTAAAAAATTCGAATAATTAGCGTCGTAAAATATAGAAACTAATTTTTACATTCACATTACTTCACGAAAATGCAATTAATTTGCAAGTAATAACAAATTTTCTTTTTCCTATAATACGATCCAGTAATCTTGAAAGCCCACCGTATATACGCATTCAACTCACATACCCACTTGCTGAGCAGCATAATTAACCTTTCCGTTCGTAATTCAAGTGACGATATACGAAATGCAAATTGGACAGGATTAATCTGTTTATATTTCATATGAAAATGGACCGATAACGTGCGTCAGTCGCGACTCCGCAAAAGCGCTTATCTTATCGCCAGCGTTAAGGAGACCGACTCAGGGCATTCATCTTCTTGCCTTTTAACTTTTGCGGCTTGTTCACCTCAACTGCAAGACATTAATTACAACGACCGGTCGACGTATGGACATTTTGTTTTACGGGGCCCACTGCATTTGACACTTGACTTTTTCAGTTAAGTGGTTTCGATATTAATGAAATTTTCAAACCTGTAATATAAATATCCGGAGATCTTATCGTTCGAATATGTTACGGCTAACACCAATTTTATAAATCAATTAAAACAGAAAATATACGTTTTCAATAAATTATAAATAATTTGTAAAATGGTTATTGATAAAGGTAGGTATAGATTTCTGCGGTCGTTTTCTAAATGTACATCTCCGCTTCTGCGTTTGAACCGCGTCGAGCTAGGTAACGTTTCGTCCACTGTTGCAAGAGACATCTTCAGGGCTATACGTCGATTTGTAGTAGCTTGAAGAACATACAGCCCTGAAGATGTCCCTTGCAATACTGGGGGAAACGTATTATAGCAGCGTTGTATGTATCTATAAATAAAATGGAAAATGTATGAAATCAGTGATTGTGTGTACGACAGAGGATTTAAAAAAACACTTACCGTTTTAAGCGTCTTCCAAGGATTGACAAACTGGAGAAACTCTATTGTATATTTTCAACATCAGGTGCGTTTGTAAGGTTGTTTCTGAAAAACATGTCCGCCGTGAGGAAAAAATATGTTTATATTCGGAAAACGAGCGTTCTAAATCTAGTGATGTTACGAGTTTTCGCATAATTAAAATACTTTTTTAAGCAACTTAACGCATATGTAGACGTGCCCTCACAAATACGTGTTAAGGTGTCAAAATCTGTATTTCTGTCTAAAACACTTTCAAATTTAATTAGAACACTTTCTCTTTTTGCGTCTTCTACAGCGCACAGTTCTCACAATTCTCACGACTACTTAGTAAATCCATTTTAATCCGGGCATCTTGAAATTTTTTCTGGCTTCTATTGATAGCTGCACTTTCTTTCGGATCGAATGATAAAACCACGTCCTTAATTTTTTCAAAATGTTAATGATAGTAAAACCCCGCCAGTAACCATGTACCCCAACGTGTTAGAATCGGCTGTGGTGGCTCAGGGGTATGCGGACACAATTCGTGAAATTTACAAATACGTTTTGGAGATTTCAGGTATACTGCCTTTGTACTCGATATTGAAGCATTTACCTCTGGATAACATCTACGAACCTGTTCTACCACAAGGTGTAGAGCATGGAGTTTACAAGTAATATGTAACAAGTTAGGACAATATTTTCTAAGAGACCGACCTACAGAACACATGGTTGCGGCACAATCGGTAATAAACATTAATACTTGGTCTTTCGAAAGTTTAAATTTTTCCAAAGTATCTAATAGCACCTCTGAAATTTTTCCGGCATTACATTGTTCTAGTCGTCTGGAAGCTAATAAAATTGAAGACGTAGGTTGATGTGGTTCCATATTACGCGCCATCACATTAACTACAGATTGTTTTTTGCTGTCAGTTGTTTCGTCCGCACATAACCACAGTTTTTTATTTTTCAGTTCGGCTTTGATTTTATTTTCAACCTGTTTACGCACCGATGGTAAATTCCTTCGTAACGTTTTTGTGCTCGGTACTGTTTGATTCGCGTATTTATTCAAAAATGAAATAAATGAATCATTACTTAACAAGGTAAACGGCAGTGTACACACAATCATAGTTACACATAGTTCATGTATAAACTGTTATCGATTAATTTTGTTATTATTGTGCTTCGAACTGCTTACGTGTTCTTTACAATGTGCTTTTGACCAACACATTAGATATGTATTGCACACTAAACATTTAATTTTTGAGCCATCCTATATTAAGTCCGGGAAATCCATAATAAACTTATTCACTTCGTCTGACAACGGTCGTTTTCTCGATTTATGTGTCGACGACATTTTATTACGTATGCTTACACTTACATGCAGTCTAAGCAAGTACCAAACACATACTGAATGCTTTTTATTAGTTCTGATGCAATACAATCATCCTCACATCGGCGCACATGGCGCACACGGAAATTGGTCTTCTCTATTAATTAGTAAAGCTCGGATTATACCTATGTAGGTATGTAAAAATAGCAAAATATGCACATATTTTGATAAAAATATGCACAACAAATATGGTCTAATATAGAGAAATATGCATCAATATGCTATTTTTTATAATAGGTATTAAAACAAAATCCAAATCCGATTCTATGAAACAAAACTTTATTTTACATTTAAGGTCGGTTGCGAGGATAGTCTCTTATATTTTGCATATAGAGCTGGAATGAAATAGCAGATACCTTTCAAAAACTTATTGTTTTTCGAAATATTCTGCACGGAAATTTATTCACTTTTGCATGCCCTCGAATCAACTTTGGAAGCAGTTATTCCACTCGTTTGTTGGTACAGGCAAAATTGCATTTTTGAAGGCATCGACTGCTCCTTCTGACGAATGGAATCTTTGACCATGCGGTTCGTTCTTGATTTTCGGAAAGGTAAAGAATTTGGGACTGTCTCCCCAACCTCATCACACCTATTTTTAAATTAACTAAGGCTCCCAAATACATGCAATTGTCAACTTCTTAACAGTCTAGGAGCATTTAGCTTTTCAACTGAGCTGAATATTAAAAGTTGTTTCTATTATTCCTAATTTTCCTTTAATCTCAATATATTTGCTTAGTTTTTATATTTATCTGGAGCTCCACTTCTCTTACAACGTTTATAGTGATAATAGTGATAACAACACTTTCTTGTATTCAAAAGTAACTTTTGTAGGGATCTGAGGCTACTAAATGAACAATATCATTTTACCAGAAAAAATAGTAATAACTAGGGAAACCAAAATATGCATGTTGAAAACTCAAAAATATACGCATAAATATGCAAATCACTTAGTCAAAATATGCACAAAAATGTTGAAAATATGCAAGTAAAAAAAATATAATACATACATTTATTGATTCACTTAAAACTGAACAGACATTTTAATTTTTCTCCCTACAGAACTAAACCTAAATATGCATTTATAACACAAAGAAGGTTGTTGTTAGGGTTAAAGCCAGTGTCTTTGCAGTGAGGGATTGCGAAGATTCGTCAGATAATTTTGCAATTAGATCTTTTAGTTGACAGCAATTCTCGCAATAAAAAAAGCGCATCTTGTAGTAACAGTTGAAGTGGAAGAGGTGTTTGGTAGTTTTTCTTTATAGAACTAAATCCTTATAGGCGCTTTAAGGAAGATTTTTTCATGTTGGAAATGAAACTATTTACAAGAGGAAAATGTTTCCTAATCTCTTCAGCAAACCTATTTAAAGCATGAGCAAGACATGTTACATGTATCAAGTTCGGATAAAAGATTTTCAAATTTTGCCCGGCCTTTATCATGTACGGTGATGCATCTGACAAAATGAGCAAAAAATTATCTCCAGGAACAGGTGTGCGAAGAAAAAATGTTGATAGTTCCTCTTGGACAAATCTGGCGACTGTGAGTGCATTTAGTTTTTCCAACTTTTTAGAAGCAGTGAGATAAGATTTTGGCAGAATCTCGTCGCTAAGAACACTAATCACAAAATGAGCAATACAACGTCCTCTTGAATCGGTAGTTTCATCAATACATATGCAAAAATATTTGTTCCGAATCTTAGCTGTAATTTCCTCAATTACCTCCGAATACAAGAAACTTACGTCATTTCTTCGTAGTGTTGTTTCATCTAGGACATTTCATTGGCAATACTTCTGCAGAAAAGAAGTGAAGTTTTGATTACGTAGCATTGACAAGGGAATATTTGACGTCATCATTGCATGACATAAGTCTCGGTTAAAGATGTCTTGTTCGCTTATCTTTTTGGACATTGGTTGAAAACATTGCGTTAATGTGGGTTGTGACACATCTCCAGATTTCATCTTACCCAATTTACTAATATGAACAGAAGTTTGCAAACCAAAAAATGGAAATATCAAAATGAAAAGCAATAAATTAATACTTAGATCGAAATCCCTAACAAATAAGTTCAAAATATTGAACGAAAGAACGAGTGTACAAATATTGTAAAATCGGTAGATATACCTAGGGTTCCGTATAAAAAATTAAGTTAATGTTAACAGGGCAAAACTGAGACGTCCTGCCCTGTATATTTCACTGTACTTTCATTGTGTATGTCCCTAAAAAAAATGTAACTTGCTTTTTAACTTTTGTATCTCAAAAAATAAAAGATATCGACCGATTTTGCACCACACTCTCTATGGAATATTCAAAAATTATTCTTACAATTTTAACGCACGCATAACAGTGTCAATTTTTCCCATATCTATACATAGTTATTGTATGGCTTAACTTAAACTGATGCTATACTGACTTTGGGCATTTTACTAATAGAAATAAATAAAATAAAATACTACAACAGTACAACACCACAAAACACAAATCAATGTTTCAAACGCACAATCAGAAATAAAATTCAAAAATCGATTTATTATTTACCTATTTATATACGGTTTAAAACGACCTATTTTGAATTCTCGGAATTTAAGACTGGGAATACCCATACTGTTGTACCTCATAATTTTTTTTTTCTTGAGAACTGTAAACATAATAAAATAAATTACTTCATCATGGAAGATTTTATAAAATTGTTAAATTGAACTCTTGAAACGCCTGCCAAAGATCTACATCATTCAAGATTCTTTCAATTACGCACAATAAGCTATTTATTAAGGATGTATGCAAATATTTAAAAAATGCATATACTATGCAATATATGCAAAATATGCGCGCACATGCGCTGGATTACATTAGTAATAATAAATGTAATTACAAGAATATACATGTATGACAATAAACACATTTATAAAAAAAATTACACAAAAGTTTTATATGTCTTCTACTTGTTAGCATTAATAACTATGTTATTGAATACATTATGACATCGTTTTGCCTTATTTAAAGGCATTCAATCCTTATGTAATTCAATAAAATATGCTTCAATAAACTAATAGAAAACATTGAAAAGGATGATAAAGAATGTCAGTTTCCAACGTAGGAAACATCAAATATATCTAGCAGACAGCAGTTAGTATAATATAGATCCCCTTCACATGTACATATATCTTTAACAATTTCCGCCTTCTGACAGTGAATTAGCGACACGACCAACATTTGAATTATTTTTATGGTACCACGGATGACAAGTGTTCATGTAACTGTCCATGTAGTGGCTACTTAAGGGGTGTTAGAGCGACAAGGAGCCGTCGAAGTAAACGAAAGAGATGGAAGTCCGAGACAACGGCCATCATTAAAGATAACCATCTCGCCTGCCAGCGTCTTTTCTAAGACAAATGAAGGTGCGAGCTGACAGCGAGCCCATTTAGTCGGAAAGTCGTAATTATAAGGCGTGGCGGATAGATGGCGTTTCTCCTCGCAGCGCGAACAGTCTTTCGGTTTGTCTTCTGAAGCGTTGGAACGGTTAAGTAAACAAGGACGGTCTGCCGGTGGAACTTGTCTCTTAACGATGATTACTTGGCATGGTACATGGTCACATATCACTCCCATTGGCTGCTAAATTACAGGTCTGCATATACATAAAATATCAAATAAGAAATTAATTATCGTTTAAAGGCTAATTCAATCAGATCCAGGGTATCTATGAAAGATCTCGTGGACTGAAAGGTTGAGAAGTTTAAGTGACTTTAAGGGAAGTTTATCGCACCTAGTTGATCTTAAATTTTACAATGTTCTTATGCTGGTGTTTTTCTTTTTAATTTATAAGCACTGCGATTATAGACTATTGCTTTGTTAAAAAAACTGTGAAGCGAATAATGCGTATGAATAATTTATGAATAAAAATGATAGAAACAAACATTAGATACTGGCGATGGTAAGATTTAGGTTTTATGTAACTTTGTGGGTTTTTGGTGGCCATTGCCATCAACCTATCACAGTTTGTACCTCTATGAACAGATCCAGAAGCACTAATTGTTTAGACAATGGATTATTATATGTATATACGTAGGTTGCTGCAAAAGCTTTTAGAAGCCAGTATTACGTGCCATAACTAAAAGTCGAGGGTATAATTTTCGCAAAATTCGTCATTTTCTAGATTAAATACCATTGATAGATCAGAAACAAACTAATTTCATTTGTGCATTGCTTCTAAAAAATAGTTATGTGAAAAAATGGAATTTTCTCATCAACGTTTATTTCGTACGTTCTTCTTTGTGTATTAATTTAACAATAACGTATCGATCGCCTTCAACTGGCTGCTGGAGAAAAAGCACCATTAAATGGCACTATTTGTAATCAATTTTCAGAATTCGAGCATAGATGTTGAAATCTTAGTCATGGATTTTGTGAAGATGGTTTGCCAAACTCTGTTCTTGCAAAAAAAATCGGTGCTGTAGAGAGGTGAGAAGTGTTATAGATAGGGAGGCATCTGACATACAGTAAAATGTAGGCATCCATGGGGATTCACATGAGGGAAGTACGTGAAACCTTTATGAACATTTATCTGTGAAAAATTATTCGTTGGAGTCCATACAATGTGATCCAAGCCCGAAAAGGCTCGTGTTTAATGGCGCAAAGAAATTAATAATTAATTTTTAATCTCCATCTGTCAATCTAGTCCAGTATGCTGTCAATGGCTCGCTGGAAACGATGACAGATTACGTCGTCTCTTTAGTCAGTTGTATAGATTGCTGTATCGTCAGCATAGCTTGTCATTTCCCTAGGCATGACTGCCATGTATAAAAACGGACATCTGTGGGACATCGGTCAGGAGCGGCTGCCCTTCCGACGAGACTCGTCCGCATTTCGCCCGAAAGATCCTTCCAATCAAATATGTTCTGATCAAGACGACCAGACTTTGTATGGATCTTGTATATTAGGCCCTTGTGCCAAACCGAAGAAAAGGCCTAACTGAATGTAGCTTATACAGCAACCACGGTCCTGAACTTGCTTATCACGTTGAAAAATGATCATTTCTGACAATACGCTTGCTAATACTGATTTATAAAACGCTGGCAAACATGTATATACATGCTCAATTCAACCAGTAAGATTCCTCACTAAATGAAAAAACGAGCACGAGTTTTGCAAGATAACCTGACTATATGGAAATTTTTTATTGGTTTTAGGGAGTAACAATCTATACAAAACAGTATACAAAGCCTGTATAACTTTCTGGTTGCAGACCACTGATGTTATTACTCCAATAAACATCTTTAGATAACGAGGCATTTTTCGCATTTATCCTAGCACAACCGAACAATACACAACCAATTGAAACGCAACCTCTCAACATTATCCTATATATTATTAAGACGCATAAATTTCTTTAAAAAAAAAAGAAGAAAAACGTAGTCATCATCAATAATAACATTGACTTATCACAGACTACTTACCACGTTTTGATATATTTCCAAAAGAATTCGTAAAGTAAACAACAAACAAAAATATCTGAAAGAAAGCGTCGTCATTTTTACAAATACGAAAGCGGAAAGAAATTAAATATAATTCTGACAGGCTTTTTACATCTTTCCACACGGGTGATTTGTTATCCGCATTATGTTTTGTGTTATATCCACGGAAAGTCATCAATCAATCTTTATTAATGTGTCAGGCTTCGGGGAGGATTAGGGGAGCAGGAGTGGTGTAGAATGTGAAAATAATCTTAGAGATCTAAATGCGTTTCGATTCGGCTGAACACAGTTCGAGTTTGTTCTCTCTTGTTCGGCACCTTAACAATTAAATATAGGAATTGCAGATTATACTACTTGTGTACTATTTATAACCATAATATAAAGCCTTAGGTAACCAGTTATTTCCATAGCTTTTGTATTAAATCGAACATAAAAAAGGTTTTGTTTTGCAACTGTATGGATTTTGGAAGTACATATTGAAGGTTCGATAAAGTATTACTCTAAAGACACTGAGAGTTCCGTAAGCAACATACATATTAAAATTAGACAATTTAATAACTAACGAAAGCAAAGGGAAGTAAAGTTTATAGTTATGATTAGAGCAGACCAATTTCCGAGCGGGCCATGTGCGCCGATGTGAGAATGATTGTATTGCATCAGAACTAATAAAAAGCATTCAGTATGTGTTTGGTACTTGCTTAGACTGCATGTAAGTGTAAGCATACGTAATAAAATATCGTCGACACATAAATCGAAAAACGACCGTTGTCAGACGAATTGATTAAGTTTATTATGGATTTTCCGAACTTAATATACGTAGGCTTAAAAATTTAATGTTTAATATGCTACACATATCTAATGTGTTGGTCAAAAACACCTTGTAAAGAACACGTAAGCAGTTCGAAGCAGAATAATAACAAAATTAATCGACAACAGTTTGTACATGAACTATGTGTAACTATGATTGTATGTACACTGCCGTTTACCTTGTTAAGTAATGATTCATTTATTTCATTTTGGAATAAATACGCGAATCAAACAGTACAGAGCACGACAACGTTACGAAGGAATTTACCATCGGTGCCTAAACAGATTGAAAATAAAATCAAAGCTGAACTGAAAAATAAAAAACTGTGGTTATGTGTGGACGAAACAACTGACAGCAAAAAACAATCTGTAGTTAATGTGATGGCGCGTAGTATGGAATCACATGAACCAACGTCTTTAATTTTATTAGCATCCAGATGACTAGAACAATGTAATGCCGAAAAAATTTCAGAGGTGCTATTAGATACTTTGGAATTTAAACTTTCGAAAGACCAAGTATTAATGTTTATGACCGATGCTGCCGCAACCATGTGTTCTGTAGGCCGGTCTCTTAGAAAATATTGTCCTAACTTGTTACATATTACTTGTAAACTCCATGCTCTACACCTTGTGGCAGAACAGGTTCGTAGATGTTATCCAGAGGTAGATACTTTAATATCGAGTACAAAGGCAGTATTCCTGAAATCTCCAAAACGTATTCGAAAATTTCACGAATTGTGTCCCAATATCCCTGAGCCACCACAGCCGATTCTGACACGTTGGGGTACATGGTTACGGGCGGGGTTTTACCATCATCAACATTTTGAATAAATTAAGGACGTGGTTTTAAGATTCGATCCGAAAATCAATACTAGCCAGAAAAAATTTCAAGATGCCCAGATTAAAATGGATTTACAAAGTATTCGTGAGAATTACTTTGGACTAGAAGAAGCAATAAAAAAGTTAGAAAATTCGTCGCTGTTGTTAGAGGAATCACTGCAAATCGTTAAAGATGTTCACGCACAACTGTGTGTTGTAGAAGTCGCAAAAAGTAAAAGTGTTCTAATAAATTTGAAAGTGTTTTAGACAGAAATGCAGATTTTGACACCTTAACACGTATTTGTGAGGGCACGTCTACAGATGCGTTAAGTTGTTTAAAAAAGTATTTCGATTATGCGAGTAGAACATCACTAGATGTAGAACGCTCGTTTTCCGAATATAAACATATTTTTTCCTCACGGCGAACATGTTTTTCAGAAATAACCTTAGAAACGCACCTGATGTTGAAAATATACAATCGAGTTTCTCCAGTTTGTCAATGCTTGGAAGGGGCTTAAAACGGTAAGTGTTTCTTTAAATCCTCTGTCGTGCACACAATCACTGATTTCATACATTTTCCATTTTATTTATAGGTACATATAACGCTGCTATAATATGTACTATTCTTATTTTTCGTGTGTTTATTCATATTACTTTAATAGCAGAAAACCAAATGTATATTTAATTATTTCTGATAGAATAAATGTCGCTACTTCTATACTTAAATCGGTAACAAGCTCATGTTGCGTCCCTATTCTTTCGCATATTCTAATATATTACGAATTACACTCCCATACCGGCGCTCATGGCGCGCACGGAAATTGGTCTGCTCTATTTATATTCTATATAATTATTTGTTTCCATTTTTCATAAATCGTCTCTTTATTTCTAGGACACCTGTATCAGTGTATGTATGGATACTTTTATTAAAAAATAATTCTAAAATGTAGTATGGCCTAGCAGCATGATATCGAAGTATTATGGCCATTGGCATGAAAGCAATACACATAATTTTCCTTCATTCAGGAGATCTTTTCTGTGTAAATTTGCGAATCATTATTTTTTATAATAATAGTAATAATTATAATAAAGAATTAGAATATAATAGTAGACATTATAATGCAGCTAAAGGATTACACCAGGCAATAGCACAAAAATATAAGCTCATTAATAATACACTACAAATATACTCCTACAACAATTCTTGACAACCAAAGATACAAACTCGTTTGGAATACTACAATATACTCGTATATAGACAAACGAATTCCAAGAAATAGACCCAATCATTGTACTACAAGGTAATGTGGAACACATCACATACTTAATAGACAAAGCTGTACCAGCAGGCAATAACATTAACAGCTCAAACACTCAAACAAAATTGAAAAATTTACAACATTGAAGATGTAACTTCAACATATCTGGAAACTGCATATGCATATGTAATACACTTCATTATATCAGTTAGCGAAGTTACACTCTATCAATTCTCTAAGGGTCTCAAATCATTAGACTTACAATCCAAAGTCAACGAATTAATGTAACGTTCAATAATACTCAAGATATTAAATATCATGCGTAAATTTTTACAAATAGAATAAATTGGAATCGCTGATTAATCACCCCGATATAGACTCCTATAATTTCGAGAGGTATGGAAATTACAAAAAAAAAACAAAAATAAAAAAGGACTTATAGTACATACGGTTTTCTAAGATGTATACCAAAGTCTTACCAAAAACAAGCACCACTTCTACAAAAATATCTGAAAAAGAATTGTCAATCCATCAATCTTGCCTAACATTTATTTATTATTCTATGTACGAAACGGTCATGTAATTGAGGTTAGACAATTGTATTGAAGGCGATACACCTTGGCACGAAGTAATGCTGTTATTTTAAAATTCGAATGGTTGTTTCACAAGTTCTCTCACTCCGGTGTTTGAAATTCCATTTTGATGATATGTACACAACACAAAATTTCTACATACCGTATGCATACTTTTATCTCTCTGTGTGATAAGTAAGCGTTTGTAGTGTTTGGAACTGTTGATGGAAGGCATGAGTCTAAGAAAAGGAGCAAACATTACTAAAACATTAACGATTAACTTGACATATACAGGTTGGTCACAATGGATTCTAAAGATGAGGAACTTAAAGAAACTTTCCTATTATAAATTATATTTTTTAAATATTCTTAATAAAATTCATAACTCGCCTAAAAGCAATGAAAGTTTAAAATAGAACTAAATTTTGAAATAAATATCTTATTATATACAAAATTTCCAAACTTTCTACAACAGTACTACCTTTTGAAATACACTTGGCCAGAATTTTGTTAGTGATCCCGTTTTTCTCGAACTTCATTGATAATAAAGAAGGAAATATCAAAAATAGAACTAAATTTTGAAATAAATATCTTATTATATACAAAATTTCCAAACTTTCTACAACAGTACTACCTTTTGAAATACACTTGGCCAGAATTTTGTTAGTGATCCCGTTTTTCTCGAACTTCATTGATAATAAAGAAGGAAATATCAAGCTAGTTACTGAATAACATGAGCGTGAGCTATTTTTTTTTTCGTTAGGCTCAGTTAGGCTGACAACAGACATTCTGTTGCCATGACAACGCGAAGCTTGCGTAATACATTAAACCCCTACTATGTAAGGTGCCTTCAAAAACTTTCCTCATTAGAGACGACCATTAATTTTTTTAATGGTTGGTGCCAGTGCACGTATTCTGTCACAAACGTGTAATAAGTAGTAATTTAGTTTTTGAAAAAATATTTATTACAAGAGTCAAAATTTAAAAGAAATATTACTAAGGCAAATGTTGAATATGTTGACCATTAATTTGTTGAAAAGTTGAATTCTACGCTTTATGCTTTCAAAGCCATTTATTAAGATTTCTTGGGCTATGTCAGCACAAGAATTCACAGTAGCATTACGAAGCTTTTCGTTCGTGTGTGATCTGATCTTGAAAATGGTATTCTTTAACCCTACGAGGTTCAAGGGTTTCTGGGCGCTAACTAGTACAACTAGGTCTGCGCAGACCTACATGAAATTTATATGTTAATATATAGGCAGGCGTATCAAAAGTGTATGTAAATGTGCTTAATGGTAGGAAAAATATGAATTAAACTTAAAAACATATATTTTGGGTAACAATATATCATATTTTATTGATCATAGGTAATCAAATAAAAGTTAGGCACGGCAATCAAGGCACGTGTATTTGGCATGTGAATGTTGTAGACATAACGGTTTCTTGCAACACATGCAATGGAACCGAGTTTTTCGCTGCTTTTCATCAGACTTATAGCACAGCGAGCACGATGGTCGAGTTGCAGAGGAAATGGCATGAATTGGTTTATCGTCTATCGGTGGGCCTGTCGCTACCTCAAAAAAAAAATTGAAAATTTTTTTCATAATTTGAATTGAATGTATGTGTAAATGAAATGCTTACCTCTACACCGAATAATACCATTGCGTGTTTGACGTGTTGAATACCTCGTCCAATGGGATTCGTTGCTCTTTGCTTCATGTGTGGGGCCACTAGCTGTTGTGCCAATTCCATAAGGAAGACACGTCTTCGAGCGTTCCTCTTGCATGACCCCATTTGTCATGAATAACAAATGCAGCCAAGCCCGCCACGTCCAACGTGTTATAGAACAGAGCCAACGGCCATCGGTTTGTGCCTCTCTTGCACGTATAGCTACCAAGCATCTGATCCATGGTGTCGACTCCAGATTTATACTTATTATAATCTAAAATTTGAAATGGCTTTTGCGATGGCTTTGATGAGTCGACGTCGGGATTGTAATGTTCGGTCGAAATGAGAACCACAACTTTTTTCTTTTTTGGCACGTATGAGCAAAGCTCAATATTATTATTGTGGTAACCGAATAATGTGCTTAATATATCGCGTTTTGGATCCAACATCTCCTTCGGTATACAGGCTTTGTTCTTGCGCATGGTTCCTACATACGCCAACCTTTTCGTCATCAAAACAGCAGCCAAATCATAAGAAGAGAAGAAATTATCGGCATATACTTTTCGTCCAGAACCGGCGTACTTTTCGACCAATTTTAGAACGATGTTCTCGCCTTGATTTACCGCACGCGCTTCATTTGCCTGTTTTTCAACATATATCAATCCCTTAAGTGGGTAATTGGAATTGGCGTCGCACATCCAAAAGATTTTAATTCCGTATTTAGCTGGTTTTGACGGTATATATTGAGTGAAGCGCCTACGGCCTCGGTACGGGAACAATTGCTCATCAATAGTTATCTGGGCACCTGGAACATATAAACGCTTTAAATTGCTCATGAGCATATTCCAAACGTCGTCGATAACGGCTGATTTGCTTTCTAATAACCGAGCAGTTCTAGTGTTGCCGTTGTCGAATCGAATATATTGTAAAATGGCTTTATATCGGTGAGCAGACATCGTCGCCTTATACATAGGGTTTCCGTTGTTGCCCCACAACTCAAGAGCAGGCTGACTATTTGACCCGAAAATGCCAGCAGACAAGGTTAAGCCAAAAAATGCGTATATTTCATTTTCCGCTACAGGTTTCGTCCATAACCGCGGTGTCTTGTCAGGATTATTGACACACCATAGACGGCATAGCTCCTGGGCTTTCCGGTTTGTTTCACGTACAATTATACTTACGATTTCAGGTGTTATTAGTGACTTAAATATTGAAACCGGGTTTCGCATAATCCTTGGAGCCGGGCCTTCACGACCCATAGTGGCGCAGTTATGAGCACGAAGCCTACCTGTACCCGGTGGAGCACTTGACCAAATTTTACCATCTTTTGAACGGTATTTGATAACCGAGTTCGCTGAACGGGGCTCCATTTCCATATCGACGAATTCAAGAGCGTCGGTGGCAGCTGTAGCGCCTTCATAGAAATCTTCTAAATCCTCATCATCGTCATATGTGCTCTCGGTTTCTATAACGATGTCTGCCTCAGCATCAGAAGCCGCATCTTCTAACAGTGGAACATAATCAGGGTCCGTAATGTCGTCGTCGCCTTCGAATGGATTGAGTTCCCCGGCCTCTTCATCCGCACCAATCATCTATTTGGCTAACTTGTTATCCATTTGATTCCTCTCTTCTTCCGATAAATTTTGATATCTTCTGGTGCAATTCACCACGTCCATTATATCAGCATCGATAATAGATGCTGAAGTCATTTTGCTACATGTAACCAAAGGGAACTAATTGCCAATTTATATTTATTATTATATATGTATATATATTATATATTTATTATATATATATATATATATATATATATTATATATTTATCATTATATATATATATATATATATATATATATATATATATATATATATATATTAATTGAAAAGAAATGATCGACCGTGATATATTATCAAAAATTATTTAAATTCGGGTAAGCGGTCAATTAAAAAACTCCTTTATTAAATTACCCTATATTTCGCAACACTTTGTCGCTTCTTCTGGGGTAACTACAAGATTAATGAGAAAAATAACAAAAAATAAATAAGAGTATAAAACAGTACTAAAAATACTTACAAAATGTAAGTATTTTTTTTTTTTTTTTTTTTTTTTTTTGGAACTGTTTTATAGTCTTATTTATTTTTTGTTATTTTTCTCATTAATCTTGTAGTTACCCCAGAAGAAGCGACAAAGTGTTGCGAAATATAGGGTAATTTAATAAAGGAGTTTTTTAATTGACCGCTTACCCGAATTTAAATAATTTTTGATTATATATATATTATATATATATTTTTGGGAAAACCCCCAAATAAACTCACTTCAAACTAAAACACTCAGATCTTTACACAACAAACAGTGCTGCTGTATTGGCAAATTGCCTGTCTTCTTTTTAAAATAAAAGCCGTTACACACAATTCGCATTCTCTACCTTAGCAACAAGCTAGGTCTGCACAGACCTGCTAGGTATGTATGAACCATTTCGCTTGTAAACAAGAATAAAACCGAAAATACCCACATAAGTGGTATAATTTCATACTTATTGTGTTCTCCGTAGCCGTTTCTAGGAAGTCAAGGACGGGCTTATCTCTAACACGTAAAACAAAGGAGTTATACACACATTTATATGCAAAAGGTCTGCGCAGACCTGGTTGAACCTCGTAGGGTTAAATATGGAAAAATAAAATAACCTACAATTGTCAAATCTGGAGACCTTGGAGGAAAATTAATAATTCTTGAATCGAAAAGTTCTAAAAATTGTCTTCGCACAAGATATACGCCTGTTGGGATAATTAACTGTTTTAAATAAATGATGTATTTTTCAATCAAATGTATTTAATTAAATGCTCCCAATACGTGGGTTACGTTCAGTAATTCATTAGAAGTAATGTGAGGACGTTCTACAATTTATAAAATGGTAAAATCTATTTGTACTTTTTTGTTATATTTTCTACTTTTTTTGATACACTATTTTACTATCTTAGATTTATTTCAACCTTAAAAAAATACTATCCATCTTCTTTTAATCTGTTAAAAATATTTAAAATCTGGAGATCTTGGAGGAAAATTAATAATTCTTCTATTGAAAAGTTTTAAAAATTGTTTTCGCACAAGATTCGCACAAACTTCTCTGTTAGGATAATTAACTGGTTTAAATAAATTATATATTTTTCAATAAAATGTATTTAATTAAATGCCCCCAATACGTGGGTTCAGTAATCATTATAAATAATGTGAGGACGTTCTACAATTTCATAAAATGGTAAAATCTATTTGTACTTTTTTGTTTCGTCTTCGCACAAGATATACGCCTGTTGGGATAATTAACTGTTTTAAATAAATTATGTATTTTTCAATAAAATGTATTTAATTTAAGATTTAAATATGAATGAAGAATCAGAAATATTTAACAATTGTAAAATTGTTACTGGTGTATAATTGGTTGCTTACTATATCACCATACATTTATCCCTATGTGTAATGCTAAACGAATAAAAATTAATGCATTATACCTATGTGTAATGATAGAAGGAAAACCAGGTATGGTGCTTTATGATATGTTTTTTTCACTAAAAATGTTAACTATAACTCGTTTGGGCACTGTCCAACCAGATTGCAAATGGACTTACGAATATTTAGTTTGTACGACATTATAGAACTGACAGACACTAATGTGAAATGTCAAATAAATTAACAAAACACCGATCAACAAATTTCTGCATGGCTGGCTAGATCTATTACTTTTTAGCATTTATATTTTTCCCAAAACTTATGTAACAAGTGTTCATATTACTATGGATTTTTCCCCACAAACATTTTGAAAAGATTTAATTATTTTTGTATATTGCATTATATTTGGATTTTTATGTTTAGACTTGCGCAGTTCGAGGAAGCCGTTTGGAGTTGCTGGGCAATGTACTTGATAACTGTATTTTTTATGTTTGGATGCGTGCTGCATGTATCCGACAGACACTAACTGTTATCTCAAGTGACAAGACGTATTTGTATAAGATATAAATCTTTATATTTTATCTTAATTTATTAGCTTCATGATCTTTATTATATAGTTGATGTGCTCGAATTCATTATCGTTATTTAATACGAGTTTGCTGATGTTGTAATTTAATTTTATACGTTCTTTTTGCTTAAAGTGTCTCGTGAAAAAATATTTTTTCATATAAAAGTAAGTTAAAATAATATTACTAATTTATATTGCATTATTATAATTTGTATGCATTTAATATTGTATTTTCTATTGTGAAATTTTGATATATATATTTATCGTAGTTAATATATAAATGACAAAGAAAGTTTTTAAAGTTTCTTGAAAAATTTTTATAACGTTAAAATTTTGCACGTTGGAATTCAAGGGCAGAGTTTTTTATTGCGTGAGTCTGCGCATGTGTTAGAGATTTGATTCGGGTCTGTCAGTTCTGGTTGTTTACCTTTTTGAAGTTGTTATTAGGGGTGAAATTTAAAGACATCTTTGGAATTTATTTAATTTTAATTTAGTTCGCGATTCATTAGAGGACGTTTGAATTTGCTTTGCGGTCAATACCAGCAAATTATTTTACCTCTAAGTGTAAGTTTGTATTACACTATTCTTTATATTTTATAAAGAATATTTTTTCTTTTTTTCTTTTTTTAAAATATATATATGAATCATTGGAGTAAATTGTGCATATCATTTTGTTTACCCTTCTATTTGAGTGCGTAACTATAACTTCAGTAAAACTAACAATTTTCACAAATAAACTTTGTGTGGCGCCTGATTGTGGTATTAACTTAATTATTTTTCTACGTTTTCCATTGGAAATACGGAGAGGAAAGCAGTCCCATTTAAAGAAAGTAACCGACTGAGTATCTAAGCTGGACAGAGTTGGTGTGAATAGTGGTACATCCAATTTCTAACTCACTATTCACAGCAATATGTAACTCTTGTATATATTAAAACTTCTCTTATTGCCTTTGCATTGCATATGTGGAAGCCGTGTAAAGTTGTTGCGTGACTAGTTGTTATAGCTTTACTGTGCCCCATGTGCGACATTTTAATTAGTGGTTTTACCTACTGATGATGACAACTTAGTTGTCGAAATACTTTTTAAGTTTTTACTTAACCACAGTCTCCAAAGAAAGACTTTTCTCTTATTGCCATTAATTTGATTTTGTCGAAGCAATGGAACTTCAAAAAAATAACCCTCATACTTAATCAACAACTCTGATGACATTTATTTAACTTATTTTAATCATATTAAGTAAGTTAGAAAATATATTTTAATAAGATTGATGTTGTAGCATGTAGATAATTAAATTCTAGACTTTATTACCATTGCATTATCTACTTTTCTTTCGAAAACAATTTTCAAGTTTAAGAAATCGCAATTCTCATTCCTATTAAAGTTCTAATGAAATAAAGATCGTCAGTTTTTTTTTATCAACAATGGTAAGGTGTTTGCAGACAAATATTTCCAGTCGATCTTGATGCTTCGGTAAAACTGAATTGTCTCAGTACCATACGAAAAAAAACTTAAGCATCTTAATAGATTCACGAATCCAGATATGAATACGGTAGAATTTGGTCTCGGATATCGAACAGAATCGGTCCCATTATCAGACGATGTCGATTCAAACGGAAGCCTGAACGTCTTTGGTGAACAACGCGTACCCGTTCAGCCGCTGTCGTTAACGTTATGCGCGCCGTTTGGTAGAGGCCACCTTTGATTGTTTATTCGCCGCTACTTCCATCACTGTCAGCGGCCGTCCAATAAATCAAGCTCTCCCATTGACATCGGGGCATTCGGGAATTATTTATACGGTTTCGAATAGTTTTTTGCAAAAACAGAATCTCCGCTCCACCATATCCAATTATTGTCGGGAGCCCTTTTGATACCGAGCCGACGCGAATACAAATGAATGAATACAAAATATTCTTTTGTAGGGACGGACGCGACGCGACCAGTTCCCACCCGTTAGGAGTCCAGTAGCTTAAGTAGCCACCCGCGAACTGCTGCAGCATTGAATTGTTTACAAAATCTTTTAAATTCCTTTTTTTCTTCAAAATTTTTCATTCTATTATATGCCAGCACTCCATACGTCTTGAATTATACTATTTCATAATTTTGGGATACGAAGATTATTCTAGCTGCGCAAATAACTCGAGTTCTTATTAAAAATACAATTTTTGTTAAAAATTGAAGAATCTTGAAGCAATCTATGAGTTGATACAATTTAATTCCCGTAAAGCAGGTTGATACTTTGTCTTAAAATGAGTTTCCTGTTGTGCCGGTCTTGAACTCGTTTTCAAAAGTAGTGTTGAGCAGCTGCCTTCCAATATATCCAGAAATTAAAGAAGTTAAGTCAGAAGGATAAGCCAGATTATCTAATTTGACAATCGCCTTTCTCTTGCCCAGAAAATTTCTTATAGTAGTGCCCTGTGACCTGATGCAGTGTCATATTGAATAATCTATTAGAATGTTCGCATATCCAGTCTTTTGTCTGTAAGTAGAATTGATGGTGAAAATTTGAGATTATCCATTAATGACCAACTAATATATCATCGAACAACACACTAAAGCATATACAAGATAGGACTTGTGGTATTCCTTTTTTAATTTTTTTGGTCAACACTCAGACAATTGAATGGCTAATTTTCTAATCGATGCATAATAGTATATTGTTTACCGAGTAAGAAATGCCTAACATTCCTGGACGACTGTGAAGATTGCTAAGTCGAGGCGCAAGCCGAGACTTGGCAACACAGAGTCCAGGAATGTGGCTTTTCCTACGACAGATATGAATTAATTTTGAAAAAATCGCGAATAATTTTATTCACAAATAAATGGTGTTTTGAAATTCGTAATATAATTGGTTGCGTTACTATGGAAACGTATTAATGTTGAATTGTCAAACTTGACGCATATAAATTTAACTGCTGGTGTTTTCGATAGCAAAACAGTGTAAAATTATAGGTTATGATGTATTTTCCATATCTGGGAGTCCTCCAGAGCTGGTTGAGGTAGTGAATACTGCTTCATTAGAATTATTGCCAAAGAAATCAAGAGAAAAGTACGAATACGTATCCTTACAGTAAGGAAATGAATATTTCCTAACAGTTAGGAAATGTTGACTTTTTCTTTAAGAAATTTTGTCAGGGATGTCAAAATTTCCTAACGATTTGCGGAAAAATACTTTGTTTTCACTCAGAGAGACGAAATATATTGAATTGAGATTATAGAGTTTGCTGGTATTCTCAAATCAGTAAGTTTCTTATGAAATTATGTATTGAGTGGCCGTATACAGCGGATGACACAATAGAGTTTGAAACTTGCAGTACGATAAGGAATTTATGAAAATAGTAAATTTGGTAAATACCAAACCTATCTCGCAAATTTCGTGGAATGTTAGCAAATATGTTAAGAATCTGTATGCAGAAGACCCTTATACAAGTGAAGATACCTGGTAGGTCTAAATTATCTAGCTTTTGCAGTCCACAAAAGTCCACAAAAAATTACTTATTATTTTGTAAAGTGTAAAAATCCCTGTATGTTTAACAACCGCTACTTTTATATGATCAAACTGCATGTAATATTTTTTAATTTGCTTTTCATACTTCTAAATGTTTCTAGTAATAGATTGTCTGTTTTGCTTTGGTATGTATATATTTAAAATAATCTCTTACATGTTTCGGTAAATGTTACCTTTATCAAGGAATTATAGATGACAGTATATTAATGTCAAAGTTATATAAGTGATATTGTCATGGTGAGAAATATATATTCATAAATACATTCTACATTCAATTCAAATAATAATTCATGACCTAACATACCCAACAGCTTGACGCCAGTTACAAAGTGCTAGGTAAGTTATGAGTTACCATTACATTTGCGCCCGTGGAGCAACTTAAGATGTTAAGCTGTGGGCATTCGCCTGGAACGAGAAGGAAAACTACGAAAACCTACTCGGACAGTCAGGCCCGGGTTGAAATCGGGGCTGTTGGCAAGATAAGCAGTGCGCTAGATATTATAATATATATATATATATATATATATATATATATATATATATATATACATATTGTCATGATTTTTCCCCGTAGAACATTTAAAAAAAAAACATTTAAGTATATTGAACTTACGTTCAAAGTTATTTTTGTTTATATTTTGAATTATGTTTGAATATTTATTTGGATTTATTTTGTTGACCCCGCCTGTACATTTATATTGAACAGGAAATAGTTCGACTAGGGAGACTATATTGTACTATGTGTGCCCGATGTCCGATCTGAATTTTCCGGTGGGTGACGGACAGAGATATCTGGTCCTTTGAATGATATAGTTGGAAATAAAAAAACTTCATTTTTTGTTTCTATATTTGATTTAACTTCGGTATTTTGCTTATTTGTTCTGATGTATATTTAAGTATCATTTTCGTTTATCACGAGTTTTGGTAATCTCGTAGATTTATTAATATTTAAAATTTACTCGATATCTCTCGTATTTAGTTTTTTTGTGTTTGAAAAAAATGTTACGTTAATGTAAGTAGAAATTTCACATTAGTATTATATAAATTCGATTCATTGAAATTCGATTATATTTGTGCTTATTTGTAATTTTGTATTATTATTAATATTAGATTTAAAATATAGATAGTTAAGAAAATTATCATATTTTTTTGAGGGAGTTTTTTTGTCACGTTGTTCTAGAATATATATTTTTGAAAATCAGGTTCTGGTGGGAGATTTTATACTTGTGTTTAGTGCATACGAGTAAAGTCATTTACGAGTTTTGACGTTTAGTCTATTTACGTTGGAATTTTTGGGGTTATTTATTTAGATTTTTGAATTTAAGAGTTTTCTTAATGATCTATTAGATTTATTTTTGCTCGCCATTCACAAGAGGCTTTTCTTTGTGTGCGTGTCTTTTATCGCACAAATTTTGTCCTCTAAGCTTTTGTTACACTTTGTAAAGAGTTTTTTTTTTAAATTTCTTTTAATAAATACTGTAAATTCCAAGTGTGATTTTCCTTTATTGACATATTATTTTTTCCACTTTCTCGCTCGAGGCAGAGAGAGCCCAAGTTTAAGAAGTCTCATATTAAGAAGTAGAAGTATCAGAGCTAGTCCGGACATATTGTGGTGAACAGTGGACCTACCCGTTAAGCAAACTCACAGTTCGCAGCAATATGTATATATATATATATATATACTCGTATATAATTCCTGAAAATTTTTTGACCGTACTAATATAAATAAATTCACTACTATTTTTGTTGTCGGTAGGTATCTGAAGAATATGTATCAATGTCGAACTGAAAATCAAAAAAGAAATTTCTTTGTAATTACCATCAAAAATTTCCCAATTTTTAGGACCTAAATGTAGTTAAAGTCGGCCCATATCTTTATTTAGAAAAATACAGCTGTAATTCAGGTTGACTGACCTGCCGAACAGATCGATAAAATTCCTAGACATTGGTTAGACGATACGTTTAATATAAATCTCTATTCATGAAAATAGTAAACAATGTTTCTTTTTGTGGATATCAATAATAAGCCTTTACGTCGAATATGTCTTATGCCACATTAATTAAAATGTGATTAAAATTAAAGTTTGAACGTTCTATTTTAAAGGTAAAATGATTATGTTTATAATAAAACAAAAATAGTCATAAAATTTAAAAAAAATATGTAACGTATTCATGGCGTGTCTAATGGGATAGATACCTGATTTTTAATTATTTGTATGGAATTATTTACATTTAATTTTTTTCTTTAAATCTGTGGTAGTACTAACAAATACCGATAGTACAATATAATTAGCTGCTAAACAGAATTATAGATGAATTAGAAGTGGAAGCCCTATGTTTACCAACGACAGGGCCAGACTCGAATAAAAAAAAATCATTTTCTCGTTACTACGTTACTACATTGAACCGCGATTTTTTGTATAAAGACATTACTTATTAAAATTCTGGGCAGCTATGCTGGGCTACTAAGGTGGAGGGATCGTGGAGTAAAAAAAAATTATAATGGAAAATTCTATGAACACATCTCTGAAAATAGGATATAAAAAAAGCAAACTATTTCCTTGTTGAGGCCTGCCAACTTGAAATATGAAATATATTAATAGCGATGGACATGTTTCATTTGTATTGAAAAAGCATATACGTAAAGTGATATATGCAAATTTACAAGGTAAAATTCATTCGCATGAAGAATCCTGGCTGTTTTAAGCAAATGGCTGAAAATTATGTTCTGCAGACAACACTTTTTCGTTTTTCTTTTAAATCTTTATTTAAATCTCAGCTATTAACAATTTTCGGGAATTACCGGTAGAAAAATTTTCAAATTGTGCTAGGTCTAGTGGTTATCACGTTTGGTTGTGGACTACGTGATCCGAGTTCGAGCCTATTGAGCCGCAAAATTTTCTTATTTTTTGTTTTAATGTTTTATTATGTAGAGTGAGAGATTTCGCATTTTATCTTTATTTTGCTCTCGTACTAAAAAATCTTATAAATGATTCCAAAAAGAAAGTATATTTTCTCCCTTTTTTTGGCATTGTATATAAGATTTTTTTTTTATTTTTGAGGGTCTGGAAACTACAACTTTTATCAGCTAGCCACTTTCTTGCTTATTTGCTTAAAGATTTAATCACATGAAGTATATTTACCTTTTTTTCTGTCCCCTAGTGGCATTTTGTAATAAAGTAACAATATATTTAACAGATTTGATCTTCACCCTGCATTAATATTTTAATAGAGTTAGAACTTGCTAACTACAGGAAGCTCATATTTTAAAATTTCTTTCATTAACCTTTTTATTATCGTTAGAATACAAAATAAAAGTAAAACAAACTGCAAATTTTTTTCTAACAATTAGTTAGAAAAAAATTTCTAATCTAGGGTGATTATTAAAATAAGACAAATAAGAAATGAATTTTAAAGTTAATTTATACTAAAAGAACAAATAAATACGTTAAATATACGTATAAATCTTGAATACAAATTCTAAAATAATTCTGTTTCATTTTAAAATTATCGAATTATGGAGCATTAGAAATGTGTTCATAATTAAAATATAGAAAAAAAGCAATTTTTCATCGTCATTAATTTTAATGTTTTTTTTTTACGTAAACTACCAGCTATTATAACTGTTATGACATCTAAATATGATAAACGAAAAAACTTTTCAACGTGTCATTAATAACATCCTTAATTGTTACTGAATTTAAATAAATTTCCTATATAGTTAACATAATTTGCGCTTCAAATAAGTTATCATTTTAATGTTGGTTGATAGCAGTCGTAATTAACTAATTAGAAGTACATTATACATACATGCCTGCCCATTTGATGTAATTATTTCAAAACTATCGGAGAAACTGTTATGTAAACATATACAGTGCGTGTAATTTTATTTTTATAACTAGCATCTTTGCAAAGGTATGTAAAATAAAACATGTTTTAATAAAAATTCGTCATTTATGACGTAAAATACCCACCGATTTTTTCCCGTTTGCCAATAATGAAACAGTTTTTGTTCGGGGAAACTCTTTGAACTCTGTATTTTCCAATTATGCGATCCGTCTAAAATAAATTTCCAATAACTGACGTACGCCAATCACTCTAAATATTAGTCTCGTTTCATTATAAATATAATGACAAAATGGTTACCCATTTTATGAAACGAATGAATAACGGAAATATTATTTGAATTGCAAATATCATAATTTCTTATATTTTAAAGTGTCGTGTTTTATTTATTTATTTATTTATTTATTCAACCCAAATAGGAAATTTCCCAAAATAGTCGTTAATAGAAATATAAAAATACAAATATCATTATAATTATGTGTCTGTAAAAGAAACGCGTTAAGTCCAATTGTACGTCATTGATGACTTTTACATGTTGTCATAACTGTATTATACAAAAAAAGGGATATTTATCAATACGTTTTTGCCGTATTACGCAGTTGTTATATAATGAAACAGATATGCAAAATACATATCCGTCACTGTAAACATGGACAAACACCTCGTATTTTTAGCATTTACTTCTGTTCAATACATATGTTTCAGCCAACTAGGCCTCATCGGTTGAACTAGTGAAGCAATATGTATACAAATTAATACAGATCTGTTAAACAACGGATCTGTATCTGTATCTACATTTACGCTAAAATCGTCTCCAAGCTATAACCAGTTTCGTTCTATCAGGCGACACCAATTTAATCAGTGACTTCTGACGGAAGAAAGCGACTAGGCCAGGCTTCTTCCGTCAGATGTCACTGATTAAATTGGTGTCGCCTGATAGAACGAAACTGGTTATAGCTTGGAGACGATTTTAGCGTAAATGTAGATACAGATACAGATCCGTTGTTTAACAGATCTGTATTAATTTGTATATACATTGCTTCACTAGTTCAACCGATGAGGCCTAGATGGCTGAAACATATGTATTGAACAGAAGTAAATGCTAAAAATACGAGGTGTTTGTCCATGTTTACAGTGACGGATATGTATTTTGCATATCTGTTTATTATATAACAACTGCGTAATACGGCATAAACGTATTGATAAATATCCCCTTTTTTGTATATTTACCGCCATCTGGCGCGTGTTAATGGACAGCACCAATATACGTATTTTTCCGCTTTTTTTCGTAATAGCCTTGCTATTCGAGCGGAAGATCGCCTTTTCTGGCCTAGTCGCTTTCTTCCGTCAGATGTCACTGATTAAATTGGTGTCGCCTGATAGAACGAAACTGGTTATAGCTTGGAGACGATTTTAGCGTAAATGTAGATACAGATACAGATCCGTTGTTTAACAGATCTGTATTAATTTGTATACACATTGCTTCACTAGTTCAACCGATGAGGCCTAGATGGCTGAAACATGTGTATTGAACAGAAGTAAATGCTAAAAATACGAGGTGTTTGTCCATGTTTACAGTGACGGATATGTATTTTGCATATCTGTTTCATTATATAATAACTGTATTAGAGAAACTAAAAAAGTTAGTTGTTAAACTATATTTGAAAACTTTTATTTCATTAATTTAAATACAAATTGTTATATATTGACGATTGACGCTTTCTCTATAAAAAAACTACACGACGAAGGAACAGTAACCCTGAAAAAAGAAAAAGGCTCGATTTGAAAATGTGGAAAGAAATAAGTTGTATGTAATAGCTACAGTATTAGATCCCCATTACAAACTAAAATTTTTAAAACCTGATACACAAGTTATTGCTAAAAATTGGATTATGGAAGAAATGAAAAGTATTTCTCCGATAAGTATTGATAAAAACAATGACAATAAACAAGAGAACCTGCAGAACATGGAAAAAATAATCATGATAAAAATGAAGATGTGTGGGCTTGCATAGATGAAATTTTATTTGAAAATAAATACATTGAAGAAGAATCCTATACTGTGGGAATTTTAACAGATAATATTCAACTTTTAAATTTTCTTAAACATCCTAACATTCCTCG
Source organism: Melolontha melolontha (assembly GCA_935421215.2). Classification (NCBI taxonomy): domain Eukaryota; kingdom Metazoa; phylum Arthropoda; class Insecta; order Coleoptera; family Scarabaeidae; genus Melolontha; species Melolontha melolontha. The sequence goes on along the minus strand of OW285240.1, from coordinate 133,903,517 downwards.
TAACGAAAATCTGTTGGTTTGATGGGCAAAAAATGCAAATATTTATCCAACACAATCAAAATTGGCTAGACCGGGGATGCACAGACTTATAGGGAACAGGGGCCACTCGGGAAAATTATAAGCCAAAGACGGGCCACTACAAAGAATACTTATTAACACAAATATTTTTATTTTTAAATAGTATGAATTACTACAAATGATAAAAATAAAAGAAAATTCAAAAATGTTTGTTGTAATTATGTAATCGTAATGTAATCTAATCATTACAATGTAATATTTCATGTTTTATTATTTTAATGCATGACATTGCATTGACCTAACAATTTTGTTTATGTTTGGCTCCACATTACTTGTCGCCACACGTAAAATTGCTTCCAGATTTTCATTTATCAGACGGTTTCGATTTTTTGTTTTGTTAAGTTTCATAACTGAAAACGTTTGCTCACAAATGCATTTATTCGCAACTCTTTATAAGCGGTTTTGTCAACGCAACGGTAAAAGTTGAGTAAATTACCTTCATAAAACTTGTTTCGTAAATTATCATCATTTTGCATGTCTATCAATTCCAGCTGTATTGATTCCGGTGCATTTTCGGGTGAAATGTTGAAAGGATTGCCGAAAATGTCTAATAGAGGTTTAACTTTTTTGAAGTCTAGAAAACGATTATGAAAAGCTTGTAACATAAGCGAAATTGACATCAGTTTTATTGAATTTCTCCACATTTTTTTTGTAGTTCGGAAAATGACTGTAATTGGCTGAATTGATTTGTGTCCTGAAAAGACTCAATTTGCAATGAAAGGACGAAACATGAGAGTATAACTGCGAAATCAATTGATCTTTGCCTTGGAGTCGCGTATTTAAGACATTCAAGTGATTTGTGATGTCTACAAGAAACGCTAAGTCACACAGCCAATCAGGGTTGTCGAGTTCGGAGACGTCCTTTTTCTTTTCCGCCAGAAATATTTTGATTTCTTCAATCAAGATAAGAAACCGCTCTAGTGACAACCTACGACTTAGCCACCTTACGTCAGTGTAAAACAGGAGATCACCATATTCGCTTTCAATATCCTCGAGAAATTGTGTGAATTGTCGGTGATTGAGACCTCGTGATTTTATAAAGTTTACCGTAGGTACTGCAACTTTCATCACATTTTCAAATCCCAATAATTTTGAACAGAGGACCTCTTGATGTATAATGCAATGAAACTGCATTAATTCCTTGGTATCTATGTTTTTAGTTTGTAAATACTCTTTTAACATAATTATTATCCCAGATTTACTTCCAACCATTGAAGGTGCTCCGTCAGTCGTAATTCCAGATAATTTCGTTAAATCCAAATCCATTATAGAACATTTTTCCAGAAGAGCTTTGTGCATGTCACTCCCCTTGGTTTGACTTGTCAAAGAACTCATACCAATCAGTTCTTCACTCACTTCAAAATTTTGCATTACACCTCGTAAAAATATTAAGAGTTGCACAGTGGAACTTATATCTGTAGATCGTCGAGTGCTATAGAAAAATACTCAAAACTTTTCGATTTCGTAGCTAATTGCTCTTCTATATTAGCTGCTAATGTGGTAAGTCTACTTCGAACAGTCATCCTATTTAGTTGAATTTTCTCAAACCTCTTTGCCTCTTTCGGACATATTCTTTTTGCGGCGATATCTAAACACTGCTTAACAAACTCACCATCTTTAAAAGGCCGACAAGTTTTCGCTATTATTTGAGATATTTCAAAGCTAGCTTCAGTAGCTGTTTCAGCATCTTGAATTGGTTTTGTAAACATAGCTTGCTGGCCTATTAGTTCCATTTGTAAAGTGGAAATTTTTTGCGTTCGATTTTCGCCAGTTAATTTGGTAAAAGTATTATGCTGGGTTTCATAATGCTTTTTCACATTATATTCCTTCGGAATAGAAACACTACTCTTGCATATTAAACAGACACTTTTGTTATGCGATGAAATAAAAAAGTATTTTTCGGTCCAAATATCTTGAAACTGTCGATTTTCATCTTCAACCTTACGACTACGTTTTTTACTGGGGCCTGGTTTATCCATATCAAAATTGATATTATATTGTTACGTAGGTAGATGCCAAGTTCGAATGATGAAATATTTATTCTTCACAGATTACAATTCAAACAATATAACGTTCGCTTGACCGTAGTTAAAACTTAACTGCCCTGATAGCGGGCGATGCGTTGTATTTATACGAGTTACCTACAATCGAGAACCTACCACATTTTTCGGGGATAATACCGACGTGTTTCGCGAATCTTCGAGTAATCTAGTTGGTTCGACAGATTTCTAGTCTCCTAACAATATGCTTGGAACGACGAGGAGCATACCTGTCCTACGTAGTAAACCTGAACAAGAAAGTAGTAGATACTTAAAGATACATATCTTACTAACAATTACAAAAGTTAGAATAAAATAAAAAGTTAAGAAATCTTGATTCGAATAGATTTTTACCTACTTTTGTAGTTTTTCGAAAAATTTTTAAAATTCGTTGATGGGCCGCATAAATATCGAGAGTGGGCCGAATGCAGCCCGCGAGCGGCGGCATTTGCATCGCTGGGCTAGACAATACCTAGCAGCGCCTCCTAGCAGCATACCCAGTGAAAGAATGTTCAGAGAGGCGGGTATTATTTACGAAGAGAGAAGAAATAGACTTCTTCCGCGAAACGGAGAGAAATTATTATTTCTGCATTATAATCTCCCATTATTGAGATTTAATTATTAAATTTAATTTTTTGTGTTGTATTTTTTAATGAAATGTCTAGTTAAAATAAATTTTGTGTAATTTATTTTATATTATTTAGAACAGGTGCGGAACCTTAAAACCCTTGGCAAGTACTGATGCGGAACACACTTTACAAAACACTAATGTAGTTTATTGTTTTGTTTAACTTTTTAATTTGATTTCTATTTACGTCAGTATTAGTTCTCTTTTTTTTTGTTAATTTTGGCCTGTTTGGCCTTTATGTTCCTGAAATTCATGCGAATTATTCTTAATTTGCAAAAATCTTTCAGTACAGTTGCGGCCGCTACAAACGCTTTACTTTAAACAATTACAAGCAATTTGAATTTTGCCAGTAGGCTTCTAAGAGATGGCTGAAGCCAGCAACGTATCTTCAAATTTCCCCCGTATATTATAATCGATCTAAGAGCGTTTTAATTAATTCTTACTTATCATTTCAGTGTTGTAAATGCTTTATTTTAAAATAATAACTACATATTTAGAAATATCGTAGAAGATGTGGGTGGATCGAATCTATCCCAAAAATATAGTAGAAAGAGAAGTTGCGTTGGGGTGGAATCGGGTGCGTGGTGCGGTTTTACTAAGGTCATTTATAAACCGTGATAGGCAGCCGTCAAGTGGTTGGCAGCTGTCGTTTGTCATGTGGGGGTCGAGGCCGCGGAAGCCGCGAGTTCACATCGGAGCCCCCACGAGAGATTGATGATCCCGAACCCGGGCATAATAGAAAACTGACGGCCCAACAATAAGCCATCGAACGGTTATTAATGACTTGCGCCGCTAATTTCCATTGAGACTGACTTATAACAAATATCCAACATTATTTTGTTTACGTCTTTGGAGTTTACATTGTTTGTACATATATAGCAATGAACACGCGCACACTAACGCATAAGCTAAATACAATATTGGTAAGCTGATCGTACCGTTCATAAACATTTGTCATCGTCAATGACGGGTCTGATGAAAAGAGTTTATTCTGTGGGTGTTGTATAGGTTACGACATTAATATGTTATGTCTGTGCATTGAGTAGCTCGGTATGTTTTGTAGATTATAAGCTGATTACTCAATTTTTATTGAAAAATTTTATTCTTAGTTTGCATTTGTTCGGTGGTTTCGTGGGATTTGTCTTGATAATTACACAGGACTGCATTTTTCAACTCTTTGAATGTTGATTTAAAAATTTTAACTGTTTTCTAGTAATTGGGTAGCGCTGATTTCAAATCTGCTTTTATTTTTTTTGTATCACGTAAGGTTATTTTTCAAACCAGTAAAATCCAAAAAAATAGAAAAACCACGATTTATTTCATTTATAAGCTAGTTTTATATTATATTAAAAAAATATACACGTTGAAACTATTAGAAATAGTTATTTATTGTTTATGCTTCTTAAAAAAACGTATTCGTTTTTCAGAAAAGCTTCGTTTGGTTGTTTTTCTGTCATATTCAGCTAAAGGAAGATCTGAAGGTAGTTTCTGGGGCAAGCAAATTTTTTTGTTTCAACCTAGACCCCAGTACTTCAGAAAGATCTTTTGGGTCCCAAATCTCTTACTAAATCATTCAGTTCGGCTTGTTCGGTTTTGGCCTGAGGTTGATGGTTCAAAATCACTATCCATCTGTACGGAGCCGGAAGTTGAAGAGGTTTCAATATCTTCTTGTAGTACTTTGGAGGGGTATAGGTATAGGTACATGATCACTGTGAGGAACTGGTCTGATAGCTGATTTAATATTGTTTGGGTACAAAATACATATGTTTCAAAGTTTTTCTATTATGCCCCTTAATATCACAAAGACCAAAGTATCAATCTTCATGATGATTTTGCGGTTCTCTCCAAACCATCGGTATTCCAAAAGGAAGGCTTTTTCTATTCCCTTTGGTCCAATGTCTTAAACCTTCTTCACATACCTTACAAACAACGTGCGGTGCCCAATCTTTATCTTGATCTCCTAATTTGATTTTGAAATAAGCATAATATGCATTTTTCACAAATTCACCAATTGGTCTCTTAAACTTTTTCAAGACGAAATATCCACAAATATAACAGAAATCATCTGGTTTGTTTTGCAACACCGGCTATATACACCGACATATTTTTAAGCAATGTTTATTTATCAAATACCACGCACAACACTAAGGACAAATTAATTTTACTTGTTTACTGATCGACACTCAGAGCTATAATAAAGTAAATGACATTAAAATATACATTTTGTTTGGAGTGATAAACTTGAAATCCTTCTTCGCAGTACTAATAAAGTGAAAGCATAATAAATAGGAGCCTATTGGGAGCCTATTTAACAAATTTCTTTAAAACCACAACAGAAAATCATTTTTGGGTTAATACCTAGAATTTGAAGTAGTATATTCAATTTAAAATGTATTAAAACGCCTATTATAAGATTTTTTTATATTTTTTTCTTTTTCTTTTGTGCAAAAAAAATCTGTGGGTGGTGGAGACCAACTGTATTTTAATTAGTTATTGCTATATAAAAACTGAGCTTAACAAACAAAAATCACGTCATCACAAATTTTATGCAGGCCTGTGTTATTTATTTTAATTCGTACTTAAAAATAACATAAATTAAAAAGATGTTAAACATAAGATTTCATAGCTTTCATAGATACATATTGAAATGTTTAAAATTAGATTTAACCTTAGGATGCATATCTGGTACAATATCTACTTGTACGTAAACTCAGCCTCACAAAACCGCCTATTAATACTAATTATAAAATGCGACAATACAAATTTATTGAAATAAAGCCATTTCGTCATAAATCGAAATTTGATGTATTTATATACATATGTTAGATACAAGCAAGTAAGCAAATAGTGAAAAAATTGGGTAGATTGGGTTTACTAGACAATGGAATTCATCCGGAACTACGTACTTACATTTATAACATCAACTAATAGATACATAATTAGTAATGACTTTATTATTTTTTAGTAAGATTTAAGACCCCATTGTAAACCTTGGTATTATTGCCTGTAGGTAAAATTTCTACGTATTAAACACAGAAAAATTCCCCATTATGAGGTCAACCAATACAATGTACAACGAATACGTGTATTTTAATTGTGTGATAGTTTGTAGGGGTAGTAGCATATTTTTACCTACTTGTAACACTGTACAGAACAGTTTATTTATAACATACATATCAAACAGTATCCATCAGAGTCTCACACTAGCAACAAGAGACCCAACAGTATCAATTCAACAACAACACGGTACAGAACATTCCCTTCATACCATCATTCATATCATACAGAATCCATCACAGACTCGCACATTAGCAATAAGAGACTCATAAGTATCATATTAACGACAAGAGACATACAGTCTCATATAACTGTAAATAATTTAAGTTTTAAGATTACATTAAATGTTTCATTTGTGAGATTACCTTAATAAATTAAGTATAACATCAACTAATAGATACATAATTAGTAATGACTTTATTATTTTTTAGTAAGATTTAAGACCCCATTGTAAACCTTGGTATTATTGCCAGTAGGTAAAATTTCTACGAATTAAACACAGAAAAATTCCCCATTATGAGGTCAACCAATACAATGTACAACGAATACGTGGATTTTAATTGTGTGATAGTTTGTAGGAGTAGTAGCATATTTTTACCTACTTGTAATACTGTACAGAACAGTTTAGTTATAACATACATATCAAACAGTATCCATCAGAGTCTCACACTAGCAACAAGAGACCCAATAGTATCATACAGTACAGAACATTCCCTTCATAACATTCATATCAAACAGTATCCATCACAGAGTCACACATTAACAATAAGAGACTCATAAGTATCATATTAACTACAAGAGACATACAGTCTCATATAACAGTTAATAATTTAAGTTTTTAGTTTTCAGTAAATGTTTCATTTGTGAGATTACCTTAATAAATTAGGTTTAAGTGTTTTTTGTTAAATAAATAAAATATTCAGAAAACACACCAAGTTTCAATATAACTGCCAACCAAAATAATACGGAAGTTATGCCCCGTGAGCGCTGGATCAAGTAACAAATTCATACATGGTCCTTCACGAATCGAATACAACTCCAACATTTGGTCTTTCGAAAGCCGGATACAAATTATATATTTGGTCGAATGAAATAAATGCTTTCTACATATACGAGGCTGATTAATCGAATTTTTTACTGAAAAACAAAATTCGCCCTCATGCAGGATTCGAACCTTGCTCTTAACCCATGAGCTATTAAGCGACTGAAATTCGAATCACGGGAAAAGTCTTAAATTGCATTAAGAAGAGATATTATATTCTACCCGCAGTTGCCAAATTTGTGCAAATTAATTGCATTTTCGCGAAGTGATGTGAATGAAATAAATGTTTACTACTTATACGACGCTAATTAACCGAATTTTTTACCGAAAAAGGGCGAATTTTGTACAGAAAAAAATTCGATTAATTAGCGTCGTATAACACGCCACACTTCACTTCGCGAAAATGCAATTGATTTGCACAAATTTGCCAACTGCGGGCACAATATAATATCTGTTCTTAATGCAATTTAAGGCTTTTCCCGTGATTCGAACTTCAGTCTCTTAATAGCTCAAGGGTTAAGAGCGTGATTCAGCAAGCTAGAGGACGCAGGTTCGAATCCTGAGTAATGGCGAATTTTTTTTAGTAAGAAATGATTAATTAGCGTCGTATGTGCAGAAAGCATTTATTTCCTTCTAAAATGCAATTGATTTGCACAATAAACATTTGATCCTTTGAGAGCCGGATTTAATTATACAAAAGCTAATATTGAAGCGACATTACACACCTGGTACATGGACCTCTTCCGCGGTAGTTGAGTTCAACACGAGGCGCGTTCTTAGGTGGCGCAATAAGGGGACAGTCAGGTCCCCTTGGCGAATCTGATTAATGGCAGTCATAAGCGAGATGGTTAGGCTCAAAAATCTAGTAATCCTTAGCGAAAGCTGTTACCGCGGATCAGCTCTCCCAAGCTAAGGTGTAAGACAACGTACTCAAATTGTAGCTAAGGGAAGGTCAACTTCTTGCTAAGATACTACTAGATAACACGACTCTACAAAAAAAATTTCGTTCTTTGTCCTAAAGTTTATGATGATGAAACTTTATGATTTTTCGGTTAATTATGAACAAAAACGAAAAGAAAATAGCTTTCTTTGGTATAAAGTTTGCTTTTGTGATAGTTATAGTAATAATGCTCATTTTTGATTTTTTTTATAAATTTTAATTAATTTTAATACATTCAAAATTACCGCGCGATCAGAGTGGGGTTTTTACGTTCACATAGTGCCACTAGATGGCACTCGAGTGATAAACAACGATCAGGTGTTTTGTACAAGTCTAGAAAAACTTAAAATGTCGTCGCGAAAGTGTAAATATGATGCTGATGTTTATATGTGGTCAATTTATTAAAGTTCGAGACGTAAACTACGAACTAAAGACATTTGACGTTCTCTGTGAAGCCTACGAAGCATATTTTGACTGTCCTCTTCGGCATCAAGACAAGCCATGGGCTCCACATGTTGCTTGTAGTTATTGTAAAAGATGTTTGGAAGGTAAGCAATTTTTAATTAAGCGGTGAATATATAACAGACATATTAATTTTCATTTCTACATTTTAGGTTGGTATCGAGGTGAGAAGAGGTCCATGAAATTTGCAATACCAAGGATCTGGCGACAACCAAAAGACCACGTTAATGACTGCTACTTTTACATTATGAATCCGAGTAAAAGACGTAGAGGTAAAAATGCAATACCTATCGAATATCCTGACCTTGAATCTTCTTCTGCTCCAATTGCACACGACCTGACACGATCAGTACCTGAGCCACGGAAAAAATTATCGCAGAAAAGTAGCATCTCTTAGTTCTAATAAAAGTAATTCCGATAAGGAGTTTTCACTTACACCCGAACAACCAAAAAACCATCTTATTACTACAGAAGATTTTAACGACTTGATAAGAGATTTAAATTTGCCAAAAAATAAAGCAGAGCTTTTAGGCTCTCGCTTAAAACAGTGGAATTTGCTTGATGATGTTAATATCACGGATCAGCGGACTAGGCATGAAACATTCTCAACGTTTTTCACAAAAGAAGATGGACTTTGTTTTTGCAATAACATAAAAGGTATGTTCGAAGAAATTGGCATACCCTGTGTTCATAGCGAATGGCGTTTATTCATTGACAGCTCTACAAAAAGCTTAAAAGCTGTTTTATTACACAACTGAAATAAATTCCCATCTCTTCCAATCGCTCACTCAGTACATCTTAAAGAAAATTATGACAGTGTTAAAATCTTTCTTGAATCTGTAAAGTATCGCGAGTATAACTGGCAGCTGATTTGAGATTTTAAAATGGTGGGATTTTTAATGGGACTACAGCGGATATACAAAGTATCTGTGTTATCTGTGCTTATGGGATAGCAGAGCGGATGCTAAGCACTATATTCAACGGTCATGGCCTGTAAGAACAAAACTTTGTGTCGGAAAACAAAATATAACATTTGAGCCGATTGTTGAAGCGGAAAAAGTGTTAATGCCACCTCTGCACATTAAGTTAGGTTTGATGAAACAATTTGTTAAAAAACTGGATTAAACTTCAGAAGCTTTTGGATACTTGAAAAAGTTTTTTCCGAAGTTATCAGAAGCAAAAGTTAAAGCTGGGGTCTTTGTTGGTCCGCAAATTAGACAGATTTTCGCCGATGAAAAATTTCCAACGTTACTGAATTATACTCAAAAAGCGAGTTGGAACAGTTTTAAAGCAGTAGTTTCTGGATTTTTAGGAAATAACAAAGCTAAAAACTACGAAAAGTTAGTTGCGGATATGCTAAAAAATTTTAAGGCTATGGGCTGCAGGATGTCATTAAAAGTACATATGCTGCATGCTCATTTAGATAAATTTAAAAACAACATGGGAGCCTATTCAGAAGAGCAAGGAGAACGTTTTCATCAGGACATTATGAGCTTCGAACAACGTTATCAAGGTCAATACAATGAAAACATGATGGGAGACTATATTTGGGGTTTATTGAGAGAAAGTACTTATGAACATAAAAGAAAAAGTAAAAGCGTGGACTTTTAAATTATTTTCCACTTTTTTGTAAGTTATTTTGATAGTAACACTTAACCCCTTCACATCCAGGTGCATTTTAAAAAGACTCTCTGACATATATATATATAATCGATAAAGCCTTATTATACCCGAAGGTGTTAAGGCGTCTAAAAACTTTTTATTTACGAACAAAACATTGCCCAATCCCTTCTGTCTCTTGCCATTGCTTCTGCATCCTTCCACTTTGTTCCCCTAGCTTCCAAGCACTCTGCCACTGCACTGTTCCACTCTTTTCTCGGTCTTCCTCTAGTCCTCTTTTCTTGTGTCCTTGCCAGCCATATCCGTTTCGGTTGTCTCTGGTTTTCCATTCTTATTAGATGTCCGAACCACTTCAGTTGCTGCCTTTCAATGCTCTTCAAAATCGATTCCACTCTTAGTTCTTCCCTCACTGTTTCATTCCGTATTCTATCTCTTCTTGTAATGCCTTTAACTGCTCTCAGGAATCTCATCTCAGTCGCCTGGATTTTACTTTTTTGCTGCCTTGTTAACACCCAGCTCTCACTACCATACATTAATATTGGTTTATGTATAGACTTGTAAACTAGGATTTTTGTCTTAGTTGATATTTCTTTATTTCTTATAAATTTGTTATTCAAAGCATAGTATGTCCGTGTTGCTTTTTCTATTCTTTCATTTATTTCAGTTTCGTTCTTACCATTCTTCTGTAGATTTACGCCCAGGTATCTCATCGTCTTTACTTCCTCTATTTTTGTATTGTCCAGTATTATTGATGCTTGCCCGTTTCCTTTCCCAATCACCATTACCTTTGTTTTATCGATGTTAATTTTTAAGTTTCTGTTTTGAAGGGCTTCATTCCATATTGTTACGTTTTCTTGCAGGTCTGTCGTGTTTTTTGCAAATATTACTAAATCATCTGCAAAGACGCAGTCAGTTATTGTCGTTATTTCCATATTTCTATAACCCACTGGTAATTTCTTCAGTTTGTGCTTTATCTCTTTTTGTACGTCATCCATCACTATGTTGAATAGTGCTGGGCTCAGTACACCACCCTGTCTCAATCCTTCTTTAGTTTCAAATATCTGTGACTCTGCATTTCTCGTTCGTACATAATTCTTTGTGACCTTATACATACACTCCACATTGTTTCTCAATTTCTTATTTACACCTCTTCTTTTTAGGCTTTCCCATATCGCTTTCCTTGGTACACTATCAAACGCTTTCTCTAGGTCAATAAACGCCAAGTACGTATTGCTTTGCTGTCTTTTTTCCATTATTTGTTTTATAGTAAATATGTGGTCTTGTACTCCTCTTCCCTTCCTAAAACCGCTTTGTGAATCTTCTAGCTGTGTCTCTATTTGTATTTTTAATCTTTTTTCCAGTATTCTTTCGTACATTTTGGCCATTATACTCATCATTGTTATTCCCCTATAGTTCTTACATTCACGGTAATCTCCTTTCTTGAAGATGGGTAATATCACTCCTATTTCCCAATCTTGTGGTATTCTCTCTTCTGTCCATATTTTGTTAAACAGTTTAGTTATAACTTCTATGCTTTTTTCACCCAAGTTTTTGATCATTTCCGGTGATATACAATCATGGCCTGCTGCTCTTCCTGTTTTTATTTTTATAATTGCTTCTTTTACTTCTTCTATTTTTATTTCTTGGTCACCTTCATCTGTTGCTTGGGTGGTTATTTGTTCTTCTTTTTCATTATATCCTTGTACTATTTTTTCTATATTAAGCATATCCTCAAAGTATTCTCTCCATCTGTCCATTATTTCTTTGTCATCTTCAAGTATTTTGCCCTCTTTTGATTTTATGTATTTGCTATTGTAGTTCGTATCCCTTTTAAAAGTTTTCAATACTTTATAAAACAATATCTGATTTCCGTGGCTATCACTTTCCATTCTTTCCCCGAATTCTTCCCATGACTTTTGTTTTGCTGCTCTCACTAGTTCTTTTACCCTTGTTCTTTGCTGTTTATACCCAGCGTAGCTTTCTTCTGTTTTCACTTTGAGGTATTTCGCCCACACACGTTTTTTATATTTTATCGCATCCTTTATTTCGTCGCACCACCAGCTTGTTTGTTTTTTGTTTTTATTTATTTTTATAATTCCGCACGCTTGCTTTGCAGCTTTATGTATTTTGCTTTTTATATTTGTCCATAATATTTCCACATTATTGTCTGTGTCCAGTTTGTTTAATTCTTCCATTTCTTGCTCAATTTTTTCTTTGTATTTTGTCGCTATTTCATTTTGTCTGAGTTTATAGTTTCTTATAACCACTTTTGTCTTTTGTTTTTTGTTCTTAGTCACCATTGGGCTTTTCCTTCCTGGAATGAATATTTTTGACAGCAACAAGTAGTGATCCGAGTATATTTCTGGACCTCTTTGCACTCTAGTATCTTCGACTTCTTTCCTATGGCTTTGGTTTATTAGTACATAGTCTATGATTGATTTTTCACCCCTGACTTCATACCAGACAAAAAAGAATAAAAAATTGTGAATTATGATTGCATGATGGCTTACATCTTTAACCAGAGTTAAATTATTTTATAAAACTCAAAAACAAAATGGCGGCATGCATTTATATTTTAGGCTTATACCTGTATATCCACCATGTAGATAATAGTGCCATACCATATTATCCGCATTTGGATAATAGTGCTATACCGTAATATCCACATTTGGATATACATGTAAAATTAATTTAACGATATATGTTTTGAAAGTAAGTACTTTATTCGCATAAAAAAATATTTTTAGCATTGATAAACTGTTAAAATAATAATGTTTATTTGTGGTATTCTTGAAAGTGTTCCACACAACATAGCCCTGACTTATCTGGACACTCGATACAAATATTCCTTGTGAGTTTTCTTTGGTTATGTCTTCGGCAAATAACGCAAATTTTTCGCAATGCCCGCTTTTTTCCATCTACCTTTGGCAAATTAACCATAACATGTTCATTTCCTTTTGAAGTCGAAGGACGATTATCCCTTGAAGAAGCATCCGTCATGTTGCGATAACCTTCACTGTATTTATGCAGAATACAATTACAACACAATTTTATGTAATCATACATTGGAATACGAAAATCGTTTTTTGCATTACAATATAAAACCTTAGAGTTTAGAAGCATCTGTAACATTAGTTGAAAGCCCACTTTTGTAAACCAAGTGTAGCTTTTTCGTAAAGAATTGTATGGTTCCAAATCTTGATCAACGGCGTCAACAGAACCCATATTCTGATTATAAAATTCAATATGGGCAGGTTTTTTAAACTGAACTAACTTGCCGCCTACCATGTAACGTGATATTTCGCAAAACCCTGCAGTATGCTTACTTGTCAACAAGTATACGTCCTTCTTGTCTTTATACCTAACAAGCAGTCGCATGTCTTTCCGCACAAAGCATGATTGGTACCTTTCCAATGGAATTCTAGTTAACTGAGCAGGAACTCCACGATTGCTTCTTATAGTTCCAGTCAAATAGGTTCCTTGAGTCAGTAGAAATTGCGAAAGCCGCACGGAAGTATACCAATTGTCCAAAATAATTTCTCGGACACTATTCAGTACGGTTTGGGCTAAATGCACGACAATTCTTTCGGTCGTCGAAAGGTTTTCGGTGCCTTGAATATGAGATACATCGAAATTGTCTTTTCCTATGTACAAACAGAAGTTCCAAGTATATCCTCGCAAATGTGGAGCGCTTGGGCACATTGCAAAAAGTTTTATGCCAAATCTACTTCTTTTTGTTTTAATAAATTGGCGAAAGTGCAATCTGCCTTTGTAAAGCATCAAATGTTCATCGATAGCAGACACTGGTCCTGGGTCAACTAACGTCATGCAGTTCTCTTTGAGCATAGCCATGTAAACTCCAAGTCTGGTCATTGGAGCATTTTTTCTTGCTGCTTCGGGTGGAGAAAACCGAATGAACTTAAGTATAGAAAGGTATCTGTTTCGACTCATAATAGACTTATTGAAAACTTTTGGCCCAGCGCACAAAATGTTACTACTCCAATAATCTGTAATGCGAGGGCACTTTACTAATCCAGTAAGAAAATGAAGTGCGAGGAAAACATACATCTCCTCTTTTTCGAGAATCTCCCACTGAACGCCATAAACTGTTAATGTATTTGTATTTTGTTGAAAATACATTTCAGCTCTTCTGTTTGTCCACTTACATAATTTTGCTCCGATATTTGGGCTTACAAAACATTCAAAAGAATTGACTGGATCTTTGCATTCTTCAAAATCAATGGCAGGGTGAAAATCATATTCAGAAGAAAAATTTAGTAATGGTCTAGGAACTTGATCGGAATAAGGATCACTTAAAACTTCCCAATCGTCCATGGTCACGTTCTCACCAAATTCGTCATCATCGGATTCTGAATACGTTTCATCTGTGTCACTATTTATTGAATTATCACTCAATACGTACTCCGGATCATCACTACTATCTGTAGAAAAATCCTGGTCATTCATCATATTTAGGATTTTACAATACAACAGCGTAAGTCGAGAAAACACTCAAAAATACCATAAAACACACTTTCCCGCCAAAACTCAATTTAGAGACGTGTACGACCGTATACCAGCTTGGTTAACTAGGTACTAACAGTTAAAATATTCCTGCGAAATTATTTTGGGTCTTGAAAAATTTTTGGTGGGGATGGCTTGTGTGCCATACCAGTCGGATAATCTCATTACAGCCTATATACCAGTTCCCTGCTAGATGATATAAGCCCATAATAATGATATCCATATGTGGATATTATGGTACCCAGCGAGCATATTTAAAATATCCACATGTGGAGTACTGGATGTGAAGGGGTTAATAAAAATAATAAACATATTTATTTGAATAGTTTCATCTTCAATTAAAAATTAAAACCACAGATTTTGAAAAATATCGTTCAATCGGTCTCCTAAATACAAAAGCAAACTTTTTCATGTCATATATTTTTTTTCGTCTAATTACGACCTAAAATATCGAAATTTTATGCTTTAAAGTCAAAGTCAAATTTTATGTTGAACCGTGTAATTAATATAACATATCCCTTATGGAAGAAATCATCCTATCAAAGTTTCTCAGGATAATAAATGCTGAACTTCCCTAATAAAATAGCGTTTGTGACGTCAGCGTATACTATAACACCTAAGTATACAATTTTAGACATGGGAAATCCATTTTATCACAATAATAGTAAATTATTTTTAAAAGCTATTCTCTTGACAACTAATGTGTAATTTAGGTCAATATAATTTTTTTCATAATAATTGCACACAAAAACAAATGACGTTTACCAATATTTTTTTAGTTATTAAAATTGCTATATTAATGAAAGAAGGAAACGATATCTATCATAATAATAATATCTCTGGCGATATAATTATACAATTATTAATGCCATTAAATTATAATTTACAATGTTTACAAATAAATAAAAACATAATAACATAAATACGCTTAATATCGCGGTAAATTTTATATTTTCTTCAGTCCACATAATTGCAAAATAATACGATATAAAAAGAAACATTATATACAGCTGCTATAATCTGCTATTTATGGACTATCGATGTCAGTTTATGCTATAATTATTATATCAATATTTATTTCTGTACTTACCTATATAATTTAGTATTTAAATTAAGCATTGAGTAGGGAATATATTGGAAGGGAGAAGTAAAAGTATTAAATCAGTTGTGCAATATCGTTTTTATTTATATACATACATACAGATGTAGGTAATATAAAATTGAAATTGTTCAAATTTCATCACCGCTCAAGGGTTTAGTTTTAGAACGCATTTAAAACCGGTAAGAAATGTTTTGTTCGGATTTTAAAATTAATTATTTGATACGATCTAAAGAGAGGAGAGTGTTGAGTTTAGGAATGTTCATTATCCGTTGTAATTTGCTTTAAAGGTTAATACGTAGAAATTATTGATCGAAAAGGTTGAAGTATTTATTTTAATTTTTAAGTAGTTAATAATTTTAATACAATTGCACAATATAATTCGAAAGATCAAAGGAGATTTTGACTTGCATTAAGTATAGGAGAACCAGGTGTTCAATATTTCTGCAGATAAAAGAGTTTGAGGAAAAAATCATATACAGGAGAACGCGTTGGAACAAATTCATATAAAATTCATGCCTTGGACAAATCGATTTTTATTTTTATCTGCGGTTTTCCTGACGGTAAATTCATGTACACAGGATGGTTAAGAAATAATTAGGTACGACCATCAACTTAATTTTTTTCAAATAGATACATATATTTTTTATTTCATTTTTGAATTCTGCATGGAATTCTAAATATGTTCTATGTACCATGTCCTATACCCAAATTCAACAGTTATCGAGAAATTTACGATTGAACATATAACATATAACAGTATCCTACAAAATTTCTTTCACTCGGTGGTCTGAAAAGGACTGATTTATTAAAAAAACTACAAATAAAATTAAATGCTTAAACTGTTCACCATTAACTTCTTGACAATTATCAAGTCGAAATTCAATTTCTCTTAACACTTCAGTTGAAGTTTGTTGTATTTGGGCTATAATTTTATTCTTCAATTCATCAATATTTTAACTCAACCTAAATTCTACTAGGTGTCCATAGATTATACACAGGCAAATAACAAGTGTTCATTCGAAAAGTCAATCTAGTAGCATGTGATTTACTGAGAACATTTTGAAGTAGGTATGTCGTAAATTAAAATTTACTACTTAACCTACGAAGTCGACTAAGTCGTATATTTTGACAGCTTCATCCATACAAATAAATAACAAATAATAGATATTTATTGAAAAAATGTTGAAAATGTTGTCCTTCAAGATCAATGCACTTTAAAATCCTCCGTTCAAAATTTCTGATGATATTCTGCAACATTATTGGATTGTTATTAATTTCCATGCATTTCTGTTCGATTCTCTGTAGCATAATCATTCAAATTCAATATAGGTGTTCGAAATATGTTATTTTTTAGATAAGGCCACAAAAAGAAGTCGCAAGGTGTTAAATCGCATGAACGTGCAGGCCAGGCAATTTCAGTATTTCGACTAATTATACTCTCATCAAAAAATTCTCTTAAATAATCCAAAGATTCTGCAGTACAGTGACAAGGTGCTCCGTCTTGTTGGAAATATGCATTTTGAAGTTCATCATCATGCAACTGATTGACAAATGGTTGTAAAATTTCCGTACGGTACCTTTGAGCAGTTAACGTTCCTTGAAAAAATATTGGTCCAATGATTCGCCTTTGGCTTATCGCTGCCCAAACACCAATTTTTTCTGGATGTAGCAATTCTTCATTAATTACATGTGGATTTTCACTACTCCAAATTCTTGTATTTTGTGAATTTAGGTATCCCGTTTTATAAAACCATGCTTCATCAGTAAAGATGACTCTTTGCGAAAGTTCTCCATTATTATTCATATTTACAAACCAATTACAAAACTGTAGTCTACGTGGGTAATCAATTTCTAACAATTCTTGTACTGCTGTGACACGGTATGGATAAAGTTGCATATCTTTTTTTAATAACTTGTGAGTTGTACCAACAGAAAGGTTTATTTGTTGACTCAAATGTCAAACAGATGTTTTGGTTCATTTTCCATTATTTCTTCAACACGATTGACAACTTGAGGTGTACGTTTCTTAACTGCTCCGCTTCTTGATTTTCTTAAGAGACTACCAGTTTCAGAAAAAAGTTTTAAAGTTCTATCCAAAGTATTCTTAAATTTTATATAATCTATTTCAAAATGTGGAAACTCAACTTGAAATTCTACCATTCAATCTTGAACTGGATAAATCCATAAACCATCAATTTTATTTCCACTTCGAAAATAAGCTTGGACTAAAAAAATTTTATGTTCTAAAGTGAAAGCCATTTTAAAACTAAGAAGCAATTTATTTAAACCAGAATCGACGTACGATTATTTTATGCACTAACTGATATTTGTGATTGACATTATCAAATGTCATTTGGATTTACGTTTACTGAACAACAAACACATACTAATATATTTGCGTCTTATTCTATCAAAATTTCAAAGTAACTTAGATTGACTTTTCAAATGAACACTTGTTATTGTATTAACACGTGCGAAACGATATCAGCAAATACTTTGAGAATTTATCAACGGGACTATAAATTATTAAATTTTTTTTTCTCAAGCTGGTAATAATTCTGCAATTTTATGCTGACATACTTGATTTTTAAATTGAACTTTGTAAATTTGACAAAGTAAAAGTTAAACAAGCAAATAAAACAATTTGTTGTTTTTATTTTGAAAATGGTCTTTACTGTTAAGTAAAATATATTTATTATAATGGCCTCTTTGGAAGCGGTCTTGCAAAATGAATATGGTAATTGGATATATTAACTTATCGAAATGTTTAATGGGAACCGACGTTGAGGAAGCAGTTAACTCCAGTTTTTCATTTTCTCTTTCTTTTGAATTTATAGTAGATACATATACCGGATGTTCCATAAAAGTTTCCAAAGGCTATATACACCGGGTTAGTCAAAAGTATGGAATGGACGGTTTATTTCCGTAATTATGAACTTTATAACAAAATGTCTTTAATAAAAGTTTTTTTACTAATTATTCTCCATTTCTTAGCCTACTCGATGTTTTCTGTATGTCAACTTATTTCCATGGAAACGTTATTTTTTTTTTTTTTAATAGCAACCATGTGTTCTTTTTTGCTGACTTCTATTCCTCCTTTTTTTCTTGAAATGACTTGACATTTTTTTCATATGCTTTCATAACAAAATTTTAGAAAAAATACTCATAATACATTATTCACTCAAATAACTTGTTTTTTTCTTAATTTTTACAAAGAAAATTTTCTGGTGATTCCTAATCCCATATTCCACGATTATAGGATGTTAGTTTAATATATTGGTTTTGTCGTCTTTTTTAAAGATAGGAACAATTCTAGCTCACTTGCACAGTTTAGGAAAGACAAATGAAGAAAGGGAAGTATTAAAGTAATCTTTTGTTAGGCAACAACAAGAATTTTCGAGCATCTTCACAAGAAAGCTGGGTACTAAAATCGTCACCCGATGTACATGTGCCCGTATCGTTATGTTCAAATTTTAGGAATGTAGAGTAGACTTCATTTCAAGTAACAAAAACGCAAAACTTGTATATCCATTTTTATTTGTTTCAAAGTTACAGATCTATGAATGTGATTGTCAGAACATGAAAAAAAATGTAATCCTAAAGTCAATAAAAACTGATTTTATTTAAAAAAGTTCAATTAATAATATTTTCGAAATGTCCACCTCCTTGTTGAATGCAGGCTTGTGCCCGTAAGCCAACAGAAGAAGTACTTATCAGAATTTCATACTTGTTTTGTCGGATTTGCTCGACAGCCAGGTGAATACGATCCAACAACTCATCTGTTGTATTCGAAACTTGCGCGTAGACTAAATTTTTCATGTACCCCCATAAATAAAAGTCAAGGGGATTAAGATCGGGTGATCTGGGTGGCCATGCAACAGGACCACCTCGACCAATCCATCTTGGATAATTGACGTTAACCCAATTTCGGACAGCAATTCCGAAGTGTGGTGGTGCCTCATCCATGTGAAACCACATGTCTCGTCGAACATTCAGTGGGACATACTCTAAAAGACCTGACAGTTCGTCAATAAGAAATTCAAGGTAATTGTCCGCATTTAACCTCCCAGGGACAAGGACAGGACCAATCAATAAGTCAACGATTAGGGCCGCCCAAACGTTAACAGAAAATTCATGTTAAAATTTAGATGGGCGTATAGCTTTGGGATTTTCTGATGACCACCTGTACAGGTTTCTCAGATTTGTAACACCACTTCTCGTGAATGCAGATTCATCTGTCCAGAGGACTGTTCTGCAGAAATTAAAATGAAGCCGTGATTGTCTTAATATCCAGGTAGAATAAACTAGACGAGCATAGTGGTCTGTCTCAAGCAAACCGTGTCCCCTGCGAGAGTGATATGGATATCAGCCCTCACTTTTAAAATTCGCCAAACTGTCGTTCGTGGCACTCCTAGTTATCTAGCGATTCGACGTACACTGAGAATTGGATTCCTTGTAACAATAACTACTGCTTCTTCCTCTAAGTCTGCTGGAAAATTTACTCCTCGGTCTAAAAGATAATCACGCAGTCCGCATTCCCGAAATTGTCTGTGTACTTCCAGAAACGTTCTGTAATGAGGAATGCGCCTATCGGGAAACCGATGTCGGTATTCAATAACTGCTTGACGTGCACTGCCATTGCAGTAGCCATACACAAAATGCATGTCCGCATACTCTTGAGAAGAAAATCGGCAAAGCATTTTGAATAAAGAAAACTCATAAGCTCTTGTATGAACTAAAACGTAATGTAATCCTTTATTAAAAAGTGCAACGTTAACAGTCATCTGTACATTTGTTTATTGTATGATGTTCATGGATCAGCACTTACGAAATAAGTAAGAACCTTCTTTACCTTAAATCAATTTCAAACAAATACAAGTTTAGTGTTTTTGTTACTTGAAATGAAGTTTACTTTGCACTCCTAAAATTTGAACATAACGATACGGGACACTTGTATATCTATTCGGCGATGAAAACATAATTTCTTTCAACTCAGAATTATATGTCGGCAGTATTTAAAAAGGGGTGAGCTCTATAATAGGGACGCTAGAGGTGTAGGCATTTATTTTGTTTATTATACAGTGGTACTTGCTCGTTGGTTTTATTAATGAGGGAGAATATGGTGACAATTATTGACGAAAGATTTCCAATTTCGTAACAAGATTTAATAACACAGAGCTATGCGTTTATTCCTTTTCGTTACAGTTTTAGTTTGTCAAAACGTTTATGTTGTCCGCATATTTTATATCTTAGACGAATTATTTTTCCTAGCGATTCCCCGACAAACAAGCGCCTTCTCTCGCACAGTCCCTCATGAAGGATTACACCAATTACCAAAAACGAAAATCCGGCGCCACTCTTTTAGTCGTTGGATCGCGTCCAAGCAAGTTTGTGCCGTTTACAAAACTGGCGCGTCCATGTAAACAAATAACCACCCTAATATTAGAAGATATTTACACGGGACGACACGGACGCATTTCACGGTAGCCACGTCCAAGAGACATGTTTTCATTTTAATTGTACGATTTTATGTTTCCGACATAAATTAAGTGATTTAAGTGGTTGCGGTGTAGTCAGTGACAGCAGTACGTTTATTTGATTTTTTTTCGTGAAATCTCGAATGATTTACGAGGTACGCAAAGGCATAAATGTAGAGAAGGTGTTTCGAGATAACCAATAAATTTTGCGAAAACAAAATAGTTTATGTTTAAATTTTAAGTGTGTTCCTTAATAATATATTGCAGTACTTATTAATCTGTTGTAATTCTTCTTTTGATGTTCTTGACGATTCCGATTATGAAGATTGCATAAGTAAGGTTTCGTTAGAAAAGGATGTTATGTCAAATAAAACATAAAAACAAGAAATATTTATGAAAATAAACATATTCTCAAATATAAGTATTTTAAGTTTAAATATTATTAAGTTTCACAACTTCAGTAAATATGTTTTTGAAAATTAATACTGGTAGCCGTAACTTTGTGGTAATTCATTTTGAAAATAATAAAATAAAATAAAACAATAACTTTGTTATATATACCACTTTATTCACATATAATCGTGACCGCGGTTTCGATATACAATGTCATTATCAAACTGCAAAAGTTACAGGCCTACACAGAACTTATAAATGACACAAAAATATATGGGGGTGGTTAATGATGTTATTTAAAATTACTACTATATACTTAACTATTATATACAACATTGGAAAGAGGTGTATATATAACATCCAACTGTTGGTTTAAAACGATATCTATTGTGTTGTTTCGGCTTTTAAAAATTTCTAGCGCCTCTAAAAGATTTAATTTACGACCTTTCTCGGTCAAATGCAATATTTTACGGTGACCAAATGTATGCCTTTCTGTAATAAGATGGTTTGCGAATGTTGAATCTGTCTTCTTTAGTTTATATGACCTCATGTGTTCTTTTACCCGTATAATAAAACTTCGACCAGTCTGACCTATATATACACTTTTACAATCATTACAATATAATTTGTACACTCCTGATTTATTATTAATATCTGTTTTAAGTTTTGCGTTAAAAATGAAATTACTTGTTTTTACATATGGTTTGTAAGCTATACTAACATTACTATTATTTTTGGAAATTATATTTCCAATTTGCTCGCTTATTTTACCGAAGTAAATTAACGAGACAAATTGTTTCAAATTAGCACTATCTTTAGGATATACTAAACTAAGGGCCACTTGTAACTGTTTTTTCTTTAGTATACCGTCAATTACGCTACTTTTATAACTATTGTTTACCGCTATTTGTTTTATAATATTGATCTCACGAACAAAAGATTCATTAGACAAAGGAATATTTAATGCTCTATGTATCATAGAATTAAAAAATGAATGTTTGTGTGTCTTAGGGTGTAGTGAATCTTTGGGAATAATGCAATCAGTGAAAGTAGGTTTACGATGTATATCAAATTTTAAGCTCTGATCTAATTTGTTTAATTTTAAATCCAGGAAGTTAATACTGTTATTCTCTTCTTTTCTACTGTAAAATTGATATTAGAATGGATTGAATTTATGTAGTTCAGAAATGTTTGTAGTTGTCTATGAGTACCCTTAAAGCAAGCTAGGATGTCGTCTACATACGGATACCAAAATTGCGCCTTGCCTCGATGGGGCGGGGGTCGGGCCGTCGAAGTACTGCACGGAAAAGTAAAGAAGTTGCCGGGAAAGGGTTGGCGGCCCTGCGCAACGGCTGGTTATCCGATCTCTCTAAATTGACGCGACCGGTCACTAAACACACGCGCGAGCGCGCCAACATACAAAACCCTACACTTACGCTCTCACACAAACACAAAACCACACACCCAAAGAGAGACGCAAGCTGCCAGCAGCAACCAACACACAAGTTCATACCCAGAAAGAGACACAAGCTGCTAGCAGCGAACAACACATATGTTCACACCTTGCTATCTGTTTTTGAAATACTAAGCCATAATTTATTATTATTCAATTGGAATGTATCTTTGAATAATTTAAACCATAGCAACTCAATTATTTGACATTTGTATTCTGTCATTTATATTTTATATCCTTGATAAAGGCATCATTGCCAAAACATGTAGGGTTGTTTTAAATATATATACTTTGAAGTAAACCAGACCTTTAATCGCCGACTGATTGAATTTACTATATATATATATATATATATATATATATATATATATATATATATATATATGTTAAACGTAATGCTAATGAGAACTCATAATCATTGAAATCTCACATACATGCCATTGCCGCTCTAATTTGTTGCATCAATTTCTACACATGACAAAATCACCTTTGTCTAAGAATGTAGCTGCAACGTGTCACGGCGTCAACCGTCCAGGTTGTCCGGGAAAATGAAAAAATGTGTGAAAGCCGTATCCATCCGGGATGTGCAGACGTCGACGTTTCATAGTTATTACTAATTGTCAATACACCTTGCCCAGAAATAGATACGACTTTAATTTCTATACTGCGTGTATATATACTAATGATGTTAAACGTAATATATATATATAAATAAAATTTTCAATAGTACGCCCATGGGCGATGAGTCATCGACCTCTCGTGTCTGGTCACTAGTGATGATGTATGGTACTAATAAAATTACGTACATGTTCTTTTTAGCTGTGTAACTTACTATGCTTACGTTGTTTAGAAGATGTAACTAAACAATTTTTCGATGGCTTCATCTCCTTTAAAATACTTAGCTTGTTTCGACGTGGAATACTAAGAAGAGTAATATTTTTTCTCGAAAGGTGTGCCAATGAACACACGCAAAAAATTGTCAATTGTCAGATTCAGACTAGAATTATGAATACTACCATTCTTTTTTGTTTTTATCTTATATAATAAATATATATCCCAGCAGTCTTTCTATCTCTGCCATATTTATTTTATTATTTATATCAAAGAACAAATTTAAATCGCCCAAACTCAATTTCCCATATTTATAGCATTTTGCTTCTTTTATCTTCCTTTTGGGGATTTTGCAAATACAGTGTCCGACAATATTAGGCAAATATGCAGCTTCCTCCTGAACTTAATTAATAGTAAACTTTCAATTCTTATGTATGTTTACATTCGATAATTTACCGAAAATATTCTGAACTCAAAAGTATAAGTGCCGAAAACGTTTCCATAACGAATTATGACATTAATAAGATTGTATTCCTTAAATAACTTTTTCTTCCTTGTATAGCTGCATTAATATTTAAAAAAAACTCACTCATTGTACCCGAAAAAATTAATACTTTTGACAATTATGTTCTTATATCCAAATATTACTTCTGCCTTTTACAAACCATAAAATTATCCACAATTATCTCCGATATAATGAATAATAGAACGAAGTCTTGATAATAATAGATATAGGAGATATCCTGAGGTTTCGCCGAGGTGCAAAAGATTTCTTTTTCTTTTATGTATCATTTAAGAGAGAGGCAGATATACTTTTCTATGAGTTGTTACGTCACATTCTGGACGCTTTCACGAATGGGAAATGTTTGAATAGAAAATAGACTTTAATTTATAGAAATATTCCATTACGATTCATACAATGACGTCTTTTGTGATCAAATAAAGAAATATTAAAAGAGAAGCAATTAATAAATTAGTTGCTCGCCAGATGGCCTGACCGCTGTATACTATTGGTATATTGTTCATTTAAAGAATCGGTTCCTGAACGTATTATTTATCGATAGAATAGGGAATTATTAATTCTTTTTGTCGAAATTTCCAGATAGGAAATGGGTATTTATTATGCATCCATCTCGATATTGCATAATGAATACCATTGGACCAAATAATTTCGCTTGGAGCAACACGATGATAATTATAATTCCTTTTACGTCAGCTGGTCGCTCTTTCTTATCTTTTTTCCATTTTCTCTTATTTAAAATAGGCAATACATTTTTAATTTTAATTACAGAGTAAAATCACAAATCACGGTTAACAGTTTTGCTGGATAAAATATTGAGAGTCATTTAGATAATGGTCTTGTTTGCATTTTTAAGGAAGCGAAATTTCCGTTCCATCGACATTTAATTTGTGTGCATATTCATTTAATATGAAGTTATTTAATTTGGTTTATATCTAACGTGTGTTCATTTGAAAAGTCGATATAGGTTACTTTAAAATTTTGATATAATGAGACGCAAATATATTAGTATGTGTTTGTTGTTCCGTAAACGTAAATCCAAATGACATTTGATAATGTCAATCACAAATATCAGTTAGTGCATAAAATAATCGTGCGTCGATTCTGGTTTAAATAAATTGCTTCTCAGTTTTAAAATGGCTTTCACTTTAGAACATAAAATTTTTTTAGTGCAGGTTTATTTTCTAAGTGGTAATAAAATTGATGGTTTATGGGTTTATTCAGTTCAAGATTGCATGGTAGAATTTCAAGTTGAGTTTCCACATTTTGTAATAGATTATATACAATTTAAGAATACTTTGGATAGAACTTTAAAACTTTTTTCTGAAACTGGTAGTCTCTTAAGAAAATCAGGCAGCGGAGCAGTTAAGAAACGTACACCTCAAGTTGTCAATCGTGTTGAAGAAATCATGGAAAATAAACCACAAACATCTGTTCGACATTTGAGTCAACAAATAAACCTTTCTGTTGGTACAACTCACAAGTTATTAAAAAAAAATATGCAACTTTATCCATACCGTGTCACAGCAGTACAAGAATTGTTAGAAATTGATTACCGACGTAGACTACAGTTTTGTAATTGGTTTGTAAATATGTACAATAATGGAGAACTTTCGCAAAGAGTCATCTTTACTGATGAAGCATGGTTTTATAAAACGGGATACCTAAATTCACAAAATACAAGAATTTGGAGTAGTGAAAATCCACCCAAATGTAATTAATGAAGAATCGCTACATCCAGAGAAAATTTGTGTTTGGGCAGCGATAAGCCATAGGCGAATCATTGGACCAATATTTTTTCAGGGAACGTTAACTGCTCAAAGGTACCGTACGGAAATTTTACAACCATTTGTCAATCAGTTGCATGATGATGAACTTCAAAATGGATATTTCCAACAAGACGGAGCACCTTGTCACTGTACTGCAGAATCTTTGGATTATTTAAGAGAATTTTTTGATGAGGGTATAATTAGTCGAAATACTGAAATTAACACGATGCCAAAAGGCAGCAAATATACAAAAAAGGTTTAAGTATATCAATACGTTAAGCACGTATTAAGCGATTTAAGCTTTAATTATAAAAAATTAAAATTAAAATAAATAAATAAAATAAATAAAATAAATAAAATAAATAAAATAAATAAAATAAATAAAATAAATAAAATAAATAAAATAAATAAAATAAATAAAATAAATAAAATAAATAAAATAAATAAAATAAATAAAATAAATAAAATAAATAAAATAAATAAAATAAATAAAATAAATAAAATAAATAAAATAAATAAAATAAATAAAATAAATAAAATAAATAAAATAAATAAAATAAATAAAATAAATAAAATAAATAAAATAAATACAATAAATAAAATAAATAAAATAAATAAAATAAATAAAATAAATAAAATAAATAAAATAAATAAAATAAATAAAATAAATAAAATAAATAAAATAAATAAAATAAATAAAATAAATAAAATAAATAAAATAAATAAAATAAATAAAATAAATAAAATAAATAAAATAAATAAAATAAATAAAATAAATAAAATAAATAAAATAAATAAAATAAATAAAATAAATAAAATAAATAAAATAAATAAAATAAATAAAATAAATAAAATAAATAAAATAAATAAAATAAATAAAATAAATAAAATAAATAAAATAAATAAAATAAATAAAATAAATAAAATAAATAAAATAAATAAAATAAATAAAATAAATAAAATAAATAAAATAAATAAAATAAATAAAATAAATAAAATAAATAAAATAAATAAAATAAATAAAATAAATAAAATAAATAAAATAAATAAAATAAATAAAATAAATAAAATAAATAAAATAAATAAAATAAATAAAATAAATAAAATAAATAAAATAAATAAAATAAATAAAATAAATAAAATAAATAAAATAAATAAAATAAATAAAATAAATAAAATAAATAAAATAAATAAAATAAATAAAATAAATAAAATAAATAAAATAAATAAAATAAATAAAATAAATAAAATAAATAAAATAAATAAAATAAATAAAATAAATAAAATAAATAAAATAAATAAAATAAATAAAATAAATAAAATAAATAAAATAAATAAAATAAATAAAATAAATAAAATAAATAAAATAAATAAAATAAATAAAATAAATAAAATAAATAAAATAAATAAAATAAATAAAATAAATAAAATAAATAAAATAAATAAAATAAATAAAATAAATAAAACAAATAAAACAAATAAAACAAATAAAGTAAATAAAGTAAATAAAGTAAATAAAGTAAATAAAGTAAATAAAGTAAATAAAGTAAATAAAGTAAATAAAGTAAATAAAGTAAATAAAGTAAATAAAGTAAATAAAGTAAATAAAGTAAATAAAGTAAATAAAGTAAATAAAAAAACTTAAAAAAGGTATATAACCCCTTACCACAATTATTAATCGTATCCTAAATACGTATTTCGACAACTAAGTTGTCATCATCAGTAGGTAAAAACCACTAATTAAAAAGTCGCACATGGGGCATAGTAAAGCGAGAGAACCGCTTACGCAATAACTACTTTACACCGCGTCCACGTATAGACTAGAGTCTAGGAAAGGAGTGAAAATCTTTGGCTCAATTTCCATAGTTAAACGAATGGCATTGTAGGGAGCTTTTTTAGGAATCTTCTCCGTGTGGCTAGATAACGAAGTTGTCATCATGTATTTTAACCGGCCCTTCGATCACTGGGTACAGAAGCAAAGAATTGTATTCGAACGCCGTCTCTGTCAAGATTATTACAGCTTACCAAACACTTTGTATGTAGTCAAAGTCACCGAAATATAAATAGATAGAAAGACAAGTTTCTAGTAGGTCCGCTATGTTGTTAGGCTGGTTATCAGTAATTCTTAAACCAATTTAGACGTACGATGCCAACTTTGAAATGTTATAACAATTTCAAAATTAGGTGCTGCACACAATAGTAAATACATAATGTTACATCCAAAATTTAAAATACAAAGAGATCTATGAGTTTGTTCACTACAGAAAGAAATAATTCGGTATTTCGGCATCTTCGAAAGAAGTACCTATATTCAACCGTAAGTAAGGTTGGCTGAGACGCAAACGACTTGCCAAATAAATTTAAGCAGCCAGAAACACTAGAATCTCTATTTATTTAAAAGAGCTATGCATATGATGTACTTCTACATTCCATTTACGCGTTTAGTTATAGGAATTGCTTATTGTTCACACAGGACACATTGTAATTTATATGGAGTCAAAAAAGCGTAAATAATACCATGAAATATATTTTTTAACTTTATAAATATCCAATTAATAATCACGAATATAAAATATGAGAAAGAATACGTGAATAATCCAGAAAATATATACCAATGGTATCAAATGAAACTATTAAAATACGAATATATGTGAAAATGTCATGTAAAATGTTTGTTAATAATTTCAAGCGATCATTTACGGTTTACAATGTATGTCTCTGACTTAATATCTCATTGAAATTAATATTATTTACATAAATTACAACGCTATCTTAGAAATTATTCATTAATTAATGAATTTACATGAAATATAAATAAAATTATTTATTTATGTTTATGTAAATTCTGACGGCAAAGGCGAAGGTAGTAATAATTATTTGCACAATATTTAAAAGAAAAAATTGTTTATTTCCTAATTATTATAATCAATTTTGCATAAATAATGATTTTGCATTTCGTATGAATAAGTTAATTACAAAAAATCTTGACGTTTCATATTTCTTATATAAAATTTGCTAAAAGTATTATTTTGCAACTTATTATTTTATCTTTGTAAAAATATTGTTAATACCATTAAAATGGCGTATGTTAATTTATATAGACCTTCCCTCCCCCCATTCAGTTGAAGGTCTTTAATAACGAGCAATTTTACTAGTTATAATAGTAAATTTTGATTTAAATTATTATCATTGGAGGCGTTACACTGTTAAGCACTGCAATAAAATATATGAAATCTAGAAAATAAATTAAGGAAGATAGTAGGATACTAGCTGGAAGGCACACAGTGGTTTTGCCCATTGCCTAGCATACAAAACCACAATTTTAGAATCCAACAAAAAATGCAGAAAAAACTATCAAGCATTTAATTCAATTAATAGGAACCAAATATGGAAAAGTTTTTAGTTTATTACCATGGAAGGAATAAGACAGGGAAGTTTGCTGAGTCTACTACTTTTCGAAGCAACTTGTAACCAGTAATAAATAACCAATAAAATATAAATAAAAAAACACCTTCTTAAACTAATCTGATACTACCAAATAAATTGTCTTTGTTACCATCCACTGACACTTAATTTCTATAATTTTTCACAAGAATTGCCGAATTTAGTGTTTCTTGGAATATATGTTTAAAGGAACGAAGGGATTTATTGAGGAAATGAGCAGGTCATCCAATTACACATATTTTTTCTTTAAAGTGACTCCCTTAAACTTTATGAATTATTACTTGAAAGGGACCGACATTTATGGTTACAAGATATACAGCCTTGTGATTATAAAATATTGCAGAATTACTTTTTCCTAGTAATTTATTTTTGTGTAATTTCATTTGCATTTAGGAATTAAATTTTCTTTGTTTGCTTATTGATTATTTTAAATCTAATTATAGTTTTGAAAAGAGGATTTTATAGCGATTAGTATTTGAGATCCTCACACATGTTATGTATGAATCTACTTAAAGAATATTATATATATTATATCTTCTAAAAATTGGGAATCTTTTTTTTATTTAGATTTTCTATTCATTTTGTATTTCTTTCTTACCTAGTCTTTTCATGTCATTGTAGTTAAATTTAAGCAGTTTGTCAGACGATAAAAGACTCAATTTTTCATTCGAAAAGTTAATTTAACATAAGGAATTTGTTCGCAAGATTTATGAGATTTATACTACCGCAAGGTCTGGACTTCTTCCAACTGTATTTAGATGTTGAGAAAAAATATCACTCGCACTTCGTTGCGTTCATTAAAATTTATGTTATTTATAATAATAATAAATCTAAATTTATAATGTCACGTCAGTACTTATGAAATGTAGAATTTCATGAATAAAATTTAAAAGTATTTAGTTTCCTGTTCACGATTGTTTAACGAAAATAAAATTACCATCTATTTGAACACACTTGTAACATACAAAGACTTAAATTTAATTTTTTTTTAATCTGGATTTCTGAGGCTGATGATGATTTCGGCGATGCGTTTAGAGTTCCACAATATAAATCAATAAACTGTATATCCACCTTTCTGCTACTAAACTGCCATCTTCAGTAGAACAATCTGAAACAGAAAAATATTATTAAACGTAACGACTTCGGTTAAGATACAATCTTTGAAGATATGCTCTGCACCAAATCCAAAGATAATTTTAAATTTATAATATAACATTCATTTACCAAACAGAGACCATTTATAGGATATAATATAAATATAAATATAAGTGTCCCGCATCGTTATCTTCAAATTTTAGGAGTGTAAACTAGACTTCAAAGTAACAAAAACGCAAAACTTGTATATCCATTTTTATTCGTTTCAAAGTTACATATCTATGAATGCGATTGTCAGTTCATAAAAAAAAATGTAATCCTAAAGTCAATATAAACTGATTTTATTTAAAAAAAGTTATACGATTCAATAACATGCCTGTGATTGTTAACGTCGCATAATAAAATGTTATCCTAAAATAAATAAACACGTGTCGTAGTGCATACAGTAATTTCTTGAATATCTACAAAAAAGAGTACTGGAAATTGATTTATGATAACGACGGTTTTTACTTATTTCGTAAGTGCTGAACCATGAATATCATACAATAAACAAATGTTCAGATGACTGTTAACGTTGCATTTTTTAATAAAGGATTACATTATGTTTCAGTTCATACAACTGCTTATTAGTGAGTGGACACGTTTTCTTTATTCAAAATGCCTTACCGATTTTCTGATCAAGAGTATGCGGACATGAATTTTGTGTATGGCTACTGTAACGGCAGTGCATGTCAAGCAGTTATTGAATGAATACCGACATCGGTTTCCCGATAGGCGCATTCCTCATTACAGAACGTTTCTGGAAGTACACAGACAATTTTTGAAATGCGGACTGCGTGATTATCTTTTCGACCGAGGAGTAAATTTGCCAGCAGACTTAGAGGAAGAAGCAGTAGCTATTGTTACAAGGGATCCAACTCTCAGTGTACGTCGAATCGCTAGACAACTAGGAGTGCCACGAATGACAGTTTGGCGAATTTTAAAAAGTGAGAGCTTATATCCATATCACTATCGCAGGGGACACGGTTTGCTTAAGGCAGACCACTATGCTCGTCTAGTTTTTACCTGGATATTAAGGCCGTCACGGCTTCATTTTAATTTCTGCAAAACAGTCCTCTGGATAGATGAATCTACGTTCACGAGAAGTGGTGTTACAAATCTGAGAAACCTGTAAGGTGGTCATCAGAAAATCTCAAAGCTATACGCCCATCTAAATTTAAACATGAATTTTCTATTAACGTTTGGGCGGCCCTAATCGATGACTTGTTGATTGGTCCTGTCGTTCTTCCTGGGAGGTTAAATGAGGACAATTACCTTCAATTTCTTATTGAGGAACTACCAGGTCTTTTAGAGGATGTCCCACTGAATGTTCGACGAGACATGTGGTTTCACATGGATGAGGCACCACCACATTTCGGAATTGCTGTCCGAAATTGGGTTAACGTCAATTATCCAAGATGGATTGGTCGAGGTGGTCCTGTTGCATGGCCACCCAGATCACCAAATCTTAATCCCCTTGACTTTTATTTATGGGGATAAATGAAAAATTTAGTCTACGCGCAAGTTTCGAACACAAGAGAAGAGTTGTTGGATCGTATTCACCTATTCACCTGGCTGCCGAGCAAATCCGACACAACAAGTATGAAATTCGGATAAGTACTTCTTCTGTTAGCTTACAGGCACAAGCCTGTATTCAAAAAGGAGGTGAACATTTCAAACATATCGTATAACTTTTTTAAATAAAATCAGTTTTTATTGACTTTAGGATTACATTTTTTTTCGTAATCTGACAATCACATTCATAGATCTGTAACTTTGAAACAAATAAAAATGGATATACAAGTTTGCGTTTTTGTTACTTAAAATGAAGTCTATTTTACACTCTTAAAATTTGAACATAACGATACGGGACACTTGTATATGTACGTAAATACACAATTCACAAAACAAATTACAAAAATACATAAGTAACCAAAATTAAAGTTGATATATAATGTAAAATTAAAGTAAAGCAAAAATATACAAATTAAGTAATAAAGAAAAACGAAAAAAGTCAAGCCTAAATAACTAACGTAATAAACACCACAAAATCAAGAATTACACGAACAAGTCGTCATAAGTGCTATTAGCAGATCGGCTCATTCTGCAAAGAGGCGAGTTAAGCAACAAGTTAGTTCTGGGAGTCGGATGAATGAGAGTATTGACCAATCTGGAGGATCGGCGCGGGACATAGAATTTTAATTGCCATAACAATAATATAACAAAAAATTGCATTTGGTAAGCGTCATTTGTCTTTAGACTGGTTTCAAAGTTTCAGCTAAATCCATGTTGTAGGTTCACTTTTATACTCGATTGAAGTAAGAAACTTTGGTTTCTCATTTAGAAAAATGGAAAAACATTTCGTGGGGTGATTAAACACTTTCATTTAAAAGGTTTAACACCGAAAGAGATCAAAGTCGAGTTGGGTGTACCACCAACACAGGAGCAGATGTACTCTGCTCCTGTGTTTGCGACTGTTTAAAATTGGATAAATGAGTTTAAACGTGGGCGCACATTCACAAAAGATGAACATCGTTTGGAAATTACTTCCTCCGAAATGATTGACAAAATCCACGATATGGTTTATTAGTGATCGACGAATCAAAGGGCGCATAATAGTTGAATAATAAGGTACAGTGTTTTCAATTTTTCATGAAAAATTGGGTTTGAAAAATCTCGGCAAGATGGGTGTTTGCCGTCAGTGGAGAAAAAACACAATGTTGTGATTGAATCAGAGTTTGGATTGGCACTTTTCTGTCACAATCCTGACGAGTTTCTACGTCGCTACATAACTGTGGACGAAACATGAATACACTATTATACTCCAGAAACAAAGCAATAGTCAGTCCCACTAGTGCTTTTAAAGGCGATCAGGCTGTGAAATCGGTCAACAAGGTGATTACCAGTGTATTTTGAGATACACCCAGAATCATCTATATAGATTACTTGCAAAACGGACAAACGATAAATGGAGAGTGATATGCAGCGTTATAACACTGGTCGAGCGAAGAAATCGAGGAGGAACGTCCTCATTTGACAAAGAAAAAAATTCTGTTCCAAGACAATGCACGGACGCACACTTGGGCAGTTTCGATAGCGAAAATCATCGAATTAAATTTAAAATAATTACAACAACCACTATATTCGTCAAGATTTGATCTACAGTGACGTTTTTTATTTCCAAACTTGGAAAAAATGTCTCTGCAGAAAGCGATTCATGTCGAACGAGAATCAGATGCCTATTTTGAGGACCTTCCGAAATTCTACTTTTTGGAGGACTCAAAAAAAGTTGGAGAAACGCTGAGAAAAGTGTATATTGTTAAAAAATTATTGAACAAACCTCGTAATATATATATGGAGACAAATATAAAAATAATGGAAGAAGAAGATAGAAAAATATTAGTGGGCGGACTATTATACGATGTAACTAAGTTGGTATCTTTTAGCTTTAAAATCTATACTTTAAACTCTGAAACAACTTCATCATTGTAGATGATAAGATGTAATAATTTTTGAAATAAAATTATTACATAATGCTCGCTCGTATATCGTTACTGAGTAAAACTTTGATTTGATGAATCATTCACTAAATAGTTCTGACTTAGCACTTAGTACCCAACATTTTTTTTTATTCCTAAATATGTTCTACTTCTGCTAATGCATTAAAAATATAGATAAATCCCTACATCCAGGAATATGAAAAATGTCTTTGGAAAACTGTTTTTTTTTCCAATGCAAAAGTATATTGATTACAATAGGGAATATTTTGAGAGGATATCATCAAATTCTTACAATAAAATATAATCGTTTAATTTATTAATCGTAACATTAAGCACACATCTCTTCCAGTAAAATTACCACTCTTTTACACACTACCTTTAAATAATGAAAATGAACATATGTAAGATGTTTTATCTTATTCATGCACATACACACGTTAATATATAAAAGATGTTCCAAACGTATAGATTTATCTATATATTGTAGGACTCCATACAATATATTCATTTATATTTATGGGCTTTTGCGGTGTTCGCATACGAACAGGTAAAATACGAAGACAAGTTTATAAAAGATATGACAGCTGTAACGGACAAAACTATAAAATAAATAAAAGCCCCGACCATAACACGGCTCATTTTATGATCGTCGGTAGGTAATAACTTAAAAACTACATCTTTCTCTATCTTCAGCATCTTTATCTTTTACTCTTTGCATCTTGTTTTCATCTGGCGTATATATATACAGGATATATCTGTATAATTATACTGTAGATAACACATATATTCACGACAAAAAATGAGCATCACGTCCTCGAAGAATATCCCGCAATTTGTAAAATTTTAAACGGAAAATTGTATTGAATTTTGGGTACATAGTGTGTGGGTGAAGAATTAAATTTCTAATAATATTGTTATACATCGTAACAAAATTTCACTTTTATAAAATATTATTTGCTTTACTTTTAAGTAAGCTTGTAGCTACAAAAGAAAATAACTGGAAGAAGAATATATTTAACAGACACTAACTAAGGCTAGAGAAACTTTCGTAATATTGTTGAATACATGGAAATTCACTTAAATTGGTTAGGTTACAAACATTAAAATATTTAATTCACCTTCTGTCCCAAACATAACAACAATTGACTTAAAGAAAGACAAATTATTTAAGAATCCTTGACAAAAATCATTTTATTTATTGGAAGTGTTTTTAAGGTTGTTCATTGAATGTATTCAATAGATACAAAATTATTTCCCTATACAAATGAAACAGACATGCAATATGCATATCTGTAACTGTACACATGGACAATACACCTCGTATTTTCAGCATTTACTTCTGCTTAAGACACGTGTTTCTGCCATTTACTATTAGGCGTCATCAGTTAAGCTAGTGAAGCAATTAAAGCTTAAGTCGCCTATAAGGTATAGCAAATTTTGTCCTATCAGGTAGCACCATATAATATAGTGACATCTGACGGACGAAAGAGACTATGCCGAAAATGGCAACCCTTCCCTTGACCGGCTATGCCGGTACAGAAGGGAAGAAAATACGTATATAGATGTAAGTCCATTAATACGATGCCAGATGGCAGTAAATATACAAAAAAGGTTTAAGTATATCAATACGTTAAGCACGTATTACGCATTTGTTACAAATGAAACAGACATGCAATATACATATCTGTAACTGTACACATGGACAATACACCTCGTATTTTCAGCATTTACTTCTGCTTATTTCCCTATAACCAAATGCAACTTAGGAACTAATCGTATTGAGTCAAAGCGAGTGAAAGCTGAAGTTGTGGAAGTAAGAAAAAATTATCTTTAGTTAAAAAAATCATTGAAATTTCACGAAGGATGAGAAGATGCATTGTGGTATTACAATAGAACTAACTACTAGGCTTTGATAGCTATTCAGAACGAGCACGACGAATATGTCCCACTAAAGACGTCAGGAGATCAAGGTGTATCAAAGCTATGCTCAGCATTAAATGTTATACCACTTGGAGCGGCTTTTTGGATAATCCCATGGCAATGAGCACTGTTTTGATTTCGAAATTATCCAAATGAGATTTCTGCGAATTTCTTTCATCCGGTGACCGCCATTAAGCACTGACGATTCTCCTAATTATGTCTTTATAACGCCCAATTTATTATATACTCATTCAACAATCAATGCGTAACTTTGAATTTAACTTTTGAAGACTAAATTTTTCAGTTAAAATATGATGAAGCTACTCCCTTGGAAATTATAGGTTTCACATCCATGAATTTTACTACTTCTGAAAATTTGATTTTTGAATTGTCCAAACGAGATTCTTGTGGATTTCTTATTTGGCCACCGCCATTAAGCACAGACGATTCTCCTAATCATGTCTTTACAACGTCCAATTCAGCATAATCTTTGCTCATTCATCAATCGATGTGGAACAAACATTGATTAAGTACAATATTAGGCATCGCCTTAATTCCCACTTCTTACTGATTAATCCCATCACGATTTTCATATATCTATAATCTATAATACTAGACATAATAAATTGAATTTAACTTTTAAAGACTAAATTTTTGAGCTAAAATATGTTGAAGCTATTGTCTTGGAAATTACAGGATTGGCATCCATGAATCTTACTATTTTTGGAAATTTTCACAAAATCACCCACCTTTTTTGATATTTTCTTTGACCATTGTTTCAGTTAATCGGCATGGACGTTTATCATTATCTCCATATTTCCTGCCTTCTCTAAATCGTCAATGTCATTCAGAAACTTCTATTTGTGATGAAGACATATTTTTGTAAGCGATTTTAAATATTTGGAGCATTTCCGTAGCAATAATATTGGTTTTAACATTAGCTTATTATCGATTCCTTTTTTTCATTCAGATACACTAAGTACTGTTACTTAAATGTGTCATATCTCGGTGTCTAGTAAATTAGATTTCATAAAATTTACAAAGTAATACAGAACATTTAGACATTTAACATTTAACATTTAGACATCTGAGAAAGATGCTCAAGATATGCTTACATAAACACAGGAAAAGTGGAGGTCGATTGATGATATTCTAAAAAAGGAGCCCTCACCAGAAACGTAATTTATAAATGAAATCCCAAAGGACGAAGAGAAAGAGGAACACCCAAGAACTTATGGAAAAATAACAAAGAACTTAGAAGGTAGAGAAAAATATAGAAAAAAATAACAGAAACAGGTGAAAATAAATAAGTTTATAATACTTTGTGGAGGCCTTATACTTCGAGGAATATAGATTGAAGTTTCTTTTTTAACCCTGCACCTGGACCCTGGGGTCTTGAGAACCTCAGACATTTTTAATAGCGTTCACATATGCGCAGTAATGCTCCTAATATCTTGATATCGGTATGTAAAGTTGAATAACAAGTGCAAGATGGCGTGAAGTGGGTGTAGATTTGTGTAATAGTTAGGTTACTATAAACTTATGTTGATTTATGGGTATTGCAGACCCCAGGGTTCAGTCTATCGTAGCTTTATTGGAATGTTGTTTTACTTTTTATAGTAAGATGACAACTTATAACCAAGATAGAAAGCTTCCATTATCTGACGTTGAGTTACAACGTATTGCAGAAAACTTATGGGACGAGGAAGATGCCGATAATGAAGAGGATAAGGATCTGTTTGGAGATAATTCTGATGAAGATGAAGACTACATTCTAGAACAGACAGTGGTAGTGAACAACGCGTTGACGAAGATGAAGAAATATTAGAAGAAGCACCAAATAAAAATGATGCAATCTCTTCTATAAAACAAAGAAATAAATTCAGTTTGCAAAGAAAAAACGGACACAGGTCCAGTTCTATTCCAGCCAGAGTAGGTCGTTCAACCCAACACAATATAGTTTTACACTTACCTGGGCCAAAACTTGAAGCCCGAAATGTCAAGACATACGAAGAAGCTTGGCGTCTCATGATATCTGAGGAAATGTTAGATATTGTGTTATTTCATACTAGGTTACTATAAACGTGTATGTTGATTTATGGGTATTGCAGACCCCAGGGTTCAGTCTACCGAAGCTTTATTGGAATGTTGTTTTACTTTTTACAGTAAGATGACAACTTATAACCAAGCTTCCATTGTCTGACGTTGAGTTACAATGTATTGAAGAAAACTTATGGGACGAGGAAAATGCCGATAATGGAGAGGATAAGGATCTGTTTGGAGATAATTCTGATGAAGATGAAGACTACATTCTAGAACAGACAGTGGTAGTAAACAAAGCGTTGACGAAGATGAAGAAATATTAGAAGAAGCACCAAATAAAAATGATGCAATCTCTTCTGTAAAACA
Organism: Melolontha melolontha; assembly: GCA_935421215.2. Taxonomy (NCBI): domain Eukaryota; kingdom Metazoa; phylum Arthropoda; class Insecta; order Coleoptera; family Scarabaeidae; genus Melolontha; species Melolontha melolontha. The sequence goes on along the minus strand of OW285240.1, from coordinate 133,865,175 downwards.
AAGAAATAAATTCAGTTTGCAAAGAAAAAACGGACACAGGTCGAGTTCTATTCCAGCCAGAGTAGGTCGTTCAACCCAACACAATATAGTTTTACACTTACCTGGGCCAAAACTTGAAGCCCGAAATGTTAAAACATACGAAGAAACTTGGCGTCTCATGATATCTGAGGAAATGTTAGATATTGTGTTATTTCATACTAACGAAGAGATTCGTCGTAAAACTCCAGGTGATCCACAACCGAGCTACAAGAGATTAACAGAAAAGGTCGGAATACAAGCTTTTAAAGGTTTATTTTATAATAGTTGGTGTTACGGGTTTCAAATTGTAGTACAGAAGAACTATGGTCTACGACATTTGGCAATGGAATATTTCGAGCGACTATATCTGAACCTAGATTTCAATTTTTAGCTGCTTGCCTGAGGTTTGACGATAAAAATGGGATATGTTCGATCTTCTCTAATAAATGATTAGCGTATGTTAAGTCAGCTTTCCGATTGGTGTAGGAATATTGATCCTTGATACGTTTATTAAAGTTTCTACCTGTCTGTTCAATATATGTTTTAGTACATGATCTGTATGATAGCTTATAGACTCCCGATTTATAATCTTTAGAAGTTCTTTCTTTATTATTTTTGATATACTTATCTAAATTGTTATTCATTTTATAAGCGATATTAATATTTGATTTTTTAAGGAGGTTGACTTACAGCAATTAAGATAATAATTTGAAGTAACCCAATGTGGTTGTGTTGGATATATAGTATGTAACATTAGTTTATTGTTATACTTGAAGAAGCTACTGTGTAGCGAAACTGCTGTCATATGTATTTTTTAAATATAGTGTAAATCTACAAACATCATTTGTGTGTTTTATTTTAATTTGTGAAATGGATTTATATCAAGCAAAGGTCGATATATATTTTTTAAATTAAATATTCTTATTTAATTAAAATTTAAAAAATTTAATTAAAAATTCTTTATGCAACAGGGGTTGTCATTTATCTTCGACATCACATTATTTTACAAAATAAGTGAATCAATTCCAATCAGAATTTTGTTATACAAATTTAAATTTCGTTGGATATTTCGACGAAATTACGTAACATTAAATAATACAAGCGTCCTTCGTTTCAACATAATCCACACTGTATATATATATGAAAAGAAATTTCTGCTAACGTAACTATGTATATATAACTTCATAACAACGACATACAGCTTTTGTTATTTCATATTCTTCAATGTTTTATAGGAAGGCTACTGATTATATAGTTCCAGCGACTTACACGTTGTTAAAAGCGGTGTTTTTCAAAGGTCTTTTGCATGGCTCTGTCATCGTCACCGGGCTTCATGGGTGGTAAGAGCCGACAAGTTTGAAACGCGGCTATATTAGCACTTTGTCATATACTCTTGTACTATATTCGAAAAACGAACAGAGATGAAAGCAACTGCTCGAGAGGTGGGGTGGGGATAGAGCAGGCGCATATTTCTCATGTTATGGTAGGGAGACTTGCACTCGATTCCCATCGTCACATCATTAGAGTTTGTAGCTTGTGTTAGGTGTGTTGTGAGCTGATTTTCTACGCTGTTTTTTTAATGCATACTGCAGAAAAAAAAAATTTTGCAATATTTTTCTGAAATTCAATTACAAAAAAAAATATTTAATATAGTTCTGTATTTATATAAACAATCAAGTAATTTGTAAGTTAGTGTTGTACTTAATAAAAAGTTGAGCAAAAAATGGTAGTGTTAGAAGGTGGAGGCATGTTATCGGCATCTGGAAATCAATATTTACAACCGGATTATCTTTCACCACTACCGACCACGGTTTGTATTATTTTATACATTTTTATTTAAAATTTTTGTATACTCCCAAATGATAGAATTCTAAAATTATTTCTCTTCCTTTACAGCTGGATGCTAAGAAAAGTCCACTAGCGCTTTTAGCGCAAACGTGCAGTCAAATTGGTGCTGATACTCCATCCAGTAAACCTTTAATATCTCCACTAGATAAACCTAAGAAATCTTCGACTAATTCCGATAATAGAACCTCTCCAGCTGGTCTGCGGGAAAAAGAGAAATCTCGAAGTAGTCCTTTAGAACCAAAATTAGCCTTTAAACCTTACGAGAACTTGACGAGCTCGAAGAAATCGGAAGACACAAGACCCACATCTAAATCTAGTGTGCAGCATTTAGAAGCGAACGACGACAGGAAAAGCGAACGAAAATCCGTATCGCCCGCGAACAGTACATCGGCGACACCAGCTCCGGAGACCGGGAAAGTCTCGCCGACGGCCGCCGATAGAAAATCATCGACACCATCGGCCAGAGGAGCCAGTCCCATCATCCGATCCGGATTGGAAATCTTACAAGGGCACGCTAAAGAATCCCCGTTAAGTTCCGCATACAAATCTGGAAATTTATCGAGTTTAAGTGCCGGTTTAGGTGGTCCGCTGAGTTCCCTGTGTTGCCCGCCCGGATTGGAACATACGAATCCGGCATTTCGACCACCTTTTCCCGGAGGACCCTTCTCGCATCATCACGCTGCTATGTTAGGTTACCCCGGCGCAACACCAGGACCGTATCTTAGTTACGCGCGTGTTAAAACACCGTCGGGAGGTGAAGCTTTAGTTCCAGTGTGTAAAGACCCATATTGTACCGGATGCCAATTTAGTATGCATAATCAACAGTTGCTTATGGCCGGTGCTACGGGGCCCTGTCCAAGTGGTTGTACACAGTGTGATCACCAAAAATACAATTTAGCCATGGCTATGTCGTTAGTACAACCGGGTCCTGTACCTCCATCATCATTAACGTACCCTCAATTAGGAAGACCGTATGTTTGCAATTGGATAGCCGGTGATACATATTGTGGAAAGCGTTTCGTCACATCAGATGAGCTATTACAACATTTGAGGACGCATACAAGCGGTTCCGATGCCGCATCGGTTGCTACATCAACCGCTTCAGCACTCCTCAATCCTCACTCATTATTCTCAACTTCGGCCCTGCATAGGTATCCGAATCCGCCTTTAAGCCCGTTGTCTGCGGCTAGGTACCACCCGTATGCGAAACCAACATTACCAAGTTCTTTGGCAGCATCTCCTTACAGTGCTTTTAATCCGACGGCATTAGGACCATATTATTCACCATATTCAGTCTACGGACAAAGACTTGGAGCCGCGGCTGTGCACCCTTAAGACTTTCAAATTAAGAAAATTAAAAGTCGCGTTTAATGAGAAGTGTTTGTCCAATATATACGCTCAAACTGTGATAACTATTGTAAATAATTCTCGAAATGTTGATGATATATAATTGAAAATGCTGACGAAGAATGAGTTGTTGTATAAATAAGAGAACGAAGAAGAATATATAGTGCAATCTGACGGTAAAAATTTAATTAATTAAAATTAAAGTTAAACAAAAAAGTTAAAAAATATTAGGGCAATAAATTAAAACAGATGAAACTGTATTTTTCGTTATGTTGTTTTTTTTAATACTATTATTATTATAATTATTATTATCCTAAAATATTATTATTAATTATTTTTTTCTCACTTAAATATCGAAGAAATAAATAAAAAAAAATAATAAAAAAGATGTTTGTATAGTTTTAAAAAAACTGTAAGTATTATTACTACATACTTGATCATAATGTTGAATTTCAAGATATATGCTTTAATAAAAATATTTCTAGAATTATATTTCTTAGGTATGTTTTATTATTGTTTGTTATTTCGAACACATCCGCTTCTAATTTTAATATTAGTGATATTACGTGCTAATTTTTAAGTAGTTTATGATTTTAGATTTCGAATAGAGGAAGGTAAGTAACATGATAATTTATTTTAAACAATTGTTTTATGTACTGACGAAAAATAGGTTAGTAGGTAGAATTTAAATTAATATTTTAGATGTAGATAGGCTAAGAACGATGGAAGATACGAAAGAATAATAAAAGAAATCAATTTTTTTCTTAAGGAATGTTCATATTCTGTTGATTAATTATTGAGGGGGGGGCTTAATATTGATAGTGTGATTTAAATTTTTTCTGTTATCTGCTAATTCTTTTTTGTTTTAATTGAAACTTCTCTAAGTACACATCTTCAATTTTTCTAATAAACGATAATTGTAGCTTTTGAGGTGTAATCCATAGAAATATTAAAGATACATATATAGATTTCAATAAAAAATCCGTTCAACTGAGTAATCCCTTATAATATTTCCCTAAACGTAATCTCTTTGATTTAAAGCAATTTTATGAATTTTTCTAAACGTTTCGGCACCTAATTAATTAATTTATTTTTTTAGGCTATAAAGAATAATTTTTCAAAATATAAATTACGGAAAATATGAAATAATTCACTCTAAAAATGAAGAACCCGTTTTGAATGACGTATACTAATAAATTAAGAAATATTTCATTTTTAAGTAATTTGTGGGTCCCCATATTATTTATTTATATTTAGGGAGACATTTAAATTTAAAAAATATGTAAAATATATTTTTTTTATATATTTAGATCAGAAATATTAAAATAAAATTAAATTAAGGATATGTTAATAGAAATTAGATTTAATTTTATATATATCATTGTTAATTATTTTAGATAAATAAAATAATTTGATTGTTTTAAAACATTTATCAATTACATTTTCTGAATATAAATACATAATTAAAATACATATATCGAAATATATAAAATTTATTTTGACATTTATTTCTTTTTAATTAAAAGCTTTAAAATCAAACTCAATTTAATTGGTATTCCAGTTTTGAGTGCCTTTGACCGTTTTGGTCCTAGTAATTGCATTTTTTAATTATTTATAAAAAAAATAAAATAAAAAGCATAAACCCCTGTATTTACTAAATAATTAATATGCTTTATGTTAAAATTATATTATTTATTTTTAATGTTAAGTTTAAATGAATTTATTCGCGTAAACTACAAAACGTTGCGAAAAATATAATTTTTTATTTTATTTTATTTTTATATTTTTTAAAGAATAATTTAAAAAAACATTTATTAAAATCGAAGCGCCCAAAAGCCCACCCTACGTTTACTGAAATATTCGTTTAAATGTTATATTTAAATGCTTTTGTAACATAATTTGAAAATGTATTCGCGTAAATTACAAAATTTTATAAAAAAATATAACAAATTTTTATTTTATTATTATTTTTTAATTAATAATTAAAAAAAAGACTTAGTAATATTGAAACGCCCAAAAAACTCAAAACTAGTCAAAAAAATAAGATTTAATTTAATTTAATTCGCACAAAATTCAAAAAAAATTAGAAAATATTAGCATTAATATAAATTAATATATAAAATAAATATCTATTAATATAAAATTTGTCAAATATGTGTCAATACCGTTAAATTATTTTGATTACTCTTTTTTTTAATATTTCATGCCGAATGGGGAATAAATTGGTCAAAATATTAAAATTAAATTACAAGCATGTATTTTAAAAATCAAATAATTTTGTATTAGTAAAAAAAATTGTATTATGAATGAAAAGCAGATTAAAATTATATATGCTATAAAAATTATAATAAATTGAAAAATTTATTTAGTTAAAATACTATAATAATAAATCCTTTTCAATTGATATATTTTAAAAAAATTGCTATTTCTGAATTTGTGTATCCTAAATGTGGAATATGTTAAATATGATGTTAACATTTTTTTAAGTTCTATTTTTGGCAATCGTCGGGTTTATAAATAATTAAATTATTTATACAGTATGTATTATAAACTCAACTAAAGGAAATATATCTACGCAAAACAAAAGTGGATACAATATATGGAAACACAAGTAAAAATAATCATTTACTAAATAAAATACTTGGTATATTTGTTTCACAAAATGTATTTAAAATATCTCTGACATATGTTTCGACTTATACAGTCATTCTCGAAGAGTCATGTAAACTAAGTGAAAAGTGTACTCCTACCAATATTTATGAGTTATTTTTTAAAAGGTTTATTACAGCATCTATTGTGGGGGTGTTTGACAAATCCAACTGCGTGTTTGTGACCTGTCTGTTGAGATTTATGGCTTTTTTAATTTCTAAAATTTCTATGAAGTCAAGCCTTTTACCCTTATTACAAGAGTGTAAAAGTTTGAAATTATTAGCATTAAACAGATGAGAATTTTGAATACAGTGTTCCGCGCATCCCGTGACCATATTGCCATGTTGAATAGAACTTCTATGCTCTTTGATACGTTCTTTTATAGAGCGTCCTGATTGGCAAAGTTTTATTTAGTAAATTATTAATCATGTTTCACCTAGAGCCAACCGTGAATTCTATACATTATATTAAAAATAATCATAAAAATACATAAGAAAGAATTTTCTGTAATGTAATAGAACCAAAATTATTTAAAAAAAAAATCTATCAATTAATTATAATTCTTGATATTGTGTCAAAGGAAACAAAATATATGTAGCGTAAATGTGAAATATGCAATTGCAAAACCTTACAAATACATGGAACTCAATCGAAACATTGGCTCTATTAGCAGTACAATAGAATATTAATGTATAGCGACTTAGGCCTAGGAACATTAAAATTAAGTTTATGTAATAAGTTATTACATAGACTTAATTTTAATGTTCCTAGACCACCAAGGTAACCAAGGACAATCTATAGGGTTATTAAGGAAACCAAACAGAAATTGAACACAAAGAGTTTTTTACACAATCGCACAAAATCAAATTGAGACAACATAGTACTAAAATCGACTCCAGTTTCTGGATTTTAAACAATACATATTTTAGGTATAATTGTACCAATTAATTGCAAGTGATAAATAGGGTACCCGACCAAGGATCCTATTCAGGCGCGTAGACAGAAATAAATTTCGGGGGGGGGGGGAGGTTAAGATTGCAATTTTAAGATATAAAGAAAATCATATTACGATTTACAATTTTAATTTCATTTTACGGCTTTGTAAAGAAAAACTGTCTAATACTTCATCCGGAGACAGGATAATGTCCCGATGTATATTAAGAAGCGCCAAACCGTTCACTCTATCTTCATTCATTGTATTCCTTAAATACGTCTTAAGCCTTCTTAATGAGGAAAAAGAACGCTCATTAGTGGCAGTAGTCACTGGAAGAATTATTTGAATTTTTAAAAGTGTATATATTGTTTCATAAATTTCTTTGTTACAAATGGTCAATGCCTCAGTGGCAGTTTTTGGTTTCAGCTCCAGATTTGCCAAAGTTGCATACCATAATGACAATTCTGATATTGCAGATTCTTCTATCGGTGATACATTTTCTACGCTTCCGTAGAATCGCAGTAATTTTAAGAACCTGTTTCTAATGTCCATAGACACAGAAAAGTCGTGTTTTGGTAACAAAACTGTAAAGGAGGACAAAATATCTTTATGCGTCGTTAAGCGATTCTCAAGCTGCACGATGAAATGGTCTAAAAATGGAATAAAAACACTTTTTCTATAAAATTCTTCTGGCGTACTAGTTTCTACATTGCTTCTATTTATTTGCCTTCCGCTTTTTCTCGGCATTTCGATATCAATTTTAAATTGTATGCAAAGAGAGATTACTTCTTCATACAATTGCGAAAATTCTTCATCTTTTCTTCAGCTTTTAAACGAATCTTCGATAATTCATCCTGAATAACCGATGCTAAATTTAAGGCTTCCATCAAAGATATATTGTCTGTCTGTAAATATTTACTAAGCGGTAATGTTATAGCAAATAACTTTGAAAGACATTTTAAGGAAACTTGAAATTCGCAGCTACCAATTGCTCTCAATAATTGATTCGCCTTAGAAGAAGTTATCTATTTTAATATATTACATTACTACATTATTATAATGTTGTATCTGTAGCGTCTGAGAGTTGCTGTTATTTTACAATGAATGGTAGAATTGTATGCCTTCTTTCACATAACAACCCTATTGACCATTGTTTCACCTAATTTCTAATTTCAGAACATGCATGTACATGTACATACCCAAAAGAAGAAACTATATTTATACAAGTATATATCAATCGTCTAATTTTGTATATTAATGTATGTATACAAACACAAGAAAACAATATATATTGAAACATTTTTATAATAGGCAAAATTAATGGTATTATTTAAATATTTAGGGGGGGGGGGTTATAACCCTAAAACCACCCCTCTGTCTACGCGCCTGATCCTATTCCAATTTAGATCGAACACGTGCATAAAGTAAAGAAGTGATAAACATTTAATATTCTTGAAATCATAGCAGTTTCTGTATATAAAACCGTACATTTGATAAGCGCTTGTAGCAGTTAGATTAACCTATTTTGCAAATTCAAGTTTCCTATCAAATGTAAAATTTATATTGCTTACGATGCAGGCATAGTTGCATTTGTTGGTGTTTAGAGACAAGTGGTCACTTGCACCATGCACCAATCTCTGCCATATCACTTTGCAAAGCAAGGCAATCCTTAACAGATATAATTTGACGATATATTTCTAAATCATCCACAAAAATTGAATTTTCGCCTGCAATAATATCAAAAATGTTATTTATGAAAAGTAGAAATAATTTTGGAGGAAAATTTACTCCCTGCGTAATGGCTTCAAAGAGGATGAAATGTTTTAGATCTCAGATGAAAGTACTCCTACATACTGCTTTCTGTTGAGTGGGGATTTCAAAATAGTTATCATTGATGGTGAAAAATCATACGTTTGAAGTTTCGATAACAATGTATCACTGTCAATTTGATCAAAAGCCGTCTGTGGAAGTCGACGTATATTGTATTAACTTGGCCCTGCTTATCAAGAGTTTCGGGTACATACTGGGTAGAAAAGTATGGATTAGTGGCTGCTGGTTGTTTCTTTCTAAATCTACGCTGAGTCGGTGAGATATAGAATTTGATCCAGCTGAATATGTGACAATAATAATAATAAGTGAACATTAAAGCAAAATTGTTTCTGATTTGGGACAATAGCCAAAAGTGACAGAATATTTAATCAACATAAAAAAATTCCTAGATAAATGCCGGTTTATTTGTGGTTTATTTGTTATGTAGACAAAACTTGGTATATCACTCACGATACCATAAAAATTTGGATTGATGGATCACAGATATTAGATATGCCCCCTTCCAAGGGAAAAAGAATTATTATTTTACAGACTGGTTCTGAAAACGGTTGGATCGGGCCTTCCGATTCCCTAACCCCATTCCTTCCTGTCATTTCAGAGGTTTTCTTCTAGCCCTCTTTCTCGTATTTCTTCATTAATGCCACTTTGCCAGATCTTTCGAGATCTACCTTGTTTCCTTCGTTCTCCTGGTTTCCATTCGAGAAATTGTTTGGGTAGTCTTGTTTCTGACATCCTTTGTACGTATCCGAACCATAAGAGTGGTTTATCTTTGATGTCATCTATTATAGTCTACTATAGTTTCATAATTGTCTAATTCTGTTGTTCGTTACTCTTTTCCATTTTTGATCTAACTGCTGTCCTGCCCCAACAATCCATTTTTGTAGCTGTTAAAGTTTCTATAATTTTCTCCTTTATAGGCCAGACTTCCGAATTCTACATTATTATGCTTTTCACGATAATATTGTATATTCGTTTTTGTTTTCTTTTAAGATGTTTTTGCCCCATAAAATGTTGTTTAGCTTTGCACTAACTTCCCTGGATCGCCTAGTCCAGTGCTCCCTTCTGTGATATTTTAATTCCCAGATATTTGTATTCGTTGCATTGTTTTATTCTTTGCCCATTTTCTATTAATAGGATCTGAGGCTCTTCTCTAATGCACTGGTTGAATGAATTCAGTCTTGTTTAAATTTACCTCTCTGTAAAGTGTTACTTCCGGCAAAAAAACATAAAAAAATTGTTATCTTGAGCACCATTATTTGAACAGAGATTTCAGAAAAAATTCTTACCAGTATTACCCGAGTTAAGTGGCATTGTCATGGACAATTCTTCATACTATTAACGACAGTCGAAGAAGCTTACAAATTCGAGTTGTGCGACGGCTGAAATATGTGAGTTTTTACAAAAAATATGTATTTATTACGAAGATAGCAACACAAAAAATCAATCAAATATAGAGCACAAATGATGAATCCTGTAGTGGACATCCAAAAACTGTTACTGTTATGATTGAAGAAGTATCATCTTGGATGACCGTCGTGTAAAAGCGCGCGAGATAGCAGACTTTGTAGTTATCTCAAATGACAGTGTGCATAACATTAATTTTAACTGAAGAATTGAAAATGAAAAAATATTCAACGCGTCCGGTGCCGCGGTTATTCACATCGGAGGAAAAACTGAATCGTTAGTAACAGAAAATGCGAATATTCATCAGGAATTTATAATTAATTTAAATGAAAGTGATGAAGACAACACTGGGCCTTAAGGATGTCAAAAGTATGTGAAGAAGTGTGATATTTTTCTTATACTTCATTTCAAATGCCAGGTACTTTATTAAATCAATTCAATTCAATTCAATTTATGGCAGGTACTTTATTAATATTGGATAATTGGATTATTGTTAACATTACAAATTATTATGTATGAATGTAATAAACGTTGTTATTATAAATTGGTTATTATTAGGAAAATTTTAATTAGAATTCTATCATCAATCTGTATTTGGCCATTATGTGTCGTAAAACATAAAAATATTAATTTCTTTATTTTAAAAATAACATTAAAAATAATATTCATAGTATGCTTCTATTTACAATAGCGCATTATATACGAGTATGTAAGAATAATATAAAAACTTTGCTTCTTATATATGTATGTACAATTATAATGAATTCATTTTATATTACCGCGTTTATGTATTATATCATATTAACAATTCATATTTTCATATTATCGCACGAATATTACAAAATACTCATATACAACATGGGGTACTTGGATTCTCATTTGCATTATCGTTAGCTGATTGTACCCTTACATCAGGAGATGCTATAAAGCTAAATACTTATTTTTTTACTCAAATTAAAATAAGTCCAAACGAACTATACAATATATCATCCGGTTTCCCGGTTTTTAACACGGAACGCACAAGAAATTTTCCAAAGATTTGGAATTTCAAATAATTTCAAAACCTTATTAAATAAACAAAATATAGGTCCTTAAATATTGCTGCCTTATGCACGTTAAATACCTTTCTATAATTAATTAAAATGTATTTAGTTTCAAAATATTCTAAATTAAAACAAAATTAATAAAATAGTAAAATAAAATTCATTTTAGGACGCCATTCAATTTTAAATAATATTCAAATAAAAAACATATTGACTTTTTACTATTTTGAAGTCACAAGATATCCAAATATGAACATTCATTTTTTCCGTCGGCGGATAAACATTATTTGTTATCATATACAGCCGCTAGCGCTAAAAAAGCTAATATACATAACATTTTCCTACACATTTATACAAGTTTCTGACATCAATTAAAATGTCTAGTATAGGATTGTGGTTTCACATAATTTACAATTAAATAATTATACTTTATGGTTTTATACACAGACATATAAGTGTATTGTGGAGAGAACTTGTAAATAAAAATATAAATTAGCAATATTTCATGTGTCAAGAAGGTATTATTTACAATCATAGGCAAAAAATAATAACTAACAAGCTTAGTTTGATTAATTTATGTCGGGTGCGGGGATTATTTCCTCTTTTTAAATTACATATGACTTAATGTAATGAAGTACATTGTATAATTTTTATTTTATATTGTTGTTTGGTTTGAGACAATCATTCAACAAAATTGTTATTAAGCATATTAGGATTATAATTTATATTAAAGAATTATGTGCTTAGATAGTGATAAATTATATAGAGATATTATTTCAAAACATGCTGTTTCTAAGAAAGAGGTCGTGTACGATAGAACTAGTGAAATGCATTTTTTTTGTATGCGTTGTGATAAATATTAGATTATCTCAACCGCTTATGTTTATCTTCAATATTTCCTTATTATATATATTGCCGATCAGAATATTGTTCTTTATTATTTTAAATATGCTATAATAATACGTTCTTTTGCTTTGTTAATTTTTTTAAAAGAACTTTAGTAAGTAACAAAAAATTTTAATAACATTTACAATATTTTAATATTAATTTCAATAATAATAATAATAATAATAATACAAAGATTATTGGGACTATTTGCCGGACGAATATTACCGAGTATTTGATGCACCATGAAAATATACATGTGCATAAAGTGAATATTTTTTGATATTTTAAAAACTTGGAAATTATATTTCTCCCGATGGGCGAATTCTTTAAAAAATCAACAGCAAATCCACGCTGAATTCGGTATTAAGAAAAATCGATTTGTAGTAATCAACTTTCTTTTCGATAAGTTTATGGAAAAATCTGAAAAGTTATTTTCTGTCTCAAGTATTAGATGACTGTACAAAAATTATCTGACTGGATGTCGATCCGGGTTAATTTTGTTCCGCTCAACCAGACTACACCGCAGCACTCAATGCTCTTCTGCTCACTAGGCGAAAATGGAAGTTACTTTATGAATCGCTCGCGTATATGTATATATATATATATATATATATATATATAGTGTGGTCTGTCAAATAAAAGTAATATTTTTTGGGAGTAGCGGCCGGTATTTTCCTTCTCGTTCAAGGCGAATGCCGACAGCTTAAAATCTTAAGTCGCTCCTCGGGCGCAGACATAATAATAATTCATAGCTTGCCAATCTCCCGTAATTGACGTGTTGCTGTCGAAAGTTATGAAACATGTGTTATTGTTATTAAACTTGAATGTATCTTTGTATATTTTTATTTTATCCATGACAACTACAGATATATAAGTTTGACATTGACATACTGTCATTTATATTTTTAATTTCCTTCATAGAGGCACTATGTGTTGAAACAGGTAAGATTGTTTTAAATATATACATATCAAAGTAGCTCGAACCCACGACCTTTAGTTCTCTAGACTAACCCTCTATCCACTGCGCTACCAAGGTTCTTGCTTTCGAGTATTGTTAGAAATGCCTTAAATTACTTATTAAGGAACATATATTAATATTCTGTCGTCGATGGAATTTTGCCAGATTTTTCATCCATTAGCTATTTGATAATAATCTATTTCTTAGGCGTACAATTAATATATATATCATTTGAAAATTCGGCTGTATTAAATATTTAATTAGGATGTTATTTCGCGAAGTAATATGAAAATGTAAATATATTGCTATATACAAATTACAACGCTAATTAACGAAATTTTTTGAAAAATTTCGTCCTTAGGTGGGACTCGAACCCACGACCTTTAGTTCTCTAGACTAACGCTCTATCCACTGCGCTACCAAGGCTCGTGCGTTCGAGTATTGTTAGAAATGCCTTAAGTTACTTACTGAGGAACAGATATTAATACTCTGTCGTCCATGGAATTTTGCAAAATTTTTTATCCATTAGCTATTTGGTCGCGGTTCGAGTCCCACCTAAGGACGAAATTTTTCAAAAAAATTCGTTAATTAGCGTTGTAATTTGTAGATGGCAATATTTACATTTTCACATTACTTCGCGAAATAACATTCAAATTAAATATTGAATATAGTCGAATTTCCAAAATGTATCAAATGATATATCGAGCGATCAAGATAATTTGTAATCGAGTCAACCTTGAATCCGAAATCGTATGTATTTACTTGAACTGCACTTACATTACAAACGTCAAGTAAAATGTCAGTTGACAGCTAAAATAACAACAGTTAATGTAAACTATGCAACTGGGGACGAATGTATTTACGACATACAATTTCGGTTTCAAGGTTGACTCGATTACAAATTATCTTGATCGCTCGATATATTAATCGTGCGGCTAAGAAATAGATTATTATATATATATATATACAAAGAATTCAAATAAATTTTACCTCAAAGTAGCCCTTGGAAATTATGATTATGTCTTAGCTTGTTACTAATTTTAATAGGAATTTTGTTGGTTATGAGATGAGATATTTGATTGAAATCACAAATGTCAAAATAATAAAACGAACATTTTTAAGTGAATGAAATATGTTTATTTCCAACAAACAAGCAAAATTTTATAAAAATTGATCAAAGTGTCCACCACCTTGTTCGAAACATTTCTCACATCTTCTTCTAATGGAGGAAAAGTGTTTTGTAGTATCGCATTGTCAATTCCATTAATTCTTTCAGCAATTCTGATTTGAAGGCCTGCAAGATCAGGTATCTGTACTTGATAAATTGAGTTCTTTAAGAATGGCCATAAAAAGAAATCACATGGGGTAATGTCACAAGATCTTGGTGGAAATTCATGTTCAGTGTTTAAACTTATCAACCGATTTTGAAAAAATTGCTGCAGAATATTAATTGTTTCACCTGCTGTGTGTGCTCTAGCTCCGTCTTGTTGAAAGTAACCCTGTGTTATTTCTTCGTCGTCAAGCTGTCCGATAAATGGCATAATAATTTCTTGTCGATACCTTTCTCCTGTTAAGGTTCCGTTAAAAAAAATAGGGCCAATAATTCTCCTTCGACTAATCGCACACCATACACCAATTTTCTGCGGATGAAGTGCGGTTTCAACAAAAAAATTATGTGGTTTCTCATTAGTCCACATCCTCATATTTTGTGAGTTCACATATCCATTCAGATAAAACCATGACTCATCAGAAAAAAAAGGTTTTGTCAAGAAGGTCATTATCAAAATTTCTCATTTCTAAATTCTTCTAAACAATCTTGAAAAGAATACTGCCATTGTCCGTCAATCTTACGTCCGTTTCGAAAATAAGATTCTAGCATGAATGATTTGTGTTGTATAGTAAAAACCATGTTAAATCAATTTTAAATTACAAAGCAATTTTTGTCAACTATGCATCTGTCTAATTGACAAGTAATGCAAATTTAAATTATTAATAATCATACGTTTTTAAAGGAATGGCCTACTAGAGGCAAAGCTTATTTTAACGCTTTATATATATATATATGTATATATATATATATATATATATATATATATATATATATATTCGATGTTAATAAGAATCTAAGATTTCTTATTTACTTTATTATTATTTATATTTATTAGCGGCCTTTAATGAAATCAAACAAATTTATTTATGAAAACGACGTTTCGACTTTTATTAATAGTTGAAACACCACATCCCTTTTCAAAAACAACTATGAAAAGAAAAAGAAAAAAATTGTGAAGTGTATAGTTTAAGATAGTTTAGTTCATGAAAAGCATTAATTAACGAATGGAACAAGCCTTTTCATTCAATGAAAATAGATATACTACTTGATCAACTGGAAGAAACTGTATGGCATAGCTTTGGTATTAACCTTTGGTTTATCTATGGGAAAGCAAGATGTTTCATTATTTTATATAGTTCTGTACATACGTGCGTTACATTGATTATGGTTAGGGTTAAAAATAAATGTAAACTAAGAAATTCTTTGTAAAAAGATCCGTAAGCTACAGATGAAAATTAAGATTACTTCAAACACTTAATAACAAGAAGCAGTTTGTGTCGGTTTCTGTTAATTAATCTGTTTGTATTGTACGTTGCATAAACAGTTTGAAATCTGTATTTTGAAATAAAAATCCCAAACCTATTCTTGTAGGTTAAGAGTTAACATTATTAATAGAAGGAAATAAAAGCATTCACAACTTGGAACGTAATATTCTACAGTAATTTCATAATTCGGCGTAAATATGATTGATTTATAAATCACTCTGTATATTTAAATCCCAAAAATCAAAAGTTTCTTTCGCCAACATCTCAATAAGACAAAATCGGTAATTTATGAGATTCTAACGACCTCTTCTATCTCTATCTCTCCTTCGTTCGAATCATTTCGAAGCTGCTTTCAATTAGATTGACAGATACAGTGGCGTGCCAGTCAGGGCACGTCATCGGTATCGTTCATTTGGCTCTGCGAGTTCTCTCGCTCTAACTTAAACCCAATTCACGCACACAAATATTAATACATACACAGAAACACACATATACACACGGACGGAAAACGCCAACACCCAGCTAAACACAAATGAACGTAAAATACATAGGCACATCAGTCAACGAGGTGAGTGTAAAGAGACGCGCCCGGATGGCGGCCGATGATGAATGACTTTACGACAGAACAGGTGATCCATCATAAACCAGAGATTGGAGATGCCAAGTAGAGAAGGTCACCGCTTGGCAATTCATCATCGAGGGTGAAATGTCTTTTGCACGCTTCGAATATTTCCATCTCTGTTTTCGGTTCTTTTTCTGATGGCGTATGGCGTATGCACATGCAAAATGTGAATCTACATTCTTTTGAAAGTCTATAATAAAGCAAATAAGTGGATTTAAATGACTGACTCTTTCACAACAATGAACTTGCGGGAACAAGCAAAAACGTTAACGAAACATAGATTTAATAAAGTAATAAATTATATGTACATCATTCTTCAAAATTAATGAACAAAAATTTATTACTTCGTTTATATTTTACTTTTACATACGCGGTGCGTTCAAATATAAAAGAGATTGATAAAAGAAAAAAGTAACAAAAATTACTTTATTTTTTGTTAACACATTTTTCTCAACGAGTTGTTTGAGGTTAGAACGCCTACACCCCAGCATTATTGTGGAAGGTGTTCATTTACTTCTTTCTCTCGTCCTTCAGAAAATGTTTTATGTAAATAAAACACTCGTACTTTGGAAAGAGTGTTTGCAACAAACTGTTCTCACAATTTTCGCAAAGTTTCAGTCGAACGAACTCTGACCCGCGCAAAAAAATTAATGATTATGCATTGCGCAAGAAACGGGTGCTCTATGCTCTTGCTCATCTTTACTATCTACGAATTATATATTTATTTAGAGAGTGGTGGTAACATTTATACATTAACGGTCTTCTAATTTTTTTCTTAAATGCATTTTCATCATACATTTTAATTCTTCATCCTCTAAATTCTTAGTATGGGTACATAAACCCAGATCATCTGTATATATACATTTTCGTGATTTTGTTGGTGGTAGATCATTGGTTTAAATGATGAATATGGACCGGACACGAGAGGCCGATGACTCATCGCTCACGGGCGTACTATTGAAAATTTGTATTTTTAAAGGGTTTTTAATTTTATCTATATAATTGGAAAACAAACGAGTGGTGATCTATAAAATATGAAATACATTTTTATTTGTTCATTTTGTAGTTCAAATTGAGTAATGGAGTATTAATTTTAACTAGCAATATTTTCTCAAGATTCTTTTCTGTAAAATGTGTTCTCTTTGAATGAAATACATCCTCGTAGATAGGAAACGTCCTTTCTAGATCGCAATTGGTTATAGGTGCATACTGGAAATATTCTTTTATTTCAGCGTATTCAGCAGTTAGATTTTGGGGCATTGTCCCCATATACAATTGCCGCAATTTTATTAAATCTGGATGTCTATTAAAAACTGCGTCAAACTTTTGCCGAAGGCTACATCCGTAGTTACTTGGAATATTTATTAAATTATTAATAGCCACATCTAATGTGGTTAATCCACCATTTAATTTAATATTTTTACTTTCAAAATAAGTGATTGGTTTTCGCAAAATTCCAAAGTGTTCCTGAAGAAAGTACAACTGATTTTTTAATTTGGAATTTATATTAGTTCCTTGCTCTCAGAAATACTTCCAGCATCTTCATTTAAACATGTAAGGAAATTTTTTTTGTGTAAACTATCGAAATTTTCGGCATAAAAACTAGTAGCTTCCAATCATGTTCCCCATCTGGTTATTACTGGAGAGGGAGGCAGTGACAAAGATGGGAGTTCTTCCCTGTAAAGAGTTACTCTTAATGGTGATTTTCTCAAAATTTTTTAAAAGGGGATACAAGTCTATCAACTTCCGGAAAGGTGTCTCTGATATATTCACAGATTCTGTGGAGAGCATGTGCTACAGAAGTAATATGCAGCATATTAGGTTATGTTTCCTTTAATAGTCTGCCTGTTCTTAACATTAACTGTGCGGTTGGATATAGTACACCAGCTACAATATTTACCACACAGCGTACTAATGTGTCGACAGTTTCGTCGGCACTTATCTGTAGGTACTGATTTGAAAGATGGCTTCTAATGCATGTGTTTGCGATGCTAAGTGACGTTTTACGTGCAATTTCTTGGAATTTTTTAACGATATTTTACGGACCTTGTAATAAATTTCGGAATCACTGGCAATGGAGACATACAATTAGTACGACCGTTAATCCAACTCGCCATTGTTTCACGATGCCATTGTCGACGCTGTTCCATATTATATCTGCAAAGGTAACTTAAACAATGTTCTAAATCTAAATAAATGAAAATCAAAAATGTATGGGTAAGTTATTGAAACTGAACGAAATTCAATGCACACTTACGTCGAAATAATTGGGAGAAGTAGATTCAATCAAACGATATTAAACAAGATCTATCACAAAAATTATGATGTAATTAATAGTTGAAACTATGAAAACAAGAAACTAACTCACAGCACTTTATTTATCTTAGGAAATATAATCTAAATAGACTAAATTATTAAAACTTCACACTCTTGTATCTACGCTCATGAAAACAGAAATTTAACTGTAAATATCCAACAAAAAATGTCGCAATTGTCGATGAAAGCAGATGTGTGAAACGATATTAAACAGGATCTATTACAAAAATTACGTAGTATGTAAATAACAGTTAAAACAATGGCAAAAATAAACCAACTCACTGTACTTTGTTTATCTTACGAAATATTAATTAATAAATAAAATAAATTATAAAAACTTCTCCCGCTTCTATCTACGCCCATGAAGAAAGGAATTTAAGTGTAAAATCGAAGTAATTGCCCCACAATTCAACGACAAAAAATCGATGTGCGGTTAACCGAATGAATAGTGCTATTTAATATCTGCGTGTTGTACTTGTTACAGGCTATTTATATGGTCGATAGTAATTTCGGCCTGATGCGGTCTCTAGTGTTGAACATTAGAGAAGCCAGAACCGAGCTTTGAGTAAAGCCATTCATCAAGGATGGTTAAATTGTTTAGCTAGACTCAGCATATTCTGGATAAGTTTGCTTAGTTTAGCTCATGATAATTAATTCAGCAAATCATGGGGTGATTTCTTTGAATTTGAAAATCATTCCATTCTTGCAGACTGTCACAGGCACTGGAAAGATCGACGAAAGCAGCGGATGAATTCAGGCCCTTCTGAAAGCCTGTTTCAATGTCACTTGGTCACAGCAGTTCCTCCCGGTTCTATTATTATTATTGCAATAAAAAATCGCATAAACGAAGTTTTTATAGTGTGTAGTTATGCCCCTTATAATAATAGATATGGAAATTGTACTTTGCTCAAATTTTTGGGAAAATAAACTTTTATTTAACCCTGTATTCAGATATATTCGATTTAGCTCGGATATTCTTCCAGTACATAAATATTGCAAACCTTTGACTTCTCTAATCTATGATCTTATTACATATTCTTTTTCCAGCGTTCATTGTATAGAAACAGTGCAATAAATTCAAACGAGTCAAGTTGGAGGCAAGTGTCGCATCCTTGCCAAATTTACTTTAACGCATGGTGTTTATCATTTGCGAGTTGTGTAAATATAAAATGACGTGAGTACTTGTTATTTTCAATAAATTCACGTTAATTTATTCTTCGGCGATATTTCGTTCACATCTTTTGGACAGGTGCTTAATTAGAATTTATGTACCGGCAGTTATTATTGTTTAGATTCACTTACAAGACTGCACTGCTGACTGATTCGAAAGCAGATGGAGAAGTGTTTTGGCATGGATGCAATGATTTAATCGGATGATGTAAATACCGAAAAATGTCGTGATCGAAATCAGTATTATTTATTACATTTTCTTTATAATTTTCCTACGCGTTCAAGGTCTTAAAACTAGAGAATAAGTGTTAATTGAATCTTTATAGTGGATACTCAATGAATTAGAAATCCTTGCATGCGTAAAAGAAGTCAGTAACAAAGAAAAAGGCAATAAATTGTTTACCTGTTGAGTAACTACATGCTAAATAATCCAATCTAGCCATAAATACTGTCAATATATTAATGGTGCATAGAAAAGAATAATACATTGCACAAAACACGAATTTTTTTTTATACAAATTTGTTTTAACACGAGTTAAAAAGAAAAAAATATCTCTTTTTACACGAATTGTTTTAACGCGATACACGATTTTCAATATTCTATGAATTTTTTTTCACGTTATATTATTCACATCGATTATATGCGTATGTATATGACAGGGATTCCCCGAATTATGCTTAAAGTAAAGACGTAATGTATTTTTTACGCAGTTTAGTTTGGTTTTGAGAGTTGAAAAGAAAAGACGTTTAGAGTTTCTATTCTAGTATTGCACAAGCTCCAATTAAGTGCTAGTATTGCTTGCTGTTGTATTGAAACACATTTACATAACTTTTTCTTGTACATCCCAATCAACTAAAGTTGAACAGAAAATTTTAACCTTAAAAAAGGACCCAGATGTGGCAAATTTTGCTTACGAGACTGTTAGCAAAAGACTAGTGATGTGAATAGAGACTACTTTTAAAATAAATGTTTCTTCATGTTATACAGGGTGGCCCAAAATGACCGAAGGGGTTTTAATTCCTTATAACTTTTTTATTATAATTTTTTTTTGTTTTCAGTATTTTATAAAGAAGACTTGGGGAATTTAAAATGATACAGGCTGGCCCAAAATGACCGAAGGGGTTTTAATTCCTTATAACTTTTTTATTCTAATTTTTTTTTTTTGTTTTCAGTATTTTGTAAAGAAGACTTGGGGAATTGGAAAATGTTTTGAAAGAGCACGAATATGCGAAGCAGAAAATGGCCACCACTTGCGAGATATAATTTTTCATAATTAAATTAAAAATATTCTCCATTAATATACTGTATTTAAAATAAAAAAAATTAATAATTATGTCTTAAATAAGAAGTTATAATGAACTCAAACCCCTTCGGTCATTTTGGGCCACCCTGTACTACAGAGTTTTATTTCTGATCAAGCAAATCGAAGATTTCATGTTGAATGACCTAATAGCAATGTCATAAGAAAGCGAGAGAAATGATAACAGCAACAGTACTACAGAGTATGCAAAAATAAATTTAAAAAAAAAACACCAACAAAAAATCCATATCATTTTGTAAGAAAAAATGCCTTATACAAAATAAAATGTCGAAAAAAATATATACGATTTAAAATTATGTTTATCAAATCGAAATTAAAAAAAAATTAATAATTTTTTTTTTCTAACCTGCATGCACACCTTAAAAAATAATATTTTCAAATATGCTATATGCAATTTTCTACAAAATAGACTTTCCAGAATACATTTTTCAGCCTTTAAAAATTGAAAAAAAATAATTTAAAGAAAACAAGTCAGGCAAAATTTCTTTAAAACATGCAGTTTTTGCATCAAAACAGCATTAAATTTCATCCGTATACTTCTAGAGAACGAAATATTTGTCTAGTTATATTGAATAAACGTTGGCTCTAGACCATCAACGAAAAATTCAATATTATACGAGTTACGGACAGTTAAAGCGATCTACCGTTTTAAAGTCTATTTTGTAAATTTTAATTAAAGTTTACGACTGGGTTTTGTCTAACACACATTCTCATATTTTTTTAAAAATCTATCTAAATTTGTAGAAAATGGACGAGGAGCAAAAGAAAAATCACAAATTTGCAGTTTTCATATATCTTATGGGCCCTCTAAATTGTATATATATATATATATATATATATATATATATATATATATATATATATATATATATGTATATATATATATACCGTGTAACATTGTTATTTTGTTCCAATGCTTCAGGAGAACGTGTGTTAAAACAACTGTTAGTAAATCGTGCTTTAAGACCACGCTCGTTGAAAGGTGTAGATTTCAATAAAAATTGCCAATTCACTTGATAGCAAACAAAAAGGCTTGGGTGACCAGTGCCATCTTTACAGAATGGTTTCAGAAATACTTCATCCCAGAAGTTCGACGGTACATGAATGCAAAATGTCTAGAATTTAAAGTTCTTTTAATTCCAGACAATGCACCTGGCCATTCGGTCTTAGAGCACCCAAATGTGCAATTTTGTTTTCTTCCACCTAATACTACATCTTTAATTCGACCACTAGACCAAAGGATAATTGCTACTTTCAAAATGTACTACATAAAACGTTCATTTCAATACGTGCTAGACAAACTAGACCATAATGAGGATTTAACAATCATTGATGCATAGAAAAATTTTTCTATTATGGATTGCATTAATAAAGTTGGGTTAGCGTTAGCTGAATTAAAGCCATCAATCTTGAACTCATGTTGGAAAAATATTTGGCTAGAATGTGTCAAAAGCAAAGATCCTAATCCTGTTATCCATAATAACGCTGCTTTTACTGACATCATAACGCTGGCACATACAATTGGTGGAGATGGATTCGATGATCTACCATTTGCCGATATAGAGGAATTGTTAGTTAATAAGAGCTTGAGTGCAAATGAAATTATAGACCTCATCCTTAAGACTCATGATGACAGAGAACATAGGGATAATGACGAAGAAGATCCTCCCATTTTAATGAATGGCTATCCGAGGCGATGTTCTTTTCGAAAGTCTTATGCCAACTGAAAACTTGTACTGAAGATAAAGCAGCATCTCTATATGATCTTAACATTTCAAGTATCCCTGAAGCAGTTCTTTCCGGTTTAACGCAAAATTCAATTGCATTTCGCTGGTCCATATTTAACTTCATTTTTAGTGTGACGCGGTATTGCAACACAACTAAGTTTGTTCGTGTTCGTTGGATATAAAGGAGCAAAAAACGTAAGGAAATTTATTATTTGCCGTTAAATTAACCTATAAATATTCAGTCTTAACATTTCTTTACAAAATATGGAATTCGCAACTTACAAAAATAGGTTAGAAACTCCTTATCTTAATTGCCATCTACATTATACGTTATAGAACGAGTTTCAGAATTTTTATTGCAATAATTCTCTAACATTACCAATTTAACAATTTACTAGCTTGTTAAATCAGCAATAAAATTTCTCAAAAAATACTCAGTTATGCATATGTACATGCGGTTTTTCGTTACATAGATGACCATTAATCAGACTTATTCACTTCAACCGTTTGCATTCGTTTAAATGCTAAAATAATCTCGAAATTACTGCACCTATCGGTCGTAAATTTTGCCGCACGAGTGCTTAAAGTCGAATAATTTAAGTACGAATGGTTAATATATCGTAATAAGTTGCCAAATATACGTATGTAGTCATCAATATGGTATTTCGGAGTCGAGTTTGCCAGAATTACACGTACCTTACCTAATATAAAATGTTTTTTTTGTTTATTTTCTGCCGACCTTAATAAATTATACTTGCAATTAGTTTGATACATGACATGACATGTACAACTTTATAAATCACAGCGGGTTAGCCCAGGAGTGACGTTTAGAAATGTCGTATTTTAACGTATAATTTTTTTCTGTTGTTGTCGAGTATGTTTGCGTGGAAAATATGTTGTAATAATTTGTCAAAATATTCCTAGAAAAAAACAGATTGCGTGGGTATGTGAAAACAAGAATGAAAATTAATTCTTCAATTGATTGTTGTATGAGTTAAAGTTATTTAAAGTATCATTGAAATTATTTAATAATTACTTAATTTTATCTCTTATTCAATGCAAATTTGTAGATCTGAATGAGCCTGAGGATGTAGCTTATTTTCTAAAAGTTAATTTAAAAAATTCTTACCACGAATTGATCTTCTTCTTCTTCTTTTATTTAGGTCGAAATCTGTTTTTCTCCACGCATCCATTATGGCGTTTCGATGGAAATGGAGATCCAGTTTTCCTTCAATCTTTTTAACGGCCTCTCAAGACTTCTTTTTCCAGCTGGTCTTTGATCTGTTGCTATTTTTAACAACCTGGTCTCATCTGACCTTTGGACGTGCTCGTTCCATATCTTTCTCCTTCCTCTCAACGACATCTCCTATTCCACACTTTTCTTTTATAGCTTCGTTCCTAACTCCATCTCACGTTGTTTTTCCCAATATTGTTCTTAAAGTGTCCATTTCGGTTGTTCGTATCAGTTGTTAAAGTCTGATTGTGCTGACCTGAGTTTCAGCTGTATATGTCATTATTGGTCCAACCATAGTTTTATATATTTTTACTTTTCTCTGTGTTGTGAGGTATTTATTTTTCCAGATGACATCTCTTAGATATCGAGACACGTGTGCTATTTTCATGGTCTGTCGCCTGACTTCTCTGTAGTTGTTCTATTCGCTTGATATTTCTGCCACCAAGTATATAAAGAACATCACTTGTTCCATGATTTTGTTGCATATTCCTAATTTACGTCGTATAGGATCTTTTGCGACCACTAACGATTTTGTCTTTTCTGTGGATATTTGCATGTTGTATTTTTCAACAGTTTTTGTGAATCGATGGCGAAGTCTCTGTAGGGTGTCCTCAATATCCGCGATTAGCACCACATCGTCAGTATAACATAAAATAATCATATTGTTTTTGTCGGATGCCAGTGTTGCTTTCAATTTCCTTAGATAACCCATTCCGTGTTCGTATTTTGGTTTTCGTTTTTGTGTTTAAGTCTTTTATTATACTTACCAACTGTTTTGGTATGTTATTCTCTTGTAGTATTGCTATCAAGTGATGTAGTTTCACCCGATCAAATCCCTTTTGTAAGTCGACAAAGCACATAGATGCTAGCGCGTTAAATTCGATGGCTTTTTCGACTAATTGACGGATAACGAATATGGCGTCAGTGGTAGATCTATTTGGGCGAAATCTCTATTTTTCTTCATTAATATTGGCGGGGAGTTTTCGCTTGGTACTTTCCTGGGTCTTGGCTAACCCACAAACCCGAGCTTGGCCCACCAAGTCACTGCTGACAGGTAGCGAAACTGGCAGATATGCTTGCATATCGCACCGTCCAACCAGTGACGGTTAAGACTGGTACCGCGGCGGTCGAGAACCTCCCGCAGTCTTCATCTTCGGGCTCAACCGTCCGAGGTGGACTAGCGGGGGCAGTGGTTGAAAGCCCAAGTGGGTTAGAGGTGTCTTTTCCTCACCGGATAAACAGCATATCTGCTCGGGTACTGACCTCCAGAGTCAGTAGAAATTTAGATAGCTCTCCCTCCACCTGTAAGGTGCTGAAAGGTTCCTGTAACCTCAGGGGCACAGGTAGCTCGTTTGCTAAGAATGGGCGCGCAGATTGAGCGTATGTCAATCCCACTGTAATTGCTGACTCCGGTGAATAAGCCCTCTCGGGTAGGTGTTACTACATTAAATATCAATCAGACACTAGGTGTTCTCCATTAATGGTTAATGACGATTGGTTTTTTTCTAATATCACTTTTGTTAGCAACTTCTGTTCTGTGCTTAACATCGTGATCCCTCTGTAGTTTTCAGGGTTGTTTTTATTTTCTTTTTTGAATATTGGGATGGTGATACTAGTTTTCCATATAAGGTCTCCAACTTTATAAAATAAGAATAAGAAAAGTCAAAATAATGAAACCAGTCTTAAAATGAAGTAAATTTATTGTACAACCCATGTTCATAATTATTTCTTCACAGCCATCAGTAAAAAAAATATCGTATACTGACGAGTTCTAATGAGAACGAAATACTAGCATATTTACGTTTCGAGATAGACAGACGTGGTTTTCATATATTTTTCATTTATCCTCACAATCTGGATGACTGACGTCGCGACGTGCTGCGTCTAGATTCTTCGGCAGAAGTAAACTTGACAGATTGTAGAATTAACGCAACAAATTAAGCGACAATTGCGTATAGGATGTGATTTTAATAATTATTAATTCTTACATGTATTTAGTTCAACATGTTTCGTATATATACACGCAGTATACAGGCTGATTCATTTTCGGCCCTCACCATGGGGATCTCACTTATTATTGGAGATAGAGATTAGGTTCAAATTTGGCAAAGTTGTTAAATTTTGTGTTTGTTATAAATCCGTAAAGAAAATAGACCTGTGACAAATGACCTTCGTTATTTAAAAAGAAACGCGAAAACCCCATTTTCTTCTATTACCTGTAGCACCGACATTTGGCCTTGTAGTGAAAATATAAAAACACATACTTGTGGCCATTTCTAAGCCTCTATTCAACATTCCCCCATTTAACCGTTGTTCTATATCTTCTAATAACCGAGATACCAATGGTGAGCATCGAAATTGGGACACACGGTATATAGAAACAGGCTTACTGATTTTCACCTGAATGATGTTTACAGCCAAAATCTAGATATAAACGCAATTTTTAAAGAGACTTCACTGTTTCAAAGGTGTCATTAAAACTCATTGAGCAACAAACAGAATAAAAATATATTTTTGTCTTTTTTAATAAAAACATTAACATAACATTTTTTAAAAATAATTTTGCATGAAATAGGTGTTATGTATAGGTATATGATCTAAGCAAAAAAAAAAGGTTGAGTATGAACGATCTAAAGTATTATTAAAAATCGCGTGTGGAACACAATAAGAGTACATATTTGTGTCAAAAATGATATCCAAACATGTAGACACGTGTTTCGACTTCTGGCATGGACTCGTCAGTGCGTGATGCTGTGATAGAAAAATTTCACAACAAAGACTTCTTTTCCGAATACAGTCAAGTCATAAGAGGAAGAAAATACATGTCTGGATAGCAATTTTTGTGTGATATTAAAAAGTTTTTGTTTCATTTTTATTATGTATTTCGCCTGAGTTTTTCGCATAAACGAAGTAAAAATCATAAAAATAGACAAAATTATATGCAAATTTACAGAAATTTTTCAGAAGGGGATTATACAGGCTGATTCATTTTCGGCCCTCACCATGGGGATCTCGCTTATTATTGGAGATAGAGTATAGGTTTAAATTTGGCAAAGTTGTTAAATTTTGTGTTTGTTATAAATCCGTAAAGAAAATAGATCTGTGACAAATGACCTTCGTTATTTTAAAATAAAAAAATTAAAATACATTCTTGTGGCCATTTCTAAGCCTCTATCCAGTGGTGTACTCTAAATTTTTATACAACGTTTCGTTTCTTTCTGGCCATCATCAACTATCTAATTTCTTATAGGCGCCATATTGGATTTAGACATCTTCAGAAAGAGTTTTTTTTTCTGATTTCAACCATGTACCACATGCTTACTAAAGTTTTTGACATTAGGTTTTATTTGAAAGAATAAATTATAAGATTAAATAAGGTAGCCATGGAATTTCAATCTGTCAAACATTTCATTTATTGTTCATTAATAATACAAAAATTTCATACACTAACGAAGAGAAACGAGATATGATAAGTATTTTTTATTCTTCGAACCGAAATTCAACAGTAGCGAGTACAAGATATCTACAATTATATCCAGAACAACAACAGCCTCATCGTACCATTTTTCTAGATCTCGACAGAAATTTGGTCCAGAACGGATCGTTTACTAAGCAGCGTAATGGTCAAGACAACAGGAATTTAAATGAAAATCGACAAGATATTTTACAAATGGTAAATTAAAAGTGTGTTTTCAAATTTCATGTTAATCTTGTATTTTTGTAGATAAGTAATAATCCATCAATTTCTACACGCGAAGTAGCATCAGAATTAAATTTGTGTACTTTTGTACTTTACATAAAAGTAGGTTAAACCATACACTCTTTACTGCCTGGAGATAATTTGAGAAGGCTAGAATATTGTAATTGGTTAATGGGAAGGATAGAAAATGACGAAAATTTTTTAAGCAAAATCATCTGGTTTGATTTATAAATTCTGGAATCAGGTGTTTATAAATTAAAATGTAAAGACTGTGAAGCTATCTATATCGGCCAAAGTGGACGAGCCATTAAAAACAGAGTTAAAGAACACAAAAAGTCAATTTTATATAGTGAGAAGAACACAGGCTTTGCCGAACACTGTATAGAACTCAACCACTTCCCCGATATAGATAACTGCGACTTAATACACAATAACACAAAAAGCAAGAGACTAGACCTCCTAGAAATATTAGAAATAAAACTAGCGAAAAAACAAAATCTATCAATCACTAACACACAGATAGAATATACCAATACACCCTTTATAGACACCGTAATACACAATATAGTACCACCCCCACCACACACAAGAACAGACAACATATAAGAACAAGTGCGATAGTCTTTAAGTTAGATTTATAGATCTCTTTGAGAATGGCATAACAGCCGACACAGATGTTAGAGAATTTAAATAAATCTCATAGTGAAACAAGCCAAGTGTTTTAATTTATTATTTATTATTTACTGTATGAAGTTAAAATGTTTCACCAAGAAGTATCTGCAACAACAGCCGAGAAAATTCTGGAATGTTCAACAGAAATACGGAGCACTATTCGGCAGTACAAAATCCCCGACAAAACAGGGCTAGAAGACCACAACATCGTTTTGGAATAAACGTTTGGATGGGTATTTTGGCAAATCGTCTCTTAGGACCAGTTACGTATGAAGAACATTTAAATGGAGAAAGATATTTAAACATTTTACGTACATACGTATCTGACTATCTTGACGACAATATCCCATTAAATCAATTACAATATTTATGGTGGCAACAAGATGGCGCACCAGCACACAATGCAGCTGTTGTTAGAAATTTCTTAAATCAAGAGTTTGCAAACCGTTGGATTGGAAATAGGGGAGTTGTTGAATGCCCTGCGAGATCACCTGATTTAAGTCCGCTAGATTTTGTTTTATGGGGATATGTTAAAAATAATATTTATAAAGTAGATGCGCCACAAAACATTGAAGAATTACGAGACAGACTTCAGAATGCCTTCGATGCAGTTCCTAGAAGAACTATACAAAGGGCAGTACAAAATGCCAGAAGGCGTGCCCAATTGTGTATTACCGACGATTGCCAGATAATTGAACATTTACTGTAATTGTTTATTGTTTACTTTTCTATGTATTTTTATTAGTTTTTTTGTTGTCTTGTACTCGCTACTGTTGAATTTCGTTTCGAAGAATAAAAAATACTTATCATATCTCGTTTCTCTTCGTTAGTGTATGACATTTTTGTATTATTAATGAACAATAAATGAAATGTTTGACAGATTGAAATTCCAAAGGCTACCTTATTTAATCTTATAATTTATTCTTTCAAATAAAACCTAATGTCAAAAACTATAGTCAGAATGTGGTACATGGTTGAAATCAGAAAAAAACTCTTTCTGAAGATGTCTAAATCCAATATGGCGCCTATAAGAAATTAGATAGTTGATGATGGCCAGAAAGGAACGAAACGTCGTATAAAAATTTAGAGTACACCACTGGATAGAGGTTTAGAAATGGCCACAAGGATGTGTTTTTATTTTTTCTCTACAAGGCCAAATGTCGGTGCTACAGGTAAAAGAAGAAAATGGGGTTTTCGCGTTTTTTTTTTTAAATAACGAAGGTCATTTGTAACAGGTCTATTTTCTTTACGGATTTATAACAAACACAAAATTTAACTACTTTTCCAAATTTAAACCTATACTCTATCTCCATTAATAAGAGAGATACCCATGGCGATGGCCGAAAATGCATCAGCCTGTAGAAATGAAAGTGATGTATGTCTCCGAATATCGTATACTGACGAGTTCTAATGAGAACGAAATGTTAGGATATTTACGTTTTGAGATAGACAGACGTGGTTTTCATATATTTTTCATTTATCCTCACAACCTGGAAGGTTGACGTCGCGACGTGTTGCTCCTACATTCTTCGGCAGGAGTAATCCTTTCAGAGTGTAGAATTAACGTAAAAATTAACAACAATTGCCTGTGTGATTATATTTGAATCATTATTATTTCTCACATGTATTTAGTTTAATAATCATCATTTCTCTAAGTCCATTTTTTCGCTCTGTTCATGAAAAAAATTTTCTTGTTTACTGTTGATCCAATTACGAACAGTACTCCAAACTTTAATTTTTCATTTTTATACTAAAACGACTCATTTGCGAGCATATGTTTATTAAGCAAAAAATGTTTGTTTTGCTGTCTCCTAGCACACCTTAACGTTTGTCGTATGTTTTTGGGACAACCTGTATAGTCTTCTTGAATTTTGCAAATTTTGTCCTGTAAATAGAGTGTATGTTCTATTATTTAATAAATACTAATATGTGTATTTATTTTCTTAAAATTGCACCAATTTACATAATTTATTTTTCCGCTAAACCTCAAATTTTCTTTTTTTTCTAAATTTTGGAAACCATCCAAACTCATTAGCCGAAAAAATATATGACACCACATAGATGGACACCACTCAACGAAGTCATTTCATTTCATCTAATGAGTAAGAACGGATTCATTTATGCGCCTACATCTCGGTGGGTTTCGTTAAATGGAAAACGCGCATAAATCCCCAAAGCCCTCATTTATACGCCCAACGACATGCAGATGATCACACTAACAGACTAATGGACGTGCACCGGCGTTCGGAAACATTACGCATACACACATATACACAGGAAAAATACGAACACGCTCTTCGTCCATCCATACTCTTCCACGAAGATTTTATGCACTTCATAAAGACCAAGGAACGTCGTAAATACGTTGTCGTGTGGTGTGCGTTCAGTTTGTTTTTCTACAGCATAACAAACCATAAAACGTTCAGCGTATACGTCTCTATATTTCCTTCTCTCATTCGAAAACGTTTCTTTATATGCATGTATGTATATATCGATGGCAATTCTTCTAAAGCACGGCATAAAGGAAAGCCGTGGAGGGGTGATGATAAAAAAGAAACTCAAGGGGCGAACTGATAGATTTAAACTGTAACAGGTGTTACGTTGTCGTCGTGTTATGTTGTTATTTGAAACTGCGAAGTACTTAGCTGTATATATCGGTTGCCAAGTGAAACATTGAGTTTTGCGAACGTTTCTGGCAGAATGTCATTGTCTCGTGATCTTTTTGGTTTTGTTCGTTTGTTTGTTTCCGACATCCGCTTGAGTTTCGATGTTACACGTATCTCTGTTTGTGTGTGTATTGACGATTTATAAATATCGCGGACGTATGAACATAAAGCGTCATTTATGTATGGTTACCTAAGTCAAATATAATATGTAGTGAAATGTAGTAACGGGTGTCCCATTAAGAGTGCAAGATTTAAAATGTGCCCTATGTTCGTTTAGTTAGGTTGGCGGTACTGAAACTATGACATCCTTCATTCGTCATTGTTGAGGTTAGTAGTCATGGAGCATTAAACGAAGGAACAACCTGTTATTGTTGTGAAAACGCATTGTAACTAGGAGAATGATATTCGGAAACAGTTCGCAGAATTAGTGGAATTTTCGATCGACGAAATGCATCAAATTTGGCCAACAGTTCAAAGATTAATTAAGAAATTCTAGGAAACTGGTTCGACTGTTAACAGAAAGGTATCCGTAAGTCGTTGTACCACCCGACCTCTCGAGAATATTGCAGTGGTTTGTGAAAGTGTTATCGATAATCCAAAAATATCGATTCGTCGTCGCTCTCAACACATAGACATTTCGAGAAGCAGCCTGCATCGAATACTCATCAAAGATCTGCATATGCATGCGTACAAGATGCAGTTGTTACAAAAACTCAAGCCAGCAGACCATGGACACCGTCGAGAATTTGTTAATTGGGTGTTGGAAAACCAACAAGAGCACGACGATTTTTCGAAGTCAATCATCTTTAACGATGAGGCGTATTTACAACTTAATGGGTACGTGAACACACAAAATTGTCGGATTTGGGGCAAGGAGAATCCTTGTGTGATTCATGGAAAGCCATTGCATGCAGAACGAGTTACTGCTTGGTGTGGATTCTGGGCTGGCGGAATAATAGGGCTCTACCTTTCGAAAACGGTGCTGAACAAGCAGTAACAATGAATGGCGTACGCTATGCAACATGCTGAGGGAGTTTTTGTGGCCACTGTTAGACGGAACGGATATCGAAGGACTGAAGTTTCAACAGCACGGGGCAACCTGTCACACGGCGCGCGAAACAATGGATTTGATGCGAGAAAAATTTCTTGGACGAATCTCACGCAATGGCGACTGGAATTGGCCTCCACGTTCGTGCGACTTGACCTAGTGGATTGTGTTAGACGTGTTATTGGTGAAATCGAACCACAATTATGCGCAAAGTCATCGAGAACTTCGTAAAAAGTGCAAGGAGTCGTTGGCGACATTCGTTCGATATTGTGTTCCACGCTTAATCGCAGTCTGTGTACTTTATACTGAAATAACATTTTTTACATTTTTTGTCTATCTGATGCATTTTATTACAAAATCAAATATTGCGCTCTTAATGGTACAAGCTATATATATTGACATGTTATGGATAGTATATAAGCTTATTATAAAAATTTTAAACCCAGAAACGCTGAAACCGAAAGAAAATACTTCAACCTAAAAGAAAAATTGCACAGGGGTTACCTTAAGATGGGAAATGTTAGGATTTTAATTAGCAAAATTTATCTTTGCTTACTATTAAAACTAAAAAAGTAATATTTAGAAAAGCCTATAAAGTAGTAGTATAGCCCTTAAAAGACATATCAAGCAAGCAAAACACACTTTGAATTTTAATAAAACTGTAATAATTACATCTGAAAAAACAACAAAGTGAAAAATATACTAGAACATCGAACATCCACATACAAAAAAATACAAATTTAATTAGTAACCGAACAGATTTAAATAACTCGTCAGCAATATGCCTACCCATTATATAAACACCCCCCGTATAATAACACTATAAACATTACAAAAATAAAATTTAAAAAAACCCATGTCTGAGAACAGTTAACCCCCCCCCCATTCGCTTTAAACAACTGAGCCACGAGGACTTTGGTGTCAAGTCTATTAGAAATAGGGCATATAAGGCAGCGATGTTTATATTCAGATGTCAGTTTGAAAGTTTGAAATTTTTCATCCTTAGCTATTAGCATATAGAGATAATTTCTTAGCCGTTCAGTTTAATACATCATTTGATAAATTCATGGAATTTTTGGCTTTTATATTAAATATTTTCAAATTAGTATGTTATTTTGCGAAGTAAGTGTGTATGTAAACATTGTTGTTTACAAATTACAGCGCAAATTATACGAAATTTTATTTGAAAAATTTTCGTCCACGTTGGAACTTGCACCCAAATCTATGGTTTGCCGGACCGTCGCTCTAACCAACTGAGCCACGGTCCACACGTGTCCGAGAACAAAATATCTTACTAATTTGAAAATATTAATATAAAAGCCGAAAATTACAAGAATTTATCAATATATACATATGTTTTTTTTTTAATTATCCTAATATATATATATATATATATATATATATATATATATATATATATATATATACATATATATTATATACGTATAGACAGCAACTTTGTTTTTCGTTTTTCACTCTCATTTAAAACTGTGTCAGTCAGGTCAAAATTTGATGGTCTCCGTAATTACAGACATATTTTATGAATGTTCCAAAGGAAAAATAAACATCATGAATAAGCTAATCCTCTATTTCACTTATGTATATGATGAAATATATAAAGGCTTGTTTATCGCCCTTGGTTGTCCGTGTCTTATAATTACCTGTACCTAAACAAAATGAGCGCGGAACTCTCGAATGCGACTAAAGGGATGCAAGGCTGCTGCGAACACCACCTCTGGCCCGGCTCCCATCAGAGTAACGACTGTGCTATTATCAGCAATAGCCATCAGTTTACAAGATAGGCAGCCCGTCAAAAGAGCGCTCCGTAACAGTATAATGACGGACCATCATCCAATTACCTACCATCATCAATCCAAACTGGACTGGTTTACGACGGAACCGTCTAGTTTTCTGTCTTTGTTGTGCCCGTCGTGTTTTGCTTTGAGTTTGTACGTATAGGTAAGTGAAGAGTTCTTGCCATTAATCATAAGTTCCCTCCTGATGTCAGTGCCAGATAACTGTCAGCGGAAAACCGGTGTATAGTTTGTACGAGGTCATGATAATAAGTCTTCTGATTGATTTAATTGTGGGAATTTTATTTTTTTAGACATCCAGACAATTAGTAGACAAACAGATACATGTTTCGTTTACATTCAAACATTGCTTAATTCCAGATAGAAAATTGAGGAATTTAGATATAAATGAAAAATAAATAAATAGATAATTTAAAGTTGTCACTAGAAATGCATTGTATGAAGTTCATATTCTCATTTACGAGGATGATTTGCTAAGAGTGGGATTGGACTACTAGCGCACCATCTTTCGGAAAAACTTAGCATTATGTATATTCTAATTCTGCGGAATTTTTATGGTGACAGGTCAATTTTGGTTAATTTCTGATATTTAATATTAAAATTTCACGAGTATAAATGTAATGTCTGTAAATGAAAAATTCTATAATATTGGGTTATTCATTTCGTGATTTCTAAACCGTAGGGCTGTCATTTGACAACTGTCAAATATTTATGTCAACCAAAGCGTTAAATTTTTAGTTGAATAAATGCCATTTACGAAAATGCACCAAATAATAACAGAAAAACACGTTAAAATTGTTAAAACCAACTACAAAAGTGGAGATTCAAACGGAGCCGCTATTCGCGCTATTAGAAACAATTTCGGCCGTCATAATCGTTCTACTGTGCAAGCAATTGACAAGACAGTGAAAAATTTAGAGGCATGTCTAACAGGAAACGGTACGTTTCGCCGGCAACGTTTCGCCGGTAACGTTTCGCCTGTAATGTTTCGCCGGGAATGTTTCGCCGGGAATGTTTCGCCGGTAGCACGATTCGCCGACCTCACGCCGGTGGGTTCCTTTAGTTATCTCTTCCACAGATATTGTGCCCACAAATTAAGACAACAGAAAGAAACAACAGAAAAAAAAAACCATCAAGCAGAGTTAAGGTGGATAAATAGGTATAATTAAGCTTGTATAACAATGTTAATGTCTTTTTCCCAGTAATCTTACTAGGTAGAACGAATTGCAAATCCAAAATCAGATTAAAGTTGAGAAACTTTCTATTCTACTTTGAAGGGTTGTTGGATTAACCGATAAACAAATGGGGATATCCAACAAATGGAGATATCCAACAAATGGTATTAGAGGGCATATAATGTAAGTCACGCCTACTAACGCCTACATTAAGTGCAGAATTTTTCTAAAATTATTAGTTACCTTTTGCATCAAGTTTAGTGCAGTGCCAGTCATGGAGACTAAAAGAAGTGGCCGAATTTTTAGCGAAGACGGTTTTATGTATATTTTTGATTCTTTGAGTGCAAATGGTGAAAAACAATATTTTCGTTGCCGACGAAGAGATATACAATGTAGAGCGAGAGTGCACTTATCATTAAATAATGAAATAATTAGAAAAGTTGGACATCACGTACATGATGCTTCAGCCGCCAAAGTAGAGGTAAATATAATATGTTTTAATTTATTAGTTACTTGTAAAATACTTTCATTTTTAAATAAGTGATTTATCATGAAATCTTAACTAGATAATTTAATTCATCTTTATTTTATAAATTTAGGTGTCCAAAATGGTTACATCCAGTGGCGGCTCTTGATGACGTACGATGTGCGCTGCTGCACGGATGAGACTGCTTCGTTTAAGCTTTCATATATACAGAGAAGCAAGTAACCGTACCGAAATCTTCCTAAATAGTTCGAAGTAGTCTCATCCGTGCAGCAGCGCACATCGTACGTCATCAAGAGCCGCCACTGGTTACATCCCTTAAAAAGAGAGCAGTTGAAAGCCAAGAAACTGCTAATGTGATCATAAATAACTGTCAACAAACACTTACCATTTCTGCAACTGGAATTTGCCCATCTGATCGAAGTTTAAAGATGCAAATAAAAGAGCACGGAAGGTAATCAATCATGCCCCCGTTGCACCTAATTCTTTGGAAGAACTAGAAATTCCTCAAGAATATAAAGAGTACTCCACAGACGGTGGCAACACAACAGAACGTTTTTTTACTAGCAGACAATTACCCAGAATTACCACGCTTATTAATATTTGGGAGACGCCGAGGAATTGACATTTTAAAAACATCATCAAGGTGGTATGTTGATGGCACCTTTAGCGTTGCACCGATGTTATTTGCCCAGGTGTTTGTTATAATGGGTGAAAAGTATGGAGGCATCCATCCTTGCGTGTATATACTTTTACCAGATAAAAGACAGAGAACTTATGAAAAAATGCTCCAAATGCTGATCGAGTTAGAGCCTTTATTAAATCCATCAAGAGTGTCAGTCGATTTTGAGCTTGCAATACACAATGCTTTCCGTGCAATATTTCCAGGAATGCCTATTGATGGATGCTTTTTCCACCTTGTGAAAAATTTGAAAAAAGTTATTGGACAAGAACACTTAACAAGGTTTGTAGTAACTTTACAAAAACAAAAACAAAATTAACTTTTTTATTTTTAGAGAATATCGAAATAATGGAGATTTTGCGTTACAAGCTAGAATGATCACTGCATTGGCTTTTGTGTCTGTTCCAAATCTAAGTGATTCATTCGACTTACTCTATGATCATCTGGAAGAAGCGTTATTGCCTGTTGCAAACTGGTTTGAAACAAATTATTTGGGAGTTCGCAATAGGAGGGGAAATGGTAGACGTATTCCAAATTTTCCACCAGAAACTTGGAACTTGCATAACCGGGTTTTGAATGCAATAGAGGTAAAATAATGTAACCAAAATTATTAAAAATAATAAAAGATGTGTTTTTTAGAAAACTAATAATATAGTAGAGGCTGCGCACAGAAGAATTCAAGCACAACTGGGCTCGCAGCACCTCACAATTTGGAAATTCATTTCGGAACTGAAGAAGATTCAAAAAAATAGGGACATTTTCTACGAAAAGTTAGTTGCTGGAAATGAACCCAATAAAAAAAAAGACGTTTATATTAGGACAGACCGACAGATTCTCACAATTGTAGAAGATTTTAATAACAGAAATATATTAGATTTTTTGCGAGGGTTAGCTCACAATTTTGAAATGATCTAAAATACAGTTTTTTATAACACTTTTGTACATAATATATTTTCTAAGATATTTTCAAATAAAATACTTGTGTGGAAATGAGTTATTTCATAAATGCACTGCTGGCGAAACGTTACCGGCGAAAAATTCCCGGCGAAACGTTACCGGCGAAACGTTGCCGGCAAAACGTACCCTATCCTGTCTAACATCGTAATGTACGCTCTGCTGAAAATATTGCCGCCGTGAGTGAAAGCGTGGCCTAGAAGCCGAATTTGTTAGGGCTAAAATTGAATTGTGATAAAAACGCTCCTTATCAAGAACGGAGCTGATTTTTACTAAGATTTTTAAAGGTAAATGCAGCAGCACTATATTCCTGTATTCGAAGGCCAATCGAAATAGTGAACACATGGAAGTTCTCGCTCAAAGAAATCCAAGACATTTGCATCAACAGATTAAAATTAAATTACTCTTGCAAAAGGTTGAACCCTTAACGAACAGACCATATTTATTGTGTTGCTCTTATAGACAAATTGAAGAACTAATTTCTGAAAAATGGGGAAATTTAAGAGAGGTAGATCAGATGTTTAAGAAGAGCATCTTTCCAGAAACTCAGTCTCAGTGCAGAAACAGTAGTAGCAGCCCCGAAGATTTCCTTTGCAACAATGGACGAAACGTCGGCCAAGAAAGACGCAGTGCCAAGCACTTAGTTCCAGTTTGGAATCCTAGAAGAAATCATGCAGTACATATAAGCAAAAAGTACAGGATATAAGCTTCCAAACGTAGCATAATTTATTTGAATTGTTAGCTTCCTGCATCGGCACAGAGGCCAGGTTATTCATTTATCGATTTACGCACTGCTTTTAGTAATATTTTTATTGCAAATTCAAACATACTTCGTTTCAAGCATTGCAAATTTGCATAACGTTTCTCACAACCCAAATCTTCGAGAACATTTTATATTTGATAAGCGAGGGGATTGAGGTTAGGGCCATTAGACAGCCAATGGAAAGACTTAATAAACTTAGTGACATTGTTTTTCGGACATGTTTTGGTAGTTTTCGCTTTGTGAGCTGGTGGCGAATCCTATTGAAATATCCATTTCTCTCCCTCCTAAACAAGCAATCTATCGGAGGCTACACTACTACAATGCTTCGAGTTGCTAATATTGCCGACGAATTAAAAGTGGAAAACGTTACATCAGTACACGAACAACTAAAATGAGACAGGATGTTTTCGTGAAATATTAACACTTCCGATAATATATAGCGTTTTAGAAACCGTGACAGAAAGTAGGCTGGATAGCTACTTCGAAAGAAATAACGTATTGAGCGAAACTCAATAAGCATTATAAAGAAGAAGTCTATCGTAACAGCATTAATACGAGTGAATACAGTAGCACATTCGTTCGACTTAGGAAGCGAGACACCTGGCAACATGTTACTTGAATATGGGACAAAGCCCATCGAAATCGCGTGAAAACACGATTTCGAATGTTGCTACTACGATGTTAGCTAATTGCCACTGAATCAAAGTAAATAATTTCTCGCAAATAAGAAAGAAATAGAAACGAGTTCTATTACACTAATTTACAAATTTAAGTTTGTTCACTGGGGATTGAATAGATAATATTGATTAAATATGTTATGCTTTCTAACATGATTTGTGATCAATACGGCAAACATTGATTTTGTTCATGTAGGTGTAGGTTTCCGCGGTCGTTCTCTAGATGTAGATATCGGTTTCCGGGTTGGAACCGCGTCGAGTTAGGCGTAATTGCCAACGTTTCGTCCACTGTTTCAAGGGACATCTTCAGGGCTGTACGTAGATGTTCTACGTACAGCCCTGAAGATGTCCCTTGAAACAGTGGACGAAACGTTGGCAATTACGCCTACACAGTCGAATTAGTATGTAAAATATTCGAGGCAATGATTTGACATGTTCACCAAACCGACCAAGAATCGAAAATTTCCAAAGGGGTTAGTTCGAATTTCGAGAAAAATATCGATTTCTTTCTAATTTGGTACACTTGTGTAATTTTGCCTCCTAAAGACGATACTGCCATTTAAATTGCGGTAAAACTCATATTTTACCTTCAGCGACCATCAAAGTTGGCAAAAATGCAGGCCTATTTTGAACGCACCATAACTATGAACCCGCGCTATATATTTGACTTTGCTAAACTGTTTTAAATAGAGAAAGGACAAAATCGCTAGACCCCTTGCGGGGATTTTCGATATTCTGATACACAATGTCAGAAAAAATTCTCAAAATAGTGCTATTTTCTCACATATTTCCCATTCCGAGCTCATTTTCTCGATTGCTGTACGTTTTAGACCCAACAAACTATGCATATTCTTAATCTACACGAATCCAGCTTCAATTTGAGATACGAAAGCCTCGTTTTTTTGAAATTCAAAACTTTTAAGATTTTTCAAAATATTTCAACCGAGATCTACTTTGACTTTGTTCATTTTATAATTGCAGAAGATCGACGAATTCAGATCATGCGTATTGCAAAAGCACTGTATATTTCCTATGTTTCATATTATTCATCACTCCTTGCCTATGAGGAAGCTTTCGCTGAAATAGACTCCGAGATGCTTGAATGCTGATAAAGCGCATTCGATTAACAACGTCCAAGAAAATCTGCCGCCATCTTAAAGAAGCTTTTTCAATCTTTTTGCATCTATTTGTTACTATAAACGAAATGGTTCAAACTTTATGGAAAGGGTAGAAGTGTAACGAGAGTATATTATACTGAACTAAATCATCTTAGAAAGTTGTGGAAAAGCGCCACGGAAAACCTGCCGAGAGTGTGCTCTTTTTGCAAGACAACGGTCCTCCTCACAAGTAATCGATTGTATCACAAATGATGAAATTGGATTTGAATTGGTTGACCCCCTGCCCTATTCTTCGGATATAGCACCGTCAGACTTTTATTTATGCTTAAAACTCAAAGGAACATTTCAATTGAAAGACTTTCAACAAATATTGAAGTCATTGAGGAGTGGTTGGCAGATTAAGGCAAATAATGTTTTTCAAGACCTTATAATTATTTTATGAAAGTTCTGCTAAATATGTTAGTCTTAAAGGAGATTCTGCTGCATTTTATATGCTAGCCTAAATAGTTATTCATGGCAACTCTGTAATATATGATTAATTTTTGACAGCGAAGACCAATAATAATATAAAGATCGTTTTTTTAAGGAACTACAATTGTTTCTTTTCCCATTTTGTTGATTACACAGGCCTGCATTTTTCAACTTTTTGTATGTTGATTTAAAAATTTTAACTGTTTTCTAGTAACTGGGTAGCGCTGATTTGAAATCTGCTTTTATTTTTTTTGTATCACGTAAGGTTATTTTTCAAACCAGTAAAATAAAAAAATATAGAAAAAACACGATTTATTTCATTTATAAGCTAGTTTTATATTATATTAAAAAAATACAAAAATATACACATAGAAACTATTAGAAATAGTTATTTATTCTTTATGCTTCTTAAAAAAAAACATTTTCGTTCTTCAGAAAAGCTTCGTTTGGTTGTTTTTCTGTCATATTCAGGTACAGGAAGATCTGAAGGTAGTTTCTGGGGCAAGCAAATTTTTTTGTTTCAACCTAGACCCCAGTACGTCAGAAAGATCTTTTGAAAGTCCCAAATCTCTTACTAAATCATTCAGTTCGGCTTGTGAAAATAGCTGAGGTTGGTTTTGACCTGAGGTTGATGGTTCAAAATCACTATCCATCTGTACGGAGCCGGAAGTTGAAGAGGTTTCAATATCTTCTTCTAGTACTTTGGGGGGTATAGGTATAGGTACATGATCACTGTGAGGAACTGGTCTCATAGCTGATTTAATATTGTTTGGGTACAAAATATGTTTCAAAGTTTTTCTATTATGCCCCTTAATATCACAAAGACAAAAGTAGCAATCTTCATGATGATTTTGCGGTTCTCTCCAAACC
Source organism: Melolontha melolontha (assembly GCA_935421215.2). NCBI lineage: Eukaryota > Metazoa > Arthropoda > Insecta > Coleoptera > Scarabaeidae > Melolontha > Melolontha melolontha. The sequence goes on along the minus strand of OW285240.1, from coordinate 133,824,176 downwards.
ATCGGTATTCCAAAACGAAGGCTTTTTCTATTCCCTTTGGTCGAATGTCTTAAACCTTCTTCACATACCTTACAAACAACGTGCGGTGCCCAATCTTTATCTTGATCTCCTAATTTGATTTTGAAATAAGCATAATATGCATTTTTCACAAATTCGCCAATTGGTCTCTTAAACTTTTCAAGACGAAATATCCACAAATATAACAGAAATCATCTGGTTTGTTTTTGCAACACCGTCTATACATATTTTTAAGCAATGTTTATTTATCAAATAACACGCACAACACTAAAGACAAATTAATTTTACTTGTTTACTGATCGACACTCAGAGCTATAATAAAGTAAATGACATTAAAATATACATTTTGTTTGGAGTGATAAACTTGAAATCCTTCTTCGCAGTACTAATAAAGTGAAAGCATAATAAATAGGATTTAGCAGGTAAAAATTCCCGGAAATCTTGTCCAAAATTAATACATGTAATAAAAGATTTACATCAGGTAATGAGAGCCTATTTAACAAATTTCTTTAAAACCACAACAGAAAATCATTTTTGGGTTAATACCTAGAATTTGAAGTAGTACATTCATTTTAAAATGTATTAAAACGCCTATTATAAGGTTTTTTTTTAATTTTTTTAATTTTTTTGTGCAAAAAAAATCTGTGGGTGGTAGAGACCAACTGTATTTTAATTAGTTATTGCTATATAAAAACTGAGCTTAACAAACAAAAATCACGTCATCACAAATTTTATGCAGGCCTGTGTTACGAGTTCATAATTTCCAAAATTCAAAGCTTCAATGAAAATTGATTAGAACAGAGCTTCTTTCATTCGTGTGACGGTGGTTAGCGTTTCGGAGGAGATTTTGAAGCACATCTCTAAAAGTCTATCCACGTATTGGTTGATCATTCTTATAGTTCTGTTTCTCTGTTATTTTCAAACCCACACGTACCGAATGAAGACATGAATAGTACTTTATTTCATGTATTGCCGATGCAGTTATTTATCAAACTCACTGTGTATATCCATAAACCTACATTAAATGTAATTATTTAACTTAGGAGCCCACGCGAGTGAGCGCGCATTCACTAGACTAATTGCTCATAAATTATAACATAAAACACTCGCCTTTTGATCCCAAAGAACATAAATAAACCCGTGCATGTCAGTCACAACAAGCGAAAGGTAGATGAACTATGCGGAGAGCCCGAGCCGGGCCGTGGGTCTTTCGCAATGTTTATTGCCTTACAGTTTAAAAGCAGATTTTAACAAGAAAACAACTGTAAATCTCAACTCAACAGTTCACTCTTTATAAATAATTTCCGTTGAATGTTCGGACGACGTTTACGACGCGATCCGGTGAAATACGCTCGATCTGAACGTACGCGAACGTTTTACGATGGTTTTCGCTCGAGAAACTACCGGTATATCTTTAGCATTTCAAACGACGTACACCTCCTACACCTTTTTGTTATGCTCTTGCACACACATACAGTTTTTATGCTCTTGGAGTTTATTATCTCCTGGTTTATTAAATTCAAAACTATGGGTTATTCTTTGGAAGTGAGAAACGCCTTTTCATAAACGACTGACGTTGTTTGCAATATTGAAATGCGAAATAAACCGTACGACACTCTTAGTGCGATGAAATTTTTGCAAGACCATAATTTTTTTCCAAGGCTGGTTGGAATATTTCTGGAAACGATATAAAAGATCAACATACAAAATTTAGTAAACGACCTTATTGTAAAGTATTCCCCTTTGACATCGATATACTTTTGCATAATACTCGTTTATACAGGGTCAGGCAAATGTATGGATCCATTCGAATATCCTTGAGATGGCTGCTTAGACTTTAATAGATAAGGGTTTTCACAACTACTTAAAGTCTGGCTACTGGTCGGCAACTTATGTCATAGTTTAGTGCTAGGGATTTAGTAGAAATAATGCTTCTAATCTTGAACAATAACTTCATTAATTGCGACTTTTGGTCGTCCGCCTTTTGGTCAAGTTATACCGGTCAAGTTATACCTTCTCAAAGTTTCACCAACGACAGTTCGTGATACTGGATGCAAATTGTTGAGTTCTGACGCGGTCACCAAAACCAATCATGATCAGAATTTCAATACGTTCTTTTTCAGTTAATTGAACCATTATTAATATTTAGACTTCTACAAAGTTCATTCTGATAGTTTAAGTCAAGTATAGCAAGCGCCAATTAAGTTGGCGCGGGGAGGGGGTGCGCAGAAGCCGTTTTTAAAAACGTCCACCCCCACTACTCAAGTAATTGTCAGAATACATTTGTCATTGATGTTTGAGACGGAACATAATGTCTTTGCTAGGGGATCATAAAGTGATACACGCTCAGAGGTTAGAATTATCTGACATTTGATGTAAAACCAAATACAAATCTCCCCACTACTTTTAATCCTGCGCGAACTTACCCCTTCTCGCGCCAACTTAATTGGCGTTTGCTATACTGAGTTTTAATTCCATGGCTTACTAAACATAAACATGATTCATTAAATATATTTGTCGTTGTTAAACAAAATTTAAATTATTGGTGAACTCCCAAAGCAGACCTGTATTGAAATTCATAAAAATATACACGGTATTTCATTTACAATAAAAAAGTTGACATCACTTCCGACTCAACCGGACGTCTGATTCGGATATAAATATACTAATCGAATCCCTGATTTGCATTTAATTTAAAGAATTGTGGAAAGTCTTACTAAAACCTAAGCAACAATATTAAAGATATTCTAATAAATCCATACTTTTGCCAAGTCCTGTATAGTGTCGGGTCTAGAACGGCTACCCAGCACGTCCACTATCAGCAAGAAAATAATTGGAAGTGTCTATTTGCAGATATTGGACATTGTGTATTGAGTCTTCAGTTATTTTATTCCATATTCCCTTCTACTTTTTCCTGTCACAAGCTAATTCACCTCCTATACGCATCATTCTCGTAGTCACTCTTCTGTTTTCCTCTATATTTCGCGCGTAGTACTTGTCTAATTAGTCTGTTTTAATTCCTTCTCATTATGTGACTTAACCACCTTAACTGGCTTTGTTATTGTTGTTTCAACAGGAGCTATGTTAAGGTTTCTCTGAATACCAGGTTTCTAATTTTATCCATTCTTGTCTTTCCTTCTATTCTTCTCAAGAATCTCATTTCTATACAATACAAGGCGGTTGATAACCGTTGGTCTAAACAAATTGAAGATTGGCTTTGAAATTCATTTGGCGAAGAACCTCCCTCTAAAGCAAAATTTTATAATTGGCACAACGAATTCAAAAGTGATCGTTTTTTTCTTAGTGATGAATTTCGTGAAAGACGTCCAAAAACTGCTGCTACTGATGATAATATTCAAATAATAATAATAGTCAAATTTAAAACACTTTATATCAACAGTTAGAAGTGAGAAATCTTTGTTGTTGATAGATTCCACATCGAGTGACTCCTGATTATTGAATGGTGCAGAAAAATTTTGTAAAAATTCCAAAGCGGCACGAAAAATTCAGTCTGGAATATCGTTTCTGGTGATGAATTATGGATTTAATCAGCTCAATGGGTCTTTTGAACAGAATCTAAGCCTACAAAAATCCGACGAATTCGCAGTACTGGTAAAAAGATGGTCGCTGTTTTTTTCTAAAATGGGACATATTGCTACTATACCATTAGAAGATAGACGTATCGTTACTGCCAATTGGTACACAAATGTCTGTTTACCACAAATTTTTGAGAAACTTCGTAAAAAACGCCTAAAACGGAAAATAATTTTACACCATCACAGCGCATTGTCGCATAAAGCTAAACTAACAACTGGGTACCCCTAACGTCAGCACCACGGACTTTCCACCATACAGCTCTGACTCAATACCTTGTCATTTCTTTTTGTTTCCTTAAATTAGAGATAAAATGCGTGGAACCCCTTTTACGTCATCGGAATATTATGAAAACCTGGTTTCCGAAATGTTTTAGGAAAAGCGACACCATTGCTTTAAGACCTGGCTTTATCTAATGCAAATATGTATTGATGTTAAAGGGGATATTTCGAAAAACAATAAAATATTTTTTTTAAAACTATTGCTTGTTAGATTTTTTAAAAATTTCCAGTGTCGCCCTCGTGCAGGTCTAATCAAGGTTTTATAGATTTTGAATTTGTTGGCTTTGGATACAACATTCAATTTTAAATGCTTTCGTAGTCCAAAACAAATCTTACGCCAGGTTAATTTCTTCTTTACCGAACGGTTTGTATAGTTGATTCTTATGATTAGTAAGCCTCGTAATCCTACATAAAACCCCTTATCTCATTAATATTAATATCCTAAATATCAATTTCGGCAACAAAGTTGTCATCATCAGGAGAAATAAATAACAGCGTTAAGCATGGGACACAGTAAAAATAATACACACTATAAATACGTATTTAGATTATAAATATTAATATGGTAAGAGATTTTATACCTTTTTAAAATAAAATTTTCATTTTTAAAATTACAAATAGTATTAAAGCTACCCTATTATATCGTAAATAATTTAAATTGTATCAAGCGTAATTTCTTATACAAAACTTGAAAAAAGGATTCTAAAAGACGACGTAATATAAGGAAGACGCCCACGAAAAGAAAAATTAGATAAAAGTGAAAAAACAAAACACGAACGTCAGCTTCAATTGTTCAGTAGACGACAGTACCTTGCAGGATATATGCAAGAAAACGCCATAATGTAATAAATCAATATATAATCGTGCTAGAGTGTCAAGACGTGGACCGGATGAAACTCAAACAAAGAAAAGGACGAAGAAACACTTAACTTGTGAAAGAGACGAAGAAGAAAGAGTAGGCAGAGGAAGGTACATATATGCATTTGCCGTCAATCGATGAACGTGAAGCCAAGCAATACACGATGTTGTAGTAGAAGAAGAAGCAGAAGAAGAAGCTAAACAGCCACACCACACCGCGTTCTATGCCTTCGGTAATGCGATTTAGATTAGGCTTTTGATGGCTTGTGACACACTTGACGGCTTATCTTTAGACGCTATCGCCTTTGCTACTTCGTTTTCCTTATTTTGTCGTTTGCTATCAACGGTTGGAAGCGGTTTCATATTTAGAAGGGGAAAGACTGAGAGCACAATCGGTGACGGTCATGTTTGGTTGGTGTAAAGTAGGTGTTGAAAGCGCTGAAACTAAAACGTTATAATATATCTACATATACATAAAATAGAAACGCTTGGCTGCCTGCGTTGATTGTGCTTTTAGGGAAGATATTAAGATTTGTAATTGTTATGAGTTACTATATGTAATTTTCGCTATGTGGTGGCCTGAAATCTTATGTAGCAGGATATTATCAAAGGTGTATTTTCATGTAAACTTAATATGCTATTACAAGACGTTTGATCTTAAAGATTGTGTCAAAATTATTGCTACTCCGTGGAGTCTTTAACGTAAATTTACGATACAATATTTATCAGCTGTACTTTAAAGTGATTTTTTACGATATTAAGTACCACTTATGTCCAGATAACACTAGAGAACAACAGAAAACTTTTTGCTTTATCAGAGCATAAAAGTAGGTGATTATGGCTCAGGTATTTCTCAAGTTCCAAAGAGTACATAGTACAGAACATTAAAGAAAGGAAACAGAAATAAGAAAGTTACAACGGTGACACTGAAAATTTTTAGAAAATCAAACAAGTATAAGTTTAAACAAAAATTATTGCGTTGTTTTTAAAATATTCCCTTTTAACATCAATATATTTGAATTTTGGTGGAATGCAATACATTCTAGGCAGCTTCGACTCAATACGATAATTTTAAGGTGTTTAGCACTGTTTGAAAGATCTTTTTTCGTATGCAGCTCCGACTAATTATAATGTTCTTGCAGAGGACTTCAAATCTTGTCTCAGTATAAATGTTTTAAAAAGTAAAGTGGATATCCAGTTTTTACTAGAAGAGAGAGTTTTACATAATATACAAGGAGTGATTGCATATTTATATACAAGTGTCCCGTATCGTTATGTTCAAATTTTAGGGGTGTAAAGTAGACTTCATTTCAAGTAACAAAAAACGCAAAACTTGTATATCCATTTTTATTTGTTTCAAAGTTACAGATCTATGAATGTGATTGTCATATCATGAAAAAAATGTAATCCTAAAGTCAATACAAACTGATTTTATTTAAAAAAAGTTATACGATTCAATAACAGGCTTGTGATTGTTAACGTCGCATAATAAAATGCTATCCTAAAATAAATAAACACGTGTCGTAGTGCATATAGTAATTTCTTGGAGATCTACAAAAAAGAGTACTGGAAATTGATTTATGATAAAGAAGGTTCTTTCTTATTTCGTAAGTGCTGAACCTTGAATATCATACAATAAACAAATGTTCAGATGACTGCTAACGTTGCATTTTCTAATCAAGAATTACATTACGTTTCACTTCATACAACAGCTTATTAGTAAGTGGACACGTTTTCTTTATTCAAAATGCCTTACCGATTTTCTTCTCAAGAGTATGCGGACATGCATTTTGTGTATGGCTACTGTAACGGCAGTGCACGTCAAGCAATTATAGAATACCGACATCGATTTCCCGATAGGCGCATTCCTCATTAAAGAACGTTTCTGGTAGTACACAGACAATTTCGGGAATGCGGACTGCTTGATTATCTTTTCGACCGAGGAGTAAATTTGCACAGCAGACTTAGAGGAAGAAGCAGTAGCTATTGTTACAAGGGCTACAACTCTCAGTGTACGTCGAATCGCTAGACAACTAGGAGTGCCACGAACGACAGTTTGGCGAATTTTAAAACGTGAGGGCTTATATCCATATCACTATCGCAGGGGACACGGTTTGCTTGAGGAAGGCCACTATGCTCGTCTAGTTTATTCTACCTGGATATTAAGACAGTCACGGCTTTATTTTAATTTCTGCAGAACAGTCCCCTGGACAGATGAATCTACGTTCACGAGAAGTGGTGTTACAAATCTGAGAAACCTGCACAGATGGTCATCAGAAAATCCCAAAGTTATATACGCCCATATAAATTTCAACATGAATTTTCTATTAACGTTTGGGCGGCTCTAATTGATGACTTGTTGATTGGTTCTGTCGTTCTTCCTGGGAGGTTAAATGCGGACAATTACCTTCAATTTCTTATTGACGAACTGTCAGGTCTTTTAGAGGATGCGCCACTGAATGTTCGACGAAACATGTGGTTTCACATGGATGGGGTACCCCACATTTCGGAATTGCTTTCCAAAATTTGGTTAACGTCAATTATCCAAGATGGATTGGTCGAGGTGGTCCTGTTGCATGTCCGCCCAGATCACCCGGGATTACCCTTGACTTTTATTTATAGGGGTACATGAAAAATTTAGTTTACGCGCAAGTTTCGAACATAAGAGAAGAGTTGTTGGATCGTATTCACCTGGCTGCCGACAAAACAAGTATGAAATTCGGATAAGTACTTCTGTTGGCTTACGGCCGCAAGCCTGCATTCAACAAGGAGGTGGACATTTCAAAAATATTATTAATTGAACTTTTTTAAATAAAATCAGTTTTTATTGACTTTAGGATGACATTTTTTTTCATGATCTGACACTCACATTCATAGATCTGTAACTTTGAAACAAATAAAAATGGATATACAAGTTTTGCGTTTTTTTACTACTTTACACTCCTAAAATTTGAACATAATAATACGGGACATCTTGTATACAAGAGATGTTTCCAAAGTTCTCAGAATTTAGCAATAATTTTTTTATTTTGTGAATTTTCATTAATATTACAATGCAGTTTTTCAACATAATCGCAATTTAATTGAACACATTTATCCCAGCGATAAATTAATTTTTTGTAAACCGTCCTCAAAGAACTTCTTCGGTATCTCCTCAATCCACCTATTTATGACACGTTTTACGTCAGTTAAACTCTCAAAACAAACACCCGGTAAAGGTTTTTTCAAATCTGGGGACAGATGAAAATTACTCGGTGCGAGATCCGGTTAATAAACTGGATGCGGAAACAATTTCCATCGAAATCGTTCTAGACATCCATCGTTTTTCTTACGGTGTTCGGTTTTGCACTATCCTGTTACAATAATGGACGTTTCTGCAGCTTCCCATGCCATTTTCTGATAAGGGCCTGTCACAGTGGTCCCGATAGTAAGTTCGAATAATATTCTACGTTAATTGTAGTACCTTTCGCCAGATAATCCATAAAAATAAACCGTTCGCAATCCCAGAATACAGTAAGCATTATCTTTCCAACAGACGGAACTGGTGGAGGCCCTTCTTTGGGTTTACACGATTCTTTGGATTGGCATTCGGTCTCAGGATTGAAATAAGTAAACCACGTTTTGTTAATGGTTATTATCCATTGCCAAAATTGATCACCGTATGTATTAAACTTACTTTAAATGAGAACTAATGAGTATTAAATCACACTTTACATGCAAATGACGCATAATGTTTATTAGGTGTCTAATGTATTAGGCGTCATTTGCATGTAAAGTGAGATTTAATTCATTTACAGTAAGTTCAATATACTAACTATACCGATAGGTCCAACCCGCTACGGGCCATACGCAACAATATACGTATGGAACGTAATGCGATGTGGCAACGTATGTACGATGCCACTCCGCGTGCGCATACATAAGTCCGATGATCGAGAGCAATAGATTGCCCGTCATTCGTATCTAGCTGTGCAAACGTAAAGGTTGCAACAGTTGCAAGTTAAACTGTTTAGAATTTTCGAGACAATAACCACTAGAAATCTCGAGGGAGTGAGGCGGGAGTTTTACAATAGGCTCGGCTATTGTTTTGGGAGAGAGGGCGGTATTTTCGAATCCTATATTTAGTGACTTTCTTAGAATTAAAATTTATTTTGCAGAATTATCGATTTTTTTATTTTTATCTTTTAGAAAACGTTATTGTTTTTTTTATTACTTAAAATTACTTTTCCGTAGCAGCTAAGAATACAATAATAATAACTTGGAGATATAACGACCTTATTATATCTGAAACAAATGGGCAAATTACGTATACAGAACGAATATGCAAACGACTATATCCTTGCGCGGTTTAAGTCTTACTAAATTCATAACTCTGCAATGTATGGTAATGTAAGCTACTGCGCGTAGAGGGGGATTCGCTGTTGCCACTTATTGCCGGGTATGGCCCGTTGAGAGCTGGTCCTATGTGTATATACGCGAAGTATAGAAATGAAAAGTCATGTCTGTCCAGGATACTGTGTGTTGACAAGCTCCAATAAGAGCAAAATTCACACATTCCGGGATAGGTGTGATTCTTCACGAATTTTTTATTATACCGTATGTATTAATTTATATTCTTGAAATAATTTTTGGCCATCTTCAATACTGTGACTACTTCGTAGACAGTTTCAATTTGGAAGATAGTAAGAGAATGTGGATCACTACCATGAAAATTCATAATCAAAATTGACATATACTGCTTATTTAAAAGATGTAAATTAATTAATTTTTTGGAAAGCGAATATTATTTGTATGTAGTGGTCATTTTCTGGTAAAATTTACATATAGTGAACTCTAAATACCAAAGACATAAGATTTACAGTCTCCTCTTACGAGAAATGTTACAATACGCATTTTGATTCTCTATTTTAATTCTTAGTAACCATTAAAATTAATAGGAATTTGATCTATAAAAATCTGTAAAAAATTATCATTATTTTTACCTTATATTTTATAATATGTAATTTATTTCTTTATTGATCCAGTAGACGATTTATTTAGTTAGGTACCTTCTTATTTATACAGACATATTTTATCGAATTGATTATTAAATAAGTTGTTTACATATTACCTCCGCGAATTAGACTTCATTGGAGCAATTATGGCGTAATTTATTATAACAAGTTTCAATTAAGACATTCATAAAATCGTTTATTTGAGTCATTAGAAATATTACGGGCAATTTGCAAAATTATTGTAGTTCACCTTGACAATCATCTGTCATAATTACTTGTATTTACTAGAATTAGGATATCGTTTTAATTTTATGGTATGGAAAATATGAGATTTTTTTTGGTAATATAATAGACTATAATCAACGGTAAAGAATTTATTTGAAAAAAAAATATTAATAGTCGCCTTCGTTGATAAATAAAATAATTTTCTGTGTAATTTTTAATTTTTTAAATTTGTTGTAAACGTTATACCTACATGGAGTTCTCTGACGACATTATATAGACGTAGTTAGCTTATAATTTTGAAAATGTATCAAGTCATATCATCAGGTATATCTAATTGATAATGACAATTTTCATTTCTGTTTTTATAAAAATTTTTGGGTCCGTTTCGTATAAAATAATCTAGTTTAAATATTTCTTTTTCATGTCTATATTACAGCATCCACTGCAACAAATTCGTGAAGAATAATATAGCTGAAACCTTAGGCAATGGTGTTCAGGACGATGTTATTCACGCAACGAATTTTAGTTTTGCAAAAACTAAGTTTATAAGGATAGCATGTGACAAGTAGGGCAAACTGCATATATACATACATCACCTACAACGATTACAAGTCTGAGGCTTTATATTTAACAAATGGAATTTTGCAGTGTTCCAACCTAGGTTAGATTAATTTCAAGATATTGTGATGTCAGTCATTGGCTGCTTCTGTCGGGCGGTGGTGTCGTCCGCTAAAACACGCCATTAGACGCTGGAAGCTTCGAGAAGCGAAGCGAAGAACTTAGATTATTCTGGACTTCGCATAAAATATAAATATAGCACTTGGAAAGGATTGCAGGGAGACAACCAGCGACAGGTGACGAATATTATTAAATTATATAATATAATAATATATAAATATTGTGGTGAAATAAATACTGTTATTAGTACTTAAATGTTTTTAGTGTGTTTTATTGTTATTATAGTGTTTTAATTACCGTTAGTTTTATTTAAACGAATCCAGATACAAATATTTTAGAATATTATTTATTCATTTATTTATTTTCAACGCGGATTTGAATCTCTGTCCGACACAAGCAATTTTATGGCAAATATTATTACTAATAAAACTAATTAACCAGTTTTATTATTTCGGAATTCCTTACGAGTACCGTGATTATCGTAGCAATCTTTATGGTTACTACAAAAAAGTACAAATCTCCTTATGAAGAGTCCTTTTTTACACTCGTCCAGAAACATTAATTCGTTTGACATGGATGTGTTTATTTACTGATAATTTAACCTCATTTAAGTTTTTTCTTTAAATTATTTTTCCATGTATTATTTTGTTATTTATTGTGCTTCTTGAAATTTCTATTGGGCAATTTAATAAATATTAATATTATTATCTAGCAGCCTGCGTGAAATGTTTGGGACTTTGGTTGACTACTCTTTTAGCTAGTCTACTCACAATAATGTTGGATTTTTATTACACCTCCATAGCTGTCACTACGAGTATAATAATTACCTTTGTAGTATCGCATATTACAAATGGAGTAAACTCTATTATATATTTCTCTCAGTACACGTAGTTGTATGGGTCAACTTCGACTTTCAAGATGGAGTTTCTAGTGTTCATCTTTACTTTAAACTAAAAAATTACTTTTCAAACTTCACTTGTATATGAATATTAATTCAACTTACATTCGTAAAAGTGGACAAGCTAAAGTATTCCTTATATTACGATAGTAATTTTAAAGAAATCGCTGTTTCTATGAGCACTCTACGTAAATTGCTTCGGGTACTATTAACACCTAGCAGCATTTTAGAAAGAGGTTATTTTTCATCTTTAATTATCGTCATCAATTTTCAACTAACAACTTCATACCAATTACTCGTTGTATAAGCCTAATTCTATTTAATTATTGATAAATTAGGAGCATGTGTGAACCATAGAATGTGTGAGAAAACATACTATACTATAATTTAAATTAATAACATTTGTACATATCTAATATATGCATACAAACTATTTACCTGTGTATAATAAAAACGTTACATTGAATTAAATAAGTATTAGTTTCGGGTACTAATAGGCCCCATTTAGAAATCTTTTTGTTGTAATTTTTCCATATTTATAATACGAAGATGCGCGCAATCATCTTTATTAGTGATATAATAACACGTTTTCGGTGTGTGAGACTTGGGTTTTTTTAAAATAACTCTCTACTGTAATATTATATAATGACATAACGGGCTGTCAGGATACATTAAGATGTGTTGTAAAATTAGAAAATAGCTCTCTTAATGAACTATAATTACAAAAACAGGAAGTATTTGTATTTTAATTTTTTTGTTTTAATTAAATTGTATTTTTATAATTAATACGACATTAGCATACCGTGCGTCGCCAAAATATTACAACGCTAACAGTTTAGATTTACTTTAAGCTAAACCTATTTAAATTATTAACGCCCGGTTTCATAATACTCACTTAAAAATTCCTTTAACTAAAGTAACTTTATCTTTTTAAAAGTAACTTAAAGTAATTGCGTGTTATAACGTTTTCTATCAAAATAAGACAGTAGCCCGAAGAATATTCATGAGAGAATGGTGACACTGTATGTAAAAAATAGTCTGTCCTATTTCCATGTCAAATTTTTGTGTAAGCAGTTCAAATGGGATAGAGAATTCATTCTAGTAAAAGTTTCAGTTATTACTAGAGAAATCGGAATATCAGAAACGAGCGTTTTTCAAATTCTACACGAAGAACTGGGAATGACAAAAGTGTTGGCTCGATGGATTACCAGGCTGTTAAGTCCCCAACAAAAATTGTGTTGACGACAAATTTGTGGAGAGAATTTGACTGTTTTATCTCAAGATGAAAACTTCTTAAATAGAAGTGTAATTGGGGATGAAACTTAGGTACACCACTGGGACCATTCCATGAAATAAGAGTCCATGTAGTGGGTTTATAATAGCTCTCAACCGCCCAAGAAGGCAAAAATGTAATTATCAATTATTAATTGAGTATATGCCAAAAGGGACTACAATAACGAGAAATGTCTATGAAGACAAAATTAAGAACTTGAACACGACTAGACCCACGACAACTACAAGTTGCATAAGGCCCAACAGTAAACAATGAATGCAGCTTTGGGGAATTATAATATCCACCCTACAGTCCCGACATCACCCTCCGTGACTATTATCTCTTTCCAAAACTCAAAAAAAATTGAGAGGGCGTCGACTTTTATCGAATGACGACTTGGAAAACACTTGAATTTTGCGGAATTACCAAAAGAATTTTTTAGAAGGCTTAGAGATATTAAACAAACGTTGGATTAAGTGTGTTAGTGCTAAAAAAAAAATCCCCTCGTATTATATAAATCCATTCTTCTGCTAGGAAGAGTAAATCTGTGTCGGTTTTTGTTTTTATAAAGGTATTGTGCTACTCAAAGCTAGCGCGACCTATAGATTACATAATTAGTAATCAATAAAAATGCACTTACCTTTACTGTTATACAATGTTTTCACAATATACAGTTAAATCCAAAATTGCTCTTATGAAGCCCTATACGCAAAAAAGTATGAATTATTACCAAATCAAAATTATAGAGCTGCATTTACAGATAATAACAATTATCTGTAAATTGTTCTGGAATGTTCTATATGATGGGATACTGAAACTCAATGTGCCGGAGGGTATACATCTGGTCGCATATGCTGATGATTTGGCGACAATAACAACAGCAAATACTGAAAAAGAAGTAAGAGCTGAGGTCGATAGGATCATTGAAAAAATAGGGCTGTGGCTTAATGACAATGAACTTAGACTCGCATCACAAAATACACCGAAGCAATATGGCTGTGTGGTAGAAGGAAAGTAGAAGATGTCAGTACAGATGTTGAACCACGACGAAAAATAAAATACTTGGGTATATGGATACAGAGCAATATTACTTTCACAAAGCATATTAAAAATACGGTTGATAAGGCCGCTGGTCTTGCAAGAATCTAGCAAAAATCATGTCTCGGACCGGGGGTCCTGCGGCCGGGCGGAGGAAGATGCTGGCGACTGTGACTGACTCTATCATGTTGTATGGCGCGTCGGTTTGGTATGAGAGCATGAAGCTGGAGTATTGCAAGAGGAAACTCATCAGGGTTCAAAGGTCAATGGCGATAAAGATCACCAGTGCGTATAGAACAATATCAACGGACTATCTACGGCATATCTAATGCCGATTGAACTCTTGGTTCATGTAAGATGGAGACTCTGTAAACAACAAAAGCAGGAAAAAAAGAAGAGCGAGATAAGACCACATTAAAATGGTGCGAAAAGTGGAAATACCAAAGGCAAGTGGACAAATGAAATAATCTCTGATCTTAGAGCTTGGATAGAGAGGAAACAGAGACGTGGATCATCAGTTGACGAAAGTTCTGTCTTGACATGGCTGTTTTAACGCATTTTTAAGTAATATGGATAAAGTTACATCGCAAGAATATTCCTACTGTGGTAGCACACCGAACATCGCCAAGCACGCTATCTTTGAGTGCAAAGTGTGGGAAAATCAACGACTAGAGATGGAAGAAGTTATAGGCAGAGAAAGAACAACAGTAAACGCAGTTAAGGTCATACTGAAGAGTAGGAAAAATTGGCAAAAAATAGCAAAATATTGGAAGGCGATTGTAACCGACAGGGAGAAAAGAAATATGGAAGAGGAAAACCAAAAAGAGAAGAAGGAACTGAATGTAGTACTTATAACAAGCCAACAAACCTGTGACCCGCACTCCTAATCCACAGATAGTGGGGAAACGGAGATGTAAGGACATGTTACAGTAGAAAAGACAGCCCAGTACTCCTGAAGAGATGTCCTAATGGAAGGGACCAGTGTGAAGAAAGAGCGATGCAGTTGGGCCACTTGTCCGGTCAATATGTTGACCAGCTACATCTGCAAAAAAAAAACACCAAAATCATACATAATATATATACGAGTATATGAGGCTTATAGAAAATGTCTACCAAACAATAAAATACATACATTAATTTGTTGATATAGTAGGTTGAGATTTCATCCGTTAGAATATTTAGTGACATCTTTTGTATTGCTTACACACTACTCAATTTATCTACGACTATTCTTTTCTAGCAATACTAATCTACTACTTTCTATTCAAGTGCCGACCCCATTATTTTCTGTATGAAATCTTTGTTTGCTACACTGAACATCTGAACAAGATTGATAATATAAACTCGCACTTCCTGAAGTAATATTATTGATTTTGCTTTATCTATTGCATCGTTTGGACAAAATTAAATTACAGACAGTATTACGGTATTATTCTAGACTAATACTTCTCATAAATTCCCATCTTAACGTTAATTAAACAACTTGTCAACAACAAGACGAGAATTGCTTTTAAAACCCAGAAATAAATTGTTTGAAATCTTTACGATTTCCTAGATTCGATACTTCAAACTATGATTATTACATCTTAGAACGTACAGTTGGTAATATACCTTGTATACGGGTATATATAAGTTCGTAAATACATAAATGCATGATGCATGACGTTTAATATATTCCTTAAAGCGTTCGAGTGTACAGAGAAAATATCGATAAACTAATTTAGTACCTTTCAACCGACTATCCATTTTAGGATATGAATGTATTAGCATGGGTTTAGAGCTTGTACATTTATCATCTAATTCTGGCTGTCACTTTACCTATCGTGATAAACTGTCTACATTTTTATAATGTACAAATACGAGATTAAACGATTACGATGATTAATTTACAAGTATTTACACATTAGACATTCAATTCCGCATTTAAAGGTCTATCAGTCATATGTCGTTTTCGTTTATTGCTTATTCGAAATTTATTTTAAAATATGCACGCTTTCATTGCTGTCGAGATCTATAAGTATTATATGCAAGACATATTTATATATAGTGTTGTGCAAAAGTTTGATTTCGGTTCAATAATATTGGATAATGAATTTAAATTTTCGCTATATCCATAAAATAACGTCTTCTAAATAAAGACATTACTAGTGCAGACCAATTTCCGTGCGCGCCATGAGCGCCGGTATGGGAGTGTAGTTCGTAATATATTAGAATATGCGATAGAATAGGGACGCAACATGAGCTTATTACCGATATAAGTAAAGAAGTAAAGACATTTATTCTATCAGAAATAATTAAATATACATTTGGTTTTCTGCTATTAAAGTAATATGCATAAACACACGAAAAATAAGAATAGTACATATTATAGCAGCGTTGTATGTATCTATAAATAAGATGGAAAATGCATGAAATCAGTGATTGTGTGCACGACATAGGATTTAAAAAAACACTTACCGTTTTAAGCGTCTTCCAAGGATTGACAAACTGGAGAAACTCGATTGTATATTTTCAACATCAGGTGCGTTTCTAAGGTTATTTCTGAAAAACATGCCCGCCGTGAGGAAAAAATATGTTTATATTCGGAAAACGAGCGTTCTACATCTAGTGATGTTATATTCGCATAATCAAAATACTTTTTTAAGCATGGTCCATGCTCTACATCTTGTGGCAGAACAGGTTCGTAGATGTTATCCAGAGGTAGATGCTTTAATATCGAGTACAAAGGCAGTATTCCTGAAATCTCCAAAATGTATTCGGAAATTTCACGAATTGTGTCCCCATACCCCTGAGCCACCACAGCCGATTCTGACACGTCGGGGTACATGGTTACGGGCTGGGTTTTACTATCATGAACATTTTGAAAAAATTAAGGACGTGGTTTTATCATTCGATCCGAAAGAAAGTGCAGCTATCAATACAAGCCAGAAAAAATTTCAAGATGCCCAGATTAAAATGTATTTACAAAGTATTCGTGAGAATTACTTGGGCTAGAACAAGCAATTACAAAATTAGAAAATTCGTCGCTGTCGTTAGAGGAATCACTGCAAATCGTTAAAGATGTTCACGCACAACTGTGTGCTGTAGAAGACGCAAAAAGTGAAAGTGTTCTAATTAAATTTGAAAGTGTTTTAGACAGAAATGCAGATTTTGACACCTTAACACGTATTTGTGAGGGCACGTCTACAGATGCGTTAAGTTGCTTAACAAAGTACTTTGATTATGCGAATATAACATCACTAGATGTAGAACGGTCGTTCAGGCTCGTACAGGCATGTAAATTCGCTATTTTGTTTAATGAGGAAAAGTCTATTGCTTAGGTAGGATTTAAGGAGTGGATAGTGTAGATAGGGGAGTGGTTTTTATTTTATATACAGGCCAGTGTGCCAAATCTTATCGAATGCTTGGGTCACATCAATGAATCCTACTGAACATTGTTAAAATCTTCCTGCATTTTGTTTACTAGCCTATGTATTTACTCTATGGTGTCGTGCTTATTATGGAATTCGAATTGGTGATCAGGAATAATATTTTTTTTATTTTTATCGTCGATTGCAACCTAATTACATATATTTTTTCAAAAACCTTTAATAGAGTTGATAATAAACTGATACGACGATAAAAAGTAACTTCTTCAAATTTCTTTCCAGGTTTTGAATTTATTATTAACTGAGCAACTCTTCAGATATTCGAAAAGTAGCCTAGGTTAATTATGGCATTGTATATGTCTGTAAATAATCTAAAGCGTTTGGTCGACAACTCCTTAAGAAGTTTTCAAGTCATTAAGTCGAATTTAGGTATTTTTGTTTATATTGAGTTTTTCCATAATTAAATTTTTGACTTCACTTATTTTATTTATTTATGGGAAGGTCCATTTGAAATGGCGATTCTGTAAATTTCTCTATTTCCTTGTCCGTAGTTTCTTCAGAGTTGAAACGTTGAAATACATTCTCGAGATAGGCAGCAAATATTTCTGTCTTTTCTTCATCAATCATCGCCAAATTATTACCATTTCAAATTGGAGGATTGTTGTGGCATTGTTATTAACTTTTTGGTACCTTTCCATAAGGAGTCAGATGTTTGCGCTGGGCTTATTGATTTTAAGTACTTTTGTAGAAGAGGTAAACAAAAATAAGATCACAAATATAAAACATCTAAATGCACTCATTGGGTGGACATTATGTACTTACGCAACACCTTTGAATGATAAATTAAGGTGAGATAACCATGTATAAATTACAATAATTTTGTCAGTTCAAATGCATCGATTTATATTTGTAAGAATTTACAATTTATTTAATCACACGTGCCAAATTTTGTTACCCATCATTTCTAACTTTTCTAATAATTCACCCGTTTTACAACTTTTGACGTATAGTGTATATCCACATTCGTTAGATCTTTCGATAATACATTGTTTTTTTAACTTTCGTAAGTATTAGTCATCGTAGTATCCGTAACCATATTATTTGAAAAGTTTAAGTTAAATTGAATGATTAATGTGTTTATTTATTAGACCCGCTTTTTTTGTTTTTATCGAAACGAGTCTATTTTAAAAATATATTAAATGATGTTGGCTCGGTAACTTGGCACGATAATAAATTATTGGAGGAACATTTATATTACGTGCTTCCTTAACAGGAATACCAAATTAGCAATAACCTAAAGATCGATAATTGATTATGGGAATTTTATAGTTTTAGGAAATGTGTGATGTTCAACTTTATTTCACAAATTTTAATTAACATATTTTATACATCCATTAGGCTTATGGAGTAGATATGCAGGAAATATCTTTATTTCTTTTCGAAATATCTATTTTAAAACGATTTTCACTTAGTGATTCAGTGTTTTAAAAGCCTTGATAAAACTTCTGAAAACTATTAATTACAAATGATTCTGTATGTAGATTTAAAGTTCATTTTAATGAAGCCTCTTTTATACATATTTAGTATATAATGCTCGATTCTATGATTTGTAATAAAGAAGTAGTTGCAGCTAATTAGTTAAAGGGGTGGTGATTCGCTTGTGTAATGTATTTGTTATTAGTTTGTAAAGTGTCCTTTTTCTCTCATATCTTCTTCTCGGTTTTGAGGTTGGAACCGTATCCTTGGAACTACTTTTTTTTCTGTCGACGTTTCGTTTAGATTAATAGCAGCCCTGAGAATTTACCTTATAAAGACGGGCGAAACGTCGGCAGAAAAAAATGTAGTTCGTTGTTTGACGAAGAAGATGTTAAAACTTTATTATAATGATAAGATATAAGTACTAAACTTCTAGTTTCAAAAATATTTTATTGTAAATCTAGTACAGTATTGTTTCGCCATACAATGGCGTCATCAGGTTGATCAAAAATTGATATTTAAAATACAAGTTTGAATATTTATATACAAATTATTGAGAAAAAATAGTGGTGGAAAAATTTTTGCAATCTTAAATTTTGTAATGGGGAGTTGTTTAAATTTAATTGGTCATTTAAAGTTAATCCTAAATTTTTATATCTATTAATTTCTTGCTTTTATTGCTTTTTTGCTTTTATCTTGAATACGTAAAATTTTGAAATCTATATTAAAACTATGATATCTAAACAATGATTTGCGAAAGTTGAATCTGTTTTCTTTAGGACTTCTCTAGTGTTCTTTCATCCTAATTTTGACCGTCTTCCCTGTTTGTCCTATGTATACCTTATTACAATCTTCGCGTATTAACTTATATACACCAGAGTTTGATTCTTTATCTATTTTTTGTTGTTGTTTTAAATATTGTTCTTTATGGTATTGTCTGTCTTAAATGATATGTGTTCGTTATTAAGTTTTTTAATGAAAATACAATTTTTTTCCGAAATTTTTCCTAAGTAAGTGATTGAATTGTATTAGTTATATTGTTTTTTAATTTTGGGTAAACTAGAGAAAGGGTTTTAGATTTAGATTTTGTTGACTATTCAGGAAGTTATTGTTAATATTTATAGAGTAATCATTGTTTAATGCTATTGTGTATATCCTCAAAACATTCAAAGCACTCAGAACACGCAAAACACAAAACAATCAAAACACTCAAGACACTCAAAACGCTCAAAGCGCTCAATACTCAAAACACTTACAACGGTCAAAACTCTCAACACACTCAAAACACTCAACACACTCAAAACGCTCAAAATACTCAAAACACTTACAACGCTCAAAACCCTCAACGCACTCAACACTTAAAACACTCAAAACACTCAAAACACTCAAAACGCTCAAAACACTCAAAACACTCAAAACACTCAAAGCACTCAAGACACTCAAAACACTCGAAACACTCAAAACACTAATAACACTCAGAACACTCAAAATACTTAAGACACTCTAAACACTCTAAACACTCAAGACACTCAAGATACTCAAGACACTCGAGACACTCAAGACACTCAAGACACTCAAGACACTCAAAACACTCAAAACACTTAAAACACTCAAAACACTCAAAACACTCAGAACATTCCTAACACTCAGAACACTCAAAACACTTAAAACACTCTAAACACTCAAGACATTCAAAAGACTCAAAACACTCAAAACATTCATAACACTCAGAACCTCAGAACATACATAACACTCAGAACACTCAAAACACTTAAAAACACTCTAAACACTCAAGACAGTCAAAACACTCAACACACTCAAAACGCTCAAAACACTCAGAACACTCGAAACATTCAAGACACTAAAAAGATTCAAAAGACTCAAAATACTTAAAACATTCATAACACTCGGAACACTCAAGATACTCAAAACACGCAAAACACTCAAAATGCTCAAAACGCTTAAAACACTCGAAAAACTGAAAAGACTCAAATCTTAAAATACTGAAAACACTCAAAACACTCAGAACACTCAGAACACTCAGAACACTCAAAACACTCAAAACACTCAAAACACTCAGAACATTCATAACACTCAGAATATTCAAAACACTCTAAACACTCAAGACACTCAAGACACTCAAAACACTCAAAACACTCAAAACGCTCAAAACAGTCAACACTCAAGACACTAAAAAGACTCAAAAGTCTCAAAATACTTAAAACATTCATAACATTCAGAACACTCAGAATACTCGGAACACTCAAGATACTCAAAACACGCAAAACACTCAAAATGATCAAAACGCTTAAAACACTCGAAAGACTGAAAAGACTCAAATCTCAAAATACTGGAAACACTCAAAACACTCAGAACACTCAAAACAATCAATACACTCAAAACACTTTGGGTTGGGTTGGGTTAGGGTGAGTTGGGTTAGGTTATAGACGGGGACGGATTGATATACATGTGTCCTTGCAATAAAAAGACGAAACGAATGAAAAATGGAAAAATGTAATTATATAGAATATAAAGCCAAAATATTTTCCCAAAATTCCCTCTCATAAGCGAAAAAAAATATCAAAGATATTTAAAAAAAATTGTCACGCCACTGTGCGATTATAAAAAGTATCAGAGAAGTATCTTAAAGTTGACCGAGAATAACAAAAATAATAGTTTTGTTATTGTCCATCTCATTCAGCTGTTACGTATATAAACATACGCTATAGCGTACGTGTGTTGCGAGGTATTTATTATTTATACACATTCTGAATATTTTGAATTCATAGGCGTCACGTAATACAATTTTCGGGGTGTCTTTAATTTCGGGGTTCGCGTCGTAATTGAGTCACAATAGTTTGGATTTGTATTCTACATAATTGCATCCTTCCATTTATCATATGTTGTCTCTTTATTGGCAGCTTGTATAAGGTCCCCAATTTTATTAAATAAGAATAAGAAAAGATAATATAATGAAACCAGTCTCAAGATGAAGTAAATTTATTGTACTATCAGAGCGTATATAATTATTTTTCCATTTTGTGCCACACATTTCTCCAAACGCTGAATTCATTTCATCATTCCGTCCGTGAAAAAAGTTTCGTGTTTACTGTTGATCCAACTGCAAACAGCAGTCCGACCTTCAGTGTCTGATGAAAAATATTGACCTCTCAATATCTCCTTTAACTTTGGTAACAACCAGAAATCTGAAGGTGCCAAATCAACACTGATACAGAGAGCGAAACAAACGTGAATTTTAGCCTTGTCATTATCTTAATCGTTTGGTTACTACTGCAATGTGGTCTGGTGTTCTCGCGATGCAAAAAGAAAATTGTTCTTTACGGCTTTACCCTTGAGATACCATTCCTTAGTGATCATACAATTTTGCTGAATTGAATTAATCGTTGATCCCTTCGGCGGATATTCAGTATGAATACCTTGCATCCTAGAAAATGGTGAGCATGACTTTATACGCGTGTGAAACTCTGTTGAACCACCGGCGAATATTCTTCACATCTATGCAATTGTTACCCACAGACAGCTTTCAAACACTTATAAATCTCGATGGGCGTGTAACCTTCTTAGGCTCCAAATTCTGTCACGGATCAGTGCTTGGTATGCATCTCATAAATCGAGCTCATGATAAGTGACACTATTACTGAATGACGACAGAGAAAAATGAAACTCGCTATGCTAAGACGGAGATAGTCGAAACTACCGCCCACGGGTTAGAATTTTTCTCCATTTCCATTACGATGCACGTATAAGGCTTTTGTTTAATTATGAAACAGACATGTAAATAATTTACATATCTGTAACTGTATACTTGGACAATACCTCGTATTTTCAGCATTTACTTCTGCTTAAGACATATGTTTCTGCCATCTATAGGCGTCGTCAGTTAAGCTAATGAAGCAATGTATACAAATGATACAAATCTTTATAAATAGATCTGCATCTGTATATGACATTTAGCTGAAACCGCCTATTAGACGCCTATAGACGACGCCTATGGATGGCCGAAACATATGTCTTAAGCAGAAGTAAATGCTGAAAATACGAGGTATTGTCCAAGTATACAGTTACAGATATGTAAATTATTTACATGCCTGTTTCATAATTAAACAAAAGCCTTATACGTGCATATTAACGTATAGATATATTTAAAATCTTTTTTGTATATTTACCGCCATCTGGCTCGTTTTTGAAGGACCAGCTTAGCTGGTCAAATGAAAGATCGTTTTCTTCGGTAAAGTCTCTTTCGTCCGTCAGATGTCACTTATTAAATAATTGCCACCTGATAGGATGAGATTTGCTTTATCTAATAGGCGGTTTCGGCTAAATGTCATATACAGATACAGATCTATTTATAAATATTTTTATCATTTGTATACATTGCTTCATTAGCTTAACTGACGACGCCTATAGATGGCAGAAACATATGTCTTAAGCAGAAGTAAATGCTGAAAATACGAGGTATTGTCCAAGTATACAGTTACAGATATGTAAATTATTTACATGTCTGTTTCATAATGAAATTATTCTAGTTCAGGTAATAGTGGTTTGTTCCAACTCGATAAGAAAACCGTACAGTAACAGTCCAGTATATGTGCAATGTGAATATTTCTTCACTTTTTGTTCAGTACGCAGGTACTGAACCGTCACTGTATGGTTTTCTTAGCGAGTTGGAACAAACCTTAGCCACTGGTAGCATAATGTTCAATCTATGTTCGTACCTCTCTGTTCCATTTCTCTTTGTTAAAATTTCTAATGATACCTTGTTACTGTTTATATTATTTCTTCAAAGTTCATGACTGCTTCGTATATTAAATTACACATTTTGTCCAATAAATTGTTATTATCTCACTGATACCATAAATTTCACTTATTGCATCTTTGTTTACATTAAAGTATATATTTTCTTTATATATAGGTGTGAAATTTATTACATTTTATGATATAAATACCATGTTTCTGTTGCTAAAAATACATTATTCTCTCCTATATCCCCCGACATAAATTACAAACTAGTTGCGTAAGAAATAGATAACATACATAGATAATATTTTTGTTGCCTGGCATTATAAACGTATCCAGGTAATTTTTTTGCTATGTATATATGTATGAAAACGGATTATAATATTTAATAAGCGGTATTTGCTCTGGGAATACACACAATAAACTTGCACAAGTTCGCCCTTGTGATACATCATAAATCAATCATGAAATTTACATATGAGCATGTAATAATTCATTATTGGTGACAAGGAAAAAATATCTTGTAGAAAAATGAAAATCCCTGTTAAATATAGGAACGATTTAGTAAGATTATTGTGCGTCATGGGGGATTTTGTGAAATACTATTTGGTATTTTTGATTGAATTTCAAAGAGTTTCGACGTGAATCTGTCGTATTTTCTTGGGTATTAATATTTCTACTATGCGTCGGTTTTTAAAGTTCTTCTATATATTAACCACAGAATAGAATAAATACACGTGAATGTGATTTGAGGGACGTGTGCTTTTTTAAAAGTTAACAACACTTTTGTCATAATAGGCATATTTATGTTTCAGAAACCTAGTGTTCAAAATTTTGCCCAAATGTGTTTGATAGATAAGTTTCTATAACACAGGTCTACAGTGATTTTGATGTTTGAAAGCTGTTTGCTAATTTGTATATGTTTGGGGGCCCTTATTCCAAAAAACGCCATATTTTTGCTGTATCACGTAAATTTTTTTTATAGCGCTCTATATCTTAAAAATGTTAATTTATTAATATATATACCTATGACAAGAATATGTTTGTTCCATGTTAGGCATGATTTTTAAATGAAATTAAATGTGATTTAGCAACACTGGTTAATATTAGATTTCTCAGCAAAGCAATGGAGTCAGCGCAGAAGCGTCAATACAACGTTGAAACCTGCTTATGTGCAGTTTGGTTGTGTTAGTCGTCGTGCTACTGTGTCCGCGCGCTTGTTGTCTTCGTTGTTGCGTATTTTAAGTGTTCTAGAACGTATAAAAATGGAAAGAAGACATTGTGTGAACTATCCGAATAACTTTTGTTATATCTGTGGTGGTTATGTCGTAGTAAAGCAGAGGCAAACTATAACTTCGTCTGTGAAAAATGTATACCACGCTTATTTTGGTGTAAAAATTGGCGACCAAGACTAGTCCTGGGCTCCTCATACTGTTTGCTCCGTTTGCGTTGAAGCATTAAGAAACTGGCAAAAAGGTAGGAAGAAATGTTTAAGCTTTGGTGTTCCTATGGTATGGCGAGAGCCTAGAAATCACAGTGATGATTGTTATTTTTGTTCGTGTAATGTTCAAGGATTCAACAGAAAAAATAAGAAACAAATTGTGTATCCCAATCTTGACTCTGCTATTCGACCAGTTCCTCATGGACCAGATGTACCGATACCTACCGCCCCAAAAGCACTAGAAAACGTCATATCGTCAGAATCAGAGGAATCTAATTGCGACCCAGATGACTCAGATTTCACACCAGATTTCAGAGAGCCCGAAGTGTTTAACCAGAGCCAACTAAATGATTTAGAGATTTGCACCTTCCAAAGGATGCATCCGAATTGTTAGCTCCCGACTTCGTGAGAAACATTTACTGGCACCTGGCGTCACATCAAGCTTTTACCGGGATCGCGAAAAAGAGTTATGTCAATATTTTACTCAAGACGGACCCCTAGTGTATTGCAACAATATTCCTGACTTAATTTCAAAATTAGGAAATGTGCCGTATGTAAAACAAGAATGGCGCCTGTTTATTGACTCTAGTAAGCGTAGTTTAAAAGGCGTTTTATTGCACAATGGTAACGAGCTGGCCTCGGTTCCCGTTGCCCATTCGGTACATTTAATGGAAACGTATGAAAATTTTGAACTTCTTTTAAAGAAAATAAACTACCAAGAACATCAGTGGATGCTTTGTGGTGACCTTAAAGTGCTGTGCATGCTACTAGGACAACAAGGAGGTTATACAAAATTTCCATGCTTTATTTGTGAGTGGGATAGTCGAGCAAGGGATAGACATTGGACTCAAATAGAATGGCCCTCTAGAACAAGCCTTACACCTGGTAACAAAAATGTATTAAGAGATAGCTTGGTTGACCCCAAAAAAGTTTTACTGCCTCCTCTCCATATCAAACTTGGCTTGATGAAGCAGTTTGTTAAAGCCCTAGACGAAAATGGACAGTGTTTTAAATATTTGTGCGAGACATATCCAGCCTTATCCGATGCCAAGTTAAAAGAAGGTATTTTTGTTGGGCCGCAGATAAGAACATTATGCAAAGACAAGAATTTTCAAAACACAATGAACAATGTCGAGAAAAACGCCTGGGTTTCATTTAAAGAAGTAATTGATAAGTTTCTTGGGAACTCTACGGACGAAAACTACGAACATGTTGTTCAAAATATGTTACAACACTTTCATCGTCTAGGTTGTAATATGAGTTTGAAAGTGCATTTCCTGTTTTCACACTTGAACTATTTTCCTGAAAATCTTGGAGCAGTTAGCGAAGAACAGGTAGAGAGGTTTCACCAAGACATTAAGGAAATGGAACGGCGATACCAAGGCAGATGGAGCATAACGATGATGGTGGACTACTGCTGGATGTTAAAACGGGATATGTCCTTAAAAACATACAACCGAATGTCCGGACAACGCAGCTTTCTGGCAAAAAGACAAAGATTTCCCTTAAAAAAGACTGAGTAAAGTATTTTTTTTCCACTTTTTTAACTTGTATTCCACCTTTTCACTCAAGAAAGAAATATCTTTTTTTTCATTTAATATTTGCAAAAAAACCTTACGTGATACAAATAAATGCATAGAATTTTTGAAATCAGCCTACCAAAATTATATAAAATCAGTTTTCAAAGTAAAAACATCTGTCAAAAAGTTTAATTTTGTAGACCTGTGTAATCATTTAAATTGTTTGTTTTTATATTGGAATGGAGATAAAAGAATTTCCTGCTTGAATTATGTATTATTTTTTATATAGATAAATTAACTCCTATATAAAAATGTCCATTTGCGGGTGACATTTTTGTCACTTTGACAGCGATAAAAACCTACATAGCTTTTTATCACCGATAAAAATGCTTCTTCCTCCGATAAAAATGCTTCTTCCTGTTACATATCTAGTAGCCCTGCATCACTTAATTTATTTTGGCAGCTGACAGGTAATAATTATTAAGTATCGTTGAACGTAAAATGTACGAGTCGGTTTGGGGAAACTTCAACAAATATCAAAAGATCAATACCGCAATGCACAAGAAATACAAAATCGTCAATATGGAGACAATTTCAAAAGTTTTATTCATGTCGTTAATTTATCTTGCCAAAAAACACTCGAGCTTTTCTTTCAATCGGATAAATTTCTTTTTAACTCAATATTTTTCCAATCAGTAATTTCGCTCGAAAAACTTACATTAGAAAAAATCGCTCGACCTTTCGGTCTCGCGATTTTTTCATGTAAGTTTTTCTCGTCAAATTACTGATTGGCAAAATAATTTCGTTACAAAGAGAAATTTATCCGATAAAAAAAAAGCTCTTGTGTTTTTACTTATGAAAAAACCTTAAAAAACTCAAGAAAAGATACATAAATATTATGATGAATCTCTTTCTTTCCATACGAGTTTTGTCTTTTATATTTTGCATATAGATCTGGAATACAACAGTAGATAGCTTAGAAAAATTTATTGTTTTTCGAAGTATTCTACTCGAAGATTAATGCACTTTTGCTTGCCTTCGAGCAAACTCTGGAAGCAGTTATTCCACTCGTTTGTTAGTACAGTCAAAATTGTGTTTTTCAAAGGCACCGACTGCTCCTTTTGACTGTAAGATCGGTCCACCTAGCGACAGGATGGTCATGTAATATCAGATGTAATGTCAGACCATCTAACTAATGACAGCATAGACAAAGCATAAACAGACAGGATGTAATATCATTCTGACAGGAGTCGGTCCAGCTAACAAGAGGCAGGATGGCCATGTGAAGTCGAGGTCCTAGTCATGGCTTAGTTTCCGAGGCGGACTTATTAGAGAACGGGTTATCGGTAGTATAAATGACACATTCGGGAACGATTATACAGGGTGTAACAGGACGAGCTTACGTTAGCCGTAACTCAGCAACTAAGCAAGTTCCATATTTGTAAATTTGCAGAGTTATTTTGGGCATGGGGGCAAACTTTTAGAAAATATTAGTACATATTTTCTGTTTCCGGTTTCGCCGGAAGCACAATCAACTTCATTTTTTTAAATATATTATACAATTTTTTTTCAAACAATTGAATTCAGCAACAAATTTGGCGTATAGATCATTTATTTCGACTGGTGTAACCATTACCGTTTTATAGCTAACTTGCTTTTTATGTAAATTTTATCAAATGCAATGTGTGTTATCTATATCGGGGAAGTGGTTGAGTTCTATACAGTGTTCGGCAAAGCCTGTGTTTTTCTCACTATATAAAATTGACTTTTTGTGAAAACAGAGTTAAAGAACACAAAAAGT
Source organism: Melolontha melolontha (assembly GCA_935421215.2). NCBI lineage: Eukaryota > Metazoa > Arthropoda > Insecta > Coleoptera > Scarabaeidae > Melolontha > Melolontha melolontha. Next base: position 133,795,955 of record OW285240.1, on the reverse strand, counting down.
CAATTTTATATAGTGAGAAAAACACAGGCTTTGCCGAACACTGTATAGAACTCAACCACTTCCCCGATATAGATAACTGCGACTTAATACACAATATCACAAAAAGCAAGAGATTGGACCTACTAGAAATATTAGAAATAAAACTAGCGAAAAAACAAAATATATCAATCACCAACACACAGATAGAATATGCCAATACACCCTTTATAGACACCGTAATACACAACATAGTACCACCCCCACTACACACAAGAACAGACAACATATAAGAATAAGTGCGATAGTCTTTAAGTTAGATTTATAGATCTCTTTGAGAATGGCATAACAGCCGAAACAGATGTTAGAGAATTTAAATAAATCTCATAGTGAAACAAGCCAAGTGTTTTAATTCTTTATTATTTACTGTATGACATTAAAATTTGTTTTATTTTATCCACTTTTCGACTAACTTATCAATTTTGACAGTTCGTTGTAGTTAAAACACTACATGTATCGTATTGAAACTTTGAATTTCGGTTAACTAAAGATGGTAGTTGGTATTTAGTACTGGCATTTGATTAGTGGCGCCCTCTATGTCCCAGTATGTAAAACATAAAAGACAGGCCTCGTACAATGATTTGTAACTGGTTCAGTGTTTTCAAAAGTGGTTATATGAGCATAGAAAATTCTGAACGTCTGTGGTCTCCATTTACAGTAACTTTTCCAAAAATTATGAATACAGTCTATAACATTATAATTAGTAACCGCCGAATAAAAGTGTGTGAGATAGCGAATGGATTCGAAATATTTTACATCAACATTTAATTATGAAAAAACCATTCGCAAGATGAAATCTCAATAATGCAGACTTCTAAAAATTATTATTATATACAGTTTAACTGCCAATATTACAAAATTAATCATGAAAAATATCCAGTAAGATCATTGAAAGTTAACAATAAAAATTAAAAGTGAATGAAAGTAAATTACAAATAGGAGATAGAGGTTGAGAAGTTAATTGTTATTTTCTTTACATATACATACAGGGTTAGTTAAAAGTATGGAGACGGCGATTTATTGTCGTTAATATTCATTTTAGGGAATTATGTTCAATATAAAAGTTTGTTAAGATATTTTGATCTACATTTGTGATTATTTGTTTTTTTTTTCTTCAAATGTTTTTTTAGATACGCCTGTTCGCGCATTTTTTTGTAAATGGGAACTGGTAAATTTTGCTCTCCCATTCGATAGAGGTTTTTTTTCTCTTTACAATAATATTTTTGTTTTTTTTAAATTCATTTTAATAACTTTTTTTCAAGAAAAATTAGACAAATTAATAACAAAGTACATTAAAGTAAGTGTTCAAATTGTCGTCCATTAGTAATTTGACAATGACCCAATCGATTTACAAAACCCCGAACAGAGTTCTGTAAAAAATCTCGGGGAATTTCTTGTATCGTTCTGGTAATTCGGATTTGTAAATCTTCGACGTTACCGGGCTTTTCTTTGTAAACTTTGTTTTACGTATCCTCAAAGAAAAAAATCTAAAAGACTTAAATCTGGCGAACGGGCTGGCCATTCAATGGTTCCTCGTCTCCCAATCCATCTGTGGGGAAAAACGTTGTCCAGATATTGACGAACATTTACACCATAATGTGATAGTGGGCCATCTTGCTGGAACCAGATACTGTCACTGGGCAGGTGTTCATTGTTTTCATGAGGATAGAGCGTAGCACTAGCAGGTATTATTTCATTATGCAATAACTGCAACTACAGAGCCGAAGTTAAATTGCCATTGATGGAAAAGGGACCGATAATATGACCGCCTACAATGCCAACCCAAACATTAACCTTTTGGGGGTACTGCGTATGGCGCTCCTAAAACCAAGAGGGATTTTCCGATGACCAGTATCTGCAGTTATGTCTGTTTACTTCACCGGTAAGGCAAAAAGTAGCTTCGTCTGAGAAAGGAATATTATTGACAAAATTTTCATTATTATTGCAAATATTTAACATTTCTTCATAAAATTGTAATCTCCTATCAAAATCATCTTCCGTTAACTCGTGTACAAGGTGTACCTTATAAGATTTATACTTTTCACTTTTTAAAAACGACACGATCGATGACTGTGAAATATTGAAATTGGCCGCTAATTGATTGGTTGATAAATGGGGATATTCAGATACAGCCAATAAAATATCCAGTTTGGTATCATCGCTTTTTGCTGTTCTAGGTCTACCACTCCTTGGCAAATCTTTAACGCTACCCGTTTGTTCAAAGCGTCTGAAAGTTTTACCAACAACGGATTTAGAAATTAGATTTCTATTTGGATGCGTATCATTAAATAAATTACTAACGTCTTGTGAAGTTCTGCGTCTATCTCCATAACCCAATTTCAATTCGTTCATATTCATTTAAACTCGCCATTGTTAATATTAACAACAACAAATTGCACAAATGAATGATCTCTGTCAAAGATTTGACGTACACAATAACCACTGACAAAATAATGTCGCTCAAGTTGGTTATCGCTACGCTTCTGTCTATCTGCGATGTACCGAACATCTGTTAAACACATGAACCGGCTTTTTCTTATAAAAAAGTTATTAAAATGAATTTTAAAAAAACCAAAAAAATTTTGTAAAGAGAAAAAAAATCTCTATCGAATGGTAGAGTAAAATTTACTAGTTCCCATTTAAAAAAAATGCGCGGACAGGCGTAACTAAAAAACAATTGAAGAAAAAAAAAATTCAAATATTCTCAAATGTAGATCAAAATATCCTAACAAACTTTTATATTGAACATAAATCCCTAAAATGAATATTAACGACAATAAATCGCCGTCTCCATACTTTTAACTAACCCTGTATATAAATATTACTATTATTATGATTAAATCCCTTAGGGAGTAAAGAAGACAAAGTTTGAAATGAAAGTAAAATTCGTGTCCCTTATTGTCCGTCCCCCACGTCAGTTTCATCAGTCTACCCGGCATGCACACCGCGTCGGTTGGCATTTTCTAATGGCACCGTATTTATCGGGTGGAGTAGCGACAATGTAAATCATAGGGTTAGAATGTGCGGACCCTGTAATTTCATGCCTTTCTAGGTTGCGGTCGGCCACATCCTTGTCGTGACGAGTTCCATGGTATCGACGCCACCGCTGAGGGCATTCATTGTTCTTATATAATATGGGTTTCCAACATTTTATACGAACACAAAATACATACCACTTCTCTATTTAACCACACGAGAAAACTATATTTAGGAGTAATGAGGTGTATTCTTTTTTACGTCGTTTGTAGTTGGAATATTACAGGTATTGTGTTTACGAAGCAAGTAGTAGGTTTCTCTGTAATACACTGGGTGATTTCTAATGGAGACTCAATTCTTTTTTGATGTTTTGATTTTTTGTTCAATTGCACTTTTTTTATTTAACCTTTCTTAGTCTTTTGTTTTTGGTACATTCTGTTTTATCATAATGTGCTGTATATGTAAACTTTAAGATGCAGTATTCATATAGTTGATGAACCTATAAATAAATAAATTATAGGATTATATGAAAAAATTCAAATTTGGGTTCAGGGCACCAAAATAACCGAAAACGCTTCGTTAAATAGTTACAGTCCTTCAAAGATAAGGGTCTAAATCCAGTTTTTGTATTTTTTCTAAAATTTTGAAACCGATACAAAACTCATATTTTGTAATTGTGACCAGCTAAGGAAATAATTTCTAACAAATCATTTTTATTGTAAAACCAGCAAACGTAAAAAACAGAATACATAATAAGAACGTATGAGATGTTGGTTACAGTAACAAACAGTAACAGTAAAAGTTTAAAGAATTTGTTCAAAAATGTTTGCCCCAGTCCGCTGGCAGGTGTTGCATCTTTTAATCACTGAACGAATAGCCAATCGACACTGTTCGGGAGACACTTCTGTACAAGTTTGAACAACTCTATTTCTTAATGTCTCAACGTTATCCACCGGTTGTTAGTAAATTTTTTGCTTGATGGCACCCCATGCGAAAAGATCTAACGGCGTTAAAACTGGCGACCGTGCAGGCCAAGCAACTGGTCCTCCACAACCGATCCATCGTATAGAGTAGTGTACATTTAGCCATGGTCGCGTGTTCTATGCATAATGGGCAGAGCAGCCGTCTAGTTGCAACCAGCTTTCACGTCTAAGTTTCAAAGGAATGTTATCTAAGAGGTCATAGAAACCGTTGTTTAAGAAATCGATATATCCATCGGCATCTAATCGAAGAGGAAGAAAATATGGTTCAATTAACTGAGAGTCCAGTATCCCCAATCACACATTGCACTGAAATTCGTGTTGAAATTTATTTTCGTGAACTGCATGTAAACATAGCTTCGTCCGTCTGTCCATAGGTATAATAATTTCTGGGAAGTGTGGATCATTTTGTACTTGGTTCGACAACCAATCACAAAATACCCTTCGACGTGGAAAATCATCGAGTAATAAGCATTGGACACGCTGAAGGTGGTAAGGGTACCGCTGATCGGCTCTCAGCGTTCTCCAAACAAGACCGGGTGTTATTTGTACGGCTCTGTGCGGCTCTTCTCACACTCGATGTAGGTTCCTCGTCAAAGTAATTTAAAATGTTGCGTGTTCTCCTTTCGTTTTGTAGGGATGAAAAACCTCCGTCGCCATAGTTTAGTACAAGAGCATTTACATTACAAAAAACCGTAAACGAAGACGATGTCTCAGCATAATCACTGTTCGAATAAGTTTGCAGCATTTTTGCATAGTGTTACCACACAATACCTAAATATTTAGAATGATACAAACGACGCCGAGTTATTCAATTTGATATAAAGATTTGTGTGACAGTAGCCTACTAAGGCTACTGTCACAGTAGCCTTAGTAAAAATGATGATGGAAATAGAAAATGAATGTGCTGTGACAGAAATTGAAAACGCACTAACTACTGAATTCGAAATGGAGGATAACAATAATGTTTTAGAGGATGTATCAGGTATGACACCTGCTACGAAAGTTACTGATATATAGAGAGAGAAAAATATTAATGCGTTAGATGTATCAACTGAAGAAGAGCCTTCAATGACAGAGGTTGAAAAGTTAATATCTAATGTGAACGACATGGAGACTATATTAGAGGTAATAGAAACTATTCAAAATACGCCAGAAAAACATGTAGAGAGCATTGAAAACGAGTTACCAAGAGAGCAAAGAAACGAAAATGCGGAAAGCCAGGATCCATGCAGAAGTACTAAACGTTCTTTAGTGTTACCCTCAGGAGTTATTGTACCATCTCCATTTAAAAATTCACTATTCTGGCCTGAACCAACTAAAGAAGTGAAATCAAGAAAGAGTCGTGTTAAAGTTCCTTCTGTTGGGACATCCGATGCTTGGAGAGAATACTTTGCGAAAAAAGAAGAAGAACAGAAAAGAATCATTCAAGAAAAAGAGGAAAGAATGCGAAAAAGAGAAGAAAATAAGAAAATGCGTGAAACAAATATTAAAAAATCAAAAACAAGAAAAAAAAAGATCCAACAAGATGTAGAAGTAGAAGAAAACATGGAGGAGCACTCAGAGACCGAAGAAGACTTATCTCAGGATGTAGACGAGTCGAAAAATAATAAAAATACAAATAATGTTGATGCAGAAACTGAAGTTGGTGAATTACAAATTGGCGATTTCGTAGTTGTCAATTATTTGGATGAATATTATCCGGCACAAATTACTGATAAAAATGAAGAAAAAGTCTTAGCTAAAGCAATGGCTAAGGCTGGTACAGATAAATGGAAATGGCCCAATGTGAAAGATGAAATTTGGTATGACTATGATGAAATTGTTAAAAAAATCGAGCCTCCCGTGGAAATAAATAGAAGAGGATTTTTTTCTGTTAAAGATTTAAAGAAACATGCTTAATGCCAGAAATTTGTTTGCAATGTTTTTGTTCAAAATTTTAATAAAAAATATAATAAAACCTTATTGCTTGGTATTTAGTCTGAATAACGTTCCACTAAATGTCTGATTTAGGATCACAGTCGGAATTGCATTCACTAATGTGTCTGATTTCAGAACAAATTACACTCTTCGTGTCGGAATTAGGTGATACTGTCAATATTGAAAAAAAAAACTAAAAACATTAACTTCTATAAACATATATCATAAATTAATGGCCAAATATTCTAAAAACCATTATTACTTTCATAAAACTAACCCCGACTAGCGTCATTGCATAATTATGGTTCTATTGTACTAAATGTAATAAAAATACCTTAAGATGTCTGAATTTGGACAATGCAACGTAACCTATTTAAATTTTTTGCAACAAAACCATACATTTTCTGAAAAAAATAAAAGAGACAAAAGAGTTTCTAAATAAATCTCGCTTAACCATTTTAATTTTAATTTTACAAAATTCCATACGAAAAAAAGTTTCAATGCAAAATACAGTAGACTGACTTTACCACATCCAAATAATAGGTGTGAAAAACCCCCTTGATCGACAATTTACTTGTAAGAAGTTATTTCCTTAGCTGGTCACAATTACCAAATATGAGTTTTGTATCTGTTTCAAAATTTGAGAAAAAATATAAAAACTGGATATAGACCCTTATCTTTGAAGGACTGTAGCTATTTAACGAAGCGTTTTCAGATACAGTTTTATAGGAAGTTTTTCTTTTATTTTAGTGCCCTGACCTAAATTTTATACACCACCAGATTCCTATTAAAAAAGTGTCTAAAGTGCAAACTAAATTTGTCTTACTTCAAAAATAAATTAGTTATTAAAGAAAATCGAAAAAACAATTTTTTTGCAATAGCGCCCGAAGTACGTTAAATATTCAAAGCTAGTGTATAGGGTTTGGTACAATTTTACCTTTGGAGTATTTGATCCCATTTAACCAAATCCCGATCTCTCATAATAAGCGAGATCTCCATGTTGAGAATGAATCTGTGGACACACTGTATACATGAAATAACTCTAATATCTCTGATTATACGATTATAAATTTACTATTTAAAACATCCAGTAAATCTTAAATTACCATTTCATAATAAATAAATGAAGTTTTGTTTCGATATGTATGGGAGCTTCTACTAGGTGGCGCAAAATTAATAACCCTGTCGGAAGATGTTATAACTTTTGCAAATGGCGTCGTACGTCAATCATATTTGACATTTGTGAACTAGACAGCTGCAGAATACAAACAGATAAACAATGGAGCGCTATACTCCGCAAGAGCGTGGAATAATTGTGTCGATTTTTTTTACCAATAATCGGTCGGTGGTGTTAGCGCAGCGTAAATTTCGTCGTCGATTTCCTAATCGTGTCGCGCCAACTGGACAAACATTACGCCGCTTAGCTGCTCGACTCGAACAGACTGGAACCACAAGAGATCTTCCAGGGCGTGGCCGCCACCGGACTGGTCGTTCTGTCGAGAATATCGCGGCTGTGGCTGCTGATGTTGCTGAGAACGAAGAAACATCAACCAGACGACGTGCCACGCAATTGGGCGTCTGCAGACTGACCCTACAGCGAATTTTAGTGAAAGACTTATACATGTTCCCATACAAAGTGCAAACAGTGCATCAGTTAATGCCTGCTGACCTTCAGTCGCGTGTGAATTACTGTAGAGCCATCCTCAATCTCAACAACGAAGTGAACGATTTTCAGTCGAAAATCATCATGAGCGACGAGGCGCATTTTCATTTAAGCGGTTACGTCAATAAGCAAAATCTTCGCTTCTGGGGCACTGAAAATCCGCGTGTGATGCACGAAAAGCCGTTACATCCACTCAAGGCAATTGTGTGGTGCGGTGTTCGCGCGGGAGGAGTGATTGGACCGTATTTTTTTGAGGACGCCATCGGCAATACGGTTACTGTTAATGGCGAACGCTACAGGGCCATGATAAACGACTTCTTACTGCCAGAATTGAACGAGCGGGGCTTGGTGAACATGTGGTTTCAACAAGACGGTGCAACCGCACACACAGCAGGAGCCACAATGGATATTGTGAAGGAAGCATTTCCTGGTCGTGTAATCTCCCGTTTTGGCGATTTGGCATGGCCAGCAAGATCGCCCGATTTAACCATCCCAGACTTCTTTCTTTGGAGCTTCTTGAAGTCGCGGGTTTATGGCAACAAGCCTCAGACAATCGCAGCCCTTAAGGAGAATATTCGACGGGAATGCGAACAGTTTTCACCAGAAATCGTGCGGAAAGTTATGGAAGATGCAATAAAACGGGCACAAATGTGTATCAATACTGGCGGCAGCCACTTGGCGGATATCATATTTTCCAATTAACAGAAAAAATTGTAAAGGCCCAAATAAAGATTTTCACTACTCAAATTTTTTTTTTTAATTTTCTAAAAAAGTTATTCAAAAACAAAAGTGGATGATTAATTTTGCGCCACCGTGTATTATCAGCCACTACATCCAATTATAAATTCTTGCACAAATACAAATCTTTTAAGTATAATTGAAATCATTTTTATCATTGATTGATCAATAACAGTATCATGTTTTTTTAAATTTATTTTATGGATATCTTCATTCTTAAATCATGTTTTTGATTGACAAATATTTAATATCTATTATCCGTGATTGATCTCGTGACTTTTTGAACTCATAGGTTAAAATCTTAGTTATGTACACACTTGAACAATGACGATTTTGTGTATAGATACAGAATTGCTGTTAAGTATCCAACTATAATTAATTGTTTTTAATTTGAATAATTTTTACTAAGTAATAACCGCTCCCCACGCTGCGTTTAAATAATAAAAATAATGATAACGATTAACATAAACAAATACGCTTAATTAATATAGGATTCGTTCGTAAAATGATGAATTAGTAAAATAAATCATTGATACAAACACTCAATAATTGTCAGAGTTAAAAATTTCAAGGAAACAACAGAGAAAGCGATATATATCCTCAGACAGGAGTGTTTTGGAAAGAACGAAAAACGAACGATATTACAAACACACGAATCAAGTTCATGATGCTTAGTTTAGATATATAGGTAGATAGATCGGACATAACTAACTCATTGACATAATTACACGATTCTAATCTGTACTTAAAGATTGATGGATGGCAGGTGATTAATGTTGTAAATATAGATACATAAAAATATGTTCTCTGCTTTGTTCGATATAAATACATAAATACTTGTTTCGAGTTATTTTTAAATGCGGAAAATTTAATTATAAACTTGAGTCTACTTAAATGTATGTATACGCATCATAATGCATCTTGAAATAGTGGAAATGCTGCTTTTAGTTTCATGGTTGTATAAGAATATTTTTTTCTGACCTTAAGATGACAGCAATTTTCATTATTGAATACGTACAATTTTATTTTGTTTTATAATCTAATAACACAGCCCAACAAAACGAAATTTTGGTCTTGGTGCCAGTAAAGTAAGACTTCCTAATTCCAAAAAAAACACCCGGATTTTTTGGTACTTTTTGAGATACAGATTAATTGATTTTAGTTCTGATAAAAGGCTAAAATAATGGAATAATAATATCTTTAAAGGCCAAAGTTGAATTTCTTATCTAAACTTAGAATATAATTACCCAGAATTGCTTGGTATTACCCATGACTGTAAAACCTAACAATATCACAAAATTTTGTCCTTGAACAGCAGAGTAGATATACAAGTTATTCATGTTTTTTTATGTTTTTATGCGTCAATAGACATTAGCTATTAGCCAAACTTAATCAACGAACCTTTGGCTGCAAGAAAGAAAATAATATTTTTCCCCTTCTATACTAAATTTGTTGCATTAAGTTTAAATTGGGATTGATTTTGTTCTATCCAGGGACTGAAACCATGAAAAAAATGGGTTCAGGTTCGGGTTCGGGTTAATCAAAATAAAAAGTTCAGGTTCGGGTTCGGTTCAGGGTTCGGATTCAAAGTTTAAAAAAACTACATGTGCTTTATTAGTAGAAAATTTATTTTTCAAAGAAATTTTCGCTTAATTTTACAATTAATATATTTTTCAAGATTTCTTCTTTTAAATTTGTTCTTTGTGGGGATAAAATGAATTTCAAGGCTGAAAAGGCCCTCTCGACGCTTACTTGCGTAGCAGGTACAGCGAATATAATCTGAGCCGCTTGATACAATAATGGCGTTTCCGTTTTATGTTGCTCCCAAAATAGTAAAAAAAATATGTTTATTAGCATTTTCAAGATCTTCGGGACTTAGAATGACCTTAAATCTGCTATCTAGATATACTGCTGCAATCAAAAGTGGATTGTTAATAAAGTTGTTTTCTCTTTTTATAATATTTAAATATAATTCTTTTGAAAATAATTTTGTTTTGTCATCTTTTGTTAGCTCCAATTTAAAAGTAAGCCAGATTCTATAAAAATCGCCTAAATTCATCTGTTCTTCTTGTAGTTTCAGCGTTATGTTTTAACAGGTGCAAAAGCTTCTACAAATTCTTCACAAATATTCCAAGTACTATCAGTCATAGCTAATTCAGCATCCAGCAATTCCGAACAAAAACTTCTGTATTCCAATAAGGCTTGAACCATGTCATAACTGGAATTCCATCTAGTTTGACAGTCTAGTACGACTTTTTTCAAGTTTAGCTTCTTAGCTAAAGAAGAAATATTTGGTGTTCGCAATTTTTTGCAAATGGCTCTGCATTGATCAAGAATTTTCTTAAAAGGAGGACTAGATATTGTGTCGAGCACTGCCAACTGTAAACTATGAGCACCACATCTGAAATGAATAATATTTGGGTGTGAATGTGCTAATGTTTCTGCTCCTTCCAGTTCAATATAAGAAAGCGCATTTGCTTCAGCTGCATCAAATTCATCTTCCATGTCAAAGTTTTCATACTCGTCTTTTAATAATTCAGCAGCTTTGATCATATTTTTTCCGTTATCTGATGTAATTGAATATACTTGCTGCAGTTTTATGTCGTAACAATCAAGAACGCTGATGATAAGATTTTTTATGTAGGCTCCTGTCTGACGATTTTGAGCCTCATGCATGTTCAAAGTTCGTAGTTTTATTTTTCCGTCAAAAATATATTGAATATTTATCCCTACAATACATCTACCAAGACGAGAAGCAGAATCAATTTTAATTGTAATAATTTTGTTTGATATTTCCAATTTAATTTTGTTTTTTATTTCCGTTGCTTTGTTGTTAACAAGATCACTTATATTATGACTATTTACTGAAACTTTTAGTGCATTCATAATCGGATCGATTATTTCTTTCATGCCAGAATCTTCGAAGATTGTGAAAGGACGGCCATTAACGGTTACTAATTTTACGCATGAATCAATGAAACTTTGTTTGCAGGTTTTTATCTTGATAATATTTAAATACTGTTCAAGGGTATTTTCCTCCGCTCTTGCTCTTTTATTGGTGATCGGACTCAATTTAGATGTTGACGATTCATTTTGAGTTTTCTTGAATAGTTCAGGATGCTTCCGTTGTATATGCCGCCCAAGATTTGCCGTATGTTTACCTTTCATTTCATATTTGCATTCTGAGCATATAGATACATCTTTTGCTGCATCATAAACAAATAAATTTTTCGTAAATTTCGTAGACATCTCTGGGTTAGAAAAATCAAAAAATTTATATAAATTTTTAAATTTGAATGTGAGCACTCACTTTACTAAAAACAATTTAAGAGTTGATTTTAACAACCCACGTTTACTTTAAGAAAGTTAAAATATACTAATACACGGTTTGCGTCGCTACTATTTCATTGGTTACAAGAAAATGTTTGCCTACTGATTTGTTTAACACAAATATTATGTTTGTACATAGCTCAAACAGAAAAAGGGGATTTCCCATTTTAGTCTAGTTTGTGTGAAGGTTACTGGTTACTTGTTCGCTACAAATAGTCGTTATTTTATTTTGATTTTGTTTTTATTTTTTTTTTGCATGCAAGAAATGTAATGTTTTTTATTATTCTTCTATTAAATATTTCTCTATTTTTTTATATTTTGAACCCGAACCTTGCTGAATTTTTGGGTTCAACGGGTGCGGGTTCAAAGTCTTTATAAACAGCGAACCTGAACCCGTTTGGGTTCAGGTTCGGGTGCGGTTTCAGTTCCTGGTTCTAGCTACTTGGCTCGTAAGTTTCCTGAGATTAACACGGAAAAACTTAAAATCGGAATATTTGATTGTCTTCAGAAAAATCACCTTATTAAAGATCCACAATTTACCACATCAATGAACGAGATTGAATCTAATGCTTGGTGTTCATTTACTCAAATAGCACACAATTTTCTTGGAAATCATAAAAAAGACATAAGATTAGATAAAACTAGTGGAAAATATGCTTTTGAACTTCGCCTTCAAAATATGCTTTTGAACTTCTGCTTTTGAACATAAGCATGAAAGTTCACTGTATTCACAATCATTTAGATCGATTTCTAGAAAACTTTGGTGGTTTTAGCAGAGGGGAAAAGATTCCACCAAGACAATAAAATTATGGTAGATTGATATCAAGGAAGATGGATTGAAGTCTTCGTGGGACTGTCCTGGTAAACTTCATGCTAGAACATGCATCTCCAAAACATACTTTTGAACGTATTGTAATAGCTAAACCAGGCCATGTATTCAAAACATCCATTTCATCAACACGACCTCGTTGAGTTATTATCTTACACAACATTGTTTTCATCTTGTAACCAGGTCACTAGGGTAAGGGGACATGACACACTCTAAAGGTATAAAGCGAGACAGTGAGAGGTCTCTACAAGCAGAGTCACTGCAAACCCAGAGTGAGTACAGTGTCTAGTGAATTTTATTTACCATGTATCATTTATCATTGTTGTTTTTGTTATTGCATTAAATATTGTTATTTAATCGTCCCGATGCTTGTTATTTGTGTCTCTATTAAATCTATCGGATAAATGGAACTGCCTCGGCAACAATGTTACCTCCGGGACCAGGTGACATTACATGGCGATCCTACCTTTAGTTAGATGATCAGATATTACATGGTGATCCTGCCATCCCATCATCTAACATTACAGTATCAACAGCGTTTTCTCGCGTGGAAAATCGTCGACTATTTCACGCATGGAAGCAAAATGAAATCATTATAGCCAAATTAGAATTATACGGCAGATAACCCAATCAATTCGATATTTAGATCGGTTAGATATTAAGTTGTTTGCGACGATATGTGAGAGCTCACACTCTCATGTTTTTTTTTTGCGTTGAGGGATACAAGCTCATTTGCTACATTCAGACTACATTCAGTACTACAAATGTCGATAATGGTACTCCAAGTCCCACTAAGTTGCAGCATAATGTATACCTTTGTTGTTTAAAGTAATGACTTGCCAAAATCAGGTGATTTAAACCTGCAACTTCGTAACCACATGTACAGGAATATGAATCAACTATTTTCAATCTGTATAAATGAGCACGAATTTTAATCTCGCTGTAGCAGAATACACAATCGTAAGACCTTAATGTAACTGTGCCAACGTCTGTGATAGATAGAAGGATGAATTCTAGCATACTGGGTCTTTTATTGATTATAGGACGCTTTCCATTTATATTTTTACTTTTCTCTTAAAAAGCGCCTTTTAAGATGTGATACAATATTTGTTTCGCATATAGTATGATCCACTATCTCTTTATTAGTTGCTAATGCTTTAGCCAACTTTCTTGTTGGTAATAATTCCGACATTGCCCTTCACCCAAAATAGTTTGGCATTAATACCATGAGATCTTGGATCTGCAAATCTTGAAATAATGTCAAACAGAACAGGATGTATTTGCTAAAACCATTTCCTGTATTTCAGAGCATTAAGAGCTCTCTGAGAGTCCGACATGATTGCAACGATGGTGAAACTCATTTCCTTAATATATTTCAGTGCTTCAACAACTGCCCTGGCCTCTGCAGAAAAAGGATTCAATATATCACTACAATCTACATGAACTGCCAATCGCATTATTTAGATTGTAAAACGCACCGCCCAGCCATTATAAGATTTAGAAGCAACTGTGTAAATAACAATGGAGTTAAGAAGACTATCTATAATCTGACAATACATTGCTTTATCGTTTATGCGGCTCCCAGAATAATTTAGCAGGAAGATCTGAATGGGGAGAATATATTGCTCGAAATCAATTGGTGGCAACTTCGGTTAGCCAATGTTGTAATCCAAATTTACAATGTATCGATAAGCTAAAGCGAGTAAGGTACTTTTTCCAGTATGGAATTGATAGATCTAAAACGGATAGACGATTCTCAAGGTTGTAACACCCTGTATAGCATATATATAGAGCAAATATGCGACTGAGTCTATAAATATGATGCAGAAAATATGTCAGGATATAAGGAGTGAGCCACAAAAAAGTTCTCAGAGTGTGCCATGACCTTAGATGGACTAAGTGATCTAACCTACATTTCGTACTATTAGTAATAGGTTAAATCATGACTTGTCAATTTGACATATAAATAGTTAATTGACGAAGGAGATTCTTGTTGAAACTTCATTATAACGCTAAGAAATAAGTAATTAAACTTCTAGTTTCAAAAATTATTTTATTGTAAATACCACTACAATATTGTTTCGCCATACAATGGCTTCATCAGGTGGAAGGAGTATTTCATCCACCTGATGAAGCCATTGTATGGCGAAATAATATTGTAGTGGCATTTACAATAAAAGAATTTTTGAAACTAGAAGTTTAATTACTTATTTCTTAGCGTTAATTTGACATATGATTATTTACAAATGACACTTCGTCAGTTCTTTAAGCTCAGACGTTACATACATGTCTATCTCAGTCGTTCACGGCCTACCTAGGAAACAAATTTTGTGGATCGCTATATACTATTATTATTGTTGTTGCTTCTAGGTATTTTAACTTTTATTTTTCAGATGGATATTGATATTTTTCGAATCTTTTGTTGCTGGCTTTTTGTTTAATTTAATACGTAAGAAAGTTAAAATTCTATATTCGAAACCATAACTGCCCAAAACAAGATTTATGGATTTTAATAACAAGAACGTACAAATTGTTATGGACACTAGTGTATAAATAAGATTGTGTTATTCCTGTGATATACACATCCGCTTCAATAAATTATCAGGGCACTAATTGTAATTTTTTTATCACTCGGATTCCGTCAATTAATTTCATTTTACGGCTGGAGTTTTTCCAAAATAAAAGAAAAACCTATGTATATGTATGTGGATGTATATATATATCGTATATATATATATATATATATATATATATATACATTTAGAAGTTACTGCATAAAATGTTTCCTCTTTCATAAGTTTTTCATATTGATTTAATGACTTTAACAGTGTATATTACATCTTCACACAAACACACGATACTCATACATTTACAGATGCAAACGCATACACTGGGCACACCACACATACACACATGCAGGCCGTGTGATAATATATTTTTGATGGTCTGTTTAACACTGGCCTGATGGCGTTGAAGAGGATGTATTAATTAAATCGAGTCATAAAGATACACGAATTTATGAGTGTTTCGTCGGTAATGAAGGAATGTTTAAAACATTTCGAAAGTAATTTATCGTCATGGATGTGCATAAATTATCGTTTTTATGTCACGTTCCATCTTTCTTCTTTATTTTTTTTTTTAAGAAATTTTATGAATGTTGGTTGATGGAGGAAAGATGCGCCATCTAACATGTATAATTAGATATTTCCGGAGATCATACAAGGCGTGGGGGTAATGATACATTGTTTTCTTTTAACACAGATATGCCTAAAACTTTTAGGGCAAACTTCCTCCATAATCCTATGTTTTATGGGATAAAAACCCAGTAAATTATAACGGCATATATTTTATTGTGAAAGTAAAAAATATTTAGCTAAATACAGCCATGAAATTTCAGACTGTCAAACATTTCAATTATCGTACATTACTGATAGAAAAATGTCGTGCACTAACGAATACAAGATATTTACAATTGTATCCAGAACGACAACAGCTACATTGATTGTACCATTTTTCCGAATCCTAATAGAAACTTGGTCGAGATTGGATCGTTTACCAAACTGCATGATGTTTATGTTAACAGGAATTTGAATGAAAATCGACGGAATATTTTAAAAATGGTGTGTTTTTGCAAAGTCTATGCCAATCTTGTATTTTCTAGATAAATAATAATCCATCAACATCTACACGCGATGTGGCGTCAGAATTAAATTTGCCCCAAAGTCTAGCATGGAGAAGTTTACATCGAAATAAGTTGAAACCATACAAGATTCATGTTAGCCAAAGTTTAATACCTGGTAGTAATTTAAGACGACTGGGGTACTGCAACTGGTTAGTGGGAAGGTTGAAACATGGCGAAGATTTTTTAAATCACATAATCTGGTCAGATGAATCAAAATTTACCAATTCAGGAATGTTTACGGAGCACTGTTGGGCAGTATAGAATCCCATACAAAACAGGGCAAGAGAACCACAACATCGCTTTGGATTAAATGTTTGGATGGGCATTTTGGGAAATCGTCTCATAGAACCTGTTATGAAGAAACATTAAATGGGGAAAGATACTTAAACCTTCTTCGCATATATGCATCTAACTTCCTAGATAACAATATTCCATTAAATTAACTAAGGCATTTATGATGGCAATAGGACGGCGCACCGACTCACAAAGCGCAATTGTAAGGAGTTACTTAAGTCGAGAGTTTCCAAACCGTTGGATTGGAAATAGTGGAGTTGCTGAATGGCCGGCGAGATCTCCTGACTTATCTCCTCTGGATTATTTTTTATGCGGAGCTGGTGGAAATAGTATTTAGAAAGATGATGTCCCACAAAACATTGAAGAACTTCGACATAGACTTCGTATTTTTCTTCTAGGCATTACAACGAAGGCATTCCGGCCTTCGTTGTAATGCCTAGAAGAAAAATACGAAGGGCTGTTCAAAATGCCAGAAAGAGTGCGGCATTGTGTATTAATGAAAATGGTCAGTTGTTTGTACGTTTACATTAATAGAGTTGTTAAAGACCAAGATCTCCAAGATGCTTTTCGGTCCGATAACACCATCAAAAGTCTTCTAGGTAATATCAAAGATAAAGATAAAGTTAATTTGAATAGAAGAAACTATCTTGAAAACAAGTTACGAAATATAGAGGCAATGCAAAGAAAGAAATTAAAAAAATTTATCAAGAAGTAAGGAACGCAAGAGGAGAAAGACAAACGCGAACCCTTTTCTGCAAAGATAAAAACGGAAAACTAATTGGCGATGACAGGAAAGCAATAGGAGTGTGGAAAGAATACTTTATGGGAATTCTAGACCCAAAATTTGACAGCGTGGTAGATGCAGAAATAACACTAAACCACATACAGAAAAACGAAGAAGAGGATATACCTGCCCCATCAAGAGAAGAACTTGAAGAAGTAATATCAAAAATGAAAAACGGAAGAAGTCCGGGGGAAAATGGAATCGTGTTGGAATTAACAAAACAAGACCGAGAAAAGCTAATGGACGAGATACATAAGGTAATAAGAAAGGTATAGGATCAGGAGCAAATGCCGAGAAGGCTGTTATACTTTAAAAATGATCCTTATACCGTTTGGGCATTTTTAATAATTTATTTAAATTAATTGCTAATTCTAAGTCATCATAGGCTGTTTCAAAATTCAATATTATCTTTTAAAATAATTTATTTACTTTAATTGCTAATTATCGAACATCATAGGCTATTTCAAACTCTAATATCTTCACGTAACGTTTGTATGTTAAAATATTTTGAATGTCACTATAACTATTTTTAATCCGAAGCACTGGATCAACTCATGCGCAAATTAGACATCTTGAAATATTATGCGAGTCATCGTTCGTATATTTGAATTTATATTTCATTATCGTTCCTTTTGGGCAATTTTAGGTAAACAGGATATCGTTATATTTTTTTATTAGAATTTTGTAAACATATTAGGATGGTTTAACTTGCCGTATAACCATTTTTTCAATTAATTTAAGTCTTGACATTTTTGGTTTGTTTGGAGGGCCATCTAGGCGAGACTTTTTTAAACTATTTGTTATAGATCGCTGTAAAGTTTGGTATAATTTTAATCGTTGATAAACCCTTAATTAATCCGAATTAATTAATTAATTTTTTGTTGTGGCTTCCTCATTTGCTTTTTAATCATGTTATGATATCCGAGTAATTATCAATCTTTTATTTCAATATCCCGTATGGGGGGGGGGGTATTGCCTTTTTTTGTTAACAATGACGTATCAGTTTATTCTTCTTAAATTAAAGGACCATCATTCTTGGCGTTCTCTTCTTAATAGTCCCGCTTTGAAGTAAGTCGACGAGTGTAAAACTAGAAAGTCAATTTGAATTTATACAGTGTTATCTGTTCTGCTTGACAAATTGGCTTGTTTCATATAAATTCACTAGTGTAGTGATAATTTAATCGAGGATATTTTTCCCCGGATTTGAAAGTTTTACGGCCACGTGTTTGCTTCAGGTGAGTTCTGCATTGTTCTCCATTTTGTTGTATTACTCTGGAATCTTCCACTTATTCTTTTTCTTTTTCTCATTTATTTAGTGCTGTTAGTATCTGCTAGTAACAGCAATACAGGTGAAATTGCGTTAGACTGGTTTTGCTGTGAATTCCGTAGGTGAAATCTACCAATTAGACGAGAGGTTGATTCATCCGCAGTCATCTAATCACCCGGACACAGGAAATCAGCGTAATCGGATCTGAGGATCATCTTTCACTCCAGGTAGTGTGTAGAGAGTAACGTTTTTGTGAGAGAGTCCTGGAAAACAATAGTAATAGTGATTTTGAAGGAACGCATGGCGTTCTAAAACATGGTGTTCTACTCACCATTTTATTTTTTTTGTTCTCTTGCCTCATTGTAAAATTTCACTAAGTTCATTTTCATATACTAATCGCGTAATCGTTTTCTAGTTCATATTTTAGTAGTATCTTTTTTAATAGTATCAATCTCGTATACCAGATTGTTTAAAGTAAAGAAATTTGAGAAAATTAAATTTAGTATTTTTTTTTTAATCAGTAACGGATTTCGATGTAATTTTAATAACTAAATTTTGTTTAAATAAATATCTTTTCCATTTAATTGGTAATCATTCACAACTATAGAATAACATTCTAGTTACATTTTTTTTATATATCTTAGACACATTTTTGCATATACAGGCTGAACCTGTTTTGATTGCTATCTGATTGGAGTATCCAATTATATGAATACATTGACGGTTAATTATTTATTTAACTATTCATTTCTATTTGTGTGTACCACCTAAGTACGTATTGCATATACTGTGTGTATCGAACCTATGTAAGGTTGATTAAAGCTAAATGAGTCACCGATGCAATACCATATAACGTATGATCAAAACGTCTTTGGATCGCGATAGCGATGAAGTGTAAAAACCATCTATAGAATTATTTACTTCTGTACTTCTTTACTTTAAAGTACACATAAGTCACAAATAAAATAGATTTTAGGTTATGGTAATTAGTTGCATTTTATGTATATTTTATAACAGCTGACTTGAAAGTTGTCAAGTAAATGTCAAAACTAATTTATATAAATAATTTTATAAATATCTCGTAAATTCCACGGCAATGGCGATCCAAATTCTTTTTGATCATACGTTAGTTTTAGGTACGATAATTAATATTGATCAATGGTATTCCAACTGTGAAATAGTATTTTGTTGTTCCATACATATACCCCTTTGGTATAATATTTTTTTTTTGTTTTTCTTAATTAATAAATATAACGAGCGATCAAGATAATTTGTAATCGAGTCAACCTTGAATCCGAAATTGTATGTATTTATTTGAACTGCACTTACATTACGAACGTCAAGTAAAATGTCAGTTGACAGCTAAAATAACAACAGTTAATGTAAACAATGCAACTGAGGACGAATGTATTTACGACATACAATTTCGGTTTCAAGGTTGACTCGATTACAAATTATCTTGATCGCTCTTTAGTTGTTATTGTTATGAACTCTGGCTTTTTTAATTTGATTGTCAACTTATTTGGTATTACTAATTTATCCACTTACTACGGCAGAGTCTGGGTACTCTGTTGGCTAAAGGAAAACATGGTGGCACCCTTTTTTATGTAAGAACTTCCCCTCAACTCGCCTCTATAAATGAGTTAGCCCTTTA
This sequence comes from Melolontha melolontha, assembly GCA_935421215.2. Taxonomy (NCBI): domain Eukaryota; kingdom Metazoa; phylum Arthropoda; class Insecta; order Coleoptera; family Scarabaeidae; genus Melolontha; species Melolontha melolontha. The sequence continues at coordinate 133,775,802 of OW285240.1, read as the reverse complement.
GCCAAAAGATCTCCGGGGCAACCATAAAGTTGAAGGTAAGTTGGGTAAATTTAGGATAATATTTGTCGGCGCAAGTCTAGTGCTCGTGAGGCCACATAGCAAGGTGGAAAGATGCAGTGATTATACCGATTCACAAGAAAGGTGACAAGACGGTATGCAGAAACTATATAGGAAGCGCTCTGCTAGACATGACGTATAAAATTTGGACAACACTGATACGAAACAAATTAGAGAAATATTCCGAAAGGGTTATAGGCGATTACCAATGTGGGTTTAGAAGAAATAGATCGGTGATAGACCAAATTTGTATAATAAAAGAATTGCAAACACTATCCTACGAGCACAGCATTGGTATGCATATGATTTTAATAATAATAATAGATTTTCGAAGAGCATATGACTCAATAAGGAGAGATAAACTATATGATGCCTTCAGCGAAATGAGAGTACCAAATAAACTTGTTAGTCCAATCTCCAAAGAAAGACTTTTCAAAAGGCTAATTGCACAGGTCTACAAAATTAAACTTTTTAACAGATGCTTTTATTTTGAAAACTGATTTTATATAATTTTGGTAGGCTGATTTCAAAAATTCTATGCATTTATTTGTATCACGTAAGGTTTTTTTGCAAATATTAAATTTAAAAAAAACGATATTTCTAAAAAAATTTATTTGTTTATTGAGTAAAAAGGTGGAATACAAGTTCAAAAAGTGGAAAAAATACTTTACTCAGTCTTTTTTAAGTGAAATCTTTGTCTTTTTGCCAGAAAGCTGCGTTGTCCGGATATTCGGTTGTATGTTTTTAAGGGCATATCCCGTTTTAACATCCAGCAGTAGTCCCCCATCATCGTTATGCTCCATCTGCCTTGGTATCGCCGTTCCATTTCCTTAATGTCTTGGTGAAACCTCTCTCCCTGTTCTTCGCTAACTGCTCCAAGATTTTCAGGAAAATAGTTCAAGTGTGAAAACAGTAAATGCACTTTCAAACTCATATTACAACCTAGACGATGAAAGTGTTGTAACATATTTTGAACAATATTTTCGTAGTTTTCGTCCTCAGAGTTCCCAAGAAACTTATCAATTATTTCTTTAAATGAAACCCAGGCGTTTTTCTTGACATTGGTCATTGTGTTTTGAAAATCCTTGTCTTTGCATAATGTTCTTATCTGCGGCCCAACAAAAATACCTTCTTTTAACTTGGCATCGGATAAGGCTGGAAATGTCTCGCACAAATATTTAAAACACTGTCCATTTTTGTCTAGGGCTTTAACAAACTGCTTCATCAAGCCAAGTTTGATATGGAGAGGAGGCAGTAAAACTTTTTTGGGGTCAACCAAGCTATCTCTTAATACATTTTTGCTACCAGATGTAAGGCTTGTTCTAGAGGGCCATTCTATTTGAGTCCAATGTCTAGCCCTTGCTCGACTATCCCACTCACAAATAGAGCATGGAAATTTTGTATAACCTCCTTGTTGTATTAGTAGAATGCACAGCACTTTAAGGTCACCACAAACCATCCACTGATGTTCTTGGTAGTTTATTTTCTTTAAAAGAAGTACAAAATTTTCATACGTTTCCGTACCGAATGGGCAACGGGAACCGAGGCCAGCTCGTTACCATTGTGCAATAAAACGCCTTTTAAACTACGCTTACTTGAGTCAATAAACAGGCGCCATTCTTCTTTTACATACGGCACATTTCCTAATTTTGAAATTAAGTCAGGAATATTGTTGCAATACACTAGCGGTCCGTCTTGAGTAAAATATTGACATAACTCTTTTTCGCGATCCCGGTAAAAGCTTGATGTGACGCCAGGTGCCAGTAAATATTTCTCACGAAGTCGGGAGGCTAACAATTCGAATGCATCCTTTGGAAGGTGCAAATATCTATTTAAATCATTTAGTTCGCTCTGGTTAAACGCTTCGGGCTCTCTGAAATCTGGTGTGAAATCTGAGTCATCTATGTCGCAATTAGATTCCTCTGATTCTGACGATATGACGTTTTCTAGTACTTTTGGGGCGGTAGGTATCAGTACATCTGGTCCATGAGGAACTGGTCGAATAGCAGAGTCAAGATTGGGATACACAATTTGTTTCTTATTTTTTTCTGTTGAATCCTTGAACATTACACGAACAAAAATAACAATCACCACTGTGATTTCTAGGCTCTCACCATACAATAGGAACACCAAAGCTTATACATTTCTTCCTACCTTTTTGCCAGTTTCTTATTGCTTCAACGCAAATGGAACAAACAGTATGAGGAGCCCAGGACTTGTCTTGGTCGCCAATTTTTACACCAAAATAAGCGTGGTATACATTTTTCACAAACGAAGTTATAGTTTGCCTCTGCTTTACTACGACATAACTACCACAGATATAACAAAAGTTATTCGGATTGTTCACACAATGTCTTGTTTCGATATTTATACGTTCTAGAACACTTAAAATACGCAGCAACGAAGACAACAAGCGCGCGAACACAGTAGCACGACGACTAACGCAACCAAACTGCACATAAGCAGGTTTCAACGTTGTATTGACGCTTCTGCGCCGACTCTGTAGCTTTGCTGAGAAATCTAATATTAACCAGTGTTGCCAAATCACATTTAATTTCATAAAAATCAATTCATTTAAAAATCATGCCTAACATGGAACAAACATATTCTTGTCATAGGTATGTATATTAGTAAATTAACATTTTTAAGATATAGAGCGCTATAAAAAAAATTTACGTGATAGAGCAAAAATATGGCGTTTTTTGGAATAAGGGCCCCCAAACATATACAAATTAGCAAACATCTTTCAAACATCAAAATCACTGTAGACCTGTGTTGTCAATTAAGACCGCACGACGGATACTTTAAAGAACCATAGAGTCGTTTACTAAATTTTGTGTTTTTTATACCGTTCACATTAATATTCCTAGCAGATCTTGCACATAATCATTCTTAATAAAAAGAACTACTGGAAGTGTAGATAATATTGCCGTCGCTCACTGCAATTATTGCGAACATTTTACAATTTAATTTGATACTGAGATTCTCCCCATCATTATCTAAGCGACTGTATAACTATAATGTAATCCCTGTAAATCCCTGTAAATTATATTTTGCTGGATGGATGACCTAATGTCACATTCAAAGTTCAAAACAAGTTAATATCGATTCGGTAGGTACGTCAAATGAATAGTATTACTTCGTAATCCCCTGTTTAACTGAGATCATTTCCATTTAAAGCCTTCTAGGCTTACACAATATTATTGTTATTTTGTCAGTGGCTAATTCACATGGAGTACATCAAACGTGCCTATGGCATTTATCAAGTAATTTTTCGTTAAATATTTGACGTGTTGTGTAAATCAAAATGCAATACGATATCGTAAAGTTTACGATGTCCTGGCACTTACAGAAACTCAATCGTTCAAATGAAATATCTAAAATGCATGCGGCAGAATCGTAAATATGTACTCATTCCGAGTGTAATAAACGTAATAAAATTAATGTCATTGATTTTTATAATGTTGGATGTAAAAATAAATAAGGAGAGACGTTAAAATATATTTACGAACCACGCATATATATCGTTAATGCAATATCAAAGTAATAAATAATTTTAATTCCGCAAAATATGTTTAAATTTCACATGATATAGATATGATTGATATTCTGGTATGATAGTTTTATGACCTGCTATAACATGTTTTTTATGTTTGCTTAGATTTTTGATAGGCAACTGCAACATTAAATATGAGATACGTGTTTAAACTTTGACTGGAAAAATGAAATATTTGCGGGATTATTTACATTTTCTTATCCGATTGATTATAATAGATCTTTGAACAAGACATTTCATTTTAAATTTGACCAGGATGTTTTAAGATATGAATTGATACACACTCACACATGAAATAGCGAAAACTCAAATAGCGAAAATTGTGAAAATATCGCGGACACAATTCGTAAAGTTCGTACGGGTTTTGGTCATCGTGAAGCGTCTTCTCGCAAAGCCATAGTAAATTTAATCAATAAATTCGACCAACAAGTTCACAAGTAAATGATGAGAACCCAGGTCTGTCCATATCGAGACGATCACAGGCATTGGGCATATCACAAGCTAGTTTGCACCGCATTTTGTATAAAAATCTTGACGTACATGTTTATATGGTGAATTGACAAAAGAATTGAAGTCACCACGTGGAATGTCGTACGTTCGCTGAGTAGGTGCTGAATAAGCTGGGTTCGATTTGCATGAGGCTCATTTTCATCTGTCTGGGTACGCGAATAAGAAAATATATTAAAAATAGTCAAACAACCTCTCTATCTACAAACGTGGACGAATTGTATTTATCAGCAGGATGGCACCATATGCCACATAGCAGTGAAACGATGGCACTATTGCGTGATTTCTCCACATGAAGACTTCAATTGGACGCAAAAATGGTGAGATTTAACACTATTAGACTTTTTTCTTTGAGGCTACGTTTAACATAAAGTCTACACCAATGCACCAGCAATGATTAGAAATACTCAAGAAAAATTTTCCAGCTTAAAAAAGAATAAAACTCCTTAGCACAATTAATATTCGTATAGTAAATACTCATTTCGATATCTAAGTTGTAATTCTCAATAGGTAAAATTAATAATCGCAGTGTTGAACATAGAGCACAATAAAGCTAACACAAAGTAAGTGAAAGAGTGTTTTTCAGGTTAATATTTTATTTATATGGCATCTCAAATAGTTTATGCCTGACATGGTGCTCCATTAATATAGGATTATTGTTAATATTACCAATTATTATGCATAAATTTAATTCTTATAAATGGGTAATTATACGGAGAGTCTTAGTTATAATTGTTTATTTGACAATTATGTGTTATAAGACATAAAATAATTTATTTTTGTTTTCAAAACAATATTAAAAGTAATAGGTATTTCTTCATAGTTTGCTTCTATTTACAACTCATATTTATATAAATTTGTATTTAATTGACATATTGATATGGACTTTTCCCCACAACATTTAGTGAAAAACATTCTTTAATGATTAAATTATAATTTGTGATAACTCTGTATGTTTTTGAATTTATTGTGTATGAACATTAATTTTATGTTGATTTAATTTTGACTAGTGATGTAGTTCGCCGTGTGGCCATGCTTCATCCGCAGACACGTCTTGGTATTCAAATAAGAGAGTTGTATATTTGGAGATAAAACTTTTTTATCTCTTAGTTCATTTAATTACGGTTTTTGTTTTGAATTAATAGTGGTTGTGTTTTTTGAGTTTATTACCGAATTTTTACGAGTTTGTATACTCGTAATTTTTTATTTATTTAATCTCTTATTTGCACGTGTTCTCAAGGTTATATAAAATAAAAACTACGTAAGTTTTATTTTACATTAAATAATATTATTTCTTTATTGTATGCATTGATTGTATAATTGATTGTATGAATTTCTATATATTAGTTAATAATAGATGACAAAGATAATTTTTCGTGTCAAGTAAATTTTTTGTTACGATAAATTTGTAGAACGATTTATTTTTCAAGGTTTGTTTTTATACTTGTGGTATCACGCAGGTGTTTATATGTCGGTTTGACAGTTTTATTCTGTTTACTTTTGAGTTTATTTTGGGGTGATTGAAAAAGATATCTTTGGAATTTATTTAGTATTAATTTTGTTCGCGAGTCATTAGAGGACGTTTAAATTTGCTTAGCGGTCAACTCCAGCAGATTAAGTTTACCTCTATGTGTTATTGTTATACACAGGTCTTTATACTTCATAAAGATTCATTTTTAAAATTTTTTTTAATAAATTGTAATTTGGAAATTGTGACTTTCTCTTTACCTTTGTGAGAACTATTGATTCTGGCGCCCATATTAACAGTTGTAAGAGTATTGTTACCACGTTTTCCTATTGGAAACCCGGAGAGGAAAGCTGTCTCATATAAGAAAATTAACCGATTGAGCATCAAAGTTGGACAGTGTTGTGGTGAATAGTGATTCATTCAAGCACGAACTCACTATTCATAGCAATATGTACATATTTATAAATAATTGAATGAATATTACAAAATACACCTCAGCCATCTACGACCCAGGGTACCTAAAGCTCATTTATATTATCGTTAGCTGATCACACTCTTACACCAGTGGATGCTATAAAGGCACATACTGCAGTGGAATGTGCTTTTAATTGCTTATTAATTTTTTTATTAACACTACAACTTATGCTTCCGGCTGTTCAGTCTAGTAGATTCCTCGAGCTCACTTCTCACGGGTCGCTCTTCTCAGATGAGGGCCAAGTTATGTTTGAAGTAAAACAATAAACATTAATAAAAGACTCAGTTAGCTAGTTTACAATATTTAATACAGAAAGGAAAAAAAAAAATCCCTTTACCGAATGTACAGGGAGCTAAAGCAAAATTAACAGTAGCTTAGGAGGAAAGACTCTTTATGAATATGACTCGCACAAAGAGAAAAACCCCCTGTGACTCTCGAACAAACATATAATTAATAAATAATTGAGAAATTTGTCAAGTTTGACCTCTACTTTACCCCCTACAATTTTAAATGTCAACAACTACAAAGTTATTGAAACCGCGTAACAGTCTTACAGTCATGCGCAAATAAAACACGACAAAAATCAACCCACACTTAAAAAAAAATCCAAGCTGAATTTAAAACGTTCTAGAATATTATCTTGAAGAAAAAAACTCCACTAAAAAAGAAACATGACAATTTTCTCTAATACTCATATACTACTTTAAATATCAAAATTATCACAAATTATACATTAAATTAATTATAAGAAAAATAATCGTAGTATCAATTATATAAATTAAATATTTTTTATCGAACTTACATCGATCTAAGCACTGATAACACAAAAACTACGTGAGAGATATCATACTTTATTTAATTCCACAACGAGATCACCAACTCTCGTAAAAATCGAAATAACGTAACATGCACAGGAATAAATGCATAAACTAAAATAAAAACCCGACTTTACTTAAAACAGAGAATAAAAAATGAACTTCTTATCCTCTACAACCGGTCACTTTGAAAGTCTTGATATCTCTAACAAAATTTACCGCGAAAAATTCCTACAACTAATTCAATAGTACCGCAACTGTCCACATCCATACGTTTAAACTAATAAACATACAGAGTCAGTCAAAAATATAATTACAAATATAATAAATATCAATAAAATTCAAATGTTGTTCAAAATTTAAATCTTCCATCTTTTTCTCTCTCTCTGGATAGAAAAATCCACTACAATACGTTATATCTAGTAAAATTAAAATAAATTGAAACGAGCTATACCATCATTTAATTACACTGTCAACAGAGTTTGGTTTTCTTATACAACAATGCGTGCAGTTTGATTTAAAATTTGCTCCATCATGTCAGGATTTTCAGATATTTTCTTAAATAGTTTTTTTCAAAAAACGCTTTAAATTTTAAATACCTCTAAAAATATTGTTCTATCGAGCATTTAGTGGACATGTTTGAACATATCCTTGTATATGTTAGAGCACTTATACCAAGCTAATTTTTGTTCTGGAATCAATCAAATTAAGAATTGGTAGATATCTGGCTATGTGGGTATATACAGAGCACACACGACTCTTTCGTTTCAATATAAGTCCGTTTGTGATAGCTGAACGTTTTTTTATTTCATAATATCGTGTACGTGTGTAAATAATTCAAACAGTTTCTGTTATGTATTTGGAGAATTCACTACCCACCAGCATAAGCGGAATATTACACCTTTAATAGAAAAGTTCTTCTTCTTCTTCTTTTGTTTTGGATTGGATGGCAGAACGTCCAGGCACTCGAGCGCACTGCTCTTTGTACTATCCCCAATAGATCTCTCAATTCCACTCTGTTAGTCTTGTTTTCTCGATAAAAGCCACTATTCTCCTCAGGGGAAGTTTGAGTACACTCGAAGGATCCAATAGATCTCTCCCGAAATATTTCTGTCTGAGTTCCTTCAGTTCCTCACACGTGCATATTACCTGAAGGCTAGTTTCCTCCTGTTTTTCACATCTCCTACACCAAGGCTCGCTAACCAACCCCATGCTGTACAGATGCTTCCTTAAAGGACAATGTCCGGTAATAGAAAAGTTATATTTTAACCATTTTGGCTTAACCATAGAACATCAAGACAAGCTATGGGCTCAGCATTTGTTGCCCACGCTGTGCTGTTACTCTCAGGGGCTGGTCAAACGGTAAGAAAGTCGCTATGCAATTTGCAAGACCTATGATTTGGCATGAACAAACGCACTATTCGACTGATTGCTACTTTTGCTGCAGAAAAACTTTCGGGTTTTCTAACAAAAACAAGAAAAATATTAGTTATTTTAGTCTGCCCTCCACTACTCGCCCATTCGGAAGCCTTACCAATACCAAGACCCATAAGTGCTTAAAGTGGAGAATATGATGCTACAGAACCAGGAGAAGTAAGTATCAAGTTATCGATCAGCAATGATATATTTTACCCATCTGAAGAGGACGGACCACACCTAATAAGTCAAAATTAAATGATCTTATTCGAGACATGAATTTGTCAAAAACTAAAGCAAAAATACTAGGATCTATACTCCAAGGATAGAAACAATAGCCCCAGGCACGCATATTTCTGTGTATCCTAATCGTCGGAAAGAACTATCACAGTATTTTTCAACCGACGAAGGTTTTTCATACAGGAATAATTTCGACGATTTGATGTTGGCATTGGGTCACCAACACCATCCCGAATAATGGCGTATTTTATCGATACTTCGAAATTAAGTTTCAAAGCTGTCCTGCTTCACGTAGGAAAAGTTTATCCATCCATCCCCGTTGGCCACGCAATCCACTTAAGAGAAACGTATGAAAATATGACTTTTCTTCTAGACAGTTTTTAATTACAAAATGTACAAATGATATATCAGTGCAGAAGCAATTTTACTCGGTTTGTAACTAGGGTATGCAAAGAATTGCTCTTTTCTTTGTGAGTAGTACATTCAATCAAGAAATTTCCATTACATTGTTAAAACTGGTCAGTCTGGGCTCAGTTTCCTGGAGAAAGAATATACTTCATAAGTCATTAGAATATAAATATATAAAATACTTTGACCGCCATTACACATGAAATTTCGAAAGAAGTGGATAAAGATGGTCGTGGATTCCAATACATAAAACAAACATTTTTTAAAATATCAGATACAAAAATTAAAGAAGGAATTTTTTGTAGAACCCCAAATTAAACTTCTACAACAAGATAAAAAATTTGAAGAAATCTTAAGTGACTTGGATCGTGTTGTTTGGTATGCTTTTAAAAATGTGACCCATATGGTTTCTAGGAAACAGAAATTCTGGACAATTATATCACATGTTAATGAACTTCTTAGAAGTTACCATTAATTGGGTTATAAAATAAGTCTAAAAATATATTTTTCTATTTTGCGATCGAAATGAACTCATTATGAAACCCAAAACAGTATCGAAATGAGCTTCATTTCGATACACTTTTTTTCATTTTTCAATGTTGGCGTTGTTCGAATACAGAAATAAATATCATTGCTGTCATTTGATTTTAAGAATTTATGTACATTTGACAGATATGATATATGTCCGTATTTTACACAAACAACGTATGTTGTATACAATTGACAACAACATATAAATGTTTCTATGTCACTCATGTTTCATGTTTATATTTTTAAATGAAATATCAAGTAATGTTAACGAAAATTAATAAATAATATGTAATATAACATACTTTGCGGATAGCAAGATTTAAATTTGAAAATGTCAAGTATCAATGTGACCAACTGCATGCTTTATATAAAAATTAAACTCTGAACTTTCAAATTAAATAATTCCAATTTAAGCAATTTATTAATGTAAAAAACGCAAAATAGAAAAAATAGTATAAAAAACTCGTTTCATAAGGCCTTTTGCCGCACTCGCTCTTTAGAAAACTCGCCGCAAGCGGCTCGTTTTCTAAACTGATCTCGTGCGGCAAAATGGTGCCTTATGAAACTCGTTTTTTAATATACTATTTTGGCATTAGCATCTGAATATCTTTCTCACGAACGTCGGCGACGTGAGTTATAAACACATCGAAAGGTTTCATGAAGACATTTCTGTTATTGAAAACATTATCAGGGCAAGTAGAACAGTGAAATGCTTGCTGATTATTGTTGGAGATTAATATCTTAAAGTGCCAAAGAATAATATAAAAGAAAATATAAAGAGAAAAACATTTTAAACAGGACGATACCATAGAGCTGATATACATACCTAATTATCGATATTTTTTTTCCAACAACTGACGTGCCTGAAAAATTTTGTTGTTATTACTGTTGTTAGAACTATAAAAGAAACGAAAATTGTATATAGCTTCTAAAGAAAAATTTAAAAAATGAAAATTTGTTGACCCTCGTTATGAAAAATATCTTCAGCTAGAGTTTATCTATTGCAAAAGAGAAAAATACCTGTTCCAAAAACAAACTGTTGTCACAATATAACATTTAATAAACATTCCCGACTTAATTGACGTAACTCAATTGAAAATCCCCTGAATCCCCTTTTATCCACACAAAACTAGTCTATGTAAATAAATTAATGATCCGGTATCAAAAATAAACCTGCGCTAGATTTTCGGGGCTCAAAACAGTTGACGGGCATGATCTCTGGATAAATTCGTCGAGACGAAAGCATAGAGTACCGTTGACACATTTATGACAGGAACCATATGCCAGGGAAGTACGTATTCATACTGTATACTCTATATAACGATACATGCATGCGTTGATATTATGTGTTTGTATGTAAATGTAGTGTAGAAAGGATCCTGTATGTTATACGGTCGCCCGAATACACATATTAATACGGTTTTATCAATATGTTGATGACAAATATATAACTGTGTTGACGCCGATGTGTGTATAGATTAAGTGTTGTAAAAGCTTTATTGGGTTTGCGATGTGTTTATGAGGACAGTACCGGCGTTAGCATTATAAATAAAGAGTGGATGATGGAATAAATAATTTGTATTTCAATAAGAACTTAAGTGAAAATGTCAAATTGGTTTCGTAAAATCTTTTTTTTTATTTCGCGTTCGTAATGAACTCATTATGGCACCCAAAATGCTTTTTTTTTCGTTTTTTAATCGAACACATATGCAAATATCTTATTATCATTTGATTTTAAGAATTTAAAGTACATTTGACAGAATGATATACGTAGAAAAGAAAAATACAATAAGATATATTGACAATAAGATATATTAGTTTCTATGTCACCTATGTTTATATTTTTAAATAAAATATCAAGTAATGTTAACGAAAATTAATAAATAATATTTCGCGAATAGCAAGGTTTAAATTTGAAAATGTCAGGTATCAATCTGACCGCTTTACATACAACTGCATACTTTACATAAAAATAAAACTTTGAAATTTCTAAATCTCTGAACTAAATAATTTCAATTTATTAATGTAAAAAATGCAAAATAGTATAAAAACCTAAACTAAAAATAGTATAAAAAACTCGTTTCATAAGGCCTTTTGTCGTATTCGTTCTTTAGATAAATACTGAACTTTTGTCACAAAATGGTGCCTTTTGAAATTTGTCTTTCAATATACTATTTTGTATATAAATTTGTATAAGATAAATTAAAGAATATGTTTACAACTAAACTTTTAAGTGAAATTGGTTTTAAAGTAAAAAATGTTTTTTCGCATTTTGTCTGATAATCTGCTAATTTACTAAATTAAAAATCGTTTATTAAAGTGGAACTTTACCACATAGAGACGTCACTTGACTATATAGTAATGTTAATGTTAATAAAACACAGTTTGAGAGAATTTTTTTTATTTAAACATTGGAAAGATTAAAAGTACAATGATTCAAATTTGAAAACTTGATAACACTACATTTATTCAATTCGATTTGTCCTTCCGGAAAAATTTTATGATTCTCCATCTACAGTCCTGAATGATCTTGAGGTACCACTAGTTCTCGCTGATGCAATATACCTTTTGAAATTTTCAACTTATTGGCGATGCTTTCCTCGATATACCCTTCAGCCACACTAGCTGACTGCCATATTCCATGCTTTCTAAGTGTTTGAATGTCAACTCCCTGGCAGCGAGGAAGGTGGCAGATGTCCATTTCAAACAATGGCCAGTGTAATCGGATGCATCTGGGAGTTTTATGTTTTCTGCCACTTTTTGGGGAATTTTTGCAAAACTGTTGATGCCAACAGATTGTATCAATCGTGAATACTTATAATGAATTTTATATCCCTTGGATTAATCATACGGAAAATACACGTTTCTTTTTGATTTTGGTATCATACCATATTAGCAAAAATTTTGTAGATAAGGGATTGCCATGGTTGGAAGGATTACTGTCTTTGATAGGTTCAGCCTGTTGTTGGTTATTCATGTTAACTTCGATTTGAAATTTTATTGGTACGCAGTAAATGTCAGTTTCGAATTGAAGTAACGAGTGATCATTAAAATTTTCGCTCAAGTAAGCCATGTACACAAAAAGTATGTCCTAACTTAAGTTATTAGACGAGATCTGTCATTATAATTTCAAACGTCATGATTGTTAAAAAATATTTGAAATGCTGAGTTTTATATTAAATATATTTATAATTTTTATACAAAGTAATAGAATATTATAAAAAATGCGTAAAATGTTGACCATTCTCCACCAAGTATAATCGCACTCTATTTCGTAGAGCATTGAAAACATTGATCAGTATTTGCGGTGAGTTATTGATGTGTTCACATTTTTCTATGATTTTATGTCTTAACTCTTGTAGATTATTAATTGGTGTTTCATAAATAATATTCTTTATATATGGCCACACAAAAAAATCCATGACTGTTAAATCACACGATCGTGGTGGATATGGAATCGCTGTATTTCTACTTATTATCCTATCGCCATAAAATTGTTGCAAAAACTGAATATTTTCAAGTGTAACGTGAGATGTAGAAATGCAGATCCTGTTGAAAATATTCGACCTGGAGTTCATTATTAGTCAATTGATTAGTAAAAACACTGAGAATTTCGTTACGATATTTCTCCGATGTTATCGTGCCCTCAAAGAATATTGGTCCTATTAATCGGTGACGACTCATACCTACCCATACGCCTATTTTTTCTGGATGTAGAGGAACTTCTCTGTAGAAATGAGGATTTTCACTGGACCACATACGCATATTTTGCGAATTAACATAACCTTTCAAATAAAACCAAGCTTCATCGGTGAAAAAAGTATGATTGAAAATATTGTCTGTCATTGTTTGAATAAACCATTGGCAAAATTGTGTTCTTTTTTCATAATCCGTAGGTAATAGATTTTGTACAGAAGTTAATTTATATGGATACATGTGCAAGTCCTTTTTTAAAATTTTTTGACATGTTCCATACGAAAGCCCTACTTGTTGTGAAACTCTGCGAATAGATGTTTGAGGAGATTCGTTAATAATTTGTCTGACATTTTCAATTACGCCGCGACTTCTCTTGAGAGGAGGACCGCTTCCTTTTTTCCTTAAAATACTGCCTATTTGACGAAAAAGATTTACACAATGCATTAGCGCATCACGGAAAGTTTTATAGCTAGGAACAGTATTTGGATATCTCTCTTCAAACTCCGCAAGGCAATTTTCTATTGAATGCTGCCAAATACCATCAATTTTTTGAGATATCAGGAAGTAACATTCTACCATAAACGCTTTATGCATATCATTAAAGGCCATTACTTTTTCGTTTGATGAAACTTTGAAATATATATTTGACACTGACAGATGTTTGAAATAACATCTTAATGACTAAAGCTACGACATAATTTTTATATACACGGCCAGCTAAGAGTGAAAATTTTAATGATCGCTCGTTATATATTTTTTTATAAACTTAAAATATTTCTTTACTCTACTTTATATTCCCTTCTTTAAATAACAATGGATTTCGATGTTACACATCTGCCAGGCATCCCGTGACGGCTAATTTTTTTTAGAAAGTTTTCACTGACAAAATTATAATCCACCCTTGTAACGTAATTTACTGCTAAGACTTTATTGGTTAGAAAAAACAGCTATTCTTGAGACACACTTCGTAACACTTATAATATATGTTCATTAAGTAATATAATAAATTACGTAATCGTTCTTTTCGATAAAAACGTCTTGCACGTATCCCGAACTAGTGGTTACATACAACAGTTAGCCTATTTATAATGGATTTATTATATAAATACGTTAAAACGTACAGTATACATACATATCTACACATATATACATATAAATTTTAACTTCTTTTATGCGCTTGTGCATTGTAACGCGAAATATATTTTATCTGTTTGGTTGTTATTTCTTAGAAACATTTTTTTCTTCTATTTATTTACACGTGGATATCTTTATCGTCGGGTTACACACAAAAAAAAACGTGTAAATCTCTTAAAACCACATAATCTGGCAAATATTTATTTAAGTTAGCAGAGAATGTATTCTATCCCAGGAAACGTTTATAAATGGCGTGAATAAGCAGCATATACAATTCCTTTTTCTATTAAAAAAGAAAGATTAGTTCTTAACGTTAAGATTTTATGGAGTGCGTATGTGGATAATAAAAATCGTTCGCTAAATATTAGGTTCTTGTCCATAAAATGTCGGACTTTTCTTGTACAGGGTGGCCCAAAATGACCGAAGGGGTTTTAGTTCATTATAACTTCTTATTTAAGACATAGTTATTTAATTTTTTTAATTTTAAATACAGTATATTAATGGAGAATATTTTTAATTTAATTATGAAAAATTATATCTCGCTAGTGGTGGCCATTTTCTGCTTCACATATTCGTGCTCTTTCCAAAACATTTTCCATAACCTCTCGCAAAACTTCAGGTGTTATGTTGTTGATTTCGTCGCGTATATTATTTTTTAATTGCTGTACGGTTCGAGGCTTATTAATATAGACTTTTCCTTTCAAATAACCCCAAAGGAAACAGCCTGAAGCGGTTAAATCCGGTGAACGCGGAGGCCAATTAAAATCGCTTGTACGGGAAATAATTCGTTCACCAAAGATGTCGCGTAAAAGAGCCATTGTGTCCCTCGCAGTGTGCGCTGTGGCTCCATCTTGTTGGAACCATACTTGCGGATGGTTTTCCACGGCTGGCCTTAAAAAATTTTCCAACATTGTCCGATATCTAACACCATTGATGGAAACGGCGACACCGTGTTCATTTTCAAAAAAATATGGGCCAATTATCCTTTCCGACGAAACACCGCACCAAACGGTACACTTAAGTGGGTGTAATTCTCGCTGTTAAACTACTCTTGGATTTTCCGTAGCCCATATCCTGCAGTTTTGCCTATTAACGAACCCATTTAATTGGAAATGGGCTTCGTCGCTCATAATTAAATTATGAATAAAATCATGATTTTCTTCTGCTTTTTGACGAAAATAAATTGCATAATCAAGTCGTTGCTGGTAATCTGTCGGTTTTAATTGTTGAACAAGCTGAATTTTGTATGGAAACATTCTTATTGTATGCAAAATTCTCTGCAGCGCCCTCTTGAGAGGCCAAGTTGTGTCGAACATCTCCTGGTTTATGTTTCTCCATCTTCCCGAATACTCTCCTGTACCCGTTCAATATTGTCATCCGTGTGCACCGTTCGTCGTCTGCCGGCACCAGGAAGGTTCCTTACTGTCCCTTGTTCTCGAAACTTTGCAACCAGACGGTTTATTGTTGACTCTGAGGCTCCAACCCGCACATTAAAATAACGACGATATGCACGCTGAGTCAAAACAATGGATCATTGATTTGAGAAATAAAGTTCAACGGTTTTGGCACGTAGTTCAATTGTGTACTGTTCCATTTTAAATTCCCCAAGTCTTCTTTACAAAATACTGGAAAAAAAAAAAAATTATAATAAAAAAGTTATAAGGAATTAAAACCCCTTCGGTCATTTTGGGCCAGCCTGTATATAAAATGTTGGCAGTACCTTGTTTAAGTTTTCACTCAAAATGGCTACATATGTCATATAAATAAGTCAGTCGGTTTTTCTGCATTACCTTGCACTACCTTTCTTGCGAAATCTTACGCTGAGCAAATAATGTATATTGTTTTTCTTTCAAATTTACAAAATAAAATAATAAGAAAATTTTATCTATGTCTTATTATATGATGGTCCCTTTCAATATATTTACTTTGTTAAACTTTCTATTTTAATAATAATAATTATTATTATAATAATAGAGGAATGTTAGGGTGGTAATACGAGGTGTTTGCCAGAAATTCCTGAAATTGAAATGCTTCGCGCCAAGAGATGGTAGTACGTCTCTATAGTGAGATACGTCTATACCAGCGATTCTTAGCTCTACGAGCCCCCCCCCCCCAATAGTAATTATAAATAAAATTAATATTTTGGGGCAACCAAAGGAATAATAGAGTAAGCCTTACTATTACTAATTTTATTTTGACTGTAATTATAAATGTAAAGAATCATTTATTGTTATACATATAATCACATTGCACTAATTTTATACATTAAGAAAATACTGACGGTATAAAAAATCTAATACGACTGTTCCTACTATTCTATGTCGTTGTGTTTATACCGGATTTTCCAAGTGTAATTTTAATGGCTTCATGCTTTTTATCGTAGAGAACTTGAAAGCAAACAACGCACTTTTGGTTTCCATTCTACGAGGTAAATCCATAATTTATGTAACTGTCATTGTACAACCTCGTCTTTTACCAACCGATTCACTAGATGTAGATGGCTCACTTTTTTCACAAATTTATCCACCTCGCATAAGAAATTTAAGAAAATACAATTCTGTTTCACGGTTGACGACACACTAAAATAAAAACACCAGACGCACGATTCGCATTAGAACTTAACTGAAGTCGTTCAATCGCAAGCGACTCTTTAATGGCGGTATTACACACACCAATTTATTGGCCAAGAAATCGACTAAATAATTAACCAATTTCTAGGGTCAAACTGATTGTATGTCCATTGCCAGTGATTCCGAAATTTATTTCAAAGTCTGTAAAATATCGTTAAAAAATTCCAAGAAATCGCACGTATAACGTCACTTAGCATCGCAAACATATACACAGAAATTAGGCCCGTTAAAATATGGAATAATTTTAACGAAGAACCATTTACGATAATATGCACCAAATGCTTCATTCGGACGACAAGTACAAAGAAAAAATACTTTTATTTGTCAGTGACAATGTTGCATATATGCTAAATACAGTCAGACTATTAAAGGAAACATGTCCTAATATGCTGCATTATTACTTGTGTAGCACATTCTCTCCACAGAATCTGTGAATATATCAGAGACACCTTTCCGAAAGTTGATAGACTTGTGTCCGCTTTTAATTAACTTTTCAGAAAAGCGCCATTGATAGTAGCTCTTTTCAGCGGCGGCTCTTGATGACGTACGATGTGCGCTGCTGCACGGATGAGACTACTTCGAACTATTTCGGAAGATTTCGGTACGGTTACTTGCTTCTCTGTATATATGAAAGCTTAAACGAAGCAGTCTCATCCGTGCAGCAGCGCACATCGTACGTCATCAAGAGCCGCCACTGGCTCTTTACAGGGAAAGACTTCCATCTTTGCCACTGCCTTCCTCTCCAGTCATAACTACATGGTGAACATGGTTGGAAGTTACTAGTTTTTATGCAGAATTTCGACAGTTTACAAAATTTCGTTACATCTTTTTAAATGGCGATACTCGAAGTATTTCTGAGTGCAAGGAACTAATACAAATTCCAAATTAAGAAACTCACGTGGTCTTCAGGAACATTTTGGAAATTTGCCAAAACTAGTTACTTATTTTGAAAATCAAAATCTCAAATTAAATGGTAGATTAACCACATTAGATGTGACTATTAATAAATTTGAAAAATATGTCAAGTGATTTCGGATGTGGCCTTCGGCAAAAGTTAGACGCAGTTTTTAATAGAAATCCATATTTAATAACATTGCGGCAATTATGTATGGGGACAATGCCTCAAAATCTATCTGCTAAATACGCTGAAATAAAAGAATGTTTCCAATATGCACCTATAACCAGTTGCGATGTAGAAAGGACGTTTTTTATCTGTAATTATGTATTTCATTCAAAGAGAACAAATTTTACAGAAGAGAATCTTGTGAAAATATTGCTAGTTAAAATTAATACTCCTTTACTCAACTTGAACTACAAAACCAACAAATAAAAATGTATTTCGTATTTTATACATCACCATCAGTTTGTTTTCCAATTATATAAATAAAATTAGAAACTCTTTAAAAATACAAATTTTCAATAGTACACCCGTGGGCCTCCCGTGTCCGGTCCCTACTAATAAATATTGGAATAAATTTGATCGTTAAACAAATTCTTATTATGTGCCAAAACTTTTTGGACAAACGTAATTTGTTTTATTTAGAAAATCTTCCTACAAACCTCTTTTTTTGCAAATCAAAGTTTCCTTTTTTACATTAAATAATTATGCAAGGAGTTTAAAAATGTTTCACCTCTATTAAATGCAGTAATATACCGAAAGATTTATGTACAAAATACAGGGTCTTAAAGAAAGGAAACTACGTTAAAAGCGCAGCCGAGTGTTAAACGCGTTTAAACATAAACGTGATATATTAAACATTCAAAATATAAAATACTACCACAAACGACCCCTTCTATAATATGTATTATCCCAGTTACTAACGTAAACAATAATGTGTTGCTTGCCCCTTCCCGATTCACTTTTTCCCTCCTGGTTGTTCGCTCGCTCGTTCGCTGCCTTCATTTCACCCCGGGCAATCTATTATGTAAAGATGAAAAGAAAATTCAATCTGCATGACGGGTTCCGCCCTTCTGCACTGACAGGCCGTGATTACGCATTCAACAACCTGACCCCGAGGCTCTCGGGGTATCTGACCTTTACAACTTATGTGAGTCACCGGTGTAAGTGACATGTATATAACAAGTTTTATGCAGGGCTTTTACAACTAACGCGGGCACAGTGTTTACATGTGTACACACACACACATGTTTATATACAGAAGTTAGATTATATTACGGATATGCTTTATGAGTAGACTTATGCACCATACATATATGGGATATAAATACTTCAAAAGAATGTGCTACGAACGCTAAATATGTTGTATAATATGTTTTAATAAAATAAAATAACAAGGAGAATTTCTCTTGAACTTTTCGAGGTAATTGGTAGTAGATTGTAAATATATTCTGTTTCAGATTGAAAGTATTAAGCAGGAACTGAAACCGAACCCGAACCTGAACCCAAACGGGTTCAGGTTCGCTGTTTATAAAGACTTTGAACCCGCACCCGTTGAACTCAAACATTCAGCAAGGTTCGGGTTCAAAAATATAAAAAAATAGAGAAATATTTAATAGAAGAATAATAAAAAACATTACATTTCTTGCATGCAAAAAAAAAAAATTAAAACAAAATAAAAATAAAATAACGACTATTTGTAGCGAACAAGTAACCAGTAACCTTCACACAAACTAGACTAAAATTGGAAATCCCCTTTTTCTGTTTGAGCTATGTACAAACATAATATTTGTGTTAAACAAATCAGTAGGCAAACATTTTCTTGTAACCAATGCAAATAGTAGCGACGCAAACCGTGTATTAGTATATTTTAACTTTCTTAAAGTAAACGTGGGTTGTTAAAATCAACTCTTAAATTCTTTTTAGTAAAGTGAGTGCTCACATTCAAATTTAAAAATTTGTATAAATTTTTTGATTTTTCTAACCCAGAGATGTCTACGAAATTTACGAAAAATTTATTTGTTTATGATGCAGGAAAAGATGTATATGCTCAGAATGCAAATATGAAATGAAAGGTAAACATATGGCAAATCTTGGGCGGCATATACAACGGAAGCATTCTGAACTATTCAAGAAAACTCAAAATGAATCGTCAACATCTAAATTGAGTCAGATCACCAATAAAAGAGCAAGAGCGGAGGAAAATACTCTTGAACAGTATTTAAATATTATCAAGATAAAAACCTGCAAACAAAGTTTCATTGATTCATGCGTAAAATTAGTAACCGTTAATGGCCGTCCGTTCACAATCTTCGAAGATTCTGGCATGAAAGAAATAATCGATCCGATTATGAATGCGCTAAAAGTATCAGTAAATAGTCATAATATAAGTGATCTTGTTAACAACAAAGCAACGGAAATAAAAAACAAAATTAAATTGGAAATATCAAACAAAATTATTTCAATTAAAATTGATTCTGCTTCTCGTCTTGGTAGATGTATTGTAGGGATAAATATTCAATATATTTTTGACGGAAAAATAAAACTACGAACTTTGGACATGCATGAGGCTCAAAATCGTCAGATAGGAGCCTACATAAAAAATCTTATCATCAGCGTTCTTGATTGTTACGACATAAAATTGCAGCAAGTATATTCAATTACATCAGATAACGGAAAAAATATGATCAAACCTGCTGAATTATTAAAAGACGAGTATGAAAACTTTGACATGGAAGATGAATTTGATGCAGCTGAAGCAAATGCGCTTTCTTATATTGAACTGGAAGGAGCAGAAACATTAGCACATTCACACCCAAATATTATTCATTTCAGATATGTTGCTCATAGTTTACAGTTGGCAGTGCTCGACACAATATCTAGTCCTCCTTTTAAGAAAATTCTTGATCAATGCAGAGCCATTTGCAAAAAATTGCGAACACCAAATATTTCTTCTTTAGCTAAGAAGCTAAACTTGAAAAAAGCCGTACTAGACTGTCAAACTAGATGAAATTCCAGTTATGACATGGTTCAAGCCTTATTGGAATATAGAAGATTTTGTTAGGAATTGTTGGATGCTGAATTAACTATGACAGATAGTACTTGGAATATTTGTGAAGAATTCGTAGAAGCTTTTGCAACTGTTAAAAAAATAATGCTGAAACTACAAGAGGAACAGATGAATTTAGGCGATTTTTATAGAATCTGGCTTACTTTTAAATTGGAGCTAACAAAAGATGACAAAACAAAATCATTTTCAAAAGAATTATATTTAAATATTATGAAAAGAGAAAACAACTTTATTAACAATCCACTTTTGATTGCAGCAGTATATCTAGATAGCAGATTTAAGGTCATTCTAAGTCCCGAAGATGTTAAGAATGCTAAAAAACATATTTTGAAAACAAGAAAAATTTTGAAAAATTTACAAATGGAAAGAAAAAAAGAGAATTTTGTGAGAGAATCAATATCTTTTTCTTCAGATGATGATGAAGATATGCTCGAACAAGTTCTAAAAAAGAAGGAAAGGTTTTATAAATCAAATTCTTCAAATGTAAATGTCACCGCTTCGATTGATAATTTAGTTAAAAATGAATTTGATATATATGAAAAATATCCAAGACTGGGAAAAGAAAAAAACATTTTACTATTTTGGGAGCAACATAAAACGGAAACGCCATTATTGTATCAAGCGGCTCAGATTATATTCGCAGTACCTGCTACGCAAGTAAGCGTCGAGAGGGCCTTTTCAGCCTTGAAATTCATTTTATCCCCACAAAGAACAAATTTAAAAGAAGAAAACTTGAAAAATATATTAATTGTAAAATTAAACGAAAATTTCTTTGAAAAATAAATTTTCTACTAATAAAACACATGTAGTTTTTTTAAACTTTGAACCCGAACCCTGAACCGAACCCGAACCTGAACTTTTTATTTTTATTAACCCGAACCCGAACCTGAACCCATTTTTCTCATGGTTTCAGTCCCTGGTATTAAGAAAGTAACAGACGATTTATAACGGATGGAACAAAAAGAAATAGGTAAAAATCGATTGGGAAATTATTATACACTATTGCGTCATACAAAAACTAAATTCACAGAACTGATAAGGGCCCATGATCCTCAATGGCGCGCAATTTTGGTAGAATTCCCCTCGTCATTCTCTAGACGACGTTTATATTCACTTCTCGGATCTTCTGGAATATTCTGGCCCGTAATTGTGCTTCATTTTGGGCTTCCCAACCCTTGTCATAAACTTTCCTGTTCAGTAGTGCCCAAAATTTCTTAATGGGGCCCGCCTGGGGTACGTTTGGGGGATTGTCTTACCTAGGTACATAATTCACGTTATGTTCAGTTAATAAGTTCTGAGTGATTCTAGCATAATGCCATGAAGCAAGATCAGGCCAGAATATAACATCATAATTTTTAATTAAATTTATCAATTTCGATAGACATTTGCGAATATAGACGTTTGCATCTACAGCTTCGCCTCTGACTCTCCCAACGTAAGGTCTTGAAATTCCTGCTTTGGAAATAGCGCATCAGATCATAATCTTGTCGGCAAATTTCGCTTTCGGTTTGAATTTTACGTTGTCAGGACAATTTGCAATATTGGACGCGTAAAAACCATCGTTACCCTTTATTTCCGAATTGGATAATCTAAAATATTTCTCAACGTCTAAAACAATAACTCTGTTGCCAATAAAATGTTGACGCCTTAATGTTCCGCAGCGTCTGTGTATTCTCTCTAGCTGGGTTGAGGTATATTTGGAACACTTCTTTCTTTTTAGATATTCTAATTCATTTTTAGTCAAAATTCTGCCAACAGTCCTATGCGCAATTCCAAATCTACGACCTAAAGTGCGCGTAGACGACTCAACTCTATCTTGAGCAGATTGGGTGAGTCTGTTTACTTCATGTGGGGCCAAAACTGGAGGTCGTCCAGTTTTCGGTAAATTCATGCATACCTTATTCATATTCCTTAATTGTGCGGTAAATGGTTGACAGACCAATATTTTGGTCTCGAAAAATATTAACAATCTCGCGTTTAGGTACTCGTCCAACTAAATTATATATAGATTTTCGTATTTCAATCTTGTATGACATCTTTTAAAACTGTTTCTGACAAATCTAACATGTCACCATAGTAACTAACAAACGAGCATGTTTTCTAGCCCAGTGGTAACTAGTTTGGACCATTTTTGATAATAACATTCGCCGTCAAAACTTTTTCTCAAAACTTATGGTCCATACGTTATATTTCCACATGAAAATTCGATGCCAAACGTATTCAACCTCTTTCAAACTATTTCTGATTAATACTTAACATTTGGAATTTACTGCAAGTGAGAATTAATGAATATTAAATCACATTCTTACATGTAAATGTCGACTTATTTAATGCGTTCGAAACTACAGTATTCAGTATTTCTTAATTCTTAATTAACCTAATCACCAGGAAGTTCGTTGTCGCGAAAGGGTGTGTTCTGCATACTAGTACAAACTTAGTTTGTCGGATTGTAGTTTCGAACGCATTAAATAAGTCGACATTTACATGTAAGAATGTGATTTAATATTCATTAATTCTCACTTGCAGTAAATTCCAAATGTTAACTATATATACAGAAAGTATAGAAATGAAAAAGCAATGTCCGTCATCGAGGGAATACCGTACATTGAAAAGTTCCAACTAGAACGAAACGTCGTCTGTGCGTTTCCTCCCGTTGATAGACTTGTTTTTTCAGTATTTCTTAATTCTGATTAATACAATTAATACGCTGTGTACAAATTTGTACACAGGAAGCACGGCCCTAAATAAGTACACACACTTGATGCGAAGTTAGACGAACGCGAATCTCTTGCTTCTCTATAACCAGCAAATGTGGTTTACTTAAAAACCTGGACAACGCAATGGAAAAACGACATTATACATGTTACTTGTTATACATGCAATAATCCAAACAAACATACAGGGACCGCTATTATGTTGGAAACAGTCAGATATCTCGAGAACGGTTCGAGATATCTAAATGAATTTTTGTATACGGATATAAGGAAATGTTTGGATCCTTTTGGCTAGATTTTTATTTTTTTCCTTATCCTTTTCCTTTTCCTTATATGTTTGAAATTCATGGCTTACTTGATTTTGTTTTTAATTGCAACAGTGCATGGATTGGCATCGTTGAAATATAATTTTTTTCTGAAATCAGTGATGTAATATAGTATATCCAAAATAGTTAAAAATTGATAAAAAGAGTTTCGATTTCTTTTGGGGTAAATGCATTTTTCGTTTAGTTGGCTATGAAATTAGGAATGACGGATCAAGTATTTAATTACACTTGATATCCATTAACGTTCATCTGTGAGTAGATTTGTTTCAATTATCATACGGAATTAAGATGTATTTAACTGAAAGGGAAAGAATTCTAATAATAGCAATGTTTGGATACGGCGATAGAAAAGGCGCTTATGCTGAAGTTTGTCGATTATTTAATGAAGTACAACCAAATAGAAACAATATATCAACAATTCTAAAAACGGTGAAAATATACATGGGTACAGGCAGCGTTAACAATCATCGAAAATTAGGAAGACAAGAAAACAAAACTATAGACGAAAATTCATTGAATGTCTTTATTGATGTAATAGACATTGGTCCAACAATTAGCTTTAAACCATAACATGTGTAGACGCTCGATTCAAGAAATAATAAAAAAAATATTTGGATCCTTACAAAATACAATTCCTGCATTAATTAAGTGCTAAGTTAAAATAAAAACGTTAATATAGTTTCCAGCTAAACAGGAATTCTAATTCGGATATAAATATGCTTCTCGAATTTCCTATATTGATACTGGGTCGCGTCGATGAATGGTCCAAACAAAAGAAACCTATGTTATCTAGTAATAAAACATTGGGAGTGGTACTTAAGGGGAAACTGGATAAAAATAGATCACCTGCGGTGAGGTTTTCTGGGAGAACACTTAAATGGAACACTTAAATGTCACATGCGAGATATGCTAGGAATAAGCTGGAAGCCTGGGCCGGGAAATTTAAATGGGTGGTGTTAGGAGAATGGGGTCTGAGAAGCAGTACTATGGGCAGAATTTATAAGGATTTTGATATACCTGTACTTACTTATTGTACCACTGCTTTGGGTCAGTGATCCTTTAATCAACTTGTCTTGAGTGCGTTGATAGCGGAACAGAGGCCATTGTTGCTGACACTAACGAGGACATGCCGCACGGTATCGAATTATGCTTTAGAGGTTCTGGCTGGGTTTCTGTCTCCGGACTTGCAAGTGATGAGGTGCTTGTTAACCTGCTGTATCAGGAAGGGATTACCTATAAATAAATATGAAATTGAGCTTGGACCAACAATGAGGACTAGGCAAGATATAAAATTACCGAAGGAGCAATTAAATGAGAGGATATAGGAGTTGACAAGGCAGATGGGACAAAACACTAAAAGGCAGGATTACATATGGTTGGATGCCTGAAGTCCGGTTTGAGGATCTTCTTCTCCGTACGAGTTGACTAGTTTATTGATAGAAGTTAAATTCTCTGGGAATCTCAGAAACATAAGAAATAAGACTTGCCTTTGCGACTATTGAGGTTACTTGGGACTTTTCTCGGGAAAATCTTGCACAGTCGATGTGCTTGCTAAGTTCTTTTATGCCAGAGGGAAAGGAATTTTGATACTGGATGGCCATGGTTAAATTGTATTAATGTTTACCTAGTTTGATGCTGAGTCGGTACGCTATTGGAGGTATCCGACTTAAAGAAAAGATAATAAGAAAATAAAAGGCAAAAATAGAAGAGAAATAAATAAATGGAAAAAAAAGAAGCAAAGAATAATAAAAAATATAAACGAAAATGAGATGAAAAATTAAATGAAATTAAGATAAAAAAAATAAAGAAAAGAGGCGGTGTAGTATCCAGAAATCCAGAAAGTAGGAGAGATTGGAACAAAAAGAGCAAATATCAGGCATCTTGTACACCCTCACGTCCATCTTTAAATCGCTTAAATCACTCAGACACAGTAGTACGACTACTCAGAAACTAACAACTATTTTATTTTTGCTTGGCCGGCATCTATTGGTGAGACTGTGAACTATGACGTGCTGTTTCATGTTTGGTTCTGTTTCAAGTGCCCCCCACTACAGCAGTGTTAATCTGGGAATTATATTGCCATGCCTCGTATGTCAATTAAATCGGTCGTGCTCATGTGGTCAATTTTGAAAGCAGTGTGTCATTTGCGAATCACTACTGTATGGATTTTGTTGCGTTTATTATAACCCTGTCCTATTTTCGTTCTCGAGATATTCGGAATGAACCGTTGACACATCAAAAATATAAAATATAAAATCAATTAAAAAAGCCTCTTCCAAGTAATTTCTTCGTTACATTCATTCAAGCAACGTGAAATTGTAGAATTTCTTACATTTCCAGTTCGGTTGATGTTAACAGAAGGGAGAGCACTAGCATCCACCCGACGGTAAACGGTCTCACGTCCGGTGATCGTCCAATCAAAACCTCAACCTTCTAAGTCTGCACGTCACGTCTGCATTCCGCCGAGACATTCTGCGGCTGCATTGTTTCTCTGTCAGTCGTTACTCAATCAAAACCTTTCTCGGTGATGCAAAACGCCGACGGTTTCTCGTCTGCGCTCGCAGCTCGACAACGACAGCGCGTACCATGGTAATTCCTCAACATCAGAAGAGAGCATAGACGTGACGCCGTCGGTCACCATCAAGAGAAATTCTCTTCGTCTCACCGCCCGTTTCGTCCCTTCGCCGATCATCCTCGCGAGTGTTTTTAGGTAATTTCGCCGATTCAAAGTTTCATCTCCATCTGATCAGTATTCAGGACGTTTACGTCTCGAAGATCCGGTCATATTCCCCATTCATCAGTCTCGGTCTTTCTCTGTGTTTGTTGCTTCTTCAGTTTTCTATCTCTTTTTAAATGCACACCAGTTGATCGGTCTCTTTTTATTGGATTTAAACTGACCGCCGTGCTACTCCGAACGCAAACTTAGAGATAAAAACACGTGCTTTGGAACGTAGTCACGTAAAAGACACGACTCCATTGTATGTAAAGTATATGATGTCCGTTTAGTGTGTTTGTATGTGCGGACACACTGGTTGTTGGTCGCTTTTGTCTCGACCTTTTGGCGTAAAACGCGTACACCGCGCGCGCAAGCCTTCTTCGTGTTAGCCGTTAACTGTCAGGCGACACCGTGGTGACCTCCCAGCACGTTCTGTTGATAATTATTCAATCCAAGTTGCCGGTACTTAGCACACACAACGAGCAAGATGCCGGATGTGTTATGCGACGAATGTGCAGTGCATTGTGGACGGTCGTTTTCTAGATTTTAGAGAGATAAAATTGGATACAGACGGGTGAATACGATAAAGTCATTGTGGGGAATGTCTCACGACTGTCAAAACAAGAAATAAAGAGCTAGTTACTTGGATTTGTGCAGTATTCCATTCTGAAATATACAGTGCTGTTGCTATTGCATTAAATTGAATATCATTTAAAACAATGTATATATTTTATATCTGGCTTTTGACGTACAATTAAACCAAAAAACAAAAAGTGAGAGTAAGAGCGGAATAAAAAAACAAAAACAAGGATTAAACCAAATCATTTATTAGAAGAATAATTACTAATTCGTAAAAAGCCCGTAACGCGTGGATGCATTTTGCTCTTATTAGAGCTCGTCAACACAACGATGTCCTGGAGACTGACTTTACGCGATATTTGCATGTAGGAATGAGATTTAATAGTCATTAAATCTCATTTGCAGCAAGTTCAAAATATTAGAAAAATATTTAATTAACAAATCCATTTATACAGGAAATTTATAATCCTGTTCTTACTCAACCGATTACTCTGGTTTACAAACAGAAAAAACAATTCTATCGACTCGATGCCACTCTATTCTTCTTATGCAGTACTTTGGACCGCTAAACTGAAAAATTACAGTAATTTTTTTTAATCATAGATTTTCGAGATAGGAATTTTTGACTAACTGAACCATATCTTGAGTTAGCAATGACCAATCTGGTGGTAAAAGATATCAAATTAAAGACAATCGAATCGGCAAAAACAAATCGCACATATTATTTGTCAATCGATTCAATAGCCTAAGGGCAATGGGCCATAAGTCGGCCATGTTCAACAATGTGATAATTATTAATTATAATATTACAAAATAAATAAAATTAATAAAATAAATAAAATGAATAAAATGAATAAAATGAATAAAATGAATAAAATGAATAAAATGAATAAAATGAATAAAATGAATAAAATGAATAAAATGAATAAAATGAATAAAATGAATAAAATGAATAAAATGAATAAAATGAATAAAATGAATAAAATGAATAAAATGAATAAAATGAATAAAATGGATAAAATGAATAAAATGAATAAAATGAATAAAATGAATAAAATGAATAAAATGAATAAAATGAATAAAATGAATAAAATGAATAAAATGAATAAAATGAATAAAATGAATAAAATGAATAAAATGAATAAAATGAATAAAATGAATAAAATGAATAAAATGAATAAAATGAATAAAATGAATAAAATGAATAAAATGAATAAAATGAATAAAATGAATAAAATGAATAAAATGAATAAAATGAATAAAATGAATAAAATGAATAAAATGAATAAAATGAATAAAATGAATAAAATGAATAAAATGATTAAAATGAATAAAATGAATAAAATGAATAAAATGAATAAAATGAATAAAATGAATAAAATGAATAAAATGAATAAAATGAATAAAATGAATAAAATGAATAAAATGAATAAAATGAATAAAATGAATAAAATTAATAAAATGAATAAAATGAATAAAATGAATAAAATGAATAAAATGAATAAAATGAATAAAATGAATAAAATGAATAAAATTAATAAAATGAATAAAAGGAATAAAACGAATAAAACGAATAAAACGAATAAAACGAATAAAACGAATAAAACGAATAAAACGAATAAAACGAATAAAACGAATAAAACGAATAAAATAAATAAAAAATAAATAAAATAAATAAAATTAATAAAATTAATAAAATTAATAAAATTAATAAAATTAATAAAATTAATAAAATTAATAAAATTAATAAAATATATAAAATAAATAAAATAAATAAAATAAATAAAATAAATAAAATAAAAAAAATAAATAAAATAAATAAAATAAATAAAATAAATAAAATAAATAAAATAAATAAAATAAATAAAATAAATAAAATAAATAAAATAAATAAAATAAATAAAATAAATAAAATAAATAAAATAAATAAAATAAATAAAATAAATAAAATAAATAAAATAAATAAAATAAATAAAATAAATAAAATAAATAAAATAAATAAAATAAATAAAATAAATAAAATAAATAAAATAAATAAAATAAATAAAATAAATAAAATAAATAAAATAAATAAAATAAATAAAATAAATAAAATAAATAAAATAAATAAAATAAATAAAATAAATAAAATAAATAAAATAAATAAAATAAATAAAATAAATAAAATAAATAAAATAAATAAAATAAATAAAATAAATAAAATAAATAAAATAAATAAAATAAATAAAATAAATAAAATAAATAAAATAAATAAAATAAATAAAATAAATAAAATAAATAAAATAAATAAAATAAATAAAATAAATAAAATAAATAAAATAAATAAAATAAATAAAATAAATAAAATAAATAAAATAAATAAAATAAATAAAGTAAATAAAGTAAATAAAATAAATAAAGTAAATAAAATAATTAAAATAAACAAAATAAACGAATAATAAATAAAAACATAGTTCGGGGTGTCGCAGATGTTGTGTAGAAGCCGAGTAAACCGTGTAAAGGTGCAGCACCACTTCTTAACAGTTAAAAAGAAATCAGTGCCTTCTAGCACCAAGTTGAACATTGCTACTGATACCGGGTAACTTTGCTTTAATTCCTTTCGAATCCCTAGTAATAACTTATCTGCTAAACAAATATTTCACCTAACTGGAAGAAGTATGAGTTTGATCAAGAAATATCTTAACGAAATCTG
The DNA here is from genome assembly GCA_935421215.2 of Melolontha melolontha. Taxonomy (NCBI): domain Eukaryota; kingdom Metazoa; phylum Arthropoda; class Insecta; order Coleoptera; family Scarabaeidae; genus Melolontha; species Melolontha melolontha. The sequence goes on along the minus strand of OW285240.1, from coordinate 133,745,874 downwards.
AAAAAAATATTGTACTTTTGAAATTACCGCAACGTAAAGTGAAGAAGAAGGTCCTTACAATTACGAGCAATAGCAGTGAAGCATTGTGTTATGAGAAAAAATTTAATAGTGAATGTGTTTCGAAACATAATTGCTTGTATATTATTGTTTTCACCCTTAAAATAGGTTATTTTATTTTCGGAGCTCAGTGTATATAACATATAAGGAATATTATTAGTTATGTCACTTAGAACATTCCAGTCACAGAAAGCGGCACACCATAACGTCAAAGGTACTCCTTCAACATGGAAATTGATATGTGCGCACATGTCTCTGAATACAAAAACGCGTGTTTGTTGTATAGATGTGATAGGGTAATAATGGGATTTTTATGCAGGGACGTGTTGAGTTGCATAGCCGACGTTGCTGCTTTTGAATAATATAATCGATAACGATGACTTGGACTTAGGTCCCGAAACCCGCTATCTATCTCATTCACTCTCATTCTTAATTATGAAAGAGTGAAGGTTTCCCCTTTGAATAAAGATTATTAATTGCTTTGATGATTTCAATTATTAATAAGAATCTTTAATTAAATGACTTTTGAAATAATTTGAATAATAGATGTACATCACATGTTTTACACAAGATTGTTTCGAGCTGGATAACAACTATAAGCTGATGCGCGGATGGCGTAATGAACATCTTTCTAAATATAAACAAAAGCGCCATTGTGAACATTCATATTCAAAGGTCTGTTGTATTTTTATTCACAGAAAAATTTTCTAGAAATAGAGATAGTTTTAACAAATGCCAGTTAGTCATGAATCATGAATTAATAATGTAAATTTTATACGCCAGTTAAGACTAGTTTTTGATATTGGAGGTTATATTTCATATGTATACATATATATCAATTGTGATAAATGGTACACTAGATAGTGAAACAAGTAATATCAAATGTGACAGTAAATTAATAGTAGCTATAATAAAGAGTTTACCAATGAGAGCGTCAATGGAATATTTTTTTTAATTCTTTTTATATTATGCAGTATTTGTCTGTATTATTATTATATTTTATGAAAGCTATCTAACTTTTATATTATTTTATGGATTTTATGAATGTTTTGTTCCAGTTGAAAAGTATGAATGGTGTGAACAAATTTACTTTTATGTTTTCATAATTTTTAAGAACTCGTGCATGTCGAATCATGAATTATTGTAAAACTCAGTATCGTTGAATTGTATTTATGGACTTTTATTATGTTCATTCACATTTTTGATGAAGGTGTTTTGTTTATATGCGTATATCTATTTCAGATATTGTTCTACGTATGTATATCAACTTCTCTTCTAGAGATGCAAAACGAAGCAAATTATTGCTGGAAATATATATATATATATATATATATAATATATATACAGGGTGGTCCTTAAGTTGGTCGAGAAATTTTAGGGTGCGATTCCTTGGGTTATCTCTAGAGAAATAGTTCCTATAAACATTTGTCCTAAAGTTTTCCGTTGTAGAGATACAGGCTGTTTAATTTAAAAGAAAAAAAAATTTATTTCAAAAATTTAAGAAACGGTTACAATAAACCCTAAAGGTACTGTTGAAAATGACCACCAACAGCTAATATGCAGGCTTCTATCCTCCTATTCAATTGCATACTCACACGCTGAAAAAGTCCGGGAGTGTTTCGAATAGTTTCGCACCCAACAATTATGCGATTTCGCGATTAGGTCATCGAGATCTTGAATTGGCGAAGTATAAACAAGGAATTTTAAATGTCCCCACAGAAAGAAGTCTAGAGGGTTCAAATCAGGTGACTTTGGAGGCCACGGCTGATTCGGAACTTCCACTCCTCGACCTATCCATCTATTCTGATATGTCCTATTTAAAAATTGCCTAGCTTGTAAACTAAAGTGTGCTGGAGCGCCGTCATGCATAAACCAAAGTTCATTTCGGATCAAAAGTGGAATATCTTCTAAAAGGCCAGGCAACTCGTTTTCAAGAAATAGCCTATATGATGCACCATTAAGTCGTATAGGAAGGAAAAAGGGACCAATTAAATAATTATTAATTATCCCTGCCCATACATTTAAGGAAAATTGCTCTTGAAAGTGCATCTCCCTTATGGCATGCGGATTTTCACCTGACCATAAATGGTTGTTGTGGAAATTCCTAATTCATACACAAAATGCATATCTGCCATTTCAGTATTATATAATTCACCATAATTACAAAAAAAGATTTGTAGATACGAACTTTCAAATTAATTATTGTTTGACAATACTTATGACAGTTACGTAAGTACAAATAAATGCTGTAAACATGACAGCCAACACAACAGTTCCCTAAATCGATTTCTAAATTTTTGAAATAAAAATTTTTTGGGGGAAAAATTAATCAGCCTGTATCTCTACAACGGAAAACTTTAGGACAAATGTTTATAGGAACTATTTCTCTCGAGATTACCCAAGGAATCGCACCCTAAAATTTCTGGAAGAAATTAAGGACCATCCTGTATATATATATATATATAATATATATATATATATATATATATATATGTATATATATAATATATATATATATATATAATAAATTCAAAACGGGCTGTCAATTAAAACTTATTTATTTTATATTTCAATATTTCACGACGAGTTTGTTGCTTCTTCAGGAGATAAGAATGTAGAGTTAAAAACGATTTAAAAACATTGATTAATTCAACAATTTGAATATGTCTGTGTACGTCACTTTCATTTTTTAACCCTACATTCTTATCTCCTGAAGAAGCAACAAACACGTTGTGAAATATAGAGGTAAAAAATAGATGAGTTTTAATTTACAGACCACCGCTTGACAGTTTTGACTTTATTATTAACCAATATAGTACAGTCGATAATTCTTTTAAGCTATATATACAGTCTGTCACACAAAAAACGCCCCACGCTGTAACTCTGTTATTTATATTTCGATTTTCATGAAATAGGTATCAAATGAAATGGGTTGATGAGTACTATGTTTGGGGCTACATTTACTTTTTTCCACCGCCATCTTCAATTCCTAGCGATTGTCAATTTTTTTTTCAAATTGCACGGTATACATTTTTTTTGCATAATTGAATAGAGATTTTTTTCCTGAATTCATTGATGTACAATACATTCATTTTAATTGTAAATTTAGAAGAAAAAAAAATTTAAAAACTTTCCAAACATTCTCTTAAAGTGACTTCAAAATAAACTTGTAGAATATCAGTAAGTTGATTGAAACTCATGATATATTTCAAAACTGTCAAAATATGCTTGCTTAGTACAGAAAAGTCAAAGATGACAGTTACATATGCGTAATGCGATATTTTTACATCGCACACTACAGTATAACACAAGTGACGAAGAGCATATACGGACAGTGTTTTAATAATTTTTTTCTTCTAAATTTAATTAAAATTGATGTATTGCACATCAATGGATTCGGGAAAAAATATCTATTCAATTATCCAAAAAAATATATACCATACAATTTGAAAAAAAAATTGACAATCGCTCGGAATTGAAGATGGCGCTGGAAAAAAAGTAAATGTAGCCTCAAACATAGTACTCATAAAACCATTTCATTTGGTACCTATCTCATGAAAATCGAAATATAAATAACAGAGTTACAGCTTGGGGCGTTTATTGTGACAGCCTGTATATATATAAGCTCACTAATATTTGGGTTACCGGTCTCTTTACATTAAAACTCAAAGGTTCTCTCGCAATATTTCGTCAATTTATTAATGACATCATAGGGAGAAGCTATAAAATTGCAATATACACTATAATCTCATACTAATATATTAAAAAAAAAGAAAACTTATTACAGCTAGAGTTAAGCGTTGACTTATTAATTAATTTACACCTAATTGTCACTAGCAACCCACAAATAAAACATGAACATTACATTTTCAAATAACAAGTCAGGTCGAGTTGAAATTTTACAGTTTTAGTTATCTTGTTTCAATTAAATGGTTTTTCTAATTTCCTCTGTAAATCATGCCGTGTAGGGATTACGTTGATGCTTATATTTCGGTATATACACCTTTATAATTGAATACAGTACCCAGTAGAAGCCATTGCAACCCAAATTTACGTAATTAAAGCCCAGGAGAAAGGACCAGTCAATAGCCGCTAATACAGTATAGAGTTTTGGAAAGTCTGTTTTTGAAGTTATATCATTTACTGAGCGAATGCGAGACGGAAATTTAGTTACAGACGAGAAATGTAGCTGCACATCAAGCAAATGAGCTGTGAATGATCATCTTTAATAAGTAGAGTGTCATCGTCTCCATGTATTGCTACAGGTAAATAGCAAAAATAAATATCACGAAACTGGCTTCGGTAACGTTTTGATATACGGTTGAGTTCAAAGGACTTACCTATGTGAGAGGGTTGATAATAAAAATGAAACGCAACCAGCCAGTACCCGGGTTAAGGTCAGTGAAGACGACGTGGAGGTTGCTTTCGAAAGGTTGTTAGGAGACTGACTAAAATAATAGATAAAAAGAGCCCCTAATCTCAGTGGCCTTAAATCTATTACACGCACAGCCTTTTCAATATGTCAAGCGGTAGTGCGGCACAAAGCTGCCATCGCCTTGTCCCAACACACCAAAACTCCCAGTATGTACGCTTAGAGCGCTAAGCGTACACCACGTCTCCAATTGGTCGAAAATGATATCAATATACAGTAAGACAATGCATACGGGGGTAGTTTGATAAAACAATCGCAACAGTATTTCCGCCATCATATCGGAAAGTCTAGTAGTCTCTTATTAGCATTAGAAATGTAAATCTGGGTTGTATGCTTTCGCGGTCGATGTCCGTGATTGCCTTTGATTCCCGAGTGAAGCTATCTCTTTGACATTGCTTCCTTCCAGCCCGCAGGTTCATCCACAATTGCAAGAGATGTCTTTAAGCAGGATATTACGGTTACTGTACTGAAACTAGAGTTTCAATACAGTAATAGGGTAACAGCCCTGATGATGTCCTTTAAAAATGTTGTTTAATTGTTTGAAGCTATTAAATTCAAAAGAATGTCTTATATACCGTCTCTTACTATCATTTAAATTAGTTTATATAATAATAATAAGTATGTAACTTTTAAAATCATTTTTATTGCTATGTGTACGTTAATTATAATTCTACGACACCGATTTGAACAATATACTCCATCAATTACACCCCCACTGTATACATAACTCATATAACACTTTAACCGATTACCTTTACCACACTGGCACACACACACTAACACACACACACACAAAATAAACAGGCGATAACGTAGAAACGAGACAACGATATTTACTTTATAACAGCTTTATATGTGTACATATAACAGTAATTTAACAACACAATCGCTACAGAAACGACAACAACAGAACACCACTAACAATAACTGTAAATTACATAATCATTAAGGATGATAAAATTTATGACACTTTATTTTTCTATGTATAAAAGCGATCGTTGTATGTGATGGTACTATCTCACTGTATGTAATATATACATAGATTACAGAATGTCATCATAGAAGATATTAAGTCATTAGTCAAGATGAATGTAATTTCGAAAGCGATCTGAAGTCACTTGTATACAGATAGTAGGTAAATTAGTTTTCGGGTTGAAAGGGCACGTCTCAATATCTCGAAAACTTGTTTTTAAATCTAATTTATGGTGTTCTAATTGATGGAAAAAGTATTTGGAACTTTGGTTCAAATAATATTACAAAAATGTGTTCTTTACTATATCCTTTGCTTTTCTGCATATATTTCGAATTAGGGCATCAGCGTCACTTACGATATGCAAAAATTCAAATGTGAAAAAGCATTTAATCATTGAATCTTTCATAGCCAATAGTATACACTGTGTCGGGGAATTATCGAATATGGCGAATGGGACTGCAACAAGTGATTTTATGAAAAAATCCGGAAACACGTAGATTTTGTTTTTTTAAAAATGTACATTTTCATGCCATAATTACCCCTCTGCATCCATTTGTCTCCAAGCGATAACGTCATCTTTTGTTTCCAAAATGACAATCCCTAAGAGACTCCTCGATCGCCCAAATGACAGCATAAAATCTTTCGAAAATTTTCGAAAAATAATTCATTAAATGTTTAGGAATAATTCCATTAAAAAACATACAAGAAACTGAAGCTGGAACTAATTTAATATTCAATTAATAAATCAAACAACAAATGAACGGCAAAAACAAAGATTTTGGTAATTTAAAAAGGTATATAACCCCTTACCACAATTATTAGTCGTATCCTAAATACGTATTTCGACAACTAAGTTGTCATCATCAGTAGGTAAAAACTACTAATTAAAAGTCACACATGGGGCACAGTAAAGTAACATAAACGCTTCCGCACAACTACTATACACTGCAACCCTGTAAAGACTAAATTTAACATGCCAATCTCAAACTACGAGACAAACATTTGCCTCTTTAAGGAAAAAGGTTTTAAACATGTGTTAGATTATCGAACAAAGGAACGGCAGAAATTCTTCTCTAAAGAAGGCGCCAAATAAAAACGATTTTTGAGAGCTACGATGACCTGCTATTAAAATTAAATGAAACACCTTATATTTTCACAAAACACTAGTATATTTAACTATATGAATATTTCATGTGCATTGTACACATCGATAGTTATTATTTAAACGTATTATTTCGAGTACAAGTAACAAAATCTATATTGGGTAGGGGTGTAAAAATTTCCATTACAAATGGTTAAAAAGTGTGGTCGTATATAGTAAAAGCCGACCTCTCTTGCAAATTCTGAGAAAGACAAAATTAAGAAGGGGCGTTACATGTGAAAAAACAAGACATCCGACTGTGTTGTGTTATATTAAATGAGAATCAATTCACGTGAAAAGGGTCTATGAATTATTAGATATTGTAGGTATATAATTTAAAAGTTAATTATAAATAGGTGACATGTCCTAGTTAAAGAGTTAAGCACTTTAATATAATGTATGGAATACACGGTTGGCTCTAGGTGAAACATGATAAATAGTTTTCTAAACAAGATTTTGGTATTCAAACATATCCAGGTATCAAGGTAAATGCTCAAAATTCCATCTATTTATTACTTGACAAAAAGCTAGTCTACAAATGCTCGAGATATCTGTGCTTGTTTTAATTTTAGCTAATATGTATGTTTCCAGCAATAGCATTAGCCAATGTGACTCGTGTCAATGTCAAGTTAGTCGTCATCATCGTAATCACTACTCGCCATGATTTACAGAGGAAGATAGAAAAACTATTTAATTGAAAAACGTTCACCACCGACACTACGAATCAACAAATAGTGGTGAGTCTTTGTTTCTATACCAGCATTACAGACCACTTCCAAAGAAACAAATAAAAAATCCTTATAGCCATTATTTGTTAAACAAAGAAAGGCAGATGTAGTCGGGTGGCATAAACTTGTAGCCATTCATCCAGAGCAAACGCAGCGGTTCTAGAATTCAAACCTCTCTAAATTACCATGACACTGCTTTGAATGACCACAGAACAATGTAAATGGCTTCGTGTAGTATTTTTAACTGTCAACAGCGATATATATTTGCAATTTTTTTCATTGATTGAGCAATTTTTATTAAAAGAAAATAATGTAGGCATTACAATAAAAAAATTGGAAGACAAATTTATGTCTGGACACGATGGCAGATCTAGCTTCCTGATAAGAAATTGCAGAATTATTCTTAGTTATGCACTAACTATTTAATATGTCTCTAAAAGCATCTATTTTTCCGAATATTTAAAAGATATTTAAGGTATGTCACATACTCAAGAACAGTACGCCTTCGAATATAGACAATTATAGCCCTATTTCTATGCTGTCTAATTTTGCAAAAGTTTTTAAAACGCTCTGTACAATATGTTCTATCCTCAATTAATCATCAAATATGTCGCAACGTGGATCTGTGAAAAAACAGTCTACGCTGTCTAATTTGGTATACCTATCACTAGCGCAGATCAATTTCCGTGCGCGCCATGAGCGCCGGTATGGGAGTGTAATTGTAATATATTAGAATATGCGATAGAATAGGGACGCAACATGAGCTTGTTACCGATATAAGTATAGAAGTAGAGACATTTATTCTATCAGAAATAATTAAATATGCATTTGGTTTTCTGCTATTAAAATAATATGCATAAACACACGAAAAATAAGAATAGTATCTACATTATTCTACATATTATAGCAGCATTGTATGTACCTATAATTAAAACGAAAAATGTATGAAATCAGTGATTGTGCGCACGACAGATGATTTAAAAAAACACTTACCGTTTTAAGCGTCTTCCAAGGATTGACAAACTGGAGAAACTCTATTGTATATTTTCAACATCAGATGCGTTTCTAAGGTTATTTCTGAAAAACATGAGGAAAAAATATGTTTATATTCGGAAAACGAGTGTTCTAAATCTAGTGATGTTATATTCGCATAATCAAAATACTTTTTTAAGCAACTTAACGCATCTTTAGACGTGCCCTCACAAATACGTGTTAAGGTGTCAAAATCTGCATTTCTGTCTAAAACACTTTAAATTTAATTAGAACACTTTCACTTTTTGCGTCTTCTACAGCACACAGTTGTGCGTGAACATCTTTAACGATTTGCAGTGATTCTTCTAATGACAGCGACGAATTTTTTAATTTTGTTATTGCTTCTTATAGTCCCAAGTAATTCTCACGAATACTTTGTAAATCCATTTTAATCTGGGCATCTTGAAATTTTTTCTGGTTTGTATTGATAGCTGCACTTTCTTTCGATTCGAATGATAAAACCATGTCCTTAATTTTTTCAAAATGTTCATGATAGTAAAACCCCGCCAGTAACCATGTATCCCAACGTGCCAGAATCGGGTGTGGTGGCTCAGGGGTATGGGGACGCAATTCGTGAAATTACCGAATACGTTTTCGAGATTTCTGGAATACTGCCTTTGTACTCGATATTAAAGCATCTACCTCTGGACAACATCTACGAACCTGTTCTCCCACAAGGTGTAGAGCATGGAGTTTACAAGTAATATGTAACAAGTTAGGACAATATTTTCTAAGAGACCGGCCTACAGAACACATGGTTACGGCACCATCGGTCATAAACATTAATACTTCGTCTTTCGAAAGTTTAAATTTTTCCAAAGTATCTAATAGCACCTCTGAAATTTTTTCGGCATTACATTGTTCTAGTCGTTTGGATGCTAATAAAATTGAAGACGTTGGTTGATGTGGTTCCATATTGCGCGCCATCACATTAACTACAGATTGTTTTTTTCTGTCAGTTGTTTCGTCCACACATAACTACAGTTTTTTATTTTTCAGTTCGGGTTTGATTTTATTTTCAACCTGTTTACGTACCGATGGTAAATTCTTTCGTAACGTTGTCGTGCTCGGTAATGTTTGATTCGCGTATTTATTCCAAAATGAAATAAATGAATCATTACTTAACAAGGTAAACGGCAGTGTACAGACAATTATAGTCACACATACTTCATGTATAAACTGTTGTCGATTAATTTTGTTATTATTGTGCTTCGAACTGCTTACGTGTTCTTTACAATGTGTTTTTGCCCAACACATTAGATATGTATTGCACACTAAACATTTAATTTTTGAGCCATCGTATATTAAGTCCGGGAAATCCATAATAAACTTATTCACTTCGTCTGACAACGGTCGTTCTCTCGATTTATGTGTCGACGATATTTTATTACGTATGCTTACACTTACATGCAGTCTAAGCAAGTACCAAACACATACTGAATGCTGTTTATTAGTCCTGATGCAATACAATCATCCACACATTGGCGCACAGGGCGCGCACGGAAATTGGTCTGCTCTACTTATCACCAATAGCAAATTTTATTAATTGAATTTTCATCACATTCAATGCGAAATTATTTTGATAGTAATTGTCTCAAGATTATCTATTGTTCGTTTCACCGAATGAAAATACATAATAGAGCAGCATCAGTCATATCTGTGGACTCATAAAACTGCAAAGGAAGGTATGTACATTCCATAATATCATTTTTTAGTTTGGTCTCCAAATCTGTACTCATGATTTCGATACGTCTAGTAAGAGTTTGGTAAAATAATTAAATATGCTTGATAGCAGATAAAATGTCTGTTTTATTTTTGAAGTCATCAAATTATCTTTTTACTACCACTCCATCTTCGAAAGGTTTCTTGTGTTGCACCAGTATGTAGGGAATTTTAAAAGACGCTATTGTTGCAGTTACTGATTGCTTCGCTGGCTTAGTAAGCATGGATTGCTCTCCCTCTAAGCTACTTTTCAAATATTCTACCCTTTGGTTTTCTTAACGCACTTTTTTCGGAAAATAATTTTGTAGTTTTTCTGCATAGTTTTGTAGTGCCTTTCTAAGTTCCCACGTTTGGGCAATGCCACTGACGATCGACAAACGAGGCAAATACACTTATCTTTGACTATAACACAGGTCTACAAAATTAAACTTTTTGACAGATGTTTTTATTTTGAAGACTGATTTTATATAATTTTGGTAGGCTGATTTCAAAAATTCTATGCATTTATTTGTATCACGTAAGGTTTTTTTGCAAATATTAAATGAAAAAAAAACGATATTTCTAAAAAAAATTATTTGTTTATTGAGTAAAAAGGTGGAATACAAGTTAAAAAAAGTGGAAAAAAATACTTTACTCAGTCTTTTTTAAGTGAAATATTTGTCTTTTTGCCAGAAAGCTGCGTTGTCCGGACATTCGGTTGTATGTTTTTAAGGGCATATCCAGTTTTAACATCCAGCAGTAGTCCGCCATCATCGTTATGCTCCATCTGCCTTGGTATCGCCGTTCCATTTCCTTAATGGCTTGGTGAAACCTCTCTCCCTGTTCTTCGCTAACTGCTCCAAGATTTTCAGAAAAATAGTTCAAGTGTGAAAACAGGAAATGCACTTTCAAACTCATATTACAACCTAGACAATGAAAGTGTTGTAACATATTTTGAACAATATTTTCGTAGTTTTCGTCCTTAGAGTTCCCAAGAAACTTTTCAATTACTTATTTAAATGAGACCCAGGCGTTTTTCTCGACATTGGTCATTGTGCTTTGAAAATCCTTGTCTTTGCATAATGTTCTTATCTGCGGCCCAACAAAAATACCTTCTTTTAACTTGGCATCGGATAAGGCTGGAAATGTCTCGCACAAATATTTAAAACACTGTCCATTTTTGTCTAGGGCTTTAACAAACTGCTTCATCAAGCCAAGTTTGATAAGGAGAGGAGGCAGTAAAACTTTTTTGGTGTCAACCAAGCTATCCCTTGTTACATTTTTGCTACCAGGTGTAAGGCTTGTTCTAGAGGGCCATTCTATTTGAGTCCAATGTCTATCCCTTGCTCGACTATCCCACTCACAAATAAAGCATGGAAATTTTGTATAACCTCCTTGTTGTCCTAGTAGCATGCCCAGCACTTTAAGGTCACCACAAAGCATCCACTGATGTTCTTGGTAGTTTATTTTCTTTAAAAGAAATTCAAAATTTTCATACGTTTCAATTAAATGTACCGAATGGGCAACGGGAACCGAGGCCAGCTCGTTACCATTGTGCAATAAAACGCCTTTTAAACTACGCTTACTTGAGTCAATAAACAGACGCCATTCTTCTTTTACAAACGGCACATTCCTAATTTTGAAATTAAGTCAGGAATATTGTTGCAATACACTAGCGGCCCGTCTTGAGTAAAATATTGACATAACTCTTTTTCGCGATCCCGGTAAAAGCTTGATGTGACGCCAGGTGTCAGTAAATGTTTCTCACGAAGTCGGGAGGCTAACAATTCGGATGCATCCTTTGGAAGGTGCAAATCTCTAATTAAATCATTTATTTCGCTCTGGTTAAGCACTTCGGGGCATCTGAAATCTGGTGTGAAATCTGAGTCATCTGGGTCGCAATTAGATTCCTCTGATTCTGACGATATGACGTTTTCTAGTGCTTTTGGGGCGGTAGGTATCGGTACATCTGGTCCATGAGGAACTGGTCGAATAGCAGAGTCAAGATTGGGATACACAATTTGTTTCTTATTTTTTTTGTTGAATCCTTGAACATTACACGAACAAAAATAACAATCATCACTGTGATTTCTTGGCTCTCGCCATACCATAGGAACACCAAAGCTTAAACATTTCTTCCTACCTTTTTGTCAGTTTCTTAATGCTTCAACGCAAGCGGAACAAACAGTATGGGGAGCCCAGGACTTGTCTTGGTCGCCAATTTTTACACCAAGATAAGGGTGGTATACATTTTTCACAAACGAAGTTATAGTTTGCCTCTGCTTTACTACGACATAACTACCACAGATATAACAAAAGTTATTCGGATTGTTCACACAATGTCTTCTTTCCATATTTATACGTTCTAGAACACTTAAAATTCGCAACAACGAAGACAACAAGCGCGCGGACACAGTAGCACGACGACTAACACAACCAAACTGCACATAAGCAGGTTTCAACGTTATATTGACGCTTCTGCGCCGACTCTGTTGCTTTGCTGAGAAATCTAATATTAACCAGTGTTGCCAAATCACATTTAATTTCATAAAAATCAATTCATTTAAAAATCATGCCTAACATGGAACAAACATATTCTTGTCATAGGTATGTATATTAATAAATTAACATTTTTAAGATATAGAGCGCTATAAAAAAAAATTACCTGATAGAGCAAAAATATGGCGTTTTTTGGAATAAGGGCCCCCAAACATATACAAATTAGCAAACAGCTTTCAAACATCAAAATCACTGTAGACCTGTGTAATAAATAAAAAATTTTCCTGTCAATCGTTGTCAAAATGGTACTAATTACTCGTTTTGCCTTTCAAATATTACGTGTTGTTCAAATATTCAGTTATGACTGGCATAGCGTCGCGTCGTCGCGATTTTTTATATGAGTCTAACTAATTCGAGAAGAATCGGGAAGAGTCGCCGAACGTTGCGCAGTTGCATTGCCTCGTCAGTCTCGCAAATTCCAACAAGAGACAGAGACGGCCTAGAGTTAACGTTCCAGAAAACTCAAATTAGTGGAGTGATTATTTCTTATTTTCGCGCGATCGACTCCAAAAGCTCTCGCGATTGCCCAGTTGATCGCGATACCGTCAACCAAACAATTACATACTCAATTAATCTCATCTCTATTCATCGTCAACGATTTCTCGTCATGAGTGTGAAATAAATAAACAATTAAGAAAGAATGCCAGATTGTCCATTTTGTTCAAGATGCGCCATTTATTTTTTATTTAAATTTAAAAAAATCAAAAATAAAAAAAGTTCACGTTACCTCAAAAATTACTTTATTTAAGTAATTTAAAGTGAGTTCAAACTTAAATAAGCCTTAATTGAAAGAGCTTTTCAAGCGAAAGGTATAGGTAATTGCTATTATTCCACGAGCGTGGTAATTTACGTCTTCAAACGTGTCACTCATACCACCATACAGGCCATAATTTATCTACGTCTCTCCTCTCAGACAGAAGTTGACAAGAAGCGGAAAATTAAACAATCGCACCATCGACATCATCAAGGAAAATGATTAATTACAGAGGCGTGGTAGCTGGCTGAACTAACGGGGCGAAATTTAAATGAAAACTCTTCTTTTGAGACACGAAGATACTCCTCGTCGCCCGCTATAACTCCAACGTATCGACACGACTCGATGCGAAGGTGATATTTTCTGACATGTTAATGGCAAACGGATGTGACGTCAATGCAAACGTTCACCCTCAAGACCGTAATAACCAGTTGACAGCTGCGATATGTCTAATTTATCATGTTGGCAGCACCGGCGTTACGGCGTTAGGCTGTGTCATTTTAGAATGCTTGACAGCGCCAGTTCTCTTTTGACAAGACGCATATCTAGATGTGTCGCTCTTTGTTCTTTGTTCGCGGACGATCCATCCTGCGGGGAAATGTATACGAATGAAAAAAGCGAAGTTCCTATTTAAGCTTGGTTGGCTAACAATAGTAATGCTTCTGGGAATTAATTTTTGTTTCTTTTAAATTGATTCAGACAGCGATAAATTAAGTTTACAGCCTAGATTAGGTTTATATAATCGAAATAAAAGTTAAAGTGTTTAGATTCCAACAATGTAATCACATTTACGAAGCTTTTTTTAAAAAAAAAAAAGGGATTTTTAAATTTAGTTTATAATACATTGAATTTGTATTGTTATAAACTCATCGCCATGACTAAGAGCGATTAAAATTTATCTTGTTTATAAAATAGTACAAGTTACCTCAATATACAGACTGTTCCCTGAGGTAACCGACAATCTTACACAATGTGTTCTATAGGTGATTCTGAACAAAAAAGTTTATATATACTTTAGCTTAATTTCTCTTTTATTTTTTAGATTTCAACAAAAGAAGAAAATTGTTTTCAAAAATGTATTTAATCATGAAATTACATAACCTAATAAACATATATTATAACAATTGCTCGAAATGTTCGCCTCTTCTTTCTAAACATGTTGCTAGTCTTTGGGCCATATTCTGTTGCCAGTTAATATCTGCAAGTTCATTTCGTAGGGACTTTACTCCGGAATCTTTCGATAACACAGGCCTGCATTTTTCAACACTTTGAAAGTTGATTTAAAAATTTTAACTGTTTTCTAGTAATTGGGTAGCGCTGATTTCAAATCTGCTTTTATTTTTTCTGTATCACGTAAGGTTATTTTTCAAACCAGTAAAATCAAAAAATATAGAAAAAACACGATCTATTTCATTTATAAGCTAGTTTTATATTATATTAAAAAAAATACAAAAATATACACATAGAAACTATTAGAAATAGTTATTTATTCTTTATGCTTCTTAAAAAGACGTTTTCGTTTTTCAGAAAAGCTTCGTTTGGTTGTTTTTCTGTCATATTCAGCTAAAGGAAGATCTCTTCTCAATGTCCAACAGTAATCGGCCATCATTTTTGTGTCCCAGCCTTCTTGGTATCTTTTTTCCATCTCTTTAATATCCTGGTGAAATCTTTCTCCTTGCTCTTCACTCACGTCCCCAAGGTTTTCTGGGAAATAGTCCAAATGGGAATGTAAAAAGTGAATTTTTATGCTCATATCTGCTCCTAATCTGCGGGCCTACAAAGATTCCCTCCTTTAATTTTGCCTCTGACAGAGTCGGAAATGTTTTACACAAATATTTAAAACAATTTCCTTCTTTGTTTAATGCCTTAACAAATTGTTTCATAAGTCCAAGTTTTATGTAAAGCGGTGGAAGTAACAATTTTTGAGGGTCAATAAGACTTTCGCGAATTACATTTTTGGTTCCAGGTGTTAAAGTCACCCTTTGTGGCTAGTCTCTTTTTATCCAATGCTGTTCTCGATTTCTGCTATCCCACTCGCACAGGAAACATGGAAATTTAGTATATCCAGACTGCTGACCCAAGAGAAGGCCTAAAATTTTTAAATCTCCACACACTTCCCAATTGTGATTTTCATATTGTATTCTTAAAAGTAATTTTCATAGTTTTCCTTTAAATGAACAGAATGGCCGACCGGGGCAGAAGCAAAAACATTGCCATTATGTAAAAGAACAGCTTTAAGGCTCCTTTTTGAAGAGTCGATGAAAAGTGTCCAGTCAGAAGGTGTGTACTCAGGAGCTCCGCAAAATATCTGTGCAAAATATTTTACAAATCCAGCCTCACGATTTTTATACCAAGCCAAGGTAGTGTCTGGGGCAAGCAAATTTTTTTGTTTCAACCTAGACTCCAGTACTTCAGAAAGATCTTTTGAAAGTCCCAAATCTCTTACTAAATCATTCAGTTCAGCTTGTGAAAATAGCTGAGGTTGGTTTTGACCTGAGGTGGATGGTTCAAAATCACTATCCATCTGTACGGAGCCGGAAGTTGAAGAGGTTTCAATATATTCTTGTAGTACTTTGGGGGTATAGGATAGGTACATGATCACTGTGAGGAACTGGTCTGATAGCTGATTTAATATTGTTTGGGTACAAAATATGTTTCAAAGTTTTCTATTATGCCCCTTAATATCACAAAGACAAAAGTAGCAATCTTCATGATGATTTTGCGGTTCTCTCCAAACCATCGATATTCCAAAAGGAAGGCTTTTTCTATTCCCTTTGGTCCAATGTCTTAAACCTTCTTCACAAACCTTGCAAACAACGTACGATTCCCTAATCTTTATCTTGATCTCCTAATTTGATTTTGAAATAAGCATAATATGCATTTCTCACAAATTCACCAATTGGTCTCTTAAACTTTTTCAAGACGAAATATCCACAAATATAACAGAAATCATCTGGTTTGTTTTTGCAACACCGGCTAGATATATTTTTAGGCAATGTTTATTTATCAATTACCACGCACAACACTAAAGACAAATTAATTTTACTTGTTTACTGATTGACACTCAGAGCTATAATGAAGTAAATGACATTAAAATATACATTTCCGTCGACCGTGTATTTACATCCGTTATTAACGTTCTCAAAATCATACATTAATGACCCTTATTAATGCATGATTTTCTGTTAATGAACGATTTTGATGGTTTCCATGGTAACCAAGGAAATCAACAAAATCAAACAACAAGTTAATATAGCTAAAAAAATTATTTGTGAAACTACAACACAGGCTTGTCATACCACTCCTTCTACCGACGCTGAAATAAATTCTGTGACAAAAAACCATACAAATTCTAATGCGTGTCCAATTACTTTTAATAATTGTAATATTTCGACTATGAACATATATAATTATAATAATGATCATTAATAAAAAAAAAAAAGTTGTAAACTGTTTTTCTCCACTTTAGAAAAATATACGGTCGACGGAAAAGTATTGTAACTAACTCTTACATTAAAAATGCGATTAATGATCTCGAACATTAATTAATTAAAATGTCTCGATCATTAATCGCGTTCATTAATGTACTTGTTGGTTAAATAACTATTTTGTTTGGAGTGATAAACTTGAAATCCTTCTTCGCAGTACTAATAAAGTGAAAGCATAATAAATAGGATTTAGCAGGCAAAAATTCCCGGAAATCCTGTCCAAAATTAATACATGTAATAAAAGATTTACATCAGGTAATGAGAGCCTATTTAACAAATTTCTTTAAAACCACAACAGAAAATTATTTTTGGGTTAATACCTAGAATTTGAAGTAGTACATTCATTTTAAAATATTAAAACGCCTATTATAAGATTTTTTTTTAATTTTTTTCTTTTTCTTTTGGGCAAAAAAAATCTGTGGGTGGTAGTGACCAACTGTATTGTAATTAGTTATTGCTATATAAAAACTGAGCTTAACAAACAGAAATCACGTCATCACAAATTTTATGCAGGCCTTTGTAATCCTTCTCGCGTGTTTGGCTTATAGTAAACATGTTATAGTAATCACGATTTTTTAAACCCGAAAAGTAAAAAAGTCCAATGGCGTATTTTCTATAGTAATTTTTATCGTAAGAATTTCTTTCCGAACTGTGAAAATCTGCCATAAAAAAAACCTGTCTGTAAATCGTGCATGTGCACGTATTTGAATATAAAATTTATTTGATTTAAAAATTATTAGAGATATTCGTTATACAAATTATATGTTATTACTTTAATTAGTTAATTTTTTTGTAAAGCTTTCGTATGGTATCTCAGGGAAGATTAATTTTATTTCATTTATAACTGTAATCTAGATTATTGACGTCTTTTAGTTTTTTTTATGACTAGCGTAATATTCATTATACTTTTGAATTTTATCGGAATAATTGAAACATACATGAGTAGGTAAACCCCACCAGTTTTGTATAATACAAAGGTATTTTTAATAATATAAAATATTATTAAAAATCTGGTGTGAAGAACACAAATACAGGTTCACTATTAATATTTTTGTTAACGTGTACGAACATATCCCTCCCTAGAGACGTAGATACGTATTTCGCCTTTCTACAGGCTCATCGGTACGCCCCTGCTGGAGAAAGGCTATCTTCAAACACATTCACAAAAAAGAACCACATCGCCACATCACAGAAATTATCCAGACCGAGCGTAGAAGTAAATTCAGCGCTGCCTGTAGTCAGACAGCCGAAGTCCTCGCCCCGTACCGATGAGCCTGTAGAAAGGCGAAATACGTATCTACGTCTCTGGCTCTGGATATGTTCGGACACGTTCACAAAAATATTAATAGTAAACCTGTATTTGTGTTCTTCACACCAGATTTTTAATAATATTTTATATTATTAAAAATACCTTTGTATTATACAAAACTGGTGGGGTTTACCTACTCATGTATGTTTCAATTATTCTGATACATTACATATGCGGTTAGTCCGTAGTATGAGTGAAGACACAAACAAAATGCAGTTTCTAGAGAGATGGCTGTGCCACCTTTGGAAGGGCGTCTTTACTACACATTGGTTATGTGGACGGGGCGAGTTACTTCGGCTGTCTGACAACTGGCAGCGCTGGATTTACTTCTACGCTCGGTCTGGATAATTTCTGTGATGTGGCGATGTGGTTCTTTTTTGTGAATGTGTCTGAAGATATCCTTTCTCCAGCAGGGGCGTACCGATGAGCCTGTAGAAAGGCGAAATACGTGTCTACGTCTCTGGGGAGGGATATGTTCGGACACGTTCACAAAAATATTAACAGTGAACCTGTATTTGTGTTCTTCACACCAGATTTTTAATAATATATTATATTATTAAAAATACCTTTGTATTTTGAATTTTATCTTAAAATTTTCTTTATACTAATATTATTGTAGCTTATTTTCACACATTTATAATCATCCTATATAATTTTTTAAATATTGTTCAAAATTTCATATGATCATATATACAGTGTGACAACATACAGGGTGTATGTTTTATTTTATTATTAGTTTATTTTGAACAG
Organism: Melolontha melolontha; assembly: GCA_935421215.2. NCBI lineage: Eukaryota > Metazoa > Arthropoda > Insecta > Coleoptera > Scarabaeidae > Melolontha > Melolontha melolontha. Next base: position 133,726,950 of record OW285240.1, on the reverse strand, counting down.
GATTTTCTTCCTTTGTTTTATTCCTGTGAATTAAAGTGTTAATACACGAGTTAACTGTTTTAGAGCCGTTTCTTTACCTTCGTTTATTTTCTTTTGCTGTTTTACTCTCTCTTAAGCAGGTTGCAGAATCCTGTTTCAGCATTTTGCGTTCGGGTTTCGTATTTAGCTTTTACATTTTTTTGTAATCTGTATGCGTATTCGTCTAAGATCGCGCAATCCCTTTTCTCCGTTTTCAGACTGAGCTTCCGTAAGCAAAACGGTTTGGCGGTACCTTTCATCTTTTATTTTAGCCACCCACACCCGTCTCTACTGACTAAGGGTATACATAAATACATAAATACATAAATAGAAGCTCCCAGACTATTGCGCGATACGACTACGGATTTCGTTTTGCTTCTGACCATCTTCAGACGCCATCGCTGCGCCTGTTCCCTCTGTAGGTAGCACTTGATGCTAAAAGACAATAGTCGAAACAAAATTGCTGAAATAACACCAGAAGTCTACGAAATTGTTGTGGAAAATGTGCTTAAAAGATCTCGCCTTTACATCACAACCAGAGGCGGTCATTTGGCCGACGTTATATTCCATACGTAATATTAAGGACCATATAAATTAATCAATAAAGTATAAGTTATATTTCATTTAAAAGTTATTAAAAATAGCTTCAACTTGGAACATAAAACTCCCCTATAATATCTACCTCTACAAATAAATATAGTATACAGAGGTGTAGTATATAGTTACAGGTGTACAAAACCCAAAAAGCACTTCACATAAATAAAAACAAAATAAATTCCAACATGATACCTATTTCTTGATACCATTATAAATCTTTACGAAAATAGATTTCGTTTAAATTCTATTAATCTAAAGCTGGTATAAATTACTGGCAGTTCTTCTGTAGAAATATTTACTAAACGTTGCAGACTAATGTTCTATTTAGCAGCTGTTTCATTGTTCAATGCCACTTCCACATGAAACTTTGTCACCCTTAATTCGACTCTACTCTAAACGAAAAATTGAAAAGAAATATCGATGGTATTATTACATCGTTCAAGTCGTGACGTAGCCGGTGGCCGGGCGCATCTGTCAGATGAGGCATGACATACTACCGCGGAGCATCTGCTGGGAGGCGACGACACTCATCTCTCGGGTCACGTTACTGTATTACATGCATGATAAATCAAGTCGTCTTTGTGACCGTGATTTGCCTACACAAATGTACCGTCCGGAAACTTTCATCTTGGCGCTGTCAAAAACTATTAAAACTTCTGTTGGTAAAGTTAATATTCGGATCTTAAATAAATACATACTACGATGAATGTCCAATATGTTCCTCCATAAATTACAGAATACCTTTAATACCACCAAGTAACTTTTATTTATTCTCCAGTTTTACAAAACCTTCAAACGATGAAGTTTTAAGCAAAATGAATTTGGAATTGTGCGATCATTTACGCTATTAATATTTTATAACCAGTCACATGAAATACATTTAGAATTATTTTCTTTTTGTTACTCTTATCTTGTTACGCTGGCGTTTATTTTGTAATGCATTTTTGTGGAATGTTACTATGGACTTCGAGAAGTTCCACACAAAATCTTCTTTAGTGCCTCTTTTTTGGCATTGCAAAAATAAAAATGCAAAACTGGGCTTAAAATAAATCCCTGGGAGGGTTGAACCCCCCACGTCAAAGACCAGCAAAACAGTTACTTAAAGAACATTCGCCCAGTTTTACAACGGACCTACTGAATAAAGACAGAAAGTATGTTAAGATGATAATACGCTTATTAACGAGGCGTTGTAAGCTCGATAAACATATGAATAATATTAGGCTTGATACAGGAAAGGGTATGCAGATTCAGAAACGGAAACTACGATTCGTGTACTATATTGAATTGCAAAGGTCTGACAAGAACGTGGTGTTTACAAATTGGTGAACAATATCCTAAAACGGAAGTATATTCCTAAGCCACTCTCACTGCTGCTAGGCTTAATTAAAAGAACAGGGCTAGCGAAAGTACTCTGAGTACTGTAGCATAAGGACCACAATAGACCTAGAAATGTCACATAGAATAGACTATTGCCACGTTGAGTAATCTTATATACAGAGTGTTACAAAAATATAGGTCAATCCGTTAACCATATGTTCCTTGGGCTTAAATAATGGAACTTCTCTTATGTCACCTTCTATATGAAGGCTTTTTGTGTCAATATGCGGGGTGTCAAAGTTTTAACTTCTTAAAAGTAACTCGATCGTCACAAAAAAAATCATATTCAGGCGAAATCGGTCGCGGAGAATCCGAATATGGCATCAGAATTTACTTACAGCCCTCGTAGGCGCCTCTAAGGCGGTGGGGACTTTCCCGATGTAGAGGTGGCGCTCGAAAAATCGTGGCTGCGGATTTGGTAGATCTAGTGACTTGAAATTTTGCAGACAGACTTAAAAGGTATGTAACTAGTAGGAAAAGAATTGGAAACATCCTATCTTTCCGTATTTAGGAGCTGTGGCTGTGCAAAGTGGACTTTTGAGAAACGATCACTGTAATATAGATCAGGTTTGAGCAGCCAGAGCTCCGACACCTTTACAGATGGGATGTTTCGAAATTCTTCTCTAGTAGATACATCCTCTGTAAGTCTATTTGCAAAATTTATAGTCACCCGAAATTTTTCGTGTGCCCTCCTAGATATCGATAAACTCACCACTGCTCTCGAGTCGCACCCGAGGGCTGTAGGTAGATTCTAATGCCAAATTCGGATTCTACGGATCGATTTCCTTAGGCTCATTTTGTGTGTTAATTAGGCAACTTTTAAAAAGTTACAATCTACAGCCTGTATATTGAAAAAAAAGACGTTTAACTAGAAAATGACATAAGGAAAGTCCAATTATTTAAGCCCAAAGAATACATGGTTAACGGATTGACCTACTTTTTTGTAACAGGTTGATTCATTTTCGGCCCTCACCATGGGGATCTCGCTTATTATTGGAGATAGAGTATAGGTTTAATAGGTGTATTTTTATAGATAAATAATAATCCATCAATTTCTACACGCGAAGTAGCGTCAGAATTAAATTTGTGCCAGTCCAGAGTTTGGAGAACTTTACCTAAAAGTAGGTTTAAACCATACAGGATCCATGTTAGTCACTCTTTACTGCCTGGGGATAATTTGAGAAGGCTAGAATATTGTAATTTGTTAATGGGAAGGATAGAAAATGACGAAAAATTTTTAAGCAAAATCATCTGGTCAGACGAAACAAGATTTACAAATTCTGGAATGTTCAACAGAAATACGGAGCACTATTGGGCAGTACAAAATCCCCGACAAAACAGGGCTAGAAGACCACAACATCGTTTTGGAATAAACGTTTGGATGGGTATTTTGGCAAATCGTCTCTTAGGACCAGTTATGTATGAAGAACATTTAAATGGAGAAAGATGTTTAAACATTTTATGTACATACGTATCTGACTATGTTGACGACAATATCCCATTAAATCAATTACAATATTTATAGTAGCAACACGATGGCGCACCAGCACACAATGCAGCTGTTGTTAGAAATTTCTTAAATCAAGAGTTTGCAAACCGTTGGATTGGAAATAGGGGAGTTGTTGAATGGCCTGCGAGATCACCTGATTTAAGTCCTCTCGATTTTTTTTATGGGGGTATGTTAAAAATAATATTTATAAAGTAGATGCGACAAAAAACATTGAAGAATTACGAGACAGACTTCAGAATGCCTTCGATGCAGTTCCTAGAAGAACTATACAAAGGGCAGTACAAAATGCCAGAAGGCGTGCCCAATTGTGCATTACCGAAGATGGACAGATAATTGAACATTTACTGTAATTGTTTATTGTTTACTTTTCTATGTATTTTTATTAATGTTTTTGTTATCTTGTACTCGCTACTGTTGAATTTCGTTTCGAAGAATAAAAAATACTTATCATATCTTGTTTCTCTTCGTTAGTGTATGACATTTTTGTATTATTAATGAACAATAAATGAAATGTTTGACAGATTGAAATTCCAAAGGCTACCTTATTTAATCTTATAATTTATTCTTTCAAATAAAACCTAATGTCAAAAACTATAGTCAGCCTGTGGTACATGGTTGAAATCAGTAAAAAAAACTTTTTCTGAAGATATCTAAATCCAATATGGGGCCTATAAGAAATTAGATAGTTGATGATGGCCAGAAAGAAACGAAACGTCGTATAAAAAATTAGAGTACACCACTGGATAGAGGTTTAGAAATGGCCACAAGGATGAGGTTTTATTTTTTCTCTACAAGGCCAAATGTCGGTGCTACAGGTAAAAGAAGAAAATGGGGTTTTCGGGTTTTTTTTTAAATAACGAATGATTTATAACAAATAACAAAATTTAACAACTTTGCCAAATTTAAACCTATACTCTATCTCCAATAATAAGAGAGATCCCCATGGTGAGGGCCGAAAATGAATCAGCCTGTATATATATATATATATATATATATATATATATAAATTTAAAGAAGGGAAAACGATAACTAGCCAATATTATGCTGACTTGCTGACACGTATTGGCGCAGACACTGAAGAAATAACAACCGCATTTGTTGAATAAAAAAGCGTTGCTCCATCGCGATAATACACCCTCTCATTCTTTCGTTGTTGCTACAACAAATTTTGTTGAATTACGTTCCGAATTGCTGCCTCATTCCCCATATTCGATAGATCTGGCACCCGGTGATTTCTTTGTATTTCCAAATTTTTGAAAATGGCTCCGTGGTAAGAGATTTCGTACAAATAAAAAATATCGAGTTGCCTAGAGATTACTTTTTAGATGGATTGAAAAAATTGAAAACTCTCTGGGCTAAGTGTACAGACTTGCAAGGGGATTATGTCGAAAAATAAAATATATTTTGTACCCTAACATAAGTATTTCATTAAAAAGTCACTCTCTCGTCAAACCACCCTCGTATAAATAGAACCTGATTAGTGTTCTAACTCATGTCCAACCAACACTGAAATTTACTACAGCCAGTGGCAAATAGCGCTAATTAGTTTTAAATGTCGAGCTCCGACAGTGTCAGCGAGCGAGTGCACCAGCGCGCGGACAACGGAAGTCTGTTTTCAGATAATAAACCCGTTTTCCGTCACGACAGCGCGGCCATCAACTACACTCGAGTGATTCGAATTAAGCGATCGAGCGTACAGTATTCTCCGTTGGACTCGAACTGGACTAGCTCTCTATATATATGTGTGTATATGTGTATATGTTTGTGTTATATACGTGTGCTCATTCCGGCATCCTTCCATCATCAATTATGCAAAATTGCCTGAATATAATGTCGGAGCCCGTCCGTCATATGATGCTTATAAACTTGCAAACCATAATAGATGAATATGACATATCACTGGGCCAAGGCATTGATACGTTCGCGATTTATACGACATTAATATTAATTCTGTCAGGCGAATGCGGCAATATATATATACGTATGTAATGGTAAACAAAATAAATCATCGGACATGTCTGTAGAGTGTTAATTTAGTGACTATAGATATGTGTAAATGTCTTCGGGATAGCGTGGAATGTGTTAATTTGAAGATATGAGTTGTTATGTTGGTAGTCAATATACACAGACGTAAACGTTTTGGCAATAAATTATTTTAACATATTTTGATCAGAAAATTTCAGAATTTACGAAAATATTTACTTGTTTAATTTAATCTTTAAATTTTGCAAATTTATACATAGTTGGAAACCATTTATCAGCCATTAAAGAATATATTACCGATGCTAAATAATTTCTATTGATTAAAAAGTAAAATTTATTAAAAATCGAATATATATATATATATATATATATGTTTTCTTTCAGGTTTCCGCGGGTAGTAGTATGTGTTGTAACTGGATTCCGGGTTTTCTTCCGCGTTTCCATTGTTTGGTCTTTGTAAAGACCGGTGCTGGTTTCTGGACGACGTTTCGGCAAAATCACATTTGCCATCTTCAGGTCTGCGATAACTGTCTGCTTCTGCTTCTGGTTACTCGTAAACTCAGTTTACGAGTAACCAGAATCTATTTAGAATTAATAAGATATATTTAAATAATAAAAACATTTAATTTATTAGTTCTAAACTAATAAATTAATAATGAAACCCAGCTATGAAAATAACACATGCGATGTCGGCGTCTTTTACATAAAATATAAAAGAACCAAGACGCATTTTTTATCAGTTCCTAAAGCCAGTCTGCTGGAGTGCACTGTGGAGTTTAGTTATTGATTTATCTATGTGATTTTGCCGAAACGTCGTCCAGAAACCAGCACCGGTCTTTACAAAGACCAAACAGTGGAAACGCGGAAGAAAACCCGGGATCCAGTTACAACACATATTACTACCCGCGGAAACCTAAAAGAAAACATATATATATATATATATATATATATATATGAAAAATTTTGTGAAAAACTTATCTGCGCGGAATGTGCATATATCGATATTTCACTGTTTTTTACAGATCATCAGTGCACCTTACCGAAGACAGACATGATATTCACTTCTATACTACGTGTATATATACGAACTGTAATGAACTTCATGTGTATGAGAATTAATAATTATTAAATCTCATTTTACATGCGATTGTAGCTATAATCGCATGTAAAATGATTATAGCTACAATCGCATGTAAAATGAGATTTAATAATTATTAATTCTCATACACACGAAGTTCATATATATATATATATATATATATATATATAGAAAATTTCTTGGTAATTTGAAAATATGTAATATAAAAGCTGAAAACTCCAAGAATTTATCAAATGAGATATTAAATAAACGGCTAGGAAATTATATATATATAAATATATATATATATATATATATATATATATATATATATATATATATATACATATATATATATATATATATTAATAGCTAAAGGAATAAAAATTAGCAATTTCAAACTTTCAAATTGACATCTGTATATTAACTTTGGTGCCTTATAAGGCGGTTCTAATAAACTTGAAACCAACATCTATCGTGGCTCAGTTGGTTAGAGCGATGGTCCGGAAAACTCTAGGCTTGGGTTCAGTTACGTGCGGACGTAAATTTTTCAAATAAAATATCGTATGATTTGCGTTCTAATTTGTATACAGCAATGTTTACATTCACATTTACATCGCAAAATAACATACTAATTTGAAAATATTTAAAATATTAAATATAAAAGCCGAAAACTCAAAGAATGTATCAAATGATATATTAAATGTACAGTTAAGAAATTATCTGTGTGAATATATATATATATATATATATATATATATAATATTTTCGTGACCTTGGTATGATATGGTAAACTTAATCAGTCGGCGATTAAAGGTCTGGTCTATTACTTCAAAGTATATATATAAGTATATGTATATATTTAAAACAACGCTACATGTTTCGGCAATGATGCCTTTATCAAGGATATAAAAAATATATATTTTATATATTTTTTATATCCTTGATAAAGGCATCATTGCCGAAACATGTAGGGTTGTTTTAAATATATGTACTTTGAAGTAATAGACCAGACCTTTAATCGCCGACTGATTAAGTTATATATATATATATATATATATATATATATATATATTAATAGCTATAGGAGTAAAAATTAGCAGTTTCAAATTGACATTTGAATATTAAGATAGTTGCCTTATAAGGCGTTTCTAATAAACTTGAACCAAGGTCTATCGTAGCTCAGTTTGTTAAAGCGACGGTCCGGCAAACCGTAGACTTGGGTTCAAGCCCTAATTTGGAAGTATATAAAAGATTTAATATATTTCAAATTTCTTTGAAAAAGGCATCACCAGACCTTAAATCGCCATCTAATTGAATCTACCATATATATATGTATATATATATATATATATATATATATATATATATATATATATATATATCAATTGATAAATTATTGGAGTTTTTCGGCTTTTATATGAAATATTTACAAATATCAAATTAGTATGTATGTAATTGCAAAGTAAGTGGGTATGTAAACATTGCTGTCTACAAATTACAAAGCAAATCATACGGATTTTTTTTTAATTGAAAAATATTGTCTACGTTGGGACTTGAACCCAAGTCTACAGTTTGCCGGACTGTTGCTTTTACCATTTAAGCCACGATAGACCTAGGTCCAAGCTATATATATATATATATATATATATATATATATATATATATATATATATATATATATGTAGATAATTATTGACCTTTGTTTATTATAGTAGATTAATTTAGTCGGAAATTTAAGATCTTGTTTACTTTGATATGTATATATATAAAACAAACTTACATGTTTCGATACATAGTGCCATAGGAAATTTAAAATATAAATGACAGTATATCAATGTCAAACTTATATCAAAAAATTATAAATTCCTGTTACCTACAAATTTTAAACATTACAATATCCCAAACCATTTGTGACATTACATCATTACATTCAATTTTTTTGTAATTTGTTAATTTTGTAAATTTTGTAACTTTCACTAGCTGTTTTATTAGTGCCACAGTTTATATCACAGTAGGTATTTATTAAATTAAGTGGCTCAATAAAAGACTAAATAACTTGAAAGTAGGCATTCAATTTATATTTACTTCTTATAGATCTTCTTTTATTAGACAATCTTTAATTGGTAGCTCGAAAATTGCCCATTATATTGTTGAAGCACATGTAACCATCCCGTGGCAATCATTTTAACTACACGTGTGATTGCGACATGATCATTATAGAAAAAAGAAATAATTTAAATCATCAAATTATGTGTTATAGACATACACGTATATACATATATATGTATATAAAACCACATACGAGCTGTTTATGGATGTCGTAAAAACTCCTGAACGAGATTGTAATTGAAATTTATGGTTTTCTTTATCACGTCTAATCAATCATAATTGCCGCTCTGCCGGACTTCTCGTTGTCCTTCTATATTGGTGAGCACACTCCGAGCGTGTAATATGTGTACGCCCTGAAATCAACAGGAGACGGAGAGACTTCTTTGTCGTATAAGACGCGAACATCACTGGTGTCAGCCATAATGAAGACTAGTTACATATAAATATTGATATTGATGTGTGAAGGGATGTCGTTGACGGTTCCCTGTGGGAAAAGACGATTGTGATGGCTTTGGCTGTGATACGTCCGTGAACTAAAGTGAACAGAACGAACGCATCATCAGAGAGCCATTTGTTTCAATCTGTTTCTAGACTGTAATGACTACATTAGCTTGAACAAGATCCGACGGTGGTTATTGTTATTGAGCGTCGGTTTCGATCGGTGTCATCTGGTGTCTGAAAAAGATATGCAAATAGAGAAGCATTTCTATCGTTTAAAGAATCTTTAATGGTATTAATGTAATGACTTTGTACACAAAATTTGCTTGAATTAGACAGCTAACTGCAATTCAATACAGCATTTTCGCTTAATCTGTTTTAATAAATCCCTGCTTCGTATTATTGAATCTGATTCTTTAGAGCTGCAAAAATGTGTGTGCGCAATTTTCTCTTCAATATATCCTACAATTTAATCTGGATAACATTTTCGTTAACACTTGTTTTGACAAATCCTTCTTCGTATGTGACTACAAATTGCTCGTTTGGCTTTGCCCTATTTACTTTAAATTTCATGAATTCGTATTTAAAATATCAAATTTCTTAGCAAAATTATTGGACAACACGGGGAAGATGTGGTGAACGATAACGGAACAAGATGGATAGAGCTCTGTGAAGGTCACTCTCTGAAAATTTTAAATGGGTTCTTCCAACATAAAGATATTAATAAATATACTTGGATCCAGAAAACGAAAGAATTAAGATCAATATTAGACTATATCGTTATAAAACAGAATTCGATAATAAGAACTTTTGACGTAAAAGTGATGAGAGGAGCAGAATGTTGATCAGACCATTTGTTGGTCAAATCTATTATGGATATAAAATATGAAAACAACAAGAAAGGGAAACGTGATCAGACCCAAACTGAAAAACCAAAAGTCTATAATTTAGATAGTCTTAAAAATGAATCCACTAGCTTTCTATATAAATTACGATTGGCTCGAAAACTTGACGAAGAAATTACTGGAACGGCTCACGAAATGTATGAAACTCTAAAACAAAAACTACATGAGACAGCCCTAGAAGCTTTAGGAATAAAAGAGAAAAAAACAAGAGATTTCTGGTGGTCAGACGAACTAGTCGAATTGGTAGAAGAAAAAAAGAAGTTATATCTCAGATGGTTGGCTACCAAAGAGGAAGAAGATCGAAAACAATATAATAGATACAAGTACATGGTTAAGAAGGAAATAAAAAAGATTAAAAATGAAGCATGGAACAACAAATGTGCACAAATAAGCTCAATGGTAGGTGGATCTAAGTCCAGAGCAGCTTGGGCAACAATAAACAACTTAAGGAAAAATACAAATGAAATAAGAAAAATCAACCCTATAAAAACAGAAGTATGGAAAGACTACTACAGTGATCTACTGATAGAGAAGAGACAAGAATATCTAGAAACTGGCTTAAAAAATGGAAAAGTAGAAGAACATACAATAGAGGGGATTACGGTAGAAGAAGTAAAAAAGGAGTTACAGAAAATGAGAAATAATAAAGCACCTGGACCAGGTGATCTGCCTATTGAGCTACTAAAACATGCAACAACAGAAGCATTGAAAGTAATATGTCGTATATTTAATAAATGTCTAATTGGAGAAGACATACCCCATGACTGGACAATCTCCCAAATAAATTCAATATATAAGAAGGGCGACAGAAACAAATGTGGAAACTATAGAGGTATAAGCATCACTTCATCCACTGGTAGACTGTATGGAAGAATCCTTAAAGCTAGAATAGAGAAAGAAATCAGAGAAATAGAAGAACAAAGTGGCTTTAGACCGGGAAGATCCTGTACGGACAATATATTCACCCTAAGACATCTAGCAGAAAAGAGCATAATAAAAGATAGAGAACTCCATATTACATTCATAGATCTAAAAAAGGCATTTGATTCCGTCCCTCTTCAGAAATTATGGATTACAATGGAAGACCAAGGCATAAATAAAGACTAAATAAACGCAATAAAAATCCTCTACAGAGAAAATCAAGCCGTGGTCAAAGTTGGAAAACAGACATCTGCACCCTTCCAATCAACAAAAGGCGTGAAACAGGGTTGCTGCTTGTCCCCTACCCTTGTCAAAATTTACTTAGGAGCGGCTCTAAAGCATTGGAGTAGGAAATGCAGCCCCATGGGGATACATCTGGAAAGTAGCCGTCTACACACAATTCTCTTCGCAGACGACCAAGTAGTAATTGCTGAAGACCAACAAGACATAGAATATATGCTTACTAGACTCATAGAAGAATACAATAAATGGGGCTTAGAAGTAAATACGGAAAAAACCCAGTATATGGTTATAGGAGGAAGGGGGCAAGATTTGGAATTGGAAAGTGGAGTAATAAAAAATGTAAAGGAGTATGAATATCTAGGGTCACCTTCTGCGAAGATGGAAGGGATGAGAAGGACATATTGAAGAAAATAGGTAGAGGAAAGAATATGACTAGAGCACTGCATCCGATCCTGTGGAATAATAACTTGACTGGAGTGATAAGGAGCGTTGGCGCTTAGGATGCGAGAAGCGGCTTTAAAGCTGCAAAGCCTCGCTATATATATATAAATTTCTTATACATCTTGCTTTCACTCATTTAAATTCACTGCAGCATTTGGTGTGCCTCAGGGTTCCAACTTAGGACCACTTCTTTCCGTGTTGTTTATCAACGACCTGCTGGCTACTCTCACCAGTCAAGTTTTAGCATATGGGGATGATTTAAAGTATACTCTGAAATAAAGAACGACAGTACTTCTCTTCCGCAAGATAATTTAAATAAAATCTTAAATTGGTGTAATAGTTTCAAATTCCAATTGAATACTAACAAATGTTATTATTTGAGTTACACACGTTCCAAATTTCCTAAACTGTCGCAGTATACAGGGTGAAAATTGGAGTTTTCTTTTTAACTGAAAATAGTACACACAATATAATGACAAATGAAAAAAAAAATTGTGATAAAAGTTGTAGTAAACTAATAGAGATATCCACATTTATGCGAGCAACCCAGGAACACTTCCTAGAGCTACATGCATCAACACATGTGATTTTTGCACGATGGTGCTCCACTTCATAACACTTACGAAGTGTGTGAGCATTTAAATAATACGTTTTGTGACCGATGGATAGGTTGTGGTGGGCCTATTGCATGGCCACCTAGATCATCCGAATTGAACGCGATGGACTTTTATGTATGGGGACATAATTTTGTGTACAATAACAATAATGAAATTGAAAACAATCAATTACTGACCATACGTCTTCAAGATGCCGCGGACATTTTTGGGGGTGAGGTGTCAACGCGTATGCGCCAACCCCCGGTCTCCAATACGCATGCGCCAATCCCAGATCGGTCGTTGGAACAGACAGGTCTGTCGTTGAAGCAGATAGGTCTCCCTTTGAAACAGACAGATCTGTGTTTGAAATAGACAGGTCTGTCTTTGAAACAGACAGATCTGTCAGTTTCAAACACAGACCTGTATATTTCAGAGACAGACCTGTCTGTTTCAGAGACAGACCTGTCAGTTTCAGAGACAGAGCTATCAGTTTCAACAACAGACCTATCTCTTTCAAAGACAAACCTGTCTGTTTCAATGACGGACGTGTCTGTTCCAACGACAGACCTGGAATTGGCGCATGCGTATTGGAAACCGGGAGGGGCGCATGCGCATTAACGTCTCACTCCAAAAAATGCAAAATGAACCTCCATAAGAAAATACATGGGATTTTGTTTTTGAACCTCCATAGCTTATCTACTTACGACGTTATCAGCTAAACACTCGTTGATGTACCTAACAGCCGTTATGGTACCATTTTCAATGAGGACAAGCTCAGTTTTCGCGTACAGTGAAATGCTAGCCCAAACCATTATACGGCCTCCCCCAAATACCATTCTTGGAGATATACAACACGCTGAAAATCGTGCACCCGGGCTTCTCCACACTCCATCTGGTGAACGCAGACAAAAACGAAACTCATCTGTGATCATACGGAAAATGATACGGAACTCCGCTGATCCATTGTCTATGTTCACGGGTAAATCGTATTCACTTAATACGATGAGCTGGGACAAAAAGTGGACAAGCAACAGGTTTCCTTGACATTAATCCGTATGCCTTCAATCTTCGGCGAACAGTTCGTGCAGAAACTGCAGTACCGTAAACGTCTTCGACTTCGCGAGACACAATTGTTGATGGTAGACCACGATCGCGTAGTGTAGAAAGCACCATAAAACAGTCTTCTCGTCGGTGTGTGTGTGCGAGGTCTGCCTGATCCTGGTCTTGTTGTGGATTCAGAAGGGAAGACAGCAGCCATGTATCGAATACTGCGTCCATATTCGTTCAAAGCTCTGTCCGAGATACATTTTCTGCTTGCATTTTGTCATCCAATAAGTATCAGTATTGACAGTTCAGATAACCTTTCAGCACAACAGATAAACGCTGAATAAAGAGCACTCCAAAGATTCTTTGGAATTGGGCTGAATTTGTTGGGTTCGTCAATATTTTTGATTTTCTTTTGGCTGCTTTGATAAATTAAACGTTTTGTATCTTTTTTAATTTTCAATTCTTATTTCATAGATAATATTTCATGTCCTGTGAAAAAAAAACAAAAAAAAAGGAATTTTAATTACGATATTTGTATGAAAAAAAAAAAAAAATGTTAATTATCCGTACAGTTGGATAGCTGACATCGCGACGTGTTTGCGTCTACGTTCTTCGGCAGGAGATACCTTGTCAAATTGTAGAATTAAACGCAACAAGTTTAGCGACAATTGCATGTGAGAGGAGATTTGAATAATTGCTATTTCTCACTCCAATTAAATTCAATATAATTCGTACATATACACGAAAGTATAGTAATAAAATCATGTCTAGGTCAGAATATCGTGTACTGATGATCTGTAACGACAGTGAAATATCGATATATGCACGTTTCTGGACGGATGTGGTTTTTTTTTTTCATACAAATGTTAATTATCCGTACAGTTGGATAGCTGACGTCGCGACGTGTTTCCGTCTACGTTCTTCGGCAGGAGATACCTTGTCAAATTGTAAAATTAAACGCAACAAGTTTAGCGACAATTGCATGTGAGAGGAGATTTGAATAATTGCTATTTCTCACTCCAATTAAATTCAATTTAATTATGATAATAAACATTTACTTCAGTGTCCGGAATTTTTTGTTCACGAATGTACTATATTGTGAAAATAACGATATTCAATTCGATTTGTTCTCCTGAATACATTTTGATAAATCAATTTATTAGTCAACCGCTTTAAATATATCCAGTTACCATGTTCATTTTGCAAACCGTTTTGAAAATAGGCCATTTCAATAAATGTACTTTGCTTGGCAGTGGAAGGATCATTTTGAAAGGAAAAGCTATTTGTTTTACTTATCTGTTCAGATGACTTTAACTCCGTCAAATATTTGACAAATTTGAATTTAAAACTCAGGCACGTCATCATAAAGTTGAATAAAGCAAAATAAGAAAAAAATTGAGAGCTGTAGGTTTGATAAAGAAAAATACCTAATATGTACATTAATTCACAATTAACATAGTAGGTATAACTTCAAGTATAAGACAGTCATTTCAGATATGGTGTAAATAACGTCAAGCCAACAGATTACAGGTGCCCGAACAAATTATATAAACAGTAGAACAATCCACCAAGAGAGCCATTCTGCTAACATGTATACGGACTGAAGCCACCCACGCTGCATTGTCTACATGCACAAGAAGTTTATCCTTTGAATACCGGGAACCACCTCTGAGGCGTAATTATATTCACATATATATATTCAACGGAGTTTTGTCGATGGAAAGTATTGTAAACGGGTGATAACAAGTGGTTTAGTGCTCGTGCGCGAACACATTTTGCGTAGGTAATAACTGCAAGTGTACCGAACACAACTGGACACACAATATATAGCGACTGACAAAACTCCCATCCGGAGAATTATTGTCTTCGATATTTGATACGAAGCGGTTACCGTAAGACACGGCTACCACCGTGCTGGAATCGGATTTCTCATAGCCATTGTTATTATTGGTGTTCTGTACGTTAGTGCCTTTATTATCGTGATCTGAGAGACGTTTTCTTGTTTTAGATTAATCTGACGAGTTTGCATGCACTATCAATATGAATAATACAATGGAATTCTAATTTTATTTTCGTTTTATTGACTGGATTCTTTTCTAAAGATTATAACTTGATAAAAGAAATTAAGTTCGTATACGGTAAGTGAACAGTTTGTCAGAAAATATATTGAACTGAAATATTTGGAATAAAAATAAAATCTAAATTAGAAATATTAAAAAATTTTCGTACTCTTAACTCTTCTAGATCTACAACTCCTACTTTATATACACATTATATAGATTTTATATGCGTCGAGATCTCTTGATGGCTTTAACAAGTCTTAACCCTTTAACCGACACGTTGTTATCTGCGTGTAAAGCATGATAAGCTACACTAGATTTTTCTGGTCTATTAAATCTGATATGTGATATGTGTTCTTTATAAGGGGTTACTATTGAGCGTTTCGTTTGACCTATATAATATAAATTACTATCATCGCAATTAATTTCGTACATACCTGATTTCAAATCCAAATGAACTTTATCTTTGGTATTACCTAGAAGGCTTTCGATGGTGTTTTCGGACCGAAAAGCAACTTGGAGTCCTAGTTCTTTAACATCTATATTAATGTTTTTCGTGACTGGATGGTATGGTAAACACATGTACTTTTCCTCCTGGTTACGTTGAGATATCAAACTTGTAGATTCGCGGAAGGTCTTTTTTAAATTCGTTTTTCTAATTAATTTATTAATTATTTCTATGTCCAAGCCATTATATCTCGCGATGTTTTTAATTAAATCTAGTTATATTCAGGTAGGTATATATGAAATTAATTGCGATAATTGTAATTTAAAATACACTTGTCACAAAAAGTATCGCATCATTTCAAAATAAATGGATTTTGACAAAATGCTTCTCACGATATACATATATACTTTAAAAAAAAAAATGATAATGATTTTTCGTTAAGTTTAAAAGATGTTTGGTTTTCTTTATTTGAAAATTTTTGAAGAAATTGCGAAGATAATTTTTATTCTCCAAAACAAGAAAATTTTAAAGTAACAAAAAATGTCTTAAAGTAAAGTAAACGATTTTTAGTATCTAGTATTGCCACCTCTGGCCCTAATAACAGCTCGCATCCGTTATGGAAGGCTTCTTATCAAATTCCTTACAAACTCCATATCTAAAGTTTCCCATTCTTCTAATAATGCGTGTTCAAGGTCATCTAAGCTGTCTGGAGCGATATTAAGAGATCTTATGCGGCGTTCTAGGTTGTTCCAAACGTGCTCTATTGGATTCAAGTCTGGGCTTACTGCTGGCCATGCTAAAGCTTGAATACCTACTTCTCGAAGATAATCGGTTGTTACTCTTGCAGCGTCTGGACATGCGTTATCATGCATTAGAACAAAATTTATTTTCATAACAGGAGCAAATGGTACCACATGTTCTTCTAGAACGTCTCTTATATACCGATCAGCTGTCAAAGATCCCCTGCGAAATACAGCTAACTCTGTGCGACCTTCTAAACAAATGCCTCCCCATACCATAATAGAGCCACCGCCAAAATTCCTTGCTGATCTTATGTTGCACTGTGCAAATCGCTCGCCTTCGCGTCTGTAAACTGGAATACGTCTATCTGACCCGAAAATTGAGAATCTGGACTCATCTGTAAACAGGATATTAGCCCAGTCGTTTACATTCCAATTTACATGTTGTCTTGCGAATCTCAAACGTGCCACACGGTGTGCTCTGGTTAGCAATGGTGCAGTAACAGGCATTCTAGCTCTAATTCCAACTTCCCTTAACCTGTTTCTAACAGAATTAATGCTTATTTGGACATTAAGGACTCTGGAAAGATCATTGCGCAGTTTTCGTGCAGTAATATGACGTTCCTGTAGGGCTTGTAGACGTAGAAAACGGTCATCTGCAGGGATGGTACATCTTGGACGTCCTGGAACTGGTCTTCTATGGTAAACTCCCGTTTCTCTGAACCTTATTAATATTCTGGATACGCTCGATTGGTTGATATTCATAAGTTGGGCTATATATCGCTGCGATCTTCCATCCTCACTTAAGGCCACAATTTGGGCTGCTTGTACTGGTGTCAAATTACTCATTTTTGTCCAAAATCTGTTTAATAAAAAAACA
Organism: Melolontha melolontha; assembly: GCA_935421215.2. Taxonomy (NCBI): domain Eukaryota; kingdom Metazoa; phylum Arthropoda; class Insecta; order Coleoptera; family Scarabaeidae; genus Melolontha; species Melolontha melolontha. The sequence continues at coordinate 133,709,556 of OW285240.1, read as the reverse complement.
GTTAACAAATGCCTAAGCAAATTTACTTTTTAACAGTATTAATGAACTACGCCTTTCCTTACACTTTCCACTTTTACGTTTTTTGACATTAACAAAGAAAAAACATCTGATAAAAATTAACTGTCAGATAAAATAAGTAAAGTATGCCATTTACGAAATAAGTAGAATATTTTCAGTTGAGATTTATTCCATAATTCAAAAAAATTCTTACTTTTTTACATGATGCGATACTTTTTGTGACAAGTGTATATAGGTCAAACGAAACGCTCAAGCATAACCCGTTATAAAGAACACATATCACATATCAGATTTAATAGACCAGAAAACTCTAGCGTAGCCAATCATGCTTTACACGCAGTTCACAACGTGACGGTTAAAGGGTTAAGACTTTGTCAAACCCATCAATAACACCAGAGATCTCGGCGTATATTAAAGCACATTTTCCAACAAAAGATGGCATCCTTTAATTTTCTTATCCATCGGTTGTTAAGTTTCCCGCTTACAAAGGATATATATGAAAAAGAACTTAGATTAATTAGTAGCATCGCTGCATACAATGGTTTCGATTCGAAAATAATAACCAATCTAATTAAGAGACATAGGCTTAGGAAACTTATTTATGATACCACTAGCTTACTACCTCAAAAAGACCTAGGTGAGAAATTTGTTTGTTTACCATACCATTCAGCCTCTAGAAATCTGAACGCTATCTTCAAAAACCATTCTCTTCGAATAGCGTTCAAATCATGTAACTCATTAAAATCACTTTTAGGTAACACCAAGGACAAAATTGAGGTAGAACATAAATCTGGTATATATGAAATTAATTGTAACGATTGCAGCCAAAAATATATCGGCCAAACTAGACGTTCAATTTCAACTCGTTACAGACTCGAAAAATCTAGCGTTGCCCGACATATTTGGGACACAGGCCATTCTGTGCCGGCACATAACCTTAAGTTGATTAAAACTGTTAATAATTATAGAGAATTAGATAGTTATGAAAGTATTTATATACCTATATAGAAATAAGAATAAATTAATGAATTCTGACAATGGACCAATCCCTCAGTCCAGTTTGTATACCTTATTGTGACAATAGCATTATTTTTCCGCTTCATGTATTCACGCTTCACGGTTCCCTAAACTTCACGCTAGGTTTAAGTAGTATATAAGTGTTTATTTCGTTGTTAAGAATTTAGTATTATCCCACTGGCGATTTGGTGAAGAGCATATCTTCTAAGGTTTACCTTAGCGAAAAACGCTACGTTTAACACTCTTTTTTTTCAATTTTTAAGGTTATTCTACTGAAGATGGCAACTTGGTTGCCGAAATACGTATACAGTATTTATTGTTATATATTGTGGTTAGGGTGTTTTTCTTATTTCTGTTTTATATGAAAGCATACACATCGTTAAAAATAAAAGTAATACGTTGAACTCGGACAACGGTCCTATCCCATACAGTTGTCTTTTTTCAATCTTAGGAAAGAGGCAGTAAAGGTCGAGGGCTTGAAATAAAGAATAAACACATGTGATGCAGTTTTCTTAACAGAGGTAAGCTTGTCGTAATTTTTAGTCTGTGAATTTTATTTTAAAGTTAGTGTTTATGTAAAATTGTTGCGCGTTTATATGTAGCTAATACATATAAACGAGCAACTTTACTGTGCCCCATGTGCGACACTTTAATTAGCGGTTTTACCTACTGATGATGACAACTTAGTTGTCGAAATACGTATTTAGGATACGATTATTAATTGTGGTAAGGGGTTTGATACCTTTTTTGAGTTTTTACTTAACCGCAGTCTCCAAAGAAAGACTTTTTATATTTGAGTTGAGTACAATCTCACGATTGTTTTGTATAAAACAAAATATTTTTAATAATATCGCAATATTGTTAGAAATAAGGTGTGGAGAATACAATACAAATTAATACTTGTGTGAAGATTGTTTTCCAAACATGCACACATGTGTTTCGGCTTGCAATCGACTCTTCAGTGCCGCCAGAATCAAATTACAAAAGACAGCATGAAAGGGAACTCAGCGCTGCTCATTGACTAATATCAATGTTTTCAGAAACAATATACCACTTAACAAATAGAAGATTACAGATTATGCCCAGGATGTTTAAATATCAGTTTGATGCATATGCTAAACAAAAATTGTTAGGAATATGTCAAAGTTAATTTAATGTATTATTATTGTTTGACTGAATAGGTAGGATAGATAGGTAAGTTTATTATCCAGTAAAATACATAAATTGTACAATGGACTTGTCCAATAACATAAACACATATAACTTAAAATTAAAAAAATAAATAAAACTCTCACCGCTCTAGGACTGTCAAAAATTCGCCGGTGGAATATATGCAATTAAGTAATATAAAATTCCGTGACTTTCGCTTAAACTCCCGGGCACTGGTGAGAGTATGAATGTTTTCAGGGAGTCGATTAAAAATATTTTCGTCATACCTACCGCGTAAGTAAACAATTATGACACCTTTTTTTGAAACGTAAGTGACACTTTACATACCGTATTGACAGTTGCTATGGTAGCGGGCTGTAATATTTCATTACGACCCTCGGTAAATAATAGCAATATTTAGAACATTTATAACAAATTTATTTGAAACATAATTTTAATTCACAAAAACACATAACTAGTAAAAGTAGAGTCTAGTACAAAAACTTATCACTTTGTAGTATTAAATGTAAACGAACAATTAGATCTTTCTGCCACGGTGGAAGATTTCCATGCGCCGTATCTATTCAGGCCAAGAACATCAATTCCTGAATCTGCTAATAATGTTGCCGATGGATTTAGACCGTCTAAAACCATCATTTCTATGCTTCAAAAATCCTTTCAATTTAGGAAATTGTATCAAGACTTCTCTAGCAAAATTTCAGTACAAGCTATAATAGCCTCCATCTCTATTTGATCCATATTTATAAAGTTTATTTAAAAGCAGAAACTTTTGAGAATATATTGCATGTACTTTGACATTTATCAAAAATATAAATTTATATTGACACAAATATGGTTACCATAGATACGACAAACATTCCTGACTTGATGTTATAATGTGTATACATATATTAAAAGTAAAGTGCAAAATCATCAAAATTCGTCTATTAAAAAAAAACGTAGGTATGACGAAAAATTTCATATGCACCACGGTTTGTACAGTACAGTTTTATGGTCTCGAATATATGCAAACCGAGACCCGTAGGGTCGAGCCCCATTCCATAAAGCGACCATAAAGCTGTACTTACTAACCTAGGTACATAAATAACTATTAGGCCCATTGAAGCTGGGGACCTTTTAGTTATGTTTAATTTATTGTATGGCAACCTAAAATTATTTCTGTGCCTGGTGTTATATACATGAAAGTCAACAAAATTCTTTCTAAATCGTTTTTTATTTTTGAAAATGTACATTAACAGCTCTAATATGCACACCCCAGACAGAGGTAAAATATTGTATTGTCTGAAATAAGGCCTACAGGAAGTTGCGGAAGGAACACCAGTAATGCCACGAACTATGCGTTTATGTTTGAGAAACACGTCATAAGTATGTCGTGAAACCCCCCCACACGCAACAATTCCCTATGAAATCCTGGAATACACCTGCCTATAGACAAATCTGGTGAAGTCTCGAACACGTAGTGCATGTTTTAGAATTCTAATTTGATAATATGTGCAGCTGATGCTATTGAGCAAATTTTTCACAGTGATCCTTCCAACTCAAACATTCATCAACCCCCAACAACGAGCAAATTAACTGATGATTCATGACTCATAACCGCATTATCCAAATTAATATCTAGACTAAAATCTGCTCTGGACTGCGCCGTATGAAATACCATAAAATTAGTTTTTTTTTTGCGAATAGCTTTTAAATTGGGAACAGTACAGCAGGGAAATGTTTTTCTCAATTTCAAAATGTTCATTTTCACACGAGCGATTGCTAATGTTCAGGAAAAAGAAATCCAATTCGAATATAGCCATATATCCATACTGCCGTACTACGGGCAAGATACATTCATCTGTTTCCTTTAATGTAACTCAAAGCATCCCGATAAAAGTTTCTAATTCATGCTTCAACAGCTCAGTGGTCGAGCAATGGTCCGGCAAGCCAGAGGTCGTGGGTTCGATTCCTACTTGAGGGCGAATTTTTTCTATTAAAAATTCGAATAAAATAGCGTCATAAAGTGTAGAAAGAATACTTACATTTACATTACTTCGCGAAAACGCAATTAATCTGTACATTTGCTTTTCATGCTGACAGTTCCGTGTTTGGATTCCTGACTGGCTGTTCCAGTAGGTTTAAAATAAAAAAGGCGACTATCGCTTGACATTAATGAAAACAACTGAAAACAAATATAACACTGCTATTAGTAGTATTTTTGATGCTATAATATTTACTTTTTGTTTCAATAAAATCAGACAATAAATAACGGAATTGTGATTGTTGGCGTTTTTTTACGGGACAGTCTGTATATGCGAATTTTAGCGAAAGAAATTAATTTTAGCAAGATTTCCGTTTTTTATTTGCGAAAATTCCGTTATCTTTACATATTACTCATTAAAAAATTGTTTTATAATAAAAAGTCTTTGTAGGACTAAATTAATTCCATGTACAGCAAATAAAGACAGAAAATATATTTTACATACTGTAAGCTGCCAGAAAGAATTTTAAAGGCAGTATTTTCCTATACAAGGCCTTTATAGATAGTATTAAATACATATATCATAAACACAAATATGTACAGATGTTATCCTAGACATTCGCCATTTTAGGTTAAACCCCGTAATCTCTTTTGCATATCTCTCATCTTCTCTTGCATACAGTACCCGGAAATCATGAGGAAAGCTTTCCATCCATTCGATCTGGTCAGGGGAAGACTTGCCTTCAAATACCATATCGTGAATCTATACAGGTGGTAACCGTCGTTCCCTCTTTCGCCTTGTACAACCAACGACGAACAGAAGATAGTTAAACGTGATTTATTCTCTCGCAGATAAAACCGTATGGAAGCCTGACAAGGCATGATAACGTCACGTACCGCGGAACTCGTAGCTTTTCTTGTCTGTAATCCACGAAGACGTCCAGTAGAAAGAGAGTCTCTCAACACGGTGTCGTTTTAATCTCGACGAGATGGACCTCACTGAAAGGTATCTCGATCTCGAATCGGTATACGTGTTGAACGTATAGGAGCGGCACAATCGCACTCGGTATGAAGCCATAATGTATCGAAGAAGTAAAGAATGTCTGTGCTATCCCAGTGTCCTGTCTCTTGTAGCCACGGACAGTTCTACACGCTTAAGAACACGATTAAAACGAGATAAATCTAATGGTGAAACCTTGTTAAAACTGGCGTAAATGGCGATCCCAAGAGCTGTACATTTTACAAACACACACACACAAACACCTAAATACTCAGACCAGCCGTCTTTAGTACTCTCGCTATCTACCGTGTTGACTTATTGGAGTTGTTATACTGTTTTATCCTCTTCTTACTCTTTTTTTTTGATTAGACTTATTTTCTTTTTTGCTTGACGTTCGATGTTTAATAGAACGAAGTGTTAGGCTGCATAGTTTTTGTGTCGAGCATACTAAAAACGTTAATAGTTAATGGTTCTGAAGGCACAAGTTACTGATAGGACGAATGAGTAAGTGTTTACCTTCGAGCTAATGAAATATAGAACGTTCTGTTGATATGTGGTTATGAAAGTTGATGTCTTCGATATCCACACTCTCGTGGTTATCTAACAATTCTCGCGTTGATAAATTATAGGTTTACTATGACTAGAATCATTTCAATATAGATTTAATAGTTCAGTAGCTGTTAGGAATTTTATCTACAATAGAATTCAGTTATGAATAGAGCAGACCAATTTCCGTGCGCACCATGAGCGCCGGTATGGGAGTGTAATTCGTAATATATTAGAATATGCGATAGAATAGGGACGCAACATGAACTTGTTACCGATATAAGTATAGAAGTAGAGACATTTATTCTATCAGAAATAATTAAATATACATTTGGTTTTCTGCTATTAAAGTAATATGCATAAACACACGAAAAATAAGAATAGTACATATAATAGCAGCGTTGTATGTACCTATAAATAAAATGGAAAATGTATGAAATTAGTGATTGTGATCACGACAGAGGATTTAAAGAAACACTTACCGTTTTAAGCGTCTTCCAAGGATTGACAAACTGGTGAAACTCGATTGTATATTTTCAACATCAGGTGCTATATATAAATAACTAAGGTTATTTCTAAAAACATGTCCGCCGTGAGGAATAAATATGTTTATATTCGGAAAACGAGCGTTCTACATCTAGTGATGTTATATTCGCATAATCAAAATACTTTTTTAAGCAACTTAACGCATCTGTAGACGTGCCCTCACAAATACGTGTTAAGGTGTCAAAATCTGCAATTCTGTCTAAAACACTTTCAAATTTAATTAGAACACTTTCACTTTTTGCGTCATCTACAGCGCACAGTTGTGCGTGAACATCTTTAACGATTTGAAGTGATTCCTCTAACGACAGCGACGAATTTTCTAATTTTGTTATTGCTTCTTCTAATCCCAAGTAATTCTCACGAATACTTTGTAAATCCATTTTAGTCTGGGCATATTGAAATTTTTTCTGGCTTGCATTGATAGCTGCAATTTCTTTCGGATCGAATGATAAAACAACGTCCTTAATGTTTTCAAAATGTCCATGATAGGAAAACCCCGCCCGTAACCATGTACCCCAACGTGCCAGAATCGACTGTGGTGGCCCAGGGGTATGGGGCACAATTCGTGAAATTTCCGAATATGTTTTGGAGATTACAGGAATACTGCCTTTGTACTAGATATTAAAGCATCTACCTCTGGATAACATCTACGAACCTGTTCTGCCACAAGGTGTAGAGCATGGAGTTTACAAGTAATATATAACAAGTTAGGACAATATTTTCTAAGAGACCGGCCTACACCATCAGTCATAAGCATTAATACTTGGTCTTTCGAAAGTTTAAATTTTTCCAAAGTATCTAATAGCACCTCTGAAATTTTTTCGGAATTACATTATTCTAGTCGTCTGGATGCTAATAAAATTGAAGACGTTGGTTGATGTTGTTCCATATTGCGCGCCATCACATTAACTACAGATTGTTTTTTGCTGTCAGTTGTTTCGTCCACACATAACCACAGTTTTTTATTTTTCAGTTCGGCTTTGATTTTATTTTCAACCTGTTTACGCACCGATGGTAAATTCCTTCGTACCGTTGGCGTGCTCGGTAATGTTTGATTCGCGTATTTATTCCAAAATGAAATAAATGAATCATTACTTAACAAGGTAAACGGCAGTGTACACACAATCATAGTTACACATAGTTCATGTATAAACTGTTGTCGATTAACTTTGTTATTATTGTGCTCCGAACTGCTTACGTGTTCTTTACAATGTATTTTTGACCAACACATTAGATATGTATTGCACACTAAACATTTAATTTTTGACCCCTCGTATATTAAGTCCGGGAAATCCATAAAAAACTTGTTCACTTCGTCTGACAACGGTCGTTTTCTCGATTTATGTGTCGACGGCATTTTATTACGTATGCTTACACTTACATGCAGTCTAAGCAAGTACCAAACACATACTGAATGCTTTTTATTAGTTCTGATGCAATACAATTACCCTCACATCGGCGCACATGACGCGCACGGAAATTGGTCTGCTCTAGTTATGAATAATCGGCTTTTGATTTTCACGTTTCGTGAACTTCAACATTTGTTTCTATTAAATAATATCTAATAATTTGACGTAGATATATTCAAAGGCTTCGTATGGATTGCCTATCTTGAATGTACCGGCGGTATTTTTTAACTTGAAGCTAGATAATCAGATCTTACTTCGCCAGATTTCTTTTTATAGGGTTATCTTAAATGCAAAGTATACAATTAAGTACCAGCGACACGTGGAATTATGGTTGAGCTAATCAGAAATGCTTGGGCCGAAATTCAAGAAGATACACTTTTTTCAGTTGTCTACATTCATTTAAAATGGGTATCAATAAGTGCATTGAAGTCGAATGCCATAATTTTGAGCACTTACTTTAATTGAAAGATGATGAGACGTGGGGAAATCTAGCACTCTGATAATTGAAAGGCGAAGGGCCTTACATAAATGAATCACCCTGATACGTGAGAGATGAGAAGACTCAGGTTAATCAAGCACCCCAAGGTGGTAATTAAGTAATTTTCAACAATTCCAGCCCCGACGTTTACCGAAAATTGTTCTCGATTGTCAGATTCAACAATTGCACGCTTGTTCTTAATTTCTTTACTGAAAAACAGTTCAAGTTACGAAAAATGTCTAGAGACCTTTTTTGTTGTTACAAAATGAAGCACTATTATTAAAATAATTTTTATTTAAAGAAAAAACAGTGGCGTACCATTATTTTTTCAAACAAATTTAGTCCAAATTTCGCTCGAACGCCATTGGCAGAAAATTTAAAAAAATTACATCGGAAAATGCCCCCTTATTTTAAACGAATTTCACAAAAATATCTGAAATGGTATGAATGTTTAATAAGTTGAACACGCTATATGTCGGAAAGGGAGTATTTACGGCATCATGTTTATATTAACTTTTCTCAAAATAACCTGAAGAATCGGCTCTTTCAATATTTACATTCAATTATGAAACATATGAAGGGTACAGGGGAAGAAAGATGAATGCCACAAAAAGTAACTTTTGAGAAAAACGACTTTAGAGATTTGAAGACTCCACACATGTATTGAATTACAATATTTCTGCGTCAGATTTTTCAGTAATACGTATACCATGTGGCCGCGTGCGTCTGCACTATAGCGATACCTGTAGGGTAAGCAAAACACACAGAGGTGTCCGTGTGTTAGAACGGTAAAGAAGTAGTCGCAATGTTCCAATGGATTACAAGAGAGCCTAGTATTTCGCATATCCCTATGATGCACTCGTATTTGTCCAATAAATTCACATTTCCACAGTGTAGTCGCGCAAGCGCATTAGCTGTCGCTCCCGCATATGGGTGTTAGTTGCAATGTTTATATCGTCAGGGGAACTACTCGCTCACAATATTTAATAAACCGCGTTGTTGGTGTACGTAACGGTCATTTAAAAAATGGAGTATTATACACCGGAGCAAAAACTCTTTATGATTAAACAATTTTACGGTGGTAATTCCGCGGAAGTAACTCGAGCTTTATTTGCAACTAATTACCCTGAAAGTCAAATTCCCAATGCAAGCACCATTAGTAGGACAGTTAATCGGTTCGAAACTACATTTTCTATGGTAACTAATCAAAAAATAAAGTTGTTCCGGATAAGAATATAAGTGATATAGAAATTCGAGTATGTGCTTTAGTCGAAGTAAATCCCACTATGTCGTCTCGACAAATTGCCCGCGAATTAGGTATCTGTAAAACAACGGCTCAAAATATTTTACGTACTAATAAATATCGTTCATACAAATTTAGAAGTTCACAAGTACCTTTTCCCGATGATTATTATCGCCGTATGCAATTTTGCGAAAGAATGATAAATAAATATCACGAAAATGAATTCTCATAATACGCCCGCTGTCGGTGTGGCATTTCAAGGGGCACGCCCATTATAGTCGACCAGTAGTTACTAATACATGCATCGCGCTATCGATGGCGGCCACACGGTATATGTATAAGCTACCTTTTGCATACAAACTTCACTCCATCTTCTTTGCACAGGCGTAAATAAAAAATATATAAAAGGGCTGATACAGTATGTCGGGAGAGAAGAGCATGGCGTACCACCATGTTCAAGTTTATGATGGTGGTTAGAATGTTGACCACGTTTGTCTGGTTCTACGTGTCCAACAGTGACTAAGTGATGCTGGATATTCTGAAGACGTTTCGCAGATATGCTGTGTAAAGCAAGCATTGCTTTAGAGCATATTAGTACCTCAACTAAGCCAGTATTGCATTCAAAGCTATACGAAAATGAACGATATTGAACGTCCTCGTCATTCGCTTGTCTGCTTCTATGTATTTTTACATAACTATGTTTAATTAAACCTCCTAAATATAGGTTCTGCTCATCGTGTGTTTTAAAGTTATTAAAGCCTTTTAAAATTACTGCCCTTTGTTCAGCTACGATGTTTTAAAAGCACTTAAACTTAATCGTTCAGACAGTCTTCTTTAGCGCCCCGAAAACCTTAGGATGGATTTTGAGTAGAAATTCGAGATTGAAAATTTTTGAAAATCGCGAAAATTCGCCGAAATATGATGCTCGATTTCGACGTCTCTCTGTATCTTGGAAACCAGCTAGCTCTAGATGACCTATCCTATACTGTTCGACGCGTTTTGATGCGCTGAATTGTCTGGTCTAAACCAGAAGGTTCTAGGACGCCTACTTCTCGAGTTATGTCAGGGAAACCGTAAATTACGCCTATATTAATTTTAGATCTACGGCAGTCATATACTTATATTTTTATTTTAGAACTTCTGAATATTTCTTAAGATTTTAATCTTCTTAAATCGACTACGCATCTAACGAGTGATCATTAAAATTTTCGCTCAAGTAAGCCATGTACACAAAAAGTATGTCCTAACTTAAGTTATTAGAGGAGATCTGTCATTATAATTTCAAACGTCATGATTGTTAAAAAATAATTTGAAATGCTGACTTTTATATTAAATATATTTATAATTTTTATACAAAGTAATAGAATATTATAAAAAAATGTGTAAAATGTTGACCATTCTCCACCAAGCATAATCGCACTCTATTTCATAGAGCATTGAAAATATTGATCAGTATTTGCGCTGAGTTATTGATGTGTTCACATTTTTCTATGATTTTATGTCTTAACTCTTGTAGATTATTAATTGGTGTTTCATAAATAATATTCTTTATATATGGCCACACAAAAAAAATCCATGACCGTTAAATCACACGATCGTGGTGTATATGGAATCGCTGTATTTCTACTTATTATCCTATCGCCATAAAATTGTTGAAAAAACTGAATATTTTCAAGTGTAACGTGAGATGTAGCCCCATCCTGTTGAAAATATCCGACCTGGAGTTCATCATTAGTCAATTCATTAGTAAAAACACTGAGAATTTCGTTACGATATTTCTCCGATGTTATCGTGCCCTCAAAGAATATTGGTCCTATTAATCGGTGACGACTCATACCTACCCATACGCCTATTTTTTCTGGATGTAGAGGAACTTCTCTGTAGAAATGAGGATTTTCACTGGACCACATACGCATATTTTGCGAATTAACATAACCTTTCAAATAAAACCAAGCTTCATCGGTGAAAAAAGTATGATTTAAAATATTGTCTGTCATTGTTTGAATAAACCATTGGCAAAATTGTGTTCTTTTTTCATAATCCGTAGGTAATAGATTTTGTACAGAAGTTAATTTATATGGATACATGTGCAAGTCCTTTTTTAAAATTTTTTGACATGTTCCATACGAAAGCCCTACTTGTTGCGAAACTCTGCGAATAGATGTTTGAGGAGATTCGTTAATAATTTGTCTGACATTTTCAATTACGCCGCGACTTCTCTTGAGAAGAGGACCGCTTCCTTTTTTCCTTAAAATACTGCCTGTTTGACGAAAAAGATTTACACAATGCATTAGCGTATCACGGAAAGTTTTATAGCTAGGAACAGTATTTGGATATCTCTCTTCAAACTCCGTAAGGCAATTTTCTATTGAATGCTGCCAAATACCAATCAATTTTTTGAGATGTCAGGAAGTAACATTCTACCATAAACGCTTTATGCATATCATTAAAGGCCATTACTTTTCCTTTTGATGAAACTTTAAAAAATATATTTGACACTGACAGATGTTTGAAATAACATCTTAATGACTAAAGCTACGACATAATTTGTATATACACGGCCAGCTATGAGTGAAAATTTTAATGATCGCTCGTTATTTTATTTGCTCATTTTGAAATGTATTTATTTTGTCTTTCTTCCATGGTCGTGGCGAACTTAACCAGTGATATACAAACAAGCCGTGGAACACCAAAAAAATAAATCAAGTGTTAAACAGCTCTCGATGCTGTTAGGTCCAATTGAAGAAATAAGGCCAGATAATACACTCTAATGAGTAGAGCTGAGGATGTTTGCGATATAACCATGGTTATATCATGTAACCATAGTAAATTACTATGGTTACATGATATAACCATGGTTATACCGCAAACATCCTCAGCTCTACTAATGAGACATGAATTCGTTTTTATTTTCTTTCCTGAACAAGCTTTCTTTTAACTAAAAACTCTTACTCAATTTTTAGTAAATTACTGTCGATTTAAATGATTACTTTGATAAAAAATAAAAAGGCACAACCCATATCTAAAAAATTTTATTACTTAGAAAAACCTCTAAATACATATAACAAAACATTCCATTCATTCGATTTCCAAAGATTTACTTTGTCCCATCTTAATGTTGAAAATCCCTGTTCAAAATTTTCTTACGTTTGCTTTTTAATTTTATGTATTTTATTGTATTAGCTTCTGTTTCCTGCTTATCAATAAGATAGCATCATCAACAGTCACTACGCGTCGATGGCTTTTGTTATATACAACTTTGGTACAACGCCAAAAGTATTTTGTTTACGTTTTCAAAAGCGATCGATACGTTGAATTTCAAATTACATTACCTGCACTGAATCCGGAATCTTATCACAACCGAACACGAGTATCTTCAACAAAACACACACCTATCCACCTGTTAATGATAACATAATCCTCATAATCAACTAATAACTTTAAATCTGACAGCCTTATCGTGGCAAGCGACGTCTTCAGAGGATTATAAACTCGTAAAGAGGGTGTGCTTTCGGCGGCGGGGGTTGAAAATAACACGCCTCTTACATCTACTTGACGTTATCATTTCAAAAGTCGCGGGGGTGAATGTATGCGCATCTATGTTTGTGTGTGTGTGTGCATGTATATGTGCGTGTGTGTATGTGTGCGGTTAGAGGAAGGAATAGCAGCAAGAAGCAGCCAGCCAGTTTCCACTTTATCTACTTCAAAATAAATCACATTTAACTATCTCAGGGTTTTCCCCGGCTGCACGGGAAAAATATGGCCACCTCCGATCTACCTACTTCTTCTTCTCGTGCTCTTCCACCTTTCATTCTTTCCTCTTTTTCGCTTCGAGGGGAAAAATTATTGTTCACAGTGTCGAAGCGAACCATGTTCACTCTAACTTATTCCCTTGGTCTTTATACTCAAATACGAGGGGAGGGTGAATTTTCTTAAAGAATAAGTTTTCGTGGGTCTGCATGATTTATATTTGATGTTTCAGGAGGTAAATTTATGATGCGAGGTATGGTTATTAGAACTCCCTGGAAAAATTGTAAAGATAGCGTTAAGGATTATGGGAAGTCGTTTTTTAAGTAAGAAATATTGCTATATGAGTAGGGGACAGTTGCAAAAATTATTTTGGACTGCAGAAATGAAATAATGGATTGAACAAAATTGAATTTATCGACTCACGATAAATACTATGTATAACATCTTTAAGAAAGTTTTTTTTATAAATTGATTGAAATTTGAAGTTACATATGCAACTACACAGAACAGAGTTAAATTACAAGAGCCAGGTTCATCGGCATATCCATACTTTTTTGACTTTGTTTGTGGCATGCCAGAAATATACCGATTATACAAAACAGGTGCAAGTACAGATCCCTTATTAAGATGTCTCATTTAACTCTTACTCTCTACTGGTTTTATTTGGCAGAGCTTGTCGCAAAGTATGTTTTTAACACGTACTCTACCGCTCGGCGCATATATGAGTCGACTGGCTTTACTTATAGACCACCGGCTCATATATAAGGCGAGGACGTAGCTTTACTTAAAGTGATTTTATTTTGTATGGTCTATTGATAGAAGCTTTAAAGTCCGTAGAGGTCTATATGAATGTATGACACATGATGCTATGAACTTTTCCCCGAAGAAAAATCTTGAAGAAACTATAAAAGACAATGTATTTATGTGTATTTTATTCCAGAGGAATATTTGAGGATATTTTATATTTTATGTATATTTTATTATAATGTATATTTTTGTCCACGCTTGTATATCTTGCGAGTTTAGTTTTGATGTATGCAGTCCGGCTGGAGTGGTAGTATTTCCTTACTGTAGCTCTTTTGATCTATGTTAGGTAGGGCTGTGATGCTGTTTCCGGGAGGAAGGAGATGCAGAGATTTACCAGTCATTGAACAGATAGGTCTAGTTTTTTTTTCTGCTGAATAGAACTTCTTTTTATTCAGATATTTTAGATAAATTCGGGTTATTTTAGTGTGGTGATATTGATGTGTTTAAACTTAATTTTCGATTTATTACGAGTCTTTTATACTTGTAATTTTGATTCAAATGACCTATCTGAAGTCTCTCTTGTAATCATTTTTTGTGAAGTGACGTTTACATTAATTAATGTACGTATATATTTTTGCTATTTTACATTTATGTATTTAGAAATAATTTTGTAATTCTATTAAGATTGAGCTCAGTAAAGTCTGTAATTTTAAGTGTATAAAATATTTTGTAATCAGAGAAATATTAAGAAAAGTTATCAGATTTTTTGGAAGTATTTTTTTTTTCAAATAAAATGTTCTAGAAGGTTAGAAGGTGGGAAAAGTTATTCGTATCATGTTAATGTGCGCATGATTTAAAAATCTTGATTGCGTGTGAAGATAGATAGTTTTCTATTTGACGTTTGATATTGGGATAACGTAATTGATAATATCTGATAGTTTTTTCTAAATATTTAATTTGTAATTTGCTCGCGGTCATTTTGGTGAGGTTTTTACCTTTTGCTTTCATTTAGTATCAAAGTTTTCCTCACCCCCTGTCTCATTATAGATCTTTCAGTTAGACTTTATACTTTATAAAGTCTATTTTTTTTTCTTTTTTTATTTTTATGGGATTAAAATTGTGCGGGGTGAAACTTTTGTTTATTTCCCTAATACCTTTCGTTTTATTTCTTGTGCGACGTATCCTATGAGGGTAAACCTTGGAGATTGAAGAGTTCCAGGAAGGCGACTCGACTGAGATAGACCGGCAAAGCTACTGTGTATTGTGAATCAAAGTTAAATAAGCAATCAACATCACAATTCACTGCAATATGTGAGTCAAATGGTCTCTGGATATCTTTAGATATTATGTTCTTTTCGTATATTCAACTAGTATCATTTCTTCTCTAATAAATCTTTATATAAATGTGTAAATAAATATTATTCTGATATGTATTCGTCAAAAAAAGCCGTTTGACTGAGGCTGAGCTTCAAGAAAAAACACGAAAAGTTTTTGAAGCTGATGAAAATGTTTTCAACTCTGATGAAGATGACGATTCTTTTGAAGAACCATATCAAGATGATGGAAGTGACCGGCAATTGTCTTCTTCCGAAAATTCAGGTTCAGTGGCTAATGACAGTGAAAATAATACCGATGACGAAAATAGTGATTATAATGTGGACCAAGGTGAAGAAAACAATATCGATGTTGAAGATGAATGGACTGATATAGAGCAAAATATAGAAATATTCGATTTCATTGAACAAGAAGGTGTGAAAGTAGATATACCTAAAAATGCATCACCTCTTCAAATAATTTTTCTGCTATTTGATATTGCATTGATTGATAAACTTGTTCATTAGACACTAGGGCACAGCTTTCCTTATCAAAAATGGTTCCGCAGGAAAAATCAAATATAATTAAATGGAAAAATACATCAAGAGATGAAATGATGAAATTCTTATCTCTTTGTCTTGCCATGGGAAATATAAAATTGCCTAGTATGAAGCACTATTGGTCAAGAAATATAGTCTATCATCATACACTATTTCGTAAAACGATGGGTGGTAATTGGTTTGAACTGATTTTGCGTTGCTTGTGCTTTTACGACACTAGTAGCCGTTTACATAAATAATCAACGTTGTAAACCATATTGTCAACAACATAGAAAGCGTTTATCCTGGACGAAATCTATCGTTAGATGAAACTTTATTGCTGTGGCGCAGTCGTCTATATTTTCGACAGGATATCTCTAGCAAAGCTGCTAAATATGGGATCAAGCTACATGGATTATGTACGCCGGATGAATTTTTACTAAATATTCTTATATATTCTGGTAAAGGTACCACTCAAAACGATGCACTGGGGCACGAATATGCTGTGGTAGATAAACTTCTCGAGCATTATAGAGGAAAGGGGCATACAATTTTTTTGGATAATTTGTACACAAGTGTAGGTCTTGCAGAAAAAATGTTAGAGAAAAAAACACATATTGTTGGCACACTCCGAAAAAATAAGAAAGGAAATCCCAAAGATGTTATAAATAAAAAGCTAAAGAATGGCGAGTTTGTATGGAAAAGAAAAGGTAGTGTTATTATTGGTAAATGGCACGACAAATGTGTTTGACATTTCGACGTCGCATAAATTTGAGATGCAAGAAACGTGGAACAGAAAGGGCACAGAATCTGTGAATCCAAATATCGTTATTGACTACAACAAATATATGTCTGGGATTGATCGAACGGATCATATGGCTTCATACTACACCACACCGAGAAAAACTATTAGATGGTACCTAAAATTATTTTTTCATTTGGTAGACGTTTGCTTATGGAATAGTAACTGGCTATATCAGAAAACTACAGGAAAGAAAAATGCATATCTAAACGTCAGGGACCAAATAATACAATCACTTATTGACTCCACGGATGCTGACAAGAAAAAAAAATGCAGCCCCAAACCCAAAAATCTCACATTTTCCAGAAAAAAATTGAAAAAAGGATCAGATCCCGCATTTGTTCGAAAAATAAGAAAAGAAAGCAAACTTTCTTTGTGTGCACTATGTGCGTGGATGATAAAGGAAAACCAGTTGGACTCTGCCCAAATTTTTCATTTTTCGTATGAAGATTGAATGAAATTATTTTGTATTTGAATCACCTATTTCCTTTTTTTTATATGATTGTTAGAGTCAGAAGCCGTGTCTCATATATGAGACATTTGGTGTATTAGTAAAAATTATTGCTGTGGACCTCATGTGAGTCATATCAGAATAAAAAAAAAATAATATTTTTGAAAAAAAGTCATTAATGGTAGTACCTTATTTATATGCGTATTTTAGAAAAAAAAGCAAAGTGGTCTGTGGCAAAGGTTTTTTTTTTAATGGCGATAGCGAACGTGTTAATAGCATCACTTAATACCTACACTATGTTGTGAAATTATAGATTCTAATAAAACAGAATTCAATAAAAATATTTCTTGAACTTCCACCATTATTTGTCTCCAATCTGTGTGTTATTAAACAATTTTCAAAATATAGTAATCTCCACTGCAACTTTCATGTAGCGCTGTATACATAAATGTTTATATCTACCTCTTTAAGCTAAAAAGAAAAGAAAATATTAAATTATGTTATATATTTGGGTTAATATTAATAAGATTCGACATTTTACTTCATGTATTAATGTAAACACCGACCATGGTCAAGTATGAACTTAACCTCAGTTCCGTTGAGGAGTGAGTGTTTTTTGAATTGCTCTCGTATACATCCAACATGAAGTCAGACCGGAGAGTAAGACTAACGTCTTCTGCCAGAAAGCCAAAGTAAGAGTGCCGTTCCGTTGCGCTGCCTCTTTCCTGCTTTTCTCGCAGCTTTAAATTTATGAGACTGTCATATTTCGCAAGTTGCAAGCCAGTAATTCTTGGGACGAAATTTATTACCCGGCCGTCCCTCCCGGACCATTAATTCTGGTGTGTGTGTGTGTGTATGTGTGTGTGTGCTGTGCCACGGCTGACGCGACCACCATATCGCCGCAAGAGTCGCCCCTTCGGAACCCGCCTAGACAGCTACCACAACCTTCTCGATCTATCAAGGTCAACGTTTATATTTTTTCGCACCGAACAGGACTGTACTAGCGAATTTTCGTACTCGTGGAAGTATACAGGCTGATTTATTTTCGGCCCTCACCATGGGGATCTCTCTTATTATTGGAGATAGAGTATAGGTTTAAATTTGGCAAAGTTGTTAAATTTTGTGTTTGTTATAAATCCGTAAAGAAAATAGAACTGTGACAAATGACCTTCGTTATTAAAAACAAAAAACGCGAAAACCCCATTTTCTTCTTTTACCTGTAGCACGGACATTTGGCCTTGTAGAGAAAAAATAAAAACACATCCTTGTGGCCATTTCTAAGCCTCTATCCAGTGGTGTACTCTAAATTTTTATACGACGTTTCGTTTCTTTTTGGCCATCATCAACTATCTAATTTCTTATAGGCGGCATATTGGATTTAGACATCTTCAGAAAGAGTTTTTTTTTCTGATTTCAACCATGTACCACATGCTGACTAACGTTTTTGACATTAGGTTTTATTTGAAAGAATAAATTATAAGATTAAATAAGGTAGCCTTTGGAATTTCAATCTGTCAAACATTTCATTTATTGTTCATTAATAATACAAATATGTCATACACTAACGAAGAGAAACGAGATATGATAAGTATTTTTTATTTTTCGAAACGAAATTGAACAGTAGCGAGTACAAGATAACAAAAACATTAATAAAAATACATGGAAAAGTAAACAATAAACAATTACAGTAAATGTTCAATTATCTGGCCATCTTCGGTAATGCACAATTGGGTACGCCTACTGGCATTTTGTACTGCCCTTTGTATAGTTCTTCTAGGAACTGCATCGAAGGCATTCTGAAGTCTGTCTCGTAATTCTTCAATGTTTTGTGGCGCATCTACTTTATAAATATAATTTTTAACATATCACCATAAAAAAAAATCTAGCGGACTTAAATCAGGTGATCTCGCAGGCCATTCAACAACTCCCCTATTTCCAATCCAACGGTTTGCAAACTCTTGATTTAAGAAATTTCTAACAACAGCTGCATTGTGTGCTGGTGCGCCATCTTGTTGCCACCATAAATATTGTAATTGATTTAATGGGATATTGTCGTCAAGATAGTCAGATACGTATGCTCGTAAAATGTTTAAATATCTTTCTCCATTTAAATGTTCTTCATACATAACTGGTCCTAAGAGACGATTTGCCAAAATACCCATTCAAACGTTTATTCCAAAACGATGTTGTGGTCTTCTAGCCCTGTTTTGTCGAGGATTTTGTACTGCCCAATAGTGCTCCGTATTTCTGTTGAACATTCCAGAATTTGTAAATTTTGTTTCATTTGACCAGATGATTTTGCTTAAAAAATTTTCGTCATTTTCTATCCTTCCCATTAACCAATTACAATATTCTAGCCTTCTCAAATTATCTCCAGGCAGTAAAGAGTGACTAACATGGATCCTGTATGATTTAAACCTACTTTTATGTAAAGTTCTCCAAACTCTGGACTGGCACAAATTTAATTCTGACGCTACTTCGCGTGTAGAAATTGATGGATTATTATTTATCTATAAAAATACAAGATTAACATGAAATTTGAAAACACGCTTTTAATTTACCATTTGTAAAATATCTTGTCGATTTTCATTTAAATTCCTGTTGTCTTGACCATTACGCGGCTTAGTAAACGATCCATTCTCGACCAAATTTCTGTCGAGATCTAGAAAAATGGTACGATGAGGCTGTTGTCGTTCTGGATATAATTGTAGAGATCTTGTACTCGCTAGTGTTGAATTTCGGTTCGAAGAATAAAAAAATACTTATCATATCTCGTTTCTCTTCGTTAGTGTATGACATTTTTGTATCATTAATGAACAATAAATGAAATGTTTGACAGATTGAAATTCCATGGCTACCTTATTTAATCTTATAATTTATTCTTTCAAATAAAACCTAATGTCAAAAACTTTAGTCAGCATGTGGTACATGGTTGAAATCAGAAAAAAAAACTCTTTCTGAAGATGTCTAAATCCAATATGGCGCCTATAAGAAATTAGATAGTTGATGATGGCCAGAAAGAAACGAAACGTCGTATAAAAATTTAGAGTACACCACTGGATAGAGGCTTAGAAATGGCCACAAGAATGTATTTTTATTTTTTTATTTTAAAATAACGAAGGTCATTTGTCACAGGTCTATTTTCTTTACGGATTTATAACAAACACAAAATTTAACAACTTTGCCAAATTTAAACCTATACTCTATCTCCAATAATAAGCGAGATCCCCATGGTGAGGGCCGAAAATGAATCAGCCTGTATAATCCCCTTCTGAAAAATTTCTGTAAATTTGCATATAATTTTGTCTATTTTTATGATTTTTACATCGTTTATGCGAAAAACTCAGGCAAAATACATAATAAAAATGAAACAAAAACTTTTTAATATCACACAAAAATTGCTATCCAGACATGTATTTTCTTCCTCTTATGACTTGACTGTATTCGGAAAAGAAGTCTTTGTTGTGAAATTTTTCTATAACAGCATCACGCACTGACGAGTCCATGCCAGAAGTCGAAACACGTGTCTACATGTTTGGATATCATTTTTTACACAAATATGTACCCTTATTGTGTTCCACACGCGATTTTTAATAATATTTTAGATCGTTCATACTCAACCTTTTTTTTTGCTTAGATCATATACCTATACATAACACCTATTTCATGCAAAATTATTTTTAAAAAATGTTATGTTAATGTTTTTATTAAAAAAGACAAAAATATATTTTTATTCTGTTTGTTGCTCAATGAGTTTTAATGACACCTTTGAAACAGTGAAGTCTCTTTAAAAATTGCGTTTATATCTAGATTTTGGCTGTAAACATCATTCAGGTGAAAATCAGTAAGCCTGTTTCTATATACCGTGTGTCCCAATTTCGATGCTCACCATTGGTATCTCGGTTATTAGAAGATATAGAACAACGGTTAAATGGGGAATGTTTTGCAGAATTCAATACTCGCGGCAAATCTCATTTCAAATTTGGCCTAACTTTTTAAATTTTTAAAATATTTTGAAAAATCAAAAATTTGCCGATTTCGTTATTCCTCAATAACTCGATAACGCTTAGTCTGACCTCTTTTAAAGTTTTACATTGTTGAGACACTTTTTTAAAACAAATTATTTGATACAAAGATTGTCATTTGTTTTTAAGTTATTACCACTATCTTTTGTTTTTCATATGGCGCCCATATTGGATTTTGGGTTTGTTAGGTAGTCCTCAAAATGTGCTTTTCAACGATGTATAACATGCCTGAAAAATTTTTATTTATAAGGAAAATATTAATAAAAACGTAAATTAATCTTTAATATGAAATTAGTAGGCTGAAAAATTAAACACCAATGTCAAATGAAAGTGAAAAGATATTCTAAGTAATACTGTAAACAAACGAAACGATAAAAAAATTATAGAAATAAAAAGTAAAGATACAGAACTTAAAGTTCACATTCACTTAAAGAAATTGTTCAATATGACGACCATTCTGTTCCACACAATTTTGATACCTTGTTCGAGTAGAGTTACAAACTCTACGTAGCGTGTTTCCGTTTACTGATCGTAGCACATCTGGTACTCTTTGTTCTAAAATTTCCCGAGTTTCTGGGGGTTCAAAATCAAATACTTCGTTTTTAGTGGTACCCCATAAATAAAAGTCAAGCGGGGTAAGGTCGGGTGATCTCGAAGGCCATTGCACGGGTCCATTATTTGAAATCACTCTCTCATTAAAGTTTTCTCTCAAAAAATGTTGCACGTTACGAGTGTTATGGGCCGGGCAACCATCTTGCTGGAACCAGATGTTTTGCATGTTCTCGGGATTAATAATTTGCCCCAAAGCAGGCATTATCTCGTTTGTTAGTAGCTCCAAATATCTGTTACCAGTTAAATTGTAATCAAAGATGAAAGGATCTATTAACTGATTATCTAAAACGAAAACAAGAATTTAAAAAACAAAAAAAATGTCAAACCAATTAAACCGCACCAGACATTAAAACCAAATCGAACTTGAAATCTTCTTTGCTTTACCAAATGTGGATTTTCAGTAGACCAATGATGATAGTTATTCCTATTGAACACTCCACAATTGGTAAATCGTGTTTCATCTGTCCATAGTATTTTCCTAGGGAAATTAGTGTCATATTCACATTTTTCAAGGTACCACCTGCTAAACTGTAATCGTCGGAGATTGTCATTATCACTTAAACCTTGTACAATTGTTGGTTTGTAAGGGTGATACTTGTTTTTCGTCAAGGTTCTGTGAACTGATGGGCTGGGATTGTTCCTAACGTTCTGCAAAATATTATTTCGACGTGTATCAACATCATTAACTTCATAGTTAGCTCGTTTTTGTTCGAAGCTTCCAAAGTTTTTTATTGCTAACTAGTCTTCTAAAAATTGTCCTGTGTAGCTGCTGTCTTTCTGGAAAACGCTCTGCATAACTCGTGCACGCATTTTTAGTGTTTCTATTTGCTTTGAAATACACTTCCAACATATCAACTTTTTCTTCGTTTGAATATGTATGTGCCATTATCAATACTTATAAATCTTAATACTTGACAATAATTACTTATCACTAACTACAAGTAGTTATAATTAACTTATCTCTGCAGCACTAATTGTACTTTGACAGGTTATCGTTTTGTTTCATGGTCAGAATACATGTGTCATTGACGTTTGACGGAACATAATGTCTTTGCTAGTGATACACGCTCAGAGGTTAGAATTATCTGAGATTTGATGTAAAACCAAATACAAATCTCCCCACTACTTTAAATCCTGCGCAAACTTACCCCTCCTCGCGCCAACTTAATTGGCGTTTGCTATACTTTGCTATAGAATATCTTTTCACTTTATTTGACATTGGTGTTTAATTTTTCAGCCTACTAATTTCATATTAAAGATTAATTTACGTTTTTATTAATATTTTCCTTATAAATACAAATTTTTCAGGCATGTTATACATCGTTGAAAAGCACATTTTGAGGACTACCTAACAAACCCAAAATCCAATATGGCCGCCATATGAAAAACAAAAGATAGTGGTAATAACTTAAAAACAAATGACAATCGGGGGTTTCTGTTTATATCAAATAATTTGTTTTAAAAAAGTGTCTCAAAAATGTAAAACTTTAAAAGAGGTCAGGCTAAGCGTTATCGAGTTATTGAGGAATAACGAAATCGGCAAATTTTTGATTTTTCAAAATATTTTAAAAATTTAAAAAGTTAGATCAAATTTGAAATGAGATTTGCCGCGAGCATTGAATTCTGCAAAACATTCCCCATTTAACCGTTGTTCTATATCTTCTAATAACCGAGATACCAATGGTGAGCATCGAAATTGGGACACGGTATGTATACTTTTTGAAAATTATATTTTTGAGTGGCATGACTCTGAAAAATATATGTTAATGCGAACAGCGTAAGCAGAATTTCTGCACATTTCTGTAGTCCCATGTATAGGCTGTACTTGAAATAAAAAGACAACATATGAAAAATGGATAGATGTAATTATAAATAATATGAATCCAAAATATTGTGACTCAATTACTATGCGAAACCCAAAATCAAAAACCCCCTGAAAATTGTATCATATTCCGCCTATGAATTCAAAATATTCAGAATGTAAATATGTACCTCCATTGAATTTACACATACCGTATGTTTACATACGTAACAGCTGTCGATGCTATAAAAACTGTAACATCCGATATGCTAGGGTCAATACCTCGTACAAAAACAGCTTTTAACACATTCAAGTAAATTATTAAAAATTAAGATGTTCGTTATATTAATTTACAAACCCATTTTAAAAATTATACTAAAAATAATTTGTGGCCTTTTAAAACTGACATAATTTCATGTATTACGAGAATGATTTTTTATTGTTAGGAGAAGTAAGAAATATAAAATATGAATAGCGATTCCGAATGTTGCGATTGTATTTAAAGGCGGTAATGTTTACGTTTATAGAAACGATAATATTGTGTCTAAGTTCTGTTATGGCAAGGGTTCGATAACCTGATACGAAAGTCAGCTGTTAAAAATTTATACTTGCATTGAATTTTTAAAGTAGATATATTAAAAGAACATATAAGATGTGTTCTCTACGTCCTATTTGGTAACACTCTATCTTTAATCGAAGACGTAAATGTTAATCATATCGAATGTACTGAATCGTAAACGAAATTTAAAGCTGACGCACGTTATTGTTGTTCAACTTTAAGATATCGTCTCTGAACTTATTATAATATAGTCGATCGTACAGTGGCGCAACAAATTTTTTTTCTCGTTTATGAGAGGGAATTTTGTAAAAGTATGTATAGGGTTATTCTAAAGTAAGCTTCCAGTTTGTGATGCTCGGAAGTTTGGCAAATTTTTAATATGTACAAAATAAAGCAAATAATTTGTTCAAAAGAATCGGGATTATATTATAACAAGAAGAAATAGTAAAGCGTTAAAGTATTGAGTATTAATATATTACGAAGTATTATAATTTAATACCAAGTGTGACCGAATATTATCACCTATAGCCCTGTAATTTTTGACTATGTCCAAAATTAAAAAAATTCTTTGAATTGACTTGTGTATTGCTTTAAGCAGAATTTCAGGAATTAAATCGCCGCACCTGGTATATTAAAACTATATAATTGCCCTTCTAGCTCAATAAATCTTCAGATTTCCATGTTATTTCAACACTAACGTAAAGATATTATTTCGAATTGTTTAATTTTAAAATCACTGTAAATGTTTTCGTATTTTCCTAAATCAGTTTATTCCACCAAATATGTTCAACGAAAAGTACGTAGGTATACAAAAGAAACCGGCTACATCTTCTCGCTCTCTCAATTCCAAGACGAAAGTTTCGACACGTCCGGAATGTACGAAGAAATAATCGTAAATTTCCAGCTGCCTCTTTATGACCAAATATTAGATATTATCTCGCATAATTTTCCGTTGAAATAGGAGCCAATTTAGATATCATGAAGTGTAATATGTTTATGAACGCCCTTTCTCTTCCAATAAAACGTCTTTCATGTTTATGTTCTTAATTAATTCGACTTTGTCGGTGGGGGGTAAGCGGTTGATTTAAATAGACTGCGACGGAATATTTTCTTTTTTATTGTGTTCCAAATTAACAATAGATTGTTGGTTTTTCTTCAGAAAGTCACAGACAAACTTTATTATTTGAAATAGTTTGAGTTAACGTTTTAAATCTAATAATTTTAAAGAGATCTATGATCCTATTAAATTCCGTTAGAGTTTAATTTGTTGTCGAAATATTTGTATTAAGATTATTAAAAAATCTTTTGATTTATTAATTAGTTTAATGTATTTATCTAAGAATGAACAGAAGGATTAGTACGAACGTGATTTGAGGAGAGAGTAACTTTTCAAAAATTGACAACAGTTTTGCCATGATCTAAATCGATGTGAACTATGTGATAGACGGATTAATATGAAATCTTTAATGTCTCAGTTATATGTTTCAGCCCAACTTTATGGTTAGTCTTGGACACCAAAATCGGTCTTCCTGGTCGCTTCTAATTATGAAATAAATATGTTGAACCATCTACATATAACAAACTTTTTTTGCAATGCACCTAATCTTAGATTAATAAGCATCTTAATAAGCATAACTTAAATTACTGCGGTTGCTCGAGTCTGGATATTCCCAATAGTTCATCCTAGTATTTAACATGTTTAGCACACTTAACACATGTGGCTACACTGCGCTGTGCTCTGCTTTTCCCTAATCACTGCACTACTACTCAAGTTCAAAATGTTTGGCTCTCTTGAGGCGTCGCACTAGGTTCTAATTGTCTAAGAGTTGAAGAACTTCAACGTTTGGATACTTGTGGATCTTCTACTCATAACTCCTGTAGATTTCTTCTTTTACTGTCCTCACCTATAGTTTCTGGTGCAGATCTTCATTGCAAACATACCAAGGAGCATTGACGACGTTTTTTAGCTCTCGGTTTTGGAGCAATTGCAATTGTAATTACTTTCCTTAATACAACCCCACAGCTGAAGGCCACATGGACATAACAAGTTAAACACCTGCTGCTATATCAGTGCTTTGTTTTCAATAGCCAGATGCAAATTTCTTCCCAACAGCCAGTACACATGTTTATATTTCAGTTTTAATTGTTCTGTTTTGATTTGTTTGATTTGAACGTGTCCTTACCATGTAAGTTTAGCCTCCAGGTTGATGTCCAAGTATTTGATTGTTTTTTTGCATGGAATTGTTTCGTTGTTCAATGTCATTGGATAGATTTGCTTTCATTTAACATGATGCGCCATTGCCTTGTCCATCCGTTCATGACATTTATTGCGTCTTGAAGATTGGCAGCTGTTTCTTCTATGGCGTTTCCAATTGCTAAGATTGCAGTATCGTCAGCAGATGCGGCTAGTTTGACGTTTTCTGTTACTGGAATATCGCATGCGTATAACATATAAAGCAGTGATCCCAGTATATTGCTTTGGGGTAGTCCTGCATTTTTCGCTTGAAGTTCCAAATATTCGGCTTCGTGCTTAACTATGAAGGTACGTTGAGTAATGTATGATGCCAACACCTGCACGTATTGTGTTGGTAAGTATTTTATTAGTTTTATGATATAGCCTTGTTGCCAGACTTTATGGGCCACATTCAGAAAAGCGTTTGAGCATATTTTCTTTTCCTCCAGACATATTTCTGTGACATCCGTTATTCAATGCACTTGGTCGAACTGGTGATCAGCTACCAGTTGTTTGTCTTCAATTATCTTCTTCAACCTTTTTAACTTACTCAAAATAAACCATAACTCTAACAAAGAATTGTTTTATTCTGAATAATATCTTTAAAATAAATAAATAAATAATAATATACAAGATTTTGAAAACAAAAAAAATACAAAATAATTATTATTGCGTGTCAAGTACTGTGAAAGAGTCAAAAAGGTATAAAACCCCTTACCACAATTAATAATCGTATCCTAAATACGTATTTCGACAACTAAGTTGTCATCATCAGTAGGTAAAACCACTAATCACTAAGTGTCGCGCATGACGCACAGTAAAGCTAACACATAAACGCGCAATTACTTTACACGGCGTCCACGTATACACTATACACTGTGAAAGAGCGTTAGTGCACTCCAATATGCTAGCCAACCAGTTAAATGTGCACGATGTCAATAAAGAGTGTAGATTGAAACGTTTATTGCCATTAGACTTGTCTACAGGACTCAGATAAATTTAGAATTTAAGACATATACGTACTCATGACATGTAACTTAAGACTTACGAATTGATACTCTGCAAGTCAGTCATTCTGCTGTTACAACGAAAATTTATTGCCTATTGGGCAAAATGTGGAACTCACTAGAAGATCCAATTTTGTCTATAATATTGTAAGGTGCTTTAAGTGTTTTTTTAATATATTCCTTGCTTGGAGTTGAATTCCGCTGTTCCTGCTTCTTTTTCTTATAATTCTCCCTACATACTCAAAAGCATTTATTTTTAGTAACTCGTATTTGCAGGTAACTACTTCATTTTCATTAGCTATGATATGGTATTAACTATCACTACGTTTTTCTGTATGTTGAGTTTCCTTATCAACTTCTCTATTTCGTTTATCCAGACATCCAACATATCTTGCATATTTCATTGTACATTTACGGTTAGTACAATCACGTCTCTTGTCTTATGACTAGAGCAGACCAATTTACGTGCGCGCCATGAGCGCTGGTATGGGAGCGTAATTCGTAATTTATTAGAATATGCGATAGAATAGGGACGCAACATGAGCTTGTTACCGATATAAGTATAGAAGTAGACACATTTATTCTATCAGAAATAATTAAATATACATTTGGTTTTCTGCTATTAAAGTAATTTGCATAAACACACGAAAAATAAGAATAGTACATATTATAGCAGCGTTGTATGTACCTATAAATAAAATGGAAAATGTATGAAATCAGTGATTGTGTGCACGACAGAGGATTTAGAAAAACACTTACCGTTTTAAGCGTCTTCCAAGGATTGACAAACTGGAGAAACTCGATTGTATATTTTCAACATCAAGTGCGTTTCTAAGGTTATTTCTGAAAAACATGTCCGCCGTGAGGAAGAAATATGTTTATATTCGGAAAACGAGCGTTCTACATCTACTGATGTTATATTCGCATAATCAAAATACATTTTTAAGCAACTTAACGCATCTGTAGACGTGCCCTCACAAATACGTATTAAGGTGTCAAGATCTGCATTTCTGTCTAAAACACTTTTAAATTTAATTAGAACACTTTCACTTTTTGCGTCTTCTACAGCACACAGTTGTGCGTGAACATCCTTAGCGATTTGCAGTGATTCCTCTAACGACAGCGACGAATTTTCTAATTTTGTTATTGTTTCTTCTAGTCCCAAGTAATTCTCACGAATACTTTGTAAATCCATTTTAATCTGGGCATCTTGAATTTTTTCTGGCTTATATTGATAGCTGCACTTTCTTTCGGATCGAATGATAAAACCACGTCCTTAATTTTTTCAAAATGTTCATGATAGTAAAATCCCGCCCGTAACCATGTACCCCAACGTATCAGAATCGGCTGTGGTGTACTCGATATTAAGTATCTACCTCTGGATAACATCTACGAACCTGTTCTGCCACTAGGTATAGAGCATGGAGTTTACAAGTAATATGTAACAAGTTAGGACAATATTTTCTAAGAGACCGGCCTACAAAACACATAGTTGCGGCACCATCGGTCATAAACATTAAAAAGTTTAAATTTTTCCAAAGTATCTAATAGCATCTGAAATTTTTTCGGCATTACATTGTTCTAGTCGTCTGGATGCTAATAAAATTGAAGACGTTGGTTGATGTGGTTCCATATTACGCGCCATCATATTAACTACAGATTGTTTTTTGCTGTCAGTTGTTTCGTCCACACATAACTACAGTTTTTTATTTTTCAGTTCGGCTTTGATTTTATTTTCAACCTGTTTACGTACCGATGGTAAATTCCTTCGTAACGTTGTCGTGCTCGGTAATGTTTGATTTGCGTATTTATTCCAAAATGAAATAAATGAATCATTACTTAATAAGGTAAACGGCAGTGTACATACAATCATAGTTACACATAGTTCATGTGTAAACTGTTGTCGATTAATTTTGTTATTATTGTGCTTCGAACTGCTTACGTGTTCTTTACAATGTGTTTTTGACCAACACATTAGATATGTATTGCACATTAAACATTTAATTTTTGAGCCATCGTATATTAAGTCCGGGAAATCCATAATAAGCTTATTCACTTCGTCTGAAAATGGTCGTTTTCTCGATTTATGTGTCGACGACATTTTATTACGTATGCTTACACGTACATGCAGTCTAAGCAAGTACCAAACACATACTGAATGCTTTTTATTAGTTCTGATGCAATACAATCATCCTCACATCGGCGCACATGGCGCCCACTGAAATTGGTCTGCTCTACTTATGACTATAAATAAGATAAAACTATGTGTTTTTTTTATAATAAATCGATCAAAATCTTGAATTAGCATTCTCAAAATGCAAGATCCTATCGTCTTAATTTCAATGCATATCTATCACAATGACATTTTTATCAATCGTCAATTTTCTTCTAAAGGGGAGAAAGGGAGAAAAACGAAAATAATATCTTCGGATACTTCTTCTAAACTTGTCGCTGTACACCTGGCCGTCGGCTGTTTGGTGTGCGTTAGTTCGAGCGTACAAGAATTATGACGTTAGCATTGTTCGGTGAAGACAATACTAACCGTTCACACCCATAGACTAGCTGGCGCTCATATTAGCAAACAATGGCTTCAATACCACATCATCACCGTAAATCAAAATCCCTGAGTGGATGGTCGTTACGAACTGAATAAATACATATAATCTTCAGGACAGTACATAAAAAGGCGTCCCTTATTCTTGTTAGTTTTCCTTTTGTTCGGCTATCTTGGTCTTCTAGAATTGCAGATCGAGTCGATGTGTTTGTGTGTTTCGTGCCCTCCGACAGCGCGCAAGTTTAAAGCTAGCCGTCATTCCTGTTATATACATACTGGATCTATGGGTCTACATAATTCTGTTTTCATTGTATTTATATTAGTAATTCTCGACCTGCATGAGAAATTTACAGAAGTATCTTAGATTCCAAAATCGAGTAGTAGAAAAATATGTTCCTTATAAAAGCTGTCTAATATATTTCTTATTAATTACTGTAGTTGTAGATGGCAAATACAGGCTCTTTTCATTAACTTTTTGTTGAAAAAAATTAATCATCTAACTTCAAATTGGGGATATAATCAGAGGTAAATCACAGGAATAATATGTTGGCCTCTGTTCAGACAAAAGTGATAGTTTAATAGTTTTTACTAAGTTGGATTTAAATTTTTGTGTGACAGTACAACATTTACTGTATATATATACATATATATATATATATATATATATATATATATATATATATATATATATATATATATATATATCAAAAATTTATTTAAATTCGGGTAAGCGGTCAATTAAAAAACTCCTTTATTAAATTACCCTATATTTCGCAACACTTTGTCGCTTCTTCTGGGGTAAAAAATGTAGAGTTAAAAAATAATAAAATCAATTTTATTATTTTTTAACTCTACATTTTTTACCCCAGAAGAAGCGACAAAGTGTTGCGAAATATAGGGTAATTTAATAAAGGAGTTTTTTAATTGACCGCTTACCCGAATTTAAATAAATTTTTGATAATATATCACGGTCGATCATTTCTTTTCAATTAATTATATATATATATATATATATATATATATATATATACATGTATATATATTCATATATATATATATATATATATATATATATATATATATATATATTTAGTGTTTATAAGAATTTAATTTTCTTATTTATTTTCTTGGCCGTGTCTTAATATTAAAATAATAGACTTTTTTATTGGTTTAGCGACCTTTAATGAATTTTAATGTTTTCTTCTACGACGTAGTTTATGGAGTTGTTTTCTTCTATTTCAATGGTGAAGTTTAAATTTGGATGGAAATTGTTGAAACTATTTTGTACATTGCTTATTTCCTTTTCTGGTAGCATCATTATGCAGTCATCGACATATCTTTTGAAAAGGTTGGTTTTATTTTCAGGGATTTTATAACATTTTCTTCGATGTGTTCTAATACTAATTGGGCTACTACGCTGGATATAGGTGCTCCCATTGCTAGTCCTTCAATTTGTTTGAAATATTTGTTGTCGAATTGAAAGTATGTGGATGTTAAAGTTAATTCTAGTGGTTCAAGGAAATCTATTAATGGTAAGTCTGTGAAATTTTTGATGGAGTTCCATTTTTCTGTAATTACTTTTTTGGCTAGTGTTAAAGGTATATTGGTGTACATTGATTCTACGACCAAGGAAACAAGTTTTTCGTTGTTATTTGTTTTGATTTTATCGATATATTGTTTGAATTCAAAAGTATTTTTAATATAATATTTGTTTTCAAATTTAACTGATTAACCAACATTCGCATTTCCGTGTATCAAAAATCGCGAGAATGTCATCTACGTACCTGATCCAGACTCTCGGGAAATATTTAGCGTTATTTTTAAATTCTACTTCAAATTGACTCATGAATAAATTGGCTATGAAAGGAGATAGGCAGTTACCCATTGTTGTGCCTTGTTTCTGCTCATAAAATTTTTCTCCTACTTGGAAACAATTTTGCGTCATTGTCAATCTCATGTATTCTTTTATTTTTTAAGGTTCAATGTTATTCTTGTGGAGCAAGCCTTCTAAATATTTCATAGTCTCTGGAATAGGTACCGATTAATAACCCCCGCGATCTTGACGCCTACGAAAGTATTCATATCGCTAAAAACAAACCAAATTCTATGTACAGAGATAAAGGACCGATCCCCTTCACCTGTCTCTTTTCATTCTTAGAAACGTAAATAAAAAGGTCGTGGACGTTTCAAATTGGAGTATAAACACATGTGGGTGCGTTAAGAGAGTGGGTTCCTTAAGAGAGGTAATTTTTTGTCGATCCTTTCGTTCGATATATTTGCATGTTTAAGTTAGTGTATACGTGGACGCCGTGTAAAGTTGTTGCGTAAGCTTTACTGTGCCCCATATGCGACACCTTGATTAGTGGTTTTACCTACTGACGATGACAACTTAGATGTCGAAATACGTATTTAGGATACGATTAATAATTGTGGTAAGGGGTTATATACCTTTTTTTAAGTTTTTAAGCACTTCCTTTAAAATGCTAACATTTCCAAACATAAACTTAATGCAATAATTTATTCAAAGCCTTTCCACATGACTTGCACTTATTTTTCCCAGTCACACGATTCGCCTCTTCATCATTCAAAGTCCTTTTGTGTTCTAATCCCATATCTTTGACATGCTGTTGTACGCTAACACTACAATAAATCAAACCGTACATTATATGGCAAATATTGGCGTATACGCATAATAAAAATAATGATTAGTCTCACGGCATGTCAGCCCATATGCGTATCGACACTGTATTATGCACGAACCGGTCCTGTGTTTGAAAAATAGTAGCATTTTTATAATGGGCATGCACTGCATACATTTTGCCCGGTGGGGACCGTGTCTTTCTGTATATGGTGTACACAGCACTGCAATAGAGGATTCCATCCTTTGTATCGGTCGAACCTTTCTTTTCGAAAGAATGAAAAGTGCGCTTGACGGGTATTAATGAGTTCGATTGTGCCGTAACATGTATCTGACAGTTATTAACTTATTACTGGCCATAAATCACGTAGTCGAAGTACTAATTATACGATTGTTGTCGCTTGCGGACGGTTGCTTCGTTATTCTTGTTGCTAGTTATTCTTCGACGTTGATTTAGGTTCTTGTGAACAAATGATGATGTCATTATTATATTATTATTATTAATTTATTGTCGAAGTCATTTATTCTGCTTTACGGTATTCCATAAAAGCTCTATCAAACTCATTGTGTAAATAGATACAGACAAGCATTATATGTACGTATATATCTTTTGTAAACGCATTCTTTAGGGTTGATACATAAGTTTCTAACGTATTTCGTTGAACTCAAAATTTATTAATTTTTTAACAAACGAAATATGCAATACCTTCTCAAGGTTTTCTTCTGTAAAATTTGTTCTCTTTGAATGAAATACATCCTAGTAGATAGAAAACGTTCTTTCTACATCGCAACTGGTTATAGGAGCATACTGGAAATATTCTTTTATTTCACCGTATTTAGCAGTTAGATTTTGAGGCATTGTCCCAATACACAATTGCCGCAATGTTATTAAATCTGGACTTCTATTAAAAACTGCGTCTAACTTTTACCGAAGGCCACATCCGAATTCATTTGGAATATTTTTCTAAATTATTAATAGCTAATGTGGTTAATTCATCATTTAATTTGAGATTTTGATTTTCAAAATAAGTGATTAGTTTTGCCAAATTTCCAAAATGTTCCTTTTGAAGAAAGTACAATTAATTTTTTTAATTTGGAATTTGTATTAGTTCCTTGAACTCAGAAATACTTCGAGCGTCGTCATTTAAACATGTAACGAAATTTTGTAAACTATCGAAATTCGATCTTAATAAACGCTAAGTTGCCATGGCAACCAGGCATGAAAACTTTGTCCGCACGATACGTACACAGTATAGCTAAATAATGATGAAATATGTCGAAAACACCAATATAATAACACTTTGTGTGCCCTTAATTAAAAAAAATAAATAAATATAATTTCATTGTATAAAATTTTTTTTACGAACAATGGTACTATTTCACTTTCAACGAGTGCACAACACTAACATAAATTGACAAGTTTAGGAAAATGACAGAAGTCAAAAAATTAGACTTAGACAACTGTCATAATTACAAGGTAATACAAAATCGTATTATATTTGCGAGCAATACTACTCGACTATCTACACATTTTTAATTAATCGTATTATATTTGCAAGCAAAACTACTCGACTATCTACACATTTTTAATTAAAGTGAATAAATAGTGACATCTATTTGAGTACATTACATATTTAAAGGAAAGTAATAAAGTGCGCAATATTTTTAAACATATTTATTTAGTCCAGTTAGTGCGGGGAAGTAGGACAGAGTGCGATTACTGTCGTAAGTGTTAGTGCGGAAAATTATCTTGAACAAAGATTAGAAATGTCCTAACATTATGATTTATTATCACTTTTCAAAAAATTTTTAAAAAACACAATGGCTCCAACACTATAAAATGATTGAGCAATAGAATCATATTTAGCATCCAAACATAAAAT
This sequence comes from Melolontha melolontha, assembly GCA_935421215.2. Taxonomy (NCBI): domain Eukaryota; kingdom Metazoa; phylum Arthropoda; class Insecta; order Coleoptera; family Scarabaeidae; genus Melolontha; species Melolontha melolontha. The sequence continues at coordinate 133,675,251 of OW285240.1, read as the reverse complement.
AGCTATAGAAGATTTTAATTGGCGAGAGAATATAATAACAAAGTTACAGGAACGAAATAAACTACAGACCCCGTTTCAGAAACTTATACACCAAAGTAAGCATATTATTCATTCATGTTGATACTTCATACTATATTAATAAATTAATCTGAAAACTTTTAAAATTATATTGCTAACTCATCACAATACAACCAAAAAAAAAACTCTTTACCTATTGCCATAATTGAATACATTAATACCAAAATAATAAATCAACCTTGATTGTGACAATAATGTAAAACTTTAATTAATTATATATAAACTACTAAATCACTAAATTTCAAACATATAATAGTATTAAATTTCATGGCATTTCGACAAATGCTTTTGATAGGTACTGTTGCTAAGTAACGTAACAATTAATAGTGATCTTTTCTGACAGATTACTAAATTATTATCCTATGATTTTAAATTTAATATGATAATATCTAATTGTAAATGTAGTTGACTAAATGCATAAAATGAATATTCAGGCATCGTAATTCTAAATACTAAAATGGGTAATTTAAAATATTGCAAATATAAAACTTCAAATAAGAAATAACGGAGAAAATATGTTAATATTTACTTATATTTCATTGGAAAGTGAATGCGAATTAATGGTTGTCATGGGAACCATACGATCAAGCAACGTGGACTATGCATCTCTTATCATGTCAAATTGTCGGAGTGGAAATGGCTTAGCAACAGAACGGCAGTCCACGTGAACGGCGAACGCCAATAGCCATTCCTTAAATCTGGTCAATGCCCTAGCATTAGAATGCATTCGAACAAATTCCAAGAACTGATTTCGCTAATGGATTTTATTTACGATTTTTATAGATGTTTTCTTTTGCCATGAATTATTCAAGTGTTTGACACGTTGATTTTAAATATTAAATAAGAAATGTTTCTCTCTCTTAAAATACATTTTGAACTAATTATTTTTATTCCGTATTTGGGATTATTTTTCTCACATAAAATATTGTTTTTCTCTTTTTATTCACATTATAAAAAACTTTTGTGTAGAAAATACTAATATGTATATAACATCTGTGGAACTTCTTTATATGTAAACAATTCCTGGAATTTTAATTTAAATCGTGTGGCAAATATATTTAGATTTTTTATGCTTGGTCTCTACATAAAAACTAGTAGCTTCAAACCATGTTCCCCATCTAGTTATAACTGGAGACGGAGGCAGTGACAAAGATGGAAGTTTTTCCCTCTAAAGAGCTGCTCTCAATGGTGTTTTTCTGAAAACTTTTTTATCCACTATCCACTCCGGAAAGGTGTCTCTGATATATTCACAGATTCTGTAGAGAGCATGTGCTACACAAGTAATATGCAGGATATTAGGATATGTTTCCTTTAATTGTCTACCTGTCTTTAACATATATGCAGCACTGTCACTGACAAATAAAAGTATTTTTTCTTAGTACCTGTCGTTCGAATGAAGCATTTGGTGCATATTCTCGTAAATGGTTTTAGCTACTGTTTCCGCATCAACTGTATTTATAACTTTTATTGCTATTACATATGCGTTATATGGAATAGTTGGATGTAGTACACCAACTACAACATTTACCACACAGCGTCCTAATATATCGACAGTTTTGTCGGTACTTATCCATAGGTACAGATTTGTAAGATGGCTTCTAACGCATTCTACTGCTTTCATGTAGCACTTAGAAACATAATATTTGGGTAAGGTGGATTCATCAGGAATATTTCGACCATTATATTTTTGGAGAAATGTTTTGAAGGTTGGATTGTTAAGTTTATTTAATAGATTATTCGACGCCATTGAAGTTTCACAGAGTTCTTCGTTAAAATTGTCATATTCCAAACGGTCTAATTTCTGTGTCTATTACAGTATCTATTACAAAAATTACGAAGTATGTAATTAACAGTTAAAACAATAAAAAAGAGAAACTAACTCACCGTACTTTATTTATCTAACGACATATAAACTAATAAATAAAATAAATTATAAAAACTCCTCATGCTTCCATCTACGCCCATGAAGAAAGGAATTGTGTCACCATTCAACTACAAAAAATCGGATGTGCGGTTAACCGAATATTCAATAACCGCGTGTTTTACTTGGGGATGTTATAGACTATTTATATGATCCATCGCAATTTCAGCATCTCTAATGATGATAAGTGAAAAATGTTTTCAAAATTATGTACAGCCTCATATATGTATGCCTAGAAAAGTTTGGGGTTATTACAAGTTGGGGATTCATTCATTTGTTTCCGTTGGTGGAGTTACCGTTCTGGGCTTTCCTAGAGCCTTTCTTATCTCTTTATTGCTGCAACCGTTCTTTTCCAGTGTTTCCTTGACCTATCGCTTTTCTACCTCCAAATGTTCGACGTCGCCAATTATCCTTGTTCTATGCATTAGCGTTTCGATAAAGGCTCACGTCTGCTTGGGATGGTGACGGGATATTGAATTCAGGTATCTATCGGTGTGGTTTTTCTTCCTGTATACTCCATATTGTAATCTCTCAGACTACGGGTACCATTACATCCAGGTGTTGTTGCTTGTTATGATTTTACGAATGAGATTGTTGTTTTGTTGAGTTGATACTGATCCGTTTTGTATAATTGTTATCATTGAACGAAAGAGACTGTTGTGTTAAGACTGTGTTACAAGTAGGTAAGAATATACTACTACCCCTACAAACTATTACATAATTAAATACACGTGTTTGTTGAGGTCATGGCGGGAAAATTTGTTATGATAAATTCGTCGAAACTGTACCTACGAGTAACAATCCCAACGTTTAGGATAGGGTCTTAAAAATCGGATCCTAACTAATAAATACGTAATAAACATCATTACTAATTAAGTATTGGTTACTATTGTAAATCTATTGTAAAATATGTCGTTCTCTACAAACTTCCATTGGTAAGTAATAAAATTTACTATACATATCCAAGAAGCGCGAACTTAACAATGGATATCCAGATTAAACACTTTGTTCACTACGACGCTAGGTATTAAAGCAGCGGTCTAATGTATAAAGCAATAAATAAATTTGTAAATATAAAAAATGCCGATTACTAATAACCCTAGGTAATAAAACAGCGGTCTAAACTTGAAAATGCACCTTGAATGTTTATAAAATTAGAAATGTTATGTTTGAATTCTACATCCTAGATTTACTTATAGTTAACAATAAAAAATGTTTCAAATTAAAATATTACGAAAGGATATTAAATGTATCCTCAAAATATTTATCTAACGTAGTGATTGCATCTTTTAAGTTGAATTACTTAGCAATAAATCATTTACATGTATAATATAGAGCAGTAGTCCTAGAACGCAGCCTTGAGAAACATCTAATTTTATTTTAATTTCACTTTAAACTTGACTGACAAAAAAGCGTGATATATTATTTAATTAATATTTACATTTTCTTCGGTCTTCTTTATCTGTTGAGGAAACTTGAATATTTCTTTTTTGGTGATAACAACTAGACCCAGTAACAAAGTATGCAGTAGGTATATCACACAATTACTATATTATTCAAGTGATCTTAACTTGTTTAGTGATAATGAATTTCCAGTAAATAAAGCTTTGTTTACACTTCTGCCAAATCAGGATTATATGTATTTGCATGTAAATATTTAATATTAATCTGCTGACAGCATAGCCGAATTTAAAAAGAATTTAAACCTGCACTTAGAAGGTTAATAAATCATTTTAAAGTGATAGTACTCACATACGTTTTATCTGTAATATACTACAAGCGACCTCGAAGTAATCCTCATAAATGGTGTGTTTTCGGTATTTGAAAGATGATCAAATTAATTGTAATTATCATTTCTGTCTTGTCAGTAATTACAGGCATCCAAAAACCGTCATAAATCATAAATTATATTACATAATACTCAGGTCGTTTTGATAATCTTCTCATGTATAAATTCTTCCAGGCATTTTGTTCCTATGTAAATGTTTTAGAAGTCTTATTTGTAAGGTATAATGTGTGTACATTTATTCATCGAGGTATAATTAGAGCTTGCGTAATTAAAAGAACCCCATATTTATACACACATAAATAATAAATAGACTTGTTTTCTTCGTTAAATTACCTCTAATATATTTAGGAGCGATGCGTGTGCTTTTTTCATGTTGTGGTTAACTGCTCCACGATTACGGCATGACATTTGATGAATTGTTAATGTATACCTGTCAAGAATTTTTTCATTCCGCCGTAATAATGTTGGCTTCTTTTAAATTGGGCAACGTTAAGTGAATATATCATGGCATGCGCGAAAATATTCAAGCATTAGAATCAACTTGACGGTTGCTTGCGACGGTAAAATCTTCACATACACTCGCAACGCTTACTAATACATGTTACACTCTTTAATGATACCAATCTCGTAATTTTTTTTTGGAACTTTACATTTACCTTTTTCCGTAGTGCATGCCAAGCTATTTTATTAACACAAATTTATTTCTCGTTATTGAGTGTCTTAATTTCATGAAAGAGAGAGATGATATGTGTAATCAGTAGTTAATTAGGAATGGTATAAATTGGTGAAAGTCGCGTTTTAATGCTAGAGTAAATGATGAATGGTCTCCTATTAGTGGTTATTTACATGATGATATTTCTATGTAAATAGAAATCTACTTATTTCTAAAGCTATCCTTGTGCATGTAGGTCGCGTAGAATTGTCACAGAGTTCCATTCTCTCTCATATTACTCCTTCGTTTATTGTCACATCGCGCATCGACGTGAACTTTGCGGCTAATTAACACATTCGTCGAAGCGATTGAAACAAGCCCAAGTGTCTCCATAGGGCAAACCGTTTGACAGCTACAGCAACTGGGATTTTCACAAAATTTCCGGATTTTTCCCAAAAAATTTCGAATTTTCAAACATAACTCCAAACCCGGGCCCTTTCAGTTTTCAGAAATTCGGCTACCCTATCCGCATGCGCCCGTGATTGAATGGTAGCTCCAGGTGGTTTAGTTTCGGAGATACTTTGATTGTCCAAAATCGAAGTTTCAATTTTAGCGCAATTTTCGAAAGTTACAAATTGCTTTTTCTCGAATTTCGACTCCAACACTACTCAGGCGATTTTCAATTTGCCTGCCGTTTTTCGCGAATATCTCGGCGAGCTCCATGTAATATTTGTTTTCTTCATCTTACTTGGTCCACTCATATTTGTCTAGAAGTTCCTTTTTGTAATAAAGTTCTGACTTGCTAACCTGAATAATAAAATAAACAATTCAGGAAAAAACTTTCATTTAAAAATGTTTAATGTGGCTTCCTCTTGTAACACGGCATATACCTAATCTGCAGGTGAATTCGTTCCAAAGTTTACGATCAATGGTTACAGGTGCTTCTGTTATCCGAACTCGCAATTCATTTAGACTTGCAGGCAGAGGAGACACAAACTTTGTTGTCATTGTTGTCCCCACACACAGAAATCCATTGGCATCAGATCAGGAAATCTCGGCGGATAAGTTATTGTTCCACTGTGTCCAATCCAGGTTACAGTGCGATTGAGCTAAGATGTAACCTCGTAATGGAAATGCGGAGGTGCACCATCCTTTCGAAAAATAAACTGTCTGTTCATATATATATATTATCAGAAACCTTTATACCCTTTGGGGTGTCGGGTGTCGGGTCTGTTCATGTCTTCTTGCAATTCTGGAATGAGATAATTATCCAACATATCTCTTACACTAATAAATATATATATATATATATAAATGTAATAGTTCCTAGAATTTTAACTTGGGTCAACTACCTGATTAACGCTGTATCTTGTATGTATCTTTAGTCTTAAGTTGAATTTGAAGAAGCTACTGTGTTAGCGAAACAGCTGTCGTTATTTTATTAATAAAGTGTAAATCTAAAACATCTTATGTGTGTTTTATTTATTAGTGATATGGATTTACATCAAGCAAAGGTCGAAACAATTAAAGAATATCTCTTACAAGTTCGATTATCTGAAATGGCTTTGAAGCACTCCATATTCGGGCATTATGGTGGTTTACACTTACATGAAATGTAGCCTCATCACTGCGGTAACCAAACCGGGTCATGTATTGAAAACACATCTCCTTCAAGGTACGACCCCAGTCTTGTTTCGATTGAATACAAACACGACCTCGGTGCGTCCAAACACGACCTCGGTATGTTACAATCTTTCACCACTTTGTTGATCTTGTAACTAGGCCACTAGGCTAAAGGAGGACACGCTCGGACATATAAGGAGATCCTACTGGATCTCGAGATACAGACACACACAGAGTCTAACAGAGACTAGTCCGAGAGAGTGTATCATAGAAACCTTCCTTAAGACTAATGTCTATTCATTACTATGTTATATTGATATTGTTGAATCTTTGTTATGGTGTTATTTAATTATATATCGTTATCCAAACGCTGACTGTCTATTATTTATTATATTGGTGAATCTGCGTACCAACGCAGCGATGTGCCCTCCGGGACCAGGTCACATCACATCACTCTAAACACCATTTGATCAAGAAAATTGTCACCATTCTGTCAAACATTTCAACACAAGATTCGACAGAGTACAGCAACTGTATTATGTATGGTTTAAATTGCAGACGTGTTCTTAAGATTCTCCACACTGTTGTCTTGGGAATGTTTAGTTCGAAACTGGTGTGTGCAAGTGATTTCTTTGGGATGTTAAAGTAGGATTATCTCTTCTACAACTCAAGGCTTACCCTGACCTTTTCCTCTGGGTCATACACAACCAATTTCAATGAGCAGATTATACCATACAATAATTTTCGGTTGTTGTGATGCTTGCTGGTGATATTTGGCCCTAACTTTCTGTTGAGCAAAAGTGTCCGATCGCGATTCATGAAACAATAAACCACAATGAGCATGCTCCGCACCTCGACTCTACGATGACTGACCAAAAGATGGCGTAGTAGTCTTACGTAGACGAACGTCATAGTTTACTCGGGAAGTTGACTTTTCCTTAGAGCTAAGTCAATATTTTCTGGTCTTGATGTTAACATGAACGTCACCGGTATCAATGTGTTACAAAAATGGTCCATGTTGTTGACGAGTTAAACGTTGACGAGTTAGCAAAAAGGAACAATGTTCATACGCTGACTTTTGTTGCTTTTGCCCAAAATGTACGGAAACCAAGATCTCAGTTTCTGAAGTTTGGTCATGGAACGTAAATATCGTATTATGGTCGATTTATTATGATCGATTGTAGTTACCAATTGCCTGAATTAAAGCGTTCATACAATCTCCGTAGAGGTAAGCTATTCTTCCTGAACGTTGAGAATTGTTTATATCAAAATAGCCCTCTTTAAATCGAGAAAACTATATACGCGCACTAATGCATTAATTCCTCTGTTGTACTCGTTCAAAAGAATATTTTGGGAATGCTCGTCTATTTTTCACTTATCGTTACATTTTCTTTTATTCATAATCACTTCACTCTTTGCATAAATTCAAGAACTATTCAATTAAATAATAATACAATATTTAAATAATTTTTACATACGCATAATAATTTTCTTCGAGGCAGTCTCATCCTAAAACCCTATAAATTCTGTAACTTATGTATTACTCTGGTATAACTGATTTCATGTATATTAATTACTTTAAGATATAGTAAGAATGGAAGATAAAAATACGCCCGTTAGAGTATGCGTGCATTAGGTCGATGTTTTGCATCTGATGGGACAAAAAACGGGTGGTCTCTACTATTAGTTGCTTGCGAGGAATTTAACAATGACTGCTAATTGCAAGATTAACTGTCAACAACTTCGTCGGCTTAATGCCGCAACTCAGAAAAACGACCAAAACATAATCAACCCATTTTGCAGTATAACATAAATAATATAATAACAAGATAAATTTTGTGAATATAATTATGAGGCCATGGAATAGAAAAAACAATGAACGGTTGCATCCCTTTCATCAAAGCGTTTAGACGTATTATTTTTGTGCCCCGTTAATAAAATGCATAATTAAAGAAATAGAAGCTTTACGAACCGGTAAATAGCGTTTAAATAACTTAATAAAATTAAGTAACACCTCGAAGCACTTTTTTTAATCCATGACGTTCCTGATACTCCTGTAAACTTTTAAAATTCGATATCCAGACCTAGACGCCGTATCCCGAGCCAAAAATCCTGTCAATCCTTTAGAAAACGCTGCCGTATCCGATTCAATTCCGAAACTTTCCACCAACTTAACCTATTTACACAAATATTAGTAAGGTACTGCAGACGATCCTACAGCATAAGAGGGCCATTTTACTTGAAAGATACACTAAAACTAAATTTATTAACATCGTTTACCTTATCTGAACCTCCTGCATACGTAACTAATTGTTTTTGTATTAATAGTAATCTTAAAACCGTTATTAAACAAGCACTTATATTAAAAGTTGATATATCGACATCTAACCTAATTTAAATATTGTGTGAGATAGGCAATTCCCTTAATTTAAATATAACTTGTGGCCTATACGTGTAATTTATTATTTCAAAAATTGAATTAATTTTAATAAGTCTATGTACGTCACTTCCATTTTTTTAACTCATTCTCATCTCCTGAAGAAGCAACAAACTCGTTGCGAACTATAGAGATTGAAAATAAATTTTAATTGACAGACCGCTCGCCCGTTTTTAATTTATTATTAACATATATATATATATATATATATATATATATATATATATATATATATATATATAACAATTGATAAATATTAATAAACGGCTAAGATATTATCTAAACACTCATATATATATATATATATATATATATATAGTGTGTTGCCGGGTAGCTGTCTCAATAGGAAAAACATCTTTATTGTACAATTATGAAGAAAGAAATTCCTTATTAAAGTTTTTGCTTGATTGAAGATACACAAATAACGCTAGACTTTTGAAATAAATTTCATAGTAATGCGTAAAATAGTTGTTTTCTGCAAATTTTTGAGTAACATTTTTCGAAGTCCTTAGTTGTGCTAATATCTAGTTGCACTGAACGTAATGCATTTCACATCGTGTAAGGCATCTGTTAGGTGAACTACTGTTATGCAATATTTTATTGTCAAAATGCTTTCACAAACAGGAAATTTTTTTAAATTTTTATTGTTTTATTATTTAGTTTAACAATTAAATACTACATGACAGTAGTTCACCTAGCACATGCCTAACATGTGAAATGTATTACGTTCAATGCAACTAGATATTAGCACAACTAAGGACTTAGAAAAATGTTACTCAAAAATTTGCAGAAAACAAGTATTTTACGCAATACTGTGAAATTTATTTTAAAAGTCTAGTGTTATTTGTGTATTTTCGACGAGCAAAAACTTTAATAAAGAATGTTTTTTTTCATAAATCTATAATAGAAATGTTTTTTCTATTGGGACACCTATCCGGCAACACACTGTATCTATATATATATATATATATATACAGGGTGTTTCTGAATTGATACGAAAAATTTCAAAGGGTGATTCTTTAGCAAAAATTAAGGGGGTCTTTCATACAACTTTTTTTTCAACACCCTTTTCCCTTCAAGTTACAGTCCTTTAAAATTAGGTAAAAAAATTTGTTTTTATTTAATATATCCACATTGGAAAAATTTAGAAGAATGAAATTTGGCAGATAACTGATTTTTGTAATTTGTTAATTGTTATTAGTAGTACAATTATTGTACAATCCGTTCTAATTTACAATATACTTCAACTAAATAAAAAAATGACATTCTTTCAATAAAGTTTTATTTAGTTGTGAAAAATGTTTGAAGTCCTTATAAAACTGTCTAGAAATTAGAGAAAATCAGGACAATAAAACTCTTTGTCATATGACTTCATTTGACAGCAGCTTACTTGTTTTTTTTAAAATAAATAATAACCTCTCTGTGAATTTATGGGAAAAGAGTCTGAGCAGTATTTTATTTTTTTGTGATCAAACTAACAATTTTATGATAAAAAGTCAAGACATAAAAAAGTTGCAGATTGAGTCTGTCTCTTTAAATCAATTTTTTAAATAGGAAAATATAGGCGCATTAAAAAGTTCTAATGCAAATATTATAGGGGTTGTTTTTTTCAGCCCCTTGTGATTACATTTTAGGGTAACAAAAACACTCAAAAACTGCCATTTTATTAGCATCAGTTATCTGCCAAATTTCATTCTTCTAAATTTTTGCAAAGTGGATATATTAAATAAAAACTAATTTTTTTACCTAATTTTAAAGGACTGTAACTTGGAGGGAAAAGGGTGTTGAACAAAAAGTTATATGAAAGACCCCCCTTAATTTTTGCTAAAGAATCATCCTTTGAAATCTTTCGTATAAATTCAGAAACACACTGTATATATATATATCCTGAAATTTATGAAAATATGCACTAAATTTGTTTAAAAGACTCAATTTTCTTAGGACAAACGCAGATAAGGCATTACATTCTCTATTGAATCACTAGAATCGACTTTGAGCCCTGAGAAAACAAAAACCCCTTGCTCTATAACGATTTTATAATACCCATAGGTATAACTAACCGCATATATATAGTAAGTATAAAAATTGAACCTATTTTTTTTTAATCACTTCACAAATATTATTAAACAGTTATAAATCATTTCTATATCAATTATAGTAACAACGCGGGGCTAATAAACCACGCATCACCAATTTCTAAATGATTATACTTACGATTACATGTCCTGATGATAACTTGAGACCAAATCTATCCAAACTTTTACTCTTTGTAAAAACTAAATTTGAATGATCTGAAAATATAATGATGTTTCGTACAAATGTAAATGGTTACATTTACTTTCTATTTATAATTCGAATAGTAATAAATCAAAAGCATTAGAATAATGTAGCGTAGCTGTCCATTGGAGAAATAACGATGAAATTACAATTTACAATAATAAATGTTAGAAACGTTGTTTCGTTCTCGTAACAGTACACAATTTATGAATGCCCATTACTATGCCATTGCAACAAAAGATAGAAGACAATAAAATAAATTGACACAAAGACAACAAAAGAAAACATAAATAACATTTCCAGTGAACAGGTGTGAAATATAAAATTAAAATAATGGACTTCATGGTCGAATACACAAATTATATTGTCTGTAGTTGTTAATCAAGTGGACAAAGTGTCGGTAATTTGGAGTCCGGCCAGGCTAAATACGCGTTCCGTACGGTGATGTTGGCTTGTGTGAAAATGTAGATAAAGCGAGTATTACTGTGTTATAACTAGATTATATATATACGTTAAGTATTACTACATATTTTAGCCTTCGCATATAAAATAGGTTTATATTGTTTGTTGTTATAGTATTGTTAAAACCTATAATTCTTAAGATAAAACGAAGTTAATTGCAGACATTGTTCTATTTAGTCAATCTGTACTTAGCTAAGAGAGTGCTACACCAAAATCTCATAAGGTAAAACAACTCTGTACAGATATAAAACAGGTTCGAGCAGGTAATGAAAAGATTAACATGTTCATTATCTATTTAGACCTATTTTATATTTGTTTGAAACTGTTTTATAACTGCTCATGATTTGATTCTGGGCGTTTGAATTTCTCGCGTGCTGTCACGCGTAGGCGATAAAATGTCGAAATTGACTCCTATATTAAATCTTATGGTATTTTTATCCAGCACTCTCTTAGATATAAACCAAGAAGCTATGCTCTTCAACCGAAGTCACCAGTGCCTTGCGTAGATGATATCCTGTTAATGACAAGAAATAAGAAAGAGCTACAATCCACAATGCAGTCGTTTATACAAGCAATGGTGTAGACGTTCTTGACAAGAAATGTAGTGAGGACATAGAGATAGGTTTAAGACTGGCATAGAGTAATAGAAGTACAGGAGGGTTAAATAAAATACTTAAATTAAAAAGAACTAAAATAGGATTATATAAATTGGTATTGAGGCCTCTAACATACGGTTGCGAATTGTGGATAATGACTAAGAAAATACAGGATAACCAGGAGGTCTGAGAGAAAAGGACACTTAGGAGAATTTTCGGGAGGAAGAGGACGGAAGGAGGATGGGAGAAGCAAACGAATAAAGAAATTTACAATTTGTATAAAGAAACTTCTGTAAGACACTTCATAAAAATGCGTCGATTCCAGTGACTCGGTCTTCTCAAAAGATTAGAAGAAGAATGGTTAATGAAATATATAAGATCGAACGTATCTAATGGAAAGAAAAGGAGGAGTAGATCGAGAAGAAAATGGAGGGATGCTGTTATAGAAGAACTGCACAGAAAAAGACTCAGGAATTGGATTTTGTTGGCAAGCCATACGAAGAAATGGAGTAACATTACCAAGCAATGAGGCTAGAAGGCCTATTAACGTTATATATATATGAATTATTAATTAAAACGGCTAAGCGGTCCGTCAACTAAAAAATATTCATTTATTTCACTCTCTATATTTCGCAATCATTGGTTAGTTCTTCAGGACATGCTACGAGACTAATAAGACCAACAATATATTAATGCTTATAACAATAATAAAATAAATAATAAAGTTGTACATTGGTCAGATATCGCAATGGCTAAAACACACAACATAAAAGTGATGTCCGTATTGATAAAAGATCTTGGGCACTGGAGGATCATGCACTTGATCTGCACCATAGATGATTGGTGATGTCGAAATTTTGGACGCTGAAAACAACCACACAAAAAAGTAGCTTTTTAGAAATGGTCCACATCAACGTAGACACAAATAGCGTGTATTATAAGTCGGATACTAATGGACTAAGTATAATCTATTGTAATATAATCAGTGTTGGTGGTTAGTTGACCTGTAAAGTTTTGTTAACTAATCCTCGTATTGTTTAATGTATGTTTTATTTTTGGTTTCGATATTTTTATGACAGCAGTTTTTTTGCTATGTGTTTTATATTTTTACTTCTATATTATAATGTGTTCTATATATGTTTTTAAAAGGTGGACGTGAAACTAATTCTAGTTAATTTAATGTTTAATATAAGGTAATCGATTTTAACCTGTTTAGTAACGTCGCTGCCAACTCTGTATTCGTAAGTATTTTGTTATTGTTATAGGCATTAATATAGTGTTAGTCTTGTTAATATTGTAGTATCTCCTGAAGAAGCAGCCAATGGTTACGAAATATAGAGAGTAAAATAAATGAGTTTTTTAGTTGACAGATCGCTTGCTCGTGTTAATTAATTATTCAATAATATAGTACGGTCGATAATACTTACAAGTTATATACATATATATATATATATATATATATATATACATATATAAACAAAATCTTAGCACTATATAACATAAAAGTAGCTCACAAAAACTCAAGTAATCTCAACTAATTACAATCAAAATTAAAAGATAAAATACTTACATTAAAAAGAAGCACATTATTATGAAATCCTATGCGACGACTTCAAAGGTGTATACATCGGCCAAACAACACAATATCTGCGAGAACGTTTAAATAGACATAAATTCTCAAGCAACAGTACAGTCCTAAAAAACACATTAAGCAGATCACACTTTCAATTTCGATAAAACCTCAATAATTACATCTGAAAAAAATAATAAGATGATAAACATATTAGAAAGTATACACATACAAAAAACACAGATTCCATAAACGACCGAACAGACACAAATAACTTGTCTACAATATACCTACACACCCCTTTCCGTATAATTATATAATTATAAACATTACAAAAACAAAATTAAAAAACAACACATGTCCGAGAAAAGTTTTCAACGTATGGGTGACACTACAAACATTTTCACACGTCAAAACGATAATAAACATATACCCCATCAAAAACAAGGTCTAAACCAGCAAGACACACGTAATTTAGTTTTATTTAAATGGTAACCAAAAACGAATACATTACATATTAACAGCACAATTTTACTGTATGTAGTTTTTATTTTAACATTGTATCATTTTTAACTATTCAATGAATGTTACAATTTTGAAAAAGGCACTATATATAGTACCGAAACGTCAACATAAATTAAATATTGTTTTAATTACCTGGCCGCTACTTCCAAGAATCAATTACTTTTCGTTTTATTACATTATTATTATAATTACGGCCAAGAAAATAAGAAAGCCCTTCTAAAATTATATATATATATATATATATATATATATATATATATATATATATATATATATATAAATTTAGTGTTAATAAGGATTAAAATTTATTTCTTATTTATTTTATTGGCCGTGTGCATAATATTAAAATAATATGCTTTTTTTTGGTTTAGCGACCTTTATTGAAATTCAATTTATTTATCTAACGACGTATCGACTTTTTTGTATATAATTAAGTCTTTTTCAAGTGATTTAGAACTTAGAACAAAAAAATAACAAACGAAATGTAAGAATTTACATTTAATTAATTTACATTTGAGTTATGAATTTACATTTACATTATATGAATGAATTAAAATTAAGATAATGATTAGAGTAAAGAAAGTTAAAATTTAAATTTAAAATTTAAAAATTAAAAATTTAAATTTTAACTTTCTTTACTCTAATTATTATCTTAATTTTAATTCATTCATATAATGTAAATATAATTCTTACCTTTCGTTTGTAATTTTTTTTAGTTCTAAATCACTTGAAAAGACTTAATTATATACAAAAAAGTCGAAACGTCGTTAGATAAATAAATTGAATTTCAATAAAGGTCGCTAAACCAAAAAAAAGCTTATTATTTTAATATATATATATGCATATATACCGGGTGGGGCACATAAAGTGTTACAGAGCAATAGCACTCAAACGATTAATCATATCGAAAAATGACAACAGTTTCAGTGTTCGGGAAGGCGGTCATACTGGGCCATCCAGTTTTTTTGATTGGTGTAGGCGTAGAAGCTACGTCAATGTCAACTCCAATTTTTTAAATGGAACCATGTATTTTCTTTTCAATAACATTATTACAGATTTTAAGACGAATTCAGCGACCTACAACACAAGGTCATTCTAGTCACGCAAAGTATGAAAATAGTCGAAAAATCGAAAAATATCGGAATAATCAGCATCAAAGGATCCACTAACTTTGGTTTGGGTCTACCTACAGAAGACGTTGCCCAGATATTGACGAACATTTGCACCATAATGTGGTGGGGCGCCATCTTGCTGGAACCAGATACTGTCATTGGGCAGGTGTTCATTGTTTTCATGAGGATAGAGCGTAGCACTAGCAGGTATTATTTCATTTTGCAATAACTGCAAATACAGAGCCGAAGTTAAATTGCCATTGATGAAAAAGGGACCCATAATATGACTGCCTAGAATGCCAACCCAAACATTAACCTTTTGGGGGTACTGCGTATGGTGCTCCAAAAACCAAGAGGGATTTTCCGATGACCAGTATCTGCAGTTATGTCTGATTACTTCACCGGTAAGGCAAAAAGTAGCTTCGTCTGAGAAAAGAATATTGTTGACAAAATTTTCATTATTATTGCAAATATTTAACATTTCTTCAGAAAATTGTAATCTCCTATCAAAATCATCTTCCGTTAACTCGTGTACAAGATGTACCTTATAAGGTTTATACTTTTCAGTTTTTAAAAACGACACGATCGATGACTGTGAAATAGTGAAATTGCCCGCTAATTGGTTGATAAATAGGGATATTCAGATACAGCCAATGAAATATCCAGTTTGTTATCATCGCTTTTTGCTGTTCTAGGTCTACCGCTCCTTGGCAAATCTTTAACGCTACCCGTTTGTTCAAAGCGTCTTAAAGTTTTACCAACAACGGATTTAGAAATTAGATTTCTATTTGGATGCGTATCATTAAATAAATTACTAACGTCTTGTGAACTTCTGCGTCTATCTCCATAACCCAATTTCAATTCGTTCATGTTCATTTAAACTCGCCATTGTTAATATTAACAGCAACAAATTGCACAAATGAATTATCTCTGTCAAAGATTTGACGTACACAATAACCACTGACAAAATTATGTCGCTCAAGTTTGTTTATCGCTACGCTTCTGTCTATCTGCAATGTACCGAACATCTGTTAAACACATGAACCGGCTTTTTCTTATAAAAAAGTTATTAAAATGAATTTTAAAAAAACAAAAAAAAATTTGTAAAGAGAAAACAAATCTCTATCGAATGGTAGAGTAAAATTTACTAGTTCCCATTTAAAAAAAAATGCGCGGACAGGCGTAACTAAAAAACAATTGAAGAAAGAAAAAATTCAAATATTCTCAAATGTAGCTCAAAATATCCTAACAAACTTTTATATAGAACATAAATCCCTAAAATGAATATTAACGAAAATAAATCGCCGTCTCCATACTTTTAACTAACCCTGTATATATATATATATATATATATATGTATATATATATATATATATATATATATATATATATATATATATATACCTGCTTGTACTATTCTTTAGAAATATTTTATGTAATAGTTCATCGTGTAGTATAACTTTGTATATTTCTTTCTTGAATTGCTTCATCAAATGCACCATTCTGTGATATTTAGAAACACTACCAGACAGAATTCTTATTCAAAATAATATACGCGTTGCAGTCTTTTTTCAAATGAAAAACAAATTTCAACATGTTTCCATATCATCTCCCATATAAATCATTCAAAAGCTAACACGTTTGATGAACACGAATTTTATTAATTCAACGTCAAATTGGATTTAAACGAACACGGACTGTAAACGGTCCTTTTTCTTTCTCGGACACGACGGTGGTCGACTTTGATTTTGATTGAAGACTTTTAAAGTGTTCCACAAATACATGTATACAGTGCCGAGGATGCCTGACTCACTTCGAAGTCAGTCCAAAGACGACATATCCACTAATTTACATATCCTCGGAGAAATCTGTTCTTCGAGCCCGAAATGCCGGCCGCCAGGAGGCCTTTTAATTTACACGTCATTAATTAACCGGAGTGAGTTCGTGATATCGCCCGGTCGTCGGGGTTCCACTTCATAAACGTCAAGTTCTTGGACTGTTACGACTAATTAAAGGTGTACTGGCCGTGTTCCCCGGGCAGCCGATAACTCAACACACTTTATTGGTCCTTAAATTATCTTAGCTTTTTTGTTGTTGTTTTACTGGACTTTTCTGTCTTGTGGTTCTCTTAGTGGCTTTTTTTATTTCGCCATGCACGTCTGTAGATGTGTGGATCTAATTAAGTGGTCATATAAATGGTAGAATGGGAACGTTATTTATTTAGTGCTGTTTTTAACCGAGACGTGGCGCTAAATTTTGTGTCATAAATTGTAAAAATAGTCACTGCAGAATATCCATAGCCTACTTGATAGAATATTACTTTTACAGTTAAAAATTTCATTAAAAAAAAACAAATATATGCATACGAGGACTGCCCGAATTTTTCAATTCTTCATATTCGTAAAATTTGACATTTCTATCCGATAACTCAGTTGACAGTTGGTACTTGAATTAAACTAGTTTCGTGTATACAGCATTTGAAAGAAAGTAGTGCTTAGAATCTATCAACAACTGCTTCATCAAGCAACGAAAATCGCTCAACATTATATTTTTGATGCTTGGGAACAAATAGAAATTAGAAGGTGACAAATTAGGTGAATACTGGCAACAGTAGATAAACAATGGAGATTCTAGCCCAACATCCCATGTCTTTTCTTATGGAGCTTCGTGTTGAAATTCAAGGTCATTCGAGTCGAAATCTGTAAATGTAAGTATCGCAGCTAATTTCACGCTTGTTATTACGAAATTCCTCGGCGATGCTATTCGACCCTCTAAATTCTTTGCATCGTTAATAAGGAAACCTGGACGACGCAAAGTGAAATCGATTATTATGTATGTTAATTGTTGTATATGTAACAATCCAAACAAATATATATATTTCTCCCCACAAACAAAATTTCGGTAAAATACCGCTTTTAGATTGAATGCTTCTATTGTATTGTGATAAATCAATATTCGGACACGTAATCCGAATTTAATGATTCTACTGTGTCAGCACAGTAAAGCATTATTGTTCAGAAATTCCAATTCTAATAAATAGCGCATTTATCCAAATTGCTACATGCTTGTACACAAGTTAGACAATGATGTCGTGCCGAATAACCTTTCGTTTGTCCAGGTTTACTAGTAAGTAATACAGCAGACTCTGTAGTGGTTATTAAAATAAAAGCAATCCCCTTTTAAATAAATCTTCTCTTTTTATCAATTTGGAAGTTGCTGAAACTGTTAAAACGTTGTTTAGATGCTGTTTATTGCCTGTTCAGGCTTGTTTCTAAGTCACGACAATCATTTCATTAGTAATTCTGAATAGATGGTAAACCTGTTTATTTGAGCAGGTAATAAAATGCTATTGAAAAGTTATGTGGGAGCTTATAAGCTGGTCTGACTAAGTAAAAATCAGCTCCTAATCGAATTTTGAACAGTTTCAAGATCTTCTAAACTGATTGAAATGGAAGATCGGTTTAGATGGTAGTTGCAATTTACATTTTAACATAACACCATCTTGTTAAAATCATATGTTGTCCAATTTGGGCAAAAAAATTCAGTCGAAATTAAGCGATGGCAGATTCCATTTAGAATAACGAGATAACGAGCATTGTTCAAAATAAAGTCTAATGATTCCTCTAGTATTAAATGCACAGATAAATCAGATTAAGTACATACAAGAAATTGGGCTCTGAAACTCAATTACTGAATCTGCGACGCAGCAAATTATCGATTGATTTGAGTTCGTGAGTCCAGACAATCTTGGAAACACGTAGGCCAAGATCCTTTCACAGAATTAATTAAAAACTGGTGTTGGAAATGCGACGAGAAATTCAAAGTTGGATCTTCACCAATACTATGACGTACAGTTGCTACATTCTCTGCGCTTCTTTATTCTTCTTTATTTGACAGGCATGGGAACGTTACGAAGTGAATAACTTGATTCGAATTTGAATTTGGTAGGGGATATTCAATTGTTTTTTTATCTTGGACGATTATAATGACCGAAAATTGCAGAATGTTCGAAAACTAGACGCAAATGACAAAGAGCACAGTGGTCTTTGTACCACCTCCAATAAATCTTTTATTTCCACTCTGTTAGCCTTATGTCCTTGATAAAAGCCACTATCCTGCTCAGTGGAAATTTGAGTACCCTCGTAGGATCCCCAAAGTTTCCCATAAGTGCATATTACATAAAGGCTGGTTTCTTCCTGTTTTCCACATCTTCCAGACCAGGGCTCGCTAACCAAGCCCTTCCAGATACTTCCTTAAAGGACAATGTCGGGTTATTAAGCCGATAATAATTTGGTAGTTGACATTCTGTTAACCTCCACTTCTTTTCTTTTTGTTCTCTTTCTAGCCATAACCAAATCTTCCTTTTACCAGAATCATTGGCAATTTCACATACATATTCTCATCCTATGAAATTCCTTTTTGCACCTTCCTTCGCCAGTTCCTCGGCTCTCATTGCCTTTAATGAGGATTAAACATGAGGGATCATGTCCTGACAACCATGTCAGCAGCACAGCCAATCTTTTGAAAACCTGTTTACAATGCTTCACCAGTTAAACCTGGTAGAATAATTTCATAACGGCTGTGATAGCTGCCTGCCTAGCAGTAATTATGTTGATTCCTTTGTTTGTGTAGCCAGTTTCCCGAATTTGTTCGGCGAAGGCTGCGACCGCAAACAATCCAGCTTAAAGAGCCCTAGTATGTTTCCGAATACTTAATGATATTCTCCTTTTAGGGCACATTCCACATATACCTGCACCTCTGCCCGAATTGGACTGTGATCCATCCGTGTACCAGGTGCTGGCAGTCCAATCTCTGAGCGTTTCTTTGTCTCTTCCCTGGTCAGTACAGATATATTCAGCTTAGCTGTAAATATAATCTCAGGTGCCATACTGTCCGCTGGCATCTGTAATATCGGCTTCCTCAGTATAGTTACTGTGGTATCTGTATAGTCCTTTACAACACCAAAAGCTATTGGCCTTCAGTCGCAGGATCACAGCCATGACTTCCATTGAGGTGGTTCTCGTTCTGTTCATTTCTCTCGTGATTCCCAACAGATCTTGCCGCTGGGGAATCATAATGAGCCTCACCGACGATATCAGCTCCATCCTCCTCCACCAGACAACATAGCCCCCATAGGTAATCGTTGGTCTTACAACTACTGTGTGCAACCAGTAATACTACACTTGGTTTTACTCCCCAGATCTTGCCAACAGCTCTTCTGCATCTCCAGCAGAGCTCTGTCGCCCTGTCCGCGACTTTGGCTACGTGTTTGCTCCAATTCAGTTTCGCATCAGGTGTTATGCCTAGATACTTCACTTCATAAATTAATTCTAACTCTTTTCCGAACAGCCTTTCGCTGCTCAGATCATTCCACAGTTAGCAGAGCATTTCGCATGATTCTCGCCACTGTCCCCGGGAGTTTGCAGAACTATATTCCTTCACAATTCCTCTTCATTGTGTTTTTCCCACAGAAACTACATAAATATCTTTCGTGTTGGGTAATTTCCATTTTACGTCAAGAAACCCCATAACGTGGTCCATATTAACCTTATATTCCAACTTTCTTCGCACGTTTCGTTGTTTTGATGACAACGTCCTTCTTTGAACGAAAATTACGTGGATGATTTTCATTTTTAACAAACCGAGCGTGCTGAACTTATTTATAAATTACTAAAGCTAACTACATCAGATATATATACATTGCTTGTGTTGATCTGCCTGTGTTAAAATAAATAGCCGATGAAACAAGTACAAATTGCATTTTGAAAAAACTTTTTGAATTATAACCAGTGACACACAGGCGTCCAAAACATTTACTTTCAATAAATCTGTGTGGCTTAATATGTCAAAACAACAGTTGCTTCAACACCATTAGACACTCGACCACAAAAGTACAACATCTATAACCGTACGCGTTTTAGTGGTTGCCTGTGTGTGTGTGTGTAAATTAGGACGTTTACACGGAACACCCATTACGAATTGATGACCTACTCGTCGTTTTAGTAACAGTGACAAACGACTGACACGGGTTAATTTAATTTAATTTTTCGTGTACTTTGTCTTCTCCCGTTTTGGCGCAATAATCATGGTGAAAATTACCATTAACAATAACAAGACAAGATGGGATCCACAAGACACAACAAACGTCACATCGTACCACCATCCTTCCTATTCTCGTGTTCATAAATTTTCCCTTAAGATAAGGATTTACGTTTTCTCTGTGTTCACGACAACGTCCTCGGCGTCATCGTCTTGCTGCGAGAGCTTGACTCTCTCTCGCTCACCCGGGCAACAAAATTAGTAGCGAGTAAATGGGCGAATGCCATAAATCTGAAATAAATAGGCAGTATTACAAAAACACGAAGCTTAACACGACCCGGTGGGCGTGTATTAATGTCTTCCAGGGGCGAAGTCCGATGACAGCTGTGACATCCAAGAACGTCGTGAAATCTGTTTTAGTGCTTTAATGTTTGAGTTGGTGGCTTGCCTGTCTATTGCTTTCATTTTACCGCTCCAACGTGAATAAATATTTTTACATATTTCATTTTAAAATAGGTTTTTTACGTTTTGTGAGAATTCTGTGCCCTTTGATCTTTTCTATTCTAATCTATTGATACTAAGCTTCTGGTTTTAAATCATAAAAACTCATAAAATATCCAATTCAATAAAATACAACATATAAAAAGTTTCATTGAAGACTGTAACTAAGTAAACACTTGAAAAAAATGTATAAAACGCATTACTACAATAATATTAGTGTTCAATATACGTATTTCGACAATTAAGTTGTCATTTTCATACAAAAAAGGGATATTTATCAATACGTTGCACGTATTACGCAGTTGTTATATAATGAAACAGATATGCAAAATACATATTCGTAACTGTAAACATGGACAAACACCTCGTATATTTTTGTATATTTACCGCCATCTGGCGCGTGTTAATGGACAGCACCAATATACGTATTTTTCCGCTTTTTCGTAATAGCCTTGCTATTCGAGCGGAAGGTCGCCTTTTCTGGCCTAGTGGCTTTCTTCCGTCAGATGTCACTGATTAAATTGGTGTCGCCTGATAGAACGAAACTGGTTATGGCTTGGAGACGATTTTAGCATAAATGTAGATACAGATACAGATCCGTTGTTTAACAGATCTGTATTAATTTGTATATACATTGCTTCACTAGTTCAACCGATGAGGCCTAGATGGCTGAAACATATGTATTGAACAGAAGTAAATGCTAAAAATACGAGGTGTTTGTCCATGTTTACAGTTACGGATATGTATTTTGCATATCTGTTTCATTATATAACAACTGCGTAATACGTGCAACGTATTGATAAATATCCCTTTTTTGTATATTTACCGCCATCTGGCGCGTGTTAATGGACAGCACCAATATACGTATTTTTCCGCTTTTTCGTAATAGCCTTGCTATTCGAGCGGAAGGTCGCCTTTTCTGGCCTAGTCGCTTTCTTCCGTCAGATGTCACTGATTAAATTGGTGTCGCCTGATAGAACGAAACTGGTTATGGCTTGGAGACGATTTTAGCGTAAATGTAGATACAGATACAGATCCGTTGTTTAACAGATCTGTATTAATTTGTATATACATTGCTTCACTAGTTCAACCGATGAGGCCTAGATGGCTGAAACATATGTATTGAACAGAAGTAAATGCTAAAAATACGAGGTGTTTGTCCATGTTTACAGTTACGGATATGTATTTTGCTTATCTGTTTCATTTGTCATTTTCAGTTGAAAAAAATAACAGGGTTAATTGTAGCGGGTGTCCAGTCTCAAAGTCGAACATAGGCAGTTAACAGTATTGACATGTTATGGATAATAAATAAGCGTATTATAAAATTTATTAACCTAGAAACGGTAAAACCGAGAGAAAATTCTTCGAGATAAAAGAAAAATTGGCTAGGGGTTGTCTTAAGGTATGGCATTTCCGGATCAGGATTTTAATTAGCAATATCCTATTTGCTTAATATTAAAACTAAAATACTACTAAAATGGATACATCAAATTAAAAAAAAATACAGTTTATTAAGAAAGAAACCATCCTAATATAATAATTCCAACTTCATTTAAATAGAATAATATCCATATTTTCAACTAAAAGAAGCATTCAGCAATTATTGCTTTTTCAAAGAATTAATATCTGGGTGACGTTGTTTGTAGATTTTGGTGTTACGATGTCCCCACAGGAAAAAATCACAAGGTGCCAAATCAGGCGATCTTGCTGGACCATTTATAGCACCACCTCTACCAGTCCAGCGATTTGGAAATTAATTATTTAAGAAATTTCTAACGACTAAACTAAAATGCGTGGGACAGCTATCCTGTTGAAACCAGGTCTCCTGAGTTTCTCTTGCAACTTCTTCTAATGTACGTCCTACTTTCGTTATTAAAAGTTCTAAATATGTCTCTGTATTTAAATTTCCCACAATTTCAAATGGTCCAATAATGTTAACTAAAAATTTCGACCCAGAGTTCTGCTCGATATATTAATTCTGGGGTTATCTTTAGCCCAATATCTTGTCTTCTGAAGATTGGGTTCATAATTTAGGGAGAAAGTACACTCGTGAGTGAAGCATATCGATGACAGAAAGTGAGGATTATTGTTTGCGCGCTCCTGCATTTCGTAACAAAATGCACTCCTCCGTTCTTCATCAATTTCAAAAATAGGAGTGATATTTGTATTTGTTTTAATAGCATCCATGCTCGTGACTTATAAAAACCAACTCCAAAAGCAATTCGCCTCAAACTCGTTGGATTCGCATTTACGGTGCCAAAACTCCAAAACACGTTCATCAGTAACGTCAACTATTTGTCTATTTTCTGTGATATAATTGTTGTTTAGGACATTTTATTCTTTCAGTACAGATAATGACTACTCAGCACATGCTACAGAAATGTTTGCAAGGGTTTCGAAATTTTGCAAATATGTTTTAATAGTGCTTATAGTGCTTACAGAGGATATGGGTCTATTATCAAAATTACCGGGAAATAGAGCGCGAACTCACCGCAGAGAACAGCCACTATAATATGTTTTCACCATAAAAACTTTTTCTTTGTATAATTAATCATTATTCCGCGAATAAAGTTCAACAAATTGGTATTATTACAAATAAACACAAATTTGAATGAATGAAATGTTAAACTTGACGTCAGGCTTTGAAATTTAAATTATTTAGTTGATAGATCAGCTATTTTGCTGGTGGTGCTAGGTAACGTGCGCGCATGATAAAGATTCCTATGTTCGACTTTAAAAATGAAAAGACGGTATGTACACATGGACATACACAACGTATACTTATTCTGCATTGCTGAGACTTCTACGTACAGACACGTGTTTCGAACCCATCTTAGTTCTCGTTAATATACTCGGAGAGGAAACACACCAAAAGCATTGAGTTGCTGCTAATATAAGCACAATTGTGTACGTACGTAACATATCATGACAAAGCATCTCAGGATATCTGACGACCAATGTTTTTTTAACATTTTTGTATTGCTGTATTTGATACTTGATATTAGTTAAACATAAATATGTTATGTTTTACGAGGTAACAGTTACCATTTTTTGAGTTTAGATTCTAGTATTTCTGCTTTAGTTTTTGACAAATTCAGATCTCGAATAAGATGATTTAATTTAGGTGTGGTCCAACCTCTTCATATGGTAAATATTCAACATCGCTGGTCGACTTGACACTTGCTTCTTCTGGTTCTGTAACATCATATTCTTCATTGGAAAAACCTATGGGTCTTGGTACTGGCAAGGCTTACGAATGGGGTACTGGACGAGCAGCAGAGGGCAGACTGGCAAAACTAATTTTTTCCTAATTTTTGTTGGAGAACCTAAAATTTTCGTGCATCAAAAGTAGCAATCAGTCAAGTGGTCCCTTTGTTCACGCCAAATCATAGGTCTGCAAAAGACATAGCGCTCTTTTCTTGCCGTTTGACCGGCCCCTCAGAGTAACAGCACGGCATGCGCAGCAAATGCTGGGGGCCCCTGGCTTGTCTTGATGTTCAATAGTTAAACCGAAATAGTGAAAATTCTATTAATCTCCACATACATCAGAGGAACAGTTTGGATTATTCATACACGTACACGGCATTATAACAAAAAGACATTAAGCTTTCACAAACCGACTTACATTGAATCGAACGAGCTTTTCATGAGTCGTTGGATTTTGTTTTGTGGTCGGAGTTGCCTCCATTTCCACTCCATTGTTTCGTATTTCCCAGGGTTGTGACGTGTTTGCGTCTGATTAATAAATAATCGTGTGTTGTTGTGTGTTTTTGTGCGGTCCTGTGTTGCGTGTGTGTAGTCTGTGTGTTTGTCGCTTTTTTGCGTTTAAGTCACTGGTCATCGGTCTTTTGCGTTTCAGTCATGTGTGTGTTTATGTTTGTTGTTGTAAAGTGTGATTATTTTCTGTGTTTGCGCTACGAAGTATTGTATCTGTTGTGATGTTGCGTTTGTGGAGTGTAATGATATTAGCATATTGCCTAAGGCAAGTGCTAATTCGTCAATTGTGTTAGGTGTTGTGTTTTTTTGTTTTTGTGTCCAGGGGTTAGTTGTTGGGGGTGGTGCTGCTATGTATTTAGGTTTGGGTCTGGTTTTGTTTGCAGGGTTGTTTGGGTTGTTAGGACAGTTTATGAATGTTGATAGGTGAGGACCACCGCAGTTTGCACACTTTGGTGGGGTTGTTTTCGTTTTTGTACATAGGTGTGTTGAGTGTTCTTCTCCGCATCTTATACATTTTTAGTGTACGTTACAGTTTTTTGATGGTGTCCAAAGGTCTGGCATTTGTGGCATTGTATTATGTCTGTCCGTTTGTTTAGTGGTTCGATTTTAATTGTGAGTCCGCAGTAGTCGTGTATGTTATAGATTGATTTATATTGTCTCGTCAGTTCGATTAATGCAAGTGGTGCAGGTATGCCGTGCTTACCGTTCATACGTTTGATTTTGAATGTCGGGTAGCCTTGGTCAGTCAAGTCGTTTGTAATGTCTATGTCAGTGATAAAGGTAGGAATGCCTCGCATAACTACCTTTAGTGTTTTTTCGCTTCTTAATTGAAACGTGTAAAATTGAATGTGTTCTGTGTTGAGTATGTGTTTAAGTGTGCGGTAGTCTTCGTCAGTTTTTGGTTCGATGTGTATGCCAGGTTTCACAAGTTTGTTTTGTACGGTGTTAATGTTGTGTGTTTTAAGTATTTGTCGTATATGTGCCCATTTGTCTTTTTCTGTTATTATTATTGGTGCGATTGCGTGTTTCGGTGTTTGTGTGGTGTTTGTTTTGTCACTTACCCTGGGTGTTCTGTTTGAAGTTGACGGTTGTGGATTGAGTTCAGTTGCTTCTTGTTCCATCTTTTCCTCGGTGTTGGTTTCGAGGGGACTGTAGGAGTTTTTTGTTTCGATTGGTGGTTGTTTGGTCTGTTTTCATCTTCTTTGTAAATTTAGGGTAAATGAAGTCTTCAATTTTTTTTCTGGATGTTTCCTGTTCTGTATTCTATGGTGTTTTTCTGCTTTGGTCGGTTCGGGGGTCTGTTATTTTTACTTGTATCTTCGGTTGATCCGGGTCTACAATGAATAATCTCGGTGATGTCGGCAGAAGTTCTTGAACGCCACTTTCGCTGTGAGTTTCATCGATTATCTCCTGTGTTTGTTGAAGTAATTCAGGTGGCCAGAGTTCAACGAAGTTGGGATTCAGTTTTAAGTTCGTTATTGTAATAATTCGCCCGGCCATGGCTTCCGGCTTCGCTTGACGATGTATCGTCGTCGGTGCTCTCAAATACAATACTGCTGGAACAGAGATCGCAGTGAGAATGTTCGAAAGAGCTGTGTGTAGCTCCTTATATACCCACATAGCCAGATATGTACCAAATCTTAATTTGATTGGTCCCAGTGCAAAAATGGGGGTGGTTTAAGTATTCTGACGTAGGAAACATGCAAGGACATGTTCAGACATCTTCACTCAATGTTCGACAGAACAATGTTTTCAGTAGTATCTTTATTATATAAAAATGACTTTGAAATTTTGTAAAATTTGATGCGTTTTTTGAAAAAAACTATTTAAGAAAACATCTCAAGATCCTGACATGTTGGAGCAAATTCTAAATCAGTTTCAAAAACAGCATGACAAGAGACATAAACTACACGTATTGGTGAAACAGGTAGTCTTATTAGACTACCTGTTATGATTGATATTTCTTTTACGGCAACTTTCATTAAATTAGTTAATTTTTCTATTATATCAAAGTTATTATTGCTACATTTCGTTTGGTATGTATCAAAATAACACAATAACTTTGTTGAGAAACACCAGTAGAACTGGAAAAAAAGATTACCACATACATATGCCAGATTAAATTAAATTCGTATCAGTAGCTTATCTAAATGTGCAATTAACATTTCTAGAAACGCCAACAATGCCGATTATAAAAGATATTTATTGGCAGATAAATTTAATTAACGAGTTGAAAGTTATTATAGCACATTTAGCTGTTAAATAGAGCACAACCCTAATATAAATATGCCTACGTGCCACACGTACATACAACTACACGTAACTCGCCCAATAGAAAATTATGTAAACGGTAGCTTAGTTTTACACGTCTTTGTCTTTTCACACAAATCACTTAAGCATAATCGATATGTGCCAATTAGCAGTCAGCTGTAACCTATTTGCTTTGACACGTCGTGGACAGCAAATTGATTAGCGGCAGTTTAATACTGATTGCTTTTAATGGTCCATTCATTGTAGCACGCGGAGATTTTTTCCATGCATACGTGTATAACAATCTGTCTTTATCTATACAATTAATAGAGTTTTAGCCTTAGTAGGTCTCAGTTCTTTCTTTTACATTCACAAGCGAAATAATATTATGCGTTAGATTATTTGTCGAGGTTATATTGAAGCGGCGATGTTATAATAAAGCGTATAAATCTTTGGACAGATGCACAGTAATTCATAAAAACATTTATACATTGTGGTAGTATGTTTTTGCAATCGCAACTGAAAAATATTTTGTATTAAATTACACATGCCTGCATAAAATTTGTGATGACGTGATTTTTGTTTGTTAAGCTCAGTTTTTATATAGCAATAACTAATTAAAAAACAGTTGGTCTCTACCACCCACAGATTTTTTTTTGCACAAAAGAAAAAGAAAAAATATAAAAAAAATCTTATAATAGGCGTTTCAATACATTTTAAAATGAATGTACTACTTCAAATTCTAGGTATTAACCCTAAAATGATTTTCTGTTGTGGTTTTAAGGAAATTTGTTAAATAGGCTCTCATTACCTGATGTAAATCTTTTATTACATGTATTAATTTTGGACAAGATTTCCGGGAATTTTTACCTGCTAAATCCTATTTATTATGCTATCACTTTATTAGTACTGCGAAGAAGGATTTCAAGTTTATCACTCCAAACAAAATGTATATTTTAATGTCATTTACTTCATTATAACTCTGAGTGTCGATCAGTAAACAAGTAAAATTAATTTGTCTTTAGTGTTGTGTGTGGTATTTGATAAATAAACATAGCTTAAAAATATGTCTAGCCGGTGTTACAAAAACAAACCAGATGATTTCTGTTATATTTGTGGATATTTCGTCTCGAAAAAGTTTAAGAGACCAATTGGTGAATTTGTGAAAAATGCATATTATGCTTATTTCAAAATCAAATTAGGAGATCAAGATAAAGATTGGGCACCGCTCGTTGTTTGTAAGGTATGTGAAGAAGGTTTAAGACATTGGACCAAATTGAATAGAAAAAGCCTTACTTTTGGAATACCGATGGTTTGGAGAGAACCGCAAAATCATCATGAAGATTGCTACTTTTGGCTTTGTGATATTAAGGGGCATAATAGAAAAACTTTGAAACATATTTTGTACCCAAACAATATTAAATCAGCTATTAGACCAGTTCCTCACAGTGATCATGTACCTATACCTATACCCCCCAAAGTACTACAAGAAGATATTGAAACCTCTTCAACTTCCTGCTCCGTACAGATGGATAGTGATTTTGAACCATCAACCTCAGGTCAAAACCAACCTCAGCTATTTTCACAAGCCGAACTGAATGATTTAGTAAGAGATTTGGGACTTTCAAAAGATCTTTCTGAAGTACTGGGGTCTAGGTTGAAACAAAAAAATTTGCTTGCCCCAGAAACTACCTTCAGATCTTCCTTTAGCTGAATATGACAGAAAAACAACCAAACGAAGCTTTTCTGAAAAACGAAAACCTAAGAAGCCTAAAGAATAAATAACTATTTCTAATAGTTTCTATGTGTATATTTTTGTATTTTTTTAAATATACATAATATAAAACTAGCTTATAAATGAAATAAATCGTGTTTTTCCTATTTTTTTTTTGGCTTTACTGGTTTGAAAAATAACCTTACGTGATACAAAAAAAAATAAAAGCAGATTTGAAATCAGCGTACCAAATTACTAGAAAACAGTTAAAATTTTTAAATCAACATTCAAAGAGTTGATAAATGCAGGCCTGTGTTATTTAACACTTTCGTTGCGCATTGAAATTATGAGTACAACCCAAAGGCTAACATACTTTTTTTTATTAAAATGTATGTTATTTTGCCGTCTTGTTACCGACTATGGAAACACTTTGCTAGTTCTGCAGTTGTTATGTAGACAGCGGTGAATATTCTTTTACACTCTGTCTTAAGAAATTCTGTGAGATAGAGAAGTTGTTGTTTTTGTGAATGTGTCTCTTCTCCAGCAGGGGCGTACCGATGAATCTATAGAAAGGTGAAATACGTATCTACATCTCTGGAGAGGATACATTCACAAATATCTGAACTTGTATTGTGTTCTTCACACCTGATTTTAAATAATATTTTATATTATTAAAAATACTTTTGTATTATGTTATTTTTGCTTAGAGAGTTACTATTAAAAACAACAAAATAGGTCCTAGCGAAAATGGTCATGACGATAAAATCTGTCACGCGCATTGCGTACATACAATGCCAACGATAGTTCCAAGCTTATAACAAGTGTTCATTTGAAAAGTCAATCTAGTAGCATGTGATTTACTGAGAACATTTTGAAGTATGTCGTAAATTAAAATTTACTACTTAACCTACGAAGTCGTATATTTTGACAGTTTCATACATACAAATAAATAACAAATAATAGGTATTTATTGAAAACTATAACAAATGTTGAAAATGTTGTCCTTCAAGATCAATGCACTTTAAAATCCTCCGTTCAAAATTTCTGATGATATTCTGCAACATTACTGGATTGTTAATTTCCATGCATATCTGTTCGATTCTCTGTAGCATATCATTCGGTGTTCGAAATATGTTATTTTTTAGATAAGGCCACAAATAGAAGTCGCAAAGTGTTAAATCGCATGAACGTGCAGGCCAGGCAATGTCAGTATTTCGACTAATTATACGTTCATCAAAAAATTCTCTTAAATAATCCAAATATTCTGCAGTACAGTGACAAGGTCTTGTTGGAAATATGCATTTTGTAGTTCATCATCATGCAACTGATTGACAAATGGTTGTAAAATTTCCGTACGGTACCTTTGAGCAGTTAACGTTCCCTGAAAAAATATTGGTCAAATGATTCGCCTTTGGCTTATCGCTGCCCAAACACCAATTTTCTCTGGATGTAGCGATTCTTCATTAATTACATGTGGATTTTCACTACTCCAAATTCTTGTATTTTGTGAATTTAGGTATCCCGTTTTATAAAACCATGCTTCATGAGTAAAGATGACTCTTTGCGAGAATTCTCCATTATTGTTCATATTTACAAACAAATTACAAAACTGTAGTCTACGTGGGTAATCAATTTCTAACGATTCTTGTACTGCTGTGACACGGTATGGATAAAGTTGCATATCTTTTTTT
This sequence comes from Melolontha melolontha, assembly GCA_935421215.2. Classification (NCBI taxonomy): domain Eukaryota; kingdom Metazoa; phylum Arthropoda; class Insecta; order Coleoptera; family Scarabaeidae; genus Melolontha; species Melolontha melolontha. Next base: position 133,644,297 of record OW285240.1, on the reverse strand, counting down.
AATAACTTTGTGAGTTGTACCAACAGAAAGGTTTATTTGTTGACTCAAATGTCGAACAGATGTTTGTTGTTCATTTTCCATTATTTCTTCAACACGATTGACAACTTGAAGTGTACGTTTCTTAACTGCTCCGCTGCCTGATTTTCTTAAGAGATTACCAGGTTCAGAAAAAAGTTTTAAAGTTGTATCCAAAGTATTCTTAAATTGTATATAATCTAGTACAAAATGTTGAAACTCAACTTGAAATTCTACCATGCAATCTTGAACTGAATAAACCCATAAACCATCAATTTTATTACCACTTTGAAAATAAGCCTGGACTAAAAAAATTTTATGTTCTTAAGTGAAAGCCATTTTAAAACTGAGAAGCAATTTATTTAAACCAGAATCGACGCGCGATTATTTTATGCACTAACTGATATTTGTGATTGACATTATCAAATGTCATTTGGATTTACGTTTACGGAACAACAAACACATACTAATATATTTGCGACTTATTCAAAATTTCAAAGTAACCTAGATTGACTTTTCAAATGAACACTTGGTATATACATTTATTATGATTCTTATACACTTTCAATAATTAAGAGCAAGCATCTTTCAAAAATATTTAATAACATAGTAAAGAAAAACGATAAAATTTAAAAAAATGAGTGTTACAAAAATATATGTATTACATTTTGTTGTTGTATTCAATACAACATTTGCCGATATAAAAATAAGGAGTGGTTTGACACCCTCCACAATAAGAGGTGGTTTCTTTTCTTTTCTTGTGAGTGCTATAGCACCAGATGCACCCGCCTGGAGAGAATTCATCCATTGGCGCCCTTCAAATTTTTGACAGGAATGTGTAGCTTTTCTTTGAGAGATACTACCTGAGGTTCAATTTTCAATTATATGCATTCTAAAATTGTACAGTGACATTTTAAATGCTTTTACTTTTTCGTACAGTAAGAACGAATTCCATAACAGCATCTGGAAGATATGCAATCCCAGTTTCTTGTACCAACTCAACGTTTTCAGCTCACATGGGTATTAGGACATAATTTGATTCTTGCAATCAACATCGCCCATAAATGTATTATATTCAACTATTGGTAACAGGTTTTCTTTTTCCATTACGAAGTTGTCCTTATAACTCCCCATGGTATAATCAGACTGGATAGAAATGTACGTGGCATCCCGTTTATTTCGCCATTTTCCCACCAGCACTCCATCATCCCTATATCTCGAATTTTTTGTCCTTTTTCTAGTTTTTAGTGAAAAATAAACATTTTTCACCTCAACGGGATCGTTTTTGCGATCAACGCGAAGAATTCCTGTAATTTAGGTCTTCATATTTAGGAGTTTTACAGCAAAGTCGTGACTGTTATAAACATTGTTCATATATAGGCAATGTCCAACGTCTGGATATTCTTCCATCAAGTGAAGCACGACATTTGCTGCGTGGTTTATCCCTCCAAAGTAGTCCAATTGTGTAAACAAGAAACCTTATTACGATGCCATTCGGTTCTGTTAGTAAATATAATTTTATGCCATCTACGTTTTTTCGTTTTCGATGTATTGATGAAATATTAGTCTCACCTGCCAAGACACCATTCACTACTCATCGACGGATAAATTCTTGTCAGGATGTCACATATTTTGTAGTTCAAAAAGCTAGTCAGAGGTCTGACTTTGTATAGACGATCTCGAGGTGTCGGCTCTCCTCTTTTAACAAAGTATAAACACCATAAAATTATTTTTCTTCTTATTTTCTTCTTCTTCTTCTTCTTCTTCTTCTTCTTCTTCTTCTTCTTCTTCTTCTTCTTCTTCTTCTTCTTGTTCTTCTTCTTCTTATTCTTCTTCTTCTTATTCTTCTTCTTATTCTTCTTCTTATTCTTCTTCTTCTTATTCTTCAGATCTCATCTGCCCTTTGGACGTCCTCGTCCCGTACTTTTCCCCTTCCACTAGCAAATCTAACGACAGCGTATGGATTCTACATTCTTCTCTTGTGGCTTCGTTTCTAACTCTATCTCACCTTGTTTTTCCCACTATCGCTCTTAAAGTCTTTATTTCGGTTGTTCGCATCAGTTGTCTAATTCTGCTTGTATCGGAACAGGTCTTCTTCTTCTTCTTCTTCTCTGTTTTGGGGTGGACGCCACCACGTCCAGGCACTTGAGCACACTGCTCTTTGTACTATCTCCAATATATCTCTCAATTCCACTCTGTTAGTCTTGTGTCCTCGATAAAAGCCATTATCCTACTCAGGGGAAGTTTGAGTACACTCGAAGGATCCAATAGATCTCTCCCGAAATATTTCTGTCTGAGTTCCTTCAGTTCCTCACACGTGCATATTACATGAAGGCTAGTTTCCTCCTGTTTTTCACATCTCCTACACCAGGGCTCGCTAACCAAGCCCATGGTGTGCAAATGCTTCCTTAAAAGACTATGTCCGGTTATTAATCCGGCAATTATTTTAATTTCTTTTTTGCTACTACGAATTAGGTTGGCTGAAAACTTCCCGTCCAGCCCCCTTAGTAGTGTTTTGGTATGGAGTTGACCTTCCGTTAACCTCCATTTATTTTTATGTTCTTTTTCTAGCCATAACCAGATCTCCCTTTTAGCGGAATCCTTGGTGATTCTACATACAGGTTCTGGTCCTATGAAGTTCCTATTAGTACCTTCTTTGGCCAGTTTGTGATTGCCTTTAATTCCCTCATGTCCTGGTACCCATATCAGCGACACTGTATTGTCTTGTGCCAGGTTATTGAGGACCTGTTCACAATATTTTATAGTCATTATGTTAATTTTTTAGCTTGCGCAGCCGGCTTCCCGAATTTCATCGGCGCAGGCTGCGACTGCTAACAATTAGGCCTGGAAAACCGTAGCATGTTTCCCCAGACATATCGATATCTTCCTTCCAGGGCACATTCCGTATATGCCTGCACCTGCCCCCTGACTAGATTGTGATCCATCAGTGTACCAGGTGCCGGCACCACAATCGATCGAGCGACTTTTTGCCTGTTCCCTGGTCGGTATAAGGTTTTTTAAGCTTAGCTGTAAACATAATTTCAGGTGCCATACTGTCCACCGGCATTTGAAATATCGGCTCTTCCAGTATAGTTCCTGTGATATCTGTATGGCTCCCTACAATCTTATTAGGACACCATACATCATTGGCCTTCAGCCTCAGTATCGCAGCCATTGCCTCCGCCTTTATAAATAGTTCCAGCGGAGGGAGACCCACGATGGCCTCCATGGAAGCGGTTCCCGTGCTGTTCATAGCTCCCGTGATTCCCAACAGGGCCTGTCGCTGGAGAGTCGTGAGGAGCCCCACCGACGATGTCCGCTTCGTCCTCCTCCACCAGACAACTGCCCCATAGGCAATCTTTGGTCTTTGTCGGAACAGGTTTCAACTGCATACGTCATTACTGGTCTTACCATGCTTTTATATATTTTACTTGGCTCTCTGTTGTGAGGTATTTATATTTCCAGGTGACTCTTAGATATTCAGATACTCGTGCTGCTTTCATGGTCTGTTACTTGACTTCTATGTAATTGTTTTGTTCACTCGATACGACTACCCCAAGTACATGGACATTACTTATTCGATGGTTTTGTTATATATTTCTAATTTATATAGTATAAGCTCTTTTGTTGCCACTAAAGATTTTGTCTTTTCTGTGGATCTTTCAGTCGTTTTTGTAAATCATTTGGAGAAGTCTCTGTAGTTTGTCCTCAGTATCTGCGACATAAAACATAAAATAATCAGATTTTTCAAATTTTATAGCCATTCATGTTTCGATGTCATGAGGTTTAAATACTTGTGGTAAATGCCTACCAAAAAAATTTATTATTTAAATTTTATGGCACCTTCTTTGATATTTTGAGTTATTTACATGTCAAATATTAAATTTCGCAACTATATTTGTGTGTGTCTACATCAGATGTATCTACTTTTAAGCATCGTAGGCCAGCCACGATTTTATAAATTACTTATGAAATAACTTTAGCAAATTGACAGCCAGTCCAACAGTATAATTAATGCCCGGTTTTATTAACTATCATACCCACATACATTTACACTTAACACATAAACTTCAACTCTCTCGCACACACACCAACAAAACTGTATCAGAACGAACCAGTATTTAAATGAGTACGAGAGAACACAGTATATAAATGTACCTTACATAAGATTTATATTCGAACAAACGTAAGTACTGGTACGTCCCGTGGAGTTAAACCCATTAGTCATTGTTCACACCTGGGTTCTTTGTAAAGAGAGAGAGTCCGAGGACGTCACATTAACCATCCTATATATTATTTTCGGAATGGAAATAAAGATATAAATATTGAAAGTGTAAATTACGGTGGAAGGGAATTGCCTTTTCTATACAGGCATGTATATGACGGCCTCCTGAATAAATTACTGGGGTACGACCCCCCTCAGTAGGTTGTCTTATTGTTATTGTGTTCGTTACTTATATAAGTATTATGAACATACCTATCGCTAGGTGTCGCTTTCGGTTAAGCTGTTAATGAGTGCTATTTGTATGTGAATGTGTTTGTTGTAAATATTTAAAATGTACAGGCTGTTTGGAAGTTAGTGATATATAAGGCAGCAATACAAGAATGTATGGATATTGAATAATATTAGTCGAGGAATTTCGCAACGCCAATGGTGTTTGGTTTAGGTACATGTGTAAGGGAAAAAACATGTACATATACTAAGTGGCTTGTTTCTTTTCACAGTCACATGAAATTAATTCGGGGGAATGTAGTTATTGCCTATTGCCGATATTTAAATCTGCCACACCTATTGAAATGCACAATCCTATAAGAAATTTCTTTGCAACTTTATACTAATTTCTTCATAGGTTGAAGCTAATTGGAAGATGTTTTATTACGTTTTATAGTTAGTTGGTTGAAAGTTGATGTTCGGGAGTCTTGGTTTTGGTATTTTGAAACTACAGTATCAATTAAATAGTACATATACAAAAAGGTTTTGTTTAAGTATGACAATACGTTAAGCACGTATAAAGCGTTTGTACAATATGAAACAAACATGTAAATAATTTACATATCTGTAACTATGCACATGGACAATACACCTCGTATTTTCAGCATTTAATTCTGCTTAATACATATTGCAGTGGAATGTGCTTTTGATTACTTATTAATCTTTTTTGTTCACACTACAACTTATGCTTCCGGCTGTTCAGTCTTGTAGATTCCTTGAGCTCACTTCTCACGGGTCGATCTTCTCAGATAAGGGCCAGGTTATATTTGAAGTAAAACAATAAACATTAATAAAAGACACATTTAGCTAGTTTACAATATTTAATAAAAGAAAAAAAGAAAAAAAAATCCCTTTACCGAATGTACAGGGAGCTAAAGCAAATTAACAGTAGCTTAGGAGGAAAGACTCTTTATGAATATGACTCGCACAAAGAGAAAAACCCCCTGTGACTCTCAAACAAACAAAAAATTAATAAATAATTGAGAAATTTGTCCAAGTTTGACCTCTACTTTAACCCCTACAACTTAAATGTCAACAACTACAAAGTTATTGAAACCGCGTAACAGTCTTTCAGTCATGCGCAAATAAAACACGACAAAAAACAACCCACAACTAAAAAAAAAAATCCAACCTGAATTTAAAACGTTCTAGAATATTATCTTGAAGAAAAAACTCCACTAACTAAAAAACATGACAACTTTCTCTAGTATTCATATACTACCTTAAATATCAAAAATTTTTATAGAACTTACATCGATCTAAGCACTGATAACACAAAAACTACGTGAGAGATACCATACTTTAATTAATTCAACAACGAGATCACCAACTCTCGTAAAAATCGAAATAACGTTACATGCACAGGAATAAATGCATAAACTAAAATAAAAACCCGACTTTACTTAAAACAGAGAATAAAAATGAACTTCTTATCCTCTACAACCAGTTACTTTGCAAGTCTTGATATCTCTAACTCAATTTACCGCGAAAAATTCCTACATCTAATTCAATAGTACCACAACTGTCCGCATCCATACGTTTAAACTAATAAACATACAGAGTCAGTCAAAAATATAATTACAAATATAATAAATATCAATAAAATTCAAATGTTGTTCAAAATTTAAATCTTCCATCTTTTTCTCTCTCTCTCTGGATAGAAAAATCCATGACAATATGTTTCTGCCATCTAGGCGTCCTCAGTTAAGCTAGTGAAGCAATGTATACAAATTAATACAAACCTGTTATAAACAACTGGTTTGTATCTGTATTTAAATTTACTGAAAAAGCCCGCATAGATCAAGCAAGTTCCGTCCTATTGTACAAACGCTTTATACGTGCTTAACGTATTGTCATACTTAAACAAAACCTTTTTGTATATTTACCGCCATCTGGCTGGTTGTTAATGGACTACATCTACATACGTATTTTATCGTTTCCCGTAGCAGCTTAGCTGTTCGAACGATAGGTAGCCCTCCAGACAAAGTCTCTTTCGCCCGTAAGATGTCAATTATTAAATAGTTGTCTTCTTATAGGACGGAACTTGCTTGCTCTATGCGGGCTATTTCAGTAAATTTAAATACAGATACAAACCAGTTGTTTATAACAGGTTTGTATTAATTTGTATACATTGCTTCACTAGCTTAACTGAGGACGCCCAGATGGCAGAAACATATGTATTAAGCAGAATTAAATGCTGAAAATACGAGGTGTATTGTCCACGTGCATAGTAACAGATATGTAAATTATTTATATGTTTGTTTCATATTGTAGAAACGCTTTATACGTGCTTAACGTATTGTCATACTTAAACAAAACCTTTTTGTATATTTACCGCCATCTTGCTGGTTGTTAATGGACTACATCTACATACGTATTTTATCGTTTCCCGTAGCAGCTTAGCTGTTCGAACGATAGGTAGCCCTCCAGACAAAGTCTCTTTCGCCCGTAAGATGTCAATTATTAAATAGTTGTCTTCTTATAGGACGGAACTTGCTTGATCTATGCGGGCTATTTCAGTAAATTTAAATACAGATACAAACCAGTTGTTTATAACAGGTTTGTATTAATTTGTATACATTGCTTCACTGGCTTAACTGAGGACGCCCAGATGGCAGAAACATATGTATTAAGCAGAATTAAATGCTGAAAATACGAGGTGTATTGTCCACGTGCATAGTAACAGATATGTAAATTATTTATATGTTTGTTTCATATTGTACAAACGCTTTATACGTGCTTAACGTATTGTCATACTTAAACAAAACCTCTTTTATATTTACCGCCATCTTGCTGGTTGTTAATGGACTACATCTACATACGTATTTTATCGTTTCCCGTAGCAGCTTAGCTGTTCGAACGATAGGTAGCCCTCCAGACAAAGTCTCTTTCGCCCGCAAGATGTCAATTATTAAATAGTTGTCTTCTTATAGGACGGAACTTGCTTGATCTATGCGGGCTATATCAGTAAATTTAAATACAGATACAAACCAGTTGTTTATAACAGGTTTGTATTAATTTGTATACATTGCTTCACTAGCTTAACTGAGGACGCCTAGATGGCAGAAACATATGTATTAAGCAGAATTAAATGCTGAAAATACGAGGTGTATTGTCCATGTGCATAGTAACAGATATGTAAATTATTTACATGTTTGTTTCATATTGTACAAACGCTTTATACGTGCTTAACGTATTGTCATACTTAAACAAAACCTTTTTGTATATTTACCGCCATCTGGCTGGTTGTTAATGGACTACATCTACATACGTATTTTATCGTTTCCCGTAGCAGCTTAGCTGTTCGAACGATAGGTAGCCCTCCAGACAACGTCTCTTTCGCCCGTAAGATGTCAATTATTAAATAGTTGTCTTCTTATATAACGGAACTTGCTTGATCTATGCGGGCTATTTCAGTAAATTTAAATACAGATACAAACCAGTTGTTTATAACAGGTTTGTATTAATTTGTATACATTGCTTCACTAGCTTAACTGAGGACGCCTAGATGGCAGAAACATATGTATTAAACAGAATTTAATGCTGAAAATACGAGGTGTATTGTCCATGTGCATAGTAACAGATATGTAAATTATTTACATGTTTGTTTCATATTGGACAAACGCTTTATACGTGCTTAACGTATTGTCATACTTAAACAAAACCTTTTTGTATATTTACCGCCATCTTGCTGGTTGTTAATGGACTACATCTACATACGTATTTTATCGTTTCCCGTAGCAGCTTAGCTGTTCGAACGATAGGTAGCCCTCCAGACAAAGTCTCTTTCGCCCGTAAGATGTCAATTATTAAATAGTTGTCTTCTTATAGAACGGAACTTGCTTGATCTATGCGGGCTATTTCAGTAAATTTAAATACAGATACAAACCAGTTGTTTATAACAGATTTGTATTAATTTGTATACATTGCCTCACTAGCTTAACTGAGGACGCCTAGATGGCAGAAACATATGTATTAAGCAGAATTAAATGCTGAAAATACGAGGTGTATTGTCCATGTGCATAGTTACAGATATGTAAATTATTTACATGTTTGTTTCATATTGTAAATAGTACATGTTACTTTAATAACTCAGTTCTTACTTAATTCTAAATTTACATCTGATCTCATTTTGATATCTAGGTCTGCCCTATATCGAATTGGTAAGTCCGCCTGCATTGTGACATAATCACAATTAGAGTTTGCGTTCTCCATTGAGTTTCCGTTAATTTTCGAAGAAGGCCGTTCTTCTTAACAGCTTTCTGCTTTGTATTTAAACAAAGCAGTTGAAGCTTTATATTTAAAGTTTCCTCAATTGAAAATGATATAACTGGGCATAGAAACAATTTGGCTTAAATTAGATATAACCAGAAATCATGGTATTAACTACCTCTGTCGACGATTTTTGAAACTGTAGATTCCAAAGTAGATTCCAAAGTAGATTCCAAAGTAGATTCCAAAGTATACTATTGTCAAGCTGTCAGCACAAGATAAGTTTCTAGGAACTCCAGAATTTGTTGCTCATTTGATTTTGATGTGAAATGAAATTAACTTCGGATTGCTTCTAATATTTCGGACTGAAATAGAGTCCTCAAAACTGCTTACTTCATGACCAACGTTTCCTCCACTGTTGCAAGGAACATAGCAGTGTCGAGGACTCGGTTCCAATTTGGAATCTCAGAAGCAATATTGAACAATGACCGCAGAACCTACAAGCCAAATTTAATCGTATTATCCAAGAAATAAATATTAGAATGAAAGCAAAACACTTTTCTTCTTATTATTCTTCTTCTTTAAGTATATCTGAGCTCTGGTCAATCGCGTTGACTGTTTTGATCATTACAGTGCTGATAGGCAACTATTCTGGCACACTTTCCGAAATCTTCTTAATAGCTAATGCAACACTACCATTTCTATCTTGTTAATTTTACGAAATCTTGTATTTCCAATTTCTTCTTAGGAGAAAACTAACTAAAGAACAGCAAATTTCAGAAACGAAGTCGGAAAGTACGATACCGCAAGAAAACCTTAAATACCTATCTAATTATCAACTAGTATCTTCTTATTTGTGCCACAGATCAAGTTACGTATACTACAATATCTTTCAATCCAGGCAGTACATTCCATCGTCAGGCATTCTGCAGGGATCTACTCAAGAACCATTACTATTTAATATTTTTATTAATGATCTCATGATCGGCTGGTTTTTCTAGAGTTTTATCGTTGAACTTTGTAAGGAACTGTTACGTAATCTTCATTTGGTTGATCAGTGGTGGAGACATAATGAAATTGCCTTAAATACTCTCATATTGTACAATTGTCTCGTATATCTGTGTTACAAGTCCAGTTCTATTCCTATACGCTCTGAACTATATTCCAATTCCCAGAACAGATGAAGTTAGGGGTCTAGGTATTTTATTTGATTCAGTATTATGATTTGATAATCACATTCACGATATGTGTACCCCAGCTATTAAATCTTTGCGATTTATTACAAGATCTTGGAGGCATTTTTGAAATCTGTTAGCTTTAAAATCTCTGTATTATGCTTATATAAGAAGTAGATTGGAATACTACTTTCTTATATGACATTCTCATTACTTGCATTTGCGACTGGCTGTGAAGAGTATTCATAGAAGTATCTGTCATTTAAGCGTGATGGAGGATATCCTGAAAGTGGCATTGAATATATGTGTCTTCTGCAACGCCATTCTTTGAATTCTCTTAATGATAGAAGAGAATATCTTACTGCTAAATTTCTCCTTAATTTGTTAAAAGACAGGATTGATTGTCCCTCTCTTCTATCACAGTTGGTCGAACACTTTCACCATTCCCACCGCCATGTCGAATGTATTATTTGAAGCCCCACTGTAGCATATGGTACACAACTTATGAAGTATTTGAATTGAATTTTTTGTTTTTATCATTTATTATTATTTTTTTGACATTACATTATACCGTAATAGACAAATTTTAATTTCTGGTATGAAAGTAGAAGAGGAAAAGAGCGCGACAGAGAAAAGTAAAGAAAGACATATAGCGAGGTTGCCAATGAATGTATGCAAGTAATTTAAGTGAGGTACGATAAGTTAGTCAGTATGTCTATTGCTTCAGAGGGTTGTAGAACGCGTCTTAGAAATACGCATACAATTCGTCACGAATATTTACAGAAAAATATTTATTTCATGGTGTATTACTTTTATGAGGATGAACAACGAAGTTATATTTTCCGCATATAAATAAAATGAAATAAAATATTAATTCTAAATTATGTAAAAAAAAAATGTAACTCGTATGAAAATAAAATAAATTAACTCTTCTCCAATAATAATAAAAAATAAATATTCTAAATTAAAGGTTCACATAATCCACCTTCTTGGCAGTATGACAACCTATAATAAAATTCTTGGCGGACATTACTGATATGTCCCTATAGAAAGAACCGACAATTATTTAAAATTTAAAATACCAGCCAATACATTTAATTTTGTGGATATTGGGTATGTAAAGGTACATTGAGGTGTCTACCGACATAATACCATTTTATGATTTGTGTCTTTTCTTGTGTTGTAAAAATATGCATGTTGAAATCGACTATTAATATACCCACGTACAGAAATAAGTGTTGTACACCCGGTAAGTGTTTCTTAGGGAGTAGGGCATGTTAAATGTGTATGTGTATCCACCACTCTGCTTCTCCCTCCACTGTTTGAAAGCTGGCATCGTTGGATATAACAAGCATACACTATACCCACACAGAAATTATAATTTGTCGACTACGGTATGTAACTATAGAGTTACATTGTATATATTTATTTAAGTTATATTTTGTCCTGCAATTGGAATTTCATTTCTGTTGGACATTAAAGAATATTATTATTATGCCAAGACATATCAATAGGCGGCCAAAGTCAACAATTATTAATAGAAAGTGAAGAAGTGGTATATAAATATAATAACGCCCCCAGTTCCGCCTAGCATTGTAATTTATATATCACGTTGTAAATATTTTATTATATTTGCCATGATTCTTAGCAAATTATAGCATTAATAAACGCAATTGTCCAGTATTACAAACATGTACAATTTTAAAATGATTTTTTGGAAAAATTCATTCGACTTTCACTCCAATGAAATAAATACACTTCTGCATATCTTTAAAATGAAGCCATCTGCAAAGAAGAATCAATTTATTAATAAAATGATCATCCAACAAAAACAGACTTCGGATAATATAATTTATGTCATTGACGTTAACATGTACCGCAGAAAAGAACCTTTGCATATCAATTTTTCCTTTCATGTCATTACAGTCGCTATTATTATTGTATCAGACGGCTCCGGAGTGGTACTGTTAATATTCTATTGTCATATCTCTCTGTCAAAAACGACATTTTCAACGAGGCGTACGTATATCCATACCTACTACATACGTTCATGCATAATTTAAAGTCCACGTTTATTCTGATTGCATAAATTTAGATTCGTTATACGAATAAGAGAAAGTCACCGATTGAACTGAATGAATAATGATAAACAGCGCAATTTGTTAGAATGTATATAATTTAAAAAGGTATATAACCCCTTACCACAAATTGATAGTCGTATCCTAAATACGTATTTCGACAACTAAGTTGTCATCATCAGTAGGTAAAAACTACTAATTAAAGTCACACGGGGCACAATAAAGTAAGATAAACGCTTACGCACAACTACTATACACTGCAACCCTGTAAAGACTAAATTTACCATGCACATTTCAAACTACGAGATAAAACACTTGTCTCTTTGGAAAAAGGTTCTTAAACATCTGTTAACATATCGAACAAAGGGACGGCAAAAATTCTTCTCTAAATACGGCGCCAACTAAAAACGATTTTAAAGCTACGGTGACTTACTAATAAACTAAATGAAATACCTATATTTCCACAAAACACTAGTATAATTAAATGTATGAGCATTTCATGTGCAATGTACAAATTAATTGTTATTATTTAAACGTGTTATATTCCAATACGCAGGTAATGACAAAATCTATATTGGGTCCGAATGTAGAAACACTTTCCATTAACAAAAGGTTAAGAAGTCGTATCGTAAAGGCCGAACTCTCATGACAATTCTGAGAAAGACAAAATTAAGAAGAGGCGTTATGTGAAAAACTAGACATCCGGCTTGTTGTATTATACTAAGTGAGAATAACAATCCTCGTGAAAAGGGTCAATAAATAATTAGATATTGTAGGTGTATGATTTAGAAATTTAATTATAAATAGGTGACAATGTGTTATATTAAATGAGAAACCATTTCGGTGAACAGGAGGTTTATGAATAATTAAATATTGTAGGTATATAAATTTAAAAGTTAATTATAAATAGGTGACAATGTTAAGGGGTTAAGCAATTTAATATAATAAAAGTTAATTATAAATAGGTGGCATGTCCTGGTTAAGGAGTTAAGCAAAATAAAATAATGTATAGAATTCACGGTAGGCTCTAGGTGAAACATGATAAATAAATTTTATAAACAAAAACATCCGGTACATCTGTTCCCCAAAACGCGAAACAAGATTTACATTTCGTGAAACAAGCCGAATGCCTCATTCAAAAACCATTGTTTAGGAGGTAATTGTATTATTTCACGTGTATGGATTCCCACATGTCTATAATTACTGATGTTACATCCCCCACCCACTTATAAGAATGTGAATAGACTGCTGAACGGTATTGGAGATTTATCGCTATTCAAGGAGGTATGTTTATTTTTCGCGATAAATATACTTTCGTAAGCATCAAGTTCATGGGGTTTATTAATTCCTTTTATCAATTTCAAACCTGTAATCGGTACATTGTGTAGTGTGCTCAAAGCGTGATTTGCGACATTTGATTTATCCGGTCTATTGTATTTGATATGTGCTATGTGTTCTTTAAAACGTGTTATTATGGGTCGTTTAGTTTGGCCTATATATTTCAAATTACAATCCGCGCAACTAATTTCATAGATCCCTGATTTCGAATTGGAATTGATTTTATCTTTAGTATTCCCTAGCAGACTTTTGATAGTGTTTTCAGACCGAAATGCTACCTGGAGACCTCTTTCTTTCACAATTCTATTAATGTTTTTCGTGACAGGGTGGTATGGTAGACATATGTACTTTTTCTCTTGGTTATTTTGGGGTATCAAACTTGATGCTTACGAAAGTATATTTATCGCGAAAAATAAACATACCTCCTTGAATAGCGATAAATCTCCAATACCGTTCAGCAGTCTATTCACATTCTTATAAGTGGGTGGGGGATGTAACATCAGTAATTATAGACATGTGGGAATCCATACACGTGAAATAATACAATTACCTCCTAAACAATGGTTTTTGAATGAGGCATTCGGCTTGTTTCACGAAATGTAAATCTTGTTTCGCGTTTTGGGGAACAGATGTACCGGATGTTTTTGTTTATAAAATTTATTTATCATGTTTCACCTAGAGCCTACCGTGAATTCTATACATTATTTTATTTTGCTTAACTCCTTAACCAGGACATGCCACCTATTTATAATTAACTTTTATTATATTAAATTGCTTAACCCCTTAACATTGTCACCTATTTATAATTAACTTTTAAATTTATATACCTACAATATTTAATTATTCATAAACCTCCTGTTCACCGAAATGGTTTCTCATTTAATATAACACATTGTCACCTATTTATAATTAAATTTCTAAATCATACACCTACAATATCTAATTATTTATTGACCCTTTTCACGAGGATTGTTATTCTCACTTAGTATAATACAACAAGCCGGATGTCTAGTTTTTCACATAACGCCTCTTCTTAATTTTGTCTTTCTCAGAATTGTCATGAGAGTTCGGCCTTTACGATACGACTTCTTAACCTTTTGTTAATGGAAAGTGTTTCTACATTCGGACCCAATATAGATTTTGTCATTACCTGCGTATTGGAATATAACACGTTTAAATAATAACAATTAATTTGTACATTGCACATGAAATGCTCATACATTTAATTATACTAGTGTTTTGTGGAAATATAGGTATTTCATTTAGTTTATTAGTAAGTCACCGTAGCTTTAAAATCGTTTTTAGTTGGCGCCGTATTTAGAGAAGAATTTTTGCCGTCCCTTTGTTCGATATGTTAACAGATGTTTAAGAACCTTTTTCCAAAGAGACAAGTGTTTTATCTCGTAGTTTGAAATGTGCATGGTAAATTTAGTCTTTACAGGGTTGCAGTGTATAGTAGTTGTGCGTAAGCGTTTATCTTACTTTATTGTGCCCCGTGTGACTTTAATTAGTAGTTTTTACCTACTGATGATGACAACTTAGTTGTCGAAATACGTATTTAGGATACGACTATCAATTTGTGGTAAGGGGTTATATACCTTTTTAAATTATTATTTAACCACAGTCTCCATTGAAAGAATTTTCAGAATGTATATATATAAGTGTGTGTTTGTATAATGACATTATATTATGTACGTGAGCAGTAAATACATATACAAACATAATATATCTATGATACTTATCAGTGATAGTTTTTAATGCCGTTACGAGTCAAAAATAACGTTGATGTATGCGAAACGTCTACGAATGACAGATAAGTTTATGTTAATGTCTGGTCGATTAAAATTACGACAGTAAAATTCATATGATAACTTTTGAAAGACATGAAAGGTACAGTTGGGTTTGGGGAACAGAGGCGTTGCGATAAATTCTTACCGTGTCATTGACGTTTATGTTGATACCTTAATACTAAAGTGACACCGAAAAGCAACAGAAAAGCCATTTTTCGAAAGCAATAGATGATTTTCCTTGTATATTCCAATTTAGCGTCCAAATATTCAAGGTAAATAGAATAATTCAATTTCGTAAAAGAATTTCTTTTTTAAATTGTATTTTATGAGCTTAGAAAATAAAGAGAATTTAATATAAAAGTATTGAAGACAGGTAATCTGCCTTTAGGCCTGAAACTTGAAAGTTTATAGAAACAAATAAGAGACAAGCTGAAATCATATAAATGGAGATCCTATCAATTTGCCTTAGTAAAAATATTCTGAATTAGAGGTATGGGAAATTAGAGGTAGGGGAAAATATTACAGAGAGCCTTTAGAGCAGGGATGCTCAGGCTTTTAGGGATAGCGATTTATCACAAAATCTAATATTTAATTAAAAAGCGGCCTAAAATATGATTTCAAATATTTACATACGTCGTGATCTCCTTTACGTTTCTTCGTTGTTGGCCGAATGTCGCAAAAATTGTTATATATTCTATCAAAATCAATTCTTTTTTCTCTAAAATTTTTTAATGTTAAAAGAAGATTTTCTGAATATATTTCTGAAATTTAGATTGCAAAATGTCCAAAATCAAATCTGTTTGTACAAAAATAAGTTGAAATTTATTTAATATTACTCTATCATTTATTTATGAACTTTTGCAACTGCAGGAAAAAAATACTTTACTCAGTCTTTTTTAAGTGAAATCTTTGTCTTTTTGCCAGAAAGCTGCGTTGTCCGGACATTCGGTTGTATGTTTTTAAGGGCATATCCCGTTTTAACATCCAGCAGTAGTCCCCCATCATCGTTATGCTCCATCTGCCTTGGTATCGCCGTTCCATTTCCTTAATGTCTTGGTGAAACCTCTCTTCCTGTTCTTCGATAACTGCTCAAAGATTTTCAGGAAAATAGTTCAAGAGTGAAAACACGAATTGCACTTTCAAACTCATATTACAACCTAGACGATGAAAGTGTTGTAACATATTTTGAACAATATTTTCGTAGTTTTCGTCCTTAGAGTTCCCAAGAAACTTATCAATTACTTCTTTAAATGAAACCCAGGCGTTTTTCTCGACATTGATCATTGTGTTTTGAAAATCCTTGTCTTTGCATAATGTTCTTATCTGCGGCCCAACAAAAATACCTTCTTTTAACTTGGCATCGGATAAGGCTGGAAATGTCTCGCACAAATATTTAAAACGCTGTCCATTTTTGTCTAGGGCTTTAACAAACTGCTTCATCGAGCCAAGTTTGATATGGAGAGGAGGCAGTAAAATTTTTTTGGGGTCAACCAAGATATCTCTTAATACATTTTTGCTACCAGGTGTACGGCTTGTTCTAGAGGGCCATTCTATTTGAGTTCAATGTCTATCCCTTGCTCGACTATCCCACTCACAAATAAAGCATGGAAATTTTGTATAACCTCCTTGTTGTCCTAGTAGCATGCACAGCACTTTAAGGTCACCACAAACCATCCACTGATGTTCTTGGTAGTTTATTTTCTTTAAAAGAAGTTCAAAATTTTCAAACGTTTCCATTAAATGTACCCAATGGGCAACGGGAACCGAGGCCAGCTCGTTACCATTGTGCAATAAAACGCCTTTTAAACTACGCTTACTTGAGTCAATAAACAGGCGCCATTCTTCGTTTACATACGGCACATTTCCTAATTTTGAAATTAAGTCAGGAATATTGTTGCAATACACTAGCGGTCCGTCTTGAGTAAAATATTGACATAACTCTTTTTCGCGATCCCGGTAAAAGCTTGATGTGACGCCAGGTGCCAGTAAATGTTTCTCACGAAGTTGGGAGGCTAACAATTCGGATGCATCCTTTGGAAGGTGCAAGCAAATCTCTTCGGGCTCTCTGAAATCTGGTGTGAAATCTGAGTCATCTGGGTCGCAATTAGATTCCTCTGATTCTGACGATATGACGTTTTCTAGTGCTTTTTGGGCGGTAGGTATCGGTACATCTGGTCCATGAGGAACTGGTCGAATAGCAGAGTCAAGATTGGAATACACAATTTGTTTCTTATTTTTTCTGTTGAATCCTTGAACATTACACGAACAAAAATAACAATCATCACTGTGATTTCTAGGCTCTCGCCATACCATAGGAACACCAAAGCTTAAACATTTCTTCCTACTTTTTTGCCAGTTTCTTAATGCTTCAACGCAAACGGAACAAACAGTATGAGGAGCCCAGGACTTGTCTTGGTCGCCAATTTTTACACCAAAATAAGCGTGGTACACATTTTTCACAAACGAAGTTATAGTTTGCCTCTGCTTTACTACGACATAACTACCACAGATATAACAAAAGTTATTCGGATTGTTCACACAATGTCTTCTTTCCATATTTATACGTTCTAGAACACTTAAAATACGCAACAACGAAGACAACAAGCGCGCGGACACAGTAGCACGACGACTAACACAACCAAACTGCACATAAGCAGGTTTCAACGTTGTATTGACGCTTCTGCGCCGACTGTGTTGCTTTGGTGAGAAATCTAATATTAACCAGTGTGGAACAAACATATTCTTGTCATAGGTATGTATATTAATAAATTAACATTTTTAAGATATAGAGCGCTATAAAAAAAATTTACGTGATAGAGCAAAAATATGGCGTTTTTTTGGAATAAGGGCCCCCAAACATATACAAATAAGCAAACAGCTTTCAAACATCAAAATCACTGTAGACCTGTGTTATTAATACAGGAACACCTTGAACAAATTTTAGTTGTTCATAGTAATGTTTTACACTTTCAATGTTTCACAGAAAATACATAGTTTTGAGTTTTGTTCTTTGTAAATTATTTTTATTTAAAATTCGATAGGTAATTCGCTTGTCAGCATTACTTTTGTTTCAGCAGTAGTTGCTGTCGGTTACCAAACCATTTATTACATTCGCTCTGTTGTGTATTGACAGCTACATATTAACTGCATATGTAGGTATGTGCCACTTATGCAGGCGTCCACACGTATCAAATTGTTCGAAACTCACGGATCGCTTACGGAAACAAACCTATTGCGAATATAAGGCAGATGCCTACGTGCTATGAATCATCAATCGCTCGAGTCCGCTCTATGATTATAACCCATAAAATACGTTACTACGCTTTAGGCACTTTTATTAATCTGAATTACATTTGCCGACATTTATGCGCATATATATTCATGCAGTGTTTAGATAAAGTTTTTCGATCGTTCATAAAGAAGTATCCATATGGACAAGTCAAGATAATAAATAGAGTCGAGTTGTAATTTATCTCGGTAAATTTTTAATGGTGCCCATCCGTCGCGACCAGAAACGACTTCATTATTTATATTACCTCGTTATCCACGAATTCTAAATACTTAATCAATTCAATCCACCCGTCGGGAGGAGAGAAAAAATTGTATCCACACCTGCTGACAAAAGCTGGTAATGTTACCCACAGAGAAGGGTCATACATCTTGCATATCGGACCACCCTACCGAAGAACCATCCTTTCTTGATGGTAGCGTGTAGGTACGTACATGTCCCTGTGTGTATGCTTGTATGTGTGCGCAGCTAACAAACAGGACACAACGGCGGGGCCCCCGACAGTGAACTTCTTGACAACCGAGATAAACCGGCGACCGTGGGTGGTGGGCTTGTTGTCACGGACTTAATGCCCGTGTATTCATTATTTATATTTTACTGAATCCCGAAAACATCTCCCGACATTTATGACACACTTTAATAACTTGTTATGTATACTCTCCCGCGTGCTTTAATAGTGTACTGGGTCTATAATACAAAATCCACGAAAAAGATTCGGATTCGAAATATGAAGAAATCGGGTAGCTAGAGAGAAGACAGTTTGAATTACCTAAACCAGAAGGTATACATATTCCGAACATTAAATTTATCACCAGATTTTAGAGCCTCTTTATTTATGTGATTCAGATCGCTTAATTTAGATTGTTATAAATATTATCTTCGTTTTTTAATAATAAATTATTTCAGATTTGAATAGGTAAGTATAGTTTATTTCAAATTATAAGAATATGACTTTGAACGGCTAGGTATAATAATTATCATCACAGAAGGTGGTGCAATAAAAGCATTAGAGCCTTTCAAAGTCATATTCTTATAATTTGAAATAAACTATACTAATAGCTGAAAATGGAAAACCTGCAAGAAAATATAGATATATGGAACGCAACACACAGGTGAAGAAGAACTAAATATCCAAATTGAAGGAATAAATATTCAACAAGTAAATGAGTTTCATTATTTAGGTGTCCTGATAGAAAACACTGGAAAAAATGAGTCAGAAATTAATGAAAGAATTGAAAAGGTAACCAAATTGTATTACGCAATGAAGAAGAACTTCATTATGAAAAAAGAAATATCACGAAACACCAAGATAAAAGTATACAAAGCAGTCTACAAAGCAGTTCTGACATACGGATGTGGATCACGGGACTTAATAATAGACGAAAAAACAAAATCCAGGCTGCAGAAATGAGATATCTTAGGAGAGTGAGAGGCGTAGAAAGGAAAAAATGAGAAATTCATAAATACGAGAGGAACTGGAGATACAATCTATAATGAACTTTATTGAACAACGGCTACTATATTGGCGGGGCACCAAAACGAATGGGGGGCACTAGACCAGTAAAGCTAATATATGAAGCCAAAGTCCAGTGTAAAAGGAATAGAGGAAGACCGCGACAAGTATGGGAGGATCTCATTGGAAACAGCATCCAGAATGGAGGAAAGAGCTGGAAAGAAGCAAAAACACTGGCCAGTAATCGAAGATTATGGAGGAATTTTGTTCATAATTTAGATTAGACATGTACTTACCCGACACCGTTTATGGTAAAAGAGTTTTTAATATATACATTGTTACGATCTCATCACCCAGTTCGATAGTAGATCCTTACATTAATATTCTAATAGTTTTATCTCGGGTCTTTTATTTAGGATTCAATGAAAAATTATTGGGGCAACACAGACTTTTAATAAAAAATCAATACATGCCAATTCATTCAAAAAATAAAATTGAGGTTACTATGGTTACAAATTAATAAAGTCAAACTTAAAACATTTTTTCACCAAATCCAACAGTTGAACTCCAAATCTAGGCATCAGCAATACATACAATATCCATTCCTCAATCTTCAATCCACTAATAATTGAATAGGTAGAATATCTTTAGGTGTTGTACTAATAACACAGGTGTGCAATAAAAAAAGCTGCACAGGATTCTCATACTATTTCTTATTTTTACTCACTAAAATTGGTCAAAATACTCGAAAAATTCCATTGAACATGTTTATAACAAGTGTTCATTTGAAAAGTCAATATAGGCTACTTTGAAATTTTGATAGAATAAGACGCAAATGTATTAGTATGCATTTGTTGTTCCGTAAACGTAAATCCAAATGACATTTGATAATGTCAATCACAAATATCAGTTAGTGCATAAAATAATCGTGGGTCGATTCTGGTTTAAATAAATTGCTTCTCAGTTTTAAAATGGCTTTCACTTTAGAACATAAATTTTTTTTAGTCCAGGCTTATTTTCGAAGTGGTAATAAAATTGATGGCTTATGGGTTTATTCAGATCAAGATTGCATGGTAGAAGTTCAAGTTCAGTTTCCACATTTTGTAATAGATTATATACAATTTAAGAATACTTTGGATAGAACTTTAAAACTTTTTTCTGAAACTGGTAGTCTCTTAAGAAAATCAGGTGGCGGAGCAGTTAAGAAACGTACACCTCAAGTTGTCAATCGTGTTGAAGAAATAATGGAAAATGAACCACAAACATCTGTTCGACATTTGAGTCAACAAATAAACCTTTATGTTGGTACAACTCACAAGTTATTAAAAAAAGACATGCAAATTTATCCATATATATACCGTGTCACAGCAGTACAATAATTGTTAGAAATTGATTACCCACGTAGACTACAGTTTTGTAATTGGTTTGTAAATATGAACAATAATGGAGAACTTTCGCAAAGAGTCATCTTTACTGATGAAACATGATTTTATAAAACGGGATACCTAAATTCACAAAATACAAGAATTTGGAGTAGTGAAAATCCACATGTAATTAATGAAGAATCGCTACATTCAGAGAAAATTGGTGTTTGGGCAGCGATAAGCCAAAGGCGAATCATTAGACCAAATTTTTTTCAGTAATCGTTAGCTGCTCAAAGGTACCGTACGGAAATTTTACAACCATTTGTCAATCAGTTGCATGATGATGAATTTCAAAATGCATATTTCCAACAAGACGGAGCACCTTGTCACTGTACTGCAGAATCTTTGGATTATTTAAGAGAATTTTTTGATGAGCGTATAATTAGTCGAAATACTGAAATTGCCTGGCCTGCAGGTTCATGCGATATAACAGCTTGCGACTTCTTTTTGTGGCCGTATCTAAAGGACAACATATTTCGAACACCTATATTGAATTTGAATGATATGCTACAGAGAATCGAACAGAAATGCATGGAAATTAATAACAATCAAGTAATGTCAGAATATCATCAGAAATTTTGAACGGAGGATTTTAAAGTGCATTGATCTTGAAGGACAACATTTTCAACATTTGTTATAGTTTTCAATAAATACCTATTATTTGTTATTTATTTGTATGTATGAAACTGTCAAAATATACGACTTCGTAGGTTAAGTAGTAAATTTTAATTTACGACATACTTCAAAATGTTCTCAGTAAATCACATGCTACTAGACTGACTTTTCAAATGAACACTTGTTACATGTTTACCAGGGTATTAGGAACGAGTATAAAAAAGCGTTGGGTCAGATTTGTTCATGTTCCAACATAATAAATAAGTTCAGAATCTTGATTCCTGTATGAGCCACACTCAGTTTACATTTTACATTCAAACGTGACTGTACTCGTGTTTTTAGTTATACAGGGTGTTAAAGAAAGTTGTTCGGAAATTTTACGCACTTATGGTTCTCATTAATATAAAGAAAAAGTCTTAGTAAATCTAGGTCTAAAAACCAGTCGTTTCTGAGTTACAATTGATTTTACATTTTTTTCATCAAAAGCATAAGCAGCGACATGTTATGGATAGTATATAAGCTTATTATAAAAATTTTAAACCCAGAAACGGTGAAACCGAGAGATAATTCTTCAGTATTGTTCGGTCAATATAGATTTAATTTGTATTTTTTTATTTAAATTAATCAAATAGATTTACATAGTTGTATTTATTTTACGTATTAATTAATAGGTTTTAATTTTGTTCTGTTTGTAAATATAAAGTGTATAGAAAGTTCTTGAAGTTTCCCTAATATTTTATGTGTTAATTACTTAGGCCTGGTCAGGTATTATATTGCTTTATGCATTGTTTTGTTTCCTACAGCCATGAAACTATTTATTCAATACAGGTACAACCTTCTTTTAAATCCGTTCTTTTGCTGGTTGTAAACCTTTATAACAGCATAAGTCTTATTGCTATATTTCATGTATTGTATTTAATGTATTCATATTTTTACGATAGGTTTAGAAATTTTGGTTTATTATATTTTCCTGTATTCTTCCAATACTGTACGTTATCTCTAGTCCACTTGTTGTTTATTGTAATTTACGTACAATTGCGGCATTAAAAAACGCGAACAACTCTTTTGGGCTTCATTTCGCAATATTTTAATAATGTAAATCAGTCTATGTCAGTTTTGACTTTTTTAAAACGTCAAATGAAAATTCATATAATGACCATAATCTATATTTCTAATAAAAGTATATAGCATGTATATTTTAAAAATTATTTGGGTTTTTTGGATAACACTTAATTGCGTCATGTCAATATGACTTTTATATCGCGAATAAATTGCAAAATGAAATACGGTTGGCTTTTAAAAAAAAAATCACAATTACACAGAAAAATTTCAAGTGTATACATTTTTTAATGCCGCAATTGTACTTGGTATATTGCTATTCAATGCCTGTAACAATTGTTTTGTGTATTTAGTATTTAATATTTATTTTATTTCCTAGTATTATAATTAAGATTTCATGTGCATATTGTTTATTTTAATCCATTTATGACGTTGGTAAACTACAGCATATACTTTTTCTTGAAGAAGGGTAAAATATTTGAATGGCAATTTCAGTATAATCAATTTAGTTGTTTTCTCCATCCCTTGTAACTGGCGTGGACAAAACTTTCTTTGCAAAAATAAGTTAAAACAAAATTCAGTTCCAACCCAGATCTCAACGATATCCTTTCAAGAGTATATTCAAGTATTTGCCAGTTTCTCGATCTTTTCTATTGAAATCAAATTAATGCATTTATTTTAAGTTTAATGGAACTCCAGGATACAATAATTATCTTGTAAATACATTAGTGTTATTCAAAACTATTGCATTATTTCAACTTATATATTTCGGTCGACACATACCGAAAATTCCTTCAAACCAGAAGGATAAACAAGCATACAAGAAAAATTGGAAAGGGATTATTTTAAGATGGAACATTTTAGGATTTTAATTAGCAAATCCTCTTTGCTTGCAATTAAAACTTAAAGAAATACTATTAAAAAGAATATACCAAAGAAGAAAAATACATTTTATTAAGACAAGCCTCGTTAAGTCAAATTCTAACTCCGTTAAACAAAATAATGTCCATATCTACCACTAAAAGAAGAACAATAGATACAAGTCAAAGTAGGAACCAAAATACACACTAACCAGCTAACAAAACATTCGAGCAGAATTCATAGACGTCAAGAATCTCCACATCAACTGAAGGAAAATTTTCACCTAAGAAACAAATAAATTCAAACAATAATGGGCTTAAATTACTCAACAGGGGTTCAATTTACAAAAACAAGAGGAATAACTAAACATAATAAGAATTTCTGAACTTACTGCAAATGAGAATTAATGAATATTAAATCTCATTTTTACATGTAAATGTCTTATGCCTTATGTGATGCGTTAATAACTACAATCCGACAGACCAAGTTTGTACCAGTATATAGAACACACCTCGTCGCGAGTCCAACTTTCCTGGTTGTTAGGATAATTAAAAATTGCTTAAAAGCCACGTCCATCAACGGAACGTACAGACGCGTTTCGCTCTTATTGACGCTTATCAATGTACGGTATCTCGAAGACGGATATGGCTTTTCACTTCTATACTTTGTGTATTTATAGTTAACATTCTGAACTTACTGCAAATGAGAATTAATGAATATTAAATCTCATTTTTACATGTACCTAAATGTCGCCTTATGTGATGCGTTAATAACTACAATCCGACAAACCAAGTTTGTACCAATATATAGAACACACCTCGTCGCGACCCCTACCTTCCTGGTTATTAGGATAATTAAAAATTGCTGAAAAGCCACGTCCATCAACGGAACGTACAGACGCGTTTCGCTTTTATTGGAGCTTATCAATGTACGGTATCTCGAAGACGGATATGGCTTTTCACTTCTATACTTTGTGTATATATAGTTAACATTCTGAACTTACTGCAAATGAGAATTAATTAATAGTAAATCTCATTTTTACATGTAAATGTCGCCTTATTTGATGCGTTAATAACTACAATCCGACAAACCAAGTTTGTACCAGTATATAGAACGCACTTCGTCGCGACTCCGACCTTCCTGGTTGTTAGGATAATTTAAAAAAAAATTTTATAATAAGAATTAATTTGAAATTTTGAAAAAAGATTTTTGAAATGAAAAAATAAAGTAAATTATATTAAGATAACATTTGCTGAAATGACATAAATCATTAATAACAATATTCTAACATCAGAAACAACAGAAATTCAACAATTAAGTGAAATTTTGGAAAAATATAAAAATTTTGACATATTAATAAAAAAGTTTAAGATAAAAGTATTAATATTAAAATAATTACCTGGACAGTTATAAGAAAAAAAGGGCTAATTTTCGATGTTAGTTTCATCAAATTCCAAAAAGGCATTTAAGAATTAAGAAGAAGAACTATCCCAAAAGACGTATAGCTTTTGTTTAAATTGAAAATGCTTTAAAAGACAGAGACTGAAAAAAATTACCCTTCGAAAATCGTCACTAAGTGAAACCCTTTGAAATTTAAATTCGTTATACCAGTTGTAAACAATCCTCTGAGAAGATACTTGATTACCAAACGTAGCACGAAGTCTTGAAACTCTTTGTTTTGGAGTTAAAGGACTTTTAAAATCATAGTAAATCATGACTTTAAAATTTTCACTCGGTTTGAAATTAGCTTGCAAGATAACTGTTACAGTTAGCAAAAATAAATTCGAAGTGTCAAAATAGAAAATAATAAACATTTACAGACTTACAAAAGTATTTTTAATAATATAAAAAATATTGTTAAAAATGGGGTGTGAAGAACACAATACACGCTCATTTATGAATTTTTGAATGTATCTTCTCCAAAGACGTAGATACGTATTTCACATTTCTACATGTTCGTCGGTACGCCCCTGTTGGAGAAGAGACACATTCAAAACAAACATAACTACGTTACTATCTGGCCGAAATTATTCAGACAGAGCGTGAAGGAATATTCAGCGCTGTCTATATAATAACCGTCGAACTAGCTACGTGTTTTTTATAGTCGGTAACCACCGTATCTATAGAAAACTGTATTCTCGTGTCTTCACTACTTGTCGGCGTGAGCCGAATGTGTATATGACAACATAATTTGAAACATACTTGAGGGGCGTACCGACGAACATGTAGAAATGTGAAATACGTATCTACGTCTTTGGAGAAGATACATTCAAAAATACATAAATGAACTTGTATTGTGTTCTTCACACCCCATGTTTAATAATATTTTTTATATTATTAAAAATACTTTTGTATTATACAAATTTAGTGAGGTTTTACCCACTCAAGTATGTTTCAAATTATGTTGTCATTTACAGAAATAATCATTGCTACCCTCGCGTTATTGTTTTAGTTGATCTATTCATGTTGGCATGCCCCAAAGTGAGCGTTACATTCTATATAATTCATTAATCAAACTTGAAAACATACTCAAAAACTTTCAGCAATGCAGGAGCAAAAGTTAGAAAGTAGATATTGTATTTAAGAGAGTTTGCATCAAACTCTATTTTTATGTTGACAGGGAAACTGTTAAGTAACCGAATATAATACAATACTATTTACGTCCATTTGCGCCATCTCTTGTCAATAAAACTTGGTATATTACTACTATATAGCAATAAATGTAAAATTATCTTTTATTTTATTTCTGATATGCTCTTTAAATGACTGTTTAATAGGATATAAAATTATTCATGAGGAACATATGTATAAACTGAGCAACTGTACGTTATCATTCATATACTCGTAGTAAATTTTATATCCCACATAAAATTAAATCTATTTACCATCTAAACGCCAATATAATAACTACAGGCTACTGTCCATGATCGCTATTAAGGACAGGTGATTAGAATCCATAAAAATATTTCATTCCTCTATCGAGATATACACTTTATGATGAGTAGATGTATCGATCCACGATCTTAAAGGAAAAATAATAAAAAGGCGCTATTCAAATGTAATTTTTTTTCCAGAGGAAAAAAAACATTGACACAAATCGAAAGAAAACGTTATGTTAACGATACGGTATTCCCATTACAATCGACTTTGAATGTACAAAAAGGGTCACAGTAAAAAAGTGGAAAAATTATGTGGACGTTTGTCCAATTATAGAGAAGCTGCCACCGCAATAAAAATTAATTTAAATTAAAGTTTACGTGACACCACCTCTACTTATACGGCATTAATATTAATAATACAACCAATCGGATTTATCGTTTTGTATATGCGGCGTTTTAAATTTGTAATCGCATTTACATATTCTGAACGTTATTGTTGGACATTAATCGTTATTTATCCACTATCTCCTATCAGCGTTTTACGTTTTAAACGTTCCACATTATATTATTTTAACATAAATCGATCTTTGTATAACATTTACAACACCGTATCGGTTGCTACTTTCCTTATGAGTAGATATGTCAAAAGTTGTTCGATAAAATCTGTGTATCTACATACAGGCAAGTTTGTTATTTAACAGCTAACATAATATTGGAGAAAACGATACACGTACTATTGCATTTCATACAAATTAATTAACAAAGTTAAGGCTAATAATAACATATTTATTAAGAAAGTTTTCCGTTTATGAAATGTGTGGTAATTTTGAAATGATTTAACTCATTCTTAAGGAATCGTAAGCAACTGTTGTACTAAAGGCTCATAAATTGATTACTACACGTGATATTTTGTCGGCGTTCTCAGGGGTATTTTTTGGTCCCACATTTTTTACGATTTTTATAAATGATCTTTCTAACCCTTTATTGTATGAATTATTTTTTTCTCTTGAAATTTTGTTGAAAAATTTTGATAATATAGTTTTAGCAATATGTATGATAGAGAGATATGTTTAAAAGAAGTTAAGGCAAACAGCAATGACATTGAGAGAAGAAGAAAAGATTGTTAAGATAGGGCACATGAAATTGATAGTCGATGGAATAGAGATGTTATGGAATGAAAGGTCGAAAATAATATCAGAAAGACCTACAGAAAATGTGTATGGAAGAAAATGTATTTAACATGGCAACGAAATGGACATGCGCTGGTAAACCAAGAGGACATAGAAAATAAAGAGATAAATAACAAATTTGATGGAAAATCCATGAGTAATATGAAGAAAACCGTTAAAAATACAAATCTTAGAGTTTAGAATAAGAACAAATGACGAACTGCAACAAGAAATCAAATGAGAAGATATTGTAAAAAAATAAAATTGCAAAGAATAAAATGGCTGGGGCATGTTCGGAGAGCGGAAGAAGAATTTACAATCAAGCTGCTATTGAACTGGAAGTCGGGAGGAAAAAATGGAAGTGGTAAACCGAGATTCAAATAGATAGAGGAGGTAGTAGAAGATTTTAAGGGTGCTTTGGACACATGGAGAAGATCACCTTACGAGCTTCCTGGAACATCTGAATAGTGTCCATCCAAAAACAAAATTCACAATGGAAGTAGAATCAAACAATCAACTACCATTCCTCGACGTTTTGGGTAAGAAGAAAGAAAATGGAGAATTAAGCCATACAGTGTACCGGAAATCCACACATACAGATCGGTACCTCAACGCACAGTCTCACCACCACCCAGCTCAGTTGCAAGCAGTAGGGAAGAGCCTAGTAACAAAATCACAGAGATTAGCAGATGAAGACAACGTCATTTAAGAAATGGATTAACTCCACATTGCACTCCAGCAGAATGGCTTTAGCAAACGCGCAATCAACAAAGTATTAAAACCTAAACGAGCCACACCACAAGAGGAAAAAGAGGAATCAATAGCCAAAACCTACTTACCCTATGTCAAAGGTACCACCGACAGAATATCCAGAGTCCTACGAAGACATATCATTGAAACCACATTCAAGGCAGACAGAAAAATCAGCACAGTCCTTCGGAACCCGAAAACAAAAATACCTTTAGAAAACCAGGGAGTTTATAAAATTTCATGCCTTAATTGTGAGCGTAATTGTGTAAACGTAAAAACAGATGAACACCAAAACTCCGTAAGAAAAGACGAGAAAACTTCATCTTTGGCTCAGCATGTAAAGGAAACGTCCCACACGATAGACTTCAGCAATACCAAATTATTGGTAGAACATATGAAAACCAGAATAATCAGGGAAGCTATCGAAATTGAGAAACGTCCGGACAATTTGAATTCGCGAGATGATACCCAGAGGCTACCAACAGCATGGAAACCAGTATTAAGCAAAGAAGTTGTCAACAACAAACAACAAACAAAAACACCTACACTGCAACCCAGTCAGTACACTCCAGCTACAGGCCCAACGACACGGAACCGCGCACACACTCAACCAAGTGTAACCAACCAGAACGCAAATCGGATATATAACCACCATCCTAAACTCGACTACGTCAGTTTACGAATAACCAGAAGCAGAAGCAGACAGTTATCGCAGACCTGAAGATGGCAAATGTGATTTTGCCGAAACGTCGTCCAGAAACCAGCACCGGTCTTTACGAAGACCAAACAGTGGAAACGCGGAAGAAAACCCGGAATCCAGTTACAACATATATATATATATATATATATATATATATATATATATATGGTAAACCTAATCAGTAGGCGATTAAAGGTCTGTATATTACTTCAAAATATATGTATTTAAAAAACTCTACATGTTTCGGCTGTATACGCCTTTTTCAAGAGAATACAAAATATGAATCTGAAGATGGCAAATGTGATTTTGCCGAAACGTCGTCCAGAAACCAGCACCGGTCTTTACGAAGACCAAACAGTGGAAACGCGGAAGAAAACTCATATTTTGTATTCTCTTGAAAAAGGCGTATACAGCCGAAACATGTAGAGTTTTTTAAATACATATATTTTGAAGTAATATACAGACCTTTAATCGCCTACTGATTAGGTTTACCATATCATACCAAGGTCACGAAGTTATTATATATATATATATATATATATATATATATATATATATATATAAGTGTTTAGATAATTTCTTAGCCGTTCATTAAATATAACATTTGATAAATTATTGGAGTTTTTCGGCTTTTTTATATGAAATATTTACAAATATTAAATTAGAATGTATAAAAAAAAGTCGAAAAACTCCAATAATTTATCAAATGTTATATATATATATATATATATATATATATATATATAACATTTGAATAACAAATGTCATAGGTAAAAACCAATATTATATTAAAAATACTTTCGATTTCAAAAAAACATATCGATACAATAAAAACGAAAAACTAGTTTCCCTAGACGTAGAATCAATGTACACCAATATACCTTTAACACTGGCCAAAAAAGTAATCACAGAAAAATGGGACTCCATCAAAAATTTCACAGACTTACCACTAATAGATTTCCTAGAAGCAATAGAACTAACTTTAACTTCCACATATTTTCAATTCGACAACAAATTTTTCAAACAAATTGAAGGACTAGCAATGGGAGCACCTATATCCAGCGTAGTAGCCCAATTAGTACTAGAGCACATCGAAGAAAATGTTATAAAATCCCTGAAAACAAAACCAACCTTTTTCAAAAGATATGTCGATGATTGCATAATGTTACTACCAGAAAATGAAATAAACAATATACAAAATAGTTTCAACAATTTCCACCCAAATTTAAAGTTTACCATTGAAATAGAAAAAAACAACTCCATAAACTACCTAGACCTAACACTGACAAGAACAAAAAACAACATACAAACAAAATGGTACACTAAACCAACCGCTTCCGGCAGATATGTAAACTTTTTTTCTAACAAACCCCTAGCCCACAAAAAAAAAATGTAGTAACAGCGTTAGTAGACAGAGCCTTAAATCTCACAAACCCAATTTTCAGACCAACAGTACTAAATAAAGTTAAAACAATTTTGTCAGAAAACAACTATCCACCACAATTCATACAAAAAATTATAAAACTTAGACTCAATAAAATTTATAACAAAACAAACAACCAAAACAATAACAAAAAAACCAATGAATTCACATATATCCCCACACCCTATATAACTGGATTATCCGAAAAATTAGACAACATATTCAAACCATTTAATTTTAAAATAGCACACCAAAGCGGTAAAAACCTAAATTTCCTACACACCAAACTTAAAGACTCAACACCTACACTAAAACAATCACACACAATATACAACATACCCTGCAAAGACTGTGACAAAATATACATAGGCCAAACAAAACAGTTACTACAAGAAAGATTGAAAGGTCACAAATACGCAAAAAATCAAACTGCTTTAAAAAAACACCAATTAACACTAAAACATAATTTTGATTTTGAAAACACCAAAGTAATAACACAAAAAAAGAACACAAACGCTAGAGAGGTCTTAGAAATGATACACATTTTCAAAAATAGCAAAACAATCAACGACAGGAACGAAATCGATGGGCTTTCAAAACTTTATTACCCTCTCATAAAACAATAGAAAAATCAAAAAAAAAAACCCCTGCACGCACAAGACAAAAACGGGAAAAAAATAGCTCCCATTAGAAATAACAATGTTAACTTATACCCCTAAATACGGTCCTGACTACCATGCTCATTCCAAAAAACAGAAATTAAACCCCCGCAAACTAAAGCATTAGTTCACTTACAAAATCCGCACAAGCATGTTCGTTCTAAGAAAATTGGTCCCGGATGTCCAAACACATGTGGCACATTAATGCGTACCCGTGTAGAACAAACAACAAATGTGAGTTTTATTTGACTTTTCTTTGTTCTCTTTACGTATTGTATTGTAATTTAACTTTCCAATCAGTCATACAGTTGTTAATCACCTAAATGTCCCCCTACCTGTTCATTTTAGCCATTCTTATTTTTATTTTATGTAAGTTTCAACGTTAAATGTTAACTCAATTTGTAATCATCTTTAATCTAATTTTAAACTTAAAAATTGTTAATATTTGTTAAGTCTCCAATTAATTGATAGAGATATTAATCACATAAATGTCCCCCTACAATTCTAAGCTATTTTAATTTAATGTTATTTAATTTTCAACGTAAAACACTAACCCAATTCGTAATTCATTTCTTAATATAATGTTAAATTTAAAATTGTTATTTAAATTGTTATATCACACAAAGCAAACACAGTTCTCATGTTCATTGTAATGATTCTTGTTTCCAGATGCTTGAAAAAGACTGAATTGATAAAAGTCGAAACGTCGCAAACAAACATCTAAATTCAATAAAAGGTCGCTAAAACCAATAAAAATCTATTATTTTTAATATTAAAACACGGCCAATAAAATAAAAAAGAAAAACAAAATTCTTTAAACACTAAATATATATACATATATATATATATATATATATATATATATATATATATATATTATTATATTTCTGCATTTGTAGCGAGTAAATTAAAGAATGAATATAATGAGAATAACTGTTATAACTGCCCCAAAACGTTAGGGTCTAAATGATATGTTACGAATAGGTTGATGAATAAAATTGTTTCTTACGTACGGAAAAATAAAATGAATGAATGTCATAAAAACATGTGAAATTCAAATCGGGCTCATATATACTTATCTGTTTTATTATCTTCGGCTAGCTTCTTTCTCTCTTCAGGGCTAAGGTAGGTTCACTTCTTTCCACTTTTACTTTCTTTACGTAATTTATTAAGTTGGGAACGGAACAATATCTCAAGTATATTACAAAAAAAACAAAGTAAAATATTGACAATTAACTTTATTAGGGATAACGATTTTTCAAAGTTTGAGAAATTTATATTAATAATTTCGTGACACACAAGTAATATTAAGCGAGACACACTCGACGGTTGGTATTCGTACAGTATAATAATATGGTGTAAGACAGGTGCAATAATGTGTTGTCTTAGTAAAATAGTTTATAACAGTGACCTGGCATCAAGTTTTACAAATACAAATAGTAGATGCCAATATTTAAATAATTTGACTAAAGATTGCAGTGATAAAATATCGGTGAAAGTAATATAAATAGTTAGTTATGGAATAACAAAGTAAAGTTCTAGAAATGTACGTGCGCAAGTAAAAATGGCGCGGGAGAGTTTGTTAAAATTAGCAAAAACCTGAATCTTCGTATATGATCTCCGTTGCTTCTTGTGCCTGTGTTCTGGAAACGTCTTCACAACGGGAAACGGGAGAATATTTCTGCTACGGTCCCTCGGGATAACTTGAAATTTGTTGAAATTTCCAAGTCCGACTGCGTCTAGAGCGAATGACCGATTTCGATCGTCAACGATGGTGGTCAAGCTACGGTGAGATTTTTTTATGGCGGTAAAAATCTTTAAAAATTCGTAAGTCTCGGACTATTTTTTGGTCGGCGGCTGTTAAATTTTGTCCACAGGTGGTTGGTATGCAGGTGTAACGTTTTGTAATATTAAAAATCTCTTGCACTTAATAATTTTGCTTAATTATTGTAATTATTACGGAGCACAAAAAAACGTGACCTTTCACTGTGACGACTAATGACCGACGCTTGTTTTTTTCACTTGTTTTTAATTGCATAACTTTCCGCTAAATCGCCCCATTCTTTACTTGCATTAAATTTGTTAATATTATTAAATTAGACAATTTTACTGTGTAAAATAGTTAAAAAAATTACAATTCGATTTATAAGATAATTTTAGTTGCATAACATATGTTTTATGTGTTTACAAACACTCCGTCAATATTGGTTTTTTCCTCGGGTTATTGCACCGTTGACATTGTGGGCGGGGCTTCATCGTTCAAATGCATTTGAAAATAAATACGTTACATTTGTTTGAATAAACACGCGTTAAATATGAATTTGAAAGAAAAATGAATATAAACATTATAATAAAAAAATTAGAAAAATAAGTTAATTATTTCAAGGTGAATTTGTCGTCAAAATAACGTATTTATTCTTTGAATCAATCTTTCCCCTTCTTAATATTAACGTACAAAGTAGATATAAATATTATGGTATAGACATTATGGTTACATATATTCTTTGTTTCTTTCAGAGAGCGACTCCTTCTTGCAATGCCTCAATTTCCCCCTTGATTAAAAGATAGAGACTTATTGAGAGCTTTTAATCAACCGTATCTAGGAGTAAGACAGAAATATATAAATGCAGTATAGTGATCAATGAAAATTTAATGAATGTGTGTGTTCACGTTAAAAATATTTCAAATTCTATAAGTAGTTCTTTATATTATTCTAGTTAATAATTCCCTATTTAGTAATTGTCATTAAATGGTTAAAGTTAATTGTTTTATTTTGTTTGTTCGGGTTCTTTTGTTTGAAAACCCCTTTTTAATATTAAGTAGTTATTTTCTTCTTTCCCTTTTTTTTTTTTAATTTCTTATTTAATAATAATATGATTAATTTAATTAGCCTAGTCTAAATGTAAACTTGTGATTAATATAGATTATGTAATACAGTAATATAGTACTTGTTATGGTTTTACGGACTATAACATGCTTGGCTGGTTTGTTCGTTTTTACTGGGCGGTTTTCTGATCTTTTATTTGCGTTCTATTCTGATGTTAGATAGTTTTAAATATATTAGTAAATAGTTATGGTGTTGGGTTTTGGGGTTGTTTTATATTTTTGGTAAATCTTTTATCGATGGTGTATGCTTAATATTGTTTATACATTGTTTCTTATTTATCTTTGTTTCCAATTCATATCAGTATTAGTTTTAACTTCAATAATAAATAATTCTCTCTTTGTCAATACAAATCCTTGCCTTCAATTCCTACTCTTATCTAATTCCATACCTTTAATATACATAAATTCCTTACAATAAGACGCTTTGTCTATATATTTTAATAATATTTCATAATATTCATATAATTATAATAATTCATTTATTTATTCATATTCAATTCTATATCCCCCATTATCATATATTAATTCCTTCTAATCCTTTGTACATCTATCTTTTCCATTTCTTGCCTGTTCATCATACCTTTATTTATTTTTTTGAGATCATACTAGTCTTTGTATATTCTACCCTCATTCTCTCATATTGTTTAACTTTAGCATACATATAATGGCTTCGTTTTCCCCCTTTCAGATGTTTTAACCTTTGTTATATAATCTCATTTCAATAATTTTTTCTATCTAAGTTTGTTCTTAATAATTTTAATACGTTGGGTTGCTTTTGCCTCAGAAAATTTGGCATATTAATACTTGTTAAGTAGTTTTCTTTTAATGTGTAGCTCCAGTCATGTTAAGTTTCCCTTATTATTGTGAGTTAGTTTGTTATTTACTCGTTTCTTATCTTTAAGTTTCTTAATGTTGTTTTTTTTTCATTATTAAATTGTGTTTACTATATCTTTGTTAATATATACAGTTTTGCGTTCAGTTGAGTTATCAGTCATGAATAAATCGTATCCCCATCTTAGCTTAGGTCGTCTTCGTATTCATAGAACACCGAGCTTCTATTATCCTATATTAAACTGTTAATTTTCCGTCGACGAACCTTTGGTATTACC
The DNA here is from genome assembly GCA_935421215.2 of Melolontha melolontha. NCBI lineage: Eukaryota > Metazoa > Arthropoda > Insecta > Coleoptera > Scarabaeidae > Melolontha > Melolontha melolontha. The sequence continues at coordinate 133,608,921 of OW285240.1, read as the reverse complement.
ATGCAATTACCGTGGCATAGAAATATCATGTGGCTTCGGCCTCGTGTTATATGAATGTTTTTTATTATGAGTATCATATTTAGGATATTGTAGGTATTAAAATATTTGTAAGTAATTATATGGGTTATAGTACCTTCTATGTTCAGTACATTATTAATGTCTGTATATGTAACTAGGTATTGTAAAGTTAGACTAGTGTTTCGGGGGTAAATATTATTTATATGTGTGTTGTCGGTTGTATATGTGAGATGCAAATTTTCTATTATAGATAAGTTAAGCTTATTTCTTTCCGTCGTTAGTATTTTAAAAGTGTTCTGCTCCTGAGTATTGTTTGTTAGAAAATTGTGATAGGCTTTATCTTTTATTAGACAGTGGTTGTGTAAATTCGTTTTATGTTGGTGTTTGAGCGGTTCGTTAAGCTTTTTGTTGTGTATGATTTTAGTTGCATTTTGGTCATGTGTATTGTTAATTCTTATGTTAACTTGTTGGTCTAATTCTGGTTTATTGGTCTCGTATTTTTGATTTATATTGGTTATTAATTTGTCATTAAACGCATCTAATTTTTGTTTCATCCTTTCTTCCATGGCTTTTTGTGTTGCGGTTATTTCAGCAAGTTGTACGTCGATATCCCCCTTGAATGTATTAAGTTTCATTTCTATGTTTGTGTTGTTTAATTCTATTTTTTCATTTATGTTAATTAGGTTAACTTCTAATCTCGTCGTAAGTTCGTTATTTAGGTTATTTAAATCTTGTTTTAGTTCGCGATTATTAGTATCCAGTTTGTTGTTAGTGTTATCTAATTTTGTGTTTAAATCTTTGTTGTTAGTATCTAGTTTGTTGTTGGTGTTATCTAATTTATTGTTAAGGTCTTTATTTGAACTGTTTATATCTTGTTTTAGTTCGCGGTTGTTAGTATCTAGTTTGTTGTTAGTGTTATCTAATTTGGTGTTTAATTCTTGGTTGTTGGTGTCTAATTTGTTATTTACTTCTTGCATCTGTGCCATTAACATATTGAACATGTCCATGAATTTACTGTCAGGCGAAATACTGGCTTCCCCGGAAACGGACGGTTGCGGTATTGTAATGTCCCCCTGTTCACTCCGGTCTTCTTCTACTGCGTCTTTCGGGGTCTTAGCTCTGTGTCTAGTATCCATTTTAGAGTATATTTTATTAGTTTGTAAATTATATTAATATTTGTACAGGTAGTGGTAATTATGTTGTAAATATGTTAGTTGTGAAATGTTTTTGTTTATAGTGTTGTTAGATTTAATGTACACACGTAAATGCAATGACAAATAACAAAAATATATGTATATAAAAGAAATATGAGTCTGCACTTTAATATTTCCCTGTAACAACCTTTTGAATATCTTACCGATGGTCTCGAATACAGCAATCCCCTGAAATGCAAAACCGTGCTCTCTCTCTGAAGTTCCACAAAGACAAAATAACAAATACATAAACAAATAGTATAATATGGTAAATGCGAATACAACGGTTCTCCTTGTTTTTATTTTTTATTTTTATGGTTTATTTATTGATTCTTTGTCCCACGAAACTTTGCTACTTGAGAAAATGTTCCTTCTTAATATTTTTGACAATAGAGTGACTTTTTATTGAAATGTGGAGTAGAAGTACGCCCCAAAACGTTCGGGTGCCATATATTATATTTCTGAATTATTTCAAAAGTTGGGCTGACATGTGTTATATTGCGTACGCTTTAATGTAATGAATAAAATGTTAATTACGGTTATGACTGTTATAAATGCCCCACTAAGTTGGGATCGCCAAATGTAATGTTACGAATTGTTGATAAATAAAATTGTTTCTTACGTACGGAAAAATAAAATGAATGAATGTCATAAAAACATGTGAAATTCAAATCGGGCTCATATATACTTATCTGTTTTATTATCTTCGGCTAGCTTCTTTCTCTCTTCAGGGCTAAGGTAGGTTCACTTCTTTCCACTTTTACTTTCTTTACGTAATTTATTAAGTTGGGAACGGAACAATATCTCAAGTATATTACAAAAAAAACAAAGTAAAATATTGACAATTAACTTTATTAGGGATAACGATTTTTCAAAGTTTGAGAAATTTATATTAATAATTTCGTGACACACAAGTAATATTAAGCGAGACACACTCGACGGTTGGTATTCGTACAGTATAATAATATGGTGTAAGACAGGTGCAATAATGTGTTGTCTTAGTAAAATAGTTTATAACAGTGACCTGGCATCAAGTTTTACAAATACAAATAGTAGATGCCAATATTTAAATAATTTGACTAAAGATTGCAGTGATAAAATATCGGTGAAAGTAATATAAATAGTTAGTTATGGAATAACAAAGTAAAGTTCTAGAAATGTACATGCGCAAGTAAAAATGGCGCGGGAGAGTTTGTTAAAATTAGCAAAAACCTGAATCTTCGTATATGATCTCCGTTGCTTCTTGTGCCTGTGTTCTGGAAACGTCTTCACAACGGGAAACGGGAGAATATTTCTGCTACGGTCCCTCGGGATAACTTGAAATTTGTTGAAATTTCCAAGTCCGACTGCGTCTAGAGCGAATGACCGATTTCGATCGTCAACGATGGTGGTCAAGCTACGGTGAGATTTTTTTATGGCGGTAAAAATCTTTAAAAATTCGTAAGTCTCGGACTATTTGGTCGGCGGCTGTTAAATTTTGTCCACAGGTGGTTGGTATGCAGGTGTAACGTTTTGTAATATTAAAAATCTCTTGCACTTAATAATTTTGCTTAATTATTGTAATTATTACGGAGCACAAAAAAACGTGACCTTTCACTGTGACGACTAATGACCGACGCTTGTTTTTTTCACTTGTTTTTAATTGCATAACTTTCCGCTAAATCGCCCCATTCTTTACTTGCATTAAATTTGTTAATATTATTAAATTAGACAATTTTACTGTGTAAAATAGTTAAAAAAATTACAATTCGATTTATAAGATAATTTTAGTTGCATAACATATGTTTTATGTGTTTACAAACACTCCGTCAATATTGGTTTTTTCCTCGGGTTATTGCACCGTTGACATTGTGGGCGGGGCTTCATCGTTCAAATGCATTTGAAAATAAATACGTTACATTTGTTTGAATAAACACGCGTTAAATATGAATTTGAAAGAAAAATGAATATAAACATTATAATAAAAAAATTAGAAAAATAAGTTAATTATTTCAAGGTGAATTTGTCGTCAAAATAACGTATTTATTCTTTGAATCAATCTTTCCCCTTCTTAATATTAACGTACAAAGTAGATATAAATATTATGGTATAGACATTATGGTTACATATATTCTTTGTTTCTTTCAGAGAGCGACTCCTTCTTGCAATGCCTCAATATATATATATAAAGATAATTATTTCTTGACCTTTGTATGTTAAGCAGATTCATTTAGACGGCGATTTAAGGCCTGGCTTACTTTGATATGTATATAATTAAAGCAATCTTACATATTTCGGCACAAAGTGTCTTTTTCAAAGAAATTAAAAATATATATGACAGTATATCAATGTCAAACTTATATACATGTCAAAGTAAACAAAGACCTTAAATCGCCAACTAATTTAATCTACTTGTTGGTATAAAGTGGAATTTTGAAAAAATAACAAAGTAAGTATTTTTTAAAGGTGGTTCTATTTGTGCCCAAATGGAAATAATGCGTATACAAACAATTTTGTAACAAAATAAACTCTCATTTGGTTTTTAAATTTGTTGCTTTTGAAATGAAAACATAAAGGTATTTTACACTTCTGGCACTGTCCCTAGATTTTCATTTGGGTCCCAGTTTTTAGCAGCGCTCTCTGTCCATTCAAGCCAATTGCAAAATTGGTCTATTACTACTACATCCTCGTTTGGTCGAGTTTCTTGACATCTACTTTTTTTCTGCTAACTCTGGAGTTCCATTCCTGGGCCTTCCCCTTTTAGTGGAATAGGTAATTCCGTAATTCCGTGATTACATAATTATTCTGCTCAGTCAGTTTTGAAGACGAGCAAAGGAACAATTTTGTCTTTCTGTCCTGGCTAAGTTTTGATTCGTCTGTCAAGTAACAATGAGTAGACAATGACCATATTTTACATATGATAAAAAAATGTGATGCTTTTCACCTTTATAGGCAAAGAATCTTGCATATCGACACCTCCCATGTGGCGATTATATTCCTTCACTATGTTTGGCAATCAAGAGATGAAAACAGACTGATCAGATAAGTATTCGATGCGAAAGAAAGAGGGAAAAAGCAGAGAGGCAGACCAAGAAGAAGGTGGCGAAAATGGGTGTGTACAACAGTTTAAAAAACGAGGAGTAAACTGGGGAGATGTAAAAGAGTTAGCTTGTAACAGGAAAAAGTGTAAGAAAATATGGAAGAAAATACCTGAAGAATCAATTCCAACTTAACTCGACAACGGAAGGTACAGGAGGTTCCGCTGCTTAGTTATAGCATAAAAGAATAGCGCTGCCAAGATCGATTATAAATTCAATTAGATCTTAATAAACGCTAAGTTGCCATGGCAACCAGGCATGAAAACTTTGTCCGCACGATACGTACACAGTGTAGCTAATTAATAATGAAATATGTCGAAAACACCAATATAGTAACACTTTGTGTGCCCTTAATTAAAAAAATAAATAAATATAATTTCATTGTATAAAATTTTTTTTACGCACAATGGTACTATTTCACTTTTAACGAGTGCCCAACACTAACATAAATTGTCAAGTTTAGGAAAATGACAGAAGTCAAAAAATTAGACTTAGACAACTGTCATAATTACAAGGTATTACAAAATCGTATTATATTTGCGAGCAATACTACTCGACTATCTACACATTTTTAATTAATCGTATTATATTTGCAAGCAAAACTACTCGACTATCTACACATTTTTAATTAAAGTGAATAAATAATGACATTTATTTGAGTACATTACATATTTAAAGGAAAGTAAAAAAGTTCGCAATATTTTTAAACATATTTAAGATAATTATTATGATTTATTATCACTTTTCAAAAAAGATTTAAAAAACACAATGGCTCCAACACTATAAAATGATTGAGCACTAGAATCATATTTAGCATCCAAACATAAAATAGCTATAGAAGATTTTAATTGGCGAGAGAATATAATAACAAAGTTACAGGAACGAAATAAACTACAGACTCCATTTCAGAAACTTATACACCAAAGTAAGTATATTATTAATTCATGTTGATACTTCATACTATATTAATAAATTAATCTGAAAAGTTTTAAAACTATATTGCCCAACTCATCACAATACAATAAAAAAAAACTGAAACTTGAATACATTAATGAACCAAAATAATAAATCAACCTTGATTGTGACAATAATGTAAAACTTTCATTATTATATTTATTTACAATAATATACATGAAATATGTTCTTTCCTTTTTGTGTCAAAAGTGTGGTTAAAGCACAAAATTTACCTATAAAAAAAATAATAATATATTTAAATTAAGTGTTATTTAATAAAATATTATATTTACCGTCATTTATTAAACAATTTAAAATTGAAAAATTTTAAAAAACTGACAATAACAAACCATCATAATAGTATATAAAATTCAAATATGGCGCAATTAATTATATGTAATAATTCCTAATTAACGGTAACAATACTTCCCCACATTCGATATTAATTCAAATTCAAATAATTAGGATACGTTAAACACTGCATTGTGATTGGTTAATCGCCTTTTAGATATTATAACTCGATTAAGTTAAATATCCAAATATTTTCAATTTAAAATGCATTAGAATAAGAAAAAATAATAATAAAATTCATCAACAATTAAAATAGTAGAAATAAATTATTTATAAAACGTTCCCAAAATCAAATTTAATAAATAAAATATCACAGCTTACCAAGTTGTCATGGTAACCGACAAAAACCGTTAAAAGAGCGAGATAATTACCCTGCTTAATATCGTGTGAATTTGTCAATCCCGTCAAATCGAAAAATAACCTAACCTGTAAATGTTAATGATAATTAATAGTATTTTACATATAAAGTTTATGCAAAAATAACCAGTGCGAAATGTTAAAAACTAAGTGAAAGTGTTATTAAAAGAATTTTTATTTAATTAAAACTTTCGAAATGAATACTTTTATTACATGTAACCAATAACGTACAAATAAAATAACGTGAAGCAGAGGGTAATGTATTCAGTTCATGTGTTAGTTGAATTGCTGAAATAGAATATGTTCCTGAAATGTTAGAAAAGAACATGATGTCCTGTTGATACAGAGGCATGCTAATTTTCAGATTCGCAGAATCAAGGTATGTATTCCTTATTGTACATATTGCATGCATTGTTTCTATTGAAATATATTTTGCCAAATATATAATAAATAAAATATAACTGTGACAAATTAGGTAGAGATATTAAGAACAAATTCGACAATAATAGATTAAACAACAAATTACAGTAAAATTAAGAACCAAAAGTATTATTAGTTTAGTGACTATTAAGAAATAGTAATCCATATTATAAAACATTATTTCGTATTGTTTTAGCCTTTACTTGATGAAATTATTATTATAACTATTATCGGGATAAAATAAAAAAAAAATTAATGAATTTCACTACTTTTTACTTCACAAAGTTCGATAGTTTCACTCACACAATAGCTTGAAGTAAAAAGTAATGAAATTAATTAAAATTTGTTTTGTTTTATCGCGATAATAGTTATAATATAATACACATACGTTGTATAAACTTAAAATTTCTAGATATACCAGTACAAGTTAGAAATTTGTGCATTTGTGTATATATATAAAATCAAGAAGGTTGGTATTATTTTTCAATGTTTTTTAAGAAATCCTTTTTAAAGATTAAAAGTGAAGATTAGAACCGTAGTTTTATTTCTATTTTAAATTATGGTTCTTCATCAAGAAAATGCAGAATCAATTCAATTACAAAACATGTTTGTCTTATATCTGTGATTCTCTTGTATCATTTATAATAGCTAAAAGGCAAGGAGTATATCTGTAACTGGTACGAAACTTTAATTGAATATCCGGCTAATATTTTTATTTGTTTAGAAAAAAATCATATCTCGAACGCAAACACTATTTTATTAATGTAATTTTTTGGTACATAATTCCACATTTAATTTAGTTGTTTAAAAAACGTAACGTAAATATATATTTTGTAATTAAATATATGGAAGTAACAGTTCCAACCTGCTTATTTAATTTATGAAAACCTCCACACGTTTTTTCTACACGCAATAGAACATACAATAAATACTTAACAATAGTATAAATTTCTGTCACCATTTTGAAAAAAACGCCATTATTTGTTTTAATAAAAAAAAAACATGTTCTTTTAACTAAGGTAAACGAATAAGGAATAATTTAGTAAATATACTAAGCGAAGAACCTGTTATAATTATAATATTTCAATTATTAACAATGGGTGGGGTAGAAAAAATTAAGAAATAATATTATGTTAATGTAAATATATTCGTCAATATTTACACAAATTTGTCTAACTAAAACGACGTTAAATTTACTGCGATGTAAATTTGTTAAATTTGTTTTCATAAGCGCCTCAGCGTTGCTTATTTATTGTTTTTATTTGCTTACCGTTGTTACGTCTATAAAAAAAAATAAGGATGTTTCCCCGATCAATTGAAATTTCTTTTCAAGTCTTGTGACAAATTACTTGTTAATAATTACCGTCTTATACCGTTACTATCAAATATTTCAAAAGTCTTTCAGCATATTGAATCTAGTTCAATCTATGACTCTTTCCGTGAAGTAATTCACGTTGATCACCATGATTTCTTGTCTGGCCGTAGCATGTCATATTGTATTATGCATTCAACACAATGGTGACCATTTTGAACACTTGTTATAAATTATAATAATTAAAATTTCTACAAATTAGTATTTACCTTGGTTGTTTAATTAATATCTCATCATTAAAGTTTTCTTATTAAATAAATTAATAATCTAATTGTACTTGTTATTAATAGAGAACGGACACGTTTACCACAAGACGCAAAGCCCAGTGCAGTACTGGCGAAAGGCTGTATTTCTAAAATATTTAATTTTATTTATATAATTGGAAAACGAACGGGTGGTGATCTATAAAATTACGAAATACATATTTATTTGTTGAAAAGTTGTATTTATAAAGTTTTTAATTTTATTTATATAATTGGAAAACATACGGGTGATGATCTATCTATCTAAAATTACGAAATACATATTTATTAATTAATTTTGTTTATATAATTGGAAAACAAACGGGTGGTGATCTATAAAATTACGAAATACATATTGCTATGTATTGTGGAGTTGATAAATTATTTAAATTGGCCCACAATACACAATAGCTTGCCCAGTTTCACTCAAATCGGTACAACCTTCCAGGAGCTCTTGTATCTTCAGGGTTACCCTCAAAGGGTATGTGTTAAATAAAACAAAAGGTATTAGCAAAAAAATAAAACTCGCATTAACAATACAAACATATACTACAAAAAAAAAAAAAAAATTCGACTTTATAGAGTATAAAGAAGTGCTGAAGCAATAATTATGCAACAGCGTGAGGAAAACTTGTATAAATATTGACTGATATACTAGACAAAAAACCTCACGTGACCACGAGCAAAATTACAACTAATTATAGTTGGAAAAACTTTTAAACTTCAAATTACGTTATCCCACAACTTCAAACGTCAAACAGAAAATTATCTGTTCGCGCGTAACTCAAACAAAATGCCAAAAATCATGCGCTCTAATAACATGATTAACTCCCACCAAATTTCCCTGACCTTTAAAACAAAACAACTACAGCTAGCCAAAAGCAAAAACTAGCTAAAAAAAAAACAAAATGTTGAAAATTTTTCTAACTATAAAATATTATAAACTAAAATTTTTACTGAATTTACGAGCTCAATCAATATACAGATAATATAACTAAATTAATATATAAATATATATAAATATACTTGCAAATATACACGTACATTAATTAATGTAGTCGTCACACTTCACAAAAAAAAATTATACTAGAAGAGAGATTTTCAGATAGATTACACAAAATCAAAAATTACAAGTATCAGAAACTCATAATTAATCGAGAATTACTTTTAACACATCAGAATAACTCAACTAAAAACATAAATCGAAATTAACTATAATATACTGAATAAAAAGGAAGTTTTTATTCAGAAAAATGTAACACAACCTATCTGTTATACGAATCAAAAATCTCTAACGCTTCCCTACGGAAATGCCTCTCTCCAAACCTAAAACAAACTCAAAGGAGCGACATCGACAAAATACTTCCGAAATGGCGGGAACCTCAAACATCACGACCACGCTCGAACATTCTACAGACGTGGACCAAAATACACATTATAATCAAAATTTAAATAAAATCTAAAATATTTCTAATTATTTTCCTGGAATAAAATGTACATAAATATATATAGTCTTATAATGTTTCTTTAGTTTTTCTTCGGGGAATAATTCATGACAATATGTATTTGTTGAAAAGTTGTATTTTTAAAGTTTTTAATTTTATTTCCATAATTGGAACATTTTTATTTGTTAATTTTGTCGTTCAAGTTGAGTAAAGGAGTATTAATTAATATTGACTAGCAATAGTTTCTCAAGGTTTTCTTCTGTCAATTTTGTTCTCTTTGAATTAAGTACATTCTTATAAATAGAAAACGTCTTTTCTACATCGCAACTGGTTATAGGTGCATACTGGAAATATTCTTTTATTTCTTCATATTTAGCCGTTAGATTTTGTGGAATTGTCTCCATACATAATTGCTGCAATGTAATTAAATCTGCATTTCTATTAAGAATTGCTTCAAACTTTTGCCGAAGGCCACATCCGAAGTCACTTGGAATACTTTTCAAATTATTAACAGCCACATCTAATGTGGTGAATCCGTCATTTAATTTGAGATTTCGATTTTCAAAATAAGTGATTAGTTTTGGCAATTTTCCAAAGTGTTCGTGAAGAAAGTACAACTGATTTTTTAAATTTGGGATTTGTGTGAGCTCCTTGCACTCACCAATACTTCTAGCATCCTCCTTTAGCAGTGTTACGAAATGTTTTAGACTATCGAAATTCTCAGCATAATTACTAGTAGCTTCCAGCCATGTTCCCCATCTAGTTATTACTGGAGTGGGAGGCAGTGACAGAGATGGAATTTTTTCCCTGAAAAGAGCTACTCTCAATGGTGCTTTTCTGAAAACTCTTTTAAAAGCTGATACAAGTCTATCAACCTCCGGAAAAGTGTCTCTGATATATTCACAGATTCTGTGGAGAGCATGTGCTACACAAGTAATATGCAGCATATTAGGATATGTTTTCTTCAATAGTCTGCCTGTTTTTAACATATACGCAGCACAATCACTGACAAATAAAAGTATTTTTTCTTTGTACGTGGCGTCCGAATGAAGCATTTTTTGCATATTCTCCTTAATGGTTTCAGCAACTGTTTCCGCATCAACTCTATTTATAACACTTGTTGCTATTACATATGAGTTATAGGGAATAGTTGGATGTAGTACACCAGCTACAACATTTACCACACAGCGTCCTAACATATCCACCGTTTCGTCGGCGCTTATCCATATGTATTGATTTAAAAGATGGCTTCTAATGCGTTCTACTGTTCTCGTATAGCACCTAGAAACATAATATTTGCGTAAAGTTGATTCATCAGGAACATTTCGACCAGTATATTTTTTCAGAAATATTTTTAAAGTGGGATTGCTAAGTTTATTTAATGGAATATTATCCGCCATAAAAGTTTTACAGAGTTCAGATGTGTTTGCGATCCTAAGTGACGAATTTTTGACGATATTTTACGGATTTTGTAATAAATTTCGGAATCACTGACAATGGACATACAATCAGTATGACCGTCAATCCAACTCGCCATTGTTTGACAATGCCGTTCTCGACATTCTTCCATATCATGTCTGAAAAAGTAACTTAAACAATGCTCTAGATCTAAATAAATGAAAACTAAAAATGTGTGCGTAATTATTGAAACTGAACGAAATTCAATGCACACTTACGTCGAAATAATTGGTAGAAATAGATTCAATCAAACGATATTAAACAGGATCTATCACAAAAATTACGATGTAATTAACAGTTAAAACTATGAAAACAAGAAACTTACTCACGGCACTTTATTTATCTAACGAAATATAAACTAATAAATAAAATACATTATAAAAACCCCGCTTCTATCTACGCTCATGAAATCACTTTAAAAAACACTATATTCTCCGAATACAATAGCTCAGTTGTCCATTGTTATCGCTGCGAGACCAGGTGGCCGAGTAAATCAAACAAATACTTCATTGAATTACGCCGGGATGTACTGTGTGACGTTATACACAATTCCAATTGCCGATTGCGTTTTATGGAAATAGCATCCGTTCTCTAGTTATTAATTTCATCACCATATCTCTCGATGATTGATAATTTTCAGTGACAGGTACACCATTTAATCTATATCCGAATTACAAGAATGCAGAACATCATAATTTATAGGAGAAATTCGTGGACAACTAAATATAAGAAATTTTGAATCTTAATACTCTGAAACTAATATGTTATATAAGAGAAATCTATAGTATTCCGTCCATTGTTTTTATAATATAATTCTGATCTTGATTTACGAAGAGAAATTATATACATGCATCTTGCATGATGTTCTAAGTGTATAAGAAAGAGCAAAATTGACTACGGTGCCATCTATCTGGATTAGAAGTAAACAAATTTTTCTTCAAAATAAGTGTGAAGGTTTGTGTCACCATCTGTCGGAGATGACAAAATTCACTATTAATTTAATAAAATTTAATTGCACCGCTGAATGATTTCACATCGTCCCGAAACGTCACCATTGTAGTGTATCCAGCTATTCTCTATGAATAGAATAATAAGAAAATAATAATAGAAACTTCGGATGAATTACTCAACGAATTCGAAAATTCGAATTTTAACTTTTGATTATGTGTCGCAATGATTTAAGGCACGTACAACGCATCGCATAATTACACAGCCATACGTGCATTATAAACTTACAAACACATTACGATGATAAGTACAAACATACAGATACACACAGCATACCTAAACATTTTATTCGAACCTTGCGTATATATATTTACACAAGTCATAAATTACTCCACCTCATTGTATTGTATTTTCGACTGCTTGGTTTTCTTAATGGTGGCTACAGGCTTATTTGCATGTTTGCGGAAATTACATTAACAAATTACGTGAAAGTGTCGTCTCCTTTTAACGGTTCGAGCTAATTCATTGCGAGTCAGACAAAGATGAAGAGCACACGCGGCGGATTTTAATATTTACCAGTGTTGAACACGATATGTTGACGTGACCAATGAATGATGTCTTCGTGGACGGAAAAATCAAATTCTTTAATTTTTACTTTTTCAATATTTTCTAAAAATAAAAGCTTAGAAAATTATAGTTTATTTTCGCAAAAATCACAATAAATACTTATTTCAAATTCATGATAAATAATATATACTATGCGACGAAAAAAACGAATCGCCCAGTAAAATTACATATTTTTAAACCAAATCTTAAACAAATCTTTACTGTATTGGAAATAAAAAAATTATTAAATATTTATTGAGGAATTCACAACTCTTTGTAGAGAAAATTTAATGATGAGTTACCGTTCCACGTAAAAAGAATATTATTCATCTGGACATTCTTCTAATAAGATGCTATATGAATTCCTGTGGAAACTGATTCCAAGCAATTTGCAGGAGATTATTTAACTGTTTTAAAATCATTGACGGATTGGAAAGCATACCAACTTTTTGACATGTTATATACCAGATATGTCCTGTAGACGGTAGATCAGGAATTGTATTGTAACAGCTGTAATATGAAGACGGGTATTGTCTTACTGGAATATGGCATTATTTAACCCTTGAATATATCAGAAACGAATGATTTCAGAACTTCAAAACGTTCCTTTGAGCATTTAATAGTTATTTAAGTAATAAGGGAGGTAAGTAACATTTACTAGTCGAGGACTAGTTTGCGTCCGAGGGCGGCTTGCCCGAGGACTTGCAATAGAGCTCGAGACTGGTAAATGTTACCTCCCGAATTGCTTATAACATTTTTCCCACTCCCCAGACAATAAAATCCTTAAAAATTAAATGTAATCATGATAAACAGTAACGGTGAACAACCTCGGAATTTAATAAATTAGACACATCTGAAACGTTACTAGGCAGTTCCTACATACAATTGTTTATAAACACAAATAAAACGAAATTTGATAATTCAGTTGTGTTAATTGTGGTTTAAAAATGAGTGTTCCCAATGTAGAAGACGAAGCAAAAGAGGCTTCTTTGGATTTGCTTCCGGAGAAGTCGATGAAACGCTACGAGTTAACATACAAATTGTTCAAGAAATGGTGTCAAGTTAAGGATACCACCATCGTTTCGGAGTCCCTGCTGTTAGCGTATTTTCTGGAGAAATCTAAAAAATTCAAGGCTCCATCCAGTTTGTGGTGTGAATACTCGATGCTCAAGAGTACATTATTTATAAATGAAAATATTGACATATCAAAGTATCCCAAATTACGTGCGTTTTTGAAAAGAAAAAATGATGGATACAGGCCTAAAAAGTCATGTGTGTTCACAAGGGAAGAGATAAATTTATTTCTTGAAAGGGCTCCGGATGATATGTACTTACTTATGAAGGTATGCTAAACTTTTAATTGTAATCTCTTCTAAATTGAACATTTCAGGTAGTGATGTTAATGGGAATTGCTGGAGCATGTCGCGGCCAGGAGTTATGCGAAATGAAATTGATCGATGTGAAAGAAATAAATGAAATAATTATTGTTACAATACCAGATTCGAAAAATGGAATGCCGCGTACATTTACAATTACAGCCTCTAAAGGAAATAACTATTGCTATTTGCAAATTGTCAAAAAATATATCAACATTAGATCCAAAATTGCAAATGTACGTTTTTTCATGCGTTATCATGGAGGGAGATGTTATAATCAACCTGTCGGTAAAAATACAATCGCGGAAATACCTTGTAAGATAGCAAAATATCTGAATTTAGACAACCCCAAACTCTATACAGGTCATTCGTTCAGAAGAACGTCAACAACATTATTAGCGAATACTGGAGTAGAAGTTCTCACACTAAAGAGGCACGGGGGTTGAAAGTCTAGTAGTATTGCGGAAACCTACGTAGCCGATTCTATTGCTAACAAAAAAGCAATTGCTAATAAGGTTTTATATGATAATCAGGGTACAAATTATACTGAAGCATCTTCGGCGATGATAGTGTCAAATGAAACCACGGAATTAAGTGTTGCTGATAAAGTAGGTGATAATAACATTGAATTATCAAGAAATATAAATAAATATCCCAATTTTGTTAATAATGTTACTAATTGTACAAACTGTAATATTACCATAAATATAAATTAATAGAACACGTGTTTTGATGCACTTTTTTTCCCTAAAGGACGTAAGTAAATTACTTACGCTCCGTTGTCATAACAATAACAGTCATTCCAGTAAAACCAACTTACGTCTATAGAAACAATGTATTAATGGTATGCTTACTATAAGGGGAGTGGGAAAATGTTTTCTTCTTGGCAGAGATAGTACCCGTTCGCTTGGGTTGATTTCTTATCGTCCAAGACTAATACCGTCTCTAACTATTCGTCATTGTACCGTCAGATTAGAATGGTGTAATGTACGTGCAAATTGGGATGTTGAGTGAGTAATATCGTGCTACCGGCAAACAGCGAAAATAGATTTTGTAAAACTGGCTACTGATGTTTTACGATATAATGCAGAATTACTGCAGAGATCCAAGAGGGTTTATGTTATACATATAATTTAACTAGGCAGGTCCGGACTGCGGTCAGTGAAGACGAAGAGGTTTTATGAGTGTCAAACTATAATAAAAGAGAATAAGAGCATCACTATGAATAACGGTTAAATTGTAACATACCCGCGAACCGTAATGTCTATAAAAGGAATTTAAATACGACATATAAGTCAACAACAGCACAAAGATATAATCCTAATGACTATATTAAAATTTGTTTAATACGTTTTCCCCAAAATATCTCGACAAATATATAGATAGATAATTGCAAATAGACCTGTATAGAAAAGTGAGTTATACTAAAAGTTTGGCATTTCTGAAGGGAGAATAATTATTATAAAATATTATTACAAAACAACGACAACAAATGTGAACATGAACTACATAAAACTTACAGTAAAAGTTACAAATAAACTATTAAATGTAAATATTAATATATGATGAAAGCTAGATCTTCGCACCTACGTAATGACGGATTAACAGAAGGGGTAACTGTTCCTACTTCTTTGGATCGGTAATAATTCGCAGAGGATTCTCTAATTAGCGCTCTTTAATTAGTTGGTAACTGGTGTTCTGTTCGCCTTTAAGATATACGCGGGCGATAGAACTGCTAAATCGGGGACTGAAGTGTGTTTATCTATTAATAAAAAGGTTTTAGATAAATAGCAGTAGCAGCAAGTTAGGAGAGTAAAATTCCAGCACAAGTTTTTTTTATTCGAAAATAGTACGATATTACACAATATAGAAACTGCCTTAAATCTTTACACACACACACAGCCTCGAGGTTACCTTGAACGAAAGTCCAAAACGAAAACGCTATGTCATCAACAGATTACACCCAAGATCATGTACGTAACCTGGCGAACAAGAAAACTGACTGGTCATATTGACATTTAATAACATTTTAAGTATATTTACATGGTGTGAATTAGATATGCCAATTTGGAGGTTATACGTACTTCATTTATGTAGACCATTGTGGTAATGTTATGACTTATTACATAACACACTATGACAGCTGTAATCATTATTATTTTGACATATTTGAGACTGTTTTATAATGCAAAACGAAAGAGTAAATCATGTTTTTTTTGTGCGCCAGTTTACATAGAAACGCGAGTCGTCCGGCGCTCGAATAGAATGGCTCGACAATATAACATAACAACTGCGTTTTCAGACGAATCTCATTTTTTTGTGGGCCCATGGTGGTCATAGGTGAATCCAATGTCGATGATGAAAAAGTTCTTGAACTTTCCCGCAGAACATGAGACTGTACTTGCTAGAGGATTGATGGTTTATGGCGGAATTAGTATAGGAAGTGGGCCTTTTTTAGTATTCCTTCAAGGTCATTTAAACGGTCAAAGTATACTTACGAGATTCTTTGGAACTATTCGCTTTACCATATATCCGAGTGACAAATAATGCCACATTTCAGCAAAATAGTGTCCGATGCGAAAGCCCATCATGAATTTTCCAAATGGCCTGTGCGGTCGCCTGCCCTGTCGCATATAGAACATGTTTTGGATATGACAACTCTAAGAGTTGGTATGCTTCCTAATTCTCCAATGAACTTACACCAACTACATGATGCCCTGCAAGTTGCTTGGCTTAAGCTTCCAAATTAGCTCATAGATCATCTTATTAGAAGGATACTCATGCGAATAGCAGAATGTTTTCGTTTACATAGAGCGGAAACTCATTAATTAATCGTCTCCATAAGGCTACGAACTTTTCAATGAAAATTTAATCATTTATTGTCTTCAAGTAATGATACATTGAACTAAACGAAGACAAATCTATAGTGACGAACCAAACCAATCCATCAAAATAAATGATGTCCAGATCTTCTCGGCTAACTTTGTCAAATGTTTGGGCACATACATATCAAAACGAACCAATAAAAATCTCAATTAAAATACAGAAATATGTTGTGATTACTTAAGAAGATGTTTAAGCAAACAACATAGATTAAACTGCATAGATTAAACTGCTTAGATAGTGTCAGTAAGAGAAATAACCAAATTACTTAAGAAACATTGTTGATGCATCTTCGTATTGTCGGAAGAATCTTCTTTGGGATCTTGAAATGAAAACTGTAGACAAAACTATATTAAGATTTGACATAGTCTGGTCAATCGATAAGAGCAGCGACTCCTCGATATCATAAATGGTGAATCCATTTCTTCGATAAGCCTTTTGATTGTTTGTCAATTAAATTGATGTGAACAAATCGAATTCATTTTGCAAAAGCCTAAGCTCTTGGTCGAAATACTGTACACAGTCGATTATGTAATTCTCAATTCATCTTTAATGAATCTCATTGGTGATAATTTCATGGGGGTTTGCCTTGATGAAATCACTTAGGTACATTCTAGATTTGAACTTGACTTAGTCCAGTTTTTACAAATCCGATTTTTGATAGCTTTCAAGTGTGTTGGTGTCACTATTATATCACTGAAATCCTTCTTAAATTTTAGAACGAATAAGCCCTTAAAACCGTATGCTTTTCAGAACACTTACTTTGTGGGTTTCAGTAAAACTTTTACCAATTTGCACATAAAAGTCTGTCGAAGCTTTTTGTGTGAAAGTCATTGAATCCCATCTAATTTCTTCTTCAATTTTCGAAAAATTTCTGTTTGGATAGAAGGTGTATGGATATTATTTTGTTATTATAACTCAGCTTCTAATGGAAAACATGTTATGAACAGTTGAAGGAAAACTAATTTAGCTTTCCACTTTGACGAACATAAATATACAGTAGATGACAATTTCTTTTGTTATCAAAAGGTTGACTTTCTTTTTGGACAAATGTTGTATGGACATTATTGTCGCGAAAACATTCAATAATTCACTGGCCAGCGTTTTGCTACGCAGTAATACAATAATTCATTTTCGTTATAATTTATGTATGAAAAATACTTTGCGGTCTTCAACAATGGACGCCTCTCTCATTATAAACGTTGATATTTTATTCATTCATATCAAAAACTTAAATGTATTCAGCATAATTTTTCAATCCAGACATGTGCCAACGTTCAAAATTGGTGAATATTATCACGAAGCACATCATCATACATTATTCATGATAAGAGGCGTCCAATTATCATGTCAAGTTCTGGGCATAATTTGAACACGTTCGCAAGCAATTGGAATGAATTTATATATTTTCCTTGTATGTAAGACCGTATGTAGTTCATTAAAATGTAGAATAAGTGCACGGGAGGAAGTAATTCGTAAGCAAATCTACGTTAAATTAACTCAATGAAGATATAACAATGCTGAATACGGACTGCTTCTTGTTTAATTTAGTGAATTTTACTTATGACTTTTGCCGTTACATGAACAGAGATATCCACAGCATTGTGCATACTTCGACTTATACAAGGTGTCCCGTATCGTTATGTTCAAATTTTAGGAGTGTAAAGTAGACTTCATTTCTAGTAACAAAAATGATAATCTTGTATATCCATTTTTATTTGTTTCAAAGTTACAGATCTATGAATGTGATTGTCAGATCATGAAAAAAAATTTAATCCTAAAGTCAATAAAAACTGATTTTTTTAAAAAAGTTCAATTAATAATATTTTCGAAATTCCACCTCCTTGTTGAATGCAGGCTTGTGCCGTAAGCCAACAGTAGAAGTAATTATCAGAATTTCATACTTGTTTTGTCGGATTTGCTAGACAGCCAGGTGAATACGATTCAACAACTCTTCTCTTGTGTTCGAAACTTGCGCGTAGATAAATTTTTCATGTACCCCATAAATAAAAGTCTAGGGAATTAAGATGGGTGATCTGGGTGGCCATGCAACAGGACCACCTCGACCAATCCATCTTGGTTAATTGACGTTGACCCAATTTCGGACAGCAATTCCGAAATGGTGGTGCCCCATCCATGTGAAACCACATGTCTCGTCGAACATTCAGTGGGACATCCTCTAAAAGACCTGGCAGTTCGTCAATAAGAAATTGAAGGTAATTCTCCGCATTTAACCTCCCAGGAAGAGCGACAGGACCAATCAACAAGTCATCGATTAGAGCCGCCCAAACGTTAATAGAAAATTCATGTTGAAATTTAGATGGGCGTATAGCTTTGGGATTTTCTGATGACCACCTGTGCAGGTTTCTCAGATTTGTAACACCACTTCTCGTGAACGTATATTCATCTGTCCAGATGACTGTTCTACAGAAATTAAAATGAAGCCGTGACTGTCTTAATATCCAGGTAGAATAAACTAGACGAGCACAGTGGTCTGCCTCAAGCAAACCGTGTCTCCTGCGATAGTGATATGGATATAACCCCTCACGTTTTAAAATTCGCCAAACTATCGTTCGTGGCACTCCTAGTTGTCTAGCGATTCGACGTACGCTGAGAGTTGGATCCCTTGTAACAATAGCTACTGCTTCGTTCTCTAAATCTGCTGGCAAATTTACTCCTCGGTCGAAATTGTCTGTGTACTTCCAGAAACGTTCTGTAATGAGGAATGCGCCCATCGGGAAACCGACGTCGGTATTCAATACCTTCTTGACGTGCACTGCCGTTACAGTAGCCATACACAAAATGCATGTCCGCATACTCTTGAGAAGAAAATCGGTAAGGCATTTTGAATAAAGAAAACGTGTCCACTCACTAATAAGCTGTTGTATGATCTGAAACGTAATGTAATCCTTTATTAAAAAATGCAACGTTAACAGTCATCTAAACATTTGTTTATTGTATGATATTCATGGTTCAGCATTTACGAAATAAGTAAGAACCTTCTTTATCATAAATCAATTTCCAGTACTCTTTTTTGTAGATCTCCACGAAATTACTGTATGCACTACGACACGTGTTTATTTATTTTACTTTACACTCCTAAAATTTGAACATAACGATACGGGACACTTGTATATACAGGTCGCCACAAAAGTGTAACACACTCCCTTGAAACATAAAAAAGAAGCCTGTTATGTTTTAGTGAAGAAATCACTATCCAATGTTTTTAAAAACAAATGAATATGAAAAAATCAACAAAAAAAAACAATATGAACCTGAAAAAATCATCAAAGTTTAACTTATTACAGAAAAAAAAGAAACAGAAGATGGTCAAAGTTGATTCTAATAAAACTACACAATAAAATGTTTTTATTTTGTTAGAACATGCTCTTACAAAACATCCACCAATTTTCCAGGAAGATGTATAAAATACCAGAATCTATACATTTTTATAAAATAAAAAAATTTTTTATTCATATCGAAAATATTATTAAAAGTCGAGCATAGAGAACACAGTATTAGTTCATATTTGTGTGTTTATTGAGCAAGTCACAACAACAATATATGTATGATTTCCACCAAGCGATGGGTGGAATTCATACATAGAGCATATGCAATGAAAGAGTATTATTGTTCGGCAGCTTTCTTAGATATTTCCCAGGCTTTCAATAGGGTCTGGCATAATGGATTATTGTCCAAACTAAAATCTTAATTTTACCCTTTACTATCAGATTCTGAAAAGCTATCTTATTGATAGATATTTTCTGGTCAATTACCAGGATAAACTCACAACACTGAACCGAATACAAGCTGGAGTAGCCCAAGGCAGTATTATTGGTCATATCCTCTATCAAAATTTATACTGGCGATATGCCAACATCGCATACTACAACTATCGCGACATATGTTGATGATATAGCATTATTAGCGACAAGTAGTGATCCTACAGCGACTTCGCGTTATCTCCAAATATCATTAAATAACCTCCAGCAGTGGCAAAGAAAGTGGAAAATGAAAACCAATGAACTAAAATCAATGTATATAACATATACATTACGTCGAGATACTTGTCCTCCTGTTTCAGTAAACAATGTTGAAATACCCCAGAATGAAAGCGCCAAATATCTCGGAATTCATTTGGATAGACGGCTAACGTGGACTAGGCATATCGTCTCGAAGAGAAAACAGCTGGGACTGACATTCTCCAAATTACAGTGTCTATTTGCCAGCGATCTACATTATCTCTGGAAAGCTAACTTATTGTGGACAAGGTTATTTTAAAGCCAGTGTGGACCTATGGCGTTCAACTGTGGAGAACCGCGAGTGTTTCAAATTTGGCAAAGATGCAAGTATCAAGTATCTTACACGCCCTGAAGCACATTCAAATCCTTTGGCATTGAACTTTTGGATAATAATGGACAAACATACTGTTTGAAACGTGTAACGCATTTAGATAGTAAACTCACATAGTTAATTGACTTATATTTATAATAGTGAATTGTTTTCGCTTATTTTTATTCGTGAATACCTTGTTGTAGGTTTATAACTCACATCCTATTCTATATGATTACAATTTTCATTTAATACCCACTTGGGTGGATTATGAAACTTATATGGTGTCAATAAAAAAAAATATTTGTGCGGAAATATTTATCCAAACATGCAGACACCACGCGTTTTGTCCTGCTATAGACTGAAAATGATGCTGGGATAGACAAAATTCATCACAACAATTTGTGTAAAAGTGTAAAACTTAGGCAAGTGGTTTCCATCGGACTATAACAGTTATAACTAGAGCTGGGGATGTTTGCGGTGTGCCAGGATAGTATTCAGTTAAACGCACGAATATAATGACCTTGTTTCGATCGGTGATGCATGCGTGATTTTATTGCTTTACATGCATTCGCTATTTATATCACTTAGGTATGTCAGTTATGTGTACTGTATATAAATAACACACTTACCTTATTTACGATTATTATAGCATAGCGCCAAGTGGATAAGACTTGCAGTAAGTTTGTAGCATTAGATACGTTTCCATATTTGTAGCGGTGAGCGATGTACGCCGTGATGAATAAATTTTTTTATATTTTGAGAAAGACCGCTCGACATCTACGGATGTAACACACGCACAATTAAAATAATCTTTATAGATAGAAACCGAATCTACACTTGCACCATTACTAATTTGTTTTAATCTGGTAAAATCAAAATCATTGTTTATCACACTCTCGAACTTTTCTATTACATTAACATTTTTGTTCTCATTTACTGCGCATAGCTGGGCGTGTACATCGTCCAGTATTTGCAGTGACTCCGCTAACGATAATGCAGTATTTTGAAATTTCTCGATTGCGTTAAACAATCCTATATGATTGTTATAAATAGTTTGTAAATCTGCATCAAGGGAAGGGTTTTGAAAGAGTCTCTGGCTTTCCTTAATGGCTACAGCTTCGGCAGGATTGAATTGTAGAACCACAGATTTTATTTGTTGGAAATACTTGGCATAATAAAATGCCGCCTTTAACCAACTTCCCCAACGTGTAAGGATTGGCTCTGGTGGTTCGGGAATACCAGGGCACCGACTGTGAAACTCTCGAATTCGTTTGGGAGATTTTAGAAACACTTTTTTTGTGGTTGCTATTAATGCATCCACCTCTGGATAACATTGCCGAATAGTTTGTGCCACAAGGTGTAAAGCATGAACTTTACATGTCACATGCAAAAGTCTCTCACAATCTGCTTGAAGAGAACGGCCTAAAGAACGCATTGTCGCAGCACCATCGCTCATAAACATCAGGAGTTGATTAGTTGAAACTTGAAATTTTTGTAGCGTATCGAGCACTACCTTCGTAATTACTTCGCTAGTGCACTTTTCCAATCTTTTGCTGGCTAATAAAATGGGAAATGTTGATTTGACAAGATCTAGTACACGCACTATAATATTCACAATAGAATGTTTTTTTCGATCTGTCGTTTCGTCGACACATACCCATAACTGTTTATCATTTACTACTGCTTTCATTCTGTTTTCAATGTCCTCACGCACAATTGGTAAATAGGTGAGTAACGTTCTCCGTGACGGTAGCTTTTTGTTGGAATTGTATTTATTCCAAAAGTCGTGAAAGGCTTTTTTATCTAGCAGGTGAACTGGCACATCGCAGACGAGTAGCATTGTCAATAAATCGAAAATGAATTGCGTTTTAGACAGCACATTATTTTTTTTGTCTTTGTGGTGTACACTTTCAACATGTCTTTTACAGTCGTATTTGTCCCAGCAAAGTAACTGTTTATCGCATAATTTACAAACCACTTTTGCTCCATTATAATACAAATCGGGAAAGTCTCGGATAAATTTCTTCACGTCGTTATACAATGGGCGCTTTCTTGGCTTGGGCACGTCCGTCATACTTATTAAATAGAGCTCAAGACAACACACGATCACGTTGCCAGTTCACGACTAACTAAAGTGTTTCGCTGCATCGTGTTTATACGCTGGTGGGGATGCACTACATACGGCCCTGCCGTACCGCAAACATCCTCAGCTCTAGTTATAACAGACGGAAACTATTCTAACGTATCTCTACTATAATTCGAACAGCTACGACGGCGTACATAATAAAAACAATTTGGAACATACTTGACTGGTGAAAATTTGTATAACAAATTCGTACATTAGGGGAACACTGACAAAATTTCGATTGGCACATTTCTAAAAAAGTATTAAATTTGTCTTTATTTGACAGTTACGTTTTAATTGTTTTGCGACTTGATTGCCTCGTAATTTGTTCGACTAGTTATAATAGTTTGTTAATTATCAGAATTTAAAGACTTTGTGTACATATACAAAAAGGTTTAAGTATATCAATACGTTATGCACGTATTACGCATTTGTTACAAATGAAACAGACATGCAAAATACATATCTGTAACTGTACACATGGACAAATGTATATACAGATACAAATCTGTTTTTTAAAAAGATTTGTATCATTTGTATTACATTGCTTCACTAGCTTGACTGATGACGCCTATAGATGGCAGAAACACGTGTCTTAAGCAGAAGTAAATGCTGAAAATACGAGGTTTATTGTCCATGTGTACAGTTACAGATATGTATATTGCATGTCTGTTTCATTTGTAACTTTGTGTACACCCAATAATTATTATTTCGTATGGCACATCGAATACAGCATTCGTGCGTCCTAGATATTGTCATGACTGCAATACAAACAATTTTGCACGATCATTTAAATGTAAGGAAACTGTGTGCAAGGTGGATCCCACATAAAAAGCTCGTGTGAAGTGGTGTAAAGAAATGCTGAAGCGCTTCCACTCAGGTTCATCAAAACTTGTGTATAACATCGTCAGTGGCGATGAAACATGGATCTACCCCTCCTATCAGCAACAATACGATCTGGTAAATGTGGATCCTCATTATTTGGAAAAAGAACCAGTAAAACGGGTACCAATTCATTCCTAAAAAAATTCACGTATATTTCCCCAGTCAAGTTTCCATCAAAGAAAAACGGTCCCAAAATTTGATCGCCGATAATCCTTGACCATACATTTAGTTTTTGCGGGTATTGGGTATGTGTCTTTTGCATCCAATGAAGATTATCAGTCGACCAAAATCGACAATTTTGTATATTCACAGTGCCATTCAATGTGAAAGTAGCTTCGTCAGAAAACAAAATGTTGAAGAGAAATAGAGGGTCATTACCACAAATTTGCACGAACCGTTCACAATATTCCAAACGCCGATCAAAATCGTCCCCAGACAACTCTTGAACTAAATTCATTTTATAGGGATGATACTTTGATTTATGCAAAAGTTTCCGAACTCTAATCCTTGCTACGTGAAATTCTCGACTAAGTTGCCGTGTGCTTGTGTGAGGACGTTCTTGTACTGTTAACAAAATGTAAACTTGAGTGTCTAGGGCCGTTGATGGACATCCACTTTTTGGTTTATCTCGAACGAATCCTTCCTCCAAAAATTTTCAGTGGATTTTACTTACAGTTGAAAAACCGATAGGTTCAAGTTCAGGATGCGTTTCATTAAACAACTTCGCAACTTCCCTAATATTTCGACGTTTATCTCCAAACCCAATCATCATGAGCACCTCAATGCATTCCCTATCAGATAAATGCATCTCAGAAAATGAATAATTAAAGCACTGTACACCAACAATTAGGATTAAATAAAAATGTTGTGATTCGGATTATCTACAATCTGTCAAAAAAATTACGTTGTCACTTTGGGAATGACAGAAAGTTAAAAAATTATTACTCAAAAATTTTCTAATGTAACTTGCCAAAATTTCTACATCATCGAATAAAGAATTGTAAAAGCTTACAAAATCCATAAAAAAAAATGGGGTTGACATTTAAAAAATTATTAATGGCGTTATAACCTATTCAAAGTCGACGGAAAAAACAAAATGGTAGCATCTAAATATAGCCAATAAAAAACATTTTGTCAAACAATGCATAATAACGTTACTACGGGCTTGTGTCCATACTTTATGGACGCTTTGTCGAAGTTTATTGTCCACGTTTATTACACAATAGTTATGGTAAATGTTTTTGTAGATTTACAAATTTCTTTCAACACACAAAAAGTCCAGATTAACTCCATAATAATAAATTAATATATTAATTAAAGTCAGTAATTAAAGCAATCTTATCAAACATTTCAAGAATGACGCGTGATTTTTGTATATAATTTATGTGTTTTGACTTGATCTAACTTAAAATATTTAATACTTTCATTTCGAGAAATAACAAAAATAAAATAATTAAACAATTTTGCCTGATAGCCGCAATATAAACAGAAAATAATCAGCGAGTATTGATAATAACGTGTGCTATAAATATTTGTAATAATTTGCTTATATTTTTTGTTTTTCTAATCAAAAGTATGGTTAATGTGCTACATGGTACAAAAGACATGTTTCGACTGATAAAAGTAAGGTTAAACGGTATCTAAATGTTTCTATTTATCATTTGTTAGCAATTATCAAGCCAATTAAAGAGAAAAATCGATTATACAAATAAATGTTTGAAGCAAATTAATTATTATGTTTAGTTTAAGATATAGATTTGAATTTAAGCTTTCCACTCAAATGGAATATTTACTATAATGCAATGTCGTTATCAAACAAAAAAGTTTGTTAATGACATGTGTGTCGACACTGCAGTTATTATTTAAGCTCAATAAAGTCATGTTGTTACAAAGTCTAGTGTTAGTTTTTATTATTTATGAAATCCGGCGAAATATCCCAAAGTAATGGCTCAAAATGTTATATTTGTATAGGCAAAAACCTATCATTTTTGCAAATTATCTAGAGAAGCTTTTCAAATCTAATCAAAGTGAATCTGGTTAGTACGCTACCACGGTCGTTGTCTATGATTGCTTCTTGGATTCCAAGATGGAACTGCGTCCTTGGTAGCAGTTTCTTCCTGGCCGACGTCTCGTCCACTGTTGCAAGGGTCATCTTCAGGGCTGCTACTACTATTCCTAGTTCCCACTTTACCAGTTTCAGCGCTGCAACAGTTGTAGCAACCCTGAAGATGTCCCTTGCAATAATGGACGAAACGTCGGCAAGGAAATAAGCAGTGCCAAGGATGCCATTCCAGCCCAAAATCCAAGATGTAATCTAAGCAAAGTGAAGTTTACAATATGCCGGAAAAGGCAAATAATTTAAGATCTGAAGAGATCTGAAGCAATCATTGAAATTGAGATTAATCTGTTCTCTAGAAAATAATGATATTTTGGTTTAAGCGCTGAGGAAATTTTTAAGTAGTTGTCTAGAAAATCCTATGTTTAGTACCTGTTCGATGCTACTTTTCGTGTAAAGCATGTATCTGCTATCTGAAAAGTGGTAGAGGTGATAATGTTATTAAAACTAGGAAAATTATCCAACGATGTAAAATCTTACCGACGTATATCCCTGCTTTTATTGATTTCCAGACTCTTCTATAAAAGACTAAAGCCATTAATAGAAAACAATTGGCTAATTTCTTACTTCCAGTTTTGCTTCATATAGAAATATTCCCTGTTCCGGTTACATTATGGACCTTATTGGACCTTTTTTTATAGATCAGAATTCGAATGAACAGAAATATTTAAATTTGCTGCAACATTATACCTGCCATTAGTGAATTGCCCGACATTAATTTTGTCATCCATCTTGTTGGGCATCCATCTTGTTGGAACAGTATTTCATTGGTTCCAACAAGATGGAATGATGGATGGCACATAACTCCAGAAATGTACGAAATTACTTAAATGATATCTTTCCTGGACGTATATTATGTAATTGGAGTGGAATACATTGACCAGCTAGGTGGGGCATATAAAATCAGAAATCAATGGCTTCCAGCAAGATAGAGCCAGAAATTTAGGAGAATTAAGGGAAAAATAGAAGAAGCACTTCATAGGATCACACGCGAAATGTTATTAAATGTTCAACAGGGTTTCTATGACAGATTAGGATATTATTTAACTGGAAGGGGTGGTGTGCTTGAATTTTTTTGAAATGAGTAATGAACCTATGTATATCCTATTTATTGTTGAGGAATTTTTTATTTTATTTTTGCCGTCGGAAAAAAACTATTTTTGTTGTCTTAGAGTTAATTTTAGAATGTTCTCTTTATTCATCTATTTACCGTTTATAAAATCAACCTGTTGAATAAATACATGCAAAGAATAAAAGTGTATTTAACTTAATTAAAAAAGTATAGTTTGGTTTCTGTTCTGATACATTTCGGTGACAAATGTCAGATATACGCCATACGTAGTACAGCACACCCAAATTGTTGTGTGGTATTTTCAGTTTTCAGTGTTTCCAGTTGTCTTTACCCTTACAGTATGCAAATAAAATAAAAAATCTTCCCAGAGGCTAAGCTCCAATGGAAAGGAGTGAAGATCGTAAAATGGTTTTTAATAGAGATTTTTCTAATTTTTACTGATAAATTTAATCGATAAATTTGTTGTGTTTTGAGTTAATAATATTAACTCTATAACCAATGACGTACTGATTATGTAATTACAATTAGTTGGACTTTATCGATGTCAACAGATTCTTCATTTTTTTGTTGTGGTGAACATATGCGCCCAATTCCCAAGATTTATTTACGTTATTTTAAAAAAATTGCCTCATATATTATAAATGATACAGACATGCAATGTACAGGCTTAGTTAAAAGTATGGAGACGGCGATTTATTGTCGTTAATATTCATTTTAGGGAATTATGTTCAATATAAAAGTTTGTTAGGATATTTTGATCTACATTTGAGAATATTTGAATTTTTGTTTCTTCAATTGTTTTTTAGTTACGCCTGTCCGCCTAGTTTTTTTTTTAAATGGGAACTAGTAAATTTTGCTCTACCATTCGATACAGAATTTTTTTCTCTTTACAATAATTTTTTTTTTTTTTAAATCCATTTTAATAACTTTTTTCTATAAGAAAAGGCCGGTTCATGTGTTTAACAGATGTTCGGTACATCGCAGATAGACAGAAGCGAAGCGATAAACAAACTTGAGCGACATAATTTTATCAGTGGTTATTGTGTACGTCAAATCTTTGACAGAAATAATTCATTTGTGCAATTTGTTGCTGTTAATATTAACAATGGCGAGTTTAAGTGAACATGAACGAATTGAAATACTTATGATGTTGGGTTATGGAGATAGACGCCGAAGTTTGCAAGACGTTTTTAATTTATTTAATGATACGCATCCAAATAGAAATCCAATTTCTAAATCCGTTGTTGGTAAAACTTTAAGACGCTTTGAACAAACGGGTAGCGTTAAAGATTTGCCAAGGAGTGGGAGACCTAGAACAGCAAAAAGCGATGATAACAAACTGGATATTTTATTGGCTGTATCTGAATATCCCCATTCATTAACCAATCAATTAGCGGCCAATTTCAATATTTCACAGTCATCGATCGTGTCATTTTTTAAAAGTGAAAAGTATAAACCTTATAAGGTACACCTTGTACACGAGTTAACGGAAGATGATTTTGATAGGAGATTACAATCTTCTGAAGAAATGTTAAATATTTGCAATAATAATGAAAATTTTGTCAACAATATTCTTTTCTCTGACGAAGCTACTTTTTGCCTTACCGGTGAAGTAAACAGACATAACTGCAGATACTGGTCATCGGAAAATTCCCTCTTGGTTTTTGGAGCACCATACGCAGTACCCCCAAAAAGGTTAATGTTTGGGTTGGCATTCTAGGCGGTAATATTATCGGTCCCTTTTTCATCAATGGCAATTTAACTTCGCCTCTGTATTTGCAGTTATTGCAAAATGAAATAATACCTGCTTGTGCTACGCTCTATCCTCATGAAAACAATGAACACCTGCCCAATGACAGTATCTGGTTCCAGCAAGATGGCGCCCCACCACATTATGGTGTAATTGTTCGTCAATATCTGGACAACGTTTTTCCCCACAGATGGATTGGAAGACGAGGAACCATTGAATGGCCAGCCCGTTCGCCAGATTTAAGTCCTTTAGATTTTTTTCTTTGGGGATACGTAAAAAACAAAGTTTACAAAGATAAGCCCGATAACGTCGAAGATTTACAAATCCGAATTACCAGAACGATACAAGAAATTCCCCGAGATTTTTTACAGAACTCTGTTCGGGGTTTTGTAAATCGACTGGGTCATTGTCAAATTACTAATGGACGACAATTTGAACACTTACTTCTCTTACACTTTTCTTGTAAAAAAGTTATTAAAATGAATTTAAAAAAAAATTATTGTAAAGAGAAAATAATTCTCTATCGAATGGTAGAGTAAAATTTACTAGTTCCCATTAAAAAAAAACTGCGCGGACAGGCGTAACTAAAAAACAATTGAAGAAAAAAACATTCAAATATTCTCAAATGTAGATCAAAATATTCTAACAAACTTTTATATTGAACATAATTCCCTAAAATGAATATTAGCGACAATAAATCGCCGTCTCCTATACTTTTAACTAACCCTGTACACATTTGTAACTGTACACATGGACAATACACCTCGTATTTTCCCCAGCATTTACTTCTGCTTAAGACACGTGTTTCTGCCATTTACTATTAGGCGTCATCAGTTAAGCTAGTGAAGTAATTTAAATCTTAAATCGCCTATAAGGTATAGCAAATTTAGTCCTATCAGGTAGCACCACATAATATAGTGACATCTGACCGACGAAAGAGACTATGCCGAAAATGGTAACTCTTCCCTTGACAGGCTATGC
Source organism: Melolontha melolontha (assembly GCA_935421215.2). Classification (NCBI taxonomy): domain Eukaryota; kingdom Metazoa; phylum Arthropoda; class Insecta; order Coleoptera; family Scarabaeidae; genus Melolontha; species Melolontha melolontha. Next base: position 133,578,957 of record OW285240.1, on the reverse strand, counting down.
CATTTTCGGCATAGTCTCTTTCGTCCGTCAGATGTCACTATATTATGTGGTGCTACCTGATAGGACCAAATTTGCTAAACCTTATAGGCGATTTAAGATTTAAATTACTTCACTAGCTTAACTGATGACGCCTAATAGTAAATGGCAGAAACACGTGTCTTAAGCAGTGGTAAATGCTGGAAAATACGAGGTGTATTGTCCATGTGTACAGTTACAGATGTGTATATTGCATGTCTGTTTCATTTGTAACAAATGCGTAATACGTGCTTAACGTATTGATATACTTAAACCTTTTTTGTATGCCTCATATATATTAACCCAGTTTTACACGACATTATTTATGTGATTATCTGTAAAATATTGGTTAAAAATTATATGTAGTGTACATATTATACATGCCATATGTATAGGAAATTACACGTTAATAATTCATATATGCAAAACGGCTACTGCCTGCCCAACTGTAATAATATATCGGCCAGTCTTTCCCTTCTAGAGCTTTTTACATGCGTAATGTATTGCCCGGTCATAAATCCTTCATATTCTCGTTGAACATTTTTGCTTTCATTCCGTTTAGGAAATGTTTATAATTATGGAAAGTAATAATTTACTTATAATGTTTTAATATCAAACTGTCCCGTCAGAAGTGAATAAAAAATGTGTATTATGGACGATAATTGGCATGAACTCTTACAATGTACAACGCAGTACGCTTAATATATATTTCTGCGATATTATGCCATAATTCATAATAAATTGATATGCGTGAATATCATGCCACGAGAATTTTCTGTAATAAAATATTATGAAGGCATATAAGAGAGATGTTCACGTGTTGAATGCACGCAGTTAATTACCCATTAAATAATAATGACACATTAAATTTGATTGTATAATTTTGTCTCTTTTGAAGAGAAAAGATTCGCATCCAATCTACAACCACAACCATATAATAAGCACATATAACTTAAAAAAGACAAGACTTGAAGTCTTTCCCAAGAAAATTATAATTACTCTTAGGTGTGTTCGAAAAAGATCTCTAAAACCATGCAGAGCAATGTTACAGCATCATAAAACTATAAAATTGCTTGAAATTGTTGCATTAATATCGAATATAACACATACATCTTCTGTTTTAATTTGTATTATTCCCAAATAAACCATATTTGAAAATGTTAAAAAATTTATAAGACACTTTGTGACATTTTATTCATATTTTCAAGAAAACGCCTTTCCATTATAACATTCGGCTGGTCATGAACGACACTCTGGGATTCTATCTACCGAACCAAGGCACTTAATATTATGGAATTTCCTTTAGAATTTATATTGTACATTTCAATTTAGCTAATTAATTACATACAACTTCTATTCTAATGATATCTTATTTAGTAATTTTATTTCTATTGAGCTATTTCTTCTACATGTCAGAATTACACCATCTCATATAAATTGACATTTCTTAATAGCCTCGTTTTAATTCACTAGCATAAAGGCTATCTAAATCATATAGTGTAACGTATTTCAAAGGAGTCCCCTAATGATGTTAATTTCATTGACGTCACAACCCTTTAGCTCGTGTCTTTAATTAACACTTAATTCTTCAGACATCGCTATTTGAATTATGATTGGTTATCACTAAACTAAATTAAAGAAACGACCCTTGCTACCGCTGGACTTCTCTAGACAAACTCTCTCGTTTTTCAACCACGGTACCGACCAGAACTACAACTCACCCCGTTCAATGTTTCTTTACGCGTTTTCCTTGTCCGTACCGGATTATTATTTAGCGTATTAGCATTGATAAAGATTTAAAGTTACATATGCATCTACACGGAACAGAGTTAAATTTTAAAATCAAGACCATTGATCAAGTCCAACACAGAGTCAGCGTCTTTCAAGAAGTCACTCATGTCACCTCCATATGCTGTAGGACCGCACTCAGCTGTAATATAGTGAGGTTCTCCGTATTTGCAGTGTCTCAGTCAATCCTCAATCAATCGGTCAAAAATATTAATAGAGTTGTTAAAAAGCAAGATTTCCAAGTTGCTTTTCGATCGGAAAACACTTTCAAATGTCTCCTATTTCTCCTATTATCTATATTTGTCCTTATTCTAAATTTAAAATACTAAATGTAAGTAAACAAATGCTGCTGTTGAGTACGTCTAAAATTTTGACAGTTTTTGCTCAGAGGCTTATATTAAACCAGCGATGCATATACTGCGGCCCGCGGGCCGCATGCGGCCCACTGTCGATATTTATGCGACCCGCCAAAGAATTTGAAAAATTTTTCAAAAAACTACAAAAGCAGGTAAAAATCTATTCAAATCAATATTTCTTAACTTTTTATTTTATTCTAACTTTTGTCATTTTTAGTAAGATATGCATCTTTAAGTATCTTTTAAAGGTGGTGAGTTTGTTAAGCAGTGTTTAGATATCGCCGCAAAAAAAATGTGTCCGAAAGATGCAGAGGCTTGCTAAATCGGATGACTGTTCGAAGAAGACTTACCACATTAGCAGCTAATATAGAAGAGCAATTAGCTACGAAAGCTACGAAATCTAAAAGTTTGAGTATTTTTCTGTAGCACTCGACGAATCTACAGATATAAGTTCCACTGCTCAACTCTTAATATTTTTACGAGGTGTAACGCAAAATTTTGAAGTGAGTGAAGAACTGATTGGTATGAGTTCTTTGACAAGTAAAACCAAGGGGAGTGACATGCTCAAAGCTCTTCTGGAAAAATGTTCTATAATGGATTTGAATTTAACGAAATTATCTGGAATTACGACTGATGGAGCACCTTCAATGGTTGGAAGTAAATCTGGGATAATAACAATGTTAAAAGAGTATTTACAAACTAAAAACATAGATACCAAGGAATTAATGCAGTTTCATTGCATTATACATCAAGAGGCCCTCTGTTCAAAATTATTGGGATTTGAAAATGTGATGAAAGTTGTAGTAGTACCTACTGTAAACTTTATAAAATCACGAGGTCTCAAACACCGACAATTCACACAATTTCTCGAGGATATTGAAAGCGAATATGGTGATCTCCTGTTTTACACTGAAGTAAGGTGGCTAAGTCGTAGGTTGTCACTAGAGCGGTTTCTCAACTTGATTGAAGAGAAACACATATTTCTGGCGGAAAAGAAAAAGGACGTCTCCGAACTCGACAACCCTGATTAGCTATGTGACCTTGCGTGTCTTGTAGACATCACAAATCACTTGAATGTCTTAAATACACGGTCCAAGACAAAGATCAATTGATTTCGCAGTTATACTCTCATGTTTCGTCCTTTCAATGCAAATTGAGTCTTTTCAGGACACAAATCAATTCAGCCAATTACAGCCATTTTCCGAACTACAAAAAAATTATGGAGAAATTCAATAAGACTGATGTCAATTTCGCTTATGTTGAAAAAATTGATATTTTAATACAAGCTTTTCATGATTGTTTTCTAGACTTCAAAAAAGTTAAACCTCTATTAGACATTTTCAGCAATCCTTTCAACATTTCACCCGAAATTGTAACGGAATCGATACAGCTGGAATTGATAGACATGCAAAATGATGATAATTTACGAAACAAGTTTAATGAATGTAATTTACTCAACTTTTACCGTTGCGTTGACAAAACCGCTTATAAAGAATTGCGAATAAATGCATTGAAATGCGCAAGCTTATTTGGATCGACGTATATTTGTGAGCAAACGTTTTCAGTGATGAAACTTAACAAAACAAAAAATCGAAACTGTCTGGCAAATGAAAATCTGGAAGCAATTTCACGTGTGGCGACAAGTAATGTGGAGCCAAACATAAACAAAATTGTTAGGTCAATGCAATGCCATGCATCAAAATAATAAAACATGAAATATTACATTGTAATAATTAGATTACATTATGATTACATAATTACAACAAACATTTTTGAAAGTTCTTTTATTTTTATCATTTGTAGTAATTCATACTATTTAAAAATAAAAATATTTGTGTTAATAAGTATTCTTTGTAGTGGCCCGTCCTTGGCTTATAATTTTCCCGAGTGACCCCTGTTCCCTATAAGTCTATGCATCCCGTTATTAAACGATAATATACAAATTTTGTGTTAAAACGCCCTCTGTCGTCAAACACTTGGACTTTTATTATTTTGATTTTACAGCTATTTACCTGACATAAGTAAAAGATATTATAACATAGGCAATATTGAATAATCGCATAATTATTTTTCAATATCCTTTGTATTTAATGAGGTTATTGCAATACACTGCACTCAACAACAGGAGGATTACAATATATTGAAAACAAATCACTGATTTCATCTCCACTTATTTTATCAAAATTTATAGTTTTATAGCAAGTACTTATATGAGCAAATTCCTGATGACTAATCTAAAGCATACAACGTTGTCGACACTGAGAATTGTCCGAGATCAGGGACTTATAAGTTAGCAAAACTAAACAAACGGTTTCTGTTTGCAAGCAAGAACAAACAGTAATTGTCAACAACAAATATACATTTCTTTTTGGCCGCGTGCAAATATTTATTTTCCTGCAATCATTTCCAGTAACTCTTATTCTTCTATATTAAACAGTATCTAATCTGGGCGGTCGCACTTACTAAAAAAAAATTGAAGAATGCGCTTTATGTTTTAACAGTTAAACAAAACAGAACACGGTGGTTTTCCATAAAAAGAAAATAAATACGTTAAAAGCAGTTGGCCTGGCTCTCATTTTATCTGATACTTTTATAGCTGTGGATGGCATTCACTGGTTGTAAATAAAAACCGATTATGTCAAGCTATAAAAGCATAAATTACAATAAAATATATAGATATGTATACTCACACATATGTACATAATGTATATAAATTCATTGGTCTATATCATATATATATATACACGCATACATACATAGATAGCACTAAAAATATATTGCTGCATAAATGTTGAAATGCTATAAAATATATTTTCTTAATGAAAACTGCTTTATCAAAAACAAACAAAGACATAAATAAATAATATATAGCATGATAATAAAATGAATATATTGTAGCGCGAATTTATTTTATTACACTAGATATACAGGGTGTAAACGAAATAGGTCTACATATTTTAATATGTAATAGCTGTAATAATATTAAGCATAAAATGCTAACGTACTAAAACTTTATTTCGAACGAGATAAAAAAAAAAAATTAATAAATGTACTTGGCTCTACTCGACCCTGGTAAATTTAGTATTCTCTGCAGCGCTACCTCTACTGAAGAGTAGTGGTGGGAGTTGTAGATGCGATGATGCGTACTGTAAGTTAGAAGAAGTCAGTCTGTTATCAATCTCCGTGAATTATGGCTTATTCGAATCACGAATTAACAGATATTGTCTTCATATCGAGTTAAGCAGGTGGAAATGTTAAAGCTACTAGACGTATTTATAAAGGGCGGTTTCCGAACCGAAGATGTCCATCAAACGATTTGACTTTAGAAACCGTATACAGATTCAGAGATCGTGATACATTGCATCCAAGTTACGAAAACCGTAGCCATGAAAGACGATCTTCGGGAATGTATTTTTCAAGCTGCGGCCTATATCCGTTAAGACCGAGCCGTGTAAAAAAGGATGTACATTCTTCGAAAATTTACTGATCGGTTAGAAGCTTGTATTTACTCAAATGATAGCCACGTTGAACATCTCCTTTAAGAATTTCACTTGCTTCACATAAATTTGTCATTTTTAGGGCAAAGAAATTGTCATTAAAAAAAGAGGCAAATAAACCACAGAAAAAATATGAAGATTGAATTAAAATTACAAATGTAATTTATTAATTAATTAATATTAAGGCAATTAAATTACAACCACAAAACTCTTATACCGTTTAAAATTCTTATAGAAACTCGATATTGTATTTTTTAGAGATTTTAGAAAGGTCAGGGACATTGATCTACTCATACATAAGAAAATAACAGCCAATGCATAAGAAAATTTATGAATGGCTATAAAACTTTTCACACAAAGACGTATTATTACATTACCAAAATGTGAAGGAGATTTTTTGGTGAACTTGAACAAATAAATGCCTATTTTTTTGTTGAATTCACTACATGTAAACATATAATTTCTATTTATTTAGAGTCAATCTAAACACAGGACCGTATTTCAAAAGTTCGATAGAAGTTTCGATAGAATAAAATTTTTTGTAGATTCGAATTGCTGTCTTTCGTATCTATTATACAGGGTAGGTATAAAGTTCCAGAACGGTTGCATACCTTTGTTTTTTCAATATTTTTTTGAAATTTATTAATTATATATAGTTAAAAATTACGAATTTGCTGATGACATTAATATTTATTTTTTATTCCCGGTTTGACCGGTAATGTTTCCTTCTATATATTTTTTAATGGAACACGTGTGTATTATACATTCGGAAATGGTAAAATTTTGTATATAATTTATTTAAAATCATACATGTTTCGGAGTCATTCTCTTTTTTCAATGAACAAAAAATGTCTCCTGTTTATTTGGTGGGCGAGTTTTTTCTTTGTTGAGAGCAGTTGAAAGATCTTCTTTTTGTAATAAATTATACAAATAAATTATTTACATTCAGCACACGGCGATAAGGGTTCACTAGATGGAAACATTCAAACAAATAGTACGGCAACCCATCTATGGCAATGAAAACAAGAGGAAGATTTTTCAACTGGCCACAACAAAGAAAAAACTCGCCAACCAAATAAGCAGGAGAAATTTTTGTTAATTGAAAAAGGAGAATGACTCCGAAACATGTATGAGAAATAAAAGCATTTTAAAATAACCAATCGTTTATACTTGACCTACAAAAGCCCGAAGAAACTTCACAGAAATTATATATATATATATATATATGTATATATATATATATATATGGTAAACTCAATCAGTCGGCGATTAAAGGTCTGGTTTATTACTTCAAAGTATATATATTTAAAATAACCCTACATGTTTCGGAAATTATGCCTTTATCAAGGATACAAAAAATGTAAATGACAGAATATAAATGTCAAGTAATTGAGTTGCTATGGTTTAAATTATTCAAAGATACATTCTAATAGTAATAATAAATCATGCCTTAGTATTCCAAAAAATAGATAGCAAGGTGTGAATATATGTGTTGTTCGCTGCTAGCAACTTGTCTCTCTTTCTGGGTATGAACTTGTGTGTAGGTTGCTGCTGGCAGCTTGCGTCTCTCTCTGGGTGCGAGGTTTTGTGTTTGTGTAAACGCGTAAGTGTTGGGCTTTGTATGTTGGCGCGTTCGAGCTTGGGCTTTGTATGTTGGCGCGTTCATGCGTGTGTTTAGTGACCGGTCGCATAAATTTAGAGAGATCGGATAACCAGCCGTTGCGTAGGGCCGACAACCCTTTCCCGGCAACTTCTTTACTATTCCGTGCAGTAATTCGACGGCCCGACCCCCGCCCCAACGAGGCAAGGCGCAGACCAGCGAAGCGCATCCTGCACGGGGTTGCTCATCGGGAAAGGGTTGTCGGCCCTACGCAACGGCTGGTTATCCGATCTCTCTAAATTTACGCGACCGGTCACTAAACACACGCACGAACGCGCCAACATACAAAGCCCACGCACGAACGCGCAACATACAAAGCCCAACACTTACGCGTTTACACAAACACAAAACCTCGCACCCAGAGAGAGACGCAAGCTGCCAGCAGCAACCTACACACAAGCTCATACCCAGAAAGAGACACAAGTTGCTAGCAGCGAACAACACATATATTCACACCTTGCTATCTATTTTTTGGAATACTAAGGCATGATTTATTATTACTATTAGAATGTATCTTTGAATAATTTAAACCATAGCAACTCAATTACTTGACATTTATATTCTGTCATTTATATTTTTTGTATCCTTGATAAAGGCATAATTGCCGAAACATGTAGGGTTATTTTAAATATATATACTTTGAAGTAATAAACCAGACCTTTAATCGCCGACTGATTGAGTTTACCATATCATACCAAGGTCACGAAAATAATATATATATATATATATATATATATATATATATATATATATATATATATATATATGAAAGGGTTTTTTTTGGCGAATCCAGAAAAATTAGTTTAATTTTGCTGGATTCCCCCCCAAAAAAACCTTTCATACATGTTCTAACGGCAAAGACTCCTGGTCTATATATATAAATATATATGGTAAATTCAATTCGTTGGCGATTTAAGGTCTGGTTTTACTTCAAAATGTATATATTTAAAACAATCGTACATATTTCGGCAAATTATGCCTTTTTCAAGGAATATAAAATATAAATGACAGTATATTAATGTCATACTTATACATTTGTAGTTGCCATGGATAAAATTATTCAAAGATATATTCCAGTTTAATAATAATAAATCACGCCTTAGTATTCTAAAATAGATAGACAACAAAAAAAAAAGGGAAAAGCGAGACGTGGGTTATTATTATGTATGCGCCCGTGGAGCGACTTAAGACTTAAACGAGAAGAAAAACCACGAAAACCTACTCGGACAGCCAGCCAAGGATCAAAGGGACGGAACTGTCAGCATGATAAGCAAATGTATCTTTATCTATATATATATATATATATATATATATATATATATAGTGTTTAGATAATTTCTTAGCCGTTCATTAAATATAACATTTGATAAATTATTGGAGTTTTTCGGCTTATTTTTTTCGGACCATATTTTTCAATTAAAAAATTTCGTATGATTTGCTTTGTAATTTGTAGACAGCAATGTTTACATCCCCACTTACTCTGCAATTACATACATTCTAATTTGATATTTGTAAATATTTCATATAAAAAGCCGAAAAACTCCAATAATTTATCAAATGTTATATATATATATATACATATATATATATATATATATATATATATATAGAATTTAATTGGAGTGAGAAATAGCAATTATTCAAATCTCCTCTCACATGTAATTGTCGCTAAATTTGTGCAATTGATTCTACAATCTGACAAGATTACTCCTGCCGAAGAATGTAGACGCAAACACGTCGCGACGTTAGCCATCCACCTGTGCGGATAATGAAAATTTTATGAAAAAAACCACATCCGTCCAGAAACGTGCATATATCGATATTTCACTGTCGTTACAGATCATCAGTACACGATATTCTAACATTATTTTTAACATTTTATTATTATACTTTCGTGTATATATACGAATTATATTGAATTTAATTGGAGTGACAATTACATGTGAGAGGAGATTTGAATAATTGCTATTTCTCACTCCAATTAAATTCAATATAATTCGTATATATACACGAAAGTATAATAATAAAATCATGTCCATGTTAGAATATCGTGTACTGATGATCTGTAACGACAGTGAAATATCGATATATGCACGTTTCTGGACGGATGTGGTTTTTTTCATAAAATTTTCATTATCCGCACAGGTGGATGGCTAACGTCGCGACGTGTTTGCGTCTACATTCTTCGGCAGGAGTAATCTTGTCAGATTGTAGAATCAATTGCACAAATTTAGCGACAATTACATGTGAGAGGAGATTTGAATAATTGCTATTTCTCACTCCAATTAAATTCAATATAATTCGTATATATACACGAAAGTATAATAATAAAATCATGTCCATGTTAGAATATCGTGTACTGATGATCTGTAACGACAGTGAAATATCGATATATGCACGTTTCTGGACGGATGTGGTTTTTTTCATATATATATATATATATATATATATATATATATATATATATATATATATATACATATATAACTGACTGTTTAATGCATTACGTTACGTAGTACAGCCACTGTCCAATAAGACGAGGAGTAAGTATGAGGATAGGAAATTGTATCTGCACTGTACCAGCGTTTAGTTACCTCGCTTCCACGGTGTAGAAATACCCCCTAAAGGTACATTTCAAGAATTAAATTACCACACTCCGTATTCTAAACAATTTCAGCGCTCTCCTATTTATGGACACTGCTGTATATGTGTGTGCATATATAAATATATTTGTACGAGTATAACACTATAACACGAAATAGCATTCACACACAACACATAAAATTTTAAACGACCAAACTGAACTCGGCTATCTCTGTAATTATAAATGATTTATGGCTTATTAATCCGCTAATAAATACAAACATTAATTATTATAAAATATGAGCAATTATTATTTTATGACTGTATTTTAGGACACTGTGATAATAAACTTATTTTATTAATGTTTTTGAATAATTCATGTTTCATTTAAACACACATATATTTATACATACATACATATATATGTGAATGCGAACGTTCCATGTAATATTTTAGTTCCATAGATCTTTCTGGAATATATGTATAATGTAGATACGTTATCATGTGTGTTATGTATATAATTAGGGAATTTAAATATTAACAACACATATTATTAATGTATATGTTTATTTATGTATGTATTATGCTCACTCAAGGATAGGAATTATCTTTGGAACGACTTTCTAGGAAGTAGGAAACATTAAAATATAAATATATGTTTCTAATTATCATATTTTATATTAATGTCATTATAAACAATTTAAATTTATTGCACTAGAAAATAATGATATATATTTATGGCAAGGAAAGCATAACATGTTCGCTCCTGGAAAAAAAATTGTATTTCGTAAGTATTCACTTACGAGTCTGCTTTGACAGTGACTAACTTTGACGATGACTGACTTTTCAATAATGTTCTTATTTTTCGTTATTCGTAATCAGCGCATCTTCTTTTTCTTCTTGTTGTTATGGGATTTCTCCTGTTTATTCACCCGATTATCATATCCAATTCTGTCTCCATCTATTTGGGGGTCTTCCTGGTGGTTTTCCGTCTCTGGTTATTCTTGATAAGCACTCTTCTGTCATTCTGCTTAAATGCTCACTCCATTCTTTTTACCAGTTTTTTAGACTATTTGATCACATCTTGTACATTGCATTCGATTCTTATAGAGACATTGGTTCTTCTGCCGCGCAAAGTGATACCTAAGATAGGTCTTAGCATAGTATACTTATATTGTTTCGGTCCATTTTATAACTTTTCACACTTTCAACCTCCTCTTGATTTTGTCCATAACAAGAATGAATAAAAGTGGGTGTGATGTAATGAATGAATGGGCGACTTTTATTTCTTCAGTAAGTATATTGTTGGATTTTATGACAGTTCTCTTTTCCGTATTGATGTCTTTCACTATTTGTAATATCCATTGTGGTATCTTATTATTTCTTAATAAAGCAAGTACGTCTTCCAATAGAACTTTGTCGAACGCTTTATTTAAATACACAAGGCATAAGGACGCGGAAGGAAAATTATAATCCCTTTTCTATGACTTGTTTTGTTATGAATATGGCGTCAGTGGTGCTTCTATTTTAGCTAAACCCCTGTTGTTATTCTGATGTATTTATTAAATTCTCTAGTCGTTTGTGGATTACTCTAGTTGATAATTTTAGCGTGGTGACCAACAGATTTATATTTCTCTAATTTTGGAGCTGTTTTTTAAATCCTCGTTTGAAGTTGAAGATCGTAACACTGAACTTCCATTCGCTTTACCATGTCTTATTACATTTTTGAATAGAATATGCATCTGATTCACTAGTTCTTCTCCGTCATATTTATGAATTCGTTTTTGTATTCTATCGGGGCCAGAGGATTTTCTATTATTTAATCTCTTTATTTCTAGACTTGTGAAGTACGGTTTCCAATCTTCATTCGTAATATTTCTTATTTGCAAATATTCAACCGTTTCTTTTTTTGATTTTGTATCATTCTCCAAAACTTTCTTTGTGCTCCATATAGGTCCGACTCCAAATTTTAATGTTTCTTATGTCAGAGTTTACTTTGTTTCTAATTCTTCTAGTTCTTCTAATCCTTCTAGTTCTTTTAGTTCTTCTAGTTCTTCTAGTTTTTCTAGTTTTTCTAGTTCTTCTAGTTCTTCTAGTTCTTCTAGTTCTTCTAGTTCTTCTAGTTCTTCTAGTTCTTCTAGTTCTTCTAGTTCTTCTAGTTCTTCTAGTTCTTCTACTTCTTCTACTTCTTCTACTTCTTCTAGTTCTTCTAGTTCTACTAGTTCTCCTAGTTCTTCTAGTTCTTTTAATTTTTCTTATTTTTCTAATTCTTACACACCATTCCCGTTGCTCTGGTGTTAGGGTACTTCTATATTTTAAATATGCTTTTCTTTGCTATGTTGTGACTTCCTTTATTTCAGAAGTATACCATGGTGTTTTGGAGGTAGCGTTTTTGTTGACTTTCAGTTTGCCCAATTGTTTTACCTTCTGCCTAGATTGGGCCACTGTGTTTCGCTGTTTTGTCCCATTTGTTGCTATGCATTGTGTCAGTCTAGACTGGTATAAGTGTTTTGTACTTTCGTCACCTATGCTCTCAATATTAACTTTTTTCTATATACACTGCAGGTTGTCTTGCCTTTTTGAGTGTTAGTCTTGCTTTACATAATACCAGGCTATGGTCACTACATATATTTGCAAAACTTAATCTTCTTACATCCAATATATTTGATGGCTCTATTGCTCTGTTACTGATTATATAGTAAATTATTGATGTTTCTCCTCTTGTGTTGCTTCTAGAGATGATTGCTCTGAACCGAACCTGTTCCTTTGAACCTAGTTCGCGTGCCGGAGCAGGTGCACCTAGTTCGCATTTTCCAAAAGAGTAGATCCGATTGAAACGATTCCGAGTCGTACAATTCTGATTCCGATCGTTCAAGTCGGAGCGTCCGAGAGTTGATCTCGCAGTTGCACCTACATATTCGCATCGTATTATGTAAAAGAGTAGGTCCGCCTGGAACGAGTCCGACTAAGCGAAGCGAAATATGAGAAATAAACGACGCAACTACTCGTATATGTATAAATAAATACAACTGGCAATTGTAGTTGCTGCGATTCCGAATAATTGTATATAGCAATTGTGCAACCAAATACATTTATTTTTTAATAATTAGTATTTAGTATGATTTCTAGTCATAAGAAAAACTAAATTTTTAGCTACACAAAAAAATATATAATAAAAAGTAAAAATAATAAGAACTAATACATAAAAAATAGTTTTAATTTTTGTATTTAAATCTAAATGAAGTCATCGTTCATATTCAGGAAAACTAGTTTTTCTACTTTACTCGCACTTAACCGTGTTCTTCTTTCATTTAAAATATACCCCGCTTTAGAAAAATGTCTCTCGCATGGAACTGAAGTAGCCATTGCACAACAAATTTCCTTTACAATGATACTTAGAATCGGGAATAAATATTCACTGTCCTTCCACCACTGAAGTGGATCCTGATTTCGATCAGCCATTTCACACAACTTTTGTAACACATTCTTTGGCCACATAAATTACATTTAGCAAAGTCTTTATCAACTACAGAAAAAAAATTCCATACAATACTGGTTTGCCTATTAGAACTCATTCTTAAATATTTATAAAATTTAAATTCAATTCCACAAAACTACAACCGACAACGACAATACTTATTATGCAACTAATCGAAATATATCCTATTTAGTAAAGGAAGGTAGAGAAAATACAAATAAACCAAGTGATGTGTTTATTTTAATACATCATACATTTATAGTCTTCACTTTTTTTAACAGTAACATTATGTCTCTCGACTAGACATTATATTTTTTGTATAAGAAATAGGCGATAATACTATATTTATGGTATTATTTTTGTGATTATTTTTTTGTGTATATCGTATGCACTTTAATTTAAAAAAAAATCTATAAATTGCAATCTGACACCTCATTTAAAATGTAATAAGTTAACTGCTATTTGTATATCCAAGTTGTGTGCCTAAGTAAACATAAAGATTACCCTGACTGATCGGACGCAAAATATGACTCATAATCGGTCGGTGTCGGAACTGATTTGTGCACCTAGTTTGCCGCACCTAGTTCGGAACTGGACTCCGGGTAGGTGCACCTACTCCGCTCAAGGAGTAGGTTATATCATCTCTAGTTGCTTCATGCTATCTTATGATGAAGCTCGCATCTGAATGTATGAAATATCGTCATCGAAACCTCAAAATCGGCATTTCGTTTTTATAGAATTTTTAATCTTGTTCTGAAATTCAAGAAATCGCGAAATCTTCAAACCGCTGTAACTTCCTGTAAAGTGCTGTAACTTGCTGTAAAGTGTGCTACGCTAAATGTGCCTATGCAGGCTGGACTGTTTGGTCGCTACAGAAACTCCAATTTTCGCAAAATTCGCGTCTTCGTTTTGGAAAATTTTTATTTTTCAACGTAACCAGAGAATTAAGTGCCGCGGTTGATTCCAGTTTGGAACAGTTGATTCGGGACATCATTCCGCATCCGACGGTCTCCGAAATGGTGCTTAGAGTTGAACTATATTATCAACAAAATTAATAATATCGTGTGAGCAGACTGTCCGGCGAAGAGCATAGATATAAATGATTTTATAAACAGCTCGACTAGACTTGTTTGAAATATCTTTCTACGAACAGTATGGGTGCTGCGTTTCTAACTAGGCAAGTGAAATACGAAAATAATAAATTTAGGAAAAATTCAAAGCTCTATTCGTTAAAATATACATATGCATTTAAAATAAAAAGATTAACATCGTGTCCAGCTAAACCGGAAGTCTGATTCGCATGTAAATATACACATCGAATCTCCGATTTGCTTTTAATTATTAGTGGAAAGCTTTATTAAAATATAAGAAGCCATGTCATAGATATTCGATTGAATCCACACATTTGCCTAACCTTGTTGTATATAATTACATCTTTAATACGTTGTCTTTTTATTTCAAGGGCACCTGGTATAAGGACAAAATGAGAAGACTTTTTCTCCTCCATAATAACAACTACAGCTAATTTATTATGCCAATTATTGTATTGTCTTGTATCTATGACCACCACAAATACTATTTATAGGAAGTTAATCCATTTTACATTTGTTAAAAGATCTAACTTCTTATAATAACCCTTGATTCCAGCTCTAATTAGTTACTTAATTTTTATTGAATTTCCCGTGTTATTGAATGTGAAGAATCTCGATTAAAAGGCAATAAAACTAATCTTTCGTCCCCTTCCATGACTTATCGGCCGTACGATCATAGCTCCTCGCTACGACATAATTCTTAATTAACTGGACAGCCATGTGTTTGTGCTGCGTCCATTAGAGGAACACCTCTAATTTAAAATAATAGATGACCGCGTATTTATACTTATTCGTTCCTTAGGGACACTTCATCGTTAATAATAAATTAGGCGTAGTAAAAGAACCGGAATAATATAATATCGGGCGTAGATGCTTATTTTAATTAGAAAACGTCACGGGAAGGACGAGACGTGCCACCAGATGGCGCGGCCCCCGGGTTTGATTAATGCCCTGACTGTGAATAAAACGCGTTCGGCAATAAAACTTCGAATACGAACATAAATCATCCTGTATATGACGTCCCCCCCTCCCGTTCTTTGGGAAAATACGTGAGAAAATTTAACGAATGGCTAAGTTGTGATTAGACGGTAACCTGTTGCCTAGGGGTTTAAATTTAAATCAAGCTTTCATTTGCCGCGAATAATTTATTAATATTATACAAGGTAGTTAACTTGAGTTCGGTACATATACATGATGGGTAAATGTGTGAAACCATGTAAATATCTGCTAAATTAAAAAATATATTGAATAAAATTTTATACACGAAAATTATGGATGAAGAGCTATCATCTGAAGTAAATTTTTAAATGTAACGTGCCAAAGTTATACTTTTTTAAATTAAACGGCCTGTATTTTTTATATTTTAGCATTCCCCTTAATAACACGATTTCGGCAAAATTTAACAGTTGGGGGTCTAAAGTATTTTTGTATATTCATTGGCAAGGAAAAAAAAAATTAAAAAATTAAAAAATACAAAGTTTATACTTTCCTTATGAGATTTTCAAATTAGGCGCCACCTACTTCCTGACAGTAAGCCAATCTGTCTATAAATTCTCTTGTACCCTCGCTGATGACGTCTAGTGAAATGCTTCGTATCTCTTCATTAATTCCTTCAGCCAAATTTTGCAAATTTCTAGGGCGGCTAAGATACACTTTCTATTTTAGATGATCTCACTAGAAATAGTCTAGTGGATTGAGATTGGAAGAACGTGTAGCTATTCAAATTCGCCTATTTTTTCAACCCATCTGTAGGAAAAGTTTCGATCTAATCGATCTCGAACGATAACTAAATAGTGAGAGAATACCCCATTCTGTTGAAACCAGATGTTTTGTGGAAGTTGGCCATTTTCCTCCAATGCAGGATTATCTGGTTACTTTGACAATTTAGAGTTTCTTCTATAATATAATATAATAATATATATAATAATATATATAATATAATAATTTCTTATATAAAAAGATATCCTATTTTTTTGTATTTATTATTGTTCATCGTACACTTTCGATTAACGATAATAGATTTGTAACTTAAATGCTCGTAAACCACACATCTTGCACGTTCTTTTGACGTGTCAGCTATAAAAATTTAGAAGTAAAAATTTTCAACAGCTGCCTCATGTTATTGAATCCTTACCATAACAAAACTTATAGGTTTTATAAATATAAACATTGTCACTTTTAAATACAATGGGGGCATTCTGAATCCGATATTTATATTTTATATTTCTTAATTCTAACAAAAAAAATATTCTCTTAATACACAAGAAATTTTAGTAGGATTTTTAAAATGCGTTTGTAAATTAATCTAAAACACATCTTAATTTTTAGATATTTACTTGAATGTATAAAAAACTCTTTTGACCTTAACTTACAGGATATTTTAGCTCTTATAACATGGACCGCTGTTACGTACGTAAATATACTGTGTATGTGTAATTTCAATAGAGGTACATATTTACATTCTGACTATTTTGAATTCATAGGCGGCACATATAAGAATTTTCATGGGGGGTTTTAATTTTAGAGTTCATATTCTATATAATTATATCATTCCATTTTTTATACGTTATCTATTTATTTCAAGATCATCCTGCATGATATATTATAAAATAGATTAAGTGCGACCGAAACTTCATTTGGCCCCAACAAAATCCTAGGCTTTGTTTGGCCTAGGCTTTAGGCTAAACTTTGTTTTCGAAGAAAGATACAATCTCTCACCGTCGATCTTCTTATAAAGCTTCAGGTCGTTAGCAAAGAGTATGTTATGACTAGACTGCGGAAACGGCGCTATCCCGTATCGGCTGTGATTCATCGGTGCCGACAATGTACAACCGATCAACTTCACATGTATACCGCCCCATTCTGAGCAAACGCAACGATCCGAATGTATGAATATTTCTCCCGCTCCGAATAAAAATCCCCTGAACGCAACCATTTGACAATTAATGTCACAAATTAGTGTCACCACTGTCACCCTATACGGAGTCTCTTAAGCGTTTGAATAGTGATCATGCCGCGTTATACACTAGAAGAGAAAGCCGAAATGATGAAATGGTATCACGCTGATAATTCTTATGAAAGAGTATGTGACTTATTTGCCGGAAGGTATGCCGACAGGCCCATCCCGAACAAAGCTACAATTTGTAGACTTAAAAAGAAAATAGACATTACTGGGTCTGTACAAAATTTAAAACCATTATTCCCAAATCGCAGAGTTCCTAATGATACGTCCATTTTAGTATGCGCTGCGATAGAACTAAATTGAAATTTGACACTTAGCGATATTTCCAATGATTTAGGCATATGCTGCTCTCCCGTTAACCGCATACTAAAATTAAATGGTTTTCGTAATTATAAATATTCCAAACATCATCAATTATTTTGCGGCGATGAGTTTAAACGGATGAATTTCCGTTATTATATAATTACTTTCTCATTATGAACAATTTATTTTATTATTTGTAAGAGTAAATTTTTCTTTACATTACTAGAATTTAATTTAGTTTTTATTAGTTCTGAAACTTATTTAGTATACTATGAATAGTTTTTGTGACCTTTATTATTAAAATTTAATTTATTAAATCTCTTGATGCCTTATTTGCAATTTTCTTGATCGCTTATTAATAATATCATTACGCTTTGTGTAACCATCGTCAGTATAACGTATTGCAATTTACTCATTACCATAACACAGGACTAAACAATTTATAGTCCTTTAATAGTAATATGGTAATCAGATAATTTTTCTTACGCAGCTCCATAATATGTAAGTATGTATGACATCGATTGCACATTCGGATCGTTGCGTTTGCTCGGAATGAGACTGACTGTGTTGCGATTGGCTAAACGCGTTCAGGGGATTTTTATTCGGAGCGGGAGAAATATTCATACATTCCTATCGTTGCGTTTGCTCAGAATGAGGCGGTATATGAATGTTATAGTGCGATGGTATTGATAAAAGTTGTCCGTTTGTAAGTCTTTTAATGCAAACAGACCGTTGTGAAATATATTTCGCCAGAGTCGTAATAAAGGCAATGAAATGTATACGCGGAAATTTATTTTTACGAAAATAAATAAAACACTGAAGTTAAATGAATTTAATTTAACTTGAATTGAAATGAATTCCAGATACATATACGAAATGCATTTACTTTATTCAAGGTGTCCCGAATCGTTATCTTCAAATTTTAGGAGTGTAAAGTAGACTTCATTTCAAGTAACAAAAACGCAAAACTTGTATATCCATTATTATTTGTTTCAAAGTTACAGAATGTGATTGTCAGATCATGAAAAAAAAATGTAATCCAAAAGTCAATAAAAACTGATTCTATTTAAAAAAGTTCAATTAATAATATTTTCGAAATGTCCACTTCTTGGTTGAATGCAGGCTTGTGTCCGTAAGCCAACAGAAGAAGTACTTATCCGAATTTCATACTTGTTTTGTCGGATTTGTTCGGCAGCCAAGTGAATGCGATCCAACAACTCTTCTCTTGTGTTCGAAACTTGCGCGTAGACTAAATTTTTCATGTACCTCCATAAATAAAAGTCAAGGGAATTAAGATCGGGTGATCTGGGTGACCATGCAACAGGACCACCTCGACCAATCCATCTTGGATAATTGATGTTAACCCAATTTCGGACAGCAATTCCGAAATGTGGTGGTTGGTGCCCCATCCATGTGAAACCATATGTCTCGTCGAACATTCAATAGGACATCCTCTAAAAAACCTGGCAGTTCGTCAATAAGAAATTGAAGCTAATTGTCCGCATTTAACCTCCCAGGAAGAACGACAGAGCCAATCAACAAGTCATCGATTAGGGCTGCCCAAACGTTAATAGAAAATTCATGTTGAAATTTAGATGGACGTATAGCTTTGGGATTTTCTGATGACCACCTGTGCAGGTTTCTCAGATTTGTAACACCACTTCTCGTGAACGTAGATTCATCTGTTCAGAGGACTGTTCTGCAGAAATTAAAATGAAGCCGTGACTGTCTTAATATCCAGGTAGAATAAATTAGACGAGCATAGTGGTCTGCCTCAAGCAGACCGTGTCCACTGCAATAGTGATATGGATATAAGCCCTCACGTTATAAAATTCGCCAAACTGTCGTTCGTGGCACTCCTAGTTGTCTAGCGATTCGACGTACACTGAGAGTTGGATCGCTTGTAACAATAGCTACTGCTTCTTCCTCTAAGTCAGCTTGCAAATTTACTCCTTGGTCGAAAAGATAATCACGCAGTCCGCATTCCCGAAATTGTCTGTGTACTTCCAGAAACGTTTTGCAATGAGGAATGTGCCTATCGGGATACCGATGTCGGTTTCCAATAACTGCTTGACGTGCACTGCTGTTACAGTAGCCATACACAAAATGCATGTCCCCATACTCTTGAGAAGAGAATCGGTAAGGCATTTTGAATAAAGAAAACGTGTCCACTCACTAATAAGCTGTTGTATGAACTGAAATTTAATGTAATCCTTTATTAAAAAATGGAACGTTAACAATCATCTGAACATTTGTTTATTGTTATTATTATTTGTTATTTGGTTCATCACTTACGAAATAAGTAAGAACCTTCTTTATTATAAATCAATTTCCAGTACTCTTTTTTGTAGATCTCCAAGAAATTACTGTATGCTCTACGACACGTGTTTATTTATTTTAGAATAACATTTTATTATGCGACGTTAACAATCACAGGCCTGTTATTGAATCGCATAACTTTTTTTAAATAAAATCAGTTTGTATTGACTTTAGGATTACATTTTCTTTCATGATCTGACAATCACATTCATAGATCTGTAACTTTGAAACAAATAATAATGGATATACAAGTTTTGCGTTTTTGTTACTTGAAATGAAGTCTACTTTACACTCCTAAAATTTGAACATGACGATACGGGACACTTATAAATGAAAAAAATTCAAAATATTGTAAAATTATAAACTTGAAATTAATTACATCACCTATATTTAAAGTGAATGTTTAGTCATAGTAAACATTTTTTATTCACATTAATTATTATAATATATTCTAAACTTTCTTCTGTAAAGTGCGTTCTTTTATTAGACAGTATGTCTTTAAATATAGAAAAACTTCGTTCAACATCAGAGCTAGTGAGTGGCGCATAGAAATAATAATCTTTAAATTTAATATATCTACCGATTTCCGTAATTTGAACAAAAGTCTTTCAGGACATTAAAAGCGAATATTGCATCTTATTATTTAAACTAAACCGACTCTGTCTCTGCGTATGCATGACTCATTAGAAGATAGCGTCTGTTCCGCAGTCTAGTTATGACACAGTCATTTATATAAATGAGAAAAAGTATTGGACCCAAGTTGCTCTCCCGAGGCATCCCTGTATTTTAGTTTGTTTTGTTATTATATTTTATTAATGGAAGTAGAAAAATTGTTGGACAATAAATTATTATTATTGTCATCATTTCCAAACCAATTTCTGAAATGTAGGATAGTAAGTGCAATATTCCATTACAGCGCCAAAAATTTACGTTTTATTTAATAAATTGTATTAGGTAACAAATGGGATGTATTAAAACACACAATACACCAGTAGTTTGTCTTAATAACGTTGTTTATGCTTCTGAGAATTGAATTATATGCATAACGTTAATTTATATACGGGGCTAAAGATAAATTTCTATTCCGGAAAGACGTCTTCATTTACAGGCAACTTATTGCCGTTGTTTATAACCCGAAAGCTATATAGCACGAGAAGGAGAAATAATAAAACTCGGTAATTTATGGTCCGGGACCGAGCCGTGGAGGGCGAAGGGATGGAGAAGAAGAAAAAGTAAAATAGTATACTTGTAAAACTTCGCTCTAAAAAGATAGATGGTTGAACTTGCAACTTGAACCTCGGAGAAAATAAATTTCCCTCTCGGAGATGAATAGCTCCGTGGGCAGTGGGGTTTGGCAAACTGTCTGCTATCAGGGTTGAAGATTTCTCAATTTGCCACTACGCATCCATCACACACAGCACACCTCTCTCTACTCTCTGAGACCACTTTTATTCATTCAACGGTAATATATGGTTTCCTTAAGACAATTTCTTTATTTATTGTTATCGGTCTTGAGGACGTGCAGTGTCATGGCGCGTCTTCTTGACGGTAGAATTTATGTGAGGTTATTTTTCAGAGACTAACCATTAGAAGCTTACGTGTGCTTTGTGTATTCGTTTTGTTACTTTGTTTCGGGAAATATTTGCAGGAAGCATTCAAATAAATTTAAAACGAAATTCGTGAATAGAAATCTAGTAATTTAACCATAACTGATTATGGGTTATCCTTTTACGAATTGTTCATAGTTAGTAGATTCCATTTTCAATGACCCAGCTTCAACATTACATAGTTAAAATTGCTTACTGTACGAGGAGTGACTGAAAAATAACACAGATCTGCAAAAAATATTTTTAAAGCTGCAGTGGAGGTTTTTGAAATATTATGTTTTATCCGAAATAGGTGGAGACGGTGCCTTTAAACCTGAAACAGATAGCAACAAGAAAAATCCCTAAACAACCAACTTATTTGCCGAAAGACGTATATAGAATTTATTAATATCAAGGATTATTCAAAAGTAAGTTATAGTTTATTTCAAATTATAAGAATATAACTTTGAACGGCTCTAATGCTTTTATTGCACCACCTGCGGCAATAACTACCTGGCCGCTCAATACGATTATCTTTTACGCAAACAAACTGCTGAGGTCCGTAATGACAAAATTTAAGTAAATTGTAATTACTGCAATTTAGATGAAATAAAATTTAATAATAATATAAGTACCAACAGTTGTTAATTTGAATATATAGTTATTATATATAGTTAAATAGTCATTAAATTACAATTTAGATGAAATAAATGCTTATATTTATTAAACAAAATTTAAGTAAATATAGTTAGGAGAGTTGGTATTTATTATCTAATATTGAGTCTATTTATCATTTATTGTTAATATTTACTGCTGTATACATATTTGATTTTTCTCTCTTTACTTAACGAACATGAGGCGACCTTTTGCTGAAAGTGTTAGTGATTATGATGTGGATAGTGAGAATACTGTTGGAGTACGACAGAGAAAGCATATATCAGAAGATGCAAAACATATAATTTTCAATGTCTATCATATCCTGATGGAAGAAAATAACGAACTACAAACCCAGAACATTCAACGAACGTCACAATCAACCAAGGTACCTTTTGGAACAATATATAAAATAATTAAGAATAACGCCGGGCCTCGAAAGCAAAGAAGTGACAAAGGAGCACCGAGAAAAATTAAAGAGTATGAAATTGATACTATTAGGCAGCAAGTATACTTTTTCTGCAGAGGAAATGTTGTTTCTACACGTGCTGCTTACATAAAAGAATCAGTGATGAGCTTATAAATATTCAGTGTTCTAAAGCAACCTTGCGGCGGACGCTAAAGAAAGCTGGTTTTAAGTTTGGCACTATAGACAAACGTCGCACAATTATGGAAAGCCCGAGGTTACAGAAACTTCGATATGAATACTTAACGGCAATTAGAAGGTATTGGCAGGAAGGACGATTAATATGTTATTTAGACAACACGTGGTATGACACCCATGACACAATTTGCAAAGGTTGGGTGGATAGTTCAAGTATGTGTCAGTTGGACGCGCTGGTTTCGAGAGAAGAGAATAATCATTCTTCATGCTGGGTCAAAAAAAGGATGGATCGGACAGCCGCTATTATCTGCTAAAAATGTTAAATCCTCAAGTTTAGATTACCATGAAGATATGACCTCATCTTTATTTGAAGAATGGTTTTGTGACACCTTGCTGCCAAATTTACCAAAAGATAGTGTGATAGTGATGGACAACGCTCCGTATCATTCTCGACAGCAAACCAAAGTTCCTACAAAATGTAATAATAAGAAAGATATTAAAACATTTTTAGAAGCAAATGATTTATATTTTGAGGATCATTATACAAAAAACCAATTAATAGAGGTGATGAAGACAAAAGAATATTTAAAGGATTATTATGTGAATAACAGAGCCAAAGAAGCAGGACATACAATTTTGCGTTTACCACCATACCATTGCATTTTCAATCCCATTGAATTAATATGGGCCCAACTGAAAAATACCATAAGACGAACACCGAAATTTAGTGAAAGCAATGTAACACACATAAAAAATGCTATGGAACATATAACTGCTGTAAATTGTAAAAATGCTGTTAAACATGCAATAGCAAAAGAGGACGAATATATGCTCATGTACAAAATAGTAGCACCTTTGATTATAAATTTGCAATGCGATTCAGACACAGACACCGATTTGCAAGACGACTCAATCACAGATGATTTATGAAATGCGGTGACACATAAAAATTTTATTGTGTATTACAAATAAATTAGCTTTATATATCTATATGTATCCACTACACATGTTGCTAGACGATTTGTAATTTTTTCTTTGTATATAAACCCAATGTACAGATATTTTTTATTATGTACTTGAAATTAACAGCGTTTTATTATTATATTATAGGGCCCTAATTTATAGTCAATACGGCCCCTAGATTCAGACGTTGCAAATAGGTAAACCGTACCCGTTCAATAAGGAGACCAGGTATAATAATAATCATCACAGAAGGTGGTGCAATAAAAGCATTAGAGCCGTTCAAAATTATATTCTTATAATTTGAAGTAAATATAGATTTTGAAATTGCCGTAGTTTGGTTAAATAGTAAAGTATGTATACACAAAATAAAAACATATTTATGTTCATAACATAATGGGGTTTACTAGTTCATATTTTTTATTTCCGTTACCATGGCAACAAGTTTGTTTATAAAAATAGAAACGTTAGTTTGTCTTACTGAATTTGACAGACATTCACCATGGAAAAACGGTTTTGACGTTGCAAAATCACAAAATTGCAAAATCTTGTTCAGTGCTACTATAAATGTGCAAGAAGTTTAGTAGCGGGTATAAGGAAGAAACAATAACTTGAGAAACCGTGCAGGCCGTGCAGTTTACAGGCTTACCGCAAGCTAATCCGTAAATTTGAAAAAACTGGTTGGGTTACTGATAAAGCAAAATCTGGAAGACCTAAATTAGCGAATTATATTACAGCTGCTGAAGTTTTATATGAGGCTGAAGAAAAAAACCGGAAATAAAAAGTATGGAATATGTAGCGCTATTCAAGTTGCGAATTTTCGGAAGACAGTCTAAAAATATATCCGTATAAAATGCAAGTTTTATTTGAACTTAAAGAAACGGATAAACCTTTTAGGTATGCTCTTCGTGTTCTTCGTTTTGCTCTTCGTGTATTGGCACATACTTGACCAACTCCGCAGCGGTTGTATAATATCTTTTACGATAATTTCTGTACTTAGGAATATAAAATGGAAAGAAGAAAAAAAATGGTTGGTGTACATTGCATCGTTATATACAAAAAGCTTTTGTATTTAACGATGTAGCTGACGCATCTAAACAAATTACATTTTTTTTCTTCTCATTATAAAACTATTAAATCATTATTCCTTATTAGTACAATCAAATATTATATATTCTTCATAATAGACCAGGGCGCAATCATCGTTTTATCTCCATACACATATCATGCATGATCTGGCAATGAACATCAGCTTTTCACGACGTTAAAAAGCGTAATTTCACGCATTAACGTTCATTCCTTTCGATTCGAACAGGTTATTATAACTGGCCGGTAATGGCCGTAATAATGGTACCTAATAATGATATATGTAAATGTTTTACAAGAAGGGTCTTTCGCCATTATGTTTATTACCAGAATGTAATGGATAAGATTTAACCTCTGTCGGGTATAAAATAACTTCTCGGCCAAGCTTCGGAGAGGATATAATGCCTCTTCGGGTAGATAAATGAACCGTTGTTGGTTGCACTTTAACGACGGAAGCCATTAACACAAATATGCGAAGTGCCCTGTGCTGTCTTAAGTTTTAGTGGATTGCCGTGGATGTTGAAGAAACGCAAATGTGACCGAGAAAGATAGAGAAGATTTCTTTATAGATTTTCTTGACTTCTGTAGTGTTTACAAATATCCATTTTTAGTATTTTGTTGAAATATAATCAAATTAAAATTTATTTGTTTTTATAATAAAATATTCGATGCGATTACCATTTTTATAAATTTTAATATACCGGAATGTGCGTTATGCCATGTCTAAATCGATGACGTCAGCGCGACCTAGGATTTCCCGAGTCTAGAAAGGAAAAATCAAGAAAACCTCCAAGGCTTATAAAAAAACTCAAGGAAAAGAATGACTCATTCAACCAGCAATCGTCATGTTATAAATGTAAATATAAATAAATATAGATGTTGTTATTATGGTTAGTTATTTGTTAAGTGTTATTTAGTATATCTTTTCTTAATATAGTTTATTTTTAAATTACTGTTAGTTTTATTAAACGAGTCGAATAATTTTATCAGAATACGCATACCAGCAGGCTTTAATATACTTGAAGGCATGTATTCTCAGCAAATACATATCTCCTCTAGTATAAGCAAACCAAGATATTTTCAGGATCTTTTTTCTCTGGTAACTGTTAGAACACTTGTAGACATATTACGTGTTTATTTAATGGGCACGCAGTATCTTTATTATTGACTATATTGTTACATTTATTTTTCACGCCGCCTATACCGCCCTGTAGATAACGATATATATTAAAATTTAGTTCATTATATTCGTTATTTTTTTTTGTGATCCCGGCTGCTCCATCTGGAATGGATGGCGTGCACTGTATTTGACCCGCTTCGAGTGGTGCGATTTTACGGGATGATTCTGTTAGACGTCCGAGGGCACTGTGTTGTTTCTTGGTGCGCTCCGTAAAGAGAAATAATAGGGCACGGCTATATTTTAATTTTTATGGTAATTTTCGCTGCCAAGCGATTTCAAAATGATATGTGTGGTAGCTACTAGAATGCCTGCTATCGTTAGTTAATTTGGGAGTCTTACTGCGAAGAAATTAGACGTAATTAGGTTTAGGCTTTCTTTGTCAAACAAACGGGATATATATATATATATATATATATATATATATATATATATAGTGAACTTAATAAGTCGGCGATTAAAGGTCTGGTTTATTACTTCAAAGTATATATATTTAAAACAACCCTACATGTTTCGGCAATGATGCCTTTGTCAAGGATATAAAAAATATAAATGTCAAATAATTGAGTTGCTATGGTTTAAATTATTCAAAGATACATTCCAATAATAATAATAAGTCATGCCTTAGTATTCCAAAACATAGATAGCAAAGTGCGAAAATATGTGTTGTTCGCTGCTAGCAGCTTGTGTCTCTTTCAGGGTATGAATTTGTGTGTTTGTTGCTGCTGGCAGCTTGCGTCTCTCTCTGGGTGTGTGGTTTTGTATGTGTGTGACCGCGTAAGTGTAGGGTTTTGTATGTTGGTGCGCTTGTGTGTGTGTTTAGTGACCGGTCGCGTAAATTTCGCGCCTTGCCTCGTTGGGGCGGGGGTCGGGCCGTCGAAGTACTGCACGGAAAAGTAAAGAAGTTGCCGGGAAAGGGTTGGCGGCCCTACGCAACGGCTGGTTAACCGATCTCTCTAAATTTACGCGACAGGTCACTCAACACACGCTCAAGCGCACCAACATACAAAACCCTACACTTACGCGCTCACACATACAAAACCACACACCCAGAGAGAGACGCAAGCTGCCAGCAGCAACCAACACACAAATTCATACCCTGAAAGAGACACAAGCTGCTAGCAGCGAACAACACATATTTTCACACCTTGCTATCTATTTTTTGGAATACTAAGGCATGACTTATTATTATTATTGGAATGTATCTTTGAATAATTTAAACCATAGCAACTCGATTATTTGACATTTATATTCTGTCATTTATATTTTTTATATCCTTGACAAAGGCATCATTGCCGAAACATGTAGGGTTGTTTTAAATATATATACTTTGAAGTAATAAACCACACCTTTAATCGCCGACTTATTAAGTTTACCATATCATACCAAGGTCACGAAAATATTATATATATATATATATATATATATATATATATATATATATATATATATATGTGTTTCGCAACGAGGAAGACAATCAACCAAGTAAACAGCGGAGCCAGTAAATCAAGCCAACATCGTCCTTGACTGAGCATCTGATCACAAGAATACGTACCAACTGTGGCTCCATCTATCTCCGTCGCACACATACAGCTGATCGAGGTACTTCTATAAAGATTCATTTTTTTGTGAACTTTAAATCTTCGTCGAATACTTCTCTTTTTTTTTATATTTGCTCTTATAACGATTTCCATTACTGATGCCAATTAAAAGGGCCTATAGTCTTAGATATATTCGTATATAAGTATATTTGGAACTTTGGTTAATTTTCATGTAATTCTCGTATTTATTAAAAGAATTTATTTTATTATTATATAAATATAAAATTTATTATCGTACATATATTGTTTAAGAATTTATTTTTGAAATAATTTTGTATTTAAATAAATGGTTAATTTAGTTGATTTCACACAATTAAGTAATTTTAATAACAACTTAATGCAATATTCTCGAAATGTATTGCATTTGTTTGTCAACATGCAAGTCATAGGCTAGAAGATTTAAATAAATGGTAATTTTTGTTAAATTCATTACTTTCCTTAATTCCATTTTACTAATGTTTAAGTAATATACTGTGTGTACTAAACCACAATAACAGAAAGTTGTCGATCAACATGTACGTTCGATACAATTTTTCGATTAAAGCGAGATTGTAACCAAATAGGACGTTAAATGCCGATAGAGCACACATTTTACATGTCCGTCAGATATATAATTTTTAAAAATTCACACTTTTTTATAGCTGAGTTTGGTACCAGACTATCGAATCCTTCCCATAACAAAACTTAGACACGATGTTATTTTCTATTGTTTTTATAAACATATACATTGCCGCTTTTAAATTCAATAGCTGCCTCCTATTTTTTACTTCTCCTAGAAAAAAAAAACATCTCGTAATACACATGAAACTATGTCAGTTTTAAAAATCCGCGAAATATTTTTGGTATGATTTTTTAAATGGGTTTGTAGATTAATGTAACATACATCTTAATTTGTAATAATTCAATTAACATGCGGGATGTTATAGTTTTTATAAAATCAACAGCTGTTACGTATGTAGACATATGGTGTGTGTGTAACTGCAATAGAGGTACGTATTTATTATTTAAATATATATATATATATATATATGTATATATATATATATATATATATATATATATATATATATATATATATATATTCTTAATTCATAGGTGGAACATGATTCAATTTTCAGGGTGTTTATAATTTTGGGGTTCGCGTCGCAATCGACTCATAATCTTTTGAATTCGTATTCTATTTAATTACATTTTTTCATTTTCCATACCTAGTCTTTTTATTTCAAGGACATCTGTGTACATTACGGATCTTTCACGTATAATTCTTAGTAGGAACTAAATTGTTCTAAGATCTTGACGAAAATTTAATTCTATCTCTAGATAAATATTTTATACCCAGATTTAGTTTAGAACATTTAAAATAATGACGAATTGATCTGAAACGTATTAATCATAAAACCTCGCCAGTGCAATAGGATTAGTACGTATATGACAATAGCCTTCGTGAACCCTTGTAAAATGGAAATTATGCGTAGGCCTATGTAATTAAATCAGGTATCTTTGAAAGCAATACATTTGCTAAATTGTTTACTTACCTAGTTTTATTGAGTTATTTACTAAATTTGTAAGAATTATCTTTCATGGAAATTGGTTGATGATTCAACAAAATGTACGCACCCAGTTTTAAAACGCCCTCTTGCAATTCGCACCACTCGCATCAGTAGTAGATGTATTAATTTTGTAATTTAGATTTTTCTTAGAAGATAGGACTTGAAGACAAGTAATTAATAATTACTTGTCTCCTGAATTAATACTGAAATTGAATAAATAGATTTGTTCATGAATTTAGAAAGCTTTATCTGATATCGATATTATAATATAATTTTGATGAAATTACGCTGAATTATACAGGGATGAACCAAAATAATTGTTTAATGTAAAAATACATAAAACATTCTTAAAAGTACATACCACAGAGTTAATTTCTGTTTTCTTTTTATTCTTATAGGTGACAAAAAATACTGAGGATTACGAAAAGTATATTTATATTCGCAGGAGACAAGATAGTGACGCCTGATCTTCTCCACCATGCGAGCAAGACGTCGGCAAATGTTCGAACTACTAAATATACATAAACTAAAACTAATTTTCATTCATAAAAAACAACGACAGTTAAGCAAATACCAAACTCTGTTAGTGAAACAAATACTGCTTTACGCCTAACTTAAACGTATAGAAAAAGAGCCACCGAATATCCAAGGGCAATTCGTTAATCGATCCGTGAAGTATGCCCGTAAAAAAATACAGGTTTTCCTCCTAATATTAGCGAAATGCACATCAAACTTATACCTTATTTTGTGGGTGAGATATGAAGGCGACTTATTATTGATAATTTTATAAAAAAATAAGAAATGTACGCCTAGTCATGCTAAAACCATCCAATTTCATTAAATTTGTCTTCTACGAACCCTACGAATATACCTGAACTCTACTTGCATTGTTAAGCAATAAGCCCATACATTAAATCGCAGTAAATAAAATGGGGGGACGGGACACTAAGGTATTACACAACATTTTTTTCAACATAATATTCAAGGAATGTCGACGGGGAAAATAAATTGCAACAAGCTATTCATATTACCTATATTTCTCTTATAGGACAGAGAAATGGTAAATTTCTTCCACTTCTATCAATTTCCTGCAATACTCAGGAAAGCTTTTATAAGTTTATTTTAACAGATCTTCCCAAAGTAGAGCAGACCAATTCCCGTGCGCGCCATGTGCGCCGATGTGAGGATGATTGTATTGCATCAGAACTAGTAAAAGCATTCAGTATGTGTTTGGTACTTGCTTAGACGAAGTGAATAAGTTCATTATGGATTTCCCGGACTTAATATACGATGGCTCAAAAATTAAATGTTTAGTGTGCAATACATATCTAATGTGTTGGTCGAAAACACATTGTCAAGAACACGTAAGCAGTTCGAAGCACAATAATAACAAAATTAATTAACAACAGTTTATACATGAACTATGTGTAACTATGATTGTGTGTACACTGCCGTTTACCTTGTTAAGTAATGATTCATTTATTTCATTTTGGAATAAATACGCGAATCAAACATTACCGAGCACGACAACGTTACGAAGGAATTTACCATCGGTACGTAAGCAGGTTGAAAATAAAATCAAAGCCGAACTGAAAAATAAAAAACTGTGGTTATGTGTGGACAAAACAACTGACAGCAAAGAACAATCTGTAGTTAATGTGATGGCGCGTAATATGGAACCACATCAACCAACGTCTTCAATTTTATTAGCATTCAGACCACTAGAACAATATAATGGCGAAAAAATTTCAGAGGTACTATTAGATAATTTGGACAAATTAAACTTTCGAAAGACCAAGTATTAATGTTTATGACCGATGGTGCCGCAACCATGTGTTCTGTAGGCCGGTCTCTTAGAAAATATTGTCCTAACTTGTTACATATTACTTGTAAACTCCATGCTCTACACCTTGAGGCAGAACAGGTTTGTAGATGTTATCCAGAGATAGATGCTTTAATATCGAGTACAAAGGCAGTATTCCTGAAATCTCCAAAACGTATTCGGAAATTTCACGAATTGTGTCCCCATACCCCTGAGCCACCACAGCCGATTCTGACACGTTGGGGTACATGGTTACGGGCGGGATTTTACTATCACGAACATTTTGAAAAAATTAAGGACGTGGTTTTATCGTTCGATCCGAAAGAAAGTGCAGCTATCAATACAAGCCAGAAAAAATTTCAAGTTGCCCAGATTAAAATGGATTTACAAAGTATTCGTGATAATTACTTAGGACTAGAAGAAGCAATAACAAAATTAGAAAATTCATCGCTGTCGTTAGAGAAATCATTGCAAATCGTTAAAGATGTTCACGCACAACTGTGTGCTGTAGAAGACGCAAAAAGTGGATGTGTTCTAATTAAATTTGAAATTGTTTTAGACAGAAATGCAGATTTTGACACCTTAACACGTATTTGTGAGGGCACGTCTACAGATGCGTTAAGTTGCTTAAAAAAGTATTTTGATTATGCGAATATAACATCACTAGATGTAGAATAGAACGCTCGTTTTCCGAATATAAACATATTTTTTTCCTCACATAACATATTTTTCAGAAATAACCTTAGAAACGCACCTGATGTTGAAAATATACAATCGAGTTTCTCCAGTTTCATACATTTTCCATTTTATTTATAGGTACATACAACGCTGCTATAATATGTGCTATTCTTATTATTCTTATGTTTATGCATATTACTTTAATAGCAGAAG
Organism: Melolontha melolontha; assembly: GCA_935421215.2. NCBI lineage: Eukaryota > Metazoa > Arthropoda > Insecta > Coleoptera > Scarabaeidae > Melolontha > Melolontha melolontha. Next base: position 133,546,974 of record OW285240.1, on the reverse strand, counting down.
ACCAAATGTATATTGAATTATTTCTGATAGAATAAATATCTCTACTTCTATACTTATATCGGTAACAAGCTCATGTTGCGTCCCTATTCTATCGCATATTCTAATATATTACGAATTACACCCCCATACCGGCGCTCATGGCGCGCACGGAAATTGGTCTGCTCTACCCCAAAGTTTCCTTAGTATGCTTTACCTGTAGATTCGGTTGTTGCACTCTGTATTATTTTTTCTACTCAAAGTAATGCTCAGACATATCAACTATCTGTTTCCAATATCTTGAAAGGTTTCATCTTGACAAGTATGGTATAAAGCACTTTAATATGATTAATTTATGTCATTCACATTATCCTAATATTCCATATTTGACCAGGTCGGCAATGTCAGAATTAGCAAGAGATTGCGATAAGAACTCTTTTAGAAAGAAAGAAAATGTTAGAAATTGATCTAAATTCATGGATTTTAAAACGTTCTTTTTTCTGCCAGACACATTCAGTAAAAACGATCAATCTGTAGGAGTAAATTTATGTATATTGCGGAGATGTTAGGTTTTAATATGGCAGCAACGACCTTAATAAAGAAAGGACAAGATATCGTAACTACTTCTTTTACCAGCTGCACCAGTGATAAAACCGCATACACAGAAACATTTATTTTTCCTCGAACATCACTAAAGGAAAATGAACGCTTTTTATTAACGCGCACGGAATACCAATCGCACACGCCCCATACCAAAAACAAAGAAAAATATAGCGTTTATTTACCATGGACGTTCACCAGGAGAAGAACAAACCCGCTCCTTTATAAATCTACACATAAAAGGCATAATTTATTGAAATTGCCGCGGTAAAGTTTGAAATTTATAAAGAAGTGTTTTGCTCCGTGTCAGCGGCATTTTTCTTTGTAGTCATGTTGTCCGTTGATACAGAGGAAGGCATTACTCACGTCCCTGACAGAACACACATGCCTTCCTTTTAATGAAGAGCATTAAAAAGCGCTCTCTCTTGGTACATAGCATACGATACACACGTATATAAAGTACTCCATGGAAATTGCACGGCGTTCATAAATAAATACTGAAAAAAAAATTCAATTCACCAGGGCGAATAATGAGACGGGAGAAAGGGTTAAAGCTGCCGACAGAGTGCCGAGTTACGAGCAAGAAGAATATTAATTAGTTTCCCTTTTTTCTGCTTTTTTTTTTGTGAGAAACATAAGGAAATTAACCCTTTGTGATGAAAATGAAACACTTGCGAACTGTACTTAAAGTATTTTATAATTTTTTTTATATTTAAAAAGCAAATTTGTCTCCGAAGACTAATAAATTAATTCTATAACTGTCATAGATTTAAGATTAGTTATATACATATTGCTATGAATTGTGGTTTATGTATTTACTGCACCACCATCCACAACTAATCTACCCAACTAGGATACTCAGCCAGTTAATACAATTGATATACAATCTTAAAAAACTCTTTGAATTAATAAGACGTCTTATAAATATATATCTTTACTTACATAAAAAATTATAAAGGAGACACGTTGACAAGAAAACCGTTGTTTAATCAAATACTATCAAAATTATGAGAATACAATCTCGTCGAATATACGGGAATTGAAAAACAAACACCAACAACTAATTAACTCAATAAATTCAACCCGAATTTAAATATATATATATATATATATATATATATATATATATATATATATATTATAAAGAAAAAGAACGTTCTTGTCTAAAGGTATAACTTCGTCTCACCCTCAAGATCGTCACTACGTTCGCGTTCACATAAAGACCTTCAAAAATCTAGTTTTTGCTTACACATATTTTATCTAAATATAACGGATATACACAGATATCCAGAAACAATGTACATTTATTTTTAAATAAATTTCAAATATAATTTAGGGAAGAATCCATAGCACTATGTGAATGTTGGTAATGTAAACTTAATAGATTGGTTGTAAACTGTATGTGGCCTTTTCAAAACAATATGGCGTTGCGAAAAAAATTTAAAATAATGAAAAGAGAATCGAAAAAAAAGTTACTAATTACGTGCTATCAAATTACTATTCATCATGCGATTTCTGACTGTAGGGTTTTGTAAAGTCCCATGCATATTCCAACTATCCATCGACAATTCATGCGCTTAAGTATGAAATTCGACGCGTCATTGGTGAAATTGAGCAGTAAATATGTGTAAATGCGATCAAAAACTTTACTAAAAGAATAAGAGTATACAAGTCGTGGTGGCGATTTATTAGATATTCTTTTTCATACTGGAGATTAAGTACTTTAAGTTGCAATAAAAGTAATATTCATTAAAAAAAAATATGTATGTTGTATTTATTAGCCCACCTTTTAATATGTAATGGAATGTACATATTATACGAATTTGTCCAACTCGGGTTTGATAACGCGACGCAACTGGCCCTTCCTCGCAATCAATAACAATGATATTACGATGTATATATATGAAAGTAGTTGCATCTATTGCGCCGCAAGTATTTTAGTTAAATCGTAAGCGCCGTTTATAGCAGGCCGATCTATCGTTAATTTTTATTAGTTACTTGAGTTCTATTTCGTAAATATGTCTCGGCTATCCATCGCGAGGTAATATTGAAACGTTGATAAAAGATTTGCCGGCGCTAGGATTCGACGGTATTTAACTTCGATGCAAAATTTGCAATGTAATACTGTCGTAGTGAGTGAAACTCCGCGTAGTAAAACATGTCTCGTCGGATATATATAAAGCAGGTATTGCTGGCATTTCAACTGCTTCTGAACGACAGAAAACATTTAAATCGGATCTATTTAAAATGCTAAAATTTTTCATATTCCATGGAATTCGGTGAGATACATCCTAAACATGCATTTTGAAAGCATCAACTGCTTCTTCAGGCGTCGAAAAACGTTGACCTCATAATTTGCTGCAGATTTTCTAGAATAGAAAGAATTCATTGGATACCCAATAAGGGCTATGCGGCGGGTGACCCATCAATTACACTTTTTCAGTTGTCAAAAACTATCTTTCTTGAGCCGATATGAGCCGAGAATGATCCGTCTTCGGTGGCTGGTTTTCCTTATTTTTCCGAATACTTCTGGCAAGCAAATGCTTGTGTACCATTCAGAATTGACCGTCCGACGTTGCACTAATGGCACAGTTGCCACATGTCCGTTTTTTTCCGAAGAAGCAAGCGACCATTAGTTTCGAAGTGGTTCGCGCGCGAACAACTTTTGTTAGATTTGGCTCATCTTGAAGGACCCGTACAGTCGACTGTTGTTTACTTTCAGGCTGAATACGCTTAGATCCATGATTCGTCACCTGTTACGATATCATAGCCGTCTTTTGAAGTACCCCAATCGTATTTTTTAGCGTTTCTTTCGACCAATCAATACCAGCCTTTCTTTGAGCGATTGTCAAATTACGTGGGATCCCACGCGAACAAATTTTTTGACGGCCAAACTGTCATGCAAAATTAAATATATGCTGGTGGGACCACTAATGTCCAAGAATACCTCTATCTCACGATAAGTCACATGACGATTTTACAATATCAGTTCACACACAAGAACATTGTTTTTCGAAACAACAACCGATTTTGGATGATCTTTACGAAATTTATCAGTGAGCGAAGCGCGGCCACTATTGAATTCTGTATATCACCAATATACACTGGTTTTTTATGGTGATTCATCGCAAAGAGTCGAATTAAGTTCATCGATGCATTGTTGTTGTGATAAACCACGTCTAAAGTTGTAAACAATAATCGTACGTAAATTTTCACGAGTTAATTCCATTTTTAGGCCGAGATTAATTTTTTAAATCACTATGAACAACACAAGTAGCACTTGTACGTCAAAACGTTCTGAGTAAGTATTCTGTCAAATATGTTTTTTTTTACGATAGATACATCGGTTGTCAGATGGCAGCACCAGGATTGCTTATTCCCGAAATATAAAGGGCAGCTCTCGTATTTCCTAAATTAAGTGATGTTCTCGGAGGCAAAAAATTCTGAAGGGCTAACTTCAACAGTGGATGATTATTTTGTAGGGTTAGAAGAAAATCACTTTATGTCCAGTTGCACCGAAGTATTTAACTAGAGTTTAGGATTAACATCTTGTTATTATTATTCTTAATCCTGGCACAAATAAGCGGTAAATTTTGACGGTTTAAGGAACTTAACAGTAGTTTATCAAATTCTTGACGTATGTTTTCCGTGATTGAAAACTAATTTTTGTTAACATAGATATTCTTGAAATAACAGATTTTGGATTTCCCAGGACTATATATATTCGAAATAATTATTTCGAGTTACAGGATGATTATACTTTTTTTGAACGATTTCGGTTATATAAAGAAACTGTATATCATTTTCTCACATTAATTGAAGGATGTACAAGTACTTATTTGTTTTGAATGTTATAATTGCTTTAAATAAAAAAGTATATAACATATAAGTTTTATAGAAATAATAGCATCACCCCAATAAACCAGATACTAAAATGCTCACTCAAAAATGTATAAAACCACTTACAACAATTAATAATCGTATCTTAAATACGTATTTCGACAACTAAGTTGTCGAAATACGTATTTAGGATACGCTTATTAATTGTGGTAAGGGGTTTTATGCCTTTTTGCGTTTTTACGCAGGTTCCAAAGAAAAGCTAACATGCTTCTGATTTTTTTCAAGTGGAGAACATGTTAATTCAGTGGCAGACTTTGTTGGTATGAATACTTCAACAAACTGGTGTCATATGACACTTCGGTCACAACAGCTCTTAAACCGTTTAAAGAAAATTAACACAGACAACACCAGAGAACGAAGACAACACGGAGATTTTTGACGGAGGTTAATAATGGTTAAGAAGATCCCGAAAATTACGAGTGACATTAGCAATATAATACAGAAAATTCCCAACAAGCTTGCTAAAACCGATAGTTACTTAACTATCCTCTAATTTGGAACGAAGCAATGATATTATATTTAACTAGAGTTTATTATTTAATCTCAGGTTATTAAATCCAAGATTAAAGTCATGGTCGGTGCAAATGGCCCTTAGAGACGGAATAAAGAAGTTTTTGACGTAGATGGCCCAAATGTATCCAATTAAGAGGAAATTATGTATAAAAATAAAGTTTGTTTATTTAAATTATTCCTTTGTTGTTACACAATTACGCGAATAATTAACGCGTCCTTGAACTTATAGAAAGTATCTATACTCATTGGCGTAAGTGTTTTCAACTTTTCTTCTTCCACCAAACCAGACTCGTATGTTTCATATGCAAATTTGAAAAACTCTTGTTAGACTGACTAGGTTTTTATTACTTATTTTATTTTATTCATATTTTTTCAATTAAACATATAAAATACACATAAATTTTAAGGAACTCGTTATACTAAAAATTTAAAATATCTTCCCATAAACGCCACATTTTAATTTCATGCCTCAAGATTTTGCTTAACCTACACATCATAGCAAAACCATTTCGCATTTCAGATAAAGATAGGAAAACCGAAGAAAAAAATACGGTGATAAAGAGAGGAAGAGAGAGTTCGTGTAAAAGAGAGAGAGTGTGTAAGAGAGAATGGTGCAGTTTGTACCGCTTTTATCTCGCCCGGATCGAGTTCAGCTTGTTATAAGGGTTAAGTTATTGCAGCACATGCCTCCATTTTGCTTTATACCGCCTCTTATCGACTCCACAGCGAAATTTATGACGACGCTCCTGATACCGAGCCCTATGATAAATGGCTTTCCAGATAGCTTTATTTATTCATCGGGTTCTTCTGTGAATGTGCTCGTACCAACGTGTCAGAATACGTATGCGTGTAATATATATTGTTGTGCGGTGTTTTTCTATCTGTACGGTCGTAACCTCCCTCGGTTTACAAAGGCCGACGTTTGCCGCCCTGTCGATGTCGCTAAAAGCGAAATAACATTCTTCATCGTACTGTCTTATGGGTATACATCAGTTTAATATATGTATGGGCACTTCTGTGTTAAGTATGTTCCTGAATAATTGTTGTTATTTCTAAATAAAATAAGCAATTTAAGAAATTCTGTCGCCAAGTAATTACTATTACAGTTCCATAGGATGCCTGCAGGGAATATTTTTGGAAACGACTTAAGAACACACATAAAATTTAGTTAGTAACTATATTGCTTTTCAAAGTTTTTTGAAACGAAGTAGCCTTTACTTGATTGAAATCCATAATTGATGAAATAATAATGAAAAAAACAATGTCACTAATTTCCACTTTATTGATAAAATACCTTACCTTTCCAAAGTATTCGTCTTCGAAATAGATACTGTAAAATACTGTCTTTCTGGGTTGTTTTAAATAAAACTAACGGTAAATTAGACATACATTATATTAACAATAAAACAAAATACAATAAATAACATTTAAAGCTATTACTAATCGCAATATGTATTTACATATGAGTATCTATTTACATTTATATAATATCACACGACGTCGATTACTCGTTGAATACATCACGATCCCTTCCAAGCGGTTCTTATATACTTAAAAAAGGTTTATAACCCCTTACCACAATTACTAGTCGTATCCTAAATATGTATTTCGACAACTAAGTTGTCATCATCAGTAGGTAAAAACCACTAATCAAAGTGTCGCACATGGGGCACAGTAAAGCTAACACATTTGATCACGCAATAACTTTACACGGCGTTCACGTAGCAAATCGACGGGGTCTGCGCAACTAGCTTTATCTGACTCTTTCCACATTTTCTGGGGTACGTGTCGTTCGTGAAGGCCCAGGGAGTTTTTTCTTCAGTAGAGTAGTGCCATAATCCACCGTAGAATGGTGTTTTGAGTGGGGACAGTCCGATTTCTGTACACTTTGAAATGGAGACGATGTAAAATCAGAAGTGGTTTGCAGGTCGCCATGTAATGTCAAAAATAGCTAGCGAGAGGCAGAATAGCGATGTTAAATCCCCTGATCCAGGCTAAATCATTAGAGGCCGGGTTTATAGGTAGAATAAATGATACATTCGGGAACGATTAAATAATAACGTTTAATTAAAATAAATAACAATAACAATTACATTACAAGAAACGGTGTTCACTTGTATAACAACATACGAACTGATATACAAGACTGACTCTTCAATCTTTAGTTTATACCGTCTGGAAATGTGATAAGTGAACGACACTGCTGCGCAAGACGAGGCCCCGCTAACTTTACTTCCCCGATATGTTTATTTAATGTATAGTGTAACATTTGATTGGATAAGCAATTGGGATAGGTCAGAAGGAGGTGCGGTATATGCATACGTATTGCGTATGACACGTATTTCTATCGTATCCATCGTCGGTGTATCTGATCAGACTGGGCACAGACATGCTTGACGCCTGGTATGGACCTCCCTTCTCTTTTATCTAGTGGGGTATCGTTTACGTCTCCGCTGTTAACTCACCACGTATCCAGACTTTATAACATCTATACTCCTATTAACCTAGTTAATGTGACCTGGTTTACATACTCGTATACTCGATGATGTGCTAACCCAAATACATGAACTAGACTGTCGAGAGATGTACTAGTTAAAGAAGGGCATATTTCGTTAAATAAATATTACACTGAATATGTGGAAATAGGTGTCTTACTTTAGTTATCACAACGAAACTCACGCTGAACTGCCGTGATAGACAAGTTATTCTTTACGAAACTGTCGATGTAGAAACAGAGAGCTCGATCTGCCACGGACGCAATGGACTCAACTTAAAGTTGTTTACACACATGAAATGCTAAGATCTCACGAATCCAGCATCATCTGAAGCACATCTATCTCCCCACATATTGCTGAGAACTAGCCTCTTCGAAAACGTCCCTCCATTCTGTCTCACCTTGTATAAGATTCAGAGAAAGAAAGATGTTCCTAGGAATTTTAAAAGAAAACAACAAAAAATACTAGAAAATGATTCGTTCTATTTTAAATGGATAACCTTGTATATAGGACTATTACTGACTATTAAACGTCTTTGCAATTCTTCGCATTTATAAACTTCAAAAGAAACAAGAAACAGATTTCGCCACTGGTCTCATAAAGAAAAATTACTCAAAATAAATTATGTAAAATTTCAACGACTTGAACATCTGGATTATTTTCGTATTTTTCTGAACCATTTCAAAGTATTTATATGCTTTTTTTTTCTCAAAAGAAAAGAGAACCCATTAAAAATGAAGGTCGCGATGAAAATATTATTTTGCATTCTCGAATATAATAACCGAGTAATAAAAAACGAAAAAAAATGATTAATCTGTTTGAAAGTCAACAGCGATGATTCAAAGTTGAAAATCTTTTAAAAAAAGAAACATCCATAAAAATATGATTTGTGGCTTGTGATATCTCTTTGAAGTCCCTGACGTGTTCTTCCTTACCTTGCGTATTATGAATCGCCCAAACGACTAGTCATTCATCATGAGCCGTAAGACATAAACGTGATAATTTTTCAGAAATTCCCCACCCGTTTTGAAACAGACAACGAAGACTGCTACGACGACGACGATATAATACATCAACGGGCAAATTGGGATGGAAGATAAAAGGTTTAAAATTTAGAATATCGTCTTCCCCAGGCTTAATAGCTTTTCGTCGGAAGGTAAGATAATTATACGTAGAGAAGATCACACATTGTGTGTCATTCTATGTGTAGATACACCTACCACGAGGAAAATTAACCATCCGTGGGGCTCGTCTCAGAATACATCAATCAACAGCTACCGTAAAGAATGTTGTGCAGTTGCTTTTCTGTATCGTTAATGGGCTTTTCGTGTGCGCCTGTGTTTTAGAACCATAACTCAGTTAGCATCGCGACGCTCGACAACAGTTGATCTCCGGCGACAGCTGCAATGTCGCATTACTACATCCGTAAAGTTATATTTATATATTTCGCTCAACTGCTTTGGGTTAGAAGCAATCTTTTACGTAAAGCAGAGGCGTGCTTACGTGTTAAGAATTTTAGTTTTAAACCTATTTAAGAACAGAAGCGAGATTACTTATGATATTGTTATTATCTCATAAATTGGATAAACTCACAATAAAGTTATTGAAATTTTTTAATGAAAAATTAGTTAAAAGAATTGAAAAGAGAATATAGACATTTTTATGGTTTTTATGGAAAACAATTGAATTTCGAACTGATAAAATACAAACCAAACGAAAACTTATTTTGAAATCTTATGTAGTAATAAAATGAAAACTATAAGAACTTTTATTAAGGGCACACAACATTATTAATGTTCAAAGATACCTCCATTATTATTAATACACAAATTGCATCTCTTCACAACAGAATTTGTAGCATTGCGGACTTTACGCCTATCGATGTTATTAAAAGCAACTAAGACAGCTTCTCTTAAATCGTCGATTGTTTCATATATTCTTTTGTATACTGTGTCCTTTAGTACACCCCACAAGAAAAAATCCAAAACTGATAAATCAGGGGATCTAGCCGGCCATTCAATGGGTGCATTTCGTCCTATCCATTGATTAGGGAAGTTCAAATTTAAATAATTTCTAACATTCAGTTGAATGTGCGGAGGCGCTCTGTCATGTTGAAACCATTGCAGCATTGCTCGGGTTCTTAAATTTAAATTATCTAACATTTCCTCGAAATCTTGTTGTAAAAAATTAAGATAACGATTGCCAGTTAGTGATCCATCAAAAATAAAAAGAGGAAGAACAGTTGATCCTATAACACCACACCAAACATTAAACCCAAATTTAATTTGTGGTCTCCTATGTTCAACGTAAAGTGGATTTGTTTGAGACCATATGTGCTCATTGTGCCTATTAAACATTGCACAATTTGTGAAACGAGATTCATCAGTCCATAATATTTTCATTGAAATGTGTGGATCGTTTTGACACTGATCTTTAAACCATCTACAAAAAGCTATTCGTCTGATGTTATCACCTTCATGTAAAGTTTGTGATATTGATAATTTGTAGGGACGAAATTTATGCTTCTTCAACACTCTGACAATAGTGCGTTGAGAGGAGCCCATTTCTGTTGAAATTTGTCGGGTCGATGTAGATGGACTCTGAGCAACACTTGCTAATATATTTATTTCTCTATCTTCATCCATCCCTTTTTTTGATTTTGGTTTAATGAACGGACCATAATCTGCTAAATTATCTCATAATCTCTTGAAAGTAGGTAGCAACGGCTGACGTCGATCAAAATAATTTTCAAAATAAACTTCAGCAGCTCTAGTAGAATTTTTCTGGCACTGAATGTAACATTCAACCATATCACGCTTTTCTACGTTAGAAAATTCCATAGCCAATGCAAACTTATGATTAACGGCCGTTTGCACCGCTTATAGTTAAGTTAAAATTAAATTAATTAATAGTTAATTGTCAATGTTTGACAATTAACTTGACTTAAAAGTAAAAATTAACAGCTCTCACTTCTGTGACTCAACGTGAAAGCAATGTTAGTATATTTATCTCGACTGCTCCAACGAACACTATTGTAACTCAGATTTTTCGTTTTTTGAATTACAAAACACCAAACATTTTTTTTTTAAGTTTTTATCTTATAAAGTGAACAATCATACAAATGTCTATATCCTCTTTATTTTTTAAAATAACCATATCAAACCTTATATCGTTGTAATCAGCAAAAAATAGGCTTTTTAATGATGTCAAAACCAACTATGGTTTCTATTTAAAAAAACACAAGTTTGTGTCATAACTCGATAATAGTGAAGGAAAAAAAAATATTAGCTACATAGTTTTATTTGGCGTAAAATTGTCTAATACTTTTGTCTGAACACTTCTTCTCTAAATTTACTATTAACGATGCTAAGCATGTTTAAAGAAAATCGAAAAATTTGGTTTTCTTTGAATATCTAATAAGCCATGAAAGTTATCGGAGAAACAAAAGCAGTTTTAAATCAAACTCGCAAAACTGCCCATCTTTCCCCATTTAAGCGTTTTTCTATCTAAAGTAGTTTCTGAGATCCCAATGCTAAACATTAAAAAAAACTCAGCCTGTATAAATAAAGCACCCATTTACCCTCTACGCGCACTCAGCGATTCTATGTTGTGTCGGCAAGAGAAGATTGTAGTCAATATTACTCTCAATAAAAATTTCCTCTGCCCTTTCTGAACAATCTGCTGTGGGATTGTATAATAAGTAAACATACCAATTTGAGAGCAAACGCAGTACCGCAGTGGGTGTGAACGTACCCGTATTATATTTTTATGTACGTATGTTTTCGATGTGTCCTAATGCGTCCAGTCTCAAAGGAGCTGCGATATAGTATAGTTACTTCGTGTAAAGTAAAAAATAATAAATCAATAATGTCGAAAGCTATTAAGAGACCGTTCTACCACGAAGTACAGAAATTAATAAGTAGATTTCCATATTCCCCGTAGCATCATTTGCGTATGACCTGAAGAGTCAAGAACAATTAATAAATGCGAACATTTTTAAATCATCGGCATATCCCAGAGCTCGGCCGTCCAGAGATGTAAGGTAATTTTTGGAGCGTTTCAAGGAACCTAAGTTTTACTATATGTAGGTTGTTTTGAAGCGATCTTAAAAATATAAAACAATCGATTTTCAGTAAAATTCAATTGGTTATACACCAAACAAGTCAGTATTTACTTTATGCCCTATCGTAATTCCACGACATCAGTTTAGTTCTGCAATAAACATGTAACTATAGAACAAATCCATCGATTTATCAAAAGAAAATTACGATGGACTTAAAAGAGAAATTTACTTTTTCTGCTGTTGATGATTACAACTTTTGTCATCGAAATACCTATTCAGGATAAAAGTTACATTGGGATTATACGGTTATTTTCATCCGAATTTCTAGAGACTGTGGCGAAATCTGAAACAGACAGAAACAAGAAAAATCCCTAACCACAATATACAGGGTGTAAACGAAATATGGCGACATACTTTAATATGTAATAGCTGTAATAATATTAAACATAAATTTAATTCACGAAAACTCTATCTCGAACCAGATCAAAGAAAAAAAATATTTAATTATTGCGCGTGGCTCGATCCGCCTCTGGTAAATTTGGTATTCCTTTATAACTGCAGTGCTACCTGCTATACAGTGCTATACTAAAGCGTGATGTGATGATGTATACAATAAGTCAGTCTGTTATCGATTTCCGAGTATGGCATATTCAAATCAGGAAGTAACAGATATCGTCTTACTATACCGTGAAACAGGTGGAAATGTTAGAGCTGCTAGACGTATTTATGAAGGACGGTTTCCGAACCGAAGATGTCCATCGCATTATTTAGATTTTTTAGATATTTAGATTAATTTAGATAATTTTAGAAGCCGTGTACATATCGAGAGATCGTGGCACTTTGCATAGAAAACAGAAAAAAAATATGAAGATTCGATCAAAAATTACAGATACAATTTATTATTTCTCGGCGTGAACCACAAAACTGTTATACCGTTTAAATTTTTTAAAGAAACTCGATATTGTATATTTATAAATAATAACAGAACAGCTGATGCAAAAGAAAATTTATATCTAGGAAATGAATGAATACATGTTTATAAAAATGTCAAGGGAATTTTTTGTGAACTTGGACAACTAAATGGCTATATGTTTGTTGAATCAATAACATATGAACATATAATTTCTATTTATTTAGATTCGATCTGAAATTTCCGCAAAAATTAAAGTTTTGATAGAATAAAATTTTTTGTAGATTTGGTGTCTTACGTATCTATTATATATCAGCGTATGTCGGCATACTTCATTTACACCCTATAAATTAATAAACTCTAAATATTTGTTTCGGCAACTAAGTTGCCATCTTCAGTAGAACGATCTGAAAAAGAAAGCTAGTGTTAAACATCAAAGGAACAGGTACAGCTTTTGAAAATATACTCCTCATCAAATCACCAGTGGGTTTACACAGTGTTAATCCCCAAAGGTTGTACATTTGTACCGTTGTTGTAACAAAGAATTACAACAACAAAGAGAGCCAGTCTAATGAGAGATCCTGAAAATACGGCCAGTATACCGTGTGTTCTTGAAATAAAGAGACAACATATGGAAAATGGAATTATATAATTACATGCAATATAAATTCAAAATATTTTCCCAAAATTCCCTCTCATAAGCGAGAAAAGAAATTAAGAAGATATTTAAAAAATATTTGTCACGCTATTATGCGATCGACTATATCATAAAGAGTATCGGAGACGATATCCTAAAGCTGACTGACAATAACAAAAGCAGTAGTTTCGTCATTGTCATTTTCGCTTTAAGTATCGTCTCCGAATCAGTCAGTTGTTGATCGTTACATGTGCAAATGTGTATGTTCGATGTGACTTACTATTTAGGTGTTCGATTAAAGGTTGACTGTTACCAAACTGGACACGGAGTGCCCAATAGATCACACATCTAACATCTTCTTTTAATAATTCACATGCAAGCATAAATTTTTAACAGCTGACTTTTCGTACCAGGTTATCGAACCCTTACCATACAATGTTATCTAAACAATGTTATCGTCTAAAGTTTTTATAAACATTGCAGAATGTGTTTAGGCGCCAATTCAATAACTATATGTTGTATAGACATTTTGAATTCATATTAATACTTTATATTTGTTACTTCTCGCAACAAAAAAAAAACGTTCACGTAATACACATGAAATAAAGCTGATCTAGGTCAGTTCTAAAAGTTTATAAACAGCTAATTTTGTACTGTGATTGAATATATTGAGTTTATTGACCGTAGCATACAACAAAATATTATAGTTTTTATAACATCGACAGCTGTTAAGTATGTAAACATACGCTGCAGCGTATCTGTGTGTAACTTCAATAAAGGTATTTATTATTTATACATTCTGAATATTTTGAATTCATGCGCGGCACATAACCGAATTTCCAGGTGGTTTTTAATTTTGGAGTTCGCGTGGATTTATATTCTATATAATTATATATTTCCATTTTTCTTACGTTGTCTCTTTATTTCAAGGACATTCTGCATATATTAGAATCAAGCTAAAATTCAAAATTTTTCTATTGGAAAAAGTTTAGGCATACTTTGGGTTTTGGATTCTTGATCCGAAAATTCACACTTAAATTTATCAAGAATTGACTTACTTAGAAATTTCCTCAAGTACCATTTTTAGATTCTTACTTCTCTTTTTCTGATGTCTTTTATGTTTTGCATACTGGAACATAGAGGGCGCCACTAATCAAATGTCAGTACTAAAAATTAACCTACATCTTTAGTTAACCTAAATCCAAAGTCTCAGTGCGAGGCGTGTAGTGTTGTAACTACAACGAACTGTTAAAGTTGACAAGTTAGTCGAAAAATGGAATTATACCGTGAAAATTTTCGCACAATAATTTTTTATAATTTTCGAAGACAATTATCTCAAAAAGATTGCTTCGTCGACTTGATTTCTGTTTTCGGCAATGAAGCACCATATTAGTCAACAATTTCTCGTTGGTATGGAGAATTCAAACGTGGACAGATTAGTCTTAGCGACTAATCCGTCCACGTTTGAAGCTGGTGCACGAACAACGGCAGTCATTCAGGAAACCATCGATTCTATGCGCAAGTTCATCAACAAAGATCGACATGTGACATATCGCGAAATTGAGACATCGTTAGGGATTTCAAAGACCACAATTCAAAAAATTTTGCATGAAGAACTGTGTGTGTAAAAAAATTAGATTCCCGTTGGATACCGCATCTGTTGATTGAAGAACAGAAACCGGCTAGGGTGAATTGGTGAAAAAGTCTATACCGCCTCAACGCAGGAAACTTTAAAAACGTGTACAATATCGTGGGTGGTGATGAATCTAGGATTTACTGCTACAAGCCAGAAAAAAAAAGTCGTCTGTTTGGTTGTTTGAAGGTAAAGAAAACCCGACAGAGGTCATCCGTTCTCGAAGTGTCTCCAACAAGTTGGTCGCGACATTTGTCTCGAAGGCATGTCATGTAGCAATAATTTCTCTACAAGATCAAAGAACTGTTACTGCCGATTGGTATACAACCATTTGTTTGCCGCAAGTCGTCGCTGAACTCCGAGAAAGCAACTCACAATGACGAATCATCCTCCACCAAGACAATGCAAGTTCGCGCACAGCTCGCAAGCCAATCGAATTTTTAACGCAACAAAACGTTGAATTGTTAGAGCATCTTCCGGAGAGTCCCGACCTAAATCATAATGATTTCTTTACCTTTCCGAAAATCAAGGATAGGCTGTTGTGTGGTCAAAGGTTCCAATCGTCAGAAAGAGCAGTCGATGCCTTTAAAAACGCAATTTTTACTGTACCAACAAACGAGTGGAATAACTGCTTCCAAAGTTGATTCGAGGGCATGGAAAAGTGCATAAATCTTCGTGGAGAATACTTCGAAAGACAAAGCCTTTAAAAACTATCGACTGTCGTATATGTAGTGTGAGGTTTATCTTTACCAAAAAAAGAACAGAAATAAAATATCTAAAAGTAAATTAATCGAGGTAATTCATACAGGACGCCTCTGTTTTAACTCCATTATCAAGTCAAAGCCTCCGTTCTGAATTTCGTTTGAGCGAGCAAGGAAAACGCGGTTCGGCTCTTTGGATGTCGTCTCCGCTGTCACAGAAATGGATTACGTTACGCACCGAGTTTAACAGTTTTTTGGGCTTTTTCGTTTAAACACGGCAGTAAATCAATTTCTGTCGTGACTACACAGCCAGCAGTCGGTCGGACGCAAGAGCGTGTCGTCGGTTTACGTGTCTGTTTAAGATCTTTCTCTGCGCTCTTCCGACGGATTTATTGTAGAATTTACGACGCCCGTGTTTCACGACGACAGAAAATGTAATTAGTCGAGTTCATCATTAATTACTTAACGTTGCCAAGCACCGATATTATTTATTGTGTTCGTGAAGGTCTTGTCTATTTCGATAGTCGAAGTGATCTAGACGTGCGATATTATTAATTAAAAATTTTGGAAAGTAATTTACTTGGCAACATAATTTCATATTTCTTGCAAGTAACATAATAAATTTTGTAATTTTGAAAGATGACTAACCACTGGAGAGGAACACCAGGGTTATTCTAGTCAGGAAGATAATTAATTCAGAAGCATCGAATTCCAAGTGTCTTTTTGTTTAAAATAAGTCGAAAACAATATCACAACAGCCTTGCTTTATATACTACATGAAACACATGACATGAAAATTGCAATACCAAGAAGAGATGCAACTTTTTTTACCAAACTTATAACTAATCAAGGACAAAGGGACACATGCCCTCCTCTTTTTTCTATAACTTCCTGACGTCGTACCTTGAAATTCTGCGTAACACGCAGCAACATATCTAAAATTTCTTGAATAATTTTTCGTTTCAGCACTGGAATATTTCGTGGTTTATCAATAAAAATCTAGCTTTTGAGATAGCCCCATAAAAAGTAATGGGCAGACACAGTTTCATCCGATATATATATATATATATATATATATATATATGTAAGTGTTTAGATAATTTCTTAGCCGTTATTTGTAAATATTTCATATAAAAGCCGAAAAACTCCAATAATTTCTCAATTGTTATATATATATATATATATATATATATATATATATATATATATATATATATATACAGGGTGTCCAGAAACTCTCCTGACAAACGAAGACCGGAGTTTCCTCAGATAATTTTAAGACAATTAAACCCAAATTCACCTAGTCCAAAAATGCTTCCTAAGGGAGCTAGAGTTCTTTGAAGATGGCGCCTTGTATTTATTTTTTTTTAATTCCTCCAGAACGCTTCTATTTAGAAAAACAAAAACTGGTATGCTTATTTATCCTCCAGAGATGAATCGATTCCATCAATTGCGAATTTCTAGTACCGGTCATAGGCGTCCGTTTTGGGTAGGTCAACGGTTATTTTAAGGCATAACTTTTTTGTCTTTAACTTTTAAGCATTTGTGACACTAGATTATTAAATTTTCAGGTATTCCAGTACTAAAAGGTACTCTTACTTTAAGTCGGTAGGATACACCGTTTTCTAGAAAAATCGATTTGTAAATTTTTCGTTTTTTCTTCATTAAAGTTCAATTTTTTATTTTTTGCAATAGTTAGCTCTGAACTGCCAACAGAAGTAAAACCTACGTTTTTCATTGTCAAATTGTTGTCAGTTCGCGAAGTTTATCTTTTAATTTTTTACTTTGTGTTATTCAAACACAGCGATTTCAATTTAAAAAAAAATGGTTTTTACTAATGAGGAATACGCCGATATGCATTTAGTTTATGGCGAAATGAGGTGTAACGCTCGAGCGGCGCAACGTAGATACGCTGAAAAATTTCCCAATTGTCAGCATCCCACTCACTCAACATTTACAGCTCTTCATCAACGATTAAGAGAAACAGGTTCAGTGGTCCCAAAAAATAATGAAACAGGGAGACATAATGATGTAACAGCAGAACATGAAGATGTTATTTTAATGGAAGTTGAGGAAAATCCAGAAATTAGCGTTCGAAGACTATCTGCCATGTACCCCACAATTTCAAAATCTTCCGTAGGAAATATCTTACACAAAGAAAATTTATATCCTTTTCATTTTACAAAGGTGCAAGCACTGCTAGAAGGAGATTTTCCTGCTCGCGTAGAATTCGCTAGATGGTTACAAAATCAGAAAAATCAAGATGAAGATTTCTTCAGGAACATTTTGTTTGGTGACGAAGCTACATTCTCAAAAAAAGGAATTTTTAATGTACATAATGCACATTATTATTCGTACGTTGGTGACAATCCCCACGTTGTTCAAGAATTTAGGCATCAGCATAGGTTTAGCATAAACGTCTGGATAGGAGTAGTTGACGATTATCTACTTGGACATGTGGAATTACCTGCTCGTTTAAATGGTGCTGATTACTTACATTTCCTGCAAAATATTTTACCTGATTTGTTAGATGAGGTGCGTTTAAATATTCGGCAAAACTTATGGTTTCTACAGGACGGCTGTCCGGCCCACTTTAGCAGGAATGTACGAGACTTTCTAGATAATAACTACGAAGACCATTGGATTGGAAGAGGCGGTCCAGTTGCTTGGCCAGCAAGGTCGCCGGATTTGAATCCTTGCGATTATTGTGTTTGGGGATACATAAAAGCATTTGTTTATTCCGTTCCGATACAAAATCGCGCACAACTCTGGCTAAGGATACAAGATGCTTGCAACGAATTTAGAAATAACTTTGGAATTTTTGCAAGAATTCGGCGTTCTCTAAGCAAAAGGGTAAACTTATGCATAGAGACTAATGGTCATCACATCGAGCAACTTTTGTAACAATCTACCTTTGATACTTGTTCTTTTTTTGTTAGTTTCGTTCCATTGTAATAAATAATTTGTTTTTAATTTATTAAATTAATTTTCATCCATGCCTTGATAGTCCAACCCAACTTCGTCGCTAAAAATAAGTAGGTACATAATAAATTGAACTTTAATGAAGAAAAAACGAAAAATTTACAAATCGATTTTTCTAGAAAACGGTGTATCCTACCGACTTAAAGTAAGAGTATATTTTAGTACTGGAATACCTGAAAATTTAATAATCTAGTGTCACAAATGCTTAAAAGTTAAAGACAAAAAAGTTATGCCTAAAAATAACCGTTGACCTACCCAAAACGGACGCCTATGACCGGTACTAGAAATTCGCAATTCATGGAATCGATTCATCTCTGGAGGATAAATAAGCATACCAGTTTTTGTTTTTCTAAATAGAAGCGTTCTGGAGGAATTTAAAAAGAAATAAATACAAGGCGCCATCTTCAAAGAACTCTAGCTCCCTTAGGAAGCATTTTCGGACTAGGTGAATTTGGGTTTAATTGTCTTAAAATTATCAGAGGAATCTCCGGTCTTTGTTTGTCAGGAGAGTTTCTGGACACCCTGTATATATATATATATATATATAATATTTTCGTGACCTTGGTATGATATGGTAAGCTTAATAAGTCGGCGATTAAAGGTCTGGTTTATTACTTCAAAGTGTATATATTTAAAACAACCCTACATGTTTCGGCAATGATGCCATTTTCAAGGAAATAAAAAATATAAATCTGTATATCTATAAATAGATTTATGGCGTACCGGGCATCTGTTTAAGAGACAACTGGACAATCGCTAGCGAACGCGTTGTTTGTCAGGGAACTCCGACTGCCCTGTCAGTATTCTTCGAACGAAGACTGGACAATATCCATGGCCAAGTAATACATAATATCCAGAATGCCAGTGGCAGGATGAAATAGAACTACGACATCATGGCCAAGAAGAATGGTTACCATGAAGGCGATCCACAACGCCGACGAGGCCTGTCTCCAAAACTTCAGAAGAATTGGCGTATTGAAGCGGATTTACGTTGTAAGATAAGACGAACCCTCATAGTAAAGCACGAGTCGTGCATTTCAATCGATTAGCACCATACTCTGGAGACAATAACGACGCAGTCGGTGACTTGCGCCGATTAGAGAGCCACTACAAGGAACTAACCTTTGAAGACTTCATGGAGGAGTACCCTGATTCAACGAAAACTCGATTTGGGGTGACCATTGAGAAGCAGCAAGATTTGTTCACTGTGCCTATATTGCGTAGCCCGAGATCTGCGGATGTTTAAAAGAATTGCCAAAGAGTTTAAAAAGAGATTTGACATAATTGGGGAATTAAGGTAGCAGGGACCTGCAATTTGGGAAGAGTCTCCAGATAATAAATAAAGAATAGTCCATCTTTTATTTGGTTACGAAAGAGCTGTCAAGCCAGAAGCATACCTATCGTACCTTATGGGAGACGTTGGTCCATTTACGTGAACAAACTTTACAACAAGACATTTTGAAACTAGCAGTTCCAAAATGGGGTTGTAGATTAGACCGCTTAGACTGGAGAATTGTAAGAAGCATGTTAAAGGTGTTATTCCAACATACTGGTATGGAAATTCTGTTCTACAGTTACCGACCTGAACAGTCCGTTCCATCCAGGCAAGATAAGACTGCAACTGCTTTTGCTACAAATATAAAATTCTACAGTATATTTCCAACAAATTGTTGTTATCATAGATAAAGTTCGAATTTTTATGCACAAGAAATGCTTCAAATTGCACTTTATTGTTTATGTATTTCGCTTACTGGAAAACAAGGAAACAGCAAGAAGTAGTCTAAATTTATATATAGAAGAAATTATTATTATTATGTAGTATATGATAAGAACATTGCATGATAATATGGTAAAAGATTACAATTAATAGCTGTATACATATAATTCTATGGATGTTACTTAATAACATAATAAGTTATTTTGTTATAATTAAGTAACATTCATATAATTACGATATCCGATATATTTTAGAGAATGACACAAAAACTAGTAAAAGATGTACATAACTATAGAGAATTAGATAGCTATGAATGCATTTTTATATAAAAAAATAACAATGAGGCCATGATTTCGGACAACAGACCTGTACCGCAGTTGAATTCGTAAAATTTGCTAGCTTACCGTTGAGAAAACCATTAAGTGCGGGTATTTGTATGTTTAGGTGAAATTACAGTTAGGTAACACTTATGACTCTCTGTTGAGCATGCGATTATAGGTAGGTATAAAAACCCTTTGCTCGTGTAAAGTGTGCGTTAGGGTTTGCATATAATACATATTCTACTGGTGATGATAACAACTTAGTTGCCAAAGTTCGTATCCAATATTTAAAATAATATTGTGGTAAGTGCTTCTCTAATTCACTTTTACAGAATAAAGCACAGATTGAGAATTATGGATTTACTTTTTGCATTTCACGTCATCTATCTTTCATCTAAAAAAGAACCATTAACGACGTGGACAATTTAATTTAAATTTATCAACCGCAATTGACGCGTAATTAATACGTTGCCATTTGTCTGTGACGTATCGTGAAACTTGCCTTTTGAATTTTTAAAAAGATTCCCAGCAGTCGACGTTACTTTTATCGACATCGTGTTTATCGCCGGCATCGTCGCGCCGGGACAAACTTTTTATTTTATTCGGTGAGACAGCCACCTTGATTACTCCGTCTGTTCGCGGATATAGAGTCAATTCCGAAGATTACCTGAAAATGACAATTTTCTTTTGAAGACGTCCACCAACGTGACGCGTATACGGATGCCATTTAGACATTGATAGGAAAACAGTTGATTAAGAAATATAAACTGGAAAAGTATGTGATTGGATAGTTCTATTTTTATGTTTTTGAAAAGTAAATTTAAAATATAATAATTATTCTATTTGTTTTTACGACTGCACTATATTATAAAGTACAAATATATTCAATGTGTATCATACTTGGTAGTAATTGTGACAAAATTTATATTGGTAGAACTTTCATAAATTTCAAAACTAGAATTTCAGAACATAAACGTAGTTATGATAACAAAAAACTAAATTCTAATTACTCAAATCACTTATTATCTGAAAACCATTCATTCGATCCGACGTTTGAAATCTTACATGTACAAAATGAATCACATAAATTAGACCTCTTAGAAGCCCTGGAAATAAATAAAAATAAAAACTCTGGGAATTTACTGAATGACCAACTAGATATAAATAGTTCTCCTTTACTAAACTTATTTAATTAGGGTTTTTCCATGTGATTATTGTGTTTGAATGCCTAATCTCTTCCTTTCTTTGTTAACAGCTTATCGTGTCTTTCTTTATATACCTGTAATTACCAAATTTATGTGCATACACTCATTTCATTTGTAGAATAATCATTATACCATCGTTGTTTGATAAAGCTACAGTGTTAGCGAAACGCGTCACATTTTTGTAAACGATTAGTAAATATACGATTTATATAGTGAAGATTAAACAAATTAATTGTTTGTTTTATTTTAAATCGAATTTATTTTATAACAACTTAAATTAAAGGGAACAAATAATGCAGACGATGAGAGCAGCCGATGCTAAGTAATATTAAATAATTCAAATGCGTATTCTTAAGGTTAGCTATCATAGAGACGATCTGTGTCACTTTGAGTAAAAGAAGAAATATCAGACGAACATATGGTGGTGATTCTTGGTTGTTGCAATCTAAGTAAAGCTTGTGACTCCATGGACCATATAATACTCGTACTTTTAGAGCTGAAACTGACATATACGGTGTGTGACGACGCACGAACGAACATATTTCTACCTATCTAGCGAATAGAACGCAGGCAGTTTAGGGGAATAATCAATATTCGAATACATTACCTTGTCAATCGAAGGGTTCCACAGGGGCCATTATTAGGTCCACTGCTCTTTTTAATTTATGTGAATTATCTGCTTTAGAATATTATATCAGGAAAAGTTACCCAGTTTACGGATGATACGTCTATTTTAGTACGAGCCCAGGGAGTGAAAGAGGGGTATGTTTATATGGAGGAGGCATTAATGAAAGCAAGCGAGTTGTTTGGCGGTAATTTCCTGAAAATTAATCAAAATAAAACGCAGCAGTTAGCACTTACCACAAAAAGAATCTCAAATAAGAACAAATCGAGCATTAAATTTCTTGGCCTACAACTTACCAATAACTGGGTTAGAACTACCATGAAGAAAATCTGTGTCACAGACAGAAAATTATCTGTGAAGAAACCTCTATAGTTTGTTCCTTGCGAAGGGCAACGGTTACCATATTTACTCTCATACTTACACGGTGCATTCAAAGAGATTCGGAATCGATTCCTTTATAAGTTTATAAGTGTAAAAATAGCACCATCTACAGTTCGCTGGTGGAAGTATTTAGTTTAACTCCCTCCTCAATTTACTATAAGAATTTCGAAGCGATATCTGAATGTATTTTAGTTAGTTGTGTCTATTTGAAGCATACATGTTTGAATCGAAATACATCTCAGAATTTCTGAAATAATGAAAGATCAACGATAAAGTTTTTAGTACTTTCAATGAAGTTTGATCTAATGAATGTTGAATAGGATAAAATGTCTTGAAATATATAACAGAACTATAGCAAGCGCCAATTAAGTTGACGCGAGGAGGGGGTGCACAGAAGCCGTTTTTAAAAACGTCCACCCCCACTAATCAAGTAATTGTTAGAATACATTTGTCATTGACGTTTGACGGAACATAATGTCTTTGCTAGGGGATGATAAAGTGATACACACTCAGAGGTTAAAATTATTTGACATTTGATGTAAAACCAAATACAAATCTCCCCACCACTTCTAATCCTGCGCGAACTTACCCCTCCTCGCGCCATTTTAATTGGTGTTTGCTATACATATATTAATACTTTAGGAATATATAAAAAATGTTAAAAATATATCTGTATTTTACCAATGGTTACTTTAACTACAGATACATGAGTTTCGATCTAACGATTTTATTAGTGCAATTCAAAAACTGATTAAAATGTCGACAAAGTCAGAGGTCTTGTGCATTCAGATCGTCGATCAACCATCAAAATGATCGGGGAAGAGTTGAATTTGACTCGCATCGCCGTTCGTCGGATTCTGACCAATGAATTCGGGAAGAGAAGAATTTACACAAAAACGGTTCCAAAAAAAACCTTTCGCAAGATCAAAAGGACTTCAGGGGGAAACTCGCTTTGACTTTTTGAAATCGATTCCTATTTATTGGAACGTATCTGGTAAGGAATCTTGGGCGTTTGAGTACGGCCCGGAAACCAAACGGCAGAGCTTGGGATAGGATACTTCAACCTCTCCAAGGCCAAAAAGAGCAAGAATAAGCGAGGAGAAGTAGAAGATCAAATGCAAACTGATTTGCTTTTTTTGCTACCCAGGAAATTGTCCACGAGTTTGTGCATTTGACAAATGGTCAATCAACACTTTTACCGAGAGATACTTGAAAAATTTTGAAAAAGGTCATGCGTGTGAGACCAAATATTAAAAACAACTAGATGTTGCATCACAACAATGCACCTTGTTACACAGCAATTTCAATAAACGAATTTTTGGCTATTAAAAATATTCCTGAGGCTACTCAGCCCCTTATTCACCTGATTCGTGCCCTTGTGACTTTTTTCTCTACCCGAGATTGAGAAACCACCTGAAGGGACGTAATTTTGAGACATTCGAAAACTTTCAAGCGATTGTAACCGTCCAGTTGAAGAATATTCCAGTATCAGAGATCCAGCACTTCTATGAGGATTGCAACACCCAGCGTTGTCCAGGCTTCCGAAGGAAGTTATTTTGAAGGAAACAATATTGAATTTTAATTCTATTTGAACAAAAAAATTAAAAAAATCAAGTCTCATTAATTTAGATATCTCCTACGATGTTGACATTTTATTTAAGCAATTGCCAAATTTCAGTGCTGCGCCAACTCCAAAACCAATGTTTCTGCTAGTGAAACAACCGCTTTAACGATTTCGTCCACCCTTCGTCAGAGCGTATTTCTTTATTTGATTTTTTTTTTATATTGTGCATGTAGTTCAACCTTCTTAGGATAATATTGTGACGTACACATCACCATACAAATACATCCAAAATATTAAATGAAACCTAACTCAACCAGAATTTATTTTCCATTTCTTTTACACCAATAACATTCCACGACCAACTGCGACAAAGTTATCCTTTTCTGGTCTGTGTTGTGTTCTTAATGTACATGTGTACATTCACGGGCGAGACCGAAGAGTCTTAAACCGTAACGGAATAACACAAGGAATGTGTCACCGCCTCTGGCCACTTCGCACCTGCACACGAGTGGTACAAGCAATATTGTCACTGGTCCGTCGGCTACCGTTTCTTTACGTACATCCCATTAGCTACCGTTAGCATACAATCGCCGCCCGTTGAGACCATTATTGTTTCACTAAATTTCCAACTTCTCCGTCGCTGTTGTTCTCTCATCTTGTCGTTGTTGCTGTTGTAATAATCCTTCTGTGCATGCATGTGTTTGTGTCCTTCCGATATTTGTGTTGTTCTCTTCACATTCCTTTGTGCTGTGTGTTAGTATAACTCGGTGTGAGGTCAGAATCTTATTTTGTGTTGTGTATTTGATTATTTTTGTGCTAAAGACGCTCAAATCTTAAAATTTCGTCTTCATTTTTAAATGTATTTATGTTAAACGTTTATAGATATTTCGGATTTTAAGAAGCGTCTATAGATTTGGTTAATAATTTTATATTACGGTCTGTTTACACAGTGATTGCACTTAGGTCGGCCACCATTGGCGTCACTGCGTGGGCTTCTCACAAACGTCATCGGTTACTTTACGTTTATCACAAACACTTCCTATCTGTCTGCTTAGTTTCTTGAGATTCTTTTCATGATTATGTTCTATTCCATTGCGCACAATTAAATTTTCTGCACCCACAGTATAAACTTTTGCCTTACAAGAGCGATTCGAACATCGCCAACATATATCACCACTTTTAAGGATTTGTGTTTGGTAAATTTTACAGAGTCTACAATTAGCACTTTATTTCCACGTTCACTCAAACTGTCGAAGCTAATCTCATAAATAAAAAGCACTTCTAAGCCAGGAATATTATTTCAGAAAGACGAATTATAAGTATATAGTATGTATGGTAGATTTGTGTAAATTTTAAATTTAGATAAATTTGAATTGAATTTATATTTAATAGGCGGACAACTTTGTATTTATATTTCCAAGAAAGTATAAATTTCTTAATCTCTTGTCCGGGGATAAATTAAGGTAACGGATTAAAACACCGTAATTAGAATGGGGGCAAATTAATGTAACAGACATTAGATAGTACCTGTTCGGGGACGAGTTTAGGGCCGCCTCAACGAAGTGTTCTGTAATTCTTTTATTGCGTCCACTACTGGAACGTAATTCTCGTAAATAATTTTAAAATTTGCTGCAACTTGAAGATTTTGAAATTGCATTTGACAGAGCCTTATTTAAAAAAATTAAAATGCTGCCTCTAACTATATACCCCATCGTGTAAGAATGTTCCGGGTAAGGTGGTTCCGGGATGTTACGTTACCCAGAATGAAGGAACCGAATATGTTTCGGAGATTTAAGAAAAACCGCTTTCGTCTGTCCTATTAGTTGATCCACATCGGGATAACATTTTCCTATAGTGTCTGCTACAAGATGCAAAGCATGAAGCAGACGTGTAACGTGTAGTAAGTTTGGCTGAACTTCTTTGAATAATTGTCCCATGGGATGCATAACTGCAGCAGCATCGGTAACCACCATAACTACTTGCTTTTATAAAATTTTAAAGTTGTGTAGTGTTCTAACTAATACATTATGAAGTGCTTCAACAGTACATTCTTGCAGTCTTTTACAGACTAACAAATAGGGATATGACGGTTCTTGTGAGGTCATTGTCCGTACATTTTATATCTGTAGCTTCATCTATTAGTGAGTCACGATCTCTTATTTTTTACTACGGGTTTTTACATAAATATACAATTTTTCGCGCACCGTCGGTAAATATATACGTAACATCCTCCGACTTGGTAGTTTCCACGTACGATTGTATTTGTTCCAAAACTGACGAAACATTCTTTGTCGGATTTTTTCAACCGGTATATTACATGCACTTAACATCATACTTAAATAACAAAGATATTCATTATACGGTCTCTCTCCGTTTTTTTAGATTTGTGTGTTCCACATGTTTCCTACATAAGAGTGAATTCGAACATAATAAACTCTTCTCGCAAACTAAGCACCTCACTACTTTACTATTATAACGAGCCATCGAAAAAATTCATAATTGGAGTAGACTGTGAAATTGGGTTGGTACTTTAACCACTTCCACATAATGACACATTACTTGATGCTTGACAGTTTCATTTGGTTTCATTGTAAAAAAAGGTTATGGCATTGAAATGATACTAC
This sequence comes from Melolontha melolontha, assembly GCA_935421215.2. Taxonomy (NCBI): domain Eukaryota; kingdom Metazoa; phylum Arthropoda; class Insecta; order Coleoptera; family Scarabaeidae; genus Melolontha; species Melolontha melolontha. The sequence goes on along the minus strand of OW285240.1, from coordinate 133,520,128 downwards.
AACAAAAAAGAAAACAAATAATTTATTTAATATCAAAATTTACATATACCTACAGAAGTTGTTGAAAATGTTGTCCATTTTCATCTAAACACAAAAAATTTTCTTAATAAGAGTTTTGAAAAATTTGACACAAACTTATAGTTTCAATGTCAAATAATAAATGTCATTATGTGGAAGTGGTTAAAGTATCAACCCAATTTCACAGTCTACTCCAATTATGAATTTTTTCGATGGCTCTTTATCTTAACTCTGGGAATTACCATAGAAATCTGCTTACCCTGTTAGCAAACAGACGAGTTGATGCATTTCTATGAACTTTCGACTTTTTCAATGCTTGACGATCGAATTACACATACGCGTATTCGTAAATACATTTACGCATTATAATAGTTGTTCGCGTACTAAAGTGGGAAACGCTAGACGCACTACTTGAGCCGACAGTAGTTCTGAATCACTTAAACCACTCGCTCACCTACACCAGTGTAAGCCGACCGAGCATGCCTGTCTCTAGCGATTGTTAACCGCTATGTATTAAATAGATGAACCGCAATAGAAAATATAAGGGGCCATAGATGCGTGTTGAACAATTTACAAAATTGTTAAATATATAATTCAAACAAAAAAGGAGGAAGCCATAAAGGATCCTCAACCAAAATTCCAATTATGCAAATCGATATTATTCGTCAATCAGTTTATAATATGTAATGGATAAAATGAATTTACTGTAACAAAAATTTATACCTACTTAATATTTCTCTGGTTTCCATGTAGATATTATAATTGAAGAGTGGAAATTAGAAAGGGCGTAGGTGCCAAAAACAAAATTCAGAAATAATCGCGAAAAACAAAACGGGCAAAGTTCAAAATTAAGTGTAGACATAGAAAATTTTTTTGATAAACGTTTATTAAATACAAGTAGTACAAAACTTAAAACATACTTATTAGCAAAAATTATTATCAAAATAACGTTCTATAACCAATATAAACAAAAACAGAAGTGCAAAATTTGGAAAGGGCGTAAGTGTCATCGACATTTTTTAGTAAAAAATTGTTAATTTCAGGCGTTTTCTAGATTTTCTGAAACATTTTCGTCAATGTGAAGTAGCTCTTTATAGAAACGTTGGTGTGCCGGATTCTTAAGGTAGGGAATCATGCTTCGAAGAGAAACCTTTTTATTTTCAGACACTTTACTTTCTGGCGGCAGCTTGATTATGTTAGCCCGTCTAAGGTCAGCTAAAGTTTTATTTTTCTTTAAAACATTGACTTTCACTCCTTCCTCAATATCAGAGAAAGTGGTCTTCATTTTAATAAATGGAAGATTAGCCTCTTCAATGGTTATCACTGAAGCTTTACTTATATTTAACTTTGTGGTGTTAATATATGCATCCGCAGCTTTTTTTAGGTCCCAAAAGCCAGAAATTGTCATGTCAACAATATTGAATGGAGGAGAGTACCTTGCTGATTTAACTATTGCGTGTAGGTCCGAGGGAACATATGCTTTAGCTACCTTCTTACGCTTTTCTATCAAAGCAAAGTCCCTATCGCAGGGCATGAAACTATGGCCGCTGATAAGAAATTTCTGCTCGATAGTCTCAAAAACACCATTGGCTACTAAAAACATCAAGGTAAATAATAAAATTCTATTCTTGTTCTGGCCCCCGCTATTATCACACCATATTACTAAATGGTTCTTAAAAATCAGTCCTTGATTAGCAAGATGGAGGAGGCATGACGCAATTTCGTTAGCTCCGCGAGACGCTACCCCCTCGTGCCACATACACATGTAGGATTCATTCGTATCGCCAATATGAACACCTAAGTTGTAGCACGATAGCTGTGAGAGGTAAAACATATCGCTGTCGGTCAGTGATGGAACTAACATGACCTGTTGTAGGTCCATGGATACACAACACTTGATGCTTTCGGGTTCTTGAGACTCAATCATATCTTCTTTTAGCACTTCTCTTGCTCTCTCGGCCTTGCGGTGATGAAGTTCCAGCTGAGTTTTAGCAGATTGACTTGACTCAATGTTGGCCTCGATTTGACAGTCAAGTTTATCACATGTGCTGCACGTATCAACACGTGGTCTGTGAAAACACAGATTGGGAAAATTCTTTATGAAAACAGACCTGTAAAATTTATAGGTGACTATTGAATCAGGGTGCAATTGCAGAAATGCTTTAAACAGTCTGTGAATATTTAAGTCGGGGCTAATGTACTCCTTTTCCGATTTAGATCTTGAGTAATGGCCAACTTCCCTTGGGATCCTGTTAATATGAGCCTTGACTAACGACCGGTCAAATTCAGAATATTTTGGCGCAGCATGTCTCTGGTACGTTTATCATGATAACAGGCTTCACCGATTTTTTTTTTCTCAATAAGTACGCGAATTCTTTTATCATTAACAGCGAAGGTGTCTTGGAAAAGTTTTTTACATACACGAACAAATTTTCCTGTACCATCAGGAACGGAATAAGCTATAGTGGCCTGACGTCGACTGCTTTGCGGATCCCCATATGAACCGTGCCGCCTTCTTTGCACAGCACAAATACTCATTAAACCCATTAAAAACGTCCCTTGTGTTTTAGCATCTTGACAATAAAACTTTTCCCAAAGCGAACGTCGCCTTTCGTATGTAACATCTTTACATCCCAGCTTGCATTTACATGATACCTACATATAACATATTTTCAAGATTAGAACCAGAAAGGGAAACATTATGTTTGTATACCTAACCTGCTCTTTGGGAATGGTTTTTTCAGGTACCATTTTGTTTTTATACGTTTTGTACGACTTTCCATTCCATTTTAAATGCTTCTGTTCAGTATGATATGAGCCACTACCTTTACCTTTTCTTATTCTTTGATATCCTTCCATTTTAATATACAGACACACAAAACACATAACTAACACCTGCCGATTTTAAAACAAACTGGCAATATTCTGTGATGGACTTAGGACCTATCAAATGAAAACGCTTGCTCACATACGCCAAGCGACATCTATTACTACCTCCTGACAATTTAATTTTAACTTTGCCACTGACGGCTTTTCACAGGACATAAAGTATGATATTTAGAACCTTTCTATGTTGTTAACTGAATTTCGTTAAAAATGGCATTTAGGCCCTTTCTAATTTCCACTCTACAATTATTGTTTACATTTCACCGCAGGGTGCATAATTAAAGTATTTACAGAGCACAGCGCCATTTTTCTTATAAGTTGAAATGTACTTTTAACTAAAAGGAATATCTTATACTCTGAACGTATAGAGTAACAAGAAATACGTACTGCGTGATTTTTAATATTGCCTTTATTATGGTTTTTAAAGCTACATAGAAATCCCACAACAAACAATGTAAATCACCAACTTTCTGTAACAGAATCACAAAAAGTTGTTCCGAAAATAGTGGCAGTGATATTCAGGAATAATTTTAGTTGTCAACGATACGAAAATAGTAAAATATTTATGTGGTAAATTACCATGGTAATTTACCACACTTTTTTATTGTTTAAATAAAACCCCTACAAAATAAGTCTTATACATTTTATTAAAGGAAAAAAGATAAAGAGTACAATATTAACATATTTTAAAATTAAACAATATTCTGAAAATAGAACTAAACAATGATTTTTCATTATTTCCATTATGTGATATGTAATGTTATTTACATAACTATTCCAGATCACTCTCAGTCTCAGTATTGCAATTCGAATCAGAACATTCCAACTCTTCTGTTGGGAGTTCTTTCAGTGCCGGATTTTCTTTCAGTTTTAAATTTAAATTCACATATACCAACTTAGCAGCTCTTTCATTAGTTAACCTATTTCGTTTTTTACTGTGTATAATACTAAACATTGAAAAAGTTCTCTCCGTCGCATATGTTATTGGTGGGCTGTTCAAAATTTCTATTGCGACTTTACTTAAAGCTGTAGTACAACAAAGTGATTTCCACCATAATACAGAATTCAATTTGCCTGTCTCTAATGCTTGCCATATAAAATCTTTTGAAAACAATTGTTCTTTCGATTTGTAATAAGCAACCTCAGTCATAATTTCTGCTATATCAGATCCACTAACTAGATGCGTTAATAGTTTGTTAATATATGTCAGTGCTGTGATATATTCCTCGTTATTGAGATTTTTGCCTATAAATTTTGGATCTAGTAAATTGGCAGCCAAATGTATAGGTGTTATAGCCATTTCTCTCCGTGATTTTAAATGTGATAGGACAGCATTTAGTTCTGAAACTGGGCATGCAGCAATCAGTTGATCTTTCAGGTCTTGAAAATATTCAACAACATGAGATATGCAGGGTTGAGAGGTTTGTATGTTCTTTAAAATTACGGAGACTGGGTGTAAAATTGTATGTAATGTATCAACTCTTTCCCAAAACAGATCATCTAAAATATTATTTTTTATTCTTTTGTCTAAAGTATTAGCTATAGTTTCTGTTATAGCCAATTCTTTTAAATTTTTTTTATTTATCCTTAAGCTTTCTAAACAGAAAATATTAGAGCACCATCTAGTTTGGCCAGGTAGTTTAAGAGATTTTAGTGTGTTTGATTTTTGTAATGCTCGCTGTTCATCTTGTATATTTTCAAATGTAGCATTCAAAATATGCGATTTTTTAATAGTTTTTACTATGAATGTACAATCAGTAATTAAACATGTAAATACTTCCAATTTTAAAATATCTTGTGCGAATAAATTCAAAATATGAGCACTACATCCATAACAAGAAAAAATAATTAGACGGGTACATATCACTAATTAATTTCCAAGTTGATTTCAAATTGCTAGCGTTATCAGTCACTATGCTTATAACTTTATTAATACCTAAGTCGTCAATAACAGAACTAAGTAAAGAACAAAGATATGCAACATCGTGGCGATTTTCCTTGCAGTCAATTACTTTAAATAAAACTGGTTCTGGACATGTAATTATTATATTTATAATGGATTCGTTTCTAATATTACTCCACCCATCAACTTGAATTCCAATTGTTTTAGCCTTTGCTATTTTTTCATTAACTAACTGATTTATTTGAGAGTATTGTTTATCTAAAAGCGCATTGGATAACTGATATCTAGTCGGCAATCGTAAAGATGGTTTAATTTTTTTAAACAATTTTTGCCAATGAACATTTTCCGTAAAATTTAAAGGGGTATTACTAGCAAAGCATGCTCTTGCTAAGAGATCCCAAATTTCCTCTTCTTCTGATTTATTCATTACATCCACAAAAAAAATCCAAATTTTCACTGTAAGCGGATTTAGTGGTACTTGCAGAAAATTGTGAGCGAGAATCGCTTGAAATCGTCTCTCCATCGTCGTCTTCTAAATCTGTTTGCGAAGAACTTTCTCTTTCCGGAATCTCTAAAATGTTAAATACTTTTCGATAAAACCCAATAGGAATCAATCAAAATTACTCACCTTTATTTATTGTTTTAATTTTCTTAACACTTAATGCTCTTAATTTTGATTGTATTTCATTCTTTATTTTACGAGGACAACGAATGCACTTATTCTGTAAGTGACTGGACATTCTGGTTACATTTAAAACATAACTTTGCGAACAGAAGTCACACGAATATAATTTCGAATGTTCTGTGGATTTTGAAAATGCTGTTAAAATAACTTTTTTTATTTTATCTTTTCGCGCCATCCCAGCGCACTGCACTACGAGTAGTATATTCACAAACTTTATATAGTTCAACTTATACACCGAAATCTTTTTAAAGACTACTTCATTCGTTATATAAACGGATGATTCACGAGAATTTACATCTGCTAGAAAGGGACTTCCCCAATCACCGAGTGTGCAATGTCATACGTGTACATAGATGATGTTGTACTTTGTTTGTAATTTACGGAAATTTTATGTGGTAATTTACCGTAAATGACGGTAATTAATTCGGTAATATACGGGGTAATTTACCGACTTACATCACTGGTTGCACCCGAAACTTAAATCCGTCGTCAATTTAATCGTCGTGATGCACCATCCCACAATACAATTTTAGTATGGTATCAGAAGTATCTTAATGAAAGTAATATTACGACCAAAAAACCAACTGTGAGACTCGTAGGTGGTAACTGTGTCAAACATGCACGTGCTTTAAATTTAAAGAAAACCAGCGTTCATTGAATACTTAGGCGTATTAAATTCCACTCCTATGAATTGGCGCTTGTTCAAGAACTAATTCCATTAGATAGAAAAAATCGACTTGAATTTTGCAGACGATTTTGAGTTTTGCAGACGAAACCTTGCCTACGCCCAAACAATCATTTAAGATCTCATGAACTTGTCGTCTACCTATTCCTAGGCGTACACCAATTTGAGAAATAGTCATTCGTCTGTCCTCTTTCAGTAGGTTCTCCACGGCGGTAATGTTTCTTCATTTACGACGTGCTCGGGTGACTACTGCGTGGATCGTCTTCTAATGATGTTTTACCACATTTAAAACGATTGATTCACCGATACACAGTAGTCAAGACGTACTACCAGCGGCACAATTCCCAGAACTTTGGAAACTTCCCTCGTAAGTTCAATAAGATTTTTGATTTTCACTGGCAAATAAAAATTTTTAAGACTTTCAAAGAAATTTAAGAGTTTCAATGCAAAATATTGTTAAAGATTATGAAGACACCTTTCTGGATTTACTTTTAATATTTTAATTGAATGTATATGAAATTTTTTGACCTTCGAATTGCCGTTAGCAATTCGAAGGTCTTAAAAAAGGTCGAAGCATAAGATATTTTGGTTTCTAAAAATTTTCTTTGCTTACAATAAATGAAAAGCATTAACTTAAGTATCGTGAGTTGAATATCTATCACCGGTGTTTATTTTTTTGAAATACATGCATAAATTAAGCAACCAAATATTTTCAAAGGACTTCAAAAGACAACGAAAAGCGACAAGAAAAGGAAGATTAACGAGTCTAATGACTTCACTTTTAATTTTTCTTCAGTCAGCCATACATCCTAGTCTCGCTCCTTCGTTTAAGGCACCGACAATATACACCCAACACGAAGTGCTTGAAAACTTGTAGACGGCAAACTAATTACTCCTATTAATCAGTGAAGAAACAGACAAAGAGAAGACGACGTAAGTGTATCTTTCTCCGCCTAACCCTCTCTTATGTACTACCGACTTCCGTCAATGATTAATGACATACTTACTGGGGCGGAGATAATGATCTTTCTCGAACGGATGGACGCCGCTTTAGCAAGCAAGCACGGGCGCGACTCTTAACTCTTTTTCATCCGTGTAGCCTCCATCCGTACCGTCTTAAAGCCGTTCTCGCTCTATCTTAGTACCGTGTACGTTTATTATCAATTATCAAGATTTATATTTAAATTAAGGGCGTCTCTTGGTGAGAAAAAATCACCCGGAACGAGTTAAAGATTAATTTGGGTCGGAGGTCGGGGCAACGAATAAGATCGTACGCTGGCTTCGAGGTAAATGACGACGGCGACCGAGTCGACAAGATAAATAAGATAATGGATGTGGTATTTAACAAATTGTGAACGATATCTACGTTGACAAATGATGCTGCGAGTTAGGTCGACTTTGGGGAATGTGCCCTTATCAAAGAAGAAATAGGTTGACTACTTTAAAATTAAGTGTAAAAATTTAATGATTGAAAATATTAATGTGGAGGCAGTAACATCGAAAGACTCTTGGAATTTGATCTAAATCTAGAACAAGCAATGAGAAGTTAATGCAGTGGCGGCTCTTTAATGAGAGCAAGTGAGCAATTGCACCCCCCGGAATTCTGAAACAAATCAAACCAAGCGGCGACTAAATGTGAAAGTATTTATTTATTATATATATTATGTATTCATAGTTATTGACGAGGAACGTGGCACGCTAACAACGTACATGCACCGATCGTCGTCACAGATATAATGAGCAAAGCCCTACCGTTGCTCTGTTAAGGCATTAACATTACATTGAAGGTGGGGAGAACTGTATTTTGCCGTACTTCAATGTCGTATAATACATAGCGTCTGAGCAAGTGGTCCAGTCTGCTCACCGCCGTTGTAAAATGAATTCCGTCTCTGCTTTAGAGAACAACGCGTTTTCGCGGTTAACGTATGATGAAAAAATCGCAGTAAAAAATCTTAAACGGCCGATGCCTCAATTATGTTTAGAAAATAAACAATCTGTTAAAGGTAAAGACGTTATAAGAAAATTCAAAATCAATATTTATCAGAAAAATGACTGGATTTGTGGGTGTGAAATTAAAAATACTTTGTTGTTTTCCGTGTCTTTTGTTTGGTGGTGAACCGTCTTGGTCAAAGAACGGAATAAGAGACTTAATTCACCTTAGTGCTAAAATTATTAAACATGAAAATCCCGAAGGGCATTTGAAAAATATATTTAGTCTAAGAATGTTAGGAAAAAAAAACATTCAGAATGTTTTAGATTCATCATATAGAAAAGCAATTCAACAACACAATGAAAAGGTAACAAAAAATAGGCATGTGTTAAATTTAATAATAAATTGCATTAGATTTTGTGGCGCGTTTGAACTGGCACTTTGGGGTCATGATGAACAGCAAACGTCGATATAACAAGGGCATTTTTCGGGAATTGATAAATTTTACGGCAGAATTGGATAAATCGCTCAGAGATCACATCGAAGCAGCACCGGTTTTTAAGGGATTATCAAAAACGATACAGAATGAGCTGCTTGACGCAATGTTGAACGTGTATCATGAACAAGTTGCCAGTGAAATTAAAGCAACCGACTTGATATATGTGATAGCTGATGTATCCAATCCGTTTCAGTTGGTGGTTGTTTTAAGATATATTGTGAACGCGAGACCGGTCGAAAGATTTTGGAAATTTCTTCTGCCTAGTGGACATGATGCTAATTCATTATCTGCCTCCATCCTTAACGAAATTAGTTTGCTTGTTGATGACCCAGAAAAACTGATTGCACAGAGCTATGATGGGGCAGCAGTCATGAGGGGTGCTATTAACGGCGTACAAAGACATGTCCAAGACCAGTATTCAAAGGCTAATTTTGTACATTGTTATGCACATCAGACAAATCTAATTATGTCACATGCTACATCGAGCAGTAGTAATTGCAGAATTTTTTTTGCCAATCTGACGGGATTATGTACATTTTTCTCCACTTCGCCACAACGAGCTGCAAGATTGGAAGAATTCCTTCAGAGAAAAAGCTTACCTCGTTCTTCAAAAATAAGATGGAACTTCAATTCTAGGACAGTGAATACAATATATGAGCACCGAGAAGAAATAATTGAAGCTCTAGAACAAATCGAGGGAGAAGCTAGTTTACAAACTACCATTCATCAAGCTGGTGCCAATTTGCGAATTTTAGAGGAGGAAAATTTTATCTATTGGTTAACTTTCTTTCACAAAATAATGCCACATGTGGACATATTGTTTAATCAATTACAAAATGTCAATACAGATGCATTAAAAATCAAGAATAATTTAGATAATTTTGAACGCGCTATTGGAAAATTTCGAACCGAAATCGCTGACACAGATATAATCAGTTGAAACAAAATGACCCAGAACTGACTCCTCGACCATCAAAGCGGCGAAAAGTAACTGATGGTAGCCAAAGAAGGAGGGAAACTATTGAAGTGTGCGATATTATTTTGCTAGAAATAAAAACTAGATTTCGGTATACAGGGCACTTAATATTAGCAAACTTAATTTCTTTTAAACAGTTCTCCTCTTTTAAAAAAAAATTTCCGGAAGATTGCCTTAAAGAAGCAGTAAAATTTTATCCATACCTCAATGAAAGCAGACTACGAACTGAATTAAGCGTTCTATATTCTAGAGAAGAATTTAGGCAAAATATAGAAGTCGATGCTGTAGGTCTGCTAGGTCTTCTGCTGGATGGATTAAGCGACACCTTTAATGAAGTTGTTAAGCTTTTAAAAATTGTCATTACAATCCCAATGACAACGTCTGAAGCGGAACGTCAGTTTTTACGGTTGAAGAGAATAAAAACTTTCCTGAGAAATACAATGAAAGAAGAGAGATTAAATGCCCTTACTGTGTTATCTTGTGAAAAAGAATGTATAAATGATTTCCCAAACTTTAACGAAAAAGTTATAGAACTGTTCTGCAAGTCAAAGACACGTAAAATGGACTTCGTTTATTGTCAGATGTAATTAAACTGTGTAGTGTAATATTTACTATTCCCTCAAAACAAACTCTACAATGAACAGTACCTGTCTGGAACAGTACGTCGTTGAAATTTATAAGGATTGGGTAAGCGTTTTTGTATTACACTTTTTAATTTTGAAATTATGCACTCACTATGTGAACCACCCCGAGCCGCCACTGAGTTAATGAAACAAGCTGTCGTTTGAAGAAGACTACCGGGGACCATCACGATTGCTATAAAAATAATACACTGGTCGACAAATTTTAATTTTTTTAATTTTTCTATAGAAACTATATACAATCTTCGTTTATTTTGTAGTTATAACAATAGTAATAACAACATATTTATGCTGGCATGTCAGGTTTTGGAAAAAAAATATTGAAAAGTAAATGAAATAATACCCACACAAGAAAAGTCTAAGGATATTTGCTTTAAGTTATAATAAAAATTTGTATATATTTTGAATTGTACATTTAACGTGAACATCAGGTCGAATTCTCAATGGCGAATAGATTTTGTTTGAGAATGTCATAAAAAAACAATAAAGAACTCGATAAAAACGATAGTTGCAAAAAAATGAATTTAGTGTGCTTATTTAATTGAGTGACAGATTGTAATTTTATTCATTATAAGTAGAGTGGACCAATTCGGAGCGAAAGCAGAGGCGTGACTAACGAATTGGTACCCGCATGCGAAACATTATTAATATCTAGAGATATACTATCACGAACGGTGCTGTTATTATGTTATTAAGTAATATAATAAGTTATTATATTACATAATACTACATATTTGTATTATATTTTGTTTATTTTAGTTCCAATTTACAGTCGTGTATTGTGTATTGTGCATTCTATAGAACAGGAAAGTGTTTTATATTTATATGAATATGAATATCACCTATATTTCTCTCAACACTGCTTTATAGAAATTATGTGCCAACAAATTTTTGCTGTTCCCTAGTTTTGATTTATTATAATTCCTACCTTTATCCATCGTCTAAAGTTTAATATAAGCACTTATATAATATAAGTGCTTATATTAAACTAAAAAGACTGAAAAGACGACGGATAAAGGTAGGAATTATAATAAATCAAAACTAGGGAACAGCAAAAATTTGTTGACACATAATTTCTATAAAGCAGTGTTGAGAGAAATACAGGTGATATTCATCTTCATATAAATATAAAACACTTTCCTGTTCTACAGAATGCACAATACACAATACACGACTGTAAATTGGAACTAAAATAAACAAAATATAATACAAATATGTAGTATTAAGTAATATAATAACTTATTATATTACTTAATAACATAATAACAGCACCGTTCGTGATAGTATATCTCTAGATATTAATAATGTTTCGCATGCGGGAACCAATTCGTTAGTCACGCCTCTGCTTTCGCTCCGAATTGGTCCACTCTAATTATAAGTCACTTTTTCTTAAAAACTACATTGCAAATTATTGTGTTTAACAATGGAATCACGTCAGTTGACTTTAGATGAAATGAGCTATAGGCCATCTTGAAGGTGGCGTGAACCAAATCGAAGTAGCTGAGCGGATAAGATTTTCCCAAAGTGTCTTCAGTCTACTGTGGCGACGTTTTATGGAAACCGGTAGTCCAACTGAACGACGTCAAGGTCGTGGATACTGTACAACGGCAATTCACGACAGATTTTTGATTTTAAATGCTAGAGGACAACGTACAATAACAGCACCTGAGTTTGTTACGGAACTATAGCACGCGCATAATTTAGTTGTCCCGAGATACTGTGAGAAATCGTCTCCATGAAGTTGGACTACATCCTCGACACCTAATCAGATGTCCACCTCTCTCGAGAGGTAATCTCGGAGCAAGATTAGACTGGTGCCAAGAATTTATAAACTGGGATGAAAATGCTTGGGCTACAGTTTTGTTTACAGATGAATCCAGATTTATATTTCATCCTGAGTCTCGTCGGACAAGGGTATGGAGACGATCTGGAAATATGGAACGTTTGACCTATGGTATGGGACGGAATAATGAATGGCAATAGAAACGGGCTCATTTTTCCAAATGTTTTTTTTAACAGCTCAGTAATATTTGGATAATATTCTTCAGCCCATTGTGCGTTCATTTGCCGGTGCCGTTGGTCAAAATTTCCATCTAATACAAGACAATGCTCGCCCACATGTCACGCGTTATGGACTGGCTAACAAACGAGGGAATTGATGTATTGCCATGGCCAATACAATCTCCGGACCGGAATCCCATCGAGTATGTATGGGTTCAGAGAAGAATTACTCCACAGTCTTTAGACAAAAGTTATTCAAAATTCATTTTTCCACGGTCGGGAGTAGAAATCAGTTTCTATGATATCAAAATTAAAACAGAAGTAGTCGATTATTCCCAAGGGAGTTTACATTATGGAGAACGTTTGTGATTCATGCAAAAAAAAGATAACATTGAAATTATTTATTGACATTTAAATTAAATGTTACATTTGTACAATTTCTGTTGAGGGATTATAGATGTTTATTCCCGAATTACATACAAAACTTTTATTTCATTATTAGTTTGACAGTTGATTGATAGATTGATCTGATGTCATTCAATTAAGTTGGTTTGTCATGAAAATGTGATAATGACAAAATATGTGTTTTTAAGTTAATGAGACCGTGGAAAAAATAGTATATACCATTCGGGAGAGATGCTATTTTGTCCTCGGTGCATTGTATGTATGGGTTCAGAGAAGAATTACTCCACAGTCTTTAGACAAAAGTTATTCAAAATTCATTTATAAACACTTTTCTATACTTAGGAAGCTTACGAAAAACCTTCTATTTTCAGCGATAATAGCCAAAAACTGTTTTGCGCCAAGAGCAGAAGTGACGCTTCCGGTAGAAATTTTTAAGATTTTTCCTAAAATAATTCTTTTATGTTCCATTTCTAAACACTTTCGTACTCCTAGAAATTCTCATAAGTTTAGTCGTTGACGAGATATTAACGGAGCCAATTTTACAGACCTACTTTTCACACGGGAATATCTCGGGAAGGGGATGAGGACAAAATTCGTACTTTACGGCACAAAGCAGCACAAAACGAACACAAAAGGATGGCGTATTTGAATTTTGAAAATTCGAAAATTTGGGAACCACCGTAAACTTGGCTCCGAATTTTCAAACGCGAATATCTCGAGAAGAGGATGAGCACAAAATTCGTGCTTTACGGCACAAAACAGCACAAAACGATGGCGGATTTCAATTTTGAAAATGAAAAAGTGTAGAAGCCAACTTTACAGACCTCTCGAAATTGTCTATAATGGATTTAACCGGTTTTGCCTGATTGCTCCACATATTAAGAACAGTGCGGACCGACTGCTATTCTCTATTTAACTTAGTCGCTCTTGACATTCCAATTTTTTATTAAAAAGAAAATATTGGATTGATTTTGTGTCTTAGATCGTCAACCTTTTTGTTGAGAGAACTGTACATTATTAAATTCTTCTTACTTTTGTGTTCCACACTAAATCCGAATTTGAGACATCTCAATATGTAGATGATCTATGTTCCCAGGGGAAGCAAAATGATTACTACTAAATCACGTGTTCAAACATCTAATATAAATGAATGGATTACACAGGTCTCCAGGTAAAAAACTGCATAGGTTTTTTATACATTTTCTTATAGATTTTGGTGTCCTAAAACCGAAAAAAATATTTAAAAAATTCCATCTCATCAATTTTTTTACAATACTAATTTTTATATTTTTATTTTGTTTAAATTCTGATTTAGTTAAAATTTTATATTTTATTTTTTAAGCTTCAAATTTAATTAAAATTAAGATTTCTTACCGTAATTTTAATAGTATATTTATCTGGGAATAAATAAAAAAATAATGGACGTAAAAAATTTAGTGAAGGGGGGGGGGGGGGGGGGAAAGAATTTCTGGTGTTAGGCAGGCGGTTGCATTATTATCGTGTCACACTTTCTCATTATTGTGTTATTGTGTTCTTATTTTGCAAAAAAACTATACGTGATGGTGAGTAATTGAAGTTATTTTTGAAATCAGCGTACCTTAAAACATATAATTCAGTAAATATATCTCATGCAGCTGAAAAAAAAAATTTTTTGCAGACCTGTGTTATCTGTTTTCATATAGAATTACTAAAATTTATTCAAAAATTAGCAGAACAACTTGTATACATTTTTTTACTGTAGTTCTGTATACATACTTTTGACTGTACCTGTATTTATTTACAATTTCAGAATGTAAACGTATAATTATGTAACCGTCATTGTTGAAATGACATACACAGAATGAGAAAATGATACACAAGGAGAAGAAGAATTAAAAAAATATACGAAGGTAAGAAAAGAGGGTGCAACCCCATAAATAACAACGAAATTAAAAGAGGAAACAGGCGAGCCACAATTTCGCGACCCGCTAGTTATAAAATATTGGGGTAATGTACGAGTTCCTTATAATAAAATGGATGGTGTGTACCTCGTAAAACTGTAATAAAATATATGGCGCAATAAAGCGTTCACTCGGTGGTGCTATAATTGCACTTAATGAATATTTATCGGCATCTCTACGGCATGTTGTGTGTTACATTATACGAAGAGCCCCGTGTTCATGAGCAGAGGCCATAAAGAGTTTCGCGTTGTACTATGTTAGGTACCGGGGACCTGCTAAGAGAAAAACGAAGAGGCGTTTTCTGGCATGGCGGGCCAGCGAGCCGGCCTACACAACTCATCTGCATTCAGGGCTCGCTAACCTCTTGCCATTTACAGACTGCCGTTGCAGTTATATCGGACGTTAAATTATTGCCTCACTTTTCCTGGTAATAAATGATTTAGGTGGCACGGGAACGCGCATAAACACGGGTGGATAGGAACTTCACTGTCTGTTCGATAACAAATGTTTCCCGTTGCGATGCCGAGGGACAAAATGCGCTGTACAATCCTGAAGAGGAAGAGTCGGAGTGTTAGAAACGTCGTTCGCTCTTCAATAGTACGCGAATGACGGTGCTCGTTTGTCTGTTCGCATTGTCGTGAAGAAAAATAAGCGTCCATTTGTTACTTTGATGTCGGTGATCGTGGGGGAAGTTTTCCGAGATTGGGTTTTACGCTTCTCGCAATTTCGATTATTCTTCTGTATGTTCGCGGAAAACAATCGAGGTGATATTCTTATGATAAAAGCACGGATATGTATATATTCGTTTGAGTGATTTATTGCTTCTTTAGATTTTGTTTCCCTCATTTTCCAATATTCCATT
The DNA here is from genome assembly GCA_935421215.2 of Melolontha melolontha. Taxonomy (NCBI): domain Eukaryota; kingdom Metazoa; phylum Arthropoda; class Insecta; order Coleoptera; family Scarabaeidae; genus Melolontha; species Melolontha melolontha. Next base: position 133,504,697 of record OW285240.1, on the reverse strand, counting down.
TTTTATATTCCATATGTAGAGCACGTTTTATACGAATATATAATATGATTAGCTTTGAAAAATTTTAACAGACGAAATTTAATGTAGTTGTTATAGTTACAACTATGATGTTTTATAAATAAATTGCTAAAGTTTAAATTTTTGAAAACGGCATTCCTGACAAAAGCCTAGATTTTGAAAATAACGAGTTTTGGTCAATTATTAAATATTTACTTACTTTCGAGAGTTGTCAAACAAAGGATTCTTTGTTTGTATGATAGAAACCTTCAGTTATCAGTAGAGCAGACCAATTTCCGTGCGCGCCATGAGCGCCGGTATGGGAGTGTAATTCGTAATATATTAGAATATGCGATAGAATTGGGACGCAGCATGAGCTTGTTACCGATATAAGTATAGAAGTAGACATTTATTCTATCAGAAATAATTAAATATACATTTGGTTATCTGCTATTAAAGTAATATGCATAAGTACACGAAAAATAAGAATAGTACATATTATAGTAGCGTTGTATGTACCTATAAATAAAATAGAAAATGTATGAAATCAGTGATTGTGTGCACGAGAGAGGATTTAAAAAACACTTACCGTGTTAAGCGTCTTCCAAGGATTGACAAACTCGAGAAAGTCGATTGTATATTTTCAAACATCAGGTGCGTTTCTAAGGTTATTTCTGAAAAACATTTCCGCCGTGAGGAAAAAATATGTTTATATTCGGAAAACGAGTGATGTTATATTCGCATAATCAAAATACTTTTTTAAGTAACTTAACGCATCTGTAGACGTGCCCTCACAAATACGTGTCAAGGTGTCAAAATCTGCATTTCTGTCTAAAACACTTTCAAATTTAATTAGAACACTTTCACTTTTTGCGTCTTCTACAGCACACAGTTGTGCGTGAACATCTTTAACGATTTGCTAACGACAGCGACGAATTTTCTAATTTTGTTATTGCTTCTTCTAGTCCCAAGTAATTCTCACGAATACTTTGTAAATCTATTTTAATCTGGGCAACTTGAATTTTTTTCTGGCTTGTATTGATAGCCGCACTTTCTTTCGCGTCGAATGATAAAATCACGTCTTTAATTTTTTAAAATGTTCATGATAGTAAAACCCCGCCCGTAACCATCTACCCCAACGTGTCAGAATTGGCTCTGGTGGCTCAGGGGTATGGGGACACAATTCGTGAAATTTCCGAATACGAGATTTCAGGAATACTGCCTTTGTACTCGATATTAAAGCATCTACCTCTGAATAACATCTACGAACCTGTTCTGCCACAAGGTGTAGAGCATGGAGTTTACAAGTAATATGTAACAAGTTAGGTCAATATTTTCTAAGAGACCGGCCTACAGAACACATGTGTGCGGCACCATCGGTCATAAATATTAATATTTGGTCTTTCGAAAGTTTAAATTTTTCCAAAATATCTAATAGCACCTCTGAAATTTTTTCGGCATTACATTGTTCTAGTCGTCTAGATGCTAATAAAATTGAAGACTTTGGTTGATGTGGTTCCATATTACGCGCCATTACATTGACTACAGATTGTTTTTTGCTGTCAGTTGTTTCGTTCACACATAACCACAGTTTTATATTTTTCAGTTCGGCTTTGATTTGATTTTCAACCTGTTTACGCACCGATGGTAAATTCCTACGTAACTTTGTCGTGCTTGGTAATGTTTGATTCGCGTATTTATTCTAAAATGAAATAAATGAATCATTACTTAACAAGGTAAACGGCAGTGTACACACAATCATAGTTACACATAGTTCATGTATAAACTGTTGTCGATTAATTTTGTTATTATTGTGCTTCGAACTGCTTACGTGTTCTTTAAAATGTGTTTTTGACCAACACATTATATATGTGTTGCACACTAAACATTTAATTTTTGAGCCATCGTATATTAAGTCCGGGAAATCCATAATAAACTTATTCACTTCGTCTGACAACGGTCGTTTTCTCGATTTATGTGTCGATTACGTTTTATTACGTATGCTATACTTACACGCAGTCTAAGCAAGTACCAAACACATACTGAATGCTTTTTATTAGTTCTGATGCAATACAATCATCCTCGCATCGGCGCACACGGCGCGCACGGAAATTGGTCTGCTCTAGTTATCAGTGTCCTTCTTATGCCATTATTAAAAACTGAATTGCGGAATTTAAGAGAGACAGATCAGATGTTAACGGTTAGCATCTCTCTGGAAGATCTATTTCTATGACCACTTTAGAAAACGTCTATTATTTTCAGGATATGTTTGTAGAAAGATCGACGAATTGGCATTAAATCTATTGCACAAGCATTGCACATTTCCTATGATTGTGTGTTTCATATCATTCATCACGACTTGAATGAGGAAATTTTCGGCAAGATGGAGTTCGAGATGCTGGAAAGCTGATAAGAAGCGTATTCGTTTGACAACATCGAAGAAAATCCGCAGTCGTTTTGAAGAAGTTTCTTCAAGCTTTTTGGATTGGCTTGGTACTAGAGAAGAAAAGTGGATCTATCTCTACGATTCAGAGGCTAAAGATCAAACCAGAGAGTAAAAGTATTTTGGTTCATTACGACGCAAAAATGTTCGTGTTCAAAGATCGACTGAAAAAACTGAAGCAAGAATCTTGGAGATTCTTGCTTCAGTTTTTTAAGATAAAGATAGAATAATTATGATAGTTTATTTCGAAAACGGTAAATTGTGGAAAAAATTAGTAAACTTGCCGAAAGTGTGCTCTTTGCAAGAACACGCAGCTCATCATAACTTCTTGGTTGCACTGCAGAAAATTGATCCGAATTGAAAATTGATGAAATTCGTTTTAAATTGTTCTATTCTCTGCATTTAACACAGTCAGACTATTATTTATCCTCAAAACCTTGAAAAGCGGAAGGTTTTCGGCAAATGATGAAGTCATATATGGCGTTGAGGAGTGGTTTCCAGAACAATGCGTATATATTTTTTAAAGGCCTTGTAGTTATTTATGCGCAGTATTAAGCGCACTTCAAGAACATGTAATGCTTAACATCAGTGGGAGTGCCCTTGACAATTTGCAAAGTATTTGCGCATTAAATTCTTCAAAGAAAAAACTTTATTTTTTGTAATATCAATACAAAAATATGTATTTGTACAGATGTAAAGAATATTTTGTGAATATCATGCAAATGTAATAAATCAGAATATAAATTTTTCGAAATTTTAGGTGACTCGGTTACAAGTAATCAACACTCAGCACATTTTAAATTACCATAATATGCGTTATAATTAATTTAGATTTGTTAATTTTATGTTAAAAATTAAAGGAAAGAAAAAAATTTAAAAAAATTACAAATGCATATGCTAGCAAATCAGCTGCTACATATTGAATTGTTTTTCAGGATACTTTAAATTTAAATAGAAATATCAATTTAATCTAATAAATAGTTCATATTTTCTCAATATAATAAGAATAAAATATATCGCCGAAACATTGACAAAAGTTGTCAAATATCGACCCTTCCAGTATAGTTTCTGTGACATCTGTATGGCTCCCTATAACCTTATTAGGACACCATACATGACAAGGATGTATTAAAAAACATAATAACGTTGGCAAAATCGTAAATTTTACAAATATTTACCTATGTATATTATGGATTTAGAGATCCCGACAGATAAATCTGTACAGCATATAGAAGATATTGTGGTAATAGATTTTGGGAGAAATTAAATTCGTTCCAAACTTTTCATGTAAAACAAATATTTTTTTAAATTTTTTCAATATAGAGCATCAGAAAGCGACATCTAGTAGCGTAATTAAACACAAGTATAGTGTATGGAAATAATATTATTAAAGAAAAAAAAATGAATATAGTGGTTAACATTCACAAGAAATACCTCATTCTCAATTTAAAAAAAAAATCGACGTTCTACAATGAAACTTGACACAGCAGAAGTAATCCCTGGCAAAATAAAACTCTCTGTGGCAGATGATAGTCTGCATTGTTAAACAACTCAAGCATAGACAAAATGAAATCGTCTATCCTTCGGTTAAAAGATGAATATCTCCGTTTCAAAACTGAGGTAGTGATTCAAGGCAGTGTAATTAGGACCATAAATAATAAAAAAACATAAAAGAAAGAAGGTATCATAGACATTTGCGGGTTGTGTAATATACCTGGAGTGACTATCAGATGCAGAACTGCAGGGCGTCTGGTAATATTATCTAACTCGTAATATTCGAAGTGTCATAATCGACGGAAATGTTGCACAGTCAGCTTGTTTTGTAATGTAACTAAGAGAAAACCTGCTGGAATAATATAAATATCAGTCATCTCCTGGTATGGACAGAGATGATGATATGTACGGGAACTGATTAATTTTAACCGCTGTAACTGTATTAGATTACAGCTAGTTGGATCTTGTAATAAAAAATAAATTAAATAAAGGAGTTTGTATTATAGGAAAATAAACAAATATTGAGCTTGCAGTATCTAAGTAGCAACTTACATATGAATATATGGGGTTGTCTGCACATACCCCAACATTTATTGAAAGCGGGGCAAGAGTAGACTACATAAAAGAGTAATTGTAGACAACTGGAGGGTAATTGTAGACACTGTCTATATATCAGTTATTTGTTGCAAATCTAAAGAACGAAGTTTGAAAAGTGTTTGGAAAAATGCCCCGCAACTACAAACGTAAGAAGCCCGCATATACTACACCGTTAAACAAATTTAGGAATTTTGTGAGGCAGTTAGTTCTAGAAGAATGACCTACCGGCAGTCGTATTCGGGTCGAAGGCTCTAATATCTTTTCAATATCTCCCAGTCCATTAGAATTAGATAAACAATGGATCAAATTAAAAAAATCCTTTGTGTCTAATCCAAAAAAAAAACAATGTAATTAAAAATCCCTATCCATTGTTTCTATATAATTTATATCCCTGCTTGATTTTGTTTCTTTCATTTTAGGTGTCTAAGTATTTTTTAGTAAATTTAATATTTAGTTATTGTGTTACATGACTACATGAAATTATAAAAGCCAGTTGGACAAAAGCAAGAAATTATATTGCAGGGTATAGAAATATGCAAGCAGTAAGAGTAGAAGCATGTGTATTCGCGGACGATATAGTGCTTATAGCAGAAACAGAGAAAGACTTAGAGAAGAACATAACAATCTGGACAGAAGAATTAAAAGCATACAATCTAAGAATAAACACTGAGAAAACTAAAGTGACGGCAATAACAAATAATACAGCGAATATTAACATTAACATTGAAGGATATGCCGCCTAATTCTGAGCAAACGCAACGCTGCGAATGTATGAATATTTCTCCCGCCTCGAATACAAATCCCCTGAACGCGTTTAGCCAATCACAAAACAGTCTATCGCGCAACGATTTGACAATTAATGTCACAAATTAGTGTCACCACTGTCACCCTATACGGAGTCTCTTAAGCGTTTGAATAGTGATAATGCCGCGTTATACACTAGAAGAGAAAGCCGAAATGATGAAATGGTACCACGCTGATAATTCTTATCAAAGAATATGTGACTTATTTGCCGGAGTTCCTAATGATACGTTCATTTTAGTATGCGCTGCAATAGAACTAAATTCAAATTTGACACATAGCGATATTTCCAACGATTTAGGCATATGCTGCTCTTCCGTTAACCGCACACTAAAATTAAATGGTTTTCGTAATTATAAATATTCCAAACATCATCAATTATTTTACGGTGATGAGTTTAAACGGATGAATTTCCGTTATTATATAATTAATTTCTCATTATGAACAATTTATTTTATTATCTGTAGGAGTAAATTTTTCTTTACATTACTAGAATTTAATTTAGTTTTTATTTATTTCGGAAGTTTATTTAGTTTACTATGAATAGTTTTTGTTACCTTTATTATTAAAATTTAATTTATTAAATCTCTCGATGCCTTATTTGCAATTTTCTTAACCGCTTATTAATAATTTTATTACGCTTTGTGTGACAATCGTCAGTATAACGTATTGCAATTTATTTATTATAAAATCATTACAATAACACAGGACTAAACAATTTATAGTCCTTTAATAGTAATTTGGTAATCAGATAATTTTTCTTACGCGGCTCCATAATATGTAAGTATGTATGACATATGACATCGATGTTGACACACCTACAGCATTCAGGGGAATTCTATTTGGAGCGGGAGAAATATTCATACATTCGCATCGTTGCGTTTGCTCAGAATTAGGCGGTATAATCGGACAAGTAGACGTTTTTAAGTATCTAGGGATAAACTTAAATAGTAAAGCAACCCAGGAAGATGAGATCAGCGCCAGAATAAATTCAGCAACCAGATTGTACTATGCTCTCTACAAAAACTTTTTGAATAAAAAAAAAATAACAATAATATCAAAAATAACTGTGTATCAAGCAGTATACTTACCAGTCTTAACCTATGGAGCAGAAAATTGGATACTTGATGAAAGACAAACAAAACGATTACAAGCCAGTGAAATGAAGTATCTGAGGAAAACATTAGGCGTTAGAAGAACAGACAGAAAAAGAAATGATGACATTAGACGGATGCTGACAACAAAACCATTAAGAACTAAAGTAGAAGAAAAGAAACTGAAATGGTGGGGACACTTGATCAGAATGAATGAAACTAGACAGGTGTAGCGGGTATGGCAGGCAAGGAAAATTGGAAAAAATCGGAGAGGACGACCCAGAAAAACGTGGAACAGCAGTATGGATGAACTTCTGAAAAAAAGAGGAAAAACATGGAACGAGGCGAAGGACCTAGCCAGAAACAAAAAAGAGTGGCGTGAATTTGTAGAACAAAATTAAGAGAACTTTACACCTCGACACCTTCGGGTATGAGAGGTCTTTGATTATGTATGTATGTATGTATTGTGTAACATTTATTCTACACAAGATGAAAAATGTCGAAATGACATTAGATAAATAGTTATAAATAAAAGGCAAGTGGCTTATAATAATTTGCAAGTATTTGTTACTCAGTGCCTGCTGAGATGAAGTTCTTTTTTAAATACTTTTTACAATATTACATCACATTTTTTTTATCAGCGACACACTCAACCTTAAATGGTAGAGTAAGGGCGCCATATATGGACCACCATAAGGATTTCCTAAAATAAAACTCAGATTTTTAAATTATAAACAACCTTATTTATTTTAAACTATTCGATAATTATTTGGTTTTGAAAAGAATTTAAATTAAAACAAAAAAACATCAACATCTTAGAAATAATCTACATTTGTTATAATCTGTCATTTTTACGATCTTACTAAAAGTGAGCATAACATGGACCACATGGTTTCAAATATGGACAAAGGTGAACTAAGCTTAATTTAATAGAAAAAAAAATTGCCCACTCTATTATCAGGGCTTAGCTGAATCATTGGTACAAAATTCGCAAACATAGAAGTCGACCACATCTTCTATGCCAGCACAATCTTCATGAGCCCATCGCCTACAAGAAGCACATTTGATCCATTTCTCTCCATGAACATCTTCAGAAAAAAGCCCATGACAATACAAGCATTTGGCGTTTTCATTTTGAGAGCGGTCGGTACTCTCGTCTGTGCTATCATCAACTAAATAGTCACTCTGATTAGAAGTTTCAGAAGATGTTTCTTTATATTTTGAGATGATGCTTTTTTTCTTTGGTGCTTTCTTTGATTTATTTTTAATGTTCAACGGTCTCTTTTTCTTTAATTTATCTGATTCCTCCTTCCTTTTTATCGACGTTTCTAAACCTTGCTTATAAGGTGAAGATGTCAAAATCACTGATTTTGTGGCCTTTCTTGCTCTATTACTGACAGTTTTCTTCAAACGTGGTATGGGTTGCAACACTTTTGGTGACAAATATATTCTAGCTGATGTGGAGGAACCAGCCACTGAATCATTCAAGGTGGTTGTCGGTTCCTTGGATTGTAGATTTGGAAGGTGACTTTCGTCAAATGTCAGAGTAGAAATAGGTGTGGAGTGGGCTTCCAGAGCTTCAACAGCATCTGCCTCAGGAAAATTGTTATCACCATTTTCAATAACTGGTGTTATCCTATCACGTGGTGGATCATTAACAGATTCTTCTACTACTGGACGGTCGTCGTCAATAAAGTCATAATCTTCGAAGACATTTCTGTTAATTGGATATATTCCAGTCGCACGAAAACCATTTATAGCCAGTTCTGCACGCTGAGCTCTTATGTAGGCTTGACCAAATAATTCAGCTATGTCATAATGTGTCACTGCTTGTGGTTGCATTCGTACCCGCTTACGAATTTCTTCTGTCAAGTAATTTTTTAATGGACCCATAAATGTTTTATCAAGCGGCTGTATTTTATGACTAGAGTGTGGGGGCAGCGACAATAAGCTAACGTGATTTTTTCTTGCTAAATCCACCACCTTGATGTTACGAGTGTGACTAGCATGGCCATCTAAAACAAGGAGAACCGGCGATGTAGCAGTTGGTTTCACGTGCTGTAAAAAGTGCTCGAACCACTGAGTAAATAGTTCTAATTGTATCCATCCTGATGGATGACAGGCATGAATAGAACCAGGTGGAGCACCTTTCATCAGTAATGGATTATCCCGTTTTCTTGGAAATATCAACATTGGTGGGATAAATGTGCCACCTGCACTCATACATATGACACAAGTAATTGTTGATCCACGTTTTGCTGAAGTTGCAGTTCCAATTTGTTTTTTGCCCTTAAGTGCCAATATCTCCGGCATTCTTGATGGCACGACTGAAATACCAGTTTCGTCCACGTTATAAACATTAGTCGCAGGATATTGGAATTCATTCATACAACTCTCTAATAAGTCAAAAAATGCATTTACATTTTCTTTGTTGAAACCTTTCATTCTTGATATTGATGTACACGTTGGACGGCGAAATGATAGGTTAGGATGGCGCTTGAGGAATAACCTCAACCATGTTCTGCCTGCAGATTCTTTAGCTTCTGAAAACGAGTGCTCTATGTTGTTTTTCTTCGCTAACTGGTAAGCCAAAGATCTTATGTCCCTGCGTGTTAGACCAAATCCTGATTTTTCTATTTCTAAAATATAATTAGATGGCTCATCCTCCAATTCAGTAGGTAACGTCGATTTTCTGCCAAGTTTGAGGTTAGTTATATCACAAAGTGATTCATTTTCTGTTTTTGTTAATCGTAAAAGTGTAGTTTTGGGTACTCCGTATGATTTCGATGTTTTTAAAAAGCCCATTGTCTTTTCTCGTACAGCTTTAATTGCATCTGCCATTGCACTTTTATCCCACGCCTGTCTGGCCTTCCCTTTTACTTTAGATGCCATTCTGCAACATAAAAAAACACAAGTGATGGTTTGTAATATGGACCACGGCTACCAACACAACTTTCAAAATTTTCCGTAGTGCATATTTAAAACATGCCGGTGGTCTATATTTGAACACTCGTACATTTTAAGGTTAACATTGTTGTTAATAAAATTATAAAAACTATAGGAGATGCGACTTTATATGAATAATTGTACAATAACTCACCTTTCTCCTGGTCTAATTCACTTTCACATCGAGTAGTATTTGTTCAAGTGATGAGCTTACGAAGTTAGCTAAAAAAATGTATCGTGAGTTGACGAAAACGAAAAATGGCTCCCAAGAAAACGTGCGTCTACGTTACGTTACTGTAAACGACTAGCGGTCTGCGGGAGGGGTGCGGGTTAGTACGCACCGACTATCGGCTCGATACATCCAACGTTATTTAAGATATGCCGGTGGTCCATATTATAGACCTAGTCCATACATGGCGCCTTTACTCTAACTAATTATATACATTATTTATTATATATTTATAATCGCACCTCTTTGGCCTAACCGTCGCAGCTGTACTCTACTACGAATCCTCCTTAAACACTACAACATCCATAAATTCGCTTTCCAAAAGCGAACAAAGCCAGTCTAGTATTTGACTCCTAATAAATGTCTTAAGTCTTAAAAAAATGTATTTAAATCGATAAATATTGTTTTCGTCAGGCTATTACAATCATCAAAGAAGTTTCTTCGCGTAAAATAAGTTTTGAACCGTTTTCTTTTAAACGTTCTAATACTATGAAATAAAGACAGTTTTATCTTTATAAAACCAGCAAATGAAGATCTTCAAGATAAAGAGAGTTGTAGTGATGTAGAAAAAGAGAAAATACAGTTCGATGTGAACAACGATTTGCGTTCGGAATGTTATTCCTCCGGAGGTCTCATGACCACATATCTCGCAAACGAGCGCATACACTTGACAGGTTTAAACCCCAGAAGCTATAATGTTTCATATCACTATCTTTTATATGTACGCTTGTGCCAATTTCTGAGAGCAATATCGTATAACATAAACGGGACCTTTGATATATGGATATTCGCTGCTCGTCTTCGACGGCATAAGTGAGGGTGGAAAGTGGCGGCCTAAGGACGCCATATACGGCGTTAGATTGCTCTCGGGATAGAAGTAATATCAAGATGGAGAAGAAGAAGCTGAACGTTGAAAGTGGCGGAAGAAGTTGGAACTTCTCACACCATTTCTCCTTTTACGTTCTGAAATATCGAATCTATAGTACTTGATTTAATTTAGTACTTATTTTCCTCGACATACTTGGAGATATCTTTTATCTTTATATACGCAATATTAAAATTAAGTATAGCAATATTGTTTTTTTATTTGTATACGCTTGAAGTTATGAGGTTTATCGAATAATCTCAATATAGGAACGTATGCTATGCTAGTGGAGATATGTATAGTCGTTTGCAATTAAATTAGAAGTAAATCAAAAAAATTAAGGAAATCTAAACTGGTGTGCAAAACTAACTAGTCACTTGATTTCTTCAAAATATATTTGACCCACCAAAATAAAAATCATATGTTTGGTGATTAAATGTTTCATTAACATATTACAAATAAAATCCATTATAAAAGATCGAAATCTAAGTCAGAAGAAAGAATAAATTAACAACTTTGAAAACACAGAATAAAACTTCAATACAAATATAAAAAAATATTAATTAAATTTGATGTCGCAAGCCCTAATTATGTGTACCATTCGATCAGGCATGCTTTTGATCAAAGCGGCAAATTCCTCTTGAGGAATTTGGTTTCATTCGGCAGTTACGGCTTCTTTTAACTTGGCCAACATCTGATGAACGTCTCTGTTGTTGTTTAAAAATGCAATGTTCACGTTTTATTTGTGAGTTGCTAGTGAAAATTATATGTAAATTAATTAATAAGACTGACAACACCTAACTCTAGCTGTCCTCCTAATGAAGCCATTAATAAATTGACGAAATATTGAGCAAAAACATTTGAGTTTTAATGTAAACCGACCGATAACCCAAATATTAGTGAATTTATATTAGTACGGTCAAGAAATTTTCTATAATTATGTATATATATATATATATATATATATATATATATATATATATATGTATATATATATATATATATATTGTTATGATACAAACAGCTTGGCTATTCCAGAAATCTGTAAATGAAAGGGTAAGAATTAACACAAGAGAAACACTCAATTGAATAGCTGCATTTGGTAGACACAACTTGTAAAATTAGTGTCGAAATGTTAATAAATTAATATCACGACAACTTATATATATATTTATTTACTTCGCAAAATAACATACTTATTTGAAAATATTTAATATAAAAAGCCGAAAATTCCAAGAATTTATAAAATTATGTATACAGTGTGGTCATAAAGTTTGGAACCAAGCTCATAACCGCATTATTTTACATTTTAGGAAAAACGCTCGGACAGGTAAATTTTCTTTTTTAAAACGCCATCTTTTGACATACAATTTTTTCTATTACGTCATTGGTTTTCGAGTGATGACGTTATCAACACTTTCTTTAAATGGCAACCATATTATTTTTTTCTTGTTTTTAGTAGATCTTTATATCCACCAAATAGTGATATAAAACAATTGGTATGTTGTATCAAAAGTTTTTTGAAAAAATGATATAAATTTAGAAAAAAATACGAAAATTTTATTTTTGTACAAAATTAAAATTAAATTAAAAAAAAATACATCTGAACTTAAATTTATTGTAACAGTTAACGTAAATTTTCAAAATGGACCCCACCAACCAACTGACACTGTCCCAGCTGAGTGTAAACACTTCGTATACTCGCCTCAATTATGTCTGGGGATATTTATGTAAGTTCTACGCGAATTCGTTCTTTTAAATCTTCTAAATTGTTCGGTTTGTTAAAATACACTTTCGATTTCAAATAACCCCACAAAAAAAGTCTAACGGAGTCAGGTCAGGAGAACGAGGTGGCCATTCTATGGCGCCTCTCCGTCCAATCCATTTATTGGGAAATATTTCGTCAAGATAGTGGCGAACCTCTACACCATAATGGGGAGGCGCCCCATCTTGTTGAAACCAAATATTTGGATGGGGTACATCACCATCCTCGTGATTTGGGAAAATAACAGCGAGCGCTGGAACCAGTTCAAATCTTAAAAATTCTAAATATTGCACAGCAGTCAAATTTCCTTCAAAAAAATATGGTCCTAAAATGCGTCGTCCAATCATTCCAACCCATACGTTAACTTTTCCTCTGCGCTGAGTATGACACGCTTGAGTCCAATGCGGATTGTTCTGCGACCAATATCTGCAATTATGGCGGTGAACAGATCCATTTAGGCAGAACGTAGCTTCATCTGAGAAGACGATGTTTTCCAATAAATTTGGATTTTGGTCACAACGTAACGTCTTCACAGAACTGCAGTCGACGATCTTCGTCATCGTCATGTAATTCCTGTACAAGTTGAACTTTGTAAGGACGATAGTGTTCTTTTTTAAATAAGTTGGCGACAAATGAGTGAGCCACCTGATTGGCTAACGCAAGTTGTCTGGTGGAAACATAATGCCTTTCTTCTGCTTCTAGAAGCACATTTAATTTCACATCTTCTCCTAATTGAGGTCTACCTTGCCGTGGTCGATCTTTTACGGATCCAGTTTCGGTAAACTTTCCAACTAGTTTTGTCACCGTAGACCTGGTAATTGGAGGTCTATCACGGTGTTCATGGTTAAACAAATCGCATGCTTCTGCATGCGTTCTTTGTCTGTCCCCATAACCAACCATAATTAAAATTTCGATTCTTTCTCGCTCAGATAAATGTGCCATTTTTTATATTAGCGAAAATGAACAATTTTTACGCAATATCTCAAAAATTTAACGTCAAAAATAGAAGTAAATAATTCAACAATGTTGTCGCCATAGAAACAATTTCAAACTAAAATTTTTGTACATAAATTGTATAAAAAGAAGCAAGAATGTCATAAAGAAATATCTTGCAAAAAAGTGCGTGTTTTTGTTTTTGTAAATTTTTTGCATAGTAACATGAGTACATGTGATTTTGACGATCCGGTTTGTTCAAGAAGAATATTTAAGTCCTCACACAAGACAGAAAAAACTTACTTACATATTTCAGTAAATTTTGTAAGCTTAATTAGTTTTTGAAATCTTCAATTTTTGGGCGATAATTTTAATTAAGAAATGGTCTGCCACATCATGTCAATTTTTTAAATAAATTAAACTTCTTTGGCCCTTTTTTGTTGATTGTTGATTGGGAAGACGAATTTCTTTTGACCTGGAACGAATAACGCAGATTACTATTGATCGCAAAGCATTTACACTCGGCTGGGGCAGTGTCAGTTGGTTGGTGGGGTCCATTTTTAAAATTTACGTTAATTGTTACGATAAATTTAAGTTCAGATTTTTTTTTTAATTTAATTTTAATTTTGTACAAAAATAAAATTTTCGTATTTTTTTTCTAAATTTATATCATTTTTTCAAAAAACTTATGATGCAACATACCAATTGTTTTATATCACTATTTGGTGGAAATAAAGATCTACCAAAAACGAGAAAAAAATAATATGGTTACCATTTAAAGAAAGTGTTGATAACGTCATCACTCGAAAATCAATGACGTCATAGAAAAAAATTGTATGTCAAAAGATTGCATTTTAAAAAAGAAAATTTACCTGTCCGAGCGTTTTTCCTAAAAATGTAAAATAATGCGGTTATAAGCTAGGTTCCAAACTTTATGACCACACTGTATAGGTATATGTACATATAAACACCAATAAATTGGATTACTTATCAAAGTAAACTAAAGCAGAGACTTAAAATGGATACCGAATATATCAATCCGCCATTATTATCTGATGTCAGCATAATAGTTGAATATATTAGTGCTAGATGGTAGTAATAAACAAAATTTAAAAACAGTATTCCCTAGATGCCATACCAAGCTAATCTTACACATTAATGCTATGCCAGATTGTTAAAAATCTCTAATACTGAAATACGTTTTGAGTAACACACATGTTCCCCATGACACAGTAATGAACTGTATATGAGGATCACAGGTGATTCTCATGGCAGCGAAAGTGTTAAACATGAATCTCGTAAATTGTGGCATGTCCATCTTAGAGAAGGATCACCTAGAATTTCGTCTTTCGTTGGAAATATGGTTTGAGTGCGCAGTGAGAAACATATTGACATTGGTTTCTCTCCGGAAAATATAAATTTGTAATTTATTTCAATTTGTATCGATCGCGAAAATTTGATCTATGTACCTAATTCAAGCTCTTGGAAAATATTTAGCGTTATTTCTAAATTCTACTTCGAAGTGATTCATAAATAAATTGACTATGAATACAGATAGGATTTTATACCTTTTCTTTAAGTTTTTATTTAACCACAGTCTCAAATGAAAGACTTTTTAAGGTGTTTTGGTTAAAATTAGCTGTTTTACATCTTATTTTTCAATAGACACCAACAGAAATGGAGTTATTCTTCACAAGTTAAAAGTTGTAATAATAAAAAGTAAATTTTTTATTAACGCAACTTAGAAATTAGATTGTTAAACGCATTTATACTTATAATCAAATTGCAACGGATGTCAAATTGTATTCTAAATATATCACATCATTTAAACAAGCATAAACTTGCTAGCAAACCAAATCTTACGAATAAAGAACCGATTCGTAGCAGTCGTTAACGTTAAAACGCATTCGAGCATTGTTTCCTTTAATTTTTAACGATCGACGCGAAAAATACGATCACCAACGTTCTACTTCAACAATTCATTCCAATACATTACAGCCCATGCACGTAACTTTAAAATCGCCGATTCAATTTGAACCATAATCGGGACATATTAAACCGTGAATCTCTCTCGTAAAAACGTTCTTGTTTTCAGGATTTATTGTCCATTGTCTTGCGACCGTGTCTAAAATACCTTTCAAGATATGAAATGCTGTTGGGCTTGTCGCGATATTTTTCGAACGTAATGGCTCGGTATCGCCGTTGTGACCGTCACCGAAAACCGTTCCACGATTTCGGTTCTACCGAACTGGACTTAGTTGTTGGCGTTTATATTGTGTTGTGTTGGCGGGACAGAATCGACATTTCAATGTTCGATTTAATGTCGCATTAGCGTCGAATTATTCACGTTTTATTGGACTTAACTTGATCTCGGTGTGACGCGAGAATTGAATTCGGTCCAGATATGAAATGTTCGTTTGTTGTCAGGGCGATATGCGGTTACGTAGCTTTGAGGTTTTCCATTTTCTGTTACCGAATTTGTGGTCACTTTATTAAGAAATAATTGTGGAATATTCAAAATGCTTTAGATATTTTAATATCGTAATGGTGTGGGAAGAATTGTGTGAAAGGATGGTGGAAAATTGATATTGAATAAGAACATTCTTTTGTAGGATATTTAATACCTTACCTCGCTCCGAAATTAATGAGATAGTAATTTTATATTAACCATAGTTCCTTACGACGGGCGGTAGACATTATATTTCAATTTTCTTACTTAATTAATAGTCTTCGGAAAGAAGAATGAATTTAAAAAATAAGTAAATAAAAAATATAACAAAGAAATTTGAGTACATCAATATGTTGAGCAAGTATTACGCATTTGCTACAAATAAAACAGACATGAATTACACACATCTGTATCTATACACATGGACATAAACCTTGTTTTTATCACATTACACTCATGAGTTTCTTTTAGGCCCAGGTAATAATTGGTGCTGCATTCGAAGTAAACTAGTAATGTATCTCAAAAGCAGGGATGCACAGACTTATAGGGAACAGGGGCCACTCGGGAAAATTATAAGCCAAGGCCACTACAAGGAATACTTATTAACACAAATATTTTTATTTTTAAATAGTATGAATTACTACAAATGATAAAAATAAAAGAACATTGAAAAATATTTGTTGTAATTATGTAATCGTAATGTAATCTAATCATTACACTGTAATATTTCATGTTTTATTATTTTGATGCATGACATTGCATTGACCTAACAATTTTGTTTATGTTTGTCTCCACATTACTTGTCGCCACACGTAAAATTGCTTCCAGATTTTCATTTGCCAGACGGTTTCGATTTTTTGTTTTGTTAAGTTTCATCACTGAAAACGTTTGCTCACAAACATACGTCGGTCCAAATAAGCTTGCGCATTTCAATGCATTTATTCGCAACTCTTTATAAACGGTTTTGTCAACGCAACGGTAAAAGTTGAGTAAATTACCTTGATTAAACTTGTTTCGTAAATTATCATCATTTTGCATGTCTATCAATTCCAGCT
Source organism: Melolontha melolontha (assembly GCA_935421215.2). Taxonomy (NCBI): domain Eukaryota; kingdom Metazoa; phylum Arthropoda; class Insecta; order Coleoptera; family Scarabaeidae; genus Melolontha; species Melolontha melolontha. The sequence continues at coordinate 133,488,029 of OW285240.1, read as the reverse complement.
GTATTGATTCCGGTGCATATTCGGGTGAAATGTTAAAAGGATTGCTGAAAATGTCTAATAGAGGTTTACCTTTTGAAGTCTAGAAAACGATCATGAAAAGCTTGTATTAAAAAATCAATTTTTTCAACATAAGCGAAATTGACATCAGTTTTATTGAATTTCTCCATAATTTTTTTGTGGTTCGGAAAATGACTGTAATTGGCTGAATTGATTTGTGTCCTGAAAAGACTCAATTTGCATTGAAAGGACGAAACATGAGAGTATAAATGCGAAATCAATTGATCTTTGCCTTGGAGTCGCGTATTTAAGACATTCAAAGTGATTTGTGATGTCTACAAGAAACGCTAAGTCACACAGCCAATCAGGGTTGTCGAGTTCGGAGACGTCCTTTTTCTTTCCGCCAGAAATATTTTGATTTCTTCAATCAAGTTAAGAACGCCTCTAGTGACAACCCACGACTTAGCCACCTTACTTCAGTGTAAAACAGGAGATCACCATATTCGCTTTCAATATCATCGAGAAATTGTGTGAATTGTCGGTGATTGAGACCTCGTGATTTTATCAAGTTTACAGTAGGTACTACAACTTTCATCACCTTTTCAAATCCCAATAATTTTGAACAGAGTGCCTCTTGATGTATAATGCAATGAAACTGTATTAATTCCTTGGTATCTATGTTTTTTGTTTGTAAATTCTCTTTTGACATAGTTATTATCCCAGATTTACTTCCAACCATTGAAGGTGCTCCGTCAGTCGTAATTCTAGATAATTTCGTTAAATCCAAATCCATTATAGAACATTTTTCCAGAAGAGCTTCGAGCATGTCACTCCCCTTGGTTTGACTTGTCAAAGAACTCATAACAATCAGTTCTTCACTCACTTCAAAATTTTGCATTACATCTCGTAAGAATATTAAAAGTTGAGCAGTGGAACTTATATCTGTAGATTCGTCGAGTGATATAGAAAAATACTCAAAACTTTTCACTATATTAGCTGCTAATGTGGTAAGTCTTCTTTGAACAGTCATCCGATTTAGTTGAATTTTCTCCAACCTCTTTGCATCTTTCGGACACAATTTTTTTGCGGCGATATCTAAACACTGCTTAACAAACTCACCATCTTTAAAAAGCCGACAAGTTTTCGCTATTATTCGAGATATTTCAAAGCTAACTTCAGTAGCTGTTTCAGCATCTTGAATTGGTTTTTTAAACATAGCTTGCTGACATATTAGTTCCCTTTGTAAAGTGGAAATTTTTTGCGTTCGATTTTCACCGGTTAATTTGGTAAAAGTATGATGCTGGGTTTCATAATGCCTTTTCACATTATATTCCTTCGGAATAGAAACACTACTCTTGCATATTAAACAGACACTTTTGTTACGCGATGAAATAAAAAAGTATTTTTCGGTCCAAATATCTTGAAATTGTCGGTTTTCATCTTCAACCTTACGACTACGTTTTTTACTGGGGCCTGGTTTATCCATATCAAAATTGATATGATATTGTTACGTAGGTAGATGCCAAGTTCGAACGACGAAATATTTATTTTTCACAGATTACATTTCAAACAATATAACGTTCGCTTGTCCGAAGTTAAAACTTAACTTCCGATAGCGGGCGATGCGTTGTATTTACACGAGTTACCTAACATCGAGAACCTACCACGTTCTTCGGGGCTAATACCTACGTGTTTCGCGAATCTTCGAGTAATCTAGTTGGTTCGACAGATTTCTAGTCTCGTAACAATATGCTTAGAACGACGAGGAGCATACCTGTCCTACGTAGTAAACCTGAACAAGAAAGTAGTAGGTACTTAAAGATACATATCTTACTAACAATTACAAAAGTTAGAATAAAATAAAAAGTTAAGAAATATTGATTTGAATGGATTTGTACCTACTTTTGTAGTTTTTCGAACAATTTTTAAAATTCGTTGGCGGGCCGCATAAATATCGACAGTGGGCCGCATACGGCCCGCGGGCCGCGGTATGTGCATCGCTGCTCTAAAGCATATCAATATGGTATAATATAAAGTCGAATAGAGATTAAAATCAAAATACTATATTGGTTCTTAATTTTACAAATATTTTTAGGAGAATAAAAGAATTTGTAGATAAATCTATGATAAAAAGGTAAAAGTGCAACCTTAACTTATAAATCCAAAACCACTATTCGTATGTTATGAATTTTCAATATCAACCAGTTCTTACACCTAAATGCATTAATGAAATATACCTTTTTCTACATTTTATTTTTATTCTTGTTTACACGCAAATGAATTATTTCATCAGTAACTGTCAAAAAGTTCTGAGTTGCTCTAATTTGTCAAAACACAGTTCAGCAGTTACTTGACTTAGTGCTTCTTGCCACAATCTTTTACAGCCTTCATCAGTCCTACCATATTTACATATATTTCTAGAATAATATCGTTTTGCAATTACCCAAATTAATTCTATAGGGTTAAAAATACAATGATATGGAGGAAGTCGAAGAACTGTGTGGCCATATTGCTCTGTTAATTCATCGGCTTCATAAATAGGTGTGGTCTTATACATTTAAATAAAAATTATTAGCTATTTGAACTTAATTTAGTAATTATTTTATGTACTGAGAGTCTAATCAATTCCAGTAACTATATTTTTAAAGCTGTCTTGTCAAAGTTTTATTCTTAGCTCACCATTCCTGAATTTGGTATTTTGTTGAAGACGAAGTAAGGAATTTATTTATTATTGTCCGTATGATAGCTCGCATTATCCATAATAATAGCTGACGGGTTTTCCAAATTTTTAAGCAGTTGATTTTCGAAACCATTCTAGAAAATTTTCTTGATTAATGTCACGGTGGTATCCATGCTTTTACTATTTGTTGCAAATATTAATTCTACTCCAGAAACGAAACTATTATTGCTACCAGCATGTCTCGTCGCTATTTAATTTTGCGTCCACAATCTACGGCCCTTGCTTGGATAGTGGCGATCGAGCTCGCGTTACATTTTTGGTATACGCAAATTTGAACATATTTCGCATAAACTTCTTGACTTGCAGTGGTTAAATATGGCCAACAGGAGAAAGCTTCAAGCCTTATGTCTATATCATAAAATTATAACTTTGAAAACGCCATCGTACTTAACTGAAAAGATACGTTTCCAGTCTGATATACACAATATAAATATCCGTAACACGAACTTAATTAGACCCCTCCAAACACAGTTTGGCGCTTTTTGAAAGATCCTTCGCGCATAACATTTATCTGCTGTATAATTCCATTCCGGCGTGTTATAAATCCTTGGAGACAAAGGCATTCAGGAAACAAATCATGTACTTTCTTTTTAAGCGTCAGTAATGATTTTCGGCTAGTATGTGCGTGTATGTATGTATCTATATGTATACCGATAGGTTCAGCCCGCTACGGGCCATACGCAACAATATACGTATGGAACGTAATGCGATGTGGCAACGTGTGTACGATGCCACTCCGCGTGTGCATACATAAGTCCGATGATCGAGAGCAACAGATTGCCCGTCATTCGTATTTAGCTGTGCAAACGTAAAGGTAGTTATCATGTCAGTGTATACAACCGCAGAGAAGGTACAAATAGTTTCGTGGTATCTTGCCGGCAATTCCTGTCGAACAACCGCTGATTTATTTGCTGTAGAGTACGTAAATCGGTATTTTCGAATCCTATATTGAGTGACTTTCTTAAAATTTAAATTTATTTTGCAGAATTGATTTTTTTACTTTTATCTTTTAGAAAACGTTATTGTTTTTTTATTACTTAAAATTACTTTTCCGTAGCAGCTAAGAATACAATAATAATAATAAATTGGACCTTGTTATGTCTGAAGCAAATGGGCAAATTACGTATACAGAACGAATATGTAAACGACTATATCCTTGCGCGGTTTAGTCTTACTAAATTCATAACTGCAATGTGCGGCAATTTAAGCTACTGCGCGTAGAGGGGATTCGCTGTTGCCACTTATTGCTGGTTATCCCCCGTTCCGAGCTGGTCCTATCGGCATATACGTATGTGTGTGTGTATATATATGTATATATTGTTGCTTTTTTTTCTGTTCCTTTAATCTGTTCTGCTCTTATAGTTCGTGACTGGATGTACAGGCTTTATTGCATATTGCGGTATTTGCATACTGTTTGTTTTATTTATTTTTATGTATTTTTATTATTATTATGTAGAATTATTATGTAGAATTACTATGTAGAATAGCAGAATATTATTTTTAAGTTAGACTAGGCAAACTTTTTATTGTTAGTGATCGTGTGCATTAAAGTTTTGGTGGAAGAACAGGCGGCGGAAATTCTTTTCCGTCCATCTGAACCACGCCTGAAGGTTTCAGCTTTTTTCTCTCTGATTTGTTATTTTCATATATGTAATGTGAAAGAAAATTTGTGTTGAAATAAAGGATATATTATTATTATGTACAACTACGTATCTAGAGAGCAAAAGTCAATGATATATTGCCCATACCAATACATTTAAATAATTAGTACATTTTGCCACCTACTTGTTTTGCTTTTATAGATTTAATATTCTCAGATTTAATATGATTTTTGGGAGCTTCCACTTGAAAAACTCAGGTTTCATAAACAAAAACCACCTGAAATGTATTTGCATTTTTAAAACGCATATATTGTTAAAAAAACGTTATTTTTTTTCAAAGCAATATGAGGTAATTCCATTAATTCTCCATTAGGGCCGTTTTTCTTAAAATGGAATCCAATATTTTGCAATATTTTCTAACGAGCCATCGAAAAAATTCATAATTGGAGTAGACTGTGAAATTGTGTTGGTACTTTAACCACTTCCACATAATGACACATTACTTTATGCTTGACAGTTTCGTTTGGTTACATTGTAAAAAAAGTTTATGGCATTGAAATGATACTACAACAAAAAAGAAAACAAATAATTTATTTAATATCGAAATGATAATAAAAATTTACATATAGCTACAGAAGTTGTTGAAAATGTTGTCCATTTACATCTAAACACAAACAATTTTCTTAATAAGAGTTTTGAAAAATTTGACATAAACTTATAGTTTCAATGTCAAATAATAATTGTCATTATGTGGAAGTGGTTAAAGTTACACCCCAATTTCACAGTCTACTCCAATTATGAATTTTTTCGATGGCTCGTTATAAGCAGAAGCAGTGAATATTTCTCGTTCCCGAAGAACACTATTTAATGTACCAAAAGTAATATGTTGTTCTGCGATTGTTAAAGAATAGGTAATATTTTTATAATTTTTATAGAATAATACTTACTATTTCTGTACATATCATAAATTAAATTTCTAACTGCGCATTGACTGAAAATGTTAATATTAATAGTCGGTTTATTCTTAAAACGAGAAAAATAAAATGTGCAATAGTAATATGAAACGGTGACTGACAGATGACAAGTGGATATCATATGACGATCATGCGTGACAACACTGCGCGGAATAGGTAACATTGAAAATACAAATTTTATAAAATGTCGGAGAAATTATATGTACTACGTTAGTAAATTGGATTTCTTAGGTTTTTGTACCTGATATTACTAGTTATGACGTGACTGCTCACTTATCGCAAACATACTTTATCTGTGCTGCTTTTGCTTACCGCTACTAGATGGCGTGCTTATCTCAATTTTGCAATGTTTGAACATGTGCGTTTATTACAAACAACACTTCAATTGCTAATATTCCATAGATATCTTCAGCTTAATAAAGAAGATAATGAATATGAAAAAATTAGGAAAAACAGAGACTAACTCAGGAAAATTTAAGAGCTATGAAGACGCATAGTAAAAATCCAAACAAAAATAAAGACACTAGTACAAAGGCGGGTAGAAATGGAAAGAACAAAAGAGAATGTGCATTAGAATTTTTTCAGAGAAGTAGATGAAATTTCCTAAAACGCATAACTATTTTTAAATATTCATAAATAGTGTGCCACATGACAGAGTTTTAGGTCCTATATTCTTCATTAAATTTGTTTATAAGGTTAATAGGATTTAAATACGCTAAATCACTTTAAAAATATTTTCTTATTGATGCCCTTTAGCACTCCAAGCAATAAATTCTACTAAAATTACATATAAAACACATAAAATCAAATGAAAAACACTTATTCGTACATCGACGACGATAAATTCAACTATTATTACCTAATGTGTATCGTCAATATACCAGCGCGTGACACACAGGAAAATATTTATGTCTTTATGGAAGTTGTAAGTTTAAGCTTACGCTCACGTTAACCATCACGGTGAACAATAAAAAGCATTTTCCAGCATTTTTACCAGTTAGACGCAACGATTTGCCGATACGGATAAATCCGATGACATTTATTATTGTGTCCCGTCTCGCTCTAGCACGTTTCGTATTGTATTGTTGCGTTTAGCTCAAGTACCTATTTGATAAACCATTAACGGACGGTCGGTGTACAGTAAATGGAAGTCGATTCCGTAAACGTAGGAGTTATGAGTGGAATTCTGCTTTTACAATAAATACATAATTCCCGTGACGGGAATTAACAATTTACAGTTTCGTGTTCATACGCGCATATAAATACGAATGCTACAAGAATGGCGGCAGTTAATTTCTAACCATGTCATTGTGTGACGATAAGTATCGCTTTAAAATACTGGCAACACAAAGAAATAAAATACGAGGATTAACTGAAAATCACATCTACATATCTGCACCACTATTCCTCATTTATTTTTTAAGCTTCATATGAATATCATGAAGGTTAAAAACTAATCGCAAATACTATTAATAATTAAACTACTTTATAATTAATTTATATAACGAAATGTCATTCAATTTTAACATATTATTTAGGAAGTATTATACACTTCATAAAACAATTTTCCACCAATAGGTGGCACCACTAATTTCATTCAAATACACTCACTGCCGGTATTTTTGTGACAGAGTGTGTAACAAGGAGCATGTCATATAAGAGTGCTACATTCCATAGTAAAAATTTGACTCTTACGCTAGCGCCTCTGATGTTCATATGGTGGTACTAAATTCGTAAATAACTGCGATGGCGGTATCTTTAAATTACTATAATTTTTTTTTTGTTCTAAATTTGCTTTAAATACATGTTTCGATCTTATTTGATCTCATCAGTGCGATATATCTATAAATATAGAAATCACAGACATGTATTTGCGTGCATATAAGTAACTGAAAATTAATTCTGTTAAAAAAATTAATTTAAACTCTATATAAGAAAAATAAATATTAAAATTCAACAAATATATAAAAAAATGCAGTTATTCTAGCAATGAAATGTATATACGGAAATTTATTTTTAGGAAAATAAATAAAATACTGAAGTTAAATGCATATATATATATATATATATATATATATATACATATATATATATATATATATATATATAAGGTAAACTTAATAAATCGGCGATTAAAGGTCTGGTTCATTACTTCAAAGTATATATATTTAAAACAACCCTACATGTTTCGGCAATGATGCCTTTGTCAAGGGAATAATAAATATTTTTTATTCCCTTGACAAAGGCATCATTGCCGAAACATGTTGGGTTGTTTTAAATATATATACTTTGAAGTAATGAACCAGACCTTTAATCGCCGACTTATTAAGTTTACCTTATCATACCAAGGTCACGAAAATATTATATTTATATATATATATATATATATATATATATATATATATAATTGAAACGAAATTATCGACCGTGATATATTATAAAAAATTAATTTAAATTCGGGTAAGCGGTCAATTAAGAAAAAAACTCCTTTATTAAATAACCCTATATTTCGCAACAGACTTTGTCGCTTCTTTTGGGGTAAAAAATGTAGAGTTGAAAAATAATAAAATTGACGTACAAAATATAGAAATGATCATATCATTTGCACTCAATTGCACTCCTGAGGAAGTAACAAATTTGTTATGAAATATAGAGTGAAATAAAGGATTTTTTTTTACTTGACGCACCGCTCACCCGTTAATTAATTTTTGCTTATATATATATATATATATATATATATATATATATATATATATATATATATACACAAAATGCATTTACTTTATACAGCGAAAAATTCAAAATATTGGAAAAGTATAAACTTGAAATTAATTATATCACCTATAATTAAAGTGAATACTTTGTCACACCACAGTAAACATTTTTTATTCACATTAATTATTACAATATATTCTAAACTTTGTTCTGTAAAGTGCGTTCTTTTATTGGACAGTATGTCTTTAAATATAGAAAAATTTCGCTCAACACCAGAGCTAGTGAGTGGCGCATAGAAATAATAACCTTTAAATTTAATATATCTACCGATTTCCGTATTTTGAACATTACTACAAGAGCCTTTCAGCATATTAAAATCAGGGCTACGAGCCAATATTGCATCAATCTTATTATTAAACATAACCGACTCTGTCTCTGCGCCTGCATGACTCATTAGCAGATAGCTCTATTCCGCAGTCCAGTAATAATGAATAAAGTACTTCACAATTAATCTAGTTAGTGAAAGGTTATGCAATTTTTACAGATTACTTAGGAAGTATTATACATTTCATAAACCAATCTCCCGCCAATAGATGGCACCACTACTTTATTCAAATAGACCCATTGCTTGTGTTTTCTTGGCAGAGTGTGTAATATTAACTAAAGTACTTCACAACTAATTTATTTAACAAAATACCCTGCAATTCTTGCAGATTATTTAACCAACTAGACATCTTCAGTAAAAGTCTCCTATTTTAAGTTATGTGTACGGAAAAGTTACTTCATGGACCTATCTTAGTGATTTCCAGTAAAAGCAAGAATAAAATTACTTATCCTAATCTGTGGTCTGTTACTTGACCAGTACATCGTTCAGAAGCATTACCTATGTCAATGCTTATGCATTTAAACGAAGAACATATGTATTGGTACAAAAGTAGATTCACCAGTTTCAGAATTGTCGAACAGAGGATTCATTTCTATCATCTTATGAAGACGGACGACACCTAATAAGAAGTCATGTAGAATTAAAAGATACAACTCGAGATCTGAATTGATCAAAAAATGCGGTGAAAACTTTTTTTTAGCATTCCATGGTTTAATAACCCATCCTTTCAATTTATTCTACCAAGTACAAGGCAAATTTTGTTATCGAAACTGATTTGCAGATACTTTCCGTTAGGTAAAAAAATATAAAATATTTTGACATTTTTTTTCAGATTTTCTCACGGAGTTCAGCATAAACCTCCAGATAGTAATGCTGATTAACATTTGATCTTCATGAACACAGTTAATATGCTAAGATGGATATCTTAAAAATGATAATTATAGCTTTGAATATTGATTAACTCATTTGCGTTTTTTAACTCTCGGTGAAATTGAGCTCTTCCAATGTATTGATTCACGGTTAGTTTCTGAATCATAGGTGAAAAAACAAGACTCATCACATGTTATCACTCTTTCCAAAAAGTTTGGGTCATTTTCAACGGCACTTTCAAGTGTCAGTACAAATATTTTCACGAGGTTCTTTTTGTTCGATTATGAGAATTTTCGCCACCCCTTTCGCAAACACTTTAAATTAAAGAAATGTATAATTTAATAAAAATACTAACAATTTATCTATTTCATTGTCTTCAACGTGTAAATGTATCATTGTTTTAGTAAATGGATAATCTATTTCAAAACATAAAGCGAAGTTCTTTCCATTTATTTATGCAGGCAAACTGAAACTATATTTCTTACTATATTATACCTTACTTATGTATACAACCATTCATTATAAACAAACCGTATGTATACAAATACGTCTGCATATATGCAAGTGGCAAAGAATATACATAAGGAACATATCAGCTGAGTAAGAAAGACCAGCGATACTCAAAATATATCTGTTTAAATTAATTTTTTTCAAATTTTTTCAAAATTAAAAATAACACAATTGAAAAAACTTAAAAAAAGGTATGTAACCCCTTACCACAATTATTAATCGTATCCTAAATACATATTTCGACAAGTCATCATCAGTAGGTAAAACCACTAATCAAGGTGTCGTACATGGGGCACAGAAAAGCTAGCACAACTGCTTACGCAACAACTTTACACGACGTCCACGTATACACTGTGTATACGTGGACGCCGTGTAAAGTTGTTGCGTAAGCAGTTGTGCTAGCTTTACTGTGCCCCATGTGTGACACCTTGATTAGTGGTTTTACCTACTGATGATGACAACTTAGTTGTCGAAATACGTATTTAGGATACGATTGATAATTGTGGTAAGGGGTTTTATACTTTTTTTAAAGTTTTTACTTAACCACAGTCTCCAAAGAAAGACATTACACAATAATTGGTATATATTTTAGTAATATAATCTAATAATTAAATTATTGACACTTATTTTGAATAAGCCTGTATATATCGTAGAGGTGTTGCTCTGCAAATAAATTATCCAAGCGTTTTTGTTATTAAGGTGAGCAATCGCCGTCGATATATTGAGCAAACCTCGTAACACCGAACAACCTTATCTGAAAATGACACGACACAGAGGCTACACAGTCATCGAATACTACCTACAATTGCAGGCTCGCGGTTTTAAAACCCGTGACACTTCTTCGACAACCATAACAATAAACACAACTTTATATCTCCTACATAAATAATTTATCAGTTAATGGCCAATAACAACAACATAATGTTAATAAGTTAGTGTCGTCGTCTCCGGTATAAAAGAGGTTATAAATTGAATGCGTTAGTGGCACGGTATATTTAGCAACACTAATGTACATGTCTGACATGTATTATAATTGAGAAAACTACTTAAGTGTGACAGGAGGCTATCAACATGCATCGCCGCACCCTGCAGTGACCGCTTGTCTCCGTTTATTTCTTTCTTCTCCTACTACTGTCTCTTTTTATACAATGCTGAGAGTCGATTTACAAAACACACGTTTCACGTTCGATGTCTCTTTTCGACCCGTTGGAATCGGTACAACTGTCTTCGATACGTGCAGTTAAAAATTGTTTTTACGATCTTCTTTTTTTCTCCTCCAACGTTCTCATCTCCTCGAGAGTAGAAAATATGGCCGGTGTGGATTATTAATAACGGCACCGCTGGACGCCGATTATGTATGAATTATGTATCGATTAAAGCGATTTAAATATTAATTTATTTTATTATTATTTTGACCGCTGCATGAAATATTAGTTTAGGTTCCTGTACACGCTAAGCTCTTGTCTTTGATCACAAAGTAAGTGTGTGTGTATATATTTTTTTTAATATCGCGGTGTTCATCAATTATGTATGGAATTTACGCTTAGATTAACGCGTTAGCAGTTACAAAATGAGTGGTTGTTATTGCCGTATTTAGATGTCATTAATGGTGATTGATTACATAAATGTATGACTACTAAAGACTAACTACGTCTTAGATATGAAGGTAAAGTGTCAATGATAAAAAGGTTGAATCAGTAGTACACGAAAAAAGTTGTGTCTATTTTACGCTTGTGGTATTAAAAAAGAAAAACAAATGTAAATTTGGAATACGTTTAATAAAAAAAAATTACCAATGTATTAGTCATTAGCAGGGAGCGGACTGAAGCGATTGAATGACCAATTGCCCAGATAAAACGTTGTGGCGGTCTCACGTATAGTACGCATGTTATAACAGCCCTACTATTTGCTTGTTCAATTGCATTCCTCGAGAAGGTGGTGTTATTTCCGTCTTATGAATAGCACATTGTGTCTCTTCATTCATTAATTTACAGTAGCGCGTAAGACAGAAAATATATTTATATATTTATTTCATTAGACTTCGTTTAAATAATCACTTAAAAAATTATATCAGTTAATTTCCAAAATATATTCTCGTGTTTACATGCTGTTATACATGCATATACATACAGGGTTAGTTAAAAGTATGGAGACGGCGATTTATTGTCGTTAATATTCATTTTAGGGAATTATGTTCAATATGAAAGTTTGTTAGGATATTTTGATCTACATTTGAGAATATTTGAATTTTTTTTTTCTTCAATTGTTTTTTAGTTACACCTGTCCGCGCATTTTTTTTAAATGGGAACTAGTAAATTTTACTCTACCATTCGATAGAGAATTTTTTTCTCTTTACAAAAATATTTTTGTTTTTTTAAAATTCATTTTATTATCTTTTTGACAAGAAAAATAAAACAAATCAATAACAAAGTAAATTAAAGTAAGGGTTCAAATTGTCGTCCATTAGTAATTTGACAATGACCCAATCGATTTACAAAACCCCGAACAGAGTTCTGTAAAAAATCTCGGGGAATTCCTTGTATCGTTCTGGTAATTCGGATTTGTAAATCATCGACGTTATCGGGCTTATCTTTGTAAACTTTGTTTTTTACGTATCCCCAAAGAAAAAATCTAAAGTACTTAAATCTGGCGAACGGGCTAGCCATTCAATGGTTCTTCGTCTTCCAATCCATCTGTGGGGAAAAACGTTGTCCAGATATTGACGAACACTTACACCATAATGTGGTGGGGCGCCATCTTGCTGGGACCAGATACTGTCATTGGCAGGTGTTCATTTTTTTCATGAGGATAGAGCGTAGCACTAGCAGGTATTATTTCATTTTGCAATAACTGCAAATACAGAGCCGAAGTTAAATTGCCATTGATGAAAAAGGGACCGATGATATGACCGCCTAGAATGCCAACCCAAACATTAACCTTTTGGGAGTACTGCATATGGTGCTCCAAAAACCAAGAGGGATTTTCCGATGACCAGTATCTGCAGTTATGTCTGTTTACTTCACCGGTAAGGCAAAAAGTAGCTTCGTCAGAGAAAAGAATATTGTTGACAAAATTTTCATTATTATTGCAAATATTTAACATTTCTTCAGAAGATTGTAATCTCCTATCAAAATCATCTTCCGTTAACTCGTGTACAAGGTGTACCTTATAAGATTTATACTTTTCACTTTTTAAAAATGCCACGATCGATGACTGTGAAATATTGAAATTGGCCGCTAATTGATTGGTTGATAAATGGGGATATTCAGATACAGCCAATAAAATATCCAGTTTGTTATCATCGCTTTTTGCTGTTCTAGGTCTACCACTCCTTGGAAAATCTTTAACGCTACCCGTTTGTTCAAAGCGTCTTAAAGTTTTACCAACAACGGATTTAGAAATTGGATTTCTATTTGGATGCGTATCATTAAATAAATTACTAACGTCTTGTAAACTTCTGCGTCTATCTCCATAACCCAACATCATAAGTATTTAAATTCGTTCATGTTCACTTAAACTCGCCATTGTTAATATTAACAGCAACAAATTGCATAAATGAATTATTTCTGTCAAAGATTTGACGTACACAATAACCACTGATAAAATTATGTCGCTCAAGTTTGTTTATCGCTACGCTTCTGTCTATCTACTATGTACCGAACATCTGTTAAACACATGAACCGGCTTTTTCTTATAAAAAAGTTATTAAAATAAATTTTAAAAAAACAAAAATATTTTTGTAAACAGAAAAAAATTATCTATCGAATGGTAGAGTAAAATTTACTAGTTCCCATTTTAAAAAAATGCGCGGACAGGCGTAACTAAAAAACAATTGGAGAACAAAAAAAATTCAAATAATCTCAAATGTAGATCAAAATATCCTAACAAACTTTTATATTGAACATAAATCCCTAAAATGAATATTAACGACAATAAATCGCCGTCTCCATACTTTTAACTAATCCTGTATAATACAAAGGTATTTTTAATAATATAAAATATTATTAAAAATCTGGTATGAAGAACACAAATGCAGGTTCACTATTAATATTTTCTGTGAACGTGCCCGAATATATCCTATCCCCAGAGACGTAGATACGTATTTCACCTTTCTACAGGCTCATCGGTACGCCCCTGCTGGAGAAAGGATATTCCCAGACACATTCACAGAAAAGAACCACATCGCCCTATCACCGTAATTGTCCAGACCGAGCGCAGAAGTAAATTCGGCGCCACCTGTTGTCTGACAGCCGAAGTACCTCGCATACCGTCCACATAATTAATGTGAAGTAACGACGCCCTTCCAAAGGTTGGCACAGCCAATCTCTCTAGAAAACTGCATTTTGTTTGTGCCTTCACTCATACTACGGCTTAACCGCATGTGTAATGTATCAGAATAATTGAAACATACATGAGTAGGTAAACCCCACCAGTTTTGTATAATACAAAGGTATTTTTAATAATATAAAATATTATTAAAAATCTGGTACGATTTTTAATAATATTTTATATTATTAAAAATACCTTTGTATTATACAAAACTGGTGGGGTTTACCTACTCATGTATGTTTCAATTATTCTAATCCTGTATATGTATTTATTGTTCTTGAGATAGTATATTTTCTATTCTCTTCTATAAAGAATTATTTATGGTTTCGTTTCTTTCAGTGTTATTTGGTTACTACTTTTAGTATTCTAAAAAATCTGTTTTATATTGTTATATTGGATATTTATCCTATAATTTTTTAGAAATATTAAGTTTAATTTACTACCTTATTTTTGAAGTAGTTTTCGTTTCTTCTTTTTAGTCCATTGCCTTTTGTTCTTAGTATTTATTATACATACTTTTGAGTTTTGTTCTTTGTAAATTATTTTTATTCAAAATTCGATACGCAATTCGCTTGTCAGCATTACTTTTGTTTCAGCAGTAGTTGCTGCCGGTTACCAAACTGTTTATTAATACTTGCTCTGTTGTGCATTGACAGATACATATTAACTGATGTGCCACTTATGCAACTTGCCACACGTATCAAATTGTTCGAAACTGTTGGATTGCTTACAGAAACAAACCTATTGCGAATACAAGGCAGATGCCTATGGGCTATGAATCATCAATCGCTTGAGTCCGCTCTCTGATAATAACACTTTTTTTTTCTTTATTTATATCGTGCTTTTCACCCCCATAGCGATTTCACACACGTATTTACGTAACGTGACATAAATTCTGCATTAGTTGTTTCGAATCTCTTAAATGCAGGTAGACCTGTAGACACTATTATGCCATTTAGTACGACGTCTTCCTTTTTTGAAATCGATTTGTATCCTGTCCAAAAAATGTTATTAATGTTATTAAAGGTTAAAGGTGCATACTGGAAATATTCTTTTATTTCAGCGTATTTAGCAGTTAGATTTTGAGGCATTGTCCTCATACACAATTGCCGCAATGTTATTAATTCTGGATTTCTATTAAAAACTGCGTCCAACTCTTGCCGAAGGCTACATCCGAAGTCATCCGAATATTTTTTAAATTATTAATAGCCACATCTAATGTGGTTAATCCATCATTCAATTTGAGATTTTGATTTTCAAAATGTGTGATTAGTTTTGGTAAATTTCCAGTGTTCCTGAAGAAAGTACAATTGATTTTTTAAATTTGGAATTTGTACTAGTTCCTTGCACTCTGAAATACTTCAAACATCGTCATTTAAACTTGTAACGAAATTTTGTAAACTATCGAAATTCTCTGAATAAAAACTAGTAGCTTCCAACCATCTTCCCCATCTAGTTATTACTGGAGATGGAGGCAGTGACAAAGTTTTTTCCTGTAAAGAGCTACTCTCAATGGTGCTTTTCTGAAAATTTTTTAAAAGCGGATACAAGTCTATCAACTTCCGGAAAGGTGTCTCTGATATATTCACAGATTCTGTGGAGAGCATATTAGGATATGGTCTGCCTGTTTTTATCATATATGCAGCACTGTCACTGACAAATAAAAGTATTTTTTCTTTGTACCTGCGTCCGAATGAAGTATTTGGTGCATATTCTCGTAAATGGTTATAACAAGTGTTCATTTGAAAAGTCAATCTAGGTTACTAGGTTATGTGTTTGTTGTTCCGTAAACGTAAATCCAAATGACATTTGATAATGTCAATCTCACAAATATCAGTTAGTGCATAAAATAATCGTGCGTCGATTCTGGTTTAAATAAATTGCTTCTCAGTTTTAAAATGGCTTTCACTTTAGAACATAAAATTTTTTTAGTCCAGGCTTATTTTCGAAGTGGTAATAAAATTGATGGTTTATGGGTTCATTCAGTTCAAGATTGCGTGGTAGAATTTCAAGTTGAGTTTCCACATTTTGTAATAGATTATATACAATTTAAGAATACTTTGGATAGAACTTTAAAACTTTTTTCTGAAACTGGTAGTCTCTTAAGAAAATCAGGCAGCGGAGCAGTTAAGAAACGTACAGCTCAAGTTGTCAATCGTGTTGAAGAAATAATGGAAAATGAACCACAAACATTTGTTCGACATTTGAGTCAACAAATAAACCTTTCTGTTGGTACAACACACAAGTTATTAAAAAAAGATATGAAACTTTATCCATACCGTGTCACAGCAGTACAAGAATTGTTAGAAATTGATTACCCACGTAGACTACAGTTTTGTAATTGGTTTGTAAATATGAACAATAATGGAGAACTTTTGCAAATGGTCATCTTTACTGATAAAGCATGGTTTTATAAAACGGGATACCTAAATTCACAAAATACAAGAATTTGGAGTAGTGAAAATCCACATGTAATTAATGAAGGATCGCTACATCCAGGGAAAATTAGTGTTTGGGCAGCGATAAGCCAAAGGCGAATCATTTAACCAATATTTTTTCAGGGAACGTTAACTGCTCAAAGGTACCGTACGGAAATTTTACAACCATTTGTCAATCAGTTGCTTGATGATGAACTACAAAATGCATATTTGCAACAAGACGGAGCACCTTGTCACTGTACTGCAGAATCTTTGGATTATTTAAGAGAATTTTTTGATGAGCGTATAATTAGTCGAAATACTGAAATTGCCTGGCCTGCACGTTCATGCGATTTAACACCTTGCGACTTCTTTTTGTGGCCTTATCTAAAAAATAACATATTTCGAACACCTATATTGAATTTGAATAATTATGCTACAGAGAATCGAACAGAAATGCATGGAAATTAATAACAATCCAGTAATGTTGCAGAATATCATCAGGATTTTAAAGTGCATTAATCTTGAAGGACAACATTTTCAACATTTTTTATAGTTTTCAATAAATACCTATTATTTGTTATTTATTTGTATGTATGAAACTGTCAAAATATACGACTTCGTAGGTTAAGTAGTAAATTTTAATTTACGACATACTTCAAAATGTTCTCAGTAAATCACATGCTACTAGATTGACTTTTCAAATGAACACTTGTTATGTTTCCGCATCAACTGTATTTATAACTTTTGTTGCTATTAAATATGCGTTATATGGAATACTAGTACACCAGCTACAACATTTACCACACAGCGTCCTAATATATCGACAGCTTCGTCGGCACTTCTCCATAGGTACTGAGTTGAAAGATGGCTTCTAATGCGTTCTACTGCTTTCGTGTGTCACCGAGGAACATAATATTTGTGTAAAGTGGATTCATTAGGAACATTTCGAGAAGTATATTTTTGGAGAAATGTTTTGAAAGTGGGATTGTTAAGTTTATTCAGTGGAATATATGCTGGCATTAAAGTTTGGAAAACAAACATTAAAATTGTCAGATTCCAACGTCGATCGTAATTTAGGCCCGATGCGTCCGGTCTCTAATGATAATATAAACAAATTTGACACATTTCTGTCGTTGCTAACTTGACAAATTTATATAGCTACCAAAAAACGTTAATCCATAGATTTATGAAAGTTGGCTAACATGACAGTCGACATAAGTCGACATTTTAAAACAATTTAACTTTCCAATAAGGCGTTTCCAGAACAAGAAGATGCTAAAAAAGCTCTTCCATTAATCACCCTCCAGCACCAGATTAATTTTGTCGGTTGAATTTAGACGGACCCGGTAGAAAAGTGGCATATGGTATGAAACTGAAAAATACAAACTTTTATGAAAAAGTTTAAATTTGTTACTGTTTTATTTAAAAACGGGACTCATATTTCGCACGTCCTTTATATAGGGACAAGTTTTAAAATCATACAACTTTGCAAACAACCTGCATATACTTCACTACTGCCTTTTATCCTAAAAAATGTTAAATTATTCTATATTCAATGATGCGATAAACACCCAATAATTCTTCCCTTTTTATGTTTTTAATAACAGCAATAAATATTTTTAATAAAATTCAATTTAAACCGGATTTTACACTAAGGCAGTAAAACAAATTTCCACACACAGATACAGACAAACACACACAAATAAGTACACCGCCTTCAACCGATCTCTTCGCCAAGACCCACCATAAATTACGCTTTATGGCGGAGATAAAACGAGCTTATTTTCTTGAATGTACGACATCCGTTCTGGCTATCTGCGAGACGCTACCATCCATTCTTAGACTGTTCTTCTCGTAAAAATGATGGAGTGTCTGTATGTCTCTGGAGCAGCTAGGGATGTTTGCTCATCTTCCCGGCTTGAGTAAATGTACGTAAATGCGCACGCGAGTGTTACTATGTGAGTGTCTGTGTATATATATATATATATATATATATATATATATATATATATATATATATATATGTAAACCCCATTTGTGTCTTTCTTCCTCTTCTTACTTCAGTGCGACCGACTGCTTATATCTCGGGAACTTCATTTATGCGAAATTTTATAGATACTTTAACTTCTTAGCTTTGAAAATCGCGTTCATTTATCAAGTCTTCAGCTCGAAGATTCAGACGAAATTTGAGGTGATGAATCAAGACAAAGACCTACAGAAATTACATTATGTTGATGAATGGGACAGTCATTTCTAATTTGTACTAATAGACAAAAAGGTTTTAAATATTTCTATACGTTAATGCACGTATAATGCTTTTGTTTCATTATCAAACAGTATCATTTGTATACATTGCTTCACTAGCTTAACTGACGACGCCTATAGATGGCAGAAACATATGTCTTCAGCAGAAGTTAATGCAGAAAATACGAGGTGTATTGTCCATGATACAGTTACAGATGTGTAAATTATTTACATGTCTGTTTCATAATGTACTAATAGAGATAACCTTTACGAAATATTGCAAATGATACAAATCTGTATAAAACAAATCTGTATTTGTAAACATGGAGATAACAGCACGTATTTACTACTAGTGTTAACTACTCAACCACAGACGCATGCGTTTCTGTCTAACGACTATGAAATATATGATTGTTTCGGCCTTTACTTGATGAAATTCCATTATAACTATTAAGATAAAATAAAACAAATTTTATGAATTTCACTTTTTAATTATCACTGTAACGAGTCGTTTCGCACCAACCTGGGCTTCGTCAGACATATAACTGAATTCACACAAACAAATTGTACAGACAGTCATCTTTAGCGCCCCCGAAAACCTTAGAGTAGATTTTGAGAAGAAATTCGATTTTGAAAATTTTTCAAAATCGCGAAAATTTTGCCGAAATATGACATTCAATTTTGGCCCACCTCTGTATCTTGCTCTAGATGACCTATTCCACACTGCCGGACGCATTTTGATATGCTGAATCGACTGGTCTAAACCGGAAGGCTCTTCAGCGTTATATGTCTGACGAAGCCCAGGTTGGTGCGAAACGACTCGTTACAGTGATAATTAAAAAGTGAAATTCATAAAATTTGTTTTATTTTATCTTAATAGACTATGAAATATATTTACGAAACATATTTCATATTATAATTTCTTATTGTTTCGTATGAGAAGGGATATAAATACAAGAAAGAATTGACAAATACATCCAAGGTAAGATCAAAATTGGATATAACCCAAAATTAGATAAAAAGTAATGTATTACTCGTTTTAGTCCTGGTGACGAGAACTTTAATTTGCAGCAAACTTCGCGGCGATCGGATAAGAAATAAGAGAGTTATGACGTTTTGAAAATTTCGCGATTTTTTTGAACCCCAGACGATGAAATTTGAAAAACCCAAAAAAAAGGCGAGTGTCGATTTTTCTCTGTTTTGACACCAATCCTTCTCGTAATCTGACCAGCTGATTACGATAATCCAAACTGGATTTCGTTATCTCCTTTGATTCTCAAGATATTCACGAACAAGTGTCGACATGTCAAAAATACTTAAAACCAAATCGTGAATTCACACAAACAAATTGTACAGACAGTCATCTTTAGCGCCCCCGAAAACCTTAGGGTAGATTTTGAGTAGAAATTCGATTTTGAAAATTTTTCAAAATCGCGAAAATTTTGCCGAAATATGACATTCAATTTTGGCCCACCTCTGTATCTTGCTCTAGACGACCTATTCCACACTGACGGACGCATTTTGATATGCTGAATCGACTGGACTAAACCGGAAGGCTCTTCAGCGTCTGCTTCCTGAGTTATGCCAGGAAAACCGTAAATTTCGAAATCGAAAATGCCAATTTTGCAAAAATTGGCATCGCCGTAGCGACCAAACGGATGCTCCTAGTGTGTCAGTCTTTATACTCGGTTTAATCCTGGTGACAAGTATATTCCCGAAAAAGTGTCGACAGGTAAAAAGCACTTAAAACCAAATCGCGAATTTACAGAGAAAAGTCGTTCAAACAGTCTTCTTTAGCGCCCCCTGAAACCTCGGGGTAGATTTTGAAGAAAAATTCGTTATTGAAAATTTTTCAAAATTGCAAAAATTTCGCCGAAATATTACATTCAATTTTGGTCGATCTCTGTATCGTGGAAACGAGTTAAACAACGTATCCTACATCGTCGTATGCGTTTTGACGCGCTGAATCGACTGGTCCAAACCTGAAGGGTCTCCCAGGAAATCCGTATATGTTGAAATAGAAAATGCCAATTTTGCAAAAATTGGCGTTGCCGTAGCGGCCAAACTGTTGGTCCTAGTATGGCACTTTATACTAGGGTGGGAAAATAGAAGTCTGGCCATTGAAATTATTGCAATATATCAGAGTAAGCCAGATATACTTATTTGGCTTAAATATCAGTATGAAATAGAATAGCAGCTCCCTTTACATCTAGACACTCAAGTAAGGATTAATTGCATAGGAAGGGGATAAGCTGCATGTCGAAATTCCTGATTATGTTACAAATTTTAATAATACTTTATGAACTATCAAAGTAAACAAACAAATAATGTCAAAATTTCCTTTAATTTCCATAGATCGCTGTGATTTCGACGATCCCAATATTTGCATATTTGAAATGGAATTTCACCTCTGTTTCGAAGTCTAAATACAAAGTGTGATACTTCATGAGAAAGATAATTTTATGTAGAATTCAACAAGAAAATATACAGGGTGCTATTTAAAATAAGAAGTTAGGGTCGTTTCCGGTTAAAAAGGAAGTGAAAGATTATGAATATTGGACTTAATTTAAAGAACATTAGGTGTATATTAGATGCCCCAAATTTCAAATTTTTATATTATTAGATAACGGAGGTACGCCATTAGAACAACATAACTGATACACCCGGTATGCGCACATCTTTCCTATAAATTGCGTTGAAAGATATAATAAAATTTAGCTTAGTTTCACACTGTATATAGTCCTGATTAATTTTAAGAATCTTTCGGAATGTCGTAAGTCTACATGAATACGCAGCTTACAATAATTCCACTTTAAATAATAAATTACAGCTACTAATACACCGTACCTCTTTGAAAATTATTTGTCCGCATTTATCATGATTTTATACAGAAGAAGAAATAACGTGGCGATCACGAAATAAATCAGGATTATCGAGAGAAATCTAGAACTACTTTTGCATACATGCAACTTAATGTATACAAACCGAAACCATAATTTCATCAAACTAATACTTTATACGGCACCGTGTCTTCTTAAATGTGATTTCGCCACATATGTACGGCGTTTATTAGACCGTATAAATTACGATTAAAACTGTTATAAAGGCAACGAGAAGATGCACATAATTTAAGGGGTTAACCTTTGCGGAAAGGTGTTTCACATAATAACACGCGGCAAAGTTTATGCGTGCCTTGGTCGTAAGGGGGAATTTATGAGCTCGTGTATATGTGCCCGTTCGTTTACGTATATTGGCACGGCCGGCGCTGAATTTCGTAAAAGCTATGCGACGCTATCGTACGCTATGATGAAATACTATAAAATCGAAATCCCTGAAGCGAATTTAAAACGTTTAGCAATAAATTTAAAAGAGACTCGTGTGTATATGTGCCAGGGATCGGCACCAATAATTTACTTTTTATTTAGTTTATAGCATTTGAAACTATATACAAGATTAAATTAGTTTTTCGTACGTATCTGCTTGTTAACTTCTCGATCTGTAAATAAATGGTATGCACGGTAAATATATGTGCTGACAGATATGTATACGAGGGAGATTTGATGGAAATTGAAACTCGAAACCAAGTCCTTCGTAGCTCGGAGGTTAGAGTTGTGGTCCGGAGAACCAAAGGACGTGAGTTCGTGTTTCCACCAAAGGACGAAATTTTTTCAATAAAAATTTCGAATAATTAGCGTTGTTAGTTGTAGATAGCAATATTTACAATTTCATATTACTTCGCGAAATAACATTCTAATTTAAATATTTCATACAAGCCGAATTTCAAAGATTTATCAAAATGATATATTAGATGAACGGCTAAGAAATAGATTTCTATATATAGAGATAAAATATAAATAAGTTTTAATTGACAGCCCGCTTGCCCGTTATTAATTTATTATTAACCAATATAGTACGGTTGATAATTTCTTTTAAATTCATTTATATTTTATCTCTATAGAGTTTGTTGCTTCTTCAGGAGATACTACAAGATTAATGAACAAGAAATTAAATAAATTAGTGAATAAAGCAATACATAATGTATAGTTTAAAAAAATTAAAGTGACGTACACGGACATATTAAAATTTGTTAAATTTAAAACATTAATATAACTATAGATATAAGGAGTCACATCAACCTTTAAAAAATATGTATATGTAAAAGTTAAAATATAAAAAATATAAAACGAAACACAGCAAAAAACTAGTCACAAGAATATCAAAACCAAATACAACGCATTATAAATTTAATAATACAAGGACCAATTAACAAAAAAAAATTAGATGGTCAACTAACCACCAAACCGAGTATATTGAAATAATCATAAAAAAGAACTTTCTTAGAAATGGTCTACATTAACGGAGACACAAATAACGTTAATTACACAGGCCTGCATAAAATTTGTGATGACGTGATTTTTGTTTGTTAAGCTCAGTTTTTATATAGCAATAACTAATTAATACAGTTGGTCTCTACCACCCACAGATTTTTTTTTGCACAAAAGAAAAAGAAAAAAATGTAAAAAAATCTTATAATAGGCGTTTTAATACATTTTAAAATGAATGTACTACTTCAAATTCTAGGTATTAACCCAAAAATGATTTTCTGTTGTGGTTTTAAAGAAATTTGTTGAATAGGCTCTAATTACCTAATGTAAATCTTTTATTACATGTATTAATTTTGGACAAGATTTCCGGGAATTTTTACCTGCTAAATCCTATTTATTATGCTATCTCTTTATTAGTACTGCGAAGAAGGATTTCAAGTTTATCACTCCAAACAAAATGTATATTTTAATGTCATTTACTTCATTATAGCTCTGAGTGTCAATCAGTAAACAAGTAAAATTAATTTGTCTTTAGTGTTGTGCGTGGTATTTGATAAATAAACATTGCTTAAAAATATGGCCAGCAGGTGTTGCAAAAACAAACCAGATGATTTCTGTTATATTTGTGGATATTTCGTCTTGAAGAATACCGATGGTTTGGAGAGAACCGCAAAATCATCATGAAGATTGCATTGAAGATGCTCTTTGTGATATTAAGGGGCATAATAGAAAAACTTTGAAACATATTTTGTACCCAAACAATATTAAATCAGCTATCAGACCAGTTCCTCACAGTAATCATGTACCTATACCTTTACCCCCCAAAGTACCACAAGAAGATATTGAAACCTCTGCACCTTCCGGCTCCGTACAGATGGATAGTGATTTTGAACCATCAACCTCAGGTCAAAACCAACCTCAGCTATTTTCACAAGCCGAACTGAATGATTTAGTAAGAGATTTGCTTGCCCCAGAAACTACATGATGGCCGATTACTGTTGAACATTGAGAAGAAGATCTCTTCTCTTTAGCTGAATATGACAGAAAAACAACAAAACGAAGCTTTTCTGAAAAACGAAAACGTTTTTTTAAGAAGCATAAAGAATAAATAACAATTTCTAATAGTTTCTGTGTATATTTTTGTATTTTTTTAATATAATATAAAACTAACTTATAAATGAAATAAATCGTGTTTTTTCTATATTTTTTGATTTTACTGATTTGAAAAATAACCTTACGTGATACAAAAAAAATAAAAGCAGGTTTGAAATCAGCGCTACCCAATTACTAGAAAACAGTTAAAATGTTTAAGTCAACTTTCAAAGTGTTGAAAAATGCAGGCCTGTGTTATAGGTCTGATACTGACGGACTAAGTATAATTTATTTAAATATTTTTAAATTAGTATGTTATTTCGCGAAGTAATGGGAATGTAAACATTGCTGTCTACAATTACGATGCTAATTATTCGAAATTTTTATTTGAAAAAATTTCGTCCTAGATTGAACTTGAACCCACGTCCACGGTTTGCCGGACCATCGCTCTACCAACTGAGCTACGACGACTTGATTTGATTGATTAAGTTCATTGGAAATGCCTTATAAGAAACAGATATTAATATTCTGAAGTTTGGAAATTGCTAAATTTCATCCTTGGCTGTATAATAATATAGAGACGATCTATTTCTTAGCCGTTCATTTATTATATCATTTGATAAATTCTTGGAGTTTCGGTTTTATTTTAAATATAAAAGGCATATAAATTCAATCGCGAAGTAATGTGAAGAATTTAGCAAATGAAAAATGTTTTTAATCACTTAGTAGGTGTTTTCCTGCAGATAAATCTAAACTAATAATAATATAATAACTATTGTTTTTCGTAAAATGTAAATTTATTTATATTTATGGTACTTAGAATTTGTATTCTTCTTTTTATTTTTTTAACAATTTGAACTATTTTACTTAAAATATAAAATTGGCACATTCAACATATGGAAGTAGACTGAATTTCAGTAGGGCTAAAACATGTATATATTTTAAATTTTTGTGTTTTGTCCTTGTTTGTAATTTGATACTTTTGGCTTGATGTGAGTTTTAAAAGATTTAAGTGTTATTGGATTTTAATTTTTACGCTATTTATATTACGGATATTTTAGATCAATGGGAGATATAATTTTGACATATTTGAAATTTCATGATGGTGATTAACGGCATTTTCTTCATGTTTTTTTTTTTTAATATGAATTAACTCTAATACTGATATTGCTTTGTAATTTGTTTCGGTTTGTAGTATTTTAGCTTGTTAAATGTTCTTTAGTGGAGTTTACTTTTAGTTTAATTGTGAATTCACAATTAGTAAATACCGGTCTATTCTATCCAAGAACGTGTGGAATTAGCGACTTTGTATTATGAGAATGGGAGGTGTGTAAGGTATACAGCTAGCTTGTTCAATGAAAATCATGCAGGCGAAAATCTGAGACACAAATACGTACTGGAATTAAACCAAAAATTTGCGGAAACGGGCTTTATACATCACAAAAAAAAAACATTTTCATCGGTTTGTAAATAATGAAAATATCAACGTCGAAGTCTTAGGTCAAGTCGCAGTGCTTGAAAATGAGACGTCGATCCGACAAATATCTCAAGTATCAGGAGTAAGTAAGCTGTTCATCAGTTTGTAGAATACTTAAGAAGTTAAAATTTCATCCCTATAAAATTACACTTGTTCACGAATTGAATGATGATGATTTTGACAGGAGGTTGCAATTTTGTGAAGTAATGACCGAGCGCACCAACAATAACCGAAACTTATTGTATAATATCTGCTTTTCGGATGAATCATCTTTTTAATTGAAAGAGGAAGTAAATCGTCACAACTGAAGATATTGAAGTGACACCAACCCCCATTTGATGCGGGAAAGACATACACAATCTCATAGGATCCCTATTCATTGACGGAACTTTAAACGGTCACATGTGTTTGAACATGGTGGACGATTCAATCAATCCTTTGATTACCGAAAAATTGGAGCAAGAGCCAGATTTGTTGTAAAATGAGGTAATATTTCAACAAGAAGGAGCGCCTCCACATTACGCTGCTGGTCAATCATCAATTTCTAGATCATCACTTCGCAACATCACCGGATCTGACACCACTTGATTTTGTTTCTCTTGAGGACATTTTAAGTCTAAGGTGTATGCCACGGATTCAGCTTCCTTACAAGAGTTACGCCAAAAAATTGTTGAAGAATGCCGACGAGAGCATTTGAAGCAAGATTGTACTAATGTATGGACGTTAATGTTCATAATTTTGAAAATTTAATAAAATAAATTTTAAGCCATTTTACTCTAGTCGTGTTTTATTACACAGGTTGCAAATAATACACTTTTTGCTTACTGATAAAAAATTACTTTTCGATACATGTTGCCGTAAATAGAATTGAATATTGATTAAATAACAGAACATTCCTTAATGGTTTATTTAACAAAAATTATGGTATATATACAAATTCTATATACAATTTAATTCTAGCAGTTCTAAGAATGTTAATTTTGTATACATTAAATAAGTGTAATGAAAAATCGTGGATATTTAACATTTGTTGCGGTATCGCTGATATATCACCTCATTTTATTAAGGAGTTTGTACATATGCTTATAATGCATTTTTATGTTCTAGTACTCGTATTTCACGATATTTTTGCGATGACTATTTACGAATAAGCAGAATAATGAACTAGTTTAGATCAAATACCTGACTTGGATATGCAAATTATTTGCGGACAATTTGATTGCTTAAATACAGGGTGTTACAAAAATGTAGGGCTGGCTATACATAGACGGTTTCTACAACTAAAAATAAGCAAAAAAGTTTAAATAAATTTATGTCCTAAAATGGTTCGTTACTGAGTTACGGCCACTTGAGGTTTTTTTCTTTTTATTTTAGAAAAGGTTACAGAAAACGGGAGTTTCTTATGTTTCTTATAGTAAATGTTCAAAATGACTTCCACGGGAAGCAACACAAGCTTCAGCTCGTCGTATCATGGACTGCCTCACGCGCTGAAAAATTCCTGGTGTATTTCGAATTTGGTGGCATCCATCTTCCACTCTACGTTGAAGATCTACAATATATTGAATTGGAGTTGAATATACCATAGACTTTAAATGTCCCCATACGTAAAAATCTATTGGATTTAAATCTGGAGACCGTGCAGGCCATGCTACAGGTCCACCGCGACCAATCCATCTTCCAGGATATACGGCATTTAAAAATTCGCGTGCTGTGTGACTGAAGTGAGCCGGTGCACCGTCGTGCATGAACCACATGCGTCCTCTAACATTTAGTGGAACATCGTCCAGCAAACCTGGTAAGTCGTTTTCTAAAAAATAACGATAATTCTGCCCAAAAAACACTCGAGCTTTTCTTTCACCGATTAATTTTCATTTTAACTCAAAATTTTTCCTATCAGTAATTTTTCTCGAAAAACTTATGTTGCTTCCCGTGGAGGTCATTTTGAACATTTACTATAAGAAACATAAGAAACTCCCGTTTTCTGTAAACATTTCTAAAATAAAAATAAAAAAACTTCAATTGGCCGTAACTCAGTAACGAACCATTTTAGGACATAAATTTATATAAACTTTTTTGCTTATTTTTAGTTGTAGAAACCGTCTATGTATAGCCAGCCCTAAATTTTTGTAACACCCTGTATAATATGTAAAATATAGAGTATGCTAATTATAAAATATGAAACTAAACTAGATTAAATAAATTAATTATGATTTTGTCTAATCTGTGACTAAACAAGAATTAAAGGACCTTTTGAAAGAATGGTCACAAGACCCATCTTCGCTATTTCAATTGTTATGGTGGGGGTTTCTGCACTCCAGGAATGATTTTAAATGGTCAGGCTCGACATTAATAGTTGCCCCCCTTAATGTGAATATTGACAGGTTTCATAATTTTATATAAATTACAGCAGATAAAGAGTTATTAGAGGTGGCTCGTTCCAATTGAAATGCTCTGTATAGGCAATTCGTTACTGAAAGTTTAAAATTTAGCATTTATACTAAACGCGTTTAATAATTTTCTGTAATGTGTTAAGTCTGAAAACATTAATTTTAAAACATTAAAAAATCATTTTAAATCGGACAGGTTTTAATATCTTGAGTTAATATTTGAAATATACCAAGTTACTTTTATAAAAACTAGATGTCGCGTATCACAACACACGCATAATACAACTAATTGTATGATGACATTCCTATGTACCACCAGTTTCGTATCAAACGGACTGAAAATAAAACAGTAATACTATATGCGACAACACAAAAGATGTCGGCGGCCCTTGAAAGGCGAGAGGAAAGTCAAGTTCAGAAGCGGTCAGAACCTAAGTCTGAACATAAGAAAGACATAACATTAACACGACATGACATCAGAACGCCTCATTTGAAAAGATCAAAGTCGCCGGCTGGATTGGATGTGTGTACGTGTTATAGCATGGTATATGTGTTCTTGTATCTGTGTGTGTGTTTGTCGGTGAGGCGGAGACGGACGCGTAGCCTCTCCGTCGTCCCCGTGGTGGTCGTCTGATGCATCACAACTGTCAGCTTAGATAAACGTAACCGCACCATGTGCAACTTGTCAATCCGTGTTCGCGCTTTATTTTTCATGGCAGCCAACGGTCGTCTGTCAATAAAATGTTATTCGTTGGAATTTATTTTTGTGCGCGAACGCGACCGCCTCCTCTAAACTGAAGAAAACATGTAAAAAAAAGCGAACGAAAGCAAAATAACCAAATAGATAAGTATATTAACATGTGTACGTGTGAAACCTAGCCGAAGGATCTGCAGGTACAGTGCGAGGTTAGGTCAATAGATTCTTAAAATCTATAGAAAAAGAAAAGTAGATATTTTACCATTTTTCATGATTATAAATGGCTAAATAATGTTTCGATATCAGTGAAAGGAAGGAAAACGACTAAATAGATAAGCATATTAACATACGCTTAAGTGAAACATAATACGAGGTTCGGTCAATAAATTAGAATGAATCCCGATACCAACCTAAAATCTTTGTGTTTAAAATTAAATTTTTATGTCAATTAAATTACTATTTTCAAAATTATTATTTATACTTTTCAGAATAATGTTAAGAAAATAATAAAAATTACAACAATAATACTAAAAATATTTAGAAACTCTCGAAGATGGGTATGAAGCTAGGAATTAATAAAGGAACTGTACATCCTATCAGACGGGAAAAGTCGACTGAAAATTAGGAAGGTGTAGATTTAATAGGTAGTACCTCCATTCAACTCCTTGTCAGTAGAAAATTTTACACGCTGCTGGGAATTAAACAGAGGGAAATTAACAATTCTCAGAGGTAACTCGTAAGTTAACAAACAAATATGAGGCAGTGCTACGTGAAATCTGGAGTTTAGAACTTTTAGCCAAAAAAATTAAAATGAAAGTTATCAACATTTACCTGTGTCAATAGTTTCGCATTCCTTTGAAGCAATAATTAAATGTTGATAATACAGTTACACTCGATAGAGACAATTGAAAAATTATGATACACATTACAGAAGTTGCTTTATTTGACGTATCTATGTACACTTTTAAATTATTTTCTTTTGCAAATGGTGTCTCTATTTTGGTAAAATTCTTTTCGATTTTGCATATTTGAATGAACAAATTGCTTACCAAATGGCAGTGTTAACATGCATATTAATGACAGACCAACCAGTGATAGAACAGCGCCAACAACTGTCATCGTTGTCAGATTTTGGCTTTAGATTTCTTATACTTCCGTTTCTTTCGTTTATCGCTGCCACACAAATTCTCCCAAAATTTCGCTGTCATCGCAACCATTATTCTGTGGCAATTCTCTCTCTCAAGTATTCATTAAGCGTTATACAACCTTGTTTGTAACTATTTTCTGATTCCTCTGTATCTGACAATGACTCAACGGAGTATGACGAACTACCGAATTCTTTTCCTGTTGTTCAGGTCACGCCGCAACACTTTTTGTTACATCTTGGTTTTGTTTTTTCGATAATCTTCTATCATCTCCGCTGGCATCCTCCGTTAAAAAGGTCCACCAAAAATTACTGTCTACGTCATAATCACTGTTCTTTTTGCTTAGTTCACTCATTACAAGAATTTAACCTGCTTCAATAAATTATAACTGTTGCAATCAATCCAATGAGGATTTGAAGGTTGAGGGATGGATATTGTATGTATTGTTGATGCCAAGATTTGGAGTTCAACGGTTGGATTTCCCTTGGACCTTGGATGAAGATATGTTTTAAGGTTGATTTTATTAATTTGTAGCCATAGTAACCTCGATGTGATTTTTTATTAATTGACATGTACTGATTTTTTTATTAAAAGACTGTGTTGCTTCAATATTTTTCATTGAACTCTAAATAAGAGACCCGAGATAAAGCTGTATATACATATATATATATATATATATATATATATATATATATATATATATATAATTTAAACGAAATTATGGACCGTAATATATTGAATAAAATAAATTAAAAGCGGGCAAGCGGTCTGCCAATTAAAAAACTCATTTATTAAGTATCCCTATATTTCGCAACAACTGTGTTGCTTCTTCCAGAGATACTACAACATTAATGAGAAATAACATTAAATAAATAAGAGTATAAAGCAGTAGTAAAATACTTACAAAATGTAAAGTTGAAAAAAATTAGATTTAAAAGATTAGATTTAAAACTTAAAGTAACTATAGATACAAGCCTTTAAAGCATTTAAAAAACATGTGTATGTAAAAGTTAAAACATGAAAAATAAAAAATATAAAACGAAACATATAGCAAACCACTAAAGTCACAAGAATATAAAAAAATAATGCAAATAAATTTAACAATATATGGACCAAATAACAAAACAATTTTTAATTGACAGACTGCTTGCTCGCTTTTAATTTATTTTATATATATATATATATATATATATATATATATATATATATATATATATATATCTATATATATAACAATTGATAAATTATTGGAGTTTTTCGGCTTTTATATGAAATATTTACAAATATCAAATTAGAATGTATGTAATTGCAGAGTATATATATATATATATATATATATATATATATATATATATATATATATATATATAATATTTTCGTGACCTTGGTATGATATGGTAAACTTAATAAGTCGGCGATTAAAGGTCTGGTTTATTACTTCAAAGTATATATATTTAAAACAACCCTACATGTTTCGGCAATGATGCCTTTGTCAAGGAAATAAAAAATATAAATAAAAATAAAATATAAAATTTATATTTTTTATTTCCTTGACAAAGGCATCATTGCCGAAACATGTAGGGTTGTTTTAAATATATATACTTTGAAGTAATAAACCAGACCTTTAATCGCCGACTTATTAAGTTTACCATATATATATATATATATATATATATATATACGTATATATACGTTGTAACTGGATTCCGGGTTTTCTTCCGCGTTCCCACTGTTTGGTCTTCGTAAAGACCGGTGCTGGTTTCTAGACGACATTTCGGCAAAATCACATTTGCCGTCTTCAGGTCTGCGATAACTGTCTGCTTCTGCTTCTTCGTAAACTTTACGAGTAACCAGAAGCAGAAGCAGACAGTTATCGGAGACCTGAAGGTGGTAAATGTGATTTTGCCGAAACGTCGTCCAGAAACCAGCACCGGTCATATATATATATAGGATAAAATAAATTAAAAGCGGGCAAGCGGTCTGTCAATTAAAAACTCATTTATTAATTATCTCTATATTTCGCAACAACTTTGTTGTTGTGTAGAGTTCAAAAAAAAATAATAAAAGTGACGTACACGGACAATAAAATTGACAGAACGCTTGCCCGCTTTTAATTTATTTTATCCAATATAGTACGGTCGATAATTTCTTTAAAATTATATATACATATATACATATTTCTGAATTAAGTCTTTTATTTATTGAAAGGAATTTTCTCCATTTTCATTAAAATAAACCTTCAGAAAATCCTCTTTAAATAAATTAAATTAAATTAAAGAAATCTCTTAAAAATTAATATGTAATTCAGTTAGCATATGTAACGTGATCTTCTTTTGGTAATATAATACAATAGATGTCAGCGGGCATTTTCTTCTGCCTGCTTAAAATTGAAATGCATGTATATTCTAAGCTCTTGACAATTATAATATATGTTTGGCTATCATCTTGAAAAATGACACCCCGGCGTCTCGTAAAGAAGTTTTACGCCATAAATATGAAAGAATAATAAGGCGTATGTGCTTATCCTTGTTACCTTTGTGCGTGAAATTTTGCAGTAAATCATTTTCATTATGAATTTTTAGCTTTTGAAATTAACTACTACGTCTTCTGTTATAATTTAGTACTCGAAGGATATAAATACGTACAGTCGTTTCATATACTGACCGCCATAAATAAATGAACACTTGATAAATGTTGGTAAAATTTAGTGGAATTTTCTGGAAGAAATTGTTTTGTTTCTACTAACAAATGGTAAAGACTATTGAAGTTACATCCGTATATCAAATTGTATTTCTGTAAACTAATTTTGAATAAAATTCTAATTTCGATCAGATAATAGGTAATAGTTTAAATATAAAATAAAGAATATTGTTTATCAGTTTGCTTCTTTCCCAGTACATGTTGTTATCGTAGTATCGATAATATTTATTCCGCTTGCCTGTATTTCGACGATTATACCATTACATATTCAAACAAAAGAGGACTACGGAAATACTTTCTGAAATGACAAAGGCTTTGTGGGCGTACAAATGAACGACATTCAATATTGACAAGACAGGGATCGCTTCAGGATATTGTGTGTTAATCTGGAAAGACCGATAACGTAAATCCCTTGTGAGTGTCGTTTGCAATATTATTGATGCTACAATTTTAAAGTATTAGGCTTATTTTGGTCGACTTTCGTATTTGTAATTACTGCCTTTTAAAATGTTTATACATCCTGATATTCCCTTGTTGCTAATAAAATTTGGTGTTTATAACTTTTTACTTAAGGATTTATTTCCTAATATGCTCTTAATTTTATTAGAAACTAGTAAATGATTTACCAACATTATGCTACAAGAGTACATACATTCTAACACAACTTCATAGCAAATGTTCGACTACAGAAAGAAAAAATAAAAGGATCCGATTGTCGTTTAAGTGCAATTGGCAATACTGACTTGGTCTACAGACAAGTGAAGTAAAAAATAAATAACTAAATTTTATCGCGTATACCAGGTATGTTCGGAAAGTAGTACCTATTTCATAATTTCAAACAATACATATTATATATATTTAGTGTTTATAAGAATTCTATTTTTCTTTTTTTGTCAGAAAACAATTATCCACCACAATTCATACAAAAAATTATAAAACTTAGACTCAATAAAATTTATAACAAAACAAACAACCAAAACAATAACAAAAAAGCCAATGAATTAACATATATCCCCACACCCTATATAACTGGATTATCCGAAAAATTAGACAATATATTTAAACCATTTAATTTTAAAATAGCACACCAAAGCGGTAAAAATCTTAAATTCCTACACACCAAACTTAAAGACTCAACACCTACACTAAAACAATCACACACAATATACAACATACCCTGCAAAGACTGTGACAAAATATACATAAGCCAAACAAAACAGTTACTACAAGAAAGATTGAAAGGTCACAAATACGCAAAAAATCAAACTGCTTTAAAAAACACCAATTGACACTTAAACATAATTTTGATTTTGAAAACACCAAAGTAATAACACAAAAAAAGAACACAAAAGCTAGAGAAGTCTTAGAAATGATACATATTTTCAAAAACAACAAAACAATCAACGACAGAAACGAAATCGGTGGACTGTCAAAACTCTATTACCCACTCATAAAACAATCGTTTAAATCAAAAAACCCTCCTGCACGCACAAGACACAACTGAAATAAAAATAGCTCCCATTAGAAAAAACAACTTTAACTATATACCCCTAAATACGGTCCTGACCACTTTGCTATTCCAAAGAACAGAAATTAAACCCCTCAAACTAATGACTTAGTCACTTACAATATCTGCACAAGTACGGTCGTTCCTTAAGATAAATGTGTCTCGGATGTCTATAAAAAAACACATGTTTGCACAAAATGCGTACCCTTGAAAACCAAACAAACAATAACGGTGAGTTTATTTTGTCATTTCTTTGTTCTCTTTACTATATTTGTAGTGTAATTCAAATTTCCAATTTATTCATACAGATGATAATCACTTTAATATCTCCCTACCTATTCATTTAAGCTATTTTTTAATTTAATTTTAATTTAATTTTCAACGTTAAATGTTAACTTAATTTGTAATTCATTTTTTAATCTAATTTTAAATTTAAAATTGCTAATTTAATTGTTATGCCTATCACACGAAACTAACACTGTTCTCATGTTTTAAATGTAATAATTCTTGTTTCCAGTTACTTGAAAAAGACTGAATTAATAAAAGTCGAAACGTCGTAAAAACATCAAAATTCAATAAAGGTCGCTAAACCAATAAAAAATCTATTATTTTAATATATATATATATATATATATATATATATATATATATATATATATATATATATATCGATAAATCTTGGAAATTCGGCTATATTAAAAATATCAGGATGTTATTTCGCGAAATAACATCCTAATTAAATATTTAATATAGCCGAATTTCCAAGATTTATAAATTGATATATATTAATTGTACGGCTAAGAAA
The DNA here is from genome assembly GCA_935421215.2 of Melolontha melolontha. NCBI lineage: Eukaryota > Metazoa > Arthropoda > Insecta > Coleoptera > Scarabaeidae > Melolontha > Melolontha melolontha. Next base: position 133,453,109 of record OW285240.1, on the reverse strand, counting down.
TAGATTATTATCAAATAGCTAAAGGATGAAAAATTTAGTAAAAATTCCATCGACGACAGAATATTAATATCTGTTCCTTAGAATACTCGAACGCAAGAGCCTTGGTAGCTCAGTGGATAGAGCGTTAGTCTAGAGAACTAAAGGTTATTATTTCGTGACCTTTTTTAATGACATTAATATACTGTCATTTATATTTTATATTCCTTGAAAAAGGCATCATTTGCCGAAACATGTAGGATTGTTTTAAATATGTACATTTTGAAGTAAAACCAGACCTTAAATCGCCAACAAATTGAATTTACCTATATATATATATATATATATATATATATATATATATATATATATATATGTATAGGTTGCACACACTACTAGGACCGGTCCTGGACGGCAACCTGGCTAGGCTGCTGTTAACAGCACACACACGTTCGACGTGTGTGCATTGCCCCCGCTTCTGCGGAAATCGCTAAGATGGCACAAAGCGAAATTTTTTATAAAAAAAATTATAAAAATTTTTGATAAAAAATTTCGTATGATTTGCTTTGTAATTTGTAGACAGCAATGTTTACATCCCCACTTACTCTGCAATTACATACATTCTAATTTAATATTTGTAAATATTTACAAATATATAAAAAGCCGAAAAACTCCAATAATTTATCAAATGTTATATTTAATGAACGGCTAAGAAATTATCTAAACACTTATATATATATATATATATATATATATATATATATATATATATATAAATATATATAATTGAAAAGAAATTATCGACCGTGATATATGATCAAAAATTAATTCAAATTCGGTAAGCGGTCAATTAAAAAACTCCTTTATTAAATTACCCTATATTTCGCGACACTTTGTCGCTTCTTCTGGGGTAAAAAATGTAGAGTTAAAAAATAATAAAATTGACGTACAAAATACAAAAATGATCATTTTTATATTTTGTACGTCAATTTTATTATTTTTTAACTCTACATTTTTTACCCCAGAAGAAGCGACAAAGTGTCGTGAAATATAGGGTAATTTAATAAAGGAGTTTTTTAATTGACCGCTTACCCGAATTTTAATTAATTTTTGATAAATATATATATATATATATATATATATATATATATAATAACTTCGTGACCTTGGTATGATATGGTAAACCTAATCAGTAGGCGATTAAAGGTCTGTATATTACTTCAAAATATATGTATTTAAAAAAACTCTACATGTTTCGGCTGTATACGCCTTTATCAAGAGAATACAAAATATGAATGACAGGATATAAATGTCAAGTAATTAAGTTGCTATGGTTTAAATTATTCAAAGATACATTCTAGTAATAATAATAAATCATGCCTTAGTATTCCAAAAAATAGATAACAAGGTGTGAAAATATGTGTTGTTCGCTGCTAGCAATTTGTGTCTCCTTCTGGGTATGAACTTGTGTGTTGGTTGCTGCTGGCAGCTTGCGTCTCTCTATGGGTGTGTGGTTTTGTGTGAGAGCGTAAGTGTAGGGTTTTGTATGTCGGTGCGTTCGTGCGTGTGTTTAGTGATCGGTCGCATGAATTTAGAGAGGTCGGATAACCAGCCGTTGCGTAGGGCCGCCAACCCTTTCCCGACAACTTCTTTACAATTCCGTGCAGTACTTCGACGGTCTGACCCCCGCCCCAACGAGGCAAGGCGCAGACAGGCGAAGCGCACCCTGTACGGGTGCGTCGAAGTACTGCACGGAATTGTAAAGAAGTTGTCGGGAAAGGGTTGGCGGCCCTACGCAACGGCTGGTTATCCGACCTCTCTAAATTCATGCGATCGATCACTAAACACACGCACGAACGCACCGACATACAAAACCCTACACTTACGCTCTCACACAAAACCACACACCCATAGAGAGACGCAAGCTGCCAGCAGCAACCAACACACAAGTTCATACCCAGAAGGAGACACAAATTGCTAGCAGCGAACAACACATATTTTCACACCTTGTTATCTATTTTTTGGAATACTAAGGCATGATTTATTATTATTACTAGAATGTATCTTTGAATAATTTAAACCATAGCAACTTAATTACTTGACATTTATATCCTGTCATTCATATTTTGTATTCTCTTGAAAAAGGCGTATACAGCCGAAACATGTAGAGTTTTTTAAATACATATATTTTGAAGTAATATACAGACCTTTAATCGCCTACTGATTAGGTTTACCATATCATACCAAGGTCACGAAGTTATTATATATATATATTTTATATATATATATATATATATATATATATATATATATATTATACATATATGTATATGATGCCTTTTTCAAAGAAATTTAAAATATAAATGATAGTATACTAATGTCATACCATATATCTGTAGTTGTCATGGATAAAATTATTCAATGATACATTCCAGTTCAATAATAATAAATCATGCCTTGGCATTCTCTAAATAGTTAAACGACAAAAACGGAGGAATTGCAAGCCATGAGTTATTATTATGTCTGCGCCCGTGGAGCGGCTTAAGATGTTAAGCTGTCGGCATTTGCCTTAAACGAGAAGGGAAACCACGAAAACCTACTCGGACAGCCAGTCAGGGATCTAAATACGGAACTGCCAACCGTTGATTTGGAGGTCTATTAATACATACGCGGCCGTTGAAGCTGGACCTAGAAAGGAGCATTTTCCTCTTCGGAAAATACAACTTTATTCATTAAGATACTGCAAAGCTATCCAACTCTGGCGCTTTTATTTACTTTCGTAAGAAAGGGTCTAGATTACAGAAAGAAATATGGAAGATAGATACTTCTCATGCTTTCTGATCAACATGCAGAGAAGCATGCAGATGGAAAATGTAGCCGTGATTTTTTCAGCGTTACTCTAATAAATGAGACTCTTTTCCTACATTGTTAATGGGGACGGAACGAGGATTTCTAATGTAACGCCTGAAAGCTAATATTAGTACATTGAATTGTGTCAGTCTTATTCACAAATAAAATCCAGAAAAAGTCAAGAAAGAGGAGTCAATTGGAGAACTCGTGGCAACCGTCTTCTGGGATCAAAATTAAGAAAAGAAAAAATGTAGCCTTTGTGTAGTCCTGATGTTGACCCATGCGACATTCAATCTATATCCTGAAACAAAAAAGTAAGAATCTTTTTTGTTTCAGGATATAGATAGAATGTCGCATGGGTCAACAAAGAAAGCGGCATCAAATAGAATCGGGTGCTGTTAAACCTTTGGTGGCGATTTTTAAAAAGCTTTCAAAAATTGGTTCCCACCATATCTTTAAACAATGGCAGCACCATTCAAATAAGATCATTATTGCATTAGAAGAACGATACAGAATGTGATTAGAGACTAATGTGTGATAGGAAAAGAACAGATTTTAACAAAACTAAGCCTCATTTATATCGTTAAATTCTTGGTCAATACTTCTTATTTATCTTTTTATATACTGTAGCAATTAAATAATAGAACGTAATGAGTATCGTAAATTTTGTATTGTTTTCATACAAAAGAGAATAATTCTGTAATAGTACAGTGACATTTATTCAAGACCATTATTGTAAAATTAATATATTTGTTATGTATGCAAATGGGGGCTATTTAACTCGCTTAATGTCCTCATAAAGATGTTTTATTCAACATGTTGGTTCGGAGTTGATTGTAAGACGCTAAACTTAATTCTTGTAGTAATAGAATGAAATTCTTGGTAGTTTTGAAAAGAACAGTGTTGGCCGTCTTTCAAGTTTCGGATTTCCGAACGCGACAAAGGCCTTTCTAGACCAAGAAGCACATAAAATATCCGAGAAGGATCTTAGTTTGGCAATGGAGGAACAAATTTTACATCCGATCTCTCGATTTATGTCTTACATGTTTAAAACGAAATAAAGAAATGAAATGTATGTTTAAAAATAAACATACACAGATAGAAAGAAATTTCTAGATATATGATGTTTATTACATAACTAGTTGCGACGTTATTGGAGTTGATATTTTAATAATTAAATAAATATAAAAATTTTGTTAATTAAACACCAATTTAGCCTGTACATGTTTTGTTATAAGGCAAACAAAAAATCTCGTAACAGCAATGTTTTATTGCCATTATTTTACCATTCCAACTTTTTGTAGCGTATATGTTACAGTATCATAATTTGGGAAGAGGTTTTTTCTTATACTGGAAAAATTTCTTGGTGAAAAGAGCTCTAAGAATTACATATAGTTTAAAATATCGCAATTTTAGATTTCGATAGAATCCATAAAAAATCAATAGCCAATCAAAATTAAACCATAATGGAATCGATGAAGACTTAGAGTTGTGAATGATACTCGGCTATCAATCGCTACTTCTTAGAAGATCGTCTCTTATATTGTATCAAAAGCGAATGCAAGTCTAAAAATATATATTGGTTGTATTATATTTCGTTTTATATCCTCCTATTACGATCTTCTCTCTTAATTCCTTCATTGTATTTGTCATTTGCCTTACACTTGATTTTTGGCATATTAAATTTTGATGGCTATAAATTACTTTGTATTTTTGGAATTAATTCATTGTTGAGTTTGTATGTGAATCTGCCTTCTCTTAAATTTTGAACAGCCAATTTAGACTTATGCGCGGCATAATCCTGAATTGCCCTGGATTATGAGGCGATGGCCTGGATATACCCCATATCATAACAGGAATACATCCATCCAAAGTCTCATAACGTCGAACAGTTCAACTCATAGCCCAAGAAACCAAAGACGCTACGTGCCAATACTTAGATGGCGTAGATTCCAGCCGATTTGCAAGTCTACTCCATTTAGTTGTTGGATCCATAGTTCTCATGTTAGATAGATTTGTCCATTAACGTTGGATATAGGGCTGGTAGAACTGATCCTACTGCTATAGGGTAGATCAGAAGAGCCAAACAACCGAAGTGTGGAGGCTACCCGTCTAAGTTGCCGACTTTCGGCAACTTAGACAGTGACTGGACCGGAACTTTACTTTATGCCTATGATGCCAAACGGCTCATTGACCCAGATATCTGTCAATGTCGGGTACAGAATACCTCGGATGCGATACAACTGTTCTGGAAGTCTTAGCAAAAGTTGATTAGTTTTAGGATGGGCAACGAGATATTTTCCAACAAAACTGGGAGTGAAAAACCTGGGCATCTCTAATAGTTGTGCTCACATAGCCTATAGCCTATGTACTGTACGGATGAAGACGGGATCATGCATTAACCGACGCGGCAAAAGTCATAATATGGGGCAGATCAGCGTTGACTTCATGGACCTATCCACGAACAGGTCCATGAACACTCCACCCCGTCTTAAACTGCGGACAGTTTCGGCTGCCGGCCTCTTCAAGAGGTTGTTTTTTTTCTCTCGGGCAGAAGCATAGCTACCGCCTACAGCTGACGGCGCTGAAGGTATTGAGAATACAAGAAGAATGAGCGTCTAAATTAATGCATAGTTAAATACAATTAACTAGTTAATAAAGCTTAAAATTATACTTTTAAAAATTACCACGAAGCTTAACTTAATCGGATTGAGATAAATTTCATCAGCATTCTCTCGAATGTTTGGAAAAATTCAAAGTAAATCCATCTGCTTCTAGGTTTTTATTTCACTAATTGATTTACTAGAATGTAACTACAATTCCCCCTGTAAATTAACAAAAATAAAATCGAAATTATAGTTATTTGGTTGGCTTCAATAATTTTCACTTATAGTTATGGTCCAGTCGATATTACAAAGACCCTGTATATAAACATCTTATTTCTATTAAACTCTTAATTAAGCCATTTTCCTAAAAACACACTCATCCATAACGAAAATAAAATATAAACGAAATTTAATCGAAAACAGTCCCATAATAAATTCGTGTGATTAAACCGGACTGTCTCGCATAGCTCATTCCCCAATTAAAGCAGATTTATATATTTCACTGTCAATTAAGTCGGGACAAAATATATTCAAAGTTATTCAGTCGGTGTGTGCAGTAGCTCCGTGTGCTCTTTGTCCGTGCAAGTATTTAGAGCATTCCCGCATTGATTAAACGCCTGTGCCGATCTGTCAGCGCGGACGTTCGTCTCTGAGCGATGGCTAATGGTGTATTGCATTGTGCAAGTTGTTGCAATTTCTTGGCAATGGATCGTTGACGTTTCGCGTCCCAACGTCGTTGTACATAGATGTGAGAGATTTACAGGGCCGTATCCTCAAACATGATATTTTCTTCAGAAAACAATTTTTCAACATTTTGGTAGGACCACAGTTTTTATTACAAAACGATTTGAAATATACATGACTGGGTAAAACCTCAGAATTTTTTGTATAAAGGCCGCTTCAGAGTATGGAATTTTCATTGAATCCTATTTTTCTTACAGCAATTTTTATTGCACACATGCACAATTTAATCAACTTTGCAATTTTTACAAGTCCGTGGATATATTTTTGTCAATCAGGTTGACCAACAGAATAAATATTTGTGTTGGAAAATTAAATCATAATTTATAATTTAAATTTCTTTGAAAAAGGCATTATATGCCGAAACATGTAAGATTATTTTAAATATATACATATCAAAGTAAAGAAACTTTAAATCGCCGACTAATTAAATCTACTATAATATACAAAGGTCGAGAAATAATGATCTATATATATGTGTGTGTGTTTAGATAATTTCTTAGCCGTTCATTAAATATATCAATTGATAAATTCTTGGAGTTTTTCGGCTTTTATATGAAATATTTACAAATATTATCAAATTAGTATGTAATTGCGAAGTAAATGTGGATGAAAACATTGCTGTCTACAAATTACAAAGCAAATCATACGAAATTTTTAATTGAAAATTTTGTCTACGTTGGGACTTGAACCCAAGTCTACCGTTTGCCGGACACACATATAGCTATGAAGTAATAATTATCAATTTCAAACTTTCAAAACTGACATCTGCTTTCAAAACTGACATCTACTTTTAAACACTGACATCTGCTTTCAATAACCGACATCTGCTTTCAAAGCAGACATCTGCTTTCAAAACTGACATTTTCTTTCAAAACAGACATCTGCTTTCAAAACAGACAGCTGCTTTCAATAACTGACATTTGCTTTAAATAACTGACATCTGCTTTCAAAACTGACATCTGCTTTCAAACCTGACATCTACCTTCAATAACTGACATCTGAATCATTAACACTGTACTTTATAATGCATTTCTAAATAGCTTGAACCAAGGTCTATCGTGGCGTAAGTGGTAAAGAAACGGTCCGGCAAACCATAGAGTTGGGTTTACGTCCCAACGTAGACAAAATTTTTCAGTTAAAAATTTCGTATGATTTGCTTTGTGATTTGTAGACAGCAATGTTTACATCCACATATACTTCGCAATTACATGCTAATTTGATAATATTTGTAAACATTTCATATAAAAGCTGAAAACTCCAAGAATTTATTAATTTCTAATTTTGAACTTCTTTCACTGGTCGTTCACTGGACAGTTTTCTATCTTGTGTTAAAGTACTATTTAATGGCAAAAGTAAATTCTTAAAAATAAATATTACTTTATATTATAATTTATTTAGACAATTAAAAAAATAATTTAAAACATTCTAAATTTGTTAATTACGCATTCATAAATACATTGATATCATACTCGAATACTCCATTTTCTTTGGTTTTTTGAAGTAATTTTCAATTTTTAATATTGATTTTCATCTTATTAAAAATGCTACCTGAGTATTCTGTAAAACTGCCACATAAATAGAGAAAGAATGAATTGAAAATCAAGATATATGTTCCGAAATATTTTTTTACAAATAACTTTCCAATTGCATTACAAAAAATTTTTTTATTGATGCGATTAATCGATTTCACGTTTAATTTATATACAAGTTTCATAAGGGTCTATGTTAACTGGAATTAATTCTTTTTTTTTTTAATTAAAAATTTAAAATATGTAAATTATTATTTAATTCTAAGACATATATTGGGTCGAATGACAAGTCCGGGTGCAGCCTCCACTGCGGAAGAAATTTGAACTAGTTGTCAGTTTTCTTGAACAGCTGTGTTTACTTCATTTGTGTTTTTGTGCAGGAGCTTGCAAGTTAGTGCCTCTTTCGAACAGTATATTCGAAAATGGACAGTTCCGAAAAAATTTGTGTTAATATTCAGTACTACGTTAAACTAGGTGATAACCTAGTGGAAACGACATGCAATCTGAATGCTGCATATGGAAGTGAATGCCCACAACGCAACACTATCTCCAAGTGGTATCATTATGTCAAACAAGGTGTTACAGAAATCGCCACGCAGGCGAAAGAAGGACGACCTCCAAATCCAGTTAATCTGAGATTTTTAAAAGCCGACACCGTCACCGACATCACTGGCCTTACTTTCTGCTGAACTCGGTAAGTCAAAGAGATGCCTACAATAAATCATCAAAATGGGTCTACAGTTCAGAAATATCGTGCCATAATGAGTTCCCAAGTTGCTGTCTAATGAGCAAAAAAGAAGAGTTGCTGATGCGTAATCGATTTAAAGCGAGTGTTGTGCCGAATGGGATGATTTATTGGACAATCTGCTGTCGATGTCGAATGTCGATGATACTTGGGTCTAATGCGAACCACCAGAGACCCGATATTCAGCTTCCGAATGGCAGCTTCCTGGTTAGCCACCTCCAGTAGTCGAGCATGCCAAAATGACATATAAAAAGACCACTTGCTACTGCGTTCTGGAATAAAGATGCGATAGTGCACATTGACTATCTCAAATCGAGTAAATCCATGAATAAAACATACTACATTGAATCTTCTTGATATGGTCAATGCCAGGATTCCGGCTAGGAAGGGTCGTAAAGACAAATTTCTACAAGACAATTGTCCAACCCATAAAGCAAATTTTACACTCGAAAAGATCACTCAGCTGGGTTGGACGCTATTAAAACACCCTCCCTATTCGCCCGAATTGGCATACTTTGATTATTACTTGTTTCGATATTTGAAGATTGATATGTTAAAACACAAATTTATATTCTTTTTATAAAAGTTCCGCCTGATTTTTTAAGAGCTTTAACATGTTCAAGTCACAACTGTCCAAAACCATTATTAATTTTTATATAAAAAAAAATTCGAGAATATGAAATCGTTGATGCCTGCACACGGTCATTCAACCTGTAGATTTTGTTATAAATTAAAACTACAACAATATATTACGGAAAATATACGAATTCTTACAAAAAATTTTTAAACTAATAAAAATGCAATTAAATTTTGTCATCAAGGAGAATCATTGTAACTACTTATGGTAAGGAGTGAAATATGTCCAACAGTGAGCCAAACCTTTGTCATTTCCAATGACTACTTGAAGTCTCGAGGGCATTGAATGAACAATCTTCCTACAATATTCATCAGAAATATAACCCCCAAGAGTTTCGACGAATACAGATTACTACACTTAATGTTGTTCATCTTATAAAATTTATGTTGAATATACTTGTAAAATAATCATAACATACAAACCTATTTAGATTATGAAGACTGTGGACCGACCGAGCGACTTTTCTATGTAACTTGATACCGGTTGTCGATAGTAACATTTCATTCATAAAAAAATTATGGCCAGACCTAAAAGTATTGTATAGATTTTGTGTTTTTGATCGTCGACTTTTTCTTAATGTAACTTTCATTATGAAACAGACATGTAAAATTGTCCAAGTATACAGTTACAGATATGTAAATTTTTTACATGTCTGTTTCATAATGAAACAAAAGCCTTATACGTGCATTTAACGTATAGACATATTTAAAACCTTTTTGTATACTTAATGTAACTGTTCATGCTGGATTTTAATACGCCATTTTATGGTGATAACAATCATTGAAATTTATTTATATTCAGCACAAAATTAGTTCTATCCAGTTGTAAGGCGATAGCAAGATTTACGGACGATATTATATAATTAAGGAATGAATAATGTGCTAACTTTCATGGAAGAGATTTCATAATGTATTCACACGCATAAAACACACTCAAGCCCTACCCTGTAAAATAGGAGACCTACAACCACAGTAGAATTATAGGTATATAGCGTCAACAGGCAATTCTCGTACAACATATCCGTCTTCGTGTCCGTCATCCAGATAAAGTACACACATGCAGTCGTATTTCAATCAAGGCATACATGATCTATATAACATAAAGACGTCACATAACTCAGTACTTAGATTAACGATCAGAGTGCCCGCAGTGGACGTGGCGTTATAGCCGGATTGCATGCGACGTTTTAAATCAAGAGTTCTAATTCACTTTAAAGACGAACGGAGTGTGTTAGGAATGAGTTATGAGTTAATTATAGTTTATGGCGAGGTAGTTAAGGTTTCATGGTAATAATCATGCTAATGAAAAAGAGGTGGGATCAGTAATGGTTTATTTATATTAAGAAATCGATTTAATTTCATATTTATATCACAGTAGTACAGTTCATGAATTCTTTACCTTCTTTGGTAGAACTCTTCATCCTTTCAATAAGAAATGAACAAGACTTGAAAAAATGTATATTTTCTCTTCAGATATGCACTAAAAATTGTTAAAATAAACAACATTACATCGATAAACGTCACTAAAGCAACTATAAGAATTAAATTTAAGTTGCTATTTAAGCTACTTCAATTGTGTTGGGGTTGTATTCGGCTCGTGAGGGGATGACTCCGATTACTAGAATCACGACCCAGAAGTTGCTTCATCGTGCACAAGTTGTAAGACTGTATACACTTCACTTTTTTTTAATCTTCGGTGATTGTTTGTTAAATGTATACATGTGCTTTCATCTAAATATATTTACTGACACAATATACATTTATTTCTGAATCTATAACCACTTATATTAGCACAAAACTGCTGTTGAGACTGGCGTTTTTTAGTGTTAATATGATACTCTGGCTGAGAATGTTGTTGCTTGTTATGATGTTAAGAATGATATTGTTATGTAAGTATGTAAAAATCCACCAAACTATTAGATAATTAAATACGCGTATTGGTTGTACACCGTAGTGTCATAAATTGGGAAGTTTTCGCTGTATTTCATTTTTAGTAATTGTACCTACTGGCAACAATACCTAAGTTTACAATAGGGTCTTAAAATTGAAATCTTTCTAATAAATAATAAAATATAATTTACACGTAAAATAAATGTCAGTCGTTTGTTTGGGTGTTCCATGGTGAAGAAAAGCCGACAAAAGCCATCCGCTATCGAAGTATCTCCAAAAAGGTGTTCGCGACATTTGTCTCGAAAGCAGGTCATATAGCAACACTTTCTCTACAAGATCAAAGAACTGTTACTACCAATTTGTGTACAACCAATTGTTTGCTGGAAGTTATCGCTGAGCCCCGAGAAATCAACCCACAACGAATCATAATCCTCCGCCAAGACAAGGCAAGTTTGCACACAACTCGTAAGACTATTGAATTTTTAACGCAACAAAACATCGAATTGTTAGGCCATTCTCCGTACGGTCCCGGCCAATGTCCCAACGATTTCTTTACCTTTCCGAAAATCAAAGGCGGACTGCGTGGTCAAAGGCACCAGTCGTCAGAAGAAGCAGTCGATGCCTTCAAAAACGCAATTTTGACTGCACCAATAAACGAGAGGAATAACTGCTTCCAGAGTTGATTCGAGCACATGCCAAAGTGCATTAATCTTCGTGGAGAATACCTCTAAAAACAGTAAAGTCTTTAAAAGTTATCTACTATTTTATTTCAGCTCTATATGAAAAATATAAAAGACAACACTTGTAGTTACCAAAATGTAAAGTAGGCAAATCCCTGTATCAAAAGTCTACATTTGTTAATGTAACGTTTTTAAAACTACGGAAAGCAATAGGTTATTTGAAATCACCTAAAATTAAATAAAAGAGTGAGATTTAAGTTTATTTATAGAAAGAGTATAAGACGGATTACAATAACATAACAATTAAAATATGAAAAATAACTTGAACAAAAAATTAGAACTGTTAGGAGAATTCCTTAAATTTTTCTTCTTTTCGATTCGATTATTTTTCTTTCCTCTCCCGGACAGAATTTGGTAGCCATTGGTTGCCAACTAAACTTAAAAATAAACACAATATCAGCTTTAATAACCTTAATTATACTGTCAATATTCATTTATATCGTTAATATTCTACTTTGTTATGTTTATATTTAGTCAATTACCGGCAATGTGCAAGATATTCAAAATAAAATTAATTGAAAATAAAATTTGAAAAACATGACACACTAATGTATGCCTATAAAAAATGTAATTGGTTTGTCCAATATAAAATTACCGTTAGTACAAAAAAAAACTAATAACAATAATTAATGTTAGCGGACACATTTATCTCCATCTATGCAAGAGCAAGTATGTCGGTGTTTAGTAATCATTTATTCACTAATATACCAGCTATATACGTAAAATGTAATTTAAATTGTTATGCTTGATATTATCAATATGTACGGATTAATTTTACAAGAAAGTAGCTAATCAAAGCCAGCAAACGACAAGTATTATATAAAATGAAGAAAAAACAGAAAAGCCCAAGACAATTAAATTGCAAAAATAGACCCAATTAACAACAAAAAATGGGAAGAATATTTTGAAAATCTGTATAAAAAGAAAGAATATCACTCACCATACCCCACAGTAATAAACTGGTACGAAAATCAGGTACATGTTGCAATAGACCAAAGACTTTAAGAACATTAAAAAACTGGACAACCTCGAAAGCGATTAATATAAGAAACAAATTGCTGAAATATAGTGGAGAACATCTTATAGAAGAACTAACAAAATGCAAATTAATTGCATTTTCGCGAAGTAACGTGAATGTTAATATTGCGTTCTACATTTTACGACGCTAATTATTCGAATTTTTTAATTGAAAATAAATTCACCCTTAAGCAGGATTCAAACACACGTCCATGGTTTGCCGGACCATTGCTCTGCCACTAAGCTACTAAGGACTCTAGTTCCGAATACATCGGGAAGCCCTAAGTTACATTAAGTCTGAGCTACAACGTCCAATGCTCCAGAAAACCATGGACGTGGAACATTGGGGCCAAATCCCAAAAGGCTGGCCAAAAATCGAAAACGTTATAAATTCGGCTAAAAATCAGTACTTGGAGGTTTTCGGAGTTTATGAATCCGAAGTCAGAATTTGAAATAAAAACAAAATGGCGGATTTCACATGAATCACTTTTATAAAGAATGTACAAAATAGATCCATATGTGGTATAATACGATAAAACATACAATCGATTAATTTAACGATTTAAAAGTTATTTAATTCACGATAAGTTCAACTTTTAAATCGCTGAAGCTTCCTGTACTTGCTGGTATACGTGGCGCAACTAACAATAAAACTGCTTCTGGGAGATACGACTTTGAGTTTTTTCGAGGCAATTTGCGCAAACTTGAAATAAATGGATCGGATATTAATAATAAGCGTGAAATAATATCGTCCATTGTTTTGGCTCGGGAACACTTTCTTGCAAAATCTTCACGAAACTTTTTAATGTATTTATTAGTAGACTCTTGAGCGTCTTCAGACATCTGCCTTATCGGCAATACCGATGAGTTTATCACTTCTGTGCCATGAAGAAATATCTTATATACCGAAGTTGGCATGTAGTTGGCACGGATATTACTGCATAAAGAAGCGAACTGTCTGTAAGGCATAATCTTGAAATTTTATGAAATCGATTTCATGGCCAATTATTCCCATGATTCCCATGATTCGCGCTACTGTAACCAGGCTTCCAAATTATTTGGAGGACCGTTCAAGCTATGTGGAATTAAAGGAAATTAAATCGAATGTACGTGAAATAGGGAAAGGAGTACCCCAGGAAAGTATATAATTTATGTAAACGATGCGCTAACCAGTAAAATGGTGTACGCGGATGACACGTCATTGCTGGCAACCTGTAATAAATATGAAAATGTAAGTCATGCAGTGGAAATCTCATTGAATGTCATGAACAAAAATAGTCGAATTTAGTGCAAAGAAACACGAGAGGAATTGTTCACATTTAATTAGAGTAAATGGTGGTACTGTTGCTCATGTAGACTCGACAAAATTTTTGGGTATATATATATATATAGATGAGAACTGCTCTTTTAATGAGTAAATTGATTGCTTGGCAAAGAAATTGACTAGTGTATGTTACGCAATAAGTCAATTGCGTAACAGGGTAGGGTGTGTCGTGAAATTGTACTATTTTGCCAATTTCTATTCCCTACTTACATATGGAATACTTGCTTGGGGCGGTTCAATAGAAATACTAAGAATTTTTAGATATCACCACAAAAAATTGAGGAAAGAGAACGGCGAGATGTATTAATTTGTAGTATTGTGGAAATTGATAACACGAGAACTACTAGAAGTGCTGCCGAGGAATAGGGTACAAGTAACACAACTATTTCACGTATTTGGAAACGTAATGGTTTAAAATGTTTCAAATATTCGAAAACTCAAGTAATATTTCCCGAGGACAATTTCCGGAGAATGGAGCTTTGTCAAGACGTTATGGAAAAGATACATCGAGATGAAAATTTCGTTGAAAATATTCTCTTCACCGATGAATCAACTTCTTCATTACACTGAAAGCACAATCCCTCTGTTCTTCGATATTTGGCTTCGGGAAATCAACACCGGCATTTTGCAAATCGCACTCAGTATCCTCAAAAACTAAACGTTTGGGTAGGTATTTTAGGTGACCATTCTATAGGCCCCTATTTTATTGATGATATATTAAATGCCGACAAGTATCTCGAATTACTGAAAAATCAAATACTTCCCGCCATTCAAACCATTGGAATAAATCAGGAAATCGTTTGATTTCAACATGATGGCTGTCCAGCACATAATGCAGTGAGGGTAAAGGAATTTCTAGGAAATACTTTTCTTGACCGTCTTATTACTGGAACAGGAAACATTAAATGGCCCCCGCGATCTCCTGATCTATCTCCAAATGATTTCTTTTTATGGGCATATCTAAAAAATATTGTTTATACTCATGAAGTTGGTAGAGCACAAAATCTAGTTGCCTTGAGAGATAAAATAAATGAGGTTCGTAGCCTCAGTTATTTTATCTTATATTCATTAGCTGCCGACATGTTAGCAAATGTAAGAGCTAATTTCTACGACCGCATAGGACAATGTTTTCCTGTGCAAGGAGGAATTTTTGAACCTCTTGCATAATTTATTATAATTTTTAGAATCCTTTTTTATTTATTTTATTAGGATTATTCTTTAATTTGATTAGAATTACGCTTTTGTTTATGCGACGCACCGCAGCTTAAAAATTTCTTGCATCTACTGAAGGAAATAAGAAAAGCAAATCCCCTGCAATTCGTAAATGTTATTTTAGAACGCATTACAAGTACCTATGTCGATGGTCAAATGATTACTGCTAACTTGTATTTGCGAAACAATCGGAGACAATCGTTGCCAGCCGTCGCGGTCTTCGCCGGCATTGGATCGGCTTTTCCATATACATATACATACATCGTATGTACTCATACGTATTCCCTATGCCTAATGATATTTGACACATGCGGTACCTATATTTATAAATTATTAATTTATGTCAAGTAAACTTTTAATATTTTCATAAAATTAAATGAGAACCACCATTATCTTACACTTAATAGTAATATATAGGAAATTCCCACACATAGGTTAGCATTTACTGAAAAAATCCTAAAAACCAGGCAATCAGTTCGTACAATAAATTACCACTTAAGTATAGACAGCTACCCCTAGATATGTTTGAATGCAGTATTAGGAACCTATTAATCTCGAAAGTCTATTATTCAGTCCAGGAGATTGTTCATGATTGTGATGTATAATGTTAGTTGTAATGTAATTAAGGTTAGTGTGAGACTCTATATTATAGCGTAGATTTTTTAATATTTTGTTCCTTACATATTTTCTTTTGTACTCTTCTTAAGCCAGTACTATTAGATATCAGTGTTTATTTTATGTATGGATGTTGACGCTCTTACATATTGCTATGAACTGTGGTTTTTATATTTACTGTACCACGGTTCACAACTAATCTACCCAACTAGGATCCTCAGTCGGTTTATTTCCAAAAATGAGACTGCTTTCTTCTCAGGGTTCCAATCGGAAACGTGGTTGTCTCTACGAAAATACTTGGCGCCAGTCAAAATGTATTGACAAATATAATAATTATATTTCTTTAAGTTACTTATTAAATTCGTGGTGAAAGGTTAATTAAATAATGAGCACAATATAAAATTTAAATGAATATTTAATACAAAAAAAATCAAAAAAAGAAAAAAAAATCTTTATAAAGTATAAAGATTATGTAATAAATTAATTACAACCAGAGGTAAAATAATTCATTGGATATGACAGCTAAATGAATTAAAAATCCTCTATGACTTCCGAATAAACTTATTTTAAATAACAAAGTTTATTTTTAATTTCTCCCCAGAGAACAACATAAAATAAACAAACTTAACAACACAATCAAAAATCTACTACATGCGCGCTCAAATGTAACAAAAAACTCCCTTGAATTCCAATTCCGTGGTACAGTAAATATAAGAACCACAGTTCATAGCAATATGTAAGAACTGAAACTGTGAAATTGTTGACTTATTCTATGCTATTGTAGTGAAAGGGAAGAAAATAAATTATTATTATTATTATTATAAACAACAGTTTTTGAAAAATCTTTGACAGAATTGGCAATAGACTAATGGAATTCCGTAGGCTTTCACTGCCATTGTCACTTATAGTACAATTTTTTGTGGGTTTCGCAGTGTTGTCGTAATTTCACTCGACGTTTCGCTATTCATACTGTCAGCTTCAGAAAGAAATGTTTTCTAAATATTCTGCAAGTATTATAATGTCTTTAAACTGCACCTCTTTTTTGAACAACTTTGTATATTAACAAGCGATAAGATCTTCAATAAAACGTACTAATACCAACACCAATTTAACGCCGGTAATAACACCAATTACGATCAAGAGTAATAAGTAGTTACGTATGTACAGCAATGTCGAAAACAGCTAAAAAAAGTCAAATTAACGACAACAATCATTCTAGATTGATTTATGAATTCGCAAAGCTAACGTATTTAATTATTACATTATGTAACGCGGTTTCCCCGCGTTCAAACTGTAGATAATTAATCACTTTACATTCACCAACATTACATTTACGTTGGTTGCGGTTTCGTTGCAGCGGTTGTGACAAAACAAATGAAGTTATATAAACATTCAACGGCACGTCTCGTAATTGTAACGCATACTTGACGTACACAGCAGCTAAAATTTTACGTAATAATTAGTAATTTATTAGGCGATAAATCATTGAAAGAATGTGGTAATGTTAAAATCACCACCCGAAGAATTTCAACTATTTAACGACTCTGCTTTTACTCGAGTAAAGAAGCTGCCATTTAATGTTAATAAAATGTTCATAAAATGGCAATTTGTGGACGTGAAGACCTATTCGAGAAAAGACAGAGTTTTAGAAAAAAAGAAGAGAACAATTATATCTATTAATAAGGTAAAACATCGTAGATTTAGTCTCTTGTCCGTACAAGTTTTCTACTGAAACGTTCTTGTAGTATTGGAAAAATGTAATCTTGCCGAGTACTACCTGGATAGCATGCAAGTGAACAGATGTTTTCTCCTGATAAGTATGCCACGAACGTATTGTGCAGTGGTATTTTAATAAGTTTTAAGTATTGCAAGAATTTCATTCGAAAAAGGACGTGTTTGTTTTTATTTATTTATCTTCGATCTTTCAGGATCGCAATCTATCACGAGGGGTCTTTAATGGCGGCGTCGTTTGGGCTATTAATGCGGTGTATAATATATTATTATTACCTTATTTACTTTATTTTATAACTGCTTTCAATTTGAAGAAAATTTCTATGAACATTAGTATAGCATGGCAATGGGAAACTGCTTGTCTCCATTTATGGCGAACTCGTTTATGCGTGAGTCGCCTTGAGATGGAATTTAAGACAAATGCTAAATATTCCCCTAAAGTATGGATTAGGTATGTCGATGATATTTTTGCGATCTTTAATACAAAGTTGTGTAATTTTAATGTCTTTTGAATACTTATTAAATTCGATATGACCAACAATTAAATTTACAATAGGAAACGAAAACAATGAACAAATACCATTTTTAGATGTTTTAGTAATCTCTAAAGGCCGGATTATATGCAAAAAAAACTGAAAATATACGCATAAATATGCAGATGTTTTAGCCTAAAAATGCACTTCCTTATAAAAAAATATACAGGTAAAAAATACGGGAATGTTAGAAAATGGAATACTGTAGAAAAAAATATTCTATTATGTTTATTACAAGTTTATTTAGAATATTTTACAACATAAGTAACTATGAAAACAAGTTACAGTCACATATTTCTCAAAGTTTTCATCAGAAAAATTGTGACGCTTATCTGAAAACATGTATTTATATACAGGCTGATTCATTTTCGGCCCTCACCATGGGCCCCTCTTATTATTGGAGATAGAGTATAGGTTTAAATTTGGCAATGTTGTTAAATTTTGTGTTTGTTATAAGTCCGTAAAGAAAATAGACCTGTGACAAATGACCTTCGGTATTTAAAAAAAAACGCGAAATCCCCATCTTATTCTTTTACCTGTAGCACTGACATTTGGCCTTGTAGAGAAAAAATAAAAACACATCCTTGTGGCAATTTCTAAACCTCTATCCAGTGGTGTACTCTAAATTTTTATACGACGTTTCGTTTCTTTCTGGCCATCATCAACTATCTAATTTCTTATAGGCGCCATATTGGATTTAGACATCCTCAGAAAGAGTTTCTTTTTTCTGATCTAAACCATGTACCATATGCCGACTATAGCTTTTGACATTAGGTTTTATTTGAAAGAATAAATTATAAGATTAAATAAGGTAGCCTTTAGAATTTCAATCTGTCAAACATTTCATTTATTGTTCATTAATAATACAAAAATGTCATACACTAACGAAGAGAAACGAGTATTTTTTATTCTTCGAAACGAAATTCAACAATAGCGAGTACAAGATAACAAAAACATTACTAAAAATACATGGAAAAGTAAATAATAAACAATTACTGTAAATGTTCAATTATCTGGCCATCTTCGGTAATGCACAATTGGGCACGCCTTCTGGCATTTTGTACTGCCCTTTGTATAGTTCTTCTAGGAACTGCATCGAAGGCATTCTGAAGTCTGTCTCGTAATTCTTCAATGTTTTGTGGCGCATCTACTTTATAAATATTATTTTTAACATATCCCCATATAAAAAAATCTAGCGGACTTAAATCAGGTGATCACGCAGGCCATTCAACAACTCCCCTATTTCCAATCCAACGGTTTGCAAACTCTTGATTTAAGAAATTTCTAACAACAGCTGCATTGTGTGCTGGTGTGCCATCTTGTTGCCACCATAAATATTGTAATTGATTTAATGGGATATTGTCCTCAAGATAGTCAGATACGTATGTACGTAAAATGTTTGAATATCTTTCTCCATTTAAATGTTCTTCATACATAACTGGTCCTAAGAGACGATTTGCCAAAATACCCATCCAAACGTTTATTCCAAAACGATGTTGTGGTCTTCTAGCCCTGTTTTGTCAGGGATTTTGTACTGTCGAATAGTGCCCCGTATTTCTGTTGAACATTCCAGAATTTGTAAATTTTGTTTCATCTGACCAGAGGATTTTGCTTAAAAAATTTTCGTCATTTTCTACCCTTCCCATTAACCAATTACAATATTCTAGCTTCTCAAATTATCTCCAGGCAGTAAAGAGTGACTAACATGGATCCTGTATGGTTTAAACCTACTTTTATGTAACGTTCTCCAAACTCTGGACTGGCACAAATTTAATTCTGACGCTACTTCGCGTGTAGAAATTGATGGATTATTATTTATCTATAAAAATACAAGATTAACATTAAATTTGAAAACACGCTTTTAATTTACCATTTGTAAAATATCTTGTCGATTTTCATTTAAATTCCTGTTGTCTTGACCATTACGCGGCTTAGTAAACGATCCATTCTCGACCAAATTTTTGTCGAGATCTAGAAAAATGGTACGATGAGGCTGTTGTCGTTCTTGATATAATTGTAGGTATCTTGTACTCGCTACTGTTGAATTTCGGTTCGAAGAATAAAAAATACTTATCATATCTCGTTTCTCTTCGTTAGTGTATGACATTTTTGTATTATTAATGAACAATAAATGAAATGTTTGACAGATTGAAATTCCATGGCTACCTTATTTAATCTTATAATTTATTCTTTCAAATAAAACCTAATGTCAAAAACTTTAGTCAGCATTTGGTACATGGTTGAAATCAGAAAAAAAACCTCTTTCTGAAGATGTCTAAATCCAATATGGCGCCTATAAGAAATTAGATAGTTGATGATGGCCAGAAAGAAACGAAACGTCGTACAAAAATTTAGAGTACACCACTGGGTAGAGGTTTAGAAATGGCCACAAGGATGTGTTTTTATATTTTCTCTACAAGGCCAAATGTCGGTGCTACAGGTAAAAGAAGAAAATGGGGTTTTCGCGTTTTTTTTTTTAAAAACGAAGGTCATTTGTCACAGGTCTATTTTCTTTACGAATTTATAACAAACACAAAATTTAACAACTTTGCCAAATTTAAACCTATATTCTATCTCCAATAATAAGCGAGGTCCCCATGGTGAGGGCCGAAAATGAATCAGCCTGTATATTGAAAAGGTTCGTTCTACGTCGACGCTTGTTATACGAGCATATTTCAAATTAGAAGTATCATCTCTTGTCAACTCAATATTTTCTACTGAATCACACAAGATTTTAGCAATGCCCTTTAGGTTTTTAAAATCCTCATTTTTGCCTATTACACTTAAACATTTTTCATACACGGACTGTCCCACTCGTCCTTTAACATCAAAACATGACTTTTCAAGTTTGCTTCTCACGATTAGCGACATAAATTGTTTTTCCAACTGCAATATAGAAGTGGAAATAAAACCGTAATTGGCTTTAATAAACGCCAACTGTTGAGGTATTTCTTTACTCGAATACACCTTTTGGGCGTCCATCACAGATTGTCCATCCCTATCAAGATCCATCATAATTGTATTTATTCCTTCATAATAATTAGCATGAAAAATATCAGTCTGCAACCACGTTCCTCATCGTGTGATTTCTAGTTGAGGAGGAAGCGGAACACCGGGTAGATGTTGTTTGTGAACCTGAACTCGTAATGAGGCCTTTAAAAATACTTTCATGGCACTACTAATTAAAGTATTTGCTAAGGGAAAATGGTATCTACAACACGATTTAGTCCGTGCGCCAAGCAAGTTGTGTGAATTAAATTTGGGTAAAATATTTTCAAGTTGAAAGCTGCCTTCACCATGTATGGTGCAAAATCCGTCAAAAACAATAGAATTTTCTATGATGGAATCGATTTCGTTAAGAAGAAAGTTGCCAGTTCTTCCTGTATAAACCTTGTTATTGTCAAATTATTATTTGCCTTTTCCAACTGTTTAAATGAAATAAATATGATTTTGCTGGAACCGATACGTTAAGGATACCAATCATTAAATGAACTATGTATCGGCCCACACTATCAGTAGTTTCATCTACGCATATAACGAGCCATCGAAAAAATTCATAATTGGAGTAGACTGTGAAATTGGGTTGGTACTTTAGCCACTTCCACATAATGACATTTATTATTTGACATTGAAACTATAAGTTTGTGTCCAATTTTTCAAAACTCTTATTAAGAAAATTAAATTTGTTTGGATGTAAATGGACAACATTTTCAACAACTTCTGTAGCTATATGTAAATTTTGATTATGATTTCGATATTAAATAAATTATTTGTTTTCTTTTTTGTTGTAGTATTATTTCAATGCCATAACCTTTTTTTACAATGAAACCAAATGAAACTGTCAAGCATCAAGTAATGTTTCATTATGTGGAAGTAGCTAAAGTACCAACCCAATTTCAGTCTACTCCAATTATGAATTTTTTCGATGGCTCGTTATAAAGATAATTGTTTGCAACAACCTTCTTAATGCTATTCAATGTTTCTGCAAAGATACAGCGAATATATTTTTTTCTTAACGTGCCCTCATCAGGCATGTTATATTTGCTGATGTGCTTTTGCAATAATAACTTGACATTTAAATTGTTTAATTTATGTAGTGGAATATCTGCCGACACAAACAGTTGACACAAATCTTCCTTAAATTGTTCTTGTTCCAATTTTTTGGAAGTTGATGGCAAACATTGCACCCTTTTAAACTTACAGCATTCTATTCCGTTATAAAGAAAACCTTCAGTCTTTACAGGGTTGCAGTGTATAGTAGTTGTGCGGAAGCGTTTTTCTTAATTTACTCTGTCCCATGTGCGACTTTTAATTAGTAGTTTTTACCTACTGATGATGACAACTTAGTTGTCGAAATACGTATTTAGGATACGACTAATAATTGTGGTAAGGGGTTATATACCTTTTTTAAAAGAAAACCTTGTATAACTGGCAAAAAGCAGATTTCTAAAATAGTAATTAAGATATGCATACTGCGAAACTAACGACTTAATGACAGAAATGAAAAAAAAGGACAATAAATAGTTGTTTGATTCCACTAATAGATACAAATGACAAATAACTTTGTTACATGTGAATGTCAAATTTGATTTAATCGCCCAACCATTAATATTGATTACCTGTCTTCGACGCGACTTAATTCTAAACCTAACACAATAAAATATTCACGTAATGACAATAATTTCTTAGTCGTCGTATGGTATTTACATTAATTTACATAATTACACCTTTTCTATCGACGGTTGTTCAAGATTATCATAAATGACTTTGCAAAAAAATCTCATATATAAGTGATTAAGTAAATACGATTTTAATTACACAGTTGTAAACAAGTGTTTCTTTAAAAGAAACGAAGGAACCATATTACTTAATACTCCTTTACCTGAATTCTTTTCGGTTTCTGCGCTGTAATCGCCTTTTGCATCTACCTTTGCTGACGTTTCGTCCACTCTTGCTAAGATCATAATTAAGACTACTACTGTTACTTAGCAAAACTGAAGATATACGCTAGAAAAGTGGATGAAATATATATACTAAAGACAGAGGAGAACGAGTTAGTCTTGTAAATCTGATCTAATTGATATTGTACATGAGAACATCGTAACATGTAATGTTATGGTTAAATATTTATTAAATGTTATTTTGTATTATTTCCGAGTATATTATTTATTTTACCAATAATACCGGCCTCTAATGAGTCCGCCTCGGAGATGAAACCATAATGAGGACCAGGGGACATCACATGGCGTACCTGCCAGTGACTAGCTGATCCGATATCACATCACATGGCGATCCTGCCTGCCACTTCTGCCATCATAAATGCCAAAATTCCGGCTAGGAAGCGTCGTAAAGTCAAATTTCTACAAGAAAATTGTCCAGCCCATAAAGCAAAAATAACACTCGAAAAGATCACTCAGTTGAACACTACTGAAACACCCACCCTATTCGCCCGATTTGCACTCTCTGATTACACAGGCCTGCATTTTTCAACTCTTTGAATGTTGATTTAAAAATTTTAACTGTTTTCTAGTAATTGGGTAGTGCTGATTTCCTCTCTGATTACACAGGCCTGCATTTTTCAACTCTTTGAATGTTGATTTAAAAATTTTAACTGTTTTCTAGTAATTGGGTAGTGCTGATTTCAAATCTGCGTTTATTTTTTTTTGTAGCACGTAAGGTTATTTTTCAAACCAGTAAAATCAAAAAATATAGAAAAAACACGATTTATTTCATTTATAAGCTAGTTTTATATTATATTTAAAAAAATACAAAAATATACACATAGAAACTATTAGAAATAGTTATTTATTCTTTATGCTTCTTAAAAAAACGTTTTCGTTTTTCAGAAAAGCTTCGTTTGGTTGTTTTTCTGTCATATTCAGCTAAAGGAAGATCTGAAGGTAGTTTCTGGGGCAAGCAAATTTTTTTGTTTCAACCTAGACCCCAGTACTTCAGAAAGATCTTTTGAAAGTCCCAAATCTCTTACTAAATCATTCAGTTCGGCTTGTGAAAATAGCTGAGGTTGGTTTTGACCTGAGGTTGATGGTTCAAAATCACCATCCATCTGTACGGAGCCGGAAGTTGAAGAGGTTTCAATATCTTCTTGTAGTACTTTGGGGGGTAAAGGTATAGGTACATGATCACTTTGAGGAACTGGTCTGATAGCTGATTTAATATTGTTTGGGTACAAAATATGTTTCAAAGTTTTTCTATTATGCCCCTTAATATCACAAAGACAAAAGTAGCAATCTTCATGATGATTTTGCGGTTCTCTCCAAACCATCGGTATTCCAAAAGGAAGGCTTTTTCTATTCCCTTTGGTCAAATGTCTTAAACCTTCTTCACATACCTTACAAACAACGTGTGGTGCCCAATCTTTATCTTGATCTCCTAATTTGATTTTTAAATAAGCATAATATGCATTTTTCACAAATTCACCAATTTGTCTCTTAAACTTTTTCAAGACGAAATATCCACAAATATAACAGAAATCATCTGGCTTATTTTTGCTACACCGGCTAGACATATTTTTAAGCAATGTTTATTTATCAAATACCACACACAACACTAAAGACAAATTAATTTTACTTGTTTACTGATCGACACTCAGAGTTATAATGAAGTAAATGACATTAAAATATACATTTTGTTTGGAGTGATAAACTTGAAATCCTTCTTCGCAGTACTAATAAAGTGATAGCATAATAAATAGGATTTAGCAGGTAAAAATTCCCGGAAATCTTGTCCAAAATTAATACATGTAATAAAAGATTTACATCAGGTAATGAGA
Organism: Melolontha melolontha; assembly: GCA_935421215.2. Lineage (NCBI taxonomy): Eukaryota > Metazoa > Arthropoda > Insecta > Coleoptera > Scarabaeidae > Melolontha > Melolontha melolontha. Next base: position 133,428,171 of record OW285240.1, on the reverse strand, counting down.
GCCTATTTAACAAATTTCCTTAAAACCACAACAGAAAATCATTTTTGGGTTAATACCTAGAATTTGAAGTAGTACATTCATTTTAAAATGTATTGAAACGCCTATTATAAGATTTTTTTTATATATTTTTTTTTCTTTTGTGGAAAAAAAAATCTGTGGGTGGTAGGACCAACTGTATTTTAATTAGTTATTGCTATATAAAAACTGAGCTTAGCAAACAAAAATCACGTCATCACAAATTTTATGCAGGCCTGTGTTATTACTTGTTTCGAAATTTGAAGTATGTTATGTTAAAACGCAAATTTATAAACGCTGACTGCATAGAAACATAAGTTAGTGCGTATTTTGCCTCAAAAATTTCAACCGGGTTTTTTAGGGGCTTCGACATGTTCAAGTCACAATTGTCCAATGTAATTTTAAACAAAGGAAACTATTATTAATTTTTATATAAAAAAAAATTCGAAAAAATAAAAGCGTTAATCTCTGCATGTCGACTTGTCATTCAACCTGTATTGAGATATAATCCTTTTTCCTTCAGAAACAGATTAACAGTATAATTATACAGTATAATTATAACAACAGCGTAATACGTGCAAAACGTATTGATAAATATCCCTTTTTTGTATAGTATAATTAGATTAAATTAAGAAAATTAAATTAAATGTAAGAATTAAAATTCCCTCTCCCCAATGATATGTTTTCAGAATTTATGAAAAATCACAGTCACGCACAATACAACACAGAAACGAGCGCCCTTTAATACTGTAATTTGTCTCGTGTTGGGAATCCGGGCAAAATGACTCCGACTCTTCCGTCGACTCCCTTTCAAGTATCGTCAAAAGTGAAGGCAGAATAGAAGAAGAACTACATTTCACGTTTAACACAGCTTACGGCGTGGCGTATCTTCGCACTATCGTGCACGCACACGGCCGCCAACATAAATACAGAGAGAACCAGAAGTGAAGATGAGGAAAGTGGTGTATTTCTCGTCCGTCTGACTGACAGCTTCAATACGCGCCCTGACATGTATTAATGACGGTACCATGCGATTCATCACTCTTCTACCCATACTTCTGTCTTCGTTTAGTCAACCACCGTAGAGATCAGAAGAGGCGTCCTTGTTTATCTGCCGTGATCAATCACTTTTGACTGGTAGAAAGGAGCTCATTTATTACCGGTTTCCATAGCTTATACAACACTCACACATACATGCGCGTATACGCACGAAACCTCTCTGATGGTCCATGTGGGAGATTTCAGCGATTTTGTTCCTGCTCTTAGTGTTGTTACTCTCCCTCTACTACCTATATATATATATTTAGTGTTTATAAGAATTAAAATTTATTTCTTATTTATTTTATTGGCCGTGTGCATAATATTAAAATAATAAGCTTTTTTTTGGTTTAGCGACCTTTATTGAAATTCAATTTATTTATCTAACGACGTTTCGACTTTTTTGTGTATAATTAAGTCTTTTTCAAGTGATTTTAGAACCAAAAAAAACAAAAAAATTACAAACGAAATGCAAGAATTATATTTACATTATATGAATGAATTAAACTTAAGATAATGATTAGAGTATAGAAAGTTAAAACTTAAATTTAAAAATATAAAAATTTAAAAGATACAAAACTCACCAATTTATTTCGTGTTAAAACACATGCCCAGTGCAAATGCATGGTCGGAAACATGTCGACCCTTCACTACAGGGTCCGACCGCGTATCTCGGAATCTTAAGTGTAACTAATGTCTTGTTATAGAAATGAAATTTTTATATTATTCTGTTTTAAAATTTGTTTGGTCAGGCCATGTGTTTGGGAAAATACAGTGTTTACAGTGGGAAAAAAGATGTTTTTTGTTTTTTTGTGCGGGTGGGGTTGTCTTCTATTGTTTAATGAGCGGATAATACAGTTTTGAAAGTCCATCAATCTCGTTTCGGTCGTTGATTGTTTTGTTATTTTTGAAAATGTGAATCATTTCTAATACCTCTCGAGTCTTTGTATTTTTTTGCTTGGTTATTATTTTTGTATTTTCAAAATCAACATTATGTTTTAATTTTATTTGGTGATTTTTTAAAGCTGTCTGATTTTTTGCGTATTTGTGTCCTTTTAATCTTTCCTGTAGTAACTGTTTTAAATTGTGGTGGATAATTGTTTTCTGTTAAAATTGTTTTTACTTTTTTCAGTACTGTTTGTCTGAAAACTGGATTGGTGAGATTTAAAGCCCTGTCCACTAACGCTGTTACAACATTTTTTTTGTGGGATAGGGGTTGGTTTGAATAAAAGTTTACGTATCTGTCGGATGTGATTGGTTTAGTGTACCATTTTGTTTGTATGTTGTTGTTTGTTTTTATTAGTGTTAAGTCTAAGTAGTTTATGGAGTTGTTTTTTTCTATTTCAATGGTAAAGTCTAAATTTGGATGGAAGTTGTTGAAGCTATTTTGTACATTGCTTATTTCCTTTTCTGGTAACATCATTATGCAGTCATCAACATATATTTTGAAAAAAGTTGGTTTGATTTTCAGGGATTTAATAACATTTGCTTCGATGTGTTCTAATACTAATTGGGCTACTACGCTCAATATAGGTGCTCCCATTGCTAGTCCTTCAATTTGTTTGAAATATTTATTGTCGCATTGAAAATATGTGGAAGTTAAAGTTAATTCTATTGCTTCAAGGAAATCTATTAATGGTAAGTCTGTGAAATTTTTGATGGAGTCCCATTTTTCTGTAATTACTTTTTTTGCTAGTGTTAAAGGTATATTGGTGTACATTGATTCTACATCCAAGGAAACAAGTTTTTCGTTGTTATTTGTTTTGATTTTATCGATATATTGTTTGAATTCTAAAGTATTTTTAATATAATATTTATTTTGACCTATGACAATGGTTAGTGTTTTTGTTAGATATTTTGATACTTCATAAAACGGGCTTTGAATGCAAGATACGAACGGTCTTAATGGGATATTATTTTTATGTAGTTTTGGTGAGCCATATATTTTGGGTGGTAGTGCATTATGTATCTTTAATTTGTTGGCTGTTTTTGGTGAGATGATTTGTTTATTTTCCCATTTTTTAATTAGTGTGTTGTTTATCTTTTGATATTTTGTTTTGGGGTAATTCTTTAATTTAGTATAAGTTTTATCGTCATTTAGGTGTTTTTCCATGTTTTGTATATATTGTCTTTTTTTAAATCTCACCAATTCAGTTTTCAGACCAACAGTACTGAAAAAAGTAAAAACAATTTTAACAGGAAACAATTATCCACCACAATTTATACAAAACATTATAAAATAGAGACTTAATAAAATATATAACAAAACTAAGTGCCAAAATATTAATAAAACAACCAATGAATTAACATATATTTCTACACCCTATATAACTGGATTATCCGAAAAACTAAACAATATATTTAAACCATTTAATTTTAAAATGGCACATCAAAGCGGAAATAACCCAAAATTCCAGCACACAAAACTGAAAGACTCAACACCAACACTTAAACAATCACATACAATATATAACATACCCTGCAAAGACTGTGACAAAGTAAACATAGGCCAAACAAAACAGTTACTACAGGAAATATTAAAAGGACACAAATACGCAAAAAATCAGACAGCTTTAGAAAAACACCAGATAACATTAAAACATAATTTAGATTTTGAAAATACAAAAGTAATAACCAAGCAAAAAAATACAAAGGCTAGGGAGGTCTTAGAAATGATTCATATATTCAAAAACAACAAAACAATCAACGATCGTAACGAGATTGATGGCCTTTCTAAACTTTATTATCCGTTCATTAAACAATAGAAGACAACCCCAACCACACAAAAAAAATTTTCCCATTGTAAATATACTTTATTTTCTCAAACACATGGCCTGACCAAACTAATTTTAAAACGAAATAAACAATTTCATTTCTGCACCAAGACATTTAGTTACACTAAATATTCCGAGAAAGGCAGTTGGACCCTATAAAAAGGTTCGACATGTCTGACTGTCTGACCATACATATTACACAAAATATGTGTTTAAACACGAAATAAATTATATAATGAAACAGATATGCAAAATACATATCCGTCACTGTAAACATGGACAAACACCTCGTATTTTTAGCATTTACTTCTGTTCAATACATATGTTTCAGCCATCTAGGCCTCATCGGTTGAACTAGTGAAGCAATGTGTATACAAATTAATACAGATCTGTTAAACAACGGATCTGTATCTGTATCTACATTTACGCTAAAATCGTCTCCAAGCTGTAACCAGTTTCGTTCTATCAGGCGACACCAATTTAATCAGTGACATCTGACGGAAGAAAGCGACTAGGCCAGAAAAGGCGATCTTCCGCTCGAATAGCAAGGCTATTACGAAAAAAAGCGGAAAAATACTTATATTGGTGCTGTCCATTAACACGCGCCAGATGGCGGTAAATATACAAAAAAGGGATATTTATCAATACGTTTTTGCCGTATTACGCAGTTGTTATATAATGAAACAGATATGCAAAATACATATCCGTCACCGTAAACATGGACAAACACCTCGTATTTTTAGCATTTACTTCTGTTCAATACATACGTACATATGTATTGAACAGAAGTAAATGCTAAAAATACGAGGTGTTTGTCCATGTTTACAGTGACGGATATGTATTTTGCATATCTGTTTCATTATATAACAACTGCGTAATACGGCAAAAACGTATTGATAAATATCCCTTTTTTGTACGAAATAAATTGGTGAGTTTTGTATCATTTAATTTTCCTTACTTTAAATAATTATTATTTTAATTTTAATTCATTCATAAAAATGTAAATATATTTCTTACCTTTCGTTGTATTAATTTTTTAGTTCTAATCACTTGAAAAACACTTAATTATAAAAAAAAGTCGAAACGTCGTAGTAAAAAACTGAAATTCATTAAAGGTCGTTAAACCAAGAAAAACTCTATTATTTTAATATTATGACACGGCCAATAAAATAAATAAGAAATAAATTTTAATTCTTATTGACACTAAATATATATATATATATATATTGAGGCATTGCAAGAAGGGCTCTTTCTCTGAAAAAATACAAAGGATACATGCAACTGTAATGTTTGTATTTACTATGTAATTTAATACCAAGAAGGGGAAAGATTGATTCAAAGTATAAATACTTTATTATGACGACAAATTTGCCTTGAAATAATTAACTTATTTTTCTATTTTTTTTTTGTGATGTTTATATTCATTTCTATTTCAAATTAATATATATATAACGCGATTTTATTCAAACAAATTTAACGTATTTATATTTAAATGTATTTGAACAATTAAGCCCCGCCCACAATTTTAACGGTGCAATAACCCGCAAAGAAACAGATGTTGACAGAGTGATTGTAAACACATCAACATATGTTACCTAACTAAAGTTATTTTATAAATCAAAATGTAATTTTTTTAACTGTTTTACACTGTAAAAATGTCTAATTTAATAATATTCAAAAAGATAATGCAAGTAAGGAATGGAGCGATTTGCGGCAAGTTATGCAATTAAAAACAAATGAAAAGATTGGCGTCGGTAATTAGTAGTTGCAACGAGAGGTCACGTTTTTTTGTGCTCCGGCTTAATTAAAATAAATTGGCGAAAATATTAAGTGCTCGAGATTTTTAAGTCTACCAAACGTTTCACCTACCTACGAACTACCTGTAGACCAAATTTAACATCTTCCGACCAAACAGTTCAAGAGTTAAGAATTTTTATAGTTTTCGATACGAAAACTACCCGCCTAAAATTTCATCGTACATCAAACACCATCGTGGAACGCTCGAGATCGGCCATCCGCTCAAGCCGCCGTCGGACTTGGAGATTTGGAACAGTTCACATCATCCCGAGGGATAGTAGCAGAAATATTCTCCAGTTTCCCGCTGTGAAGACTTCGCCAGAACACAGGCGCAGGAATCAACAGAGGTTATATCCGAAGATTCAGGTTTTTGCTATTTTTGCAAATATTATACGCGCCATTTTTAACTTGCTTATGAACACTTCTAGAACTTTTTTTGTTTATTCTATACATAATTAGTCGCATTATTTTCACTGATATTAAACATTGTAATTCATATTCAAAACTTATTTAAATATTAGTATCCACTGCTTTTAATTTTAAAACTTGATTCTATTTCACTTTTATAAAATATTTTAATAAAGCAACAATTATTTGCACTTGTCTTACACCATATTGCTTTTGTACTGTAAGAATACCAACTGCTGAGTGTGTCTCCCTTATGTTATATGTGTGTCACGAAACTATTTTATTTAAATTCTCAAATTTTTCAAGATGTTTTCTTATTAATAAAGTTAATTGTCAATATTTTACTTTGGTTTTTTTTTTTGTAAAGTACTTGAGATATTGTTCCATTTCCAATTAAATAAGCTACGTAAATAATTTCAAAGTGGAAAGAAGTGAACCTACCTTAACCCTGAGAGAGAAATAAGCTAGCCGATAAAAAACAGATAAGTATTGAATAAGCCCGATTTAAATGAATTTTTATATACAATCTACGTTCATAGAAATGTAACTTTTGTCATCCCAACTTTTGGGGAAATATAATTCACAGGTCAATAGCAATATTACTTTATATTAATCTATAATAAACATTTTTTATATATTACGACATTGACATATTACATTTTGAGCCCAACTTTTGGGGCATTTATATATATCCATTTATTTTATTTTACCATATACAAGAAGTATTACATTTGTCAGCACAAAGGAGAGGCATCGTAATATAACATTTGGAGCCCAACGTTTTGGGGCACTTATAACATTTATTCATTCATTTATATATAGCCTTTCACCGTAATATAACATTATATATATATATATATATATATATATATATATATATATATATATATATGCAGGGGTGAATTATAAAGAGATCGGAGTTTAGCATCGTACCACATTAACTTGATAGATTCCAAAATAATACATATTCTAGACTTACGCGCTTACATCGACGTATAACGTTCACTCGTACATATACATTGAACTCGCACACAAAGCGATGAAGAGACAGGCAGATTTATATTTGGCAAGATCGACGGCTCTACAAAGAGCCGACGATTTCCTGATTCGAATAAGATGGATTTCCTTCTCATTCCGTCGGGTTTTCCGGACACATCTGTTTCCTGTGAGAAGTGCCGAATAGTACGTTTGACGATTGTCAATTTGTTCGTTATTGTATTGTTATTAACGAAAAATTACGTAATATTTAACTTTGACACAGTCATAATATGCAGAATGTTTACATTAAAATTCAAATAAATTTTAGTAAATTAGAGAAAGATTTATTTATTTATGTATTTTATTCAATGTACAAGTATCTGCTATTTAACATTGCCGTCTTCAAAGTATGCTCACTCCTTGGGCATTCACACAGAGTCCCAAGCGATTTTCTGGAAGCCTGCTACACGCAACGTAAAAGAATAACAAGTTCATGAAAACTGCCTTCGTTAAAGTGTTGCGCAATCCAACAACACTCCTTGAACTTACCTTGCGTGGGTGGGATGATCTTAAATGATAAAACAGACAGCCAGTGCCAACGACGTAAATCTCCGTGAAAATGGTCGTGCGATTCTTATCGAAACGTTGATAAGCTGACTATACATTAATAAGGACTCCACCGCGATTAAAGACATACTAAAATCGCGGTAGCGCCCTTACAGCTTGCTGATATTGCTCGAAGATCGCCTGCTGCAATGGCGCCGTTTCCGTCTCACACGTGGTCCTCGAAGAAATGTCCGGAACACGTGGTCTGTTTCACTGCTTCAATAAATTCTCCAATTTCTTTAGTTTTTAACTCAAACCGCAAATCTCATTAGCCAATTAATTATAAAACAATTAACACAAACCCTACAGATGTTAATTATGCATTAGAAATACCGAAACACGAACTAATATCGCAAAGAATTTTAGCGGGAAATTACTCGAGGGAAGCAATAAATCTTCGGCCTAGTCAATAACGTCAACCTAAAACGTGAAAATTGCGGTAAATCAAACTCTGCCTGCCGCCATATAGCCACCTATTTCACTGTAAATTTTCTCGATACAAAATCACACAGCGGCAACAGTCAATAATACATTTAGACTCGCTGATATTTACAACGGAAGCGCCCGTAGTCTCACACATGCATCTCCTTCTCTCAAAGTTATTCTTCTAAAACCGGTGACGTAGCAATAGGAACATACAGGGACCAACCAACAAAGCCCAAAATTTTGTAACAAGTCTTGTTACTTTAAGTTGTTAAGAACCTACTTCGTGACTCTTTGAATGTTATCTGTTGCTTCGTAATGGCAACCTTTCAATTTCCGCCTAAGCTCTGGAAAAAGAAAATATTCACATGGAACCATGTCTGCATCATAGCGTGGGTGTGGAAGTATTGGAATGTATTTCTCTGGCAAAAATTCTCTAACCGACAATGAGATGAGGCATTATCGTGATGCAAGATCCAAGGTCTGGCAATGTCAGGTCGCAGACGCAAAATCTTTTCCCGCAAACGTTCAAGAACCTTGCATTAAAAGATGTGATTCACCGCCTAGCCCTGCAGTACGAATTCTTTGGGGATAGTTTCACAGCAATTAAACAAGATTGCAAGCATGGACTTGATTCTAAATTCGCCCATGTGAGCTTTCTTCGGCTACGGTGATAGTGGTGTGTGCCAACAGTTCTTGGCAAATTGATAACCAATTTTTTTTTTATCATCAGACAAGTTCTCAGGCACCAGCTACCACAAATTTCTCTCAATCCTAGTTCCTTTGTCAAAATTCGACAAATAGTATCCGTACTCATGTTTACCTCATCTACAATCATCCTGAATATTAACCGCTTGCCTCGTGCTAATACAGAACGCACTTTCGACACGCTTCCATCAGTTTTCGATGTGGACGGCAGTTTGGAGCAATTCGGATCTTCAATGTTTTCGTGGGCCTCTTTGAATCTGAGATAAAGCATCATGTTCATACCAGGAATGTTTAAAGTTTCTAATATATCTCATTTTGATATACAGGTCCGTTTATATTTATATATCTATATATTTGTTTTATATAATATACGTCCTCCGTATGACGTATAAACTTTAGTTACAATTTAATCGTAGTTCACAGTGGCCCCCTTTCTATAGTTTATTGTAGTCGTCCGACTACAATATCTTATCGAAACGTTACTGAGTGTCCAGTCAATAACGTTTCGATAAGAACTTCTTCGTCTTCACTGAGCGTAGTCTGGACCTGTCTAGTTAAATTGTATTTTTTACAAGCAACACTCCCACACGTAAAGTATTAGAAGCCAGTGTTGTGAGATTTATTTTTGCTATTCACCGGTAGCAAAATACTTTGAAAATTGGAATTAATCATACCGAAACTCCTTAATTTTTCGTCCAAACTTTAAGGTTCTGGTAATTTTGAGATAGGAAGTCCTTAACTATGTTCGACGGGCAGTAAAACTGATGGTAAACTGAAATAGCGCACAGTTTGCTTGGACTTTAATCTGTGACAATCAGTATTATTTATTTAAGTACCCGTTTAGTAAAAATGTAAAATAATGTTGAGATATGAGGGAAAGTCAGTAATTAGGTCACAAAAAAGGTATTATAAAAATAATTAGAGAAATAGTTAGCCAAAAACAAGTTTTATTTCTCAACAAAGTCTCCATCTACATTATTCTACGCTTTATCAATGCCCCAATGCCTGCTGCATAAAAGTGTTTGGGTTGGCGTCTGAACCACGTGCGTACCTCTTGTTGAACATCGTTGTCACCCTCGAAATGTTTGCCGCCAAGATGCTTTTTGAGTGGACCGAACAGATGATAGTCGCTTGGGGCCAGGTCGGGACTGTAAACCGGATGTTCAAGAAGTTCCCACCCTAATTGCGCAATTCTCACCTGGGTCAAGTGGGCCGAATGGGGCCTGGCATTATCGTGATGCAGCAATATTCCTCTCTTCAGTAGGCCTGGACGTTTTCGTCGAATTGCATCCCGAAGCAACAACAAAACTCTACAGTATGATTCAGCAGTTACGTTCTCTCTTTTGTTCTGGAAATGAGCTAGGAGCACTCGCTGAGAATCCCAGAACACGGTAAGCATAACCTTACCAGCTGAGGGCACAACCTTAAATTTCTTTGTTGACGGCGAAGAAGGATGTTTCCATTGCAATGAAGCACGCTTTGTTTCGGGTTGGTAGTGGTGCACCCATGACTCATCACCTGTAACAATCCTGTTAAGCATGTTCACCCCTACCACTGTGTATCGAGAGAGGTGTTGCAAGGACAAGCCCATTCGAATTCTTCTGTGTTCCTCGGTCAGTTGTCTAGGTACCCACAGTGCGCAAACTTTTCGGAAATTTAAACGATCGTGCATCAGTTCGTAGGCTAAACCATGAGAACACCCTATTGCAGTTGCTATACTGTCTATTGTTACCCGCCTGTCAGTTCGAATCATCTCTTCCACCAGTCGAAGTGTTGCATCTGTCGAAATCTGAACGGGGCGGCCACTTCGCTGATCGTCAACAACTTTTGAGCGTCCTTGAGAGAATTTTACGACCCAATTATATACGGCTTTACGCGACGAACACTTTTCGCCGTAAACAGGAGAAATTTCCTTATGAATATATTTTGCAGAAAGTCCTTTTGCCCAAAAAAAACGCACAATAGCACGTTGCTCTTCCACAGTACAATCTTCGAGCGCGGTCGCCATTTTAACACTGCCTGTGTTCGCGAACACCCACTGTCACTTGAGAATTACAAAGCTGGATTGTGGTGACACCTATTGATAAATAGGGAAACAACTCACTCCTATTTTCAGCTTTCCTACAGCAGTTTGTGACTTATTTAATGACTTCGTACTTTGTAAATTTTGGTTAAGGAAAATTCTTAACCAAAATTTACAAAGTACGATCTAAACCATCCTTTTCTTGTATAATTAATCAGTTATCTAAACACCAACTATAATACTTGTCGAATTTGTTTAGTTACAATCACCTCTTAACCTAAATAGGGAACAAAAACTAAAAATTTCTTTCCAATTTATAACTTACCGCTGTATATTTAGCGAACGAAGATTAATGAATTTAATGGAATGCTTTTTGTATTATCTCATACAATAGCGCAAGAGGGAATCGCGTGTAATTGACTGTCTTAATTACAACTTTAAAAGAAAAAAAATAACAAAAATAAAAATAAAAACTGAATACGAGAAGGATCAATTTATAAATTTAAATCTCAGATTCTTTTCCTCTTCCTTGTTATTACACGGACTGAGGAAAATTAGCAGCAACACCTGTAATTATGCAAAAGAAAATTACATTGTTCACCTATAATTAGCGGATATATGGAGGGAATTACAAAGAATGTGTATAGATAGAAAGATAACGGCGTAATTTTAATATTAAATTGATTTAATGTTTAGTTGAATAATTGCGTGTAAAATAGTTCCATGGTATGATTAATTTTAATATAGAAATTGTTAAAGTATAAGTATACATAAAAAGTATTTCTTTGGAGATCATATGAAAAAAATATTCGTTACCTAAATTTCGTGTGAGTTGTTTTCCTCAATAGGAAAGATTTTTGTGTTAGCTTTGCTGTGCCTCGTGTTCGACTATTGAGGATGACAACTTAGTTGTCGAAAGACATATACAGGTTGATTCATTTTCGGCCCTCACCATGGGGATCTCTTTTATTATTGGAGATAGAGTATAGGTTTAAATTTGGCAAAGTTGTTAAATTTTGTTTTTGTTATAAATCCGTAAAGAAAATAGACCTGTGACAAATGACCTTCGTTATTTAAAAAAAAACGCGAAAACCCCATTTTCTTCTTTTACCTGTAGCACCGACATTTGGCCTTGTAGAGAAAAAATAAAAACACATCCTTGTGGCCATTTTTAAACCTCTATCCAGTGGTGTATTCTAAATTTTTATACGACGTTTCGTTTCTTTTGGCCGTCATCAACTATCTAAATTTCTTATAGGCGCCATATTGAATTTAGACATCTTCAGAAAGAGTTTTTTTTTCTGATTTCAACAATGTACCACATGCTGACTATAGTTTTTGACATTAGGTTTTATTTGAAAGAATAAATTACAAGATTAAATAAGGTAGCCTTTGGAATTTCAATCTGTCAAACATTTCATTTATTGTTCATTAATAATACAAAAATGTCATACACTAACGAAGAGAAACGAGATTTGATAAGTATTTTTAATTCTTCGAAACGAAATTCAACAGTAGCGAGTACAAGATAACAAAAACATTAATAAAAATACATAGAAAAGTAAACAATAAACAATTACAGTAAATGTTCAATTATCTGGCCATTTTCGGTAATGCACAATTGGGCACGCCTTCTGGCATTTTGTACTGTCCTTTGTATAGTTCTTCTAGGAACTGCATCGAAGGCATTCTGAAGTCTGTCTCGTAATTCTTCAATGTTTTGTGGCGCATCTACTTTATAAATATTATTTTTAACATATCCCCATAAAAAAAAATCTAGCGGACTTAAATCAGGTGATCTCGCAGGCCATTCAACAATTCCCCTATTTCCAATCCAACGGTTTGCAAACTCTTGATTTAAGAAATTTCTAACAGCTGCATTGTGTGCTGGTGCGGCATCTTGTTGCCACCATAAATATTGTAATTGATTTAATGGGATATTGTCGTCAAGATAGTCAGATACGTATGTACGTAAAATGTTTAAATATCTTTCTCCATTTAAATGTTCATCATACATAACTGGTCCTAAGAGACGATTTGCCAAAATACCCATCCAAACGTTTATTCCAAAACGATGTTGTGGTCTTCTAGCCCTGTTTTGTCGGGGATTTTGTACTGCCCAATAGTGCTCCGTATTTCTGTCGAACATTCCAGAATTTGTAAATTTTGTTTCATCTGACCAGATGATTTTGCTTAAAAAAATTTTCGTCATTTTCTATCCTTCCCATTAACCAATTACAATATTCTAGCCTTCTCAAATTATCTCCAGGCAGTAAAGAGTGACTAACATGGATCCTGTATGGTGTAAACCTACTTTTATGTAAAGTTCTCCAAACTCTGGACTGGCACAAATTTAATTCTGACGCTACTTCGCGTGTAGAAATTGATGGATTATTATTTATCTATAAAAATACAAGATTAACATGAAATTTGAAAACACGCTTTTAATTTACCATTTGTAAAATATCTTGTCGATTTTCATTTAAATTCCTGTTGTCTTGACCATTCTCGACCAAATTTCTGTCGAGATCTAGAAACATGGTACGATGAGGCTGTTGTCGCTCTGGATATAATTGTAGATATCTTGTACTCGCTACTGTTGAATTTCGGTTCGAGGAATAAAAAATACTTATCATATCTCGTTTCTCTTCGTTAGTGGATGACATTTTTGTATTATTAATGAACAATAAATGAAATGTTTGACAGATTGAAATTCCAAAGGCTACCTTATTTAATCTTATAATTTATTCTTTCAAATAAAACCTAATGTCAAAAACTATAGTCAGCATGTTGTACATGGTTGAAATCAGAAAAACAATTCTTTCTGAAGATGTCTAAATCCAATATGGCGCCTATAAGAAATTAGATAGTTGATGATGGTCAGAAAGAAACGAAACGTCGTATAAAAATTTAGAGTACACCACTGGATAGAGGTTTAGAAATGGCCACAAGGACGTGTTTCTATTTTTTCTCTACAAGGCCAAATGTCGGTGCTACAGGTAAAAGAAGAAAATGGGGTTTTCGCGTTTTTTTTTTAAATAACGAAGGTCATTTGTCACAGGTCTATTTTCTTTACGGATTTATAACAAACACAAAATTTAACAACTTTGCCAAATTTAAACCTATACTCTATCTCCAATAATAAGAGAGATCCCCATGGTGAGGGCCGAAAATGAATCAACCTGTATACACTTTACAAGACGTCCATGTATACACTCCAGTGTATACATGGACTTCAGGACGACTCCAAGACACACTTCAGGTGCGTCACGCTTGAGATGGAAGTATTTTCTTGCACCATAAAACGAAATTTATTATATTATATACACCGTGTGTATAAAATGTCGCAAAAGCTACACACAGCGACATTCTTCGTTCAGCTCTGAATAAATAATATTAATGTTAAAATGTCGTATGTGTCCAGGAACTTTGAAAGAAACATACATTTGGCAACGTAGTAGCCACATACTATTGTAATTGTGGATACCGCAATAATAATGTCAAAATTTGGCAGTAATGATTTTGATTAAAATCACTTTGAAATACAAATCCATTGTTCTACATTGTTGTCAAATGTATTTTTCGTGAAAGTACGTTAATGAAGAAACGTTAAAAACAAACTTTTAAATCAAAAAGAAAACATTTACGAAATAATACTAGTAAAAATTGTTCTTCAAACTAAATTGCGACTCTCTCTATTAACAGATATCGAAGAGTAAGGCGCACTAAAAGTCTGAACTTCAGGAACACCGTCAAAACAAACGCAGCATTATACGACATTTTAACGTTAAGATTTTAAATTCAAAACCCAACGAAGAGTGTCGCTGCATATTGCTTTTGCAATAATTTATACACAAGTTCTAACGTGCCTTCAAAAACTTTCTTCATTAGAAACGACTATGCTCATTCAAAATTATACGTTTGTGACAGATTATATGCACTGTCACTAACCATAATAAAAAAGCATGTCCGTCTCTAATGAGCAAAGTTTTTTAAAGCACGTTATATGCTAAATATAAATAAATCTGGGATATAGAATTCGCATATAACATTCATTTTTTTCAAGGTGCATTTTCATGTCAAAACTGCTGTATAAACAGAATAATAATAATATTCTTTAAGGTCCAACAGAAAAATTCCAATTATAGGACAAAACTTAACGTAAATAAATACATATAGTGTACCATTATATAAATATATATAATGTACCTACTGTTAAAAAATAATAGTAAATAATAAAAATAAAAAATACAATGTAAATACAAAACAAACGACAATTCGTAGAAAAATGTAGAGTTATCAAAATTAACTGTAATTCTCAGAAAGAAGGGATCAGGATAGTACTTGTGAAGGTTGTATACCATATGCAGCAAAGGGGCTTTAAGCAACACATTGGATCTGGCTGTGGGAGCGGTGAAAGTGTCCGACGATCAAATTAAATATCCTGGAACCAAAAAATTTAATTGTGACAGAAGAGATGGACAATCAATCCTTTCTATTAGTAAATTAACAAGAAATTTGGTACTAAGATGTTCTCTTCTTTCACTAAGGGAACTCAAAGAATGGCGATCCAAAAGTACGTATATTCAGCGCCTCATTCCGGATATAAACCGTCACACTTGAAAGACAGATAGTTCGAAAATCTTCTTTGAATACTCTCCACAGTCAAACGCAAATGCAAGTAATGAGGATACCATATAGGAGGGCCGTATTCCAATCTACTTCTTACATAAACGCAATATAGAGATTTTAATGTTAATGCATTCTCTATATTCTAAGAAACAGCATCTTCCATATTTGCAAATTTAATGTATTACTTTATGAATTAGACCGCTTATATTATTACCTAGTTTTATTAGTGAATGAATTCAATACACGGTGTTTAATCTGGCCATCTATTCTTAAGTTCACGTTTCCCAAATAAGTATCAATAAATTCCATTACTAAACAATGAAATTTATTCCGAACTATATGCTTAGATTTACAAATAATACTTAATTAGTAATAATATGTTAAGATTAGATTGCAAATCCTGGTATTTTTGCCAGTATAGTTACTATATGTTACTATATACATAAAGAAAGGGCACCACGTCAAGCTCGTAACTCCGTATGTAAAAAATATTTTAATGAAGAATTTCGTTCGATCGGAACGGAGGAGCGTTGTGGCTGAAACAAAATTTCCAAGAGTCAGTAACGCAAAACTTCAAGAAGGCATATTTGTGAAGCCACAAATACGGAAAGTAATTATGTAAGTAAGAAGAAAAAAGATTTTAACGAATTAACAACATGCTGAATGAAGAAGGCCCAAGAGCATGAAGAGCTTTTAAAACAGTTGTGACCAATTTCCTTGGAAATATCAAAGCTGAAAATTACAAAATCATTTGACCGAATTACTTGAAATCGGATATAACACCTTTTCAATAATTCACTGTCTGGATGGTCATCTCGATCTTTTTCCGAAAAATTTGGGTGGCATAAACGAAGAAAGAACCTTGGAAAAGCGATACCAAGCAGTTTTCTTTGGAATCACATTTCTATGTTCGTAATTTGTTTGCTGATTACTACTGGACATTAATCCACGATGTCCCAGAAGCAAAATATAGCTCTAAAACATACGCAACATTTTAAAGTAAGTATAGCATTAAGAACATACCAATATCGATATATTTCAGTACAACGCTAACGCTGCAAACAAAGTGTAGGTGCTAGAGGAAATCCAAGGCCATTTTCGGCTTTCTGATGAAATTTTATACATGTTACAAAAAAAGTTGATTCTCGTTTACCAATGCTATAAGCATAATTTCATTGAGAATTATACCATATTTTGCAGTGATTTTATTGACAGTAATTGATGCCTTATTAATAAAATTTGCATATTTTAATAATTGCATTAAATAAATTTCAATACATACATATAAAATAACATATATTTGCACTGACATTATAATAATTATCCACTGTAATTTATTCATGTTTATGTGCAGTTATAAATATAACGAAAGTCCTATAATCGCAATCCAAAAGGTTATAATTATTTTTCAACATATCTAACAGAACATAATTAACAATTAAACGTTGTATTTAATGAACGTCCGACGGGCGTAATGAATACGAATTCATTTTTGCGAAACACGTCAACCTCTCTCTATATATATATGTATGCATGTGCTTGTATGCATGTGTGTAATACCTGCATGTAGTGTGCTTGTTGGGCCGTTACAGTAGAGTATTAATTATCAACATTTAAATAATATTAATTATAATTTGCGACTTCCTGAAATGGTACATTAATTTTAATTTATAACTATTAATTATCGCGGTAAAAGCGGTGGTGATATTTTACATTTTCGGTAATTATTTCGCAAAACCGCCCGGTAATTTTTTCCACGTAATGCAGAGGATGTATAATAGGATGTATAATGCTATAAGAGCCGGTTGCAGAGTGGAAATATTATTGTAAAAGTTCCGAGTTTCACACAACTAACTTTAGATTAAATTAAATTCGAATTAATTTATTCATTTTTGAGCTGGTGACGTGTATGTACAATTTTATATCAATATTATCGCCACCAATCTTTTTAATGACTACACATGTATAACAAGTCGTTGTACAGAAACCAATGTTTTGTAATATCACCATTTTATTTACTTTTATTTTGTTTTTCATAACGGCTATAAATAGTTTGAATTCTCTCCTCAATCTGGAGTCCCGCAATGTTCAAACTTAGGTCTTCTCCTATTTATCTTGTTCTTAAACGATCTATTATGGTCTGTATCTTGTCTACTACTTGCCTATGCGGATGATCTAAAAATATATTCATCCATTAGAAATTGGGATGATGTGTTATATTTACAAAAGAATTTGAGTGTCCTCTCCCAATGGTGCTCTACTTGTAAGTTGGGATTAAACATCAACAAATGCTGCTACGTCTTTTATACAAAAAAAAGTTAATATTATTAACTCCATCTATCTTATAAATGATTCATTTCTTAATAATGTCGATAGCATTAAGGATCTTGACGTTTTGATCTTTTTGTCTCTAGAGTGATATAATGATATATACAGATTTTACCTATGGCGACATATCGACGCAAAAATTGTCTTGGATTTCGTTGAAACTTAGCCATACAATAATTTGAAATTGTTGCATTAGATTTCTCGACAGTAAGCAAACGTGGCATCCATCTTACCGTAAGTTTTTCATATTTAAATGTTGATGCAAATTTTTTATGTGTGAGATGTTTCTCGCATTAGTTATCTCACACATTTTTATTCGGCGGTCGTTCTTTACAATGTCATTGACTTTATTAATCATCTCTAGAGAAGAAGTTACTGGATATGAAGAATACCCACGTTTAGTATCTTAGGTGTTCATATAACCTAATGCTAGGTACTGGACTTATGCTTTCTTGGTAGGAAAATGGGCTTTGAAAAGTAACATTATGGATAGTATTTACAAGGTTTCGTGTACTGCTATACAAACTTATTGTATCGCTGCTTCGTGCAGATATTTTCTAATAAACATGTTTTGAATACTCTGAGAGCAGGACAATGACCATTTTTGCTAGCAATCATAAAGGCATGCCGGCTTCAAATCAAAATCCGGAAGTTCTGGGTAGTTTTCTGCCTCCGGATTTTCAAGTCCAGTAGCGCTTGGTAACTTGATAAAAAGGCATTAACTATAAATAAATATGGAATTGAGCTCGAACCAAGAGAGGAAATATAGGAAAGTATATATGCTGATTTGAATGAAGGATGGGACAAACACGAAAGATAGGATTACGTATTATTATTAAATTCCTGTAGACGGGTTGAAAGATCTTCCCCTCCTCTCGTTGACTAGTTTGGGGACACGAAACGATTCTTTTTGTAAAAAGCTAAATCACCTGGGCATGTCAAAAAACGTTAAACTGTGTGTATGGAATAGACGAGGATTAGTTTCATGTCCTCTTTCGGTGTGAAAACTCTGCTGAAATAAGATTTTCCTATGAGATTGGCTGTGTTCGGATCTCGCTGGCTAAACTCAATCTTGTCAGAAAGAAAAAAATTTTGATACCATTAGACCATGGTTGGATTGGCCTAATACTTACTTAATGATTTAATGGTTAACTGGAATGCTATTGGAAATGCTCGACAGAAAGAGGATTTGATGAGAAAATGAATGGAAAGAAATAAAGAAAGGGAAAAAGAGAAAAAAAATAAAAATGAAAGAAAGAAAACACAAGACAGAAGACGGAGGAGAGAAATGGGAAAAATATAAATAAAAAGAAAATAAGGAAAGGAAAAAAAGGATAGAATCGAGGTGTAGAATTCATTTAATCAAGAGCGAAAGGCTGTAACAAAAAGAACAAAAATCAGACACATTTTATGTTAATAGTGGCTAAGATCTTCGTCTATACAGGGTCCGGCAACGAAGCGGGGACGGAAGATTACACGCGTATTTGAAAGTTAGTCAAATATTTAGTCATCGGATATCCTTCCGTACCATCAAGCGCACGTTTTAAAAATATTTTGTTTTATACAGCGTGTTTCAGATGGAAATGCCAGACTAAAGTTGCATTTTTTTAAATGGAACACCTGTATATTAATAGATAAAATGATCCGCGCTTTCAAGCTGGTTACATCGATATAATGTTGTATGGGTCTAAAGTTGATAGTTACTGTGTAAATAATTATTTTACTTGATAAATTGATACATTTCAGTAGGCTATTCTGCATAAGGAAAATCAAAAGATCCGAAACCAATAGAATAGAATATTTTCTACTAGTATGCACTTTCGTTGCTACGTGAAATAAATTCTGCAACTGCTCGCGTTATACAGCGTGTTAACAATTTCGCAAAATCGAAGAAATCTCGTAATTTTTAAATGGAACAGCCTGTATATTTTTAGCTCATTGAAAAGCCCTTTTACTACGCTTTCTATTGATACCTCATTTGATGCACCTAGGATGGATTATTTGCTAATTATTTCTTTTTAGAATTGAATTAATGAAAAATGCTTGTATTTTTAGTAGCTAATTTGCGCATTTAAACCTTCTGTAAGATCGGATATTCAACAAATTATCCATAAATGGTCTATAACAAGAAGAAACCCCATTAAGTACGAGAAACAGTTGATTTTCACTCAGCGGTGAAAGCAAACATTATTAATATAAAGTAATATAGCATTTCCAATAGATTCACTGCTGATCAAGTTATCTGGTGTCAGTTTAATAATAGTTTTTATTCGGAGCGGGAGAAATATTCATACATTCGGATCGTTGCGTTTGCTCAGAATGAGGCGGTATATAAAAATTATAATTAAATAGGTTTTTAAATATACCCTACTTTTAACGTTCTTATAATTTTTTTGTTGGTATATATCTCTCAGGGTTTTTGAGTGTAGAATAATATATTTATTAAGTATATGCTTTGAAGATTCGAACATACAAATAACATTTATGAAACAAATCTCATAAATTTGAATACAAATACATATAAATAAAATAGTCGTGGTGGAAAATATAAGTAGGATTTTGTTGTATTCACATGCAATCTTGGTGCAATTGTCTAAGTCGATATTATAAGCTTAAAAGGGTGAATTTAGTAATAACTATGTTCACTACACACAGATACTCGTTCACAAGTATCATATAAATATAACGTGTTTTTATAAATAAATATTACTTTAATTTACCAGACCAATTAATCGGTAATTGCTTATTATAAGTTCTATTCTATATTTAGTAATTTTAAATTTTAAATATATAATTAAATAACGTCTACCTTGTTTATCTATGTTTTAAATAAGGTTAATTATTGTAAAAATTATGTTTTTTGTACCTGTACTTATACTAAAACAGTAAATTTAATGGTTCTTGAGAAATAGAGGGTGGTTAGAGATGTCTCAGCAACGGAAAAGGTACATGTTTTTGTATGGATCGGGCGTTGGAAATGTTTTGTAATTTTTAACTTCAATTCGTCTCAGAGGCGGTTGCTTTTTGGTTCCACAGATGCGGGATGTCCTAGTTTCTTCGGTGAAAATGTTTCCAGGCATTTATTACTAATTTTTCCGATGATTTTTAATTTTAAACTCAGTGACCGAAAAAATGCGGCGTTCTTGAAAGAAATGGTGTAAAAGACGCTTCACATCGATTGTTTTTATACATGACTGGATTATCGTCTTATTTTTGGTAAAATGTAATATTAAATAATTTTTTTAATATTAATAGTTTATATGTTTAGATTGTTTCATTTACATATGTGCTTATTTTAATTTCTAATATATATATATATATATATAGCTGAACCAGCTTAATATATATAAAGCTGGTTCAGCCTTCTGCTTATTATTATGTGTATATAAACAATTTTTTGTTAATATCTCTAATTTAAAATTATATTTAAATTTCATATTATTAAAAATATGTTGATCGCGCCATCTATTTTAGAATAACATAAACAGGGTAATCTATTTTATGCCAATTGGCAATTTGCAATTTTTTAAATGTCACTTAATTTATTAACATGTTTTTAAATTATTACAAGATATTATAAAAACCTTCGTATTATTCCTTATTCATTTTAAATTAAAGGTTCAATCTGGTATTACTAATTGGTCACGCCTTTTCCTCTCGAGCGGATATATTTTCCGAAGTAGTTAAGGCGTTGAAAAACAAGAGAAGTTGGTTGTTAACGAAAAACAGAATTAATAAAAATGAACGAAGCCACATTTATTAATTTTCATAATGCGTTTTTGAAGAATTTTAAGGCGATTTCTATGTTTTAAAACGCATTCTGAAGCTGAAAAATAAAGAATATTTCCATTTAAAAATATATACTACATTGGAGTTCAAATTACCTTGAATTTATAAGTGCTTATACAACGATTGATATCCACGACAGTCAAGTATCGAGCCTTATCCTGTTATAGCATCCCTTCTAATCCTTTTATTTAATTCCATTATTTGTAAGCCATCCAATTGGTCGTGCTGATTAACTTATTTCCTGTCATTGAATCGGAAGATTGAATCCTGTAACCTGTCCGAGCACTTTCCCGAAGGACCATATTGCCAAGCCGAGATATCTACTGTTACAAATATATATGTGCACATAGACAAGGTAGAATTTACCCTGTAAATAGAGATTTTTCTATGAATTATTATTATTATTAACCATAAATCGAACAGCTTCACTGTATTTTTAACACTTCTAAGAATATTTATATATAGCATTACCGTGTTTGAATTCTTCATAGACTAATTGATTGATAATTAAGTCAAGACCTACCTTTTATTACCCTGAGAATCCGAAATTATTAATATAGAGAACTAATACCATTTTGAGGTTAAATCACATCGTTTGTATTGATTATTATTTTATTATTATTAAACCCATTATTCCCTTTCGGGACGTAGGGTAATTATACATTACATACTCGTATAGCAAGTATGTGCACTTATAATGTCTCTATGTATTTTTTCCATTTTATTCGGTCCTGGACAATGCTCCTCAGTTGTGGGATGGACTTGTTAGTCTCTTCCATAACTGTTCTCCTCCAGGTGGTGCGTGGTCTGCCTCTCGCTCTCTTTCCTTGTGGCTTCCAAAGTAGGACTGTGTGAGCTGGTGTATCAACTGGCTTTCTTAATGTATGACCAAGCCATTTATATTTCCTTCTCTTAATGTCTTCATTTATGTCGTTTTGTTCTGTTCTATGCCATAGTTCAGCATTTGATATTCTTTCCGGCCACCATATTCCTAGTATATTTCTAAGGCATCTGTTTATAAAAGACTGGAGTTTTCTCTTGATTGTTGAGGTAACCATCCAGGTCTCTGAGCCATAGAGGAGAACTGGTTTCACTGTTGAGTTGTACACTTTGATTTTTGATGATAAGCACAAACTTTTAGAGCGCCATATTTTTCTCATACTTGCAAAAACTTTCCGTGCCTTGTCTATTCTTCGCTGTATATCAGATAATGTTCCTCCATTGCTCGAGACAACACTGCCAAGGTAAGTGAATTCCTCCACTACTTCTATCTGTGTGCCTTCGACTTCTATGTTTGTTGTATCTTTGGTGTTAATTTTCAACATTTTAGTTTTATTTTTATTTATGCTAAGGCCATTCTTTTTTGATTCCGCAACAAGGTCATTAGTTTTACTCTGCATGTTCCTAATGTTCGATGAAAAAAGGCATACATCATCTGCGTATTCGATGTCCTCCAAAACTTCCGTCAGCCCCCATCGTATTCCTCTCTTCTTGTTATTTGTTGTTGCGTAGAGTACCGTGTCCAACATTATCAAAAAAAGCAGTGGTGAGAGTATGCAGCCCTGTTTAACACCCGTACTAGCGACGAAAGGTTGTGACAGCTCTCCCTCATGGAGTACTCGACATTGATATCCTGTGTATCCTTCCCTAATCAGTTGGATTATTTTTTGAGAAAGACCTTTATTCTTGAGTGCTATCCATATATTTTCCCGATTTACCGAGTCAAATGCTCGTTCGTAGTCTATAAATAACAACTGGAGTGGTGATTCGTATTCGAGTGATTCTTCTATTATCATTCTAATTGTGTTAATGTTGTCTACACAGGAGCGTCCACGTCGGAATCCGTTTTGTTCTTTTCTGATGGTATAGTCAAGAGAGTGGTTGATTCTATTTAACAGTATGCGGCAGAAGACTTTAAATGTGACATTCAACATGCTGATACCTCTCCAACTTTCGCAATGTCGCAGGTCGTTTTTTTTGGGTACTTTTATAATCAATCCTTCTTTCCAGTCTTTAGGGAATTTTTCTTCATTCCAAATTTTCTGGATAAGGGGTAGCAATATTTTTGTAGTTGCATTTACATCGATCTTCAAGATGTCAGCTGTTATCATATCATTTCCTGCCGATTTTCCATTTTTCATTTTTTGCAATGCATTTATCACTTCCTCTCTTGAAGGAACATCGGTGTTGATGGGCAGTTCCTGCACGATTTCTTCCTGCAATAGCTGTAATTTGGTCCCATTGATATTCATTATCTCTTCGAAGTATTCTTGCCATCTTTTTAGTTGTTGTTGCTTGTTGTATAAGTTGTCTCCGTCCTTATGTATTGATTACCTTACTAAATTCTTTCTTTTCATCTAAAGGGCATAATTCAAATTAACAAATTGTTTGTTACATACACTTATAAAATTTACTTACCTTTGTTCGAGTATTTAACTTTAATAACAAACTGAATTAGCTTATTATTCATTATCTTTTAGTTGTTTGTTCAGAATTTGAGGGCACTCGCAATCGAGAATATTATAGTGGGGAGAAATTCAAATTGTTAAGTTTTATTTGTATTATTTAGTTTTTTTTTATGTGTATTAAATTGAGTTTATTTGTTTAATATGGTGTTTTCTTTTATTGCATATTAGAGTATTATATTATTGAAAGGATTTAATATATTCTAATCTAGGACCACATAGATTATCACAATATATATATATATATGTTTAATTTATTTTAACGTTTCGACAATTACTTTTTGTTTTATTATATTTATTATCATGCTGAATACCATTATTTGATATTATCATAACGATTTTGTTATTTTTTTGTTGTTAGTGTTATCTAAATATTGTAAAAGTTAATAACAAAATCTGTGCCAAAAATATGGAAGAATTTTTAGCGAAATATAAAAATAATTTGTAAAACATTAAGCTAACATATTCTAAATTCCTACTTCATTTGCAAAATAAATAATCCTGTAAATCACAAAATTAGAAAGGTGATATGAAACACAATGTTTTTACTTCAGAATTCTTTCACTTCAAAGACCCATTCCGCGTAGGAAATCAACATATTCATCCCGTAAGTTTTCCACACCAGAGTATACGAACAGATACACACATACACGTGACAGGTGATTTGGTCGTTTAAAAAATTGATGGACGTAGACGTTGGCGTCCCGATATTATTGGACGCCCGCACCGTTAATTGACAAGTGTGTCACGCGAACTCGTTTATTTAGGCGACCGACGTCGGCTACGGATGAAATGGTGTTTTGGTTCAGTGCCAACTTCCCGTTAATCTATCTCTATTTGTCCGCCTCGACGCTTTCATCTACCAACTTTACCTAGAACATAGAACTTGTCTGTGGTGGATTTTATAAATTACATCTATATTTTTGGCAATTACACATAGCAAGCAATTTTTATTGAATACATTTAGTAATTTGTTGAAAACGTAATTTTGTATGCAGACGATAATATAGCCTAGCAGGAAAACATTAACGTATACAAGGTGATCCATAATATTGGAATTTTTATGAGCTACTTTTAAAATTCCAACAATCTCAACAACCTACACTCAAAATTAAAAGACAAAATACCTACATTACAGAAAACACACGTTATCTATGAAATTCCATGCAATGACTGCGAAGGCGTATACATCGGCCAAACAACACAATATCTAAAAATGGACACAAATTTTCAAACAATAGTTCAGCTCTTAAAAGCATATCAAACAAACAAAACACCCTTTCAATTTCGATAAAATCGCAATAATTAGATCTCAAAAAATAGCAAAGCAAGAAATATATTAGCAAGCATCCACATACAAAAAAAAATACAAATTCAATAAATGACCGAACAGATTTAAATAATTTGTCAGCAATATACTAAACACCCGTATAATATCAATATAAACATCACAAAAATAAAATAAAAAACACATGTCCGAGAACAATTAAACCACCCGCCCTCCTGCAAAGTGTTGACAAAGCTAACATTTTTCACCTGCCAAAATAAACGGCCTACCTTCCAATATAAAAGGTTTAGTTATATTTAGAAATGCGTAACAAATACGTAATAATATATAAACACCACAAAAATTTAATGTATATAGATTTATTATAATATCTTAATTTTTTAACATTTAAATAAATTTTACAGTTTTTAATAAAGATACTATACCGTGTGTCCCAATTTCGATGCTCACCATTGGTATCTCGGTTATTAGAAGATATAGAACAACGGTTAAATGGGGAATGTTTTGCAGAATTCAATACTCGCGGCAAATCTCATTTCAAATTTGACCTAACTTTTTAAATTTTTAAAATATTTTGAAAAATCAAAAATTTAACGATTTCGTTATTCCCCAATAACTCGATAACGCTTAGTATGACCTCTTTTAAAGTTTTACATGTTCAGACACTTTTTAAAACAAATTATTTGATACAAACAGAAACCCCCGATTGTCATTTGTTTTTAAGTTATTACCGCTATCTTTTGTTTTTCATATGGCGGCCATATTGGATTTTGGGTTTGTTAGGTAGTCCTCAAAATGTGCTTTTCAACGATGTATAACATGCCTGAAAAATTTTTATTTATAAGGAAAATATTAATAAAAACGTAAATTAATCTTTAATATGAAATTAGTAGGCTGAAAAATTAAACACCAATGTCAAATGAAAGTGAAAAGATATTCTAAGTAATACTGTAAACAAACGAAACGATAAAAAAATTATAGAAATAAAAAGTAAAGATACAGAACTTAAAGTTCACATTCACTTAAAGAAATTGTTCAATGTGACGACCATTCTGTTCCACACAATTTTGACACCTTGTTCGAGTAGAGTTACAAACTCTACGTTGATTGTTTCCGTTTACTGATCGTAGCACATCTAGTACTCTTTGTTCTAAAATTTCCCGAGTTTCTGGCGGTTCAAAATCAAATACTTCGTTTTTAGCGGTTCCCCATAAATAATAGTCAAGCGGGGTAAGGTCGGGTGATCTCGCAGGCCATTGCACGGGTCCATTATTTGAAATCACTCTCTCATTAAAGTTTTCTCTCAAAAAATGTTGCACGTTACGAGTGTTATGGGCCGGGCAACCATCTTGCTGGAACCAGATGTTTTGCATGTTCTCGGGATTAATAATTTACCTCAAAGCAGGCATTATCTCGTTTGTTAGTAGCTCCAAATATCTGTTACCAGTTAAATTGTAATCAAAGATGAAAGGACCTATTAACTGATTATCTAAAACGAAAAAAAGAGTTTAAAAAACAAAAAAAATGTAAACAAAATGTCATACCAATTAAACCGCACCAGACATTAAAACCAAATCGAACTTGAAATCTTCTTTGATTTACCAAATGTGGATTTTCAGTAGACCAATGATGATAGTTATTCCTATTGAACACTCCACAATTGGTAAATCGTGTTTCATCTGTCCATAGTATTTTCCTAGGAAAATTAGCGTCATATTCACATTTTTGAAGGTACCACCTGCTAAACTGTAATCGTCGGAGATTGTCATTATCACTTAAACCTTGTACAATTGTTGGTTTATAAGGGTGACACTTGTTTTTCGTCAAGGTTCTGTGAACAGTAGATTGTGAAATCCCTGTTTCTCGTGTCACACGACGAACTGATGTGCTGGGATTGTTCCTAATGTTCTGCAAAATATTATTTCGACGTGTATCAGCATCATTAACTTCATAGTTAGCTCGTTTTTGTTCGAAGCTTCCAAAGTTTTTTAATTTGCTAACTAGTCTTCTAAAAATTGTCCTTTGTGGCTGTTGTCTCTCTGGAAAACGCTCTGCATAACTCGTGCACGCATTTTTAGTGTTTCTATTTGCTTTGAAATACACTTCCAACATATCAACTTTTTCTTCGTTTGAATATGTATGTGCCATTATCAATACTTATAAATCTTAATACTTGACAATAATTACTTATCACTAACTACAAGTAGTTTTAATTAACTTATCTCTGCAGCACTAATTGTACTTTGACAGGTTATCGTTTTGTTTCATTGTCAGAATACATTTGTCATTGACGTTTGACGGAACATAATGTCTTTGCTAGTGATACACGCTCAGAGGTTAGAATTATCTGACATTTGATGTAAAACCAAATACAAATCTCCCCACTACTTTTAATCCTGCGCGAACTTACCCCTCCTCGCGCCAACTTAATTGGCGTTTGCTATACTTAGAATATCTTTTCACTTTCATTTGACATTGGTGTTTAATTTTTCAGCCTACTAATTTCATATTAAAGATTAATTTACGTTTTTATTAATATTTTCCTTATAAATAAAAATTTTTCAGGCATGTTATACATCGTTGAAAAGCACATTTTGAGGACTACCTAACAAACCCAAAATCCAATATGGCCGCCATATGGAAAACAAAAGATAGTGGTAATAACTTAAAAACAAATGACAATCGGGAGTTTCTGTTTGTATCAAATAATTTGTTTTAAAAAAGTGTCTGAACAATGTAAAACTTTAAAAGTGGTCAGACTAAGCGTTATCGAGTTATTGAGGAATAACGAAATCGGCAAATTTTTGATTTTTCAAAATATTTAAAAAATTTAAAAAGTTATATCAAATTTGAAATGAGATTTGCCGCGAGTATTGAATTCTGCAAAACATTCCCCATTTAACCGTTGTTCTATATCTTCTAATAACCGAGATACCAATGGTGAGCATCGAAATTGGAACACACGGTATATAGTATCAAAACGTCAAATTAAATATTTTTTTTAATTACCCGGCCACTGCTCCCAAAAATATTGCTTTTAAGTCGTATTATAATTACGGCCAAGAAAATAAGAAATTCCTTCTTATATATATATATGAAGCGTTGTTCTTCGGGATATTGCGCCGCGTTTGGATGATTTCGTCCTGAGGCGGACAACTTTCTTCTTGACGTTTCGGTGACATCACTTTCACCTTTTTCTAGAGGATCTTCTCGTTGCGATGGTAACTTCAAGAGTGCGTCGATTTCCTGTGCCGCTCGTATTATATGGTCCTGTCGTAGTGTGGACGTGTGTCTGATTCCTCGTGATTGGTCCGTCGGTTGTTCTGTCGCTTTCGACTATTGGTCGATCGGTTTGCGTTCGGTCCGAGTTAGTATGACTGGGCTGTGGCAAGTTGTTATCATTACGTCGCTTGTGTGTAATCTGCCTGTTGAGCAAGGCCGGTTTCCATGTGTCAGGCAAACGCTGTCCGTCGTCACGTTTGTATGCAAAACTGTATGAACAAACGTGACGACGGACAGCGTTTGCCTGACACATGGTAGCCGGCCTTGCTCAACAGGGAGATTACACACAAGCGACGTAATGATAACAACTTGCCACAGCCCAGTCATACTAGCTCGGACCGAACGCAAACCGATTGACTAATAGTCGAAAGCGACAGAACAACCGACGGAAAAATCACGAGGAGTCAGACACGCAAAAATATTTAAAGAAATTTTATTACGCCATTGTGCGACTGAGTATATCATAAATACTATCCGAGATGATATCTTAATGCTGATCCCCAATATAGTTTTGTTATTGTCCGTCTCGCTTTAAGTATCGTTCTGTCGTCGATCGTTCCGTACATGCGATACAATTTGTATATTAAAGATAGGAAGATAGGTAGTAGATTGTGTCAGAATCTATAAAACTATTTTAAGACCAACATTACTATATAGTTGTGAGACATGGGTGATAAACAAAAGTCAGAGAGAAAGGGTAATGAGATGGGAGAGAAGAATTCTGAGAACAATCCTTGAAGGAAAAAGAACAGAAGAAGGGTATATAAGAAGAACGAACGAAGAAGTATATAGCATATATCGAGGACCAAAAATAGACGAAGTAATAATAGCTGGGAGACTTAGATGACTGGGACATTTGGAAAGTATGACGGATCACAGGATACCAAAACAAATAGCGTAGAGAGAGCCGGTCGGTAAGAAGAAAGGAAGACCAAGAAAATGATGGAGGGAAGCAGTGCTGGAAAACCTGAGAGAAAAAAAGGTGATAAACTGGGAGGCAAAAGCGAAAGATCGAAGGATATGGAAAAGTATTACATAGCTCTAGGCCTGAACGGCTTGTTAAGCTACACTATATATAATAGAATATAACTTAAATGCCCGTAAAACACACATTTTACATGTTCTTTTAATATGATCTTTAAAAATTCACACGTATAAATTTTTAGCAGCTAACTCAAGTTATCGAACCCTTACTACAACAAACTTATCGGTTTTATACACATAAACAATGCCGCCTTTAAATACAATAGGGCCATTCTAAATTCGATATTCATATTTTAATATTTCTCAATTCTAACAAAAATTCTGGTAATACACGTGAAATTTTAGTATGTTTTTTAAAATGGGTTTGTAAATGAATGTAACGCAAATCTTAATTTTTAATTATTTACTAGAATTTATAAAAAGCTGATTTTTTACGAGATTTTGTAACTTAGCATACATGATGATATAACTTTTATAATATCGACAGCTGTTTCGTTTCTAAACATACGGTGTGTATGTAACTTCAATAGAGGTACATATTTACATTCTGAATGTTTTTAATTCATAGGCGGAACATGATATATTTTGCAGAGGCTTTTTAATTTTAGAGTTACAATATTTTGGATTCATATTCTATATAATAAATCCTTTCCATTTTGCATACGTTGTCTTATTTTTAAAGGACGTCCAGTACATATCGTTTATTGCATCTATTACATCCTTTCAGAATGATTTGTTTAATCCATCGCGTTGCCAAGATCGCTAATAATATAGTGCACACTGTCAAGCTTATTCACTGACGTATTTTGAACAAAGACAAGCATTTATTTAACAATTGATGTATCTAAATAACACAAAATAGATAGTATTTAATCTCTTGATATTGGTGATACTTAAATTTAGTAAAATGCCCTGTGGGTTTTAGGCGACCCCAGACGAATCTTCATCTTTCCCAACAACAGTTTGATACTTACAATACTGTTCTATCTTTCTATTAGTACTAATATACCGTCTTCAATTCTTGGTATGCCACCTGTACCAACTATTTTACCATACATCATTCATAACAATACATAATATTAAATTAGGAAACTCATTTAAGTTAGTTTGGGTTTTTTTTATTTGATAAATTAATAAATAAAAAACTACATTAATAGACCTGTATTATAAAACTTATCATTAGGTAATCAACCAAAATTACTATAATTACTATATTCATTTTCTAATATGTCAATTTTAATCATTCTTTAAAGTATTCGTAATTGGTTTTTCTTAGTATTATGATAAGTTGCGTAACTAATAGGCCTGTAATTAAGTGTCCGAGATAATAGTTTAATTACGATGAAAGGTCATGTCAATCAAAACGGGACTTGTAAGACTCCAATGTAATAGGTTATTTGTGTTTAATCAGACAATATATATCTACGTATTGATTTTACAGGGTCAGTTGACAAAAAATTTGTTTAGACCTTTAGAAATACTATGTTGTCACATATGCATGTATAATTGAAATTGTCTTTGATCCTTTTGATCAAAATTAATACACATTACACAGTTAATTCTTAGGTATTGTTTAAAAATTATACAAAAATAATTAATTTTTATATTTCCTGGTTATGAATAATATTTATTTAAAGTTATTTATACAGGGTTAGGCAAATGTACTGACATGTTATAGATAGAACAACCGTATTATAAAATTTTTAAACTTAAAGATGGGGGAACCGAAAGAAAATTCCCAGAGATGAAGATAAAATGGCCAGGGGTTACCTTAGAATAGAATATTTCAGGATTTTAGTTAGAAAAATTCTTTTTACTTAATCTTAAAACTAAAATACTATTAAAAAAGGATACACCAACGATAACAAAATTACATTTTATTAAAGAAAAACCCATCGTAATATAATAATTCCAACTTCATTTAAATAAAATAATATTCATATCTACAACTGAATGAAGAACAAACAGTTCGTAAATTGGGGATTTGATGAGTATATCCGAATCAGACTTCCGGTTTAGCCGGAAACGATGTTAACTTTTTTATTTAAAATAAAATATTTTTACGAATTTCAATAGAGCTCTGCCTTCCAGAGCTCTGCTCAATAATAAGATTTGGCACCCTTTTGAGTAACAACGACAAAGATATTTAATTAAATCTAATGCATATTTTATTTAGAACAAGAAAAATAAACACAAAAAATATAAACAAAATCAATGTCATTTAAGAAAGTTTTCGAAATGATGACAGTTTACTTCTTGACAATATGCAAGTCTGTGAACAAATTCTTGAATGACATTTTCCAAAGCCTCTTCACGAATTAATTGCACTTCCTTAATTATTCTCTAGTGCAACTCGTCCAGATTATGTGGTCGTCCAGTATAAACCACAGCTTTTAAATGACCCCAAAGGAAAAAGTATAAGAGATTTAAATCTGGAGAACCTGCGAGCCATTTAATGAATCCGCTATGACCAATCTACCGATTTGGGAATGTTTCGTTTAAAAAACTTCTAACATTCTAACAAGAGAATCCTCTTGCTTCCACTCATGCGAAGTTGATGAATCTGATTACCGTTCAGAAAGTGCAAATGAAGAACCTAAGCTAGCAATTTCACGTTAGAAAAAGACTTAGAACGTAAAAACTAGATAAACGCAATCAAAGAAAAGCACAGAGGGAAGCAGGTAAGCATTATATAAAAATTAAAGAAAATATCGTAGCAGAACGAGTGATAGGCAATACTTGTCCTTATAAATTGAAGAGTTTTGATTACCTAACACCTGAACTCAAGAAAAAAGTGACTGTTTTGATAAGGTTGAAACGGAAGATCTGCAAGGTTCTTATTTAGCTAGGAACATAAGTGTGATGAATGTTAAATGACCAAGAGTGCCTTTCGAAGTACTGAATATTGTAATGAGTCACCGATGATCTCACACGACGAGAATCGTCTAGAAAATGTAAATGCGAAATCGAACAACGCACGAAAAATCTAGGCGAACATCGATTATGCCAGAAGTTTTCCCGTTAATATAAATAGCAGTCGAGAGAGATTTATCCATTCCATACCAAATCATCGCCGACTCTACTTACATAAATATAAATATATAAATGTTCTTATTGTTAGTAATTAGTTTTAAATTGTTATTCGTTTTTATTATTAATATACTGTGTGTTACCGTTAGTTTTATTTAGAACCCGCAGAAAGACAAATACATAACAATATACAGTGTGGTCATAAAGTTTGGAACCAAGCTTATAACCGCATTATTTTACATTTTTTGGAAAAATGCTCGGATATGTAAATTTTCTTTTTTAAAACGCCATCTTTTGACATACAATTTTTTTCTATGACGTCATTGGTTTTCGAGTGATGACGTTATCAACACTTTCTTTAAATGGCAACCATATTATTTTTTTCTCGTTTTTGGTAGATCTTTATATCCACCAAATAGTGATATAAAACAATTGGTATGTTGCATCACAATTTTTTTGAAAAAATTATATAAATTTAGAAAAAAATACGAAAATTTTATTTTTGTACAAAATTAAAATTAAATTAAAAAAATACATCAGAACTTAAATTTATTGTAACAGTATTGTATTGTAACGTAAATTTTCAAAATGGACCCCACCAACCAACTGACACTGTCCCAGCCGAGTGTAAATGCTTTGCGATCAATAGTAATCTGTGTTATTCGCTCCAGGTCAAAAGAAATTCGTCTTCCCAATCGGCCAATTACTTATTAAAAAATCTTATTTAACATTAAATAGTTTTACAAAAAAGGGCCAAAGAAGTTTAATTTATTTAAAAAATTGACATGATGTGGCAGACCATTTCTTAATTAAAATTATCGCCCAAAAATTGAAGATTTCAAGAACTAATTAAGCTTACAAAATTTACTGAAATATGTAAGTAAGTTCTTTTCACACTTCTGTCTTGTGTGAGGACTTAAATATTCTTCTTGAACGAACCGGATCGTCAAAAGCACATGTACTCATGTTACTATGCAAAAAATTTACAAAAACAAAAACACGCACTTTTTTGCAAGATATTTCTTTATGACATTCTTGCTTCTTTTTATACAATTTTTTGTACAAAAATTTTAGTTTGAAATTGCTTCTATGGCGACAACATTGTTGAATTATATACTTCTATTTTTGACGTTAAATTTTTGAGATATTGCGTAAAAATTGTTCATTTTCGCTAATATAAAAAATGGCACATTTATCTGAGCGAGAAAGAATCGAAATTTTAATTATGGTTGGGTATGGGGACAGACAGAGAACGCATGCAGAAGCATGCGATTTGTTTAACCATGAACACCCTGATAGACCTCCAATTACCAGGTCTACGGTGACAAAACTAGTTGGAAAGTTTACCGAAACTGGATCCGTAAAAGATCGACCACGGCAAGGTAGACCTCAAGTAGGAGAAGATGTGAAACTAAATGTGCTTCTAGAAGCAGAAGAAAGGCATCATGTTTCCACCAGACAACTTGCGTTAGCCAATCAGGTGGCTCACTCATTTGTCGTCAACTTATTTAAAAAAGAACACTATCGTCCTTACAAAGTTCAACTTGTACAGGAATTACATGAGGATGACGAAGATCGTCGACTGCAGTTCTGTGAAGACGTAATGTTACGTTGTGACCAAAATCCAAATTTCCTGGAAAACATCGTCTTCTCGGATGAAGCTACGTTCTGCCTAAATGGATCTGTTCACCGCCATAATTGCAGATATTGGTCGCAGAACAATCCGCATTGGACTCAAGCGTGTCATACTCAGCGCAGAGGAAAAGTTAACGTATGGGTTGGAATGATTGGACGACGCATTTTAGGACCATATTTTTTTGAAGGAAATTTTACTGCTGTGGAATATTTAGAATTTTTAAGATTTGAACTGGTTCCAGCGCTCGCTGTTATTTTCCCAAATCACGAGGATGGTGATGTACGCCATCCAAATATTTGGTTTCAACAAGATGGGGCGCCTCCCCATTATGGTGTAGAGGTTCGCCACTATCTTGACGAAATATTTCCCAATAAATGGATTGGACGGAGAGGCGCCATAGAATGGCCACCTCGTTCTCCTGACCTGACTCCGTTAGACTTTTTTTTGTGGGGTTATTTGAAATCGAATGTGTATTTTAACAAACCGAACAATTTAGAAGATTTAAAAGAACGAATTCGCGTAGAACTTACACAAATATCCCCAGATATAATTGAGGCGAGTATACGAAGTGTTGACACTCGGCTGGGACAGTGTCAGTTGGTTGGTGGGGTCCATTTTGAAAATTTACGTTAACTGTTACAATAAATTTAAGTTCAGATGTATTTTTTTAATTTAATTTTAATGTTGTACAAAAATAAAATTTTCGTATTTTTTTCTAAATTTATATCATTTTTTCAAAAAAATTGTAATGCAACATACCTATTGTTTTATATCACTATTTGGTGGATATAAAAGTCTACCAAAAACGAGAAAAAAATAATATGGTTGCCATTTAAAGAAAGTGTTGATAACGTCATCACTCGAAAACCAATGACGTCATAGAAAAAAATTGTATGTCAAAAGATGGCGTTTTAAAAAGAAAATTTACCTGTCCGAGCGTTTTTCCTAAAAATGTAAAATAATGCTGTTATAAGCTTGGTTCCAAACTTTATGACCAAACTGTATATACAAAAATATATCATGCACTTAAAGATAAAAGTAATGGTTTTACTCATTGAAGGCTTGTTGTTTTGCATTTGTTTTTATAGATTCAAGACGGAAGAAAGAGCTAAATAGTGTTTAAGAAGGCAATAATAGCAGTTTATGGAGTGCCAAAGGAACATTAATGAAGAGAGAAGAGCATCATTTAAAAAAAATGTGACACCTTAGGTAGATAAAGGAAATATTATCGAAAATACGGGAACATATTCCTTCCTTTCCGAGATACAAATCCAATTATATTAGGAAATGTAATTTGATATTAGTTCATATCGCAAAAACTTTGAAAAAGAAAATGAAGCCACGTCATGTTCTGAGTACGGATCTGATGTATAAACCTGTACATTTTCAACATAAATTCATTAGGCAGTAGAAACAATTACAGATGACACAGACATGCAATATACACATCTGTAACTGTACGCATGGACAATACACCTCGTATTTTACAGCAATTACTTCTGCTTAAGACACGTGTTTCTGCCATCTACTATTAGGCGTCATCAGTTAAGCTAGTGAAGTAATTAAAGCTTAAATCGCCTACAAGACATAGCAAATTTCGTCCTATCAGGTAGCACTATAGAATCTAGTGACATCTGACGGACGAAAGAGACTATGCCGAAAAAGGCAACCCTTCCCTTGACCCGGTTATATACCTTTTTTAAGTTTTTACATAACCACAGTCTCCAAAGAAAGACTTTAGTTACTATGACTATAAACGTATTATTATTATTATTATTCGAAAATTTTCATAACGTTTCAACATCCAAGCAATTAAAAAAAAATAAATTAATAAAATAGAAGGGAATAAGGGAAATAACGAAAACCAAAACTGTCCATGTAGAAAAGACATATTTTGTCGTACTTTCGGAAGCGTCACGACGCAGTGTCGCGTCGTTTATAACAGAAAAATAGCTAGGTATCTATACCCACGACATCAGCTCCGGGAGAAGATGATGGATGACAAAAATGGGAGCTCCTAATGACCGAGTTATCTGACTGGCATTCGTCGTTCTTCACTCTCTGACAAACACACAGATACAGGCACACACACACACACACTTCCAGACAAGTACAGGAGTTTCGCTCGGAGGGGGCGTTCTAGTCGGTTCGTTCGTCATCTGTCTGACACTCTGGCACGTCCGCCTCCCGGCACTAACACTGTTCAGCGCGGATTATTGATGGCCAAATCAGAAATGACAGAGTTGTTCATCTTAGTCAGTCAACGCGATGCGGTGGCGGCGTAAAAGAGGTTATGTGGGAAGTGAAGGGGGAGGAGGAAAAAAGGAGAAAGGAGGTGGTTAAGGGGTCCCGCACCAGGCCCTCTTTCTCTCTAATGACTTCGGTGACGCGTTCACACTTGAACGGTTTTTTCTCATTATTGTTTGGAGCTCGCTTTTTTTCTTTCGCTGGTAGGTTCATTATTCATGGGAAGAAGAAACGTTCATTTAGAAACATGACATATGTGGATGTAAAAGAGGCATAAAATTGAAAAAAAAATGAATATATACATATATATTGGTATATTATGTTTTGAGTTTATATTCAAACAAATTAATAATGTTATTTTGTCATGTTGTCAATTTAATATTAATATGTATTTGTGATATAGATCTTCCTCAAATTTTGTTAACTTTTTCTTAATTAACTTGAAGAAATTATGGACAAATGTGATCATATTTTCTTCGTGGTAGATGTATAACCACTAACTTGACATAATTTGTTTCTTTTAAATATGAGGATATGTATGAAACGATTCAGGTAGATGCTGTGTATATCGATTTCTCCTTTTATCAAACGGAGAAATCGATCTCATCATTCTACATTAATGTATTAAGCTAGAGAATTTCAGTTTACATGGTTCACTATTACACTGGATTCAATCCTATTTGAGTTTCGGGATCCAGTCTGTTACGATCAATAACTTTAAATCTAACACTACCCATGTAACATCTGGCCTTCCGTAATAAGTCACCTTGGCCCGCTTCCATTTATATTTTTTATTAATTATGTAACAGAGCCTATTAGTTTCTCTTGTTGTTTATTTTATGCTGATGATGTTAAACTGTATGTGGCGGTAACTTCCTTTGAGGAATATACTAGAATTCAGGTCGATTTGGTTAATTTCTATAATTACACAGGCCTGCATTTTTCAACTCCTTGAATGTTGATTTAAAGATTTTAACTGTTTTCTAGTAATTGGGTAGCGCTGATTTCAAATCTGCTTTTATTTTTTTTGTATCACGTAAGGTTATTTTTCAAACCAGTAAAATCAAAAAATATAGAAAAAACACGATTTATTTCATTTATAAGCTATATATATTATATTATATTAAAAAAAATACAAAAATATACACATAGAAACTATTAGAAATAGTTATTTATTCTTTACGCTTCTTAAAAAGCGTTTTCGTTTTTCAGAAAAGCTTCGTTTGGTTGTTTTTCTGTCATATGCAACTAGAGGAAGATCTCTTCTCAATGTCCAACAGTAATCGGCCATCATTTTTGTGTCCCAGCGCCCTTGGTATCTTTTTTCCATCTCTTTAATATTCTGTTGAAATCTTTCTCCTTGCTCTTCACTCACGTCCCCAAGGTTTCCTGGGAAATAGTCCAAATGGGAATGTAAAAAGTGAATTTTTATGCTCATATTGCAACCAAGAATCCTGAATTTTTCCGGCATATTTTCAACGATCTCAACATAGTTTGTGTCTTTATAATTCCTTATGTATAACTTCGTTAAAAGCATGCCATGCAGAAAAGCTTCGTTTGGTTGTTTTTCTGTCGTATTCAGCTAAAGGAAGATCTGAAGGTAGTTTCTGGGGCAAGCAATTTTTTTTGTTTCAACCTAGACCCCAGTACTTCAAAAAGATCTTTTGAAAGTCCCAAATCTCTTACTAAATCATTCAGTTCGGCTTGTGAAAATAGCTGAGGTTGGTTTTGACCTGAGGTTGATGGTTCAAAATCACTATCCATCTGTACACAGCCGGAAGTTGAAGAGGTTTCAATATCTTCTTGTAGTACGTTGGGGGGTATAGGTATAGGTACATGATCACTGTGAGGAACTGGTCTGATAGCTGATTTAATATTGTTTGGGTACAAAATATGTTTCAAAGTTTTTCTATTATGCCCCATAATATCACAAAGACAAAAGTAGCAATCTTCATGCTGATTTTGCGGTTCTCTCCAAACTATCGGTATTCCAAAAGGAAGGCTTTTTCTATTCCCTTTGGTCCAATGTCTTAAACCTTCTTCACATACCTTACAAACAACGTGCGGTGCGCAATCTTTATCTTGATCTCCTTATTTGATTTTGAAATAAGCATAATATGCATTTTTCACAAATTCATCAATTGGTCTCTTAAACTTTTTCAAGACGAAATATCCACAAATATAACAGAAATCATCTGGTTTGTTTTTGCAACACCGGCTAGACATATTTTTAAG
This sequence comes from Melolontha melolontha, assembly GCA_935421215.2. Classification (NCBI taxonomy): domain Eukaryota; kingdom Metazoa; phylum Arthropoda; class Insecta; order Coleoptera; family Scarabaeidae; genus Melolontha; species Melolontha melolontha. Next base: position 133,389,485 of record OW285240.1, on the reverse strand, counting down.
CAATGTTTATTTATCAAATTCCACGCACAACACTAAAGACAAATTAATTTTACTTGTTTACTGATCGACACTCAGAGCTATAATGAAGTAAATGACATAAAAATATACATTTTGTTTGGAGTGATAAACTTGAAATCCTTCTTCGCAGTACTAATAAAGTGAAAGCATAATAAATAGGATTTAGCAGGTAAAAATTCCCGGAAATCTTGTCCAAAATTAATACATGTAATAAAAGATTTACATCAGGTAATGAGGGCCTATTTAACAAATTTCTTTAAAACCACAACAGAAAATCATTTTTGGGTTAATACCTAGAATTTGAAGTAGTACATTCATTTTAAAATGTATTAAAACGCCTATTATAAGATTTTTTTTATATTTTTTTCTTTTTCTTTTGTGCAAAAAAAAATCTGTGGGTAGTAGAGACCAACTGTATTTTAATTAGTTATTGCTATATAAAAACTGAGCTTAACAAACAAAAATCACGTCATCACAAATTTTATGCAGGCCTGTGAATTATTGTACACGCTATAGATTAATGCTGAACGTAAATTAGTGTCAGGCCACAGCGATTAAAGCATACTACCACCATAAATCATATCTATTCATTTGAAAATCGTCCGTTAGAAAGGACAAATTGCGTTAAAGACCTTTTGATAGTAAGCTCTTATTTGACCAATATGTTAGCTCAAAATAGTTTTAGAGACTTGGGTTTTCTAATAAGAGTTTCTCGTGATTTCCGAAGTATAGAACACCGTCAGCTCTTGTTTTTGCTCTTGTTCGCAGTAACTTCAAGTATTACTCCAGTGTGCGGAATCCTTGTTACAAAACGTATTGCTGTAAGTTTTGCTTGGTGAAAAAATGCAGTAAATGATCGCTGTGTGGGCAATTACTCAAGCGTATATCATTCTTTAGACTGTTAATGTTGTTTGGATATATCAGTGCTATCTCTTTCGGGTTCTACTTAACCAGGCCAAGCATTCAATGTAAAGGTAAAGAAATAATACAAAAAGATGTAAAATGTTAAAATTCTTTTATTGTCTATTTGTATTTTCACAAATCATTTATTTTAACTTACGATATCTTATTACTTAAACTAAAAACTTAGTTATCATCAGAGAGTTTTATAAATTTTTTTATAAAAAACACATATATTTTTGAAGTCTTTGTTTAAATTCTATCGAATCTTTTAAAAATACCGCGCTAGTGTATTTAACTTAGCCAAGAGAGTATTTAAAAAAGCTTTTCTTTGGAGACTGTGGTTAAGTAAAAACTTAAAAAAGGTATATAACCCCTTACCACAATTATTAATCGTATCCTAAATACGTATTTCGACAACTAAGTTGTCATCATCAGTAGGTAAAACCACTAATCAAGGTGTCGCACATGGGGCACAGTAAAGGTAGAACACCGCTTACGCAACAACTACTTTACACGGCGTCCACGTATAGACTCAGAGTCTATACGTGGACGCCGCTCGTGCACACAACTATCACCTAGTGCAAACCTACCTCGACACCATCTTTGCCGAAAAGTGGATTGGTACAAATGGTCCAATTCAATGGCCAGTACGCTCCCCTGACCTCTCACCTATAGACTTTTTTCTTTGGGGATACTTAAAAAATGAGGTGTACAAAACGCGATACGACAACATGCGCGAATTGCAAGACAAGGTCATAGAAGTTTTTCGCCAATTAGATAGAAGGACAATCTTAAGAGCCAGCCAGAATGTACTGAAGCGGGCACGAAAATGTATTGAGCAGGATGGTGACACCTTTGAGCAGTATTTATAAATTATGCATGTACTTTCTTCTTAATTTAATTTAAATTTAATTTTGTAAGCTATAATATGTTAAAATAAACATTAAACACAAAATATGTATCTGTTTTGTCAAAAGTTAGCGGAGCAATGACAACATTTAGAAGGAAATAGAAACTGCTATAACTACTTTATTATTCGTTTTAGGACAATAGTGTATTGAAACTTTTATATTACAAAGAACATTAGCATTCAGAATTTTAAAAAATATACAGGCTGTTGCATTTAAAAAAATTATAAATTTCAAAATTTCTCGAAAATGCGTTATTCTATTTTTTTTCATGAACTGCATGCTAATCAATGTTAAAAACACTAATACTTTGCTAATTTAACCTACTTTCTAGAATCAATAATAACAGAGATAGCAATGGTGCGCACTTAATTTGAATCAGCCTGTATACAGATTTCGCCGATTTCGCCTCAATTATTGATCACTCAATACTACTAGCTAAATTGGATGTCTTCGGTTCTTCTCCTTTGTTATTGAATCTCATTTCTTCTTACTTATCACTCACTCATGTTATGTCTACTTTAATGGTTTCTATTCTCAACGTTTCCACCCAACATCCGATCTATTCCAAGACTCTAATTTTGGACCTATACTTTTTGATGATCTAGTTTTCGCTTACATGGATGATTTGAAAATCTATATGAAAGTTACGAATAGTGAAGATTATTACTAGCTGGGTAACAACTAGAAGCTGATGCGCAATTGGTGTAATGAAAAAGGCACCTCTCTGATTATTTACAAATGCGCCATTATGCCATATTTGAGAATTGCGAATACATGTCACTTCCCATGTAGTGTAGACCAAATAGTAATACCTCGCAGATCTGAAATTAAAGACATGAGCATTTTGTTTGATGTGTCGTTTCAATGTGTTGCTTGAGAATCTTTGTGCTCCTTGAGACGAATTTGACGTAATTTCAGCAACCCATTGACTTTAAAATGTTTGTTCTCTGCATATGTGCTTAGTGTACTTGATTATGGTGCTGTTGTGTGGTATCTGTTAAAACGTCAATTCATCTATTTTTCACATTTGTATATTTCATTATTTTTTGACTCGTTATTTAATTATATTGTGTATATTTCATTAGCCGTTTTAAGGCGCTTATGAATATTCTGGGCAGTTAGATCTGATTCCCAGTAACAGTTAACAGGTCATGCGAATTATAACAATAGCTCGGTAAATATAATGTCTAAAATCATATCATTTCTAAAAGCATAGAGCAAGCCTAATTGTATTTGCTAAGTAACCATGCCATTTAGGTAATTAGTTTTATGACGGTCAAGACCAATTCGTGAATTATTTTAAGTATAAACCTTCCCGAAGGGATTTAACGGTATACAACAAGGTTATCGTAAAAGGTATTAGATCGGGTTCCTGTAGGTGAATTGTATGCCAGTAATTGTACACGGGTTTACCATACCTTAAATGTTGGGAAAGTTTATATTACTTTGCTATACGTCATGAATCTAAAAAACCTTTTGTAATTTCTACCACTCGTATAAGCAGTGGGGATGTGAGTAAGATTTTACTTCAGCACATCAGTCCCGAAGAGAACACAGTTTACCTGCGATAGCTTCTCCTAGTGAAGAGTTCCTATAGCTCTTACTAGCGAGTAATACAAAACTTAAGACATCAACATAACAGTTTCTTATATAAGTCAATAAACAAAGTACTAGTGTACAACCTATCATATTATAGTAAATGTATATATGTATAAATAAACAGATTATACCATATTGCATTTTATTATTTTACTTACAAACCAACGAGTGAACGAAAAAAGTGTATACGGTCTTACACCCGTGAACAAGTGTATTCTCCGATAACGAAAGCTTGAAGAATACAACAAAGGTTCCTTCAAATTAGGAGGAGTCAACAGTATCTAGGTTACGTCCCCCAACAGATCGCTTTAGAGAGAATTCAGAAGCGGTTTCTTAAATATCTTGCTTTCAAGTTCGATGGAATTTATCTACTGCGTGGGACGCATTATAACTCTTTGCTCAACAGCCATGGTTTTCGCTATCTTAGTAGTACGAGAAAAGAAGCGAACGCACAAATGCTCTGACTTACAGCTGCAATATTCTCTTCCTTGCTTGCACTTTTTTGTCTTAATGGCACAAAAGGGAATATGTAGATTTGAAGACGTTCAATTTTTCTTCCACTTAAACGATTAAAATTTGAAGTTAATGCAAGCAAAGCAGCCGCGACTGAATGTGAATTTTAATAAAACGTCGGAATCATTTGTTTTGTAGTAAACGTTATTGAAGCATGTATGCTGACATGTTAGGTGAAGACAAACCTATATATTAAAAAAAAAATTGCCATCACGGGACGCCTGGCAGATGTGAAACATCAAAATCGATTGTTATTTAAGGAAGGGAATGTAAAGCAAAGTAAAGAAATATTTAGATTGTCACTATAACTGTTAGTTTTACCATCACTCATATTTAAAATCAATAAAAAGTTGCAACGTATCCGGTTGGAAATACTTTGTTATGCTCGAAAGGACGAATCCGTACACTAACATATTATCAATGTAAGCCAGGCTTATCAAATTTATCTTATTTGACTTAAGTCTTACAGGTATTAGCAATGTATGTATACCTATGACGTCTATAAGTGACAGTATGAATATATTTGTCCCGTTTACGCAAATAAAAAACTCTGATTTTATTCTCATAAGAGTTGTACGGGTTTTATATCGTGCAGTGTACACAAGTAAAGCGACTGTAACGCACACCGATGAACACACATGCACGTAAAAGCGGTGAACGCCTAGTGTATAACTTGCAGGGATAGTGGAGAATGTGGAGATATACCCGCACACACAGTATATGTGCTGTAGAGAGAGGGGAGCGCTGACTGAGCGGTCGTCGCGTGATGACATTCAAGAGCCGAGTTTACCCCCGTGGCACGCCATTAAATGTTTCACATCAAAAAACGAACTCCACAAGTCTGCCACCTGAAAGATATCTCATTTTATAAACGCATCGGCCCTCATCGAAAGCGGTTTATTTGAACACCCTTCAGCTTCGGATATTTATAAAACTTCTTATCATCGAGGCGTAAACGAACGTTAATCAATTTCTGAACATCTGAAATTGAAGCTAAAATACGGTTATTAAAAATAGAAAAACTCTCTCCCAAAAAGGGCAAATAAAAAAATATAAAATCAAATTTAATATTTGTGAAATATTGGATAGCGAGGGAACACACCGGTGTCAAGTAACATGATAAATTATCTCCACATATATGTAATTTGAAAGTTTATCTGCATTCAACAGAGCTGTTCATTCATCGTTATTTTATATATCTCTCTCTATATACATATACGCGAACTGACAGTGATGTATGGTTGACGATGCACTTTATTCATTTCACTGGAGGCAACGGGACGCATCGCTTAACGTCGGGACGCCTCGTCTGACGTCGTGACGAGCACGGCGTCACTCCCCGCTGACGCGTTGATTGATTGCGCCCGCTACATTTACTAAATAACGCAGTTTACTGCTTTATTATTGCGGCCGGGAAAGTACATTTGTTCACCCGTAAACTGACGGGCGACTCGGCGAAATCGGCACGCCATGCCCGCGCCACCACACGCCGAAACCCGGACAACCAGTGAGTCCATTCGTTTCGCACATTCTGTCGGACGGATGTTCATTTCTGTCATATTAATTTTAGACCATTTTAAACAGAAACCGTGCGAATAATTTGTCAACTGGTTTACCACAATGAAGATAATGTTTACCGCGTTTTTTAAAATAAAAGCGCATGATGCGGAATACATTTAATACCTCGAATGTGAATGGTTATTCAGTTAAAGAAACTAAAATAAATAAAATATTTCTTCAATTTTGAAGCCATCAAAGTTTTCTAGACTTCGCCAAGGAAGTGTCTGCGTTGTAATTAATAATTCTCTTAAATTCCAACTCTGTTATCTGTTTATCCTTTCCTGCATCGGTTTAGGCTTGCCAATATGATCCAATTCACCATCTTCTTATTAATCGTCCTAGATTTCGCTGTCCTAGAGGTTAGTACAATAACATGTCCTTCGATAGTCTTTCTGTGTTCTTTCCTGTTGCTTTTAAATGTTTTTCCTTTTTCTTCGAATGGCTTCATATGAGAGTGATTTGATTGGGGAATTACTTTTCAAAAATTCGCAAAACTTTCGCAATGATAAATAGAAACTTTTCCCTTCTTAAAAATACTGAAATGGAACGGGCTGGAATAACCTCCACGAAGCTGTGCCAATCCTTTCTGAATCTTGCCAGAACCTCAAATATTTCTCGTCTTATTAAAAAACGGCTTTCTTGGAATATTAAATTCCTAGTTTAGGAAGTAAAAGAGAACTTTTCGCTTCTTAAACGAACTGGGACGAACCTATTCCAGTCGTTTTCGTTTCTTGCCAGAACTGTTATTTTTCTCCAGCTATTTTTCGCCTTAAAAGAACGGATTTCTTCGAATGCAAAATTCCTCGTTTAGGGAGTGAAAAGGAACTTTTCATTTCTTAAACGAACTGGAGCGAACCTATTCCAGTCGTTTTTGTTTCTTACCAGAACTGTTATCCTCTGGTGATGAAATTAGTGGTCTGGATTAGTGTGTGTTTTGTCATGTCTGCATTATCCTTTCTGTCTCCATTTCCTTCTTGTTATATATGCTTCGATAGGGCTTCGATTGATTCATTCTTTTCCAACAATTTTTTGACATTATATTAGGCCTTAAATTTATAGAATTCATTTTAAACTATTCGGTGAAAACAAGAAAGTTGTGCCAATGCTTTCTGAATCTTGCCAGAACCTCAACTATTTCTCGTCTTATTAAAAAACGACATTCTTCGAATATTAAATTCCTAGTAATTATCGCTTCTTAAACGAACTAGGGCGAACCTATTCCAGTCGTTTTCGTTTCTTGCCAGAACTGTTACTTTTCTCCAGCTATTTTTCGCCTTAAAAGAACGGATTTCTCCGAATGCTAAATTCCTCATTTATGGAGTGAAAAGGAACTTTTCAGTACTTAAACGAACTGGGACGAACCTATTCCAGTTATATACTCTATCCTTCAAATATCCCAATAGAAAATATTCTGATGGCGTTAGACAGGGTGATTTTGCAGGCCATCTTATTGGTCCGAGTGTGCCTATCTACTTTTTAGGGAAAAATCTTATTAACATAATTAGATACAATTCTAAAATTGTGAGCGAGTGCCCCATCATGCTGAAAATACATGCTGGCACGTATATTTGGCGGATCGTTTTCAAGAAAACCTGGAAATTCGCCCTGAAGAAATTCTAAATACACCTCACCAGTTATAGTTCCTTCATAAAACTTTGGTCCAATACCCATCGATCATTCCGCATCATACATTAATTCCCCAAATTCTCTGAAAGTTGGTCTCTCTCATCCAATGAGGATTTTCTACATATCATTAATAGCAATTGTGTTGATTTACGGTTCCATTACTATGAAAGCGGCTCTCATCTGTCCATAATATTCAGCTAATAATGCCATCGTAACGGGCGTTGCTAGCCATGCAAGAAACGCCAGTCTTCTGTCATAATATCCTTGTGCCAAGCCTTGATGCAGGTGAATTTTGAAATGCCTGAATTTAGCGGATTTCAGGTTTCGTTGAATAAAAGAACGAGATATAACGCACTCTGCTTCAATTTCTCGTATTCAAATAAGGGAATTATTAATTTTAAGAACACTTTATGAAGTGTCAAAGTTAACAAACAAATAATGCCAAATTTTGCTTTAATTTCCATAGATCGCTTTGGTTTCTACGATCCCAATTTTTTAATATTTAAAATTCAATTTCACCTCTGTTTTGAAGTCTAAATACAAAATGTAATAACTTATGAGAAAAAGAATTTTCCGTAGAATTCAAATATTGAATAAAATATACAGCGCCCTATTTATAATAAAAAGTTAGCGTCACTTCCGGTTAAACCGGAAGTGAAAAAATATTAATGTTAGCCTCAGTTTAAAGAATAGAGGAAAGGAGCCTAATATTGGATACATTTTTGTTAAATGTTAACTTTTTATTAAAAAAGAGCTTCTACATTTGTGCTAGTTTAGTTAAGTTATAGCATATCCATGTATTATCACTTGAGGTGTGCAGCAAAAGAATAAAAGTCTTATTTGAGAAATTATTAATTTTTTTTTTAAATTGTCAATTTTGTCAATTCAGATTAGTAGTAACCAAATATTGGATATTATATATATCTATACTAGAAAACCATGTTTTTAAACAAACACTACTCATAATTTCAATATCTATTTTATTGACTAAAATACAAAATGAAAAAGATCAATTAACAGACTAATATAGGAAACGCAAGATCATCCATCCACACAAAAATCGCAGATAAAATTTTTTTGTCTTCAGCACCGGCACATGCTTCATGGACCCATCTGTAGCATTTACAACACTTTACCCATTTTTCCCCTGCTTTATCTGAAGAAAATGATTCCAAGCAGAAGAGGCATTCTACATCTTCTTCTTCGCTATCCATATCATTTTCCGAATTTACATCGGATTCTGACGAATCCGTGGAAACAACTTTTTGTTTTTTTTTTTAGATGTGTTGTTTTTCTTAACATTATCGGTGGTTTTGGTTGAATGTTTAAATTTTTCTTAAACTTTTTTGTAGTTTTTAGATTTTGTGATTCTTCAAGGGCTGTTTTGTAGGGAGAACCACTAACTAAGGCAGTGGCACCAGAATTTTTTCTCTTTACTCCTGAAGAACCAGGTAACACTGGTAATGGATGGATGTCAACCGGTTTTACTATTTGTTTTTGATTTTCTTTATTAATGGCAGGTTTTACAGAGAATTTCACATTAGGTTTTAAGGAAATATTTTGCAAAATAAGAACTTTAGGTCCAGGTGTTGGAGCAAGAGGTTCTGTTTCCATTGTTGCTTTGTCCATAACATTTGCAGGACTTCCTCCTTGGATAATATTTTCAATCTCAAGGGATGTTTCTAATTTATTATGAATTGAAAAATCATGGTTTCGGAATTTATTCCTATCAAAAGGCATAATGCCACATTTCCGAAATCCGTTTATGGATATTTCCAGTGATGCAGTCTTTAAATAAGCTTTTCCCAACAAACCTGCAATCTGGTAAGGTGAAACTATTCTTCCTGGATTAGCTTTTAACCAGTTCTCATTTTCTTTAGAATAATATGTTTTTAAGGGTCCCATTAAAGCTACATCCAATGGTTGAAGGTTATGGGTTGAGTGCGGAGGGAGGCATATTCAGATTATATGATTTTCTCGAGCTTTGTTAATGACATCAAAATTGCGCGTGTGTATAATGCCCGTCCAGTATTAAAATAACAGGATCTGCGCGGGATGGCTTGGCATGCATAATGAAGTGATCCATCCATTGCGTAAATAAATATGACTGAATCCAGCCGGAAGGGTGGCATTTCCCAACTGATCCTGGAGATGCTCCATCCATAAGTCCAGCTTTAAAATTTTTTCGTGGGAAAATCATCATAGGAGGTATAAAATGTCCATTAGCATTCATACATAATACAACAGTGACAAGCGTACCTCGTTCTGATGTTGTCAAAACCCCTACCTGTTTCTTTCCCTTTAGGATTATAACTTTAGCGTGCTTGTGTTGAACTGCACTTATCCCCGTCTCGTCTACATTATAAATTTTGCTTGGATTAAATTTAATTTTGTCTAGTTCTGGTTCCAAAATATCATAGAATTTTCTAAGATTTTCTTTAGTAAATCCTTTGATTCTAGCTGCCGAAACACCTTGAGGAGTTCTACATGAAATATTTTTGTTTCGTCTTAAGAAATTTCGTAGCCATTTTTTCCCAGCAATAGCCTTCGTTCGTGAAAATGGGTGTGGCAAATTATTAGCTAGAGCCAACTGATAAGCTAAACGACGAACATCTGACGACGTTAAACCATAGAATCTTTTCTCTAATTCCAGACAGTGTAGCGCCAACTCCTTTTCTAAAGCTTCAGGTAGCACTGGTTTACGACCAAGCGTCGATTTCTCTACATGTTCTAGGGGATTCTGTAATTTACAATAATACTCCAAAGTAGCTTTCGGTACATTGTACGACTTGGCAGCTTTCAAATATCCCATCTCTTTATTTAATATTGCATGAATAGCACTGGTCATGACTGCTTTATCCCACTGTTTCCTCTTTTCGGTAGCCATGACTGTAAAAAAATATATTATCTCAATTAACCTTAAACTGTGATGTAAAATTGGATATCCAATATTGGGAACCTATAGCTGTCCGATATTAGGTACCTCATAAAAATTTTAGATTAGCAATATTTTAGTAAATAAAAAAAAATCTTTGGGTATAAAAAATCTCTAGGATATTTACTTTATAACATGCACTACTCATTACATTCAAAAATATTTCAAATTTTTAACTTGTAACCTATAAATCACCAGTTTAAAGACGGAGCAAAATACACTCGGACGCACACATCTCAGTTAAAAATTATTAATGTCATCACAGTCAGTTGTAGAACCCTGCAAACTTATTAATGGCGTATTAAGATATAATCCAGTATATGGTTAATAGATGACGCACACATATAGTTTTCCCTTAAAAATGCATAGGTATCCAATATTAGGCATTATCCTAATATTAGGCGCCATTCCTCTATTATGTTTATATCAGATGCCCCAAGTTTCAATCTTTTATTTTATTAGGTAACGAAGGTACGCGTGGAACAACATAACTGAGACGCCCGGTATAGTTGTGTCTTTCTTAGCTTTACGTTTAAAAGTGTTTGTGATTGTCGCACATACAGTTTTTGATTTATCTATCTTTCAGAGATTTTGAAAATTACCCCTGCTGGTGCCAGGAAATTTCTATCCATCTCTTCTTATCCTACTTAGATAATAGCGCCCATTTTCATTTCTTAGCTCTCTTCTCTACGGCTTTGCTCATCTTCTCATCCCATCGTACCTTCCTTGCCTTTTCTTCTTCGTTACATACTTTGCTTGTTACCACTTCTTATTACATCCTCTTTATGTGTCCAAACCATCTAAGTAAATTTTCTTCTGACTTCTTCTGTATATTTTCTTTGTAAATTTCTTATTTTTATTCCTTTATTTTCCAATACATCAATTTTCAATCTTTTACTTTTTACTTTGCTTCTTTTATTGCTTCATTCAATACTAATAAAAATAAAACCATGTTAAAATAGGGGTGCTATTTTAACATGGTTTTACGGATGTTTTCGATATCTCATATTTTGCTCTAAGGTTGTTAAACAAACTTTAAACACGCCTTCATAAAACACATCAGGTATTTCTTAATCTGTACATTCGCGCCTAGCCACTTTTTTTTAAAATTTTGCTCATATATTCTTATGACTTATATTAATTCAATTAATTGACAGATACTTCGTCTTTATTACATATAATCGGATATAAGTATGTCAGATTTATAGCTGACTAAAGCATTTATACATACTCATAAAAAAATTCAGGGAATCGCAATCAAAAGTAGGTCAAGATAAGATCATAATTTATTAATCCATCATAAATCCGTCAAATCCATCCGTTAAATACATATTTACAGTAAAAACCTTATTTAAGTGATAATGTCAATTCGATACAAAAATTATAAAAATTCTATCTTTTAGTGGTAAGCATGACTCTACTAAATTTGGTTTTTCCCGATTTAAATTTAATAATAGTTTGCGTAAAACGGAAACATACTTGCTTGGATGGCAAGTATCTACTTGTGTTACTGTTGAAAATTAATTACAATATTTGTGGACAAATTTTTAAATATTTTTCACGTGAATTAAAAATATTATACAATCTTCTTCTAGGTTGCGATATATGGCCGTTCTAATAATCAGCATTTCGTCTTTCGTATTACGAACTTCCTTAAGATACGTTATCAAACTGATTTGTTGTGATATTTGAAACCATTTTAAGTCACTACAAAATTAATATACCGTATGTGTCAAATATCATTAGGCATAGGGAATACAGACCGCGACGTACAGACCGCGGCGGCCGGCAACGATTGTCTCCGATTGTTTCGCAAATACAAGTTAGCAGTAATCATTTGACCATCGACATAGGTACTTGTAATGCGTTCTAAAATAACATTTACGAATTGCAAGGGATTTGCTTTTCTTATTTCTTTCAGTAAATGCAGGAAATTTTTAAGCTGCGGTGCGTCGCATAAACAAAAGCGTAATTCTAATAAAATTAAAGAATAATCCTAATAAAATAAATAAAAAAGGATTCTAAAAATTATAATAAATTATACAAGATGTTCAAAAATTCCTTCTTCCACAGCAAGACTTTGTCCTAGGCGGTCGTAGAAATTAGCTCTTACATTTGCTAACATGTCGGCAGTTAATGAATTCGCAGCCTCAGTTATTTTTTCACTCAAGGCAACTAGATTTTCTGCTCTACCAGCTTCATGAGCATAAACAATATTTTTTAGATATCCCCATAAAAAGAAATCATTTGGAGATAGATCAGGAGATCGCGGGGGCCATTTAATGTTTCCTGTTCCAGTAATAAGACGGTCAGGAAAAGTATTTCCTAGAAATTCCTTTACCCTCACTGCATTATGTGCTGGGCAGTCATCATGTTGAAACCAAACGATTTTCTGATTTATTCCAATGTTTTGAATGGCGGGAAGTCTTTGATTTTTCAGTAATTCGAGATACTTGTCGGCATTTAATATACCATCAATAAAATAGGGGCCTATAGAATGGTCACCTAAAATACCTGCCCAAACGTTTAGTTTTTGAGGATACTGAGTGCGATTTGCAAAATGCCGATGTTGATTTTCCGAAGCCCAATATCGAAGAACAGAGGGATTGTGCTTTCCGTGTAATGGAAAAGTTGATTCATAGGTGAAGAGAATATTTTTAACGAAATTTTCATCTCGATGTATCTTTTCCATAACGTCTTGACAAAGCTCCATTCTCCGGAAATTGTCCTCGGGAAATATTTCTTGAGTTTTCGAATATTTGAAGCATTTTAAACCATTACGTTTCCAAATACGTGAAATAGTTGTGTTACTTGTACCCAAATCCTCGGCAGTACTTCTAGTAGATCTCGTGTTATCAATTTCCACAATACTACAAATTAATATATCCAGCCTCTTTCCTCAATTTTTTGTGGTGATACCTCTTTTGGTTTGCATTTCGTACAGTTATTGAGACAGAAGCAAGTTTAAAATTTATTTATAATGTCATAAATTGTTTGTCTGCAAGGTACAGAACGGTCTACAAAAGTCAGCGCAAACATATTCATGCACTCCATTGCAGACTTGCCAGCATAAAACCATTTTACTAACTGAAGCTTTTCAGTGGATGTATAAAGGGCCATTATACATGAATTTTATTGTACGCTTTCAAACTGTAACGGCCGCAGCTAGACTGAATGCAAAATTTCCAGTCAATCGGTATCGAAGACAATCGTGAGTCGTCGCGGTCTTCGCTGGCATTGGACTGGCATTCTCATGTACGTATACATTGTATGTACTCATACGTTGATTCTCTATGCCTAATGATAATGATATTTAACACATACGGTATAGGAATTTCTCAATATAAATAATAGTAATTGTGTGATATTTTCTTCCAGTGAGGACAAAATCACAGAAGAGGACGAGGAAAGAACAGCCAAATACCGTGACTTTTATTTGAGATGCGAAAAACGTATGCAGATAATAAAATATTGTTTATACCATTGATAATTGGCGTTTTTTGAGGGGGGAATTAGCTAGAGCATAACCAAAAATTTGATTACAATTAAAAAAAAATTAAAATAACTGTTATTCCTCCTGGTTTGAAGGAGTTTTCGGAATGTGTTCAGTTTTTCCCTTGCAAAATTTATAAACATACAGTCATGTTTTAAAAATAAATGTACATTTTTATTTTAAATTAAATTATATATATTTTTTTAATCCATAGCAATATGTAGGTATGTGCCACTTATGTAGCTAGCCATACGTATCAAATTGTTCAAAACTCACGGATCGCTTACAGAAATAAACCTATTGCGAATACAAGGCACACGCCTATAGGCTATTAATCATCAATCGCTCGAGTCCGCTCTCTGCCTATTACCGTTATCAATAAATTTGTCGAATTGAGTTGTCTGTAGATAGGTTATAAATAGTAAGGAAGTTACATGTTTTATAAAAGATTTCTTATTTCTTAAAGATATATTGCTTTTATTTTTGCCTTGTAAATAATACTTTTAACCGTACTAAATTTAGTACGGTCCTGTTCCTCGACTTCATCCTTTAATAATCTCCGGTGTCAGATCACCGTCAACGTTTATGTGCTACTGTATGACAGGTCGAAAAACCCTCTTCATGCGTTGTTTCTCAGTTGTACCTCGTCATCAAAGGAAAAAGAGGGATTCTCCTTTTACCACACGGACGAGTATAAAAAAAAAGAAGCGGAAAGACCGAAGGACCGAGCCGAATAAGTGCGCTGTGTCGGCAAACGTAACGTTAGTAGAGCAGTGAAGACCAAAGTGTTCCCTCTGTAAGAGATGACAGTTCTGGGACCCCGGTATTACATCCGGCTGGTTGACTTGTCCCTGTCAATTAGGGGCAGACCGCAGGGTTTCAAGTCGACTCATGTTACCTGGTGACAGGACAAACAAAACAAACCGTCGCTCCACTTAAATTGTGTTTGCGATGCGATAATTTCTCATATTTCTCAACAGATGTCGTCCCTCAAGTGACGGACCGTTGTCAGGACGGATTCGCTTGATGTGGAAATGTCGCTTGCTCGCTTGTTTTCGAAAGACAGACAGGGGGTACCTATTTAGATAAAAATATTAATTATCTTAAAAATAGACGTGTTTCGCTTTTTCCAAAAGATTTTTTTATGTAAACTATGTATCTAAATTAAGTTCTTCTGAAACTTAACCGTAATCAAATAATAGGACATATAACTGTGAAAATTCTTTCAATGGAGACTGTGGTTAAATAAAAATTTAAAAAAGGTATATAACCCCTTACCATAATTATTAATCGTATCCTAAATACGTATTTCGACAACTAAGTTGTCATCATCAGTAGGTAAAAACTACTAATTAAAAGTCGCACATGGGGCACAGTAAAGCAAGAGAAACGCTTACGCACAACTACTATACACCGCGTCCCCGTATACACTAAATTTAACATGCCAATCTAAACTACGAGGGAGGTCGAGCCAAACACTTACCTACTTTATAAAAAAGGTATATAACCCCTTACCACAATTATTAGTCGTATCCTCAATACGTATTTCGACAACTAAGTTGTCATCATCAGTAGATAAAAACTACTAATTAAAAGTCACACATAGGGCACAGTAAAGTAAAATAAACGCTTCCGCACAACTACTATACACTGCAACCCTGTAAAGACTAAATTTAACATGCCAGTCTCAAAACTACGAGAACAAACACTTGCCTCTTAAGGAAAAGGTTTTAAACATGTGTTAAAATTATCGAACAAAGGAACGGCAGAAATTCTTCTCTAAAGGAAGCGCCAACTAAAAACGATTTTTAAAAGCTACGATGATCTACTCTTAAACTTAAATGAAACACCTTATATTTTCACAAAACACTAGTATATTTAACTAAGTGTATATTTCATGTGCATTGTATACATCAGTAGTCATGTCTTTACAGGGTTGCAGTGTATAGTAGTTGTGCGGAAGCGTTTATTTTACTTTACTGTGCCCCATGTGTGACTTTTAATTAGTAGTTTTTACCTACTGATGATGACAACTTAGTTGTCGAAATACGTATTTAGGATACGACTAATAATTGTGGTAAGGGGTTATATACCTTTTTTAAATTGTGATTTAACCACAGTCTCCATTGAAAGAACTTACCTACTTAAGGAAAGGGGTCTAAACATGCTTAAGAATGGTTAAAAAACATGCAAATAATTTTTTTAACCATGTTTAGACCCTTTTCCTTAAGTAGGTAAGTGTTTGGCTCGACCTCCCTCGTAGTTTAGATTGGCATGTTAAATTTAGTGTATACGGGGACGCGGTGTATAGTAGTTGTGCGTAAGCGTTTCTCTTGCTTTACTGTGCCCCATGTGTGACTTTTAATTAGTAGTTTTTACCTACTGATGATGACAACTTAGTTGTCGAAATACGTATTTAGGATACGATTAATAATTGTGGAAAGGGGTTATATACCTTTTTTAAATATAATAACTGTGTTCTAATATTTGTGTGTGCCAAAGATTCTGCAATTACTTATTAAAGAAAAATATGTATTTAAGATATCTTTGCATAAAAATTATTTCGGATTTAAGTATGTTTAAAAACGCAAAAAAAAACCAAAATAAAAAATGAAAATCAAATTTGATTTATTTAAAAATCTTCAAAGCCATTTTATTCAATTTAAATTGATTTATTTCGTATGAAAAGCGATGACTTTTATAACTAACAGGTTATAGAAATAATTTACACACTAGTATCTAAATTTTTCAACCAGTCTAGTGTTCCAGGAGTTCCCTTGCTTAGCTAGTGGATCCAACATCAAATTTAACATTCAGCTCTCTGTTGGCTTCTTTGTTGCACAAACGAAAGGCACATGATTCGGATTTTGAAAGATTTGGTTGTAAGCCCCATTATGCATTAAAATTTATTTTATTTTATCCTGATAATAGTTATAATGGAATTTCATCAAATAAAGGCTGAAACAATCCTATATTTTAAAGAAGCTAAGACTAGCTTTTTGGCCCTTTGGTATTTCAAACTTATGTTACGGAGTATAATATCGACACAGAATATATGGTTTCTAAATGCATGTTTGAGGAATGAAGTATCCTCTAAGTATAGTCAACTAAAAACCAGCAATAGAAGTCTTGCAACTCCAGAAGGATAGACATTTTAGTAATAAAAAGTACCCATTCCTTCAACTATTCAAAACAAAACATGTGTTTGGTACGGTACATTTGTGTAAAAATTTGTACATAAGTTAGTTATATGTCTGATGAAGCTCAGGTTGGAGCGAAACGATCGTTACGGTGTAAATTAAAAAGTGAAATTCATTAAAATTTGTTTTATTATTATTGTGTTTTATCCTGATAATAGTAAGCCCCATTTCTTAAAATATTCATCTAAAGCTTGCAGATCTTCACCAAGATGTAATTCTCCATCCTCTAATTTCTTGGTTTGGTCCAAAGCCATCTGCATATAGAAATTTGCGTGATTTCGTGGGAGAGAGATCATTGGTGTAAGTGTTGAACATTAGAGGAGTCAGAACTGAGCCTTGAAGGACACCACTTTCCAAGGTTTTGTCATTCCTAATTCAATTCTTTCAATTTCATTGAGTGAAATCGATTCGATTTTTAATTAAGATGAGTAAGACGAACACGGCTTACCAATCTGTCTCGTAGCACTGCACTGAAGCATTTTGCCATTGATCTCCAGGTAGAAAACTTCCTACATGGCTGAGATTTACAGCCTTAGTCTTTCTGCATAGTTTCAATTTTTCACTATTTTCACTATTCTTGCCTGTCTTTTGCTGCTATCTCGGCCTGCTTCTATGTTGGTGCTTTATTCTTCAATATTTTGCCCATTTCGTTACCCAAAATTATACGAAATCTACCTCTTGTTTTTTCTATCGTCCTCGCATACGCCTGTTTAGCGAAAAGTGAGAAATCTTACCTGGCGAGTTAAGCGTATCTATACATATTTACCAGGGTTTTAGGAATGAGTGTAAACAAGTACATTGTCAGATTTGATCATGTTTCAATATGATAAATAAGTTCAAGATCTTGGTTGCTGCGTAAGTCACACTCAGTTGACACTTTTCATTCAAATGTGACTGCACTCGTTTTATTAGTTATATATTGTGCAGCGGCGGCTGGTACTAAAGGGCATAATGGCACGTGCCCACCCAACCACCAAGATAAACACAGAAAATAATTCGCATGTAATTCAGTGCATTATTTTATTTTATTATTTTTACGTATTTTTATAACGATGATATCAAAGTTTCCTTCCGCGCCATAGACGCTGCCAACGCTGAAAACTATGTTCCGGGGCACGATTTCAGATGTACTTATTTCGAGTATGAAGCGGCCGGCTCCGCTTATTATCGCCACATGTGCTTATACCGTCGGTTTGGGGAACAAAATTACCCGACTCTGCATTGTTTTCGGCGCGTAGCGCGCGTGTGATTTCAAAGGCTCGAAGTGACGTTTATTATTAATGATGGAAGTTAATTGTGTGCAAAATCTTTTAAAAAGCCCGAGGAGGAAAAACTTTTAATTAAGAATTTTAATTGATCTTTAAATAAACTATACATCCACAAGTATAACTCGAACTTACAATAGAGTATTCAATAAAAATATATATGAAATGAATTGTAAACTATTTTAAATTCTTCTTCAGGGTCTGATTACAATAAGCTAATCGCTCAAAGTTACGATGGGACGTCCGTGATGAGTGGTAAGACCAATGGTGTCCAAGCTATTATAAAAAGAACATTTCTATTCTTAAATCTCATGTCGCCAATTTTCTTATAACATAATGCAAGTTTTTGAGTGATATTTTATCTGACGAAACGGCGTAATAAGTGACAAATCTATATTGCTCGAGGATAACCTGCTGCAATGGTGTCGTTTCCGTTTCACACGTGATCCTCGATGAAATTTCCGGTCCACGTGGAGTAAATCAGTCCTTCAACAGATTCTCCTAATTCCGTCGGTTTAAAAATCTCAACATCCAATTAGTTATAAAATCGGTGACAAAAACCCCACAGACGTTCGAGGGGGGCAATAAATCTTCGGCCTGGTCAATAACGTCAACCCAAACATAAAATTGCGGTACATCAAAATCTGTCTACCGCCATATAATAAGCCACCTATTTCAATATAAATTTTCTCGATATGAAATCACACAGCAGTAACAGTTAAAAATACAACTAGACTCGAGATTTACAACGGAATTGCCCACTCTACGCAGACGCTGAAAAAAATCGACTCATGCATGCTCGATAAGGCGATATATGCAACACAGTCCAGAATATCGTAACAGGCCCTGACAATATCAGTTATCCATTATTACCTGGTTTTTACAATACAAAACCCGGGCGAACCTACTGGCAACAACAAATAAAATAATAATATTTTATTTTGCACATAATGGCAAGGTCTAAACTTTATAAAAAAAAAAAAAATTAAAAAAAATTTTTTTTTTACGTTTTTTTTTGATACCTAAAATTGGATAGCCTTATATTTATCAAAAACATACCATGCAGCTGAATTTTTTTTTTTGCAGACCTGTGTAATTGTACGAATTTATCTTTGAGATATTTTTTTATCGTAAACTTGATTATTATATCTCGCATTTTGACCTGCTTTTTTTTTCTTTTTACTCGTATTTGTAGGAATGTATTAGAATTGCAATATTGACTATCACAGCGGTTTCCTAAGTGTTCGACGCGCCGTCCCGGGGCGTGTATTCCTTAAACGGGCTTATGAAGTTTGAGAACCCCTGAGTTAACTGTGAAGTGTCTATAGGCATTAATGCTCTCTCCTTCCAAAGATGGTAATACTGTTTAAATCTGCTTAAACATGTACAAAAGAAGTAGTTTTGAAGGAGACGACAGCTCCTAGTGTACCGTTACCAATATTTTTTTTTAAATACATTCAAGAAACTAAATTGTCTCACCTCGTAAAACGAATCATTAATTATCCTTATTTTTAATTCCATACTCGATCAATGGGGCTTTTACCTTTTAAGGACAAATTTCCTCAACTTTCACGATAATGTTCTCGCTCCATCTAGCAGCAGTTCACGGCAATTAAAATTTATAATTTCGACAACAAATTAAACCCTAACGGACTTTAATAGCGTCATAAATCTCTTTAAATTTATTAGATTTAAGACATTAGCTGCGGTAATAAATCAGAAATTAATGCCCACGTCATGAAAGTATATTATTTCTTCTCTGTCTTCCACCACTTCTTCTTTTCATAACGAGAACAAGACAAGAGAGAGTTCAGATACCATATTTCTACTGGCGTTTTATGCTTTCCTCCGCATTACACCTTACAGCGAATTCTATCTTCGTCCTTATCGTGTTATTGAATGAAACCGATATCCCCTTGGTAGATTACGATTTTAAAATATGTATAAACTGTTTGGTAAAAATTGCTTTGATTTGATTGATTGTGTTTACCGTAAAGATTAATGTTATCTCTTTTACTTCAGTACTTTGATGTCGACGTACTATTTATTAAACATGAAGTAGTGAAAAGGAAGCCTTTTATATTTGTAGTCCATCAATTTTTCATTGATTCCATCTCTCTCGCGCTTAAACATTTTAACGGAGTGGCAGTGAGAGATGGGATTATAAGTGTACATTACACAGTGTTCTGTGATCTCCGCGAAATCAAATAAACATTTCGAGGAAAATAATTAATTTGACGGGCCGATAATTAAATAAATTCCGACCGCGGAGAATTTATATTAATGTCCGTCCAATTGGAAATGGATTTTCGGGAAAAATACACAAACCGACTGTCGGATTCTATTTTATACGAAGTAGTTCCCTTGTGGCGTATCTTAGAGACTTCCACCGCATTCATTTAAATACAATAACAGCGTGATATTCGGTTTATGTATATATGTGCATGTTCTCTATAGCGAAAATTCATTTATTGTGTTAAAGCTAGAGTGGAGATGTTTGACATGTACTAAACGCGAATGGTTAAATGTTTGACTCGATGTTGTACAAATAGATCTTTTGATTATTTGAAATTTTAGATGGGAATTTATTTTTTATGTCAGGCACTATTATTGTATAAAAGGATTACGATCGATTGTAAAACAAAGCGATATAATAGGTTATTATAAACTTCTAATATAAAATAATTAATACAGACCTTTATCAATTTTTATTACCAAACAGATTCCCTAAAAAACACCCAGCTTGCTAGATTTATATATTGCAAAAGATAGACTTAAAGCAGACAAAGACAAAGTCGTATTTATTTCAAGATCACCTACCTAGCTGTAACATTAACTGTTCATATAAAAATTGTAAAAAGGAAAAATATTATAAGTTTTACGCAAAATACAGTAAAACTTGTCAATAACAAGCACAAAAGAAGAAACAATATTGGCCGTTATGTAAAGGTGACCGTAGTTACCAGGTTTTCCGTCTTATAAATAAAATACATACTTGCTTTTTTTAATTTTTTTCTTTATTTTATTAATTAAAGTAAATATTATATAAATACATGCACATATAGCTGTGAAATATACTTTGGAAAAAAAAATTAAAAATAGAATTAATAACGTAGAAATTAATTAAACATAATTGGACAAGCAAAAAGAAAATTGAAAAGAAATCGACCGAGGTTGTGTATTTTAAATGCACCTCGTATACCGTATCTAAATATAAAGAATTAATGTGTAAATAAGCGACGTTATGTCAATAAATTTTAGGCTAGTTTGATTTTTAAATGCTTAATAACTAAGTAAAGTAACAAAGCATGGATTACCTGCCAGCAATATTAAAAAGGATACGAAATATTTCTTTTTGTACATTAACAACGTTAGTAGCCACACGTAACTCAATTCATTCTATTGTTATAAACATAACCGTGCCAAAACAGATGCGTAAACGTTGCACGTCCAGGGCAATTTTAAACAAGTAAATTAATAAGTTAAGCCAGCGATGTACATACCGCTGCCCACTGTCGATATTTATGCGGCCCGCCAACGAATTTTAAAAATTATTTTATTCTAACTTTTGTAATTGTTAGTAAGATATGTATCTTTAAGCACCTACTACTTTCTTGTTCAGGTTTACT
Organism: Melolontha melolontha; assembly: GCA_935421215.2. Classification (NCBI taxonomy): domain Eukaryota; kingdom Metazoa; phylum Arthropoda; class Insecta; order Coleoptera; family Scarabaeidae; genus Melolontha; species Melolontha melolontha. The sequence goes on along the minus strand of OW285240.1, from coordinate 133,367,833 downwards.
ACGTAGGGCAGGTATGCTCCTCGTCGTTCCAAGCATATTGTTACGAGACTTTTAACTACGGACAAGCGAACGTTATATTGTTTGAATTGTAATCTGTGAAGAATAAATATTTCGTCGTTCGAACTTGGCATCTACCTACGTAACAATATAATATCAGTTTTGATATGGATAAACCAGGCCCCAGTAAAAAACATAGTCGTAAGGTTGAAGACGCAAATCGACAGTTTCAAGATATTTGGACCGAAAAGAAAAAGGACGACTACGAACTCGACAACCCTGATTGGCTGTGTGACGTATCGTTTTTTGTAGACATCACAAATTACTTGAATTTATTAAATACGCGACTCCAAGGGAAAGATCAATTGATTTCGCAGTTATACTCTCATGTTTCGTCCTTTCAATGCAAATTGAGTCTTTTTAGGGCACAAATCAATTCAGCCAATTACAGCCATTTTCCGAACTACAAAAAAATTATGGAGAAATTCAATAAAACTGATGTCAACTGATGTTGAAAAAATTGATATTTTAATACAAGCTTTTCATGATCGTTTTCTAAACTTTAAAAAAGTTAAACCTCTATTAGACATTTTCAGCAATCCTTTTAACATTTCACCCGAAAATGCACCGGAATCAATACAGCATTGATAGACATGCAAAACGATGATAATTTACGAAACAAGTTTAATGAATGTAATTTACTCAACTTTTACCGTTGCGTTGACAAAACCGCTTATAGAGAGTTGCGAATAAATGCATTGAAATGCGCAAGCTTATTTAGATCGACGTATATTTGTGAGCAAACGTTTTCAGTGATGTAGCTTAACAAAACAAAAAATCGAAACCGTCTAGCAAATGAAAATCTGGAAGCAATTTTACGTGTGGCGACAAGTAATATGGAGCCAAACATAAACAAAATTGTTAGGTCAATGCAATGTTGTGCATCAAAATTATAAAACATGAAATATTACATTGTAATGTTTAGATTACATTACGATTACATAATTACAACAAACATTCTTGAATGTTCTTTTATTTTTATCATTTGTAGTAATTCATACTATTTAAAAATAAAAATATTTGTGTTAATAAGTATTCTTTGTAGTGGCCCGTCCTTGGCTTATAATTTTCCCGAGTGGCCCCTGTTCCCTATAAGTCTGTGCATCCCTGGTGTAGACCAAATGATGATACCTCGTAGAACTGAAGTTAAGGACTTAGGGATTTTGTTTGAAGTGTCGCTTCAATTTACCGCCCATATCTTCTCTGCGTGTAACGCGGCTTCAAGGTTATTGGGCTTTCTGATACGAACTTGTCGTGACTTTAGTAATCCGTCGACTTTAAAGGGTCTCTTCTATGCTTATGTGTGGAGTGTGCTCGAGTATGGTGCAGTTGTGTGGTATCCATACTACGTCTACCAACAAATCGCTTTGGAGAGAATTCAGAGACGTTTCCTTAAATACCTCACCTTCAGGTGTGATGGAATTTATCAAATGCGTGGGACGGATTATGGCGCTTTAATTAAAAGACATGGTTTTTGCTCTCTAACTGATAGAAGGAAAGAAGCAAATGCCACTTTTCTTTTGAGACTGGTCAACAACTCCATGAATGGATCTGGTCTGCTGTCTCAGGTTGATTTTCTTATGCCGGCTTACAGTACACGCTCGTGTGCCACGTTTTTATTGACAACAACCAGATCTAATGCTTTAAAGAAGGTACCTCTGGTACATGATGCGGTTCCGCAGTTAGCATTGTTCTCTTTTACACTTACTTTTCTTTGTTTAAACTGTTTTCATAGCATAACTTTTAATTTTTATGTAAGCATATTTTGTATTAATTTTGAATTTCCAAGTATATAAATAAAATTAAAAACTCTTTAAAAATACGAATTATCAATAGTACGCCCGTGGGCGATGAGTCATCGGCCTCTCGTGTCCGATCCCTAGTAATGAACGCAGTATAACAATATGCAACACTACTTGTTATTATTATCTATAAACAATTTTTGTTATATAATAACTATGTTTATTTTTTTGTGAAATGATCTTTTGAATGTAAGTAGTTTTATTTCAATAAATTTGTGTTGTCGCATTTCATATTGAGTTTTAATAGGCGGGCTTGTGAGGCCCGGTTTATGTAAAAGTAGATATTGTACCAGATATGCATCCTAGGGTTAAACTAAAAGCTGTACTGTATACAACTTCAATACTACAAAAAAGAATGCGAATTACAATAGTTGTAAGAATGGTTAAATAGCAAAAAGAGATTAAATATACCGACAATAAAATTACAATAAGTATTCCCAAGTAGATCCTCTTTCTTCATATAAGCTCCAGCGAATGCCGCTGCGAAAGAAGAAGGGCAAAAAATACCCGAAAGCATTTATTCATCATCAACTCTTTAGTTCAGCAAACGATCCGTGTAATAAGCTTAAAGTAGACAGATGTGAAAATATCAACACTTTTGCGACGAGCGAGTTCAACTCAAAATTACCTGCGGCGTCTCACACAAGAAAAGACGACAGCAGCTACTTAGGGGAACAATAAATTGCAAAGGGTGCTATTATCCGAACCGCCAGTGCGATTACCACTCGGGGATGATGTCCCGTCTGGGTAAAATGGTAGCTAATCGAGTGTGCCGAGAAGCAGGAGCGACATAATCAAGCTGCGACGATCTTTACGAACCAACAACACCGAAATCGAGAAAATGCACTAACAATAACTAACTAGGGTATCTCGGCGGAAGAGTTAAATGTACAAGACAAGAACAGACGAAAGAAAAGAAATATGCGTGTATGGTTTAGTGGTTTAAGTGTGTTTTGGGTGTCTGTGTAAAAGGCCGCGCGGAAGGAGACTAATGCTTTTCAATTCATTGCGGTGACAGCAAATTTAGTTCGCCATAGAAAACCGACTGGCTGGAAAACGTACGCATTAGACGTGTTCTTTTGTGAAAATACGACGAATCAAATACGGTTCCCCCGGTTGAAACGAAACAGGATGAAAATTATTTAAGACCGTTGTCACATCTAATATACGAGTATATCATTGTATAAATATACAGTGAATGTCAAAAGTATTGATACAGTATGGTGAAAATTAGAGAAAAATATCCAAAGGAATTTTATAAGTAATTTAATAGTTTAGAAGAATTATTTAATGCACAACATTAAGATCGAATATATAACTACGGGATCACAGCCAAAAGATCTAAAATAAAGAACTTAATTCTGTTTAAATTATCCCTTCAGTTCACAAGCCATATTTCTTCTTTTGAAACGAACTTAAGAAAGGCATATGATGCCTTTCTCAAAGAATATATTTTAAATTCTTTGAGAAAGGCATCATATGCCGAAACTTGTAAGATTGTTTTAAACATATACATTTTTAAATAAAACCAGACCTTAAATCGCCAACTAATTGAATCTACCATAACATACAAAGGTCACGAAATAATTATCTTCATATATATATATATATATATATATATATATATATATATATATATTAAAATAATAGACTTTTTCTTGGTTTAGCGACCTTTAATGAATTCCAATTTTTTAATACGACGTTTCGACTTTTTTATTAAGTCTTTTTCAAGTAATTAGAACTAAAAAATTAATACAAAGAAAGGTAAGAAATATATTTACATTTGTATGAATGAATTAAAATTAAAAATAAAATAATGAAATTAAAGTAAGGAAATTAAAGGATACAAAACTCACCAATTTATTTCGTGTCAAAACACATATTTTGTGTAACATGTATGGCAAGACATGTCGAACCTTTTTATAAGGTCGACTGCCTTTCTTGGAATATTTAGTGTAACTAAATGTCTTTGTGCAGAAATGAAATTGTTTGTTTCGTTTTTAAAAATAGTTTGGTCAGAACATGTGTTTGGGAACCTTATAAAAAGGTTCGACATGTCTGGCCATACATGTTACACAAAATATGTGTTTTGACACGAAATAAATTGTGTGAGTTTTGTATCCTTTAATTTCCTTACTTTAATTTCATTATTTTATTTTTAATTTTAATTCATTCATACAAATGTAAATGTATTTCTTACCTTTCTTTGTATTAATTTTTTAGTTCTAATTACTTGAAATAGAATTAATAAAAAAGTCGAAACGTCGTATTAACAAATTGGAATTCATTAAAGGTCGCTAAACCAAAAAAAAATCTATTATTTTAACATTATGACACGGCCAATAAAATAAATAAGAAATAAATTTTAATTCTTATTAACACTAAATATATATATATATATATATATATATATATATGTATATATATATATATATGGTAAATTCAATTTGTTGGCGATTTAAGGTCTGCTTTTATTTCAAAATGTATATATTTAAAACAATCCTACATGTTTCGGCCAATGATGCCTTTTTCAAGTAATAGAAAATATAAATCTTTCATTTGCCGAAACATGTAGGATCGTTTTAAATATATACATTTTTTTTTAAAACTAGACCTTAAATCGCCAACAAATTGAATTTACCATAACATACAAAGGTCACGAAATAATTATCTATATATATATATATATATATATATATATATATATATATATATATATATATTGCTTTAATAAGAATTCAATGTGAACATGTTTTTCTTTTAAATTTTAATTAATAGAAATTTTCCTTGCATTTTATATAATTTATACTTAAAAAATTAATGTGCGGCCCTGTATTTTACCTCAATCCTCTCTATATTTCCAACGAAGCATAATATATTAAATCTCCCACCCATTATATATGCGTATGCCTATAGCAGAACAAAACCTACAAAGGGAAAGAGATTGACACGTTGACGTGCGCTGTTTTCGGTCCGATCACTTTGATCGAGGTGTGGTCAGTTCTTTTGTGAGACTTTAAGTGGCCCTCTTGCCATTCCACGGCCCTTGTTTGTCCATTTTCCTCTTGTGTGTGTTTGTGAAAGGTCTACTACTATATAAGCCGTCTACGGCGACGCACAAACAAAAAGGAGAAAAAAAGAAACAGAAGAATAAGAAGCAGTAGATGTAGAAGACGAAAAACCTAACCTTTCAGCACCGTTTTGTTAATCGCACGCCGACAAAGCAATCACTTTGCTTGTGCCAACAGTGGTGCTCGGCTTCTGGTCTTACCAACAATTAGCGACTTCATTTTAAACCGGTGGTATGCGGATTCCAGTAGGCTATATACATACGTACAAAACCATGGCTCTGTGGTGTTTTCTCTACGCGCTGTCTATGTCAATACATTAACCAGTGTAAACACGGACGATGGATTTGTATGCGTGAAGCCCGTGTATCCATATAAGCGCATGTGTAAGTATGCGAGATGTTCGAACATCGGACAAAGAAAGAAAAATACGGTTTAAGGCAAGAGGAGAAAAAAAAACGCATTGAAAAGATGAAAAACGTTCCAAACATGGAACGACGACATAACTTAATTATGTTTGATTAACAGGCAGCGCTTAATTGAAATATAATGGATAGGTTATTATGTTTGTTTGTCGCCGGCGTCCCGTAATTTTAGTACGTATCCGCTTTCGATATAATTCTATTTGACAACACAATTTGAACGGTGCACCGTCGGCGACTCAGCACACAAAATGATGGTTGTGTGTAAAGTAGAAAAATCTCGGTACATTCACGTCTATTTACTTATAAGACCGCCGTGCTAAATTTATTATGACTTTATTATAGATTTAAATGGGGACGATATTTAATACGACTTGGAGATATTACATTAATTCACACTCCTAGGTCTAACCGTTGACATACTGTACATGCAGGTTTATATGAAGATTTATGTTATACAGGATGTAAATGAAATACGCCGACGTCTGCTAATACATAAAAGATACGCAAGACAGCATTTCAAATCTACGATAAACTTCATTCTATCGAAACTCTAATTTTTGCGGAAATTTAGAACTCAAAAAAGGTATAAAACCCCTTACCACAATTGAAGAGTGGAAGTACCAAAGGCACTAAGCGCCAAAATCTGAGTTTTGTAGATATTTACTTAAAAAGGACCTGCACCTAAATATTTGCGTATCTCTTTCAGGAGTCGTGTAAGTGTTATTTTGACTGCAAAAAAATAAAGTACGAACGAAAGCTTCAACTATTTGACAGATTTGATGCTGAAAACTACAAAACGCAAGGGACGTATCTGATGGGCCTAATAAATGTAGTGAGAATAAAAAGACGTCGCCATGGAAATTATGAAACTGCCGCAGATAGCAAAAGGCAAATTTCCATATCCTACACACTTCCAGATCAAGATGGAAATTTTGTGCATGTATCCAGAAAGCCATTTATGAATGTTTTTGATTGTACTCAGAAGCGTTTGGTTGGTTTAATAAATAAGAAAAAAATGGGAGATACCACATTTACTGATAGGCGTTCTAACAATAAGCCAAGCAAGTTCACGGAAAACGACCGCCAACTGATCCATCAACATATAAACTGCATCCCTAGAGATGTTTCACACTATTCACGTGAAAATCAGAAAAGCAATATCTCAGTCCTGATTTAAATATTCATCGACTTTATAAAGCATTTTTGGCGAAAAACAAAGAATCTTCTGAAAGTTATAAGTTTTATAGAGGTGTGTTTAAGAAGGATTTCCCGAATCTAAGCTTTCATCGTCCTAGAGTCGATGCATGTCATACCTGCGATAGGTTAAATTGTGAGGCAAAGCAAACTTCTAGTGCTGGCTGCAGTGCGAAACAACAACTCAACCTTCACCACCGAAAAGTACAACAAAGTCTGGAATATATGAAGGACCAAACCGCAAATTCACAACTTCCTGGTAGTGACAAATGCTGCATTTCGTTTGATCTCCAACAAGTTTTATTTGTTCCTACGTTGACACATTCAGATATGTTTTATCTGTCTCAACTATCTTGTTACAACCTGGGAATACATTTGTCGGACTCTAACCATGCTTTTATGTGTATGTGGCATGAAGGTGTTAGTGGACGTGGAGGCAATGAGGTAGCATCTACCCTCCTCAAACTTTTAAATTCCGGTGTCACACCAAAAAAACATTTGCTACTATGGAGTGACAACTGTGCGGGGCAGAACAAGAACAGAATGGTAATATTTGTTTTAGTGTTCCTTGCTCTTCATAAAGTTTTTGAGACAATAGAGTATAACTTTCTAATAAGTGGTCACAGTTTTATGGCTTGTGATCGAGACTTCGCTCGAAAAAAGAAAGCGTGTTATGAAGGCAATGGTGCCAAATGGTTTGCAGAATGTAATAACTTCCGCAAAATATGATCCGCCATTCGAAGTTATTGACATGTCTGTAAACGGATTTTGGGATATAAAAGAAGCTGCTGACACATTTCTCAACACTAAATCCTTAAATATCAGTAAGGCAGTAAAAATAAAGATTGATTATAAAAATCCAACACTACTTCATATAAAAGAAGCTTTCTCCGAGTTAGAAGCCTGGAAAAAATCAATGTATTGAAGAAAGGAAAAACCACGGAAGATCTAAGATCAGCAGAAATAAAACCTTTACCACCTGAGAATAAGACTGCCGCTAATAAAAAAAAATCTCTATCGTCCATGATTCCTTACCTGGAAAATTCTGAACACAAAATATTTTATAGAGAACTTCTTAATTTAGACGAAGAAAGCATGGGGCCAAGCAGCAGCTCAACTCACCTTTAATTAGTACTTATAACCTTTAGGTTGTGAGGTACTTAAAACAAAATTTTGGTTTTTGCTTATAACTTTTGTAGGAATCATAGTTTGGCACTTATGCTCTTTCAGTTTTAGTTCTAAACAAACTTCAATATTTTATTTTTTTGATAGAAACATTAAGTTTGTGTTCTACCAGTTACTATTTCTAGATGCTAGGAATCGTTTTAAAATGTTTATAATAGAAAAAATTAAAAAAATTTGCTTTCTAAAGTTGTTCTCTTAATTATCTCTGAATTATGAATATGGCACTTAGTGCCTTTGGTACTTCCACTCTTCAATTAATAATCGTATCCTAAATACATCTTTCGACAACTCAGACAACAAAAATATATGGGGGTAGTTTATGATGATATTTTAAAATTACTACTATATACGTAACTATTATATAAAACATTGGAAAAGAGGTGTATATATAAGATCTAACTGGTGGTTAAGAACAATATCTATTGTGTTATTTCCGCTTTTAAAAATTTCAAGTGACTCTAAAAAATTTAATTTACGACCCTTCTCGGCCAAATGCAATATTTTATGATGACCAAATGTATGCCTTTCTGTAATAAGATGTTTTGCGAATGTAGAATCTGTTTTCTTTAGTTTATATGACCTCATGTGTTCTTTTGCCCGTATAATAAAACTTCGACCAGTCTGACCTATATATACACTTTTACAGTCATTACAATTTAATTTGTACATTCCTGATTTATTACTGATATCTGTTTTAGGTTTTGCGTTAAAAATGAAATTACTTGTTTTAGCATATGGTTTGTAGGCTATACTAACATTACTATTATTTTTTGAAAAGTTATTTCCAGTTTGCTCGCTTATTTTACCGAAGTAAGTCAACGAGACAAATTGTTTCAAATTAGCACTATCTTTAGGATATACTAAACTAAGAGCCACTTGTAACCGTTTTTTTCTGTAGTATACTGTCAATTACGCTACTTTTATAACTATTATTTACCGCTATTTGTTTTATAGTATTGATTTCACGAACAAAAGATTCATTACAAATTTATGACAAATATTCCTTTGTCTAATGAATCTTTTGAACCTGTCTTATGTTGAAAACTATAATTTGAATCCGCGGTGATAAATCTATTGACAATGGTTTCTTTCCGGAAAATATCGATTTCTATTTTATTAGTAGAGAACGGACACGCTTACCACATGACGCAAAGCCCGGTGCAGTACCTACTGGCGAAAGGCTGTATTTCTAAAAGATTTAATTTTATTTATATAATTGGAAAACGAACGGGTGGTGATCTATAAAACTACGAAATACATATTTATTTGTTGAAAAGTTGTATTTATAAAGTTTTTAATTTTATTTCTATAATTGGAACATTTTTATTTGTTCATTTTGTCGTTCAAGTTGAGTAAAGGAGTATTAATATTGACTAGCAATAGTTTCTCAAGGTTTTCTTCTGCCAATTTTGTTCTCTTTGAATTAAGTACATCCTTATAAATAGAAAACGTCCTTTCTACATCTCAACTGGTTATATGTGCATACTGGAAATATTCTTTTATTTCCTCATATTTAGCCGTTAGATTTTGTGGAATTGTCTCCATACATAATTGCTGCAATGTAATTAAATCTGGATTTCTATTAAGAATTGCTTCAAACTTTTGCCGAAGGCCACATCCAAAGTCACTTGGAATACTTTTCAAATTATTAACAGCCACATCTAATGTGGTTAATCCGTCATTTAATTTGAGATTTCGATTTTCAAAATAAGTGATTAGTTTTGGCAATTTTCCAAAGTGTTCGTGAAGAAAGTACAACTGATTTTTTAAATTTGGGATTTGTGTGAGCTCCTTGCACTCACCAATACTTCTAGCACCCTCCTTTAGCAGTGTTACGAAATGTTTTAGACTATCGAAATTCGCAGCATAATAACTAGTAGCTTCCAGCCATGTTCCCTGTCTAGTTATTACTGGAGTGGGAGGCAGTGACAGAGATGGAAATTTTTCCCTGAAAAGAGCTACTCTCAATGGTGCTTTTCTGAAAACTTTTTTAAAAGCTAATACAAGTCTATCAACTTCCGGAAAAATGTCTCTGATATATTCACAGATTCTGTGGAGAGCATGTGCTACACAAGTAATATGCAGCATATTAGGATATGTTTTCTTCAATAGTCTGCCTGTTTTTAACATATACGCAGCACTATCACTGACAAATAAAAGTATTTTTTCTTTGTACGTGGCGTCCGAATGAAGCATTTTTTTGCATATTCTCCTTTTAATGGTTTCAGCAACTGTTTCCGCATCAACTCTGTTTATAACACTTGTTGCTATTACATATGAGTTATAGGGAATAGTTGGATGTAGTACACCAGCTACAACATTTACCACACAGCGTCCTAACATATCCACCGTTTCGTCGGCGCTTATCCATATGTATTGATTTAAAAGATGGCTTCTAATGCGTTCTACTGTTCTCGTATAGCACCTAGAAACATAATATTTGCGTAAAGTTGATTCATCAGGAACATTTCGACCAGTATATTTTTTCAGAAATGTCTTCAAAATTGGATTGTTCAATTTAAATAATGGAATATTAGCTGCCATAAAAGTTTCACAGAGTTCTTCGTTAAAATTGTCAGATCCCAACGGGTTCAATTTTTTTTCGTGCTTTAACGATCTTACGTGACGTTTTACGGTTGATTTATAGCAATTTTTCAATAACGTTTCACACAATTCACAATAAATTTCGGAATCACTGGCAATGTACATACAATCAGTATGGCCCTCAATCCAACTCGCCATTGTTTCACGATGCCATTCTCGACGCTCTTCCATTGTCTGAAAAAGTAAGAATATTCTAGATCCAAATAAACGAACTTAAATAACGAAATTTTATGCACACTTACGTGAAAATAATTGGAAGAAGTTGCTTAAATGAAAAGAAAAGGAATGTACGTGCTATTTCTCTTACGAAATACGATAAACTTATTTATTTTATCTACGTACACGACTCCACTGAATAACACTATATTCTCCAAATACAATAGCTGGGTTGTCCATTGTTATCGCAGCGAGACCAGGTGGCCGAGTAAGTCAAACAAATACTTCATTGAATTACGCCGGGATGTACTGAGCGACGTTATACACAATTCCAATTTCCGATTGCGTTTTATGGAAATTGCATCCGTTCTCTATTTATTAGTGCTATTTTGAAATTCTACTTCAAATTGTCTCATAAATAAGTTAGCTATGAAAGGAGATAGGCAATTACCCATTGATGTGCCTTGGTTCTTTTAAAGGTTCAGTGTTATTCTTATAAAGCAAGTCCTCTAAATATTTCAAAGTTTCTCAAATAGGTACCGTATTACCTATTAATAGTAATCACAGTATAAACTATTTGTCCCGCCATTGCATTTCAAGAAGTATACCATAAAGAGTAGGGGTAGCGTTACGTAGCAAAACGATAGTCCCACTGTTTCAGTTTAGATCGTTATATACGTGTGTGTTTCGATTAAGCAAAACAGGTAAGATTGTTACCAAATTACGAAGGTTGCGGACGTTAAAGCCTCGTAGAGCAGACATCCTAATTTTTAATAATTCACTCGCAAAATAAAAATATAAATTTTTAAGGACTAACTGAATTTCGAACGTAGGTAAATATACTGAGATTATTGAAACCTCAACATACGAAGCTGTTTATCAATGTTATCTTATAGTTTTTATAACATCGACAGCTGCTGCGTATGTAACACACACACACATATTCTATAGTATGTGTATGTGTATAAGTCCAGTAGGTATTATTTATAGACATTCTAAATTCATAGGTGGCACATAACACAATTTTCAGCGGGTTTTTAATTTTGGGGTTTGCGTTGTAGCTGAATTACAGTTTTTTGGACTCATATTCTATATATTTGCGTCGTTCCATTTTTCATACGTTATCGTTTTCTTTCAAGGACACCTGTACATCCTTATATATTTATCGGCACTGGTATCTTATGTTTCAACATAATTCCCATTCAATTCTAAACTCTGAGCTTAGCTATTTTCCAATTCTTTGAGCCGTTTAAAAAGTAGTGTTTCAGAGGTTCGTCAAAATAGGCATTCGTTGTGTTTAATAATCAAACATTTGCCCCGAATCTCTTTAAAAAAAATTAATTGTCGTTTTTTTTGCATGTAAATTTTAATAATTATTAGAGACCTATTTAAGTTATTTAAAAAAGTTTATTAAACATACACATTGTTACTAATCACGTTGGTTCGGTTGTGGGGGGCGTGGTGACAATAAAGGAAATTATATAAATTAAATAATTAGCGGTGAAGTTGCATTAAAGGTCCAGGGTGTCTGTAATAATGCTGGAATAAATATATTACAAGAAAACACAACAACGTTATCCTTAAAGTTATTATTTAATATTTACATAAGAAATTGAGATATTTAAAATGTATTGAAATCATTAAATAAAAATATCAATATAATTAGAAATAAACATACAAAAATTAAGTGCTGGAAAGAGGAGTAAATTCATTCAATTAATGTGAATGCAAGTAAAAGAAATTAAAATCTACAAAGCAGTACAGAGATATTTTGAAAACATGTGGCGATCGGACATGTGGAATGTAAGGCCGAACGGCGCTTGGGTGCTGGAACGGCAGGTGTCAACTTTGAGCGATATGTGACTTACATGAGTTGGAAACAGAAGAAGGATGAGTTTTGTGTAAGAGAACACTCGTTGTCGAAAAAGGTTTTGTTTTATGGCCCATGGTGGAGAGGGATCGAAGTTGTAGAAATGAATTAAAGCGCGAGCTGAAAAGTTGTGATATCGATGGCACAAATATCATTAAAATATTCTTTTTCTATTTGGGTTCGCAATTATGAGACCCAAAACAGTATCGAAATGAGCTTCATTTCTATACGTTTTTTTTCATTTATCAAAGTTCATATTGCTATGAATAGTGGTTTGGAAATTTAGCACGCCACCATACACAACTAGTTTTCCCAACTAGGTTTCTCAGCCGGTGAATTTTCAAATATGAGACTTCTAACTTCTCGGGTTCCAATAAGGAAAGTCGTGTCTGTAAATTATGTTAGGCGCCAGTTAAATTTTCACAAAAATTTATTTACTTAAATATATATTAAGCCTCAACAGCAATATTGGTATGAAAATAAAACAAAAGCAGGATAAAAATTTAACTGAATATTTAATACAAAAATAAAAAAGAAAAAAAAAACAACTTTACTAAGTATAAAGATACTGTATTACAAAAATACATGAGGTAAAAACATTCACTGTAAAATTGACAGCTAAACGAATGGTAAACTTCCTCTTTATTGATTCCGATCAAACTTAACTAAAATAATTAAACTTAATATTAAATTCTTCAAAGAAAAACATTGTATATAAATATACAGATACTGAACCACGAACAAATTTACGCATGTGCACAACGACACAGCCAAAAAAACTGAACTCTAACGAACAAAATTTATCTCTATAAAAAAAATATAACGAAGACTTTTAATATCAGTTGAATTATCTATATTCTTAATATTCAACTATTACCTACTTGTTCCAAAACAATAGAACTATTATTATAAAAATAATTTTATATATATTATAATTTATGATTTATGATTTATGTCGACATAAAAATTTTAAATTCAAAAATCAAAAAATTGTGGAGACACTTTTACGAGAAAAAGTTGTTTAATTAAATTCTATATCAAAATACGAGAATAACTATCTCAAAGAAATATTGGGAATTAAATATAAAGTACAGACAACTAACGAACACTTTCAAAAACAACCCGAACTAATTTAAATATATATAATATATGTATATCTAAAAAAAACACAACTTTCTCGTTTTACATCTATTCTTGGTCTCCCAGAATTTACCTAGGCCTCTACAACACATTGGCCTCGGATAACTAGTTTTTATCACACGTTAAATTTTAAAACATTTTCAATATACAGTTGTATCCCAAATAATTGTACATTTCTAAAATAATTATTTTTAATTAAAAATCCATAGCAATATGTAAAAATCTTATTGCTGTTATTTGATTTTAAGAATTTAAATACATTTGACAGAATGATATACGTAAAAAGCAATGTATATTGAATACAATTGACAATATGATATATTAGTTTCTATGTCACTCATGTTCATATTTTTAAATAAAATATCAAGTAATGTTAACGAAAATTAATAAATAATATTTGGCGGATAACAATATTTAAATGTGAAAATGTCAAATATCAATGTGACCAACTGCATACTTTATTTAAAAATAAAACTCTGAACTTTCTGAATTAAATAATTTCAATTTATTGATGTAAAAATGCAAAATAGAAAAAATAGTATAAAGAACTTGTGTCATAAGGCCTTTTGTCGCACTTGTTCTTTAGAATACTCCTGCCACAAAATGGTGCTTTATGAAACTTGTGTTTTAATATACTATTGTAAGACAAGCTTTAAAATGATATGCGACGTGACATAATTATAAAGAAGAGTTCGTAATTAATTAATAGCTAACTGTAAAATGAAATGTATTTGTAGGAATTGTAACCGAACGTCAGATACTTGGTGACCGTTCTCAGTTAGGTAGATATCCAAGGGTCCGTCGGTTAGTCTAATAATAAAAGAAAAACTTTCTATTCACAAACAAAATATACACAGGAAATATCTAAATTTGAATTTATATTTTTAAATTCGAAATATCTGGAGAAATATAATTTAAAATTAAATTAAAACATTGTTATATACAACTTGCTTTATATTTAATACGAATTAATCATAAATAAATGAACTATTTATATTTATTATTTACCTAAAAAGTATAGGATTAATTAGAAATATTAAAATAGAATTATCTGCCTCTCTAAAAATAAAACTCGATTCCAAGAATTATTTTTTAAATGAATAACACATATGTGCTTAACAGAGATATATTTCGTTAATAATTTTTTATTGAAATAACGATACATCATATCCCCCTGTTAATTAGGCCATATTTATTCTAACTTAATTGAGCGTAGCGACACAGTTATCAATCATTATTTATCCACATTCCTGTCTTTCCTTCCAATCATCTTTATTAACAAATATACTGTATACCACCGTAGGCAGCAACCTCATCACCATCACTCTCATCAGACTTAAACTATATAACTGTATACGTGCATATCGTATGTGCGCAGTAAGTTTGTAATTTCATTTTACATTAAGTACATCAATTAGCGTCCTCACTGCTAATAAATCCGCCCGTCTGCTAATAAATCATTTCGTGAGGATGGACTCTGACGTTGTCCTCCGCAAAGAGAAGAGGGAGAGGACAAACAGTCCTAATGTAAACGAACACACAAACAACACCATAAACGGAACTTGTCAGGAGAACAGAAAACCCTAACACGGCAAATGAATGGTCCCCTGTATATGATATGTGGATAGGTATTGATAAATCGAAAGCAAACAGAGATAAAAGCATTTCTACTAATATTTCATTCTGTCTCTGTCACTGTATTGATCTAATCTTGATGTTGTTTATTAATTGTTAGTTCCTGCCGTGGTGTTTCGGGCAAACACTTGCATACTGCGACGGTCAAAAGTTACCGAACGACATATTCAGAAACTTTATATTCGGAAAATTAATTACTTCTCGTATCAAAATATATAAAATATTCTTCAAAAGGCATTCGGTATGAAGTAAAATTAATATTTTTACAAATCAGAGTGAGATAGACACACGTATCGATATTTCGAACAAAATAGACGGATACAAAATTTAAAAAAAGGTATAATACATCGGGCGGATGTAAACTTGGCACCAAGTATATGGATTTACCTGCCCTGCAAAAAGGATTGCTTAATCTTACAGGTAATCTAGGCACCAGTACCGTTCGGGTAATCATCGCATTAAAGCTTAAAGTAAAAAATTAGACGTTAATAAATTAAGGAATTTCCTAATGACCAAATAGATTATTTCAAATGTATTTTTATTTGTACATCTATTGTGGGCGGGCCTCTATTGTATTATGCTATAATATATTCTATATATAAGGAAACATTTAGTTTGTGTATTTAGTTATTTCTATCTTGTTTGCGGCGTTTGCTTAAAGTAAGAAATTAGATCCGCTTCTCAGTCTCGAGTTTTGTTGCACACTGTTAAGAATTATGGAGGTCTCTTTCGTGGACAGTAACAACGGAAAATGTTTGCTAGTGGTTAACAAGTACACCTTTTCAAAACAGAAAGTGTTGAAGAGTGGCGAAGTGTTTTGGCGTTGTACAAAAAAATCCTTAAATTGTCCCGCAAAAGTGTTTACGCTTGGTGCAGAAAATTTAGTGAGCAGAAGCCAGCTAGAACATAATCATGAACAGAATCAGAGTAAATTAAACCGAAAAGTGATTTCAAATGCGTGAAAACGTAAAGCCGTTGATGATATTTCCGAAAAACCAGCGAAAATTATTCGTCGTGAACTAACTAAGGAACTGCCGGAAACAATTACGATAACAGATTTCACTTATATCCGAAGAAATTTGTACAATGCAAGGAGAAAATTTCTTCCTGGGCCGTTACCACAAAATAAGACAGAAGTCCATGATATAGTGGAAGCTGCTAATGTTAAAACAAGCAAGGATGAAAGTTTCGTTTTTATAAACTGTCCAGTGAGCAATATTATAGTGTTTTCTTGTGAAACGAATGTTAGAAGTTTATGTGGAATGCGTAAAGTGTACATGGACGGTACATTTTCGTATTGTACAAAATATTTTTTACAATTATTTACAATCCACGGACTTAATAATGGACATTATATTCCATTGATGTTTTGTTTGTTGCCTGATAAATGCAGTGAAACGTATGCAACATTATTTGAAATGCTAACAAAAGAAATCTTTCGACGTCACTCTACAATACTACGACCAGCTGAAGTTTTTGTAGATTTTGAGAAAAGCATTCACACAGCGGTTCGCGCTATATGGCCATCAGCACAAATCTATGGTTGTCGTTTCCATTTGCACCAATCGTGGTTCAGGAAAATCCAAAGTTTGGATTTAACAACAGAATTTAGGAACACAGATTCCGAAGTAGGAAAATGGCTGCGATATACATTTGGATTAACGTATTTGAATCCTGACGAAGTAGGCGATTGTTTCGCCTTAGATTTGTTTGCCGAAAAACCTGCTCATGCACAGGCTGACGAATACGCCGATTATTTATTGGAGACATGCATAGAAGACGATGCTCATTTTCCTCCACATATGTGGGCTACAGCAACTCCATCGATCACCAACACCACAAACGCATGCGAAGCGTTTCATTCCAAACTAAATGAGTCATTTTATTCAACACATCCATCTATTTATATTTTTATCGAAAAGCTTAAGGAATTTCAAATAGACACTTATGTTAAAATTCAAAGTGTACCTACACACACCAGCAAGAGTTAAAGACATACGCGAAAAACAAAAATTAAGAACTCTAAATGAACTGTGTGAACAACTAAATAATGGAACAATATCACGATTACACTTTGTGAAGTGTATATCATTTTATTCATCAGTATGACTGATTATTCAAATACACTATTTTTTTATTATAGTTTTTATATAATTAAGTATTTGCTTTTATTATTGTTTTCATATGAGTACATATTTTTAATCTTTTTGCTGTACTTCAACTTGAAATACACTATTTCTATATTATTATTTTTGTTTGCTTTATACGGTGCTCAGTTTACATAGACCCTCTGCGTGTACATTTTTAGCTAGTGCCCGAATTCCCAACGAGATTAAAATTTCAGGTAGGTTAGTGCCCAATTTACATCCAGCCAATACATCTTGCCATATTAATATTCATATGCAAAATAAGTATTTCGACAACTAAGTTATCATCTTCCGTAGGAAAAAATAACATTGTTGAACATGGGTTACAGTAAAGCTAACACATAAAAATCGCGAAATACTTTACTAGGCGTCCACGTATTAGTTGTCTAAGTACGTATTAAGAACACAAATATTAATGTGGTGGGGTTTCATTTTTTTTTTAAGTATTTCACTTAGCTACAAAGACTTTTTTTTAATAAACAGCATATTTTTATGAATTTTGTTTTGAGGTTATCACACAGGTTATGCATCAACTGATAACGTGTACTTCCCACACCCTTTCAACATCCAACCTTTCAACCCTTTAAATATCTGGCTAATATGGAGAATCCTGTTCGGATAAATTCCACGGAATTCTGTAAGTATATTAACCACAGAAAAGGACAAAAATCCCTGCGATATTTTATTATGATGAATAGACTCGGCAAAGAGGATAAATCTAGTATAACCTGACTTGTTAAAATTGTCAAAATTTTTCAATATTCCTTAGTGTCTATTAAACTTTTTTTGAAAGACAAGTCAAATGTCAAGTAATTTTTTAACACAATTTGGAAATAGAAAACACAATAAATTAATACTTAATTGATCCGTAATTCGCATCAATTACTGTCCTTAACCTTCTTGGTACAAAATCAATGAGACTTCTTAAAAAATTAGGTTTTTCAACAATGTTTTCACAAGTATTTTCGATAGATTTCCATAATTGTTTCGTACTAATAGGAAACAATTATCTTATACGAGATCTATGAATTTGCTTTGTCATTTATTTATTTTCTCTCAAATAATATTCAAACAAATTGTGATCTATATCAGTTGATATTCATTTAATCGTTTGCGACATATACTACCTTCAATTTCCCATTTTTTTAACTTGAATTACTGTAGATTTGTTCAGATGAAATTCTTCTGCGACTTGTTTAATGGTGCAACTTTCCAAATTTAACAAGATTTGTATTGTCTCTGCCGGAGTCAGTTTTCTTGCTATTTTGGATATAAAAAAGTGACAAATGCTATTTTGACGTTACTTTTAAAAATACAAAACACTTCGGCTTCATATGCTGTTTATCAAATTCGATTTTGCATAGGTAGGAATAAAAATCTACTATTAATTATTTCTATATTAACATAAGCCAGAAATACCCGACCCGACGTATAGATGGCTGTTGTTGTTTGAAAAGAGTGCCAACCTTTTTAAGCTTAAACTTACCCTCTTTGCCGAGTCTAATGATGAATGTGATTTCAATGATATTTAGGGGTAGTTGATGGTTTCGCAGACGTTTTTTTCTGGTCTTTTTCTTCTTGAATCCGTAGTAACTGTTCCAAATACTACCATAAACATATCGTGCTTTTTTTCTGAAAATTTTGAGTAGTAGACCATGAATCTGTACAAAACAAAAACATTTGCGACAATTGACAGAATTTTCCTTTGACAGTTCTCGCTTGATATTTTGCAAGATTAAACTCGAATCGATCTTTAATATTGCAAATCTTGAGCAAAATTTTTTTTTATTGTCATATGCCTTTCAAGAAATATGGACACTCCACAGAATGCTTTTGAAGGTATAATTTTCTACGATGTTAAACAAAGTTTATTATAGAACTTAAGCCAAAGACCATTATCGTTCACTAGCTATGGTTAGTTACTCGTTTCATAAATTTATGTGTAAAGTGTAAGACCTGTACAGTATATTGTTATTAAAAATATTACTGCTACAGAAAAATCAGTTATACTAGGATTTAAGAAGAATTAATTAAGGTACTGAATCATCAGCAGTAAATATCATTTTACACAAGCATATGTGTTCCACATAAAAAAAAATTACGAATCCTGAGTCCAACTGTTCACTTATCCAACATCCAGTCTCGATCTTGCCTCCAAAAATTTCTAATTGTTACCCTGAGATTTGGCAAGAAATTTCCAATGCCATGCGACAGTAAGATACCATTTCGATTATGAATATATTTGACTTTGCTACATGAGTTCCAGTAGAGAAAAAATAAATCACTAGATTTCCCGGCAATTTTTTATTTTCTAATCCATAAACTCAGAAGGAATTCTCAAAGTAAGTCATACTATCTTTAATTCCCAGTTCGTTTTCTGGATTGCGGTAAGTTTTAGAACCTACAAGTTATACACATTCTCAATCCACAACACGCCTCATTTCCTCAAAATTTGAAACTTGCTCTAATTTGACAGTCTGATAACGCCCAACTTTTCGACGAGTGTTATAATATTCCATAATATGTTTTTATCATATACCAAATTTTTCTTTTCAACGTGTAGATTACAAATCCCCAATAAAAATACTTTTGTCCTTAACGAGTTATTTAGTTTCAAAGTCCAAATGTCGGCGAATTTCAAATTTAATCCAGATTCTTGGAAACTATTTAGCGTTATTTTTAAATTCTACTTCAAATTGACTCATGGATAAATTATCTATGAAAGGAGATAGGCAGTCACTCATTGTTGTACCTTGTTTCTGTTCATAAAATTTTTCTCGTATTTGGAAACAATTTTGCGTCATGTAAAGAGTTGTCAATCTCATGTATTCCTTTATTTTTGAATGTTCGATGTCATTCTTATGAAGCAAGTCTTCTAAATATTTCAAAGTTTCTGGAATAGGTACCGAAGGAAATAATAATGTGCGACACTTTGATTAGTGATTTTACCTACTGATGATGACAACTTAGTTGTCGAAATACATATTAAGGATACGATTTTTAATTGTGGTAAAAGGATTTTATACGTTTTTTGAGTGCTTTTGAAGTGTAAAATTTGTTAAATAAAAATGCCGCGAAAATGTATCCATTTAGTGAATAATTTTTGTTCTCAACATTTATTTTGTTCACTCCACTGCAATCTAGGATTTTCTCTCCTAGCTGTGGAGCTATCGGTAATAAACACGCAGAAAGATTCCATTAGGATATTTATATAACAATAACAAAGGTATCAGGGTCGTTGGAATAAAGCAATGCTTACGAATTACTGTTAGTTTATGTGTTGGGATGTCCCGGAACACACTTACAAAAGGAAAGCCAAAACATAACGACCTCATGAAGATAACCACGTCGTTCTCTTCAGACCCAATCTCCTGCCAAGAATTGTTAACATCAATTTTAAACTCTTAGTTTATAACTGTCAATGTTGTTGGCATATGTAATTAAAATGAATCGTTTTCTTTTAATTTGTTAAAATAAAATACTGCCATCTATTGTATATCACGGAAACTAAAGCTAATAAAAATTTTTCTCCATTATATTTATTTTTCTCAACCCAAAATTAGAAAGATTTGACTCATGAAGTTAAGGAAACATTACAATTTTTTTTTTCTTGAATAGTGTAACAAGAAGTGGACCCACTCCAAATTAGAAAAAAAACAAATTGAAAATTTAAAAATTTTAAGTTTCCAAACCGCCCATTTCCCGTCAAAATTAACGATGAATTATCTACGCCGTAAAATTACTTTATTAAAAAATCAACACCAACGTGTGATATGTTTCACAAATTGTAGCATAACTTTTTTTATGTAGAATGAAAACACAAATACAAATGCATATGAGATAAACTTGAAATCTACGAACGCGTTGGTATTTATAATCTGCTAATAATAGCAATAATAATAATAAGGGACTCAAATAAAATTCTAAAATAAAGAAGTTAAAGAAGAAGAATTTTTAATTACATTTAGGTTCAAAACTTTTATTCGTCACCGTATATTCATGACACATTCTATATTATCGAGAAATTGTTCCGAAATGATGGATAGTTGTCTTTTCTAAAGTACCCCTGTCAATCAATATGATACACATTGACAAACACGCACGCACAGCCCAACCTAAAAAAATATGTTATGACACTTTTGTTACATATTATTTGTTTTAGGGATTTCATAGAATGACGACTTCTCTTTGTGTAATTCAATGCATTTTGTCGTGAAAGTCAATAATATGTCAGGAAGTTAATGCCGTGTATTTAACGATCTTAAAAAAAGACGAAACCTGACAAAGTATTGATCTTTTATACGTATCGGTGTACAATATCCGCGTGTATTATGTACTTTAGATCTTGATCCTTTCTCCTGAATAGGATATGAAGCATTTATAGCTTATCTTGCCCGTAATTGTCGGTTCTGACACATGAAAAATATCTAGCATTAAAGAGAGATTAAATTGTTAAAAATATTGAAGTATGATGATTGTAATACGAAACTTAATTGTAAGATGACAAATAGACTAAAACATCTATTTATATTATTTATTGGCAGCTTATCGCATCATTCTTTGGCGGGTTTTAATTCCAAATAATCCATTTTGAAAATAATGAAATTATAATTCCCGTCAAGTTGTATTATAGCTGGGATGTTGTGTCTTGGAATATCGAGTATATAGCAGGTTAATGAGTAAGTTTGTAGTGTTCTTATTCAACTCAAAGTTTATTATTTTTCTAACAAACAAAATACATGAGCTAATCAAAAATATATTCGCCTTCAATATTTACGATTTCTAACGATTCGATTCCACTCCTAAAGAAATCCTGATTTGCAAGAATGTTGCCATTAAAGAGTAAAAATAAATATCGCAAAACTGGCTTCTGATACTTTTCGATATAATGCAGTAATGCTGCAGAGGTTCAAAGACTTACCCGTGTGGGAGGGTAAATGGTAAATATACAATTTAACTAGCCAGTACCCGGGCTACGGTCAGTGAAGACAGCGTGGGATTCTTATCGAAATTAGGATTTACATCATTTAACGTACCCACAAGGCGTAATACCTATAAAATGTATCCAAACACATCATATAAATCAATAACGGCACAAAGACATAATACTATAACAATATTTATTAAATAGATTAATTATTATTAGATAAAATATATATAAATATAAATGAAGGACCAGTATAATAGTAAGTTGCACTGAAAGTTTGACATTACTGAAGGGGGAATAATTATTACCTGAGATCTCTGTTAATAGATGCGGGAAAACTTTTAAATAAACTATTAAATGCAAGTGTTACTATTATATGAAGTGAACCAGGTTTGTGTGTCGCAATAAATTTGAAATATAGATTTATAATAATTAAGTTATAAACCAAGAAAAAATGCTGCACCTATCAGCGAAGGTATGATCGTATAAAGGTCCTAATTCAGTTCAGCGCGAAGGTAATTCGCACCTGCGACAGACGCCTGATTAAAATAAGAGGTACAGTCTCCACTTCTTTGGATCGGTAATAATTCGCAGAGGATTCTGTAACTACATCATAGCGGGTTTACTGTTTAACTGTAAACTGTTTCCCAGATCATAATACGAAGCCAGCATTAGAAAACCTTTTAACCTAAACAAGCTTACTAAAAATGGCTGCTTACCGTTTATGCGAATATTTATAGATCAACGAAAGGTTTTCGCTAAATATCATCAGCGGCAGGTTACGACAGAGAAACCAGACCCAAAGGGTGCTGTTATTTGAAACTAACACGATATTACACAACATATAAACTGTCTCAAACCTTTACACACCTGCAGCATCGAAAATATCTCGAATGGAAGTGAAGTCGAAAGTGAAAGTTCATTGTAGGTCGATGAATTCTTAGACAATGTTTGAAAATCAGTTTTGTGTAAGCAAACGAGAAAATGAATATTTGTTTTATAATCTGTTTAAAAGAGATGATTGTTAAATTGTGTACTCACAAATATTAGTTTGGAATACATGATAAATGATTGCTTGCATGAAATGAAACGAATAGCTATCTATTCAATTTAACACCATACTTAAATATTAGATACATCAAAATCTCATCTATCTTTGGTAAAGGAAAGGGACACGTATATGCTTTACTGGTAAAATAAATAATTATATTATCCCCATTGTATAGTACAAGTTGGTCACAGAATATTAGAATAATTGGTAAAGAAGAAGTGGTCACCGTTTAAAAACGTAATCATCGCAACGGTTAATTCGCTGTTGTGTACTGACTTCGATTAATAGTGTAATGTGATTCATGAAGGGACAGCATTAATTCAACGAATAATCGTCGTCGTGTTGATATTGTTATATAAACGTGAAATAAATAGTGAAATAAATACTTTTATAATTAGTTATTAAATTTTGTTTTACAAATGTTAGTGTGTTTTATTATTAATATAGCGTTATACTATGTTACTAACTACCGTTGGTTTTGTTTAAAAGAAGAGATAGTCTTAGTTTATACATAGAAATTTATTGTTTATTTTGATGTGAAATAAATGTCATTTCATGCAACAATTTATTGAAGAACGAGTGTTATAAGTAGAGCTTGGAAGTGCATAAGTCATCCAAATAGCATTTACATAAGCGATTACCTCGGAATTAGATAAAAATCTCTTACCGCCGAGCCATTTTTTTAGGTTTGGAAGGAGATGGGAATCGCAGGGAGGCAAATCTGGGGAATAGAGCAAATGAGGCACTAATTCAAAACCCAATTCATGAATTTTTGCCATTGCAATCGTAGACTTGTGGGCAGGGGCATTATCCTGATGGAAAAGCACTTTTTTCTTTGCCAAATCAGGGCATTTCTCTTTAATTTTGTCGTTTAATTGTTGCAACAAATTAACCTAATACTCCCCATTTATTGTTATCACCTTTTCTAAGTAGTCGACCAAGATAGTTCCATAAAAAGCATAAAAAACAGGTTCAATTTTTTTGTCCATTGTTTGAATTGTTCTTTGGTTTCGGGAGTATATGGTGGACCCAGGTTTCATATGCGGTACTGACAGCGTCCAAAACCCTTTTGATTGCCGTGAAAATGTGCCAAAAGGTCTCGAGAAACACGCAAACATTTCAGTTTTTCCTCCGGTGTGAGTAACCGCGACACCCAACGGGCCGAATTTTTTTTTCATTTCCAATTCTTCAGTTAAAATTCTCTGCACGCTGTCATTTGAGATACCTAACAGTTTTTGGACGTCCACTAGACGTCCACTACTTGTGCTCATATGACCACGCTTAAAATCGGCAACCCAGTTTCTAACCATAGAAAACGAAGGAGCAGATTTTGATGTTGAATCCAGCTCTGCTTTGATTTCGGTAGGTGTTATTTCATTATTACAAAATCACACTAAACGTTCACTTTGACGTACTGTCAAAAATAGACTAAATGACAGATTGCTCTGTACTGTCATATTTAACATATTAAAGGATGATTCTACAGAATGGTAAAGAAGATTCCTGCGAATTCGTGCCATCTTTGTGTTAGGCCACGTAGTTTCCGAACAATCCCCGTATAACATAACATTATCTAAATATAATCATCTCAAGACAAAGTTGCACTTTGACATTAATAGAAATTACACGTTTATTCAATGCCATAAGTTTGTTATATGCAAGCAGTTACAAAACAAGCACATGTGCAGATTATAACGGTTATTGTTTATTACGGGAAAATGATAATGTATATGCGATTTCTAGTGAAGTTTACGACGTTGACAACAAGCAATTCCCCTAACAAGAATAATAAATCATATTTTTAATTGTTTCTAACGCTTTATGATCAGTGCATGCTGATGTTTGCCGTTAATAAGTGATTAAGTGGTTTTTGTCAGTTGAAACTAATTGAAACAACTATAAATTATAATTCAAAAACAATTATCCCTTCTGACTTAATTGTATGATAAATTATGAATTTATTTGCAGGGTATTGCGTTCAATTGTTTTTTTGCAATTTATATTAGTTCATCTAGATTATAATCAATAATTAGTTTTATAGATAAGCTGACGAAATAATTGTAACAGGAACATCGGTAATTGGCGAATTCCATTATCACTCACCGGCAGAAAATTCGATTCATTTACTAAATTGGTTATTTTTTCTTAGTTTTTAAATTTTAGTTGTTTTTCTTTTTGGTAACATGTTAGTTGAAATTGTTAATTATTTGTCGAGTATTTGACAATAATAATTATTTCATAGTATTATATGTTGAGCACTTATGAAATATTGAAATAACGAAATAAAACAAAATACTTTTTCACAAAAATAGTTTTAATAAACTAAATGTACATTTCGTGTGCTCTGCACACATCATCAGTAATACTGTTCAAACATAATATCTACGAGACAATATATAATATGAAAATACATCATATACAGAAAAATTAGAGGTAGGGTGAAAACAAATTAATGAAAAATTACAATGAATCTTAAAACTAATACAATTTCTGAGAATGAGTTCATGGGGAAATACCAAATATCTATAAAATAAAGGGGGGCATCGGGTTGGACTAACGATAAATGGATTAGGGATTACAATATAAAATATTAATGTGAATGAAGAATTTAGTACCTGTTTACAAGATGTCTTAAGTATTTAATGATGTCGGTATACATACTAACAGTTTATTATTGAGGGGTGAAATATCATTATTTAGAAGATAGTTTTTGTATTTTTTCATGTACATGGCCTCCCACATGTCTAAATTTCTATTACTGCTTTTTTCAACTAAGCTAACATTTTCTAAATTGAAGTTGTGACTTATATCTGTATGATGTAGAGCTAATACTGACTTTTCTATGTTGCGTAATTTAACATGAGCCATGTGTTCTTTGTATCGTGTTTGAACATTTCTTCTGGTTTGCCCGATGTATAATTTTGGACAAGAATTACAACTTATTTTGTAAATGCCCGACTCTTTCAACGGATCTGTGTTAACAATTTTTGCTTTTAGACACTGTTGTAACTTATTATTATTGGAGAAAGCTGCAATTAAATTGTATTTTTTAAACAGTTTTATTACGCTGTTACGCCAATTTTTATGAAAAGATATCTTACAGTATTTTTTATTGGTTTTCAAAGTGTCTGGTGTTAGAGAGATTTTTGAAGTTTTGAGCCTTTTCATTTCTAGTTTGTTTTTAATTTTCAATACTAATTGTTTGTCGTAACCAATCGATTCTGCAATTTTAACAATGTAGTCTAATTCTTTCTTAAAATTCATAGGAGATAGAGGGATTGGCAGTAATCTATTGATTACTGTTTAATTATGCTTAAAGACTTTCTAGAATTCAATTCGATCTCTTCCAGTTTAACAAACGAATACATAAAACTAACAACACTTTGCATGGATCAAAACACTTTCTCTTTCAACAATAACTTTTATAGACAAACATATGGTACAGCTATGGGCAATTCTCTATCACCTTTCTTAGCAAACCTATTTTATACTTTTGGGATAATATGGGTTAATGCTGAGCGATATACAGGGTGGTCCTTAAGTTCGGCGAGAAATTTTAGGGTGCGATTCCTTGGGTTATCTCGAGAGAAATAGTTCCTATAAACATTTGTCCTAAAGTTTTCCGTTGTAGAGATACAGGCTGCTTAATTTTTCCCAAAAAAAAATTTTATTTCAAAAACTTAGAAATCGATTTAGGGAACTGTTGTGTTGGTTGTCATGTTTACAGCATTTATTTGTACTTACGTTACTGTCATAAGTATTGCCAAACAATAATTAATTTGAAAGTTCGTACCTACAAATCTTTTTTGTAATTATGGTGAATTATACAAATGCTGAAATGGCAGATATGCATTTTGTGTACGGTCTAGCTAATGGAAATAGTTATGAAGCAAGGCGTATTTACCAACAAAAATATCCTCGACGACTTGTACCTTGTGCGGAAACCTTCAGTAATATTCACCGTCGTCTAGTAGAAACTGGTACATTTGAGAGAAACAAAAATACTCCGGGAAGACAAACTAAAAGAACACCCGATTTAGAGGAAGCTGTTCTGCAGATAATCGATGAACATCCAGAAACCACTACAAGAAAGATTGGTGTAACGGTAAACGAAAGCCATCAAACCATCTTAAGGATATTACACGATTAACAATTATATCCTTTCCATATTCAGAGAGTACAGGCTCTTCTTCCGCGTGACTTTCCGCAACGCTTAGTCCTTTGTGATTAGTTCCGACAAAAAATTGCCCAAAATGCACAATTTCTAACCTACATTCTATTTACTGACGAGGCGAACTTCTCCAGAAATGGTATTAGGAATTTCCACAACAACCATTTATGGTCAGATGAAAATCCGCATGCCATAAGGGAGATGCACTTTCAAGAGCAATTTTCCTTAAATGTATGGGCGGGGATAATTAATAATTATTTAATTGGTCCCTTTTTCCTTCCTATACGACTTAATGGTGCATCATATCGGCTATTTCTTGAAAACGAGTTGCCTGGCCTTTTAGAAGATATTCCACTTTTGATCCGAAATGAACTTTGGTTTATGCATGACGGCGCTCCAGCACACTTTAGTTTACAAGCTAGGTAATTTTTAAATAGGACATATCGGAATAGATGGATAGGTCGAGGAGTGGAACTTCCGAATCAGCCGTGGCCTCCAAGGTCACCTGATTTGAACCCTCTAGACTTTTTTCTGTGGGGACATTTAAAATCCTTTGTTTATACTTCGCCAATTCAAGATCTCGATGACCTAAGAAATCGCATAATTGTTGGATGCGAAAAAATTCGTAACACTCCCGGAGTTCTTCAGCGTGTGAGTATGCAATTGAATTGGAGGATAGAAGCCTGCATATTAGCTGTTGGTGGTCATTTTCAACTGTACCTTTAGGGTTTATTGTAACCGTAAAAATTTTTTTTTTGAAAAATTAAAAAGCCTGTATCTCTACAACGGAAAACTTTAGGACAAATGTTTATAGGAACTATTTCTCTCGAGATAACCCAAGGAATCGCACCCTAAAATTTCTCCACGAACTTAAGGACCATCCTGTATAGGCGCCTTAAGGTTTTTATGTGCCAACATTAAGAACAAACGTCCTGGGAATGTCGCAAAAGATCTTATTCTTCTGAATGGACGTATCTGATCTGAAAATTTGCATGTTCCTTGACATAAATTAGGCTGTCGAAAAATACCATTGATACTTAAGAAGTGAGCAGAAATCAAACTCACTTCATTGAATCAACAAATCAAGTAACTTACTAGTAAGTTAACATAGTGCACCTTGATAGACCGGGTTGAAATTTGCTACTGGAATAAGAATATATTGTCAGTAATACCGATCGTAAAAACCTACACAATTTCAATATTTAATGTTTTTTTTTTAAATTTTTTAAACTTAATATAATATATCTGAAGTAGTTGTTACAAACGGATTGCTAAAGTAGCTGAATTATTCAAGATAATCTTCCTCATTTACAATAAATTTGTATTTATACTCTTCTAAATAAACAATTATATTTTTAGTCATTAAATAACAGTTTCTTTACTAAAAAAATATAAAAAAAGCGTGTGTTCCTTTTATTTAAATAAATAAAACTTGTAATGATTTAGATGGATCGGTCTGTACAAATACAATGTCAGTTCTGGATATCCAATATACAATATTTACCACCAGACCAAGTTGAAAAAAGTTAAATCATTAATAATCGACTTCCAAAGACGTGATTCATTTAGGACTTGAAAAGAGATAATTAATGTTTGAATCAATTTTAGTCAAACGAATAGTATACAAGGAATTTATTAAAAATTGGGGGCATATATCACGCAAACATGTAACGTACACGATGTGGCCAGAATTACTGGAATTTGTACATCGAGTAGTAAAATAAATTATTGCTAAATTAGAGTGGGCTTTCATGAATTAGATTGTTGATTTATATTTAACATTTTAGTAAATCGAAATATACGGGGGATATTTGAAGGAGAGTGACTTTTCAATTAAATACTTTGTAACGGGTTTTTTTTCCTACATACACTATTAGAGTTCACTTCGTCACATTATTTTGGTTAGTTCTATATACAAGCTGTCCCGTATCGTTATGTTCAAACTTTAAGAGTGTAAAGTAGACTTCATTTCAAGTAACAAAAACGCAAAACTTTTATATCCATTTTTATTTGTTTCAAAGTTACAGATCTATGAATGTGATTGTCAGATCATGAAAAAAATGTAATCCTGAAGTCAATAAAAATTGATTTTATTTAAAAAAGTTCAATTAATAATATTTTTGAAATGTCCACCTCCTTGTTGAATGCAGGCTTGTGCCCGTAAGCCAATAGAAGAAGTACTTATCCGAATTTCATACTTGTTTTGTCGGATTTGCTCGGCAACCAGGTGAATACGATCCAACAACTCTTCTCTTGTGTTCGAAACTTGCGCGTAGACTAAATTTTTCATGTACACCCATAAATAAAAGTCAAGTGTATTAAGATCGGGTGATCTGGGCGGCCATGCAACAGGACCAACTCAACCACTCCATCATGGATAATTGACGTTAACCCAATTTCGGACAGCAATTCCGAAATGTGGTGGTGCCTCATCCATGTGAAACCACATGTCTCGTCGAACATTCAGCGGGCATCCTCTAAAATACCTGGCATTCGTCAATAAGAAATTGAAGGTAATTGTCCGCATTTAACCTCCCAGGAAGAACGACAGCACCAATCAACAAGTCATCGATTAGGGCCGCCCAAATGTTAATAGAAAATTCATGTTGAAATTTAGATGGGCGTATAGTTTTGGGATTTTTTAATGACGACCTGTGCTGGTTTCTCAGATTTGTAACACCACTTTTCGTGAACGTAGATTCATCTGTCCACAGGACTGTTCTGCAGAAATTAAAATGGAGCCGTGACTGTATATATATCCAGGTAGAATAAACTAGACGAGCATAGTGGTCTGCCTCAAGCAAACCGTGTCCCCTGCGATAGTGATGTGGATATAACCCCTCACGTTTTAAAATTCGCCAAACTGTCGTTCGTGGCACTCCTAATTGTCTAGCGATTCGACGTATACTAAGAGTTGGATCCCTTGCAACAATAGCTACTGCTTCTTCCTCTAAATCTGCTGGCAAAATTTACTCCTCAGTCGAAAAGATAATCATGCAGTCCGCATTCCCGAAATTGTCTGTGTACTTCCAGTAACGTTCTGTAATGAGGAATGCACCTATCGGGAAACCGATGTCTGTATTCAATAACTGCTTGACGTGCACTGGCGTTACAGTAGCCATACACGAAATGCATGTCCACATACTCTTGAGAAGAAAATCTGTAAGGCATTTTGAATAAAGAAAACGTGTCCACTCACTAATAAGCTGTTGTATGAACTGAAACGTAATGTAATCCTTTATTAAAAAATGCAACGTTAAGAGTCATCTGAACATTTGTTTATTGTATGATATTCATGGTTCAGCACTTACGAAGTAAGTATGAACCTTCTTTATCATAAATAAATTTCCAGTAATCTTTTTTGTACATCTCCAAGAAATTACTGTATGCACTATGACACGTGTTTATTTATTTTAGGATAACATTTTATTATGCGACGTTAACAATCCCAGGCCTGTTATTGAATCGTATATCTTTTTTTAAATAAAATCAGTTTTTATTGACTTTAGGATTACATTTTTTTTCATGATCTGACAATCACATTCATAGATCTGTAACTTTAAAACAAATAAAAATGGATATACAAGTTTTGCGCTTTTGTTATTTGAAATGAAGTCTACTTTACACTCCTA
The DNA here is from genome assembly GCA_935421215.2 of Melolontha melolontha. Lineage (NCBI taxonomy): Eukaryota > Metazoa > Arthropoda > Insecta > Coleoptera > Scarabaeidae > Melolontha > Melolontha melolontha. The sequence goes on along the minus strand of OW285240.1, from coordinate 133,336,769 downwards.
AAATTTGAACATAACAATACGGGACGGCTTGTATAGATATAACTTCCGTATGTTAATTAATCGCTTTCCTATTACTAATTATATCACTCTTGGATTTTCCTTGAATATCTAATATGGTGACTCGATCTATTGCACTTTCCTTTATTTTTTTGAAGAGTCTTTGTTAGGAGTGATAAGCAGAGACCGGACGCATCGGGCTGAAATGGACGTCCTTACGACGGACGATATAAATAGTCTACACCGTCTGTAAGTACGAGTATATCACGCAGTTGAATAACACTATTCATTCGATTAACGGCACATCTATTTTTTGTGCGCGGTTAACCGAATGAATAGTGCTATTCAATAACTGCGTGATGTACTTACAGATGTTGTAGACTATTTATATCGTCCGTCGTAATGACGTCATTTCAGCCCGATGTGCCCGGTCTCTAGTGATAAGTCTTCGCCGTTTTTTTTGTATACCATACTAGCTTCCATTTTAGTGAAACCATTTAAAACCTGATATTTGGAAAATCTTTACCTCTATGAAAAGTATTCATAGATAAATCTCTACGCAGGAGACCACCATTCTGGAATTTCGACTCCGAACACAGATTTTCATTTTCGTTGCACTAAGTCTTATCAACGCAATGTAGCACCTTTTTTCTTTCTTATGCGAAGAATAAATTCCAGAATCATCCATATTTATGAATTTTTAGTGAACAGAAAATTTATTTCATAAACAAATTCAGTGTCAAGGTGTATTTATTTTATAATTTAGATTCTATCGATATTCCCTGGGTAGAGGATAAATGTAAGTTAAAAAAAATACCAAAATTCATTGACAAACTGTGAAAACCGAAGTAATTAGAACTGGTGTACCCCATGGATTAAGTCGGGTGGGCGTTAGTTGCGTCTACCAGGGGTGTAATGATGGCGGCTCGACTTTCAAATCCACAACCCAGAGTTTGTAACAAAGGGGGTTGGATGCAACTAAATTGCAAAGTTTCACAAATACAGTGAACTAAAATAAAACTTTTGTTATTTTATCGTGATTTATGTGATATCCTGTTAATTGCAGAAAATAATTATAGCAGATATGTAATAAAGCGTTTAAATTTCATTCCCTGTCACTTACCAACGTTCTGTCAACGAGGCGAAAAACAAACTGAAATAGGTCGAGTATTAGCATCCAACACATCGTACAGTTTGTATGCTTCCACGATATATAACACTTCACCAAATATAATTTATATAAAGGCGAAAAATGAACCCAACAAATAAAACCAGTTGTACATCGCACTTTATTGTTATATACTTATGGGCAAAAGTATTGCATATTTTTAATATTTGATGCTACGTGAAAAGTTTTGTTTATTTGCGAATATTTCGTGTCACTACATATATACAAACAATACAATATATACTTCTTTGAATAATAAAAACGTTAAAAAACACAGATAAACAACCGCAACTCCGGTTACCAAAAAAAAAGTTGGTATTATAACATTTTGTTTATTGCGTTGCTTCGGAGATAATCTTAGGTTGTTCCTCTCTCAGACGTACTCAGACTGTGTTGACATAATCGTCTACTTAGTACTGTCACTGAAATGAAACATACGCCTAATTACAGCGAGACGATAGCTGCTCAAGTTATTGCCTTATCTGAAGTGGGTGTGATGCAAAAGGAAATATCGGAACGCTTGCATATGCACAAATCCACTGTTTGTCGTTATCTAAAACGCTATAGGTGTACCGGCAGATTCTGAAGACGTCTCGTTCAAGGCCGACCGAGATCCACAAGTGCAAGACAAAATCGTGCTGCAACGGCAAATGAGCTTAGTGGACATCTTGCGGAAGCTACTAGGATGAATGTTAGCAGATTTACGGTTTCAAGAAGGCTAAAGGAATATGGTTTAAATGCAAGTCGACCTGCAAAGCTTCCATAATTACTTCCACGGTACAGGACAGAAAGACGAAACTCTGCTCAAGAACATTTACTGTGGACTGCCGAGCAATGGAGTAATGTGCTCTTCTGTGACGTAACACGAATTCAATTGTACTATCCAGCTGGGTATAGCTTAGTGTGCAGGCGAAGATATGAACGTTTTATGCCATATACTTTGTGAAAAATATTGCTTTTGGAGGAGGCTCAGCGATGTATTGGATAGGTATAAGTTCAGAAGACCGTACTGAGCTTGTGGAGGCCACTTAAAGAATGACAGGCATTTGGTACTAACGCACACCCTTACATTGCTGATATTGTACAACAGTATCTTATTGATGTTGAAATTGAGAGAGTGATCTCGCCTGCAAAGAGTCCGGACTGTAATCCAATATATCACGTATGGGACTACTTAAGGAGAACAATTAAGAAACGAAATCCGCTTTCAAAAACTCTACAAGACTTACGAAGAGCATCTGAGGAAGAAAGGCAACAAATTCCACAAGAGTATCTAAGAAATTTTATTTTTGGAATGGAAAGGCATGTGCAAGTTGTATTAGATGCTAAATGAGTTGTAGATGTTATGTTTTCTCAACAAATGAAGAAATGAGGAAAGAGTAATAAATTATTTAACATATTCAAAATATACAATATACTACAATATGAAACAGACATGTAAAAAATTTACATATCTGTAACTGTACACATGGACAATACATCTCGTATTTTCAGCATTTACTTCTGCTTAATACATATGTTTCTGCCATCTAGGCGTCATCAGTCAAGCTAGTGAAGCAATGTGATATAAGTGAAACAAATCTTTATGAATAGATTTTTATCTGTATATACATTTCATTGAAATCGCCTAAAAGATACAGCAAGCTTGACTGATGACGCCTAGATGACAGAAACATATGCATTAAGCAGAAGTAAATGCTGAAAATACGAGATGTATTGTCCATGTGTACAGTTACAGATATGTAAATTGTTTACATGTCTGTTTCATATTGTAACAAATGCTTTATACGTGCATAACGTATTGTTATACATAAACACAACCTTTTTGTATATTTACCGCCATCTGGCACGTGTTAATGGACTACACCTATACGTATTGTTTGGCTTATGTAATAGCTTAGCTATTCAAGCGAAAGGTCGCCTTTTTCGGTAAAGTCTCTTTCGTCCGTAAGATGTCACTTATGAAATAAGTGCCACCTTATAGGATGAAATTTGCTTTATCTTTTAGGCGATTTCAATGAAAAGTATATACAGATACAAATCTATTCATAAAGATTTGTTTCATTTGTATCGCATTGCTTCACTAGCTCGACTGATGACGCCTAGATGGCAGAAACATGTTGCTATGAACTTTTCCCCGAAGAAAGAAATTAAAAGAAACTATAAAAGATAATATATTTATGTGTATTTTATTCCAGAGAAATATTTGAGGATATTTTATATTTAATGTATATTTTATTATAATGTATATTTATGTCCACGCTTGTATATTTTGCGAGTTTAGTTTGATGTATGCAGTCCGGATGGAGTGGTAGTATTTTCATATTGTAGCTCTTTTGCTTTATGTTAGGTAGGGGTATGATTCCGTTTCCGGAAGGATGGAGATGCAGAGATTTACCAGTCATTGAACAGATAGGTCTAGTTTTTTTTCTGCTGAATAGAACTTCTTTTTATTCAGTCATGTTTAGATAAATTCGGGTTTATTTTTAGTGTGGTCATATTGATGTGTTTAAAGTTAATTCTCGATTTATTACGAGTCTTGTATACTTGTAATTTTGATTCGAATGACCTATCTGTAGTTTCTCTTGTAATCATTTTTTTTTGTGAAGTGACGTTTACATTAATTAAGGTACGTATATTTTTGCTATTACATTTATGTATTTAGAAATAATTTTGTAATACTATTAAGATAATTGAGCTCAGTAAAGTCTGTAATTTTAAGTTTATAAAATATTTTGTAGTCAGATGAATATTATGAAAAGTCATCAGATTTTTGGATGTGATTTTTTTCAAATAATATGTCCTAGAAGATTAGTATTGGTGGGAAAAGGTATTTGTATCATGTTAATGTGCGCATGATTTAGAATTTTGAATACGTGCACAAAGAGCTACACGTTTGACGTTTGATATTTGGGATAACGTAGTTGATAACATCTGATAGTTTTTTTTCTAAATATTTAATTTATTTGCTCGCGGTCAATAATAGTGAGGTTTTTAGCCTAGTGTATCAGTCATATTTTACACAAGTTTTCCTCACATGATAGATGTTTCGTACAACTTTATACTTTATAAAGTTTAAATTTTTCCTTTTTTTTTATTTTTTATGGGAGTAAAATTTTGTAGGGTAAAATTTTGTTTGTTTTCCTAATACCTTTTGTTTTTATTTTTGTGCCGCGTACCCTATGAGGGTAAACTCTGAAGATTCGAGAGCTCCTGGAAGGCGACCCGACTGAGATAGACCGGCAAAGCTACTGTGTATTGTGAACTAAAGTTAAATAAGCAATCAACATCACAATTCACTGCAATATGTATTAAGCAGAAGTAAATGCTGAAAATACGAGATGTATTTTCCATGTGCACAGTTACAGATATGTAATTTTTTTACATGTCTGTTTCATATTGTAACAAATGCTTTATACGTGCATAACGTATTGTTATACATAAACACAACCTTTTTGTATACAATATACTGTGCCAAATAATCTTACGAGCCATCTTGTTACTTTAAAAAAAAATTAAATCAAATTTAACTATAGTAGCGCTACAAAAGGGGTCGACTGCAGAAAGGAGCACTTAACATAAATTTTACAGTGGAGATATTCGCAAATAGTCATACCTAGATGTCTATTTACGATTACAAACGAGGCACGTCGTAAATATACTTCATAATCGCAGTACACAGTGTTGCTAAGTTTTGTTTATGTTTTTCCATCGAATGTTTTTTAGGTTATGAATTATGATTGATTAATTTATACGACAGAAAATAACATGACAACAGCCACACACATAATAACAGTTATGACATATAACACTCTGACAACATTGTGAAGGATATGTAACGTAATATATTCTAAATGCCGTAATAACAAGGCCCAAGTTTCCCTTTATGTTACTGCGCCTGATATTATTGACTATGACGGGCCTCGTCTGGAATCGTAAATAGACTATATACATATATTATTTTGAGATGAATACGTTCTATTTAAAACAATTAATTGCCCTATTCACAAAATGAATAATAATAAATTACGTAAAAGAAAACTATAAAAAAGAAAATAATATTGGCAAACAAATATTCTGTTACAAATTAGTTAATTATATTTAAAAGAAGTGATTAATAAAAGCTAATATGTAAGTGCCAGTACAGTGAACCGTGGAAAAACATATCAATTTGTTATACTTTTAAATTGGTCCGTGAGTGAGTGTGTGAACGATTTATTTTGTTAACCGGCCAGACGTTGATGTATACCCATGCATACCCTAATTCGCCGTATGTAAATTATATTATGAAAAATAATCGAACAGCTGATGTTATACATTAAAAACAGCTTCTGCGCTAGGCTTATACGGACTTGATTTATGCTAAATGACAAATAATGTTTCACTTTAAAATAAATGAGCGCACTTTTTACAAATCGTTTTGGAAAATAGCCCATCATCGTCATTATCGTAAGTGGTATTTCATATTTTAAATGTTCCTAATTCCTTTACGTGTTACTTCGTGTGTTTCTTATTTTATCGACGATGTCGTCAATTAATTGGAAACGATTTTGAATTTAAATTAATTTAGGTTTATTAAGATGTTATTTATGTTGTAGTTAATTAATTTTTTTAATAAATTTCTAATAATAAATTATGCGATAGCGGCGATATGTTTTAAACGAAATGCTTGATTATATATTTTAAATTAAGTTAGTTCTGTAATATAAAAGCCAATCTAATTCTAAGAAATAAATAATTAAACTGCTAGTTTCAAAAATTCTTTTATTGTAAATACCACTACAATATTGTTTCGCCATACAATGGCTTCATCAGGTGGATGAAATACTAGTAGTGGTATTTACAATAAAAGAATTTTTGAAACTAGAAGTTTAATTACTTATTTCTTAGCGTTATAATGAAGTTTAAACAAGTATCTCCTTCGTCAATTAACTAGTCAATCTAATTAATAATAATAGCAGTAATAATAGTTATAATAGCAATAATAATGATTATTATTATTATAATAGTAATAATAATAATCCGTCAATGTGGGTGACAGGCCATGAGGAGATTGAAGATAATGAGATGTCCGATGAACTGTCCAAGGAAGCCTCTAAGAGGAACGCCAAGCATTCCGCTAGGATGATGATCTGGTTATGGCTAGAAAGAGAACATTTATTTTATTTAAACTGTACATCCTTATACCGTTAAGTGTCGGATTTTAATAAATTAATTTCAAGTTAGTAGTGCATTTATTCTACCCTTCCATAAGTTTCTATTCTATGCCAAGTTCCTTGCTTCACGTTCTGCGGCTGCCTGTCTGCCTATCCTGTTCTTTCCCTGTATTGTGGCTTCATACACCTGCCTTGATTGTCGATATTCGTGCATCCAGTGCAAGTGTCCTAACCAACCCAACTGTCTCTCTTCGATAACTCTCTTAACCGGTTTCAGGTTCCTTCTTTGTATTATTACCTCAATCCTAATTCTATCTTTCCTTGTAATTCCCTCAATTTTTCTCAGGAATCTCATTTCTACTGCTGTTACTCTACTTTTATTTCTCTCTGTAATCGCCCAAGACTCACCACTGTACAGGGTATGCCACGACAAGCTTAAACTATCTATATATTGGGAACTACTAACATTACATTTATGAAAATTCGCAGACCTAAATTAAAAATTATGGCGAATTTAAACAAAATATTTTGACCGACATGCTATTTCCGGTTATACCGGAAGTGCACAGCAACTTTATTATTTTAAATACAATATCCTATGTATTATTTCACTTTCGCATTCTACGGAAAATTTTAAAGACACTTTGTGTAAGATACCTTATATCTATTATATCTAAAATGTATACTTTTCGAGATATTAATTTTTTTAAATTCTTTCAATGGAGACTGTGGTTAAATAAAAATTTAAAAAAGGTATATAACCCCTTACCACAATTATTAGTCGTATCCTAAATACGTATTTCGACAACTAAGTTGTTATCATCAGTAGGTAAAAACTACTAATTAAAAGTAGCACATGGGGCACAGTAAAGTAAGAAAAACGCTTCCGCACAACTACTATACAATGCAACCCTGTAAAGACTAAATTTAACATGCCAATCTCAAAACTACGAGACAAACACTTGCCTCTTAAGGAAAAGGTTTAAACATGTGTTAAATTGTCGAACAAAGGAACGGCAGAAATTCATCTCTAAAGGAGGCGCCAACTAAATTCGATTTTTAAAAACTACGATGACCCACTATTAAACTTAAATGAAACACCTTATATTTTCACAAAATTATGGCATGTTAAATTTAGTCTTTACAGGGTTGCAGTGTATAGTAGTTGTGCGGAAGCGTTTTTCTTACTTTACTATGCCCCATGTGCGATTTTTAATTAGTAGTTTTTACCTACTGATGATGACAACTTAGTTGTCGAAATACGTATTTAGGATACGACTAATAATTGTGGTAAGGGGTTATATACCTTTTTTAAATTAATTTTTTTATTAGAAAATTAATGCAGACCTTCATATTAAAAATTCTATGTGAACATCCCCTAGAACAAATAAAAAATATCTTGCTGTGGTGGTCAGTAGGAAGATCAAAGATAATTAGTGATATGTTAAAAACTTCTTTACTGTATACAGGGGTTTGTACAGAAGTGATGGAAAGTTCAACTTCAAAAATGTCAAACATCTTCATTTTTTTTTTCAACATGAGCACCTTTAGTTATACGGCACACATACAATCTAAAGTTTAATTCTTCCCACACTTTTGTTAACATGTCCGAAGTAATTGAAGCAATAGCCTCTTCCATTCTGTAAATTAATAAAGCTCCAAAGGAAAAAATTGCATGGCGTTATGTCAGGTGAACGTGGAGGCCAGCGAAGAAGAGCTCTGTCGTCTAGACCATTACAACCAATCCAACGGTTAGGGACTTCGACATTCAACCACTCTCGTACAAAGAGATTCCAATGAGAAGGGGGGCCATCTTGTTGGCAAATAAAGTTTACAGGTTCACTTTCGACTAATTGGGGGAAAGAGATATTCTTTCAACATATCCAGATAAGCCACTCCTGTTACGGTAGTTTCAGTGAAACAAAATAGTCCGTACACTTGACGTCGGGACACAGCGCAGAAAACTTTGGAGAATCTCTTCCGTGTTCTACAACTTTACGAGGACAACTCCCAGATACGAACATTACTGGTATTTACCTTCCCGCTTAGATGAAAACTTGACTCATCATTGAACGCCACATGATCAAGAAAGTCATCTTCCCGCTCAAATACTTCACTTGCAAAGTTAAAACGTACACCATAGTCATCTGACTTTAAAGCATGTACCAACTGCAACCGATATGGACCCGTTTACGTTCTTGAAACCTTCCACATTGTCATCTTTGGCAACTGACTTTCAAGATTTGCTTCGTTCCGAACAGATTTATTAGGAATACGCAGATAATATGCTCTGACAAGGCCAACATCCTGTAGACACTTTTGGTAGTCCCGTGTTATTCCCTTCACAAACACATCCGATCGTTTCGAATTGATTATACCATCAGCAGATATTTTCGCCAGGTGGGGAATCACAATTAAATTTTAAAGAAAACACAGTTTGAACCCAAATTACAGATTCACTTTTAGCTAATTGTAGAACACAAAACGCTTTACGCTCAGGAGTCGCCATTTTACGCATGAGAATACAAAAAGAAACTCTAATGACAATTTACTGTACAATTAACCATTTCCGTGAAATCGTTCCGTTATCTTGTAACATCGCCGACCTATCTTACTTAAATCTTTATTGGAGTTTGTTTATTCACTGTTACTCCGTTGACCTTATATAACTGTTGTAACGGCTTGAAATGGCTTGTTCATTTTTAGACGTTTAATCAGTAATTTTTGAACGCACCTATATATCATCGATTTTCGCTTATATTTTGTAAATTCAAATCGTTAAAATTTTTATTAATATTTTCTTGTGCGAATATTTATCCTAGTGTTAGTTAAAATTAGAAATTTCATCATAGTAATTTCCTAAGTTAATTTAAATTTAATTAAAATTTACGATATATTGCACATTGCTGTAGGCAACTTTATTTTCATTATAGATTTGGTTTGGTTTAGCATATGATTCATATTTTACGCGTGTGATGGAGTTGTAGATAAAAATGGTCGAGTTAGTAAATCGTGAACAGTCATTTTGGTAATTTGGTAATTGGGTTAATTTGTACTTTATCTTAAAATTAATTAGAATATTTTACAGCTTTGTCTGTAGCGAATTCCGTTAGATTTGTCATTAGTATTTTCATTTAAGATCTCCTTGATTAGTGTAACATCAAAGTCATCGCGTGTTGATTCTTTTGAAGTATAGTTTCCGATTAATAATTCTACGGTGGTGCCTATTATAAAAGAGCCTCCCCTAGTTTGCCTCTTAACTGAGTTGATCTCTCAGTCTTTTCACTCGTGTTCAGAAAAACTTGATTCGTAGATACAACACTTGTGCTAAAAATAACATTCGTTGCAGAAACAGTAAATATCTAATTCATACAGGTTTATTATTAGCTCATTATTGTTAGGTTAGATTATGTTTTCTAGTATTGAATAAACATTAATAGATCGAAATGAATATATATTTTGACATACCTACAATATATAAGCTAGAGAGTGCAGTGTTGCCATCTTTTCCTTACTTCGCATGGCCTTGAAAAACTCTGTACCGGTTAGTTGTAGACGAATAATTTATTTAGAAATTTCGTTTTATTTAATTTAATTAGATGTATATTTTAAATATGGCAGCCATACTCCTTACACCCTGTATATGCATTTTAATGTCGTAACTGTACTGTACTGTAGATGTTGCCAGTCAAAAGCAAAATGTATTTCACAAAAAGTCTTTGATAATTTTAGAAGAAAAGAGTACGTTGAAACATTCTTATTTATAAATACTTCTAATGTAATTTACGCCTAAAATAAATAGTCATAAAACTCACTTAAGTGCATACTAAACCACTCTCGGGCGAAAACAAAGAAAAAACAATTGTAAACAAACAATTCCGAAATTAGTAGAAAGTCAGTTGAAGCAACAGAGAACAATACTGCAGGGAATTGAAGAAGGCAGACTTTGAACGCTTTAAAGTGACAAGAGCGAGAGAAAATCGACGGTGAGCGCTTTATTTTTAGTGGTTTAAAAAGATACAGAACGTCAGAGAGATAGAATGACAAGAATGGCAGCTGTTTGCGGTCGATACATCAGCCCGTAAGTGTGTTTGACAACAGCAATCCCACGTAATGCTTTCTTCGAGCCAAAGCAATGCCCTCCTGTAGGGCGACTGTCGTAATTATGTGGCAAGCGCGCTGAAACAGTAACGGGGATTTGTTCGGACGAAATGTGTCATTCATTATAGTTGGATTTGTGTGGATTTTTCCGTTCCAAATACAGCGAAGTCAACATACGTCGACGACTGATGAAATCAAAAGAAAAGTAAATACCGTTTTAATTCCCTAAGTGTGCGAACATTGTAAAAGATATAAAAATAATAGTTAAGATTTCGGCTTTAGCTAATGTATCTCTCATGATTCATGATATATGCATTGGCATTGATGATTTAAGACAAGTAGATGTTATTTACACAGATATATCGAAAACCTTTGATACTATAGACCACAACATCCTCTGACGGAAATTAAGTGAAATCAGTTTTAGCGGTAACTTCATGTCGTTTATTGGTTCATACTTATCGGGTAGAGTTAATTGTACACTACAATGGTTATCAATAGTTCGAATTCATCCAACATCAAGAGTACCTCAAGGATGCAATTTGGGCTCTCTTTTATTCTTATTTTTTATTAATTATTCGAACTATTTTCATATTCTGCACTCGCGTGTGCAGATGATCTCAAAGTGTACAACATAAACAACTTGGAAGATACAATTACCCTACAGCATAATCTCGAAATTGTCAAAGAATGGTTCTCGGATAATAAATTATCCCTTAAAATAAGAAAGTGATTAATAGAGCAGACCAATTTCCGTGCGCGCCATGTGCGCCGATGTGAGGATGATTGTATTGCATCAGAACTAATAAAAAGCATTCAGTATGTGTTTGGTACTTGCTTAGACTGCATGTAAGTGTAAGTATACGTAATAAAATGTCGTCGACACATAAATCGAGAAAACGACCGTTGGCAGACGAAGTGAATAAGTTTATTATGGATTTCCCGGACTTAATATACGATGGCTCAAAAATTAAATGTTTAGTGTGCAATACATATCTAATGTGTTGGTCAAAAATACATTGGAAAGAACACGTAAGCAGTTCGAAGCACAATAATAACAAAATTAATCGACAACAGTTTATACATGAACTATATGTAACTATGATTGTGTGTACACTGCCGTCTACCTTGTTAAGTAATAATTCATTTATTTCATTTTTGAATAAATACGCGAATCAAACATTACCGAGCACGACAACGTTACGAAAGAATTTACCATCGGTAAACAGGTTGAAAATAAAATCAAAGCCGAACTGAAAAATAAAGAACTGCGGTTATGTGTGGACGAAACAACTGACAGCAAAAAACAATCTGTTGTTAATGTGATAACGCGTAATATGGAACCACATCAACCAACGTCTTCAATTTTTTTAGCATCCAGACGACTAGAACAATGTAATGCCGAAAAAATTTCAGAGGTGCTATTAGATATTTTGGAAAAATTTAAACTTTCGAAAGACCAAGTATTAATGTTTATGACCGATGGTGCCGCAACCATGTGTTCTGTAGGCCGGTCTCTTAGAAAGTATTGTCCTAACTTGTTACATATTACATGTAAACTCCATGCTCTACACCTTGTGGCAGAACAGGTTCGTAGATGTTATCCAGAGATAGATGTTTTAATATCGAGTACAAAGGCAGTATTCCTGAAATCTCCAAAACGTATTCGGAAATTTCACGAATTGTGTCCCCATACCCCTTAGCCACCACAGCCGATTCTGACACGTTGGGGTATATGGTTACGGGCGGATTTTTTCAATCATAAACATTTTGAAAAAATTAAGGACGTGGTTTTATCATTCGATCCGAAAGAAAGTGCAGCTATCAATACAAGCCAGAAAAAATTTCAAGATGCCCAGATTAATATGGATTTACAAAGTATTCGTGAGAATTACTTGGGACTAGAAGAAGCAATAACAAAATTAGAAAATTCGTCGCTGTCGCTAGAGGAATCACTGCAAATCGTTAAAGATGTTCACGCACAACTGTGTGCTGTAGAAGACGCAAAAAGTGAAAGTGTTCTAATTAAATTTGAAAGTGTTTTAGACAGAAATGCAGATTTTGACACCTTAACACGTTTTTGTGAGGGCACGTCTAGTTGCATAAAAAAGTATTTTGATTATGCGAATATAACATCACTAGATGTAGAACGCTCGTTTTCCGAATATATACATATTTTTTCTTCACGGCGGACATGTTTTTCAGAAATAACCTTAGAAACGCACCTGATGTTGAAAATATACAACCGAGTTTCTCCAGTTTGTCAATCCTTGGAAGACGCTTAAAACGGTAAGTGTTTTTTTAAATCCTCTGTCGTGCACACAATCACTGATTTCATACATTTTCCGTTTGTATTATTTATAGGTACATACAACGCTGCTATAATATGTACTATTCTTATTTTTCGTGTGTTTATGCATATTACTTTAATAGAAGAAAACCAAATGTATATTTAATTATTTCTGATAGAATAAATGTCTATACTTCTATACTTATATCAGTAACAAGCTCATGTTGCGTCCCTATTCTATCGCATATTCCAATATATTACGAATTACACTCCGATACCGGCGCTCATGGCACGCACGGAAATTGGTCTGCTCTACTCATTACAGTCCATATAAAAGTTTCTTAACCCTACAAAACCTCATTAATAAAACAAATAATTCCAGCATTAATTAAAGTCATCCTAATGTAACATAATTTATATTTAATTTCATCTTTCCCATCCATTTCACGTGCCGGCCAGATATCAACTTTCTTTTCCCTTTGTGTATATTACATACGTATAACCCGGCATTTAATGAAAACGTCTTGTTGATGGATCATGCACGTCCGCCGAGTAAGAACGTAATTTTTAATTTAGCGCTCGCATATTTCTTTCATTCTGATATGTCAAGATTTGTACGTTTATATGTTGGATATACATGTCTATCTCTGACGTGTGTTTTATAAATTTCATTTCTAGAAAACGTAATATATCAAAACGAAAAAATGACAAATACTGTTTGCTCACCGTTGTAATTCATTATGGTGTCACAACAACTCAGGAACGAAAACGCAACGTCCCCGAAGTTCAAAATTCATTATGTTCAGTCAGAAGCTCGATTCTTGCGTCATGTCGTTCCCGTTTTCCAATTGATAGCATCTTAATGTTGATCGATGGATTATTTGATAAATTGCTCTTATTAATTGTCGAGTTTTTTAATGATTTTTTTCGTAATATTGTTTACCTCGTCAATAGAAATAATCAATTGATTAAAAAACATATTTAGTAAATTGACTGACGGAGACACATCAAACTATATATAGGAAATTCAATTTATTGGCGATTTAAGGTCTAGCTTTACTTCAAAATATATATACATATATTTAAAACAATCCTACATGTTTCCGCATATGATGCCTTTTTCAAGGAATGTAAAATATAAATGACAGTATATTAATGTCATACTTATACATTTGTAGTTGCCATGGATGATAAAATTATGCAAAGATACATTCCAGTTTCTGGTATTCTAAAATAGATAGACAACAAAAACAGGGAAAAGCAAGACATGTATTATTATGTATGCGCCCGTGGAGTGACTTAAGATGTTAAGCTGTCGGTATTCGCCTTAAACTAGAAGGGAAATCACGAAAACCTACTCGGACAGCCAGTCAGGGATCAAAACACGGAACTGCCAGCATGATAAGCAAATGTATAGATATTTAAATAACATAATATATATAATTATATAACAGCAACATATATTATGATGGTAAATCGCAGATCGTTACATAATTAAGTTATAGTATACACTGCTTAAATTTTTTTATATCACTTCTGTTGTTAATTGAATTTTTTTCCTGTTTAATACTAATAATTTCTTTAATTTCCCATTTCATTGTGTGTTGTTCTTTATCAATTATCTGTGTGTTTTCAAAATCGAAATGGTGATCGCGTTGTAGTTTGTGTGTAGATAAAGCAGTTTTGTCTGTTTTAGAGTATTTGTGGGCTTGTATTCTTTTGTATAAATATTGTTTAGTTTGGCCTATGAAGTAATTATTGCAATCGCGACATGGTATTGTTTGACATGTGTTTCTCGATTTTTTTCTGTTTTAGGTTTAAAATTTGAAAATAGATGTTTATTAGTATTATTAAGTTTATATGTTGCTATCTATATCATATTTTTTGAAAGTGTATTTATTTTTTTCTGATAATTGTGGAACATATGGAATCGTGATATATGTTGTGTCATTGTTTAAATTGCTATTGGTGTTTGCAGTGTTGTATATTTGGTGGATTTTTTTTTAATTGTTCGGTATATAAGTTGTTGTGGATAATTATTATCTGTTAAGATTGTTTTAATTTTCTTGATGTTATCTTTTCTGTATTGAGTATGTGACAGTTTTACTGCTCTATCAGTGAGATTATTTATAATTATTTTATTGAATACTGTAGGTATATTTGAGTGGTAATTTATACATCGAAAAGAAGCTGTGGGTTTATTGTACCAATTTGTATAAATAGTACCCTGTCTATCATAGCTTAAAAAATGAATTCTGTTATTAATTTCTTCTTCAATAATGAATTTTAATTTGATGAATTTATTTAAAAGGTAGTTTATTTTATTTGTCGGAATATATGTTATGGTGTCATCTACATATCTTTTGAAGAAAATCGGGTGGAAGTCTAATGAATTGATAACGTTTAGTTCCAAATGTTCCATTACCAGATTTGCAGTAGGAGCATCTAAAGGAAAAGAAGGAAGAAATCAAAAGAATTTTTGTATTAAAAAAACTCTAATCAATTCGTTTTTATTTAGTGATGTGTGTGGACTAATTTCATCCCATTTGGATTCTATTATGTTTATAGCTAGATCTGTAGGAATGTTATTGTATAAAGATTCTACATCAAGTGATATAATCTTGTGATTAGTTGGTACTTTTCGTTCCTTGACGAAATTTTGAAATAACCATGAGTCTTTGGTATGATATTCCGTTTTTCCTAACATCTTAGATATGCTATCACCTAGGAATTTTGCTATATTATAAGTAGTTGTATGTTTGATACTATTGGTCTTAAAGGGATATAATTTTTGCGGATTTTTGGTAAACCATATATTGATGGAAGTTGAGAATTAAAAATGCAAAGTTTGCTTTTAGTGTTGAAATCTATTAGGTTTTGTCTATGCCATTTATTTATTAAGTTATTATTTTATTTTTGAGTTTTCGCTTGGCAAGCTCTGTCACTTGACTCAGTGTACCGTGTACCAGAATTTTTCCTGTAGGGGTTCCTGAAAGACCATGCGTTCCAGAGACGTATCATGAGTATTCAAGAATTCAAGCAAACCATTGTTGACGAAGTTGCAGCCATTGATGAGGACCTACGGAGGCGCGTAACACTTGCAACAATGCATTGATGCAAACGCAGGCCATCTGTCTGATGTAGTTTTCAAAAACTAACTTTGTAATCAATGGTAAATAAATGGCATATTTGGTCATATTTAAAGAAATTTTTGTTTATTTATACCCTGCTTCTGTATATAGTATATGACTATTTCAGAAATGTCAATTGGCTTCGCAACAACCTGTATTTAAACATCCACTGCTAACAATGTAACAGTACTAAACCCTCATACATTAGCATACAAGTTTATTCAAAGGTATGCACAATAAACGTTACTCTAATTGAATGTTGTTGTCACATATCACTAATTTCAAAGTCACCCTGGTATTTACAAAAGGTATTTTAATTATGCTAGTATACGACATCATTAAATGCCAAACATTTATTGGCGAACACGGTTACACGAAGAAACACTTGAAACAAACCTGATACCACAAATATTTAACCGATCTTATCCACTTGATGCATTTGCAAACAGAAAACGCTGCTTAAAAGTATAGCGTTTATTTACATTTATTATCTGCTAAACCCCTTGCACTTTTTCGAAGCTATGACCGAATGTACGCAGCGCCAACTCTAATAATCTACTCGTATATTGAAATGTGGTTTAGAAATAAAATATCCGTTTCGTGTACTATTACAAACAATGATATTTAATTTGACATATATTTCCGAAAAAATATTAAAATATCTCTCTCAAAATTAATAGACTGTAACAGTTTATTCCACATTTATTGAAGCAGAAACTATTCAATCCGCAAGTAATACCGGAAGTAATACCAGACGCTTCTTTTTTTCATTATTAAATATTCACGTCCAATTAAAACCCTACAGTGTATACCTATTTACAGTGTGAATAGGTGTGTATCTATCTGTATCTCCTGAAACTATATCGCTTCGGGCAGTATCTAGCCCATTATAAATTATTCGCGACTTAATGACTGCCGCTCCGAAGATTTTTACATTAATTATAATCAATTTCGATTGATCAAAGCGAGCTCTGGATCCCGCTATTAATCACTCCTGTAGTACGTTATTCTTCTTTTTTGTGTAAATGTAGTTTTCAATTATGCAGGGTGCACGTTGCAATTGTGTTAAGTAAAAAACAACTTGTTCACTACACAGTGACGGACTTAATTTAAATTCAGCTTTGTATAATTTTCTGAAACTAATTTAAATTTTATTTTTCTCCAATTGTCAAAATGAGTGACGTTTTTTTCATGAACCTCAGGTATGCAAAGTGTGCCGTTTTTTAACCGTTACAGAAAGTTTTTTTTCGCTGTTAAAAAAAACCTTTTTTCATTGTAAAAATTTTTTTTTATTGCAAGAAATTACAACGTTAGGCAATAAGAAATTTACAAAACTAAACCAAAGATATTTATTAAAAACTGTCACACATTACTTTGCTAAATGGAAACTGAAACTGCAGGCAGAAAAATTGCTTCCTACTGTGATTCCTGCAGATTGTTTAGTTTGTTCGTACATTGGGTTTACTTCTCGGTTTAAATTCGAAAGATTTAAGAAAACGTTATCAAAAGTGGAAGTAGAAGATTCACAAATTTGAATGTTTTCTTATGTGGACGGTTGAATTTTCTTAGAAATTTCAATTTTGTTGTTTACACAGTCTTCGACGTAGCTTTCTGCTATGGTAGCACTTCTCCAATCACCGTGCCGGTTAAGTCACCCCCTGCGCTTGCTAAAAGCGTGGCAGAGTTTACTATGAAACTAGAAATGCTAAAAATTGCTTGATTTGCAATTTCATCCACCTCTACCAATCTATCTAATCAAAATTAAGTATATCGAACGTTGGATTCAATAATAAATTATTATAGTTAAAAGTGTATTTTTATTATCTTGTGTTGGACAATAAAATAAATTATCCAACACAAAAGAAGTGTTGAAAACTTCTGCGCAAATCATTACAGTTGGAACTCATTGATTTTGGGCAGAACCTCCCTCTTCCATCGACAATACTAGAGCTCGATCCAGAAGAGCTTCTTCAGTTAGTTCTTTAATATTTGATTCTTCCACACCACTTTCAGCAGTAGATGCTTCTCCGGCTTTCTTTGAATCTTTCTCTTGACGTTGATGTTGTTCCTCTATTGAAATACACAAGACCAAAGCCAATTCTAGATCTTCATTAGGATCTATTCCGAAATCAAATCCGATCACACTAATAGCTCAACTACCGTCTTCACCTTGGATAGTTGGTGATAAAATAAGAGAATCAGAAAGACGAGGGCCTTTAGGAACTGTAACTAAGTAACTACCAGTTTGACTGAATATTAAATTAGAGATAATGTAACATTAAACAATTATATTGTCAGGCTAGGAGCACCACAAGCTTCTGTTCTTGGGCCAGTATTACTTATTACATTTAATAATGGTTTACCTAACTATGTTAGGTAGGTTTTTTGACGACATTTCAATTTTCATAATTTTTGACAATTCTATTCTAATTCTTTGCGTTGAACGCCAGTAGTTCAGGCGCTTGGACACAGTGCTCTTGGTACCACAATTTCTGACAATAAAGAATATCTACCAGTAAAAGTGCAACGAGTTCTGTTGGGTTTAAATGAGTGGTGTTTTGTAAATAATTTTTTGCTTAATGTTGGCAAGACTATGTGTTTTAACACATTACAAATTTAAAATTACGCAAAACTTTTTCCACAGCCCAGAAGGAATATAGAACTTACAGAGCCCGTTTCCGGTGTTCAGATTGAGTTCGTTCCTGTTCACAACCACGATAACTTCGTAGTAAATGTGGCGCGATGATATCGGGAATGATGTTTCGTCTAAAAAAGGAGGACGGTACTGACGGCTGTATATTTAATGATCCGGTAATGAAGTTTAATTGTTTCAGTTTCTGAAGTGAGCTTTCATTTAACATCGTCAGTTATTAATTGTATATCGCGAAGCAGTTCCCTTTTAATTAAATCCTGACGAATGTTCGCCATCGTTGAGTCGATTGCCGCTCGTTGCCGGCGCAACGATCGTTTATTTCCGGTGCATTTAGCCGTTTCTCTTTGCCATTTCCGATGGATTCATTTACCTCGAATGATTAGAAGAAAAAATCATTTTTCGATAACCTTGATAACATTGATTTAATCTATTTTTTTCTTTACTTCAAAATTATGTACAGAGTGTCCTTGAAATAAAAAAACAACTTATGAAAAATGGAAAGATTTAATTATACAGGGTTATATACTTAACTTTAAAAAAGTTTCACTTTTGGAATATATGGCGGGTCTATTATGGTTACAATTTAAAATTATTTTCAAAAGCCCTAAAAGTATAAACGTTTTGTTCTTTTAAATGGAGCAGCCTGTATATTATTGCATTTTTGGTTTCTCCGATCAAAATAAGTGTCTATTTTAATGAAGTTTATAATACCTAAACCTTATGTGAGCAAAATTTACAGTGAAGTGTAAAAATACATCATATTTTATATCCAAGTTATAATAAACTTGGCAAAGTATACAACAATTAATACACTGTTGGAAAAAAGTGACGAGCACACCCTGTATAATCTGAAGAAGGTTCTTACACAATGAGATTTGGTATGGAAGTAGTAGTAACGAAGCATAACTTACCCTCACCTGGAGAACGGCGCACCTCTGCTGGGAAGGGATGCATTAATAGCGGGAGTATCTGCCGCGAGCGGCGCGTACCATCGCTACACGACTAGGTATGGAGTCAATAAGTCGTTGTATGGTAGCGGGAGGGATGTCCAACCATGCTGCTTCAACTCGCCTCAATACCTCCTCAACGTTACCCGGGGGAGCCGGATAACGTTGAACTCTCCGACCCATCATATCCCAGACATGTTCGATCGAATTGGGATCCGGAAAGCGTGCCGGCCATGGAAGCATCCGTATATGATTCTCTTCCACAAAGGTCTGGGCAACACGTGTAGTGTGCGGTCGGGCGTTGTCGTGCATGTATAGAAGACGTGGGCGCCGCCGAACGTAGGGAAGCACAACGGTCCGTAGCACCTCATCTACATAGCGGCGAGCCTTCATCATATGCTGTATAGGCAGCAGACGTGTACGTCCACCATGTGTAATAGTACCCCATACCATAATGCCCTGCCGGCGGTGGATAGGACGTGGTTGGATGCACTCCTCGAGATGACGCTCACCACGTTTCCGATGAACCAAAATTCTCGCATCACCGGTGCTCAATTCGAATCTTGGTTCATCGGAAAACAAAATGTGCCTCCACACGACAACCCACTGCTGTCTAGCCTCCACCCACTGGCCCCGTGTACGGCGGTGCTCACGAGCAGTGGAATCCGCTGCAACGCACAGTGCGCTCGCAGTCCACTTTCTAGCAAACGCCCCCGTACAGTTCGCGTAGTGAATACGCCTTCCCTTCCTGCTGGCCAAACGGCTTCAAATTGCCTTGAGGAAGACGTATGCGAGGCTAAAGCGCTGTGCACAAGAGCGCGATCCTCACGCGCTGTGCTCGCGCGGCGCCGTGCCGCTCGAGGCTGAAGGCGCGTACGTCCTTGCTCCTTCCATTCTCGCCATGCCCGCTGCACTGCCGATATTGACCACTCGAGACGGCTCGCGATATCACGGAAGGATACTCCTATCATGTGCATCCCCACAATCATTCCTCGCTCAAACTCACTCAAATAACGCGAACGGCTTTCCATCACGCACAAAGTACGACTACAACTACCCGCTTCCACCGCACGAACAATAACCGGTTTCTCCCTCCCCGTATCGGTCTCTAGACAACATATTGCAGCTGTCGGAGGCACTCAGTAATGCAGTGATAGAAAAAGTCAAAACTCGCTACGCAAACTCGTCTAGAGGAAACCTTAATGCTCCGCTAAATCTTCGCATTTATGTTGACACGTTCAGATTATACAGGGTGTGCTCGTCACTTTTTTCCATCAGTGTACTAATCAAATAAGAAATTTAAGTGGCTATATCTTTATTAATTTAATTAGAAAGTCATATTTTTTAACTTACCAGCAAATGCACTTTTTATTTACCTATCGAATGGTATTTATAGCTCAAGCTTTAAGACTAATAATCGTTTTTAGCATAAATAAAAATTCTAGTGGATCTAGTTGCCTGTTGTATTTAGAAATGTCAGCTTCATTAAATGAATTATCTGACATTTCTAACATTTTCTTGTTTCTGCATTAAAGGCATTCTAATTTATCGTTTGCTAAAATCCCCGAGAAGTAGAATGTAGGAATTAAAGGAGAACCTAGTAAGACTAGAAAAAATAAAATCGAACAGAAAAATAATGTAATTTTTAAAGCGAGAGCCGGTGAAAATGTTAATACACCTTCGAACAGAGCCATTCGATTTAAAGACGCGATCTATACGGGATCGTGGAGGCGTAGCGGGATGAAGAGCGGCTTCCGGTATCTCTCATTTAGTGTAAATTGCATCCGAGCAGATTTCTAAATGCCATTGAGGTCGGCCATTCGGACGTCGGAGTCCGCCATAAATTTGCGAGCTCGGGATTGCATTCCCGAACGGAGAGAGCCGTCCCGGATTAGCCGCCTGTTATCAACCCGGGCGCGCGGAAGGGCTTAGGGACGCTTTTGATGAAGTCGTAGTTGTCGTGCTTGGAATGTCGGTCCACGGTATGTTCCGCACACCATCTCGCTAATGGAAGTGGCGCAACGCGTTCCACCGCCACCATCACCACCACTACTATATAGAGGGACTGTCGTTAAGTCCTCCTTAAGACCGTCTGGATTTCGAACTGATTCGAGAAAACGAACTTTGTAATCTAACAAATAATTAATAACACTGAAAATGGAGACAGAAGAGATGGGTTTTGTCTACAGGAATAGAGGTGGTGTGAGGAATTTGTTAGTCCCACTTCGTAACCTAAAACTTTATCCGTGTTTCCGCTGTGAATGTGTATGTGGTTTTGAGTCTAATTTAAAGGTGTCTAATTTTAACCGAACCTCTACACGTAATACTCCCGTGGATTAGGGCACTTTCACTAAATTTAAATTTAATGTCGATTAAGTCTTGTTTAATTTAAATTCTGGAACTTATAACTCAGTTTCCTAATTTAAATCTTTACGTTTTCCGTATAATTTAATATTGATAAAAATACATTTTAATAATTTAGAAGAGCATACCGCAGGTTTCTGCTATTAGACCCTTGCCTTTTGTGTTGTGGCTTCTAATATTTTGTTATATGAAGTTTATCCTTTTTCCAATTATCTTATACTTTGGCATTTATTAAACAATTCAAAAGAAAATATTAAATAGGTGTAAATAACACAAATATGAGGGGCAAGCTGAAATTATTCAGAATAAAAAACACGGTTAATATTCTCTAGGATTTTATTTTAAATATGCTGAAAGTAATTCCCTTCAGCAATGATACACTTCCCCATTCTTTCTTTCCACTGCTTAAAAGCTCCCAACCAATCTTCTTTCGGAATACCTGCAAAATAAGCGTGAACTGCAGTATCAATCTCTTCTTCAGATGAAAACCTTCTACCCCGCAAATTGCGCTTAAGCCCAAAACATAACCAAAAGCACACATTGCTAAATCAGGTGAGTACGGCGGATGTTCTATTACTTTCTACTACCATAGTAGCTTAATTGGTTAGAGCGACGGTCCGGCAGACCATAGACTTGAGTATAAGTCCCAACGCAGACAAAATTTTTCAAATAAATCTCGTATGATTTGCGTTATAATTTGTAGGCAGCAATGTTTACATTCACATTTACCTCACAAAATAACATACTAAATTGAAAATATTTAAAATGTTTAATATAAAAGCCGAAAACGCCAAGAATTTATCAAATGATATATTAAATGAACAACTAAGAAATTATCTACATATATTAATGGCTAAGGAGTAAAAATTAGCAATTTCAAACTTTCAAAACTGACATCTGCTTTCAAAACTGACATCTGAATTATTAACATCGTCGCCTTATAAGGCGTTTCTAATAAACTTGAACAAAGGTCTATCGTAGCTCAATTGGTTAGAGCGACGGTCCGGCAAACCGTAAACTTGGGTTCAAGTTTTTCAAATAAATTGCGTATGATTTGCGTTGCAATTTGTCGACAGCAATGTTTACATTCACATTTACCTTGCAAAATAACATACTAATTTGAAAATACTTAAAATATTTAATATAAAAGCCGAGAACTTATCAAATGATATATAATATATATATATATATATGGTAAATTCAATCAGTTGGCGATTTAAGGTCTGGCTTTACTTTAAAGTATATATATATATTTAAAACAACCCTACATGTTTCGGCAATGATGCCTTTATCAAGGATATAAAATATAAATGACAGTATACAAATGTCATATAATTGAGTTGCTATGAATAAAATTATTCAAGGATACATTCCAATTGAATAATAATAAATCATGCCTTAGTATTCCAAAAACAGATAGATAACAAAAACAGGGAAAAGCAAGACATGAATTATTATTATGTATGCGCCCGTGGAGCGTCTTAAGATGCAAAGTTGTCGGCATTCGCCTTAACCGAGAAGGAAAACCACGAAAACCTACTCGGACAACCAGACAGGAATCAAAACACGGAACAGTCAGCATGATAAGCAAATGTATATGATATTTAAATGTAATTGATATTTAAATAACTTAAGATATATATATTATTATATATATTATTTATATTCAAAAAGACAAAAACTCTGTTAACAATAGAACTGACACCAACAACTTATCAAATTTATATCTTCCAATTTTATAACAATAAATCCCGGATCGACACCGCTGACTACTACAATCCCCGTGCATTTGGCTATTCTCGTAATCCTGATCTACATATATATATATATATATATATATATATATATATATATATATATATATATATGTAGATATATATACGATTGTTTTTCACAATCTACTAGATTTTCTTATTCTCGATAAATTCAGCTTATCTCTCGTATAAGTAATAATTATCAAAATTTTTATCCAAAAACATTGATAAATATAAGTTATAAACATACGTAAAATATTCATAAATAATCCATATATTAAAATCAGTGGCATAGGCAACAAAAATGGCGGTTAAATAAATTTTTAAATCTTGCACATATAGATAAGGAAGGTGTCAGTAACGATTCATAAATATCCTATCAACAAATTACATTTGTCTCACAACTAACAATATTAACGCCAAAGGACATTGCGAAAAAGGCAAAAATATCTGACTAAAAGGAATCTGCATTATTAACGGTTGGATTATTTTATGTCCAACAAAAACAATTTTAATTTAATGTAAACGTCTGCTTGGCTTGTACGTAATGCAAATATTCTCGTATATGCATGCAAATGTAAAATATGTCTGCAAATATAGCAAAACACACAGCCGCACACATACACACACACAGACACACACACAGTAGTCGTAAAATAATGCTGACAGCGGCGGAAAGAAATATTTTATAACATAAATAACGCCATTGCTGGTATTTTTTGCGGATTTACATACATATATATGTGCATATGTGTGGTAGCTTATTTATCATTTTTAATTAAAATGTTATTCAAGATTCTTACTTGGTGGCTGCGTAATATTTTAACGACCCGATGTTAGCGAAGAAGTCGTTCTTGGAACGATTACGATATAATAAAGGTTGAAATTCTGATTAACTCTGATTACACAGTTTTGCCCTTTAAGATCTGAATAGTGTTACCGATCATTTTTAATGCGCTAATTACGAGAAAAATTGTAAAAAAAAATCATCCATCACTTTAAATTTTTTTTATTTTAAATTTTGCTTAAAATTGCCCGTAGGATTCAATTAGAAAATGAATAGAAATTTTTTAAACGAGTTCTAAACTAATTGATAATGCATTTAGTGAATCTATTAGGATAGTAGATTAAATTCCCATTCATAATTTTTTAAGTACTACACAATTAGAATAAGCAATATGTCTTTATTACACAAAAAAAATGGGTGAATTTAGCATCATTAAGTAATGAGCCTATTAACATGTGGGTTGTTAAAATTTTGTAATGAAATGTGAATATATGGAAATTTCTCAATGTAGAAAATCGCTGGACAAGAAATTCTGCAAATTTAATATTTTTTTGTGGAAGTAACAGGCACTTGAAATTTGAGGTTATGTTTTATTAAAAATGTACCTTATGTATCTATGGAGTTGGTACTGCTTTCAAAACTGACATCTGCTTTCAAATACTGACATCTGCTTTCAATAAATGACACCTGTTTTCAATAACTGACATCTGCTTTCAAAACTGACATCTGCTTTCAAAATTGACATCTGCTTTCAAAACTGACATCTGCTTTCAATAACTGACATCTGCTTTCAAAACTGACATCTGCTTTCAAAACTGACTTCTGCTTTCAAAACTGAAATCTACTTTCAGCAACTGAAATCTGAATCATTAACAGTGTTACTTTATAATGCATTTCTAATTAGCTTGAACAATGGTCTATTGTGGCTTAATTGGTAAAGCAACGGTCCGGCAAACCCTAGACTTGGGTTCAAGCCCCAACGTAGACAAAATTTTTCAATTAAAAATTTCATATGGTTTGCGTTATAATTTGTAGACAGCAATGTTTACATTCACAATTACATACTAATTTCATAATATTTGTAAATATTTCATATAAAAGCCGAAAGACTCCAATAATTTATCAATTGATATATATATATATATATATATATATATATATATATATATATACATATATAGATAATTATATATATATACATATATATAATTAGAGCATGAGTCTTTGCCGTTAGAACATGTATGGAAAGGATAGTCGTTTTTTGGGGGGAATCCAGCAAAATTAAACTCTATTAATTATGTCAGTTCTTTATTTTTTAGCCCAATATTTCACATCGAATTCGTATGCTTCCTCAGGGGATCACTTTAAGAGTAGATGGACCATCTACTCTTATAGTGATCCCCTGAGGGTGAATTTTATTTTTCTTATTTATTTTATTGGCCGTGTCTTAATATTAAAAATAATAGACTTTTTATTGGTTTAGCGACCTTTTATTGAATTTTGATGTTTTATTCTACGACGTTTCGACTTTTATTATTATTCAGTCTTTTTCAAGTAACTAGAAACAAGAATTAATACAATGAAAACATGAGAACTGTGTTTGCTTTTGTGAGACTGAATTAACAATTAAATTAACAATTAAAATTAAAATTAGATTAAAAAGCTGAATTAACCAATTAAATTAACAATTAAAGTTAAAATTAAATTAAAATTAGATTAATGATAAGTAAGGAAAAATTAAAGTGATTACATCTGTATAAATGAATTGGAAATTTGAATTAAACTACAAATACAGTAAAGAAAACATTGAATGACAATAAACTCACCGTTTCTTTTGTTGGGTTTCAAAAACACGCATTCTGTGCAACATGTGTTATCGGGGACATCCGATACTTTTTTGATTAAGGACCGACCGCACTGGTTCAAATATTTAAGTGTCTGTGTCTTGGTTCAGAGAGGTTAATTTCTGTTCTATTTTGGAATTAGCAACGTGGTCAGGACCGTGTTTAGGGGTATATAGTTAAAGTATTTACAAATGGGAACTGATAAAAAAAAAAATTTTTTTTTTTTTTTGGTTTGTGTTTGTGCGGGGGGGGAGGTTGATTTTATCTATTGTTTAATGAGTGGGTAATAGAGTTTGGAAAGTCCATCAAGTTCGTTTCTGTCGTTGATTGTTCTGCTGTTTTTGAAAATATGGATCATTTCTAAGACCTCCCTAGCTTTTGTATTCCTTTTCTGTGTTATTACTTTGGTGTTATCAAAATCAAATTTATGTTTTAGTGTCAATTGGTGTTTTTTTAAAGCAGTTTGATTTTTTGCGTATTTGTGACCTTTCAATCTTTCTTGTAGTAACTGTTTTGTTTGGCCTATGTATACTTTGTCACAGTCTTTGCAGGGTATGTTGTATATTGTGTGTGATTGTTTTAGTGTAGGTGTTGAGTCTTTAAGTTTGGTGTGTAGGAATTTTAGGTTTTTACCGCTTTGGTGTGCTATTTTAAAATTAAATGGTTTAAATATATTGTCTAGTTTTTCGGATAATCCAGTTATATAGGGCGTGGGGATATATGTTAATTCGTTGGTTTTTTTGTTTTTGTTGTTGCTGTTTGTTGTGTTATAAATTTTATTAAGTCTTAGTCTTATAATTTTTTGTATAAATTGTGGTGGATAATTGTTTTCTGTCAAAATAGTTTTTACTTCATTTAGTACTGTTGGTCTGAAAACTGGATTAGTGAGATTTAAGGCTCTGTCTACTAACGCTGTTACTACATTTTTTTTGTGGGCTAGGGGTTGGTTTGAAAAAAATTTACATATCTGCCGGATGTGGTTGGTTTAGTGTACCATTTTGTTTGTATGTTGTTATTTGTTTTTATCAGTGTTAGGTCTAAGTAGTTTATGGAGTTGTTTTTTTCTATTTCAATGGTAAAGTTTAAATTTGGATGGAAATTGTTGAAACTATTTTGTACATCGTTTATTTCATTTTCTGGTAGCATCATTATGCAATCATCGACATATCTTTTGAAAAAGGTTGGTTTTATTTTCAGGGATTTTATAACATTTTCTTCGATGTGCTCTAATACTAATTGGGCTACTACGCTGGATATAGGTGCTCCCATTGCTAGTCCTTCAATTTGTTTGAAAAATTTGTTGTCGAATTGAAAATATGTGGAAGTTAAAGTTAGTTCTATTGCTTCAAGTTACTTGAAAAAGACTGAATAATAATAAAAGTCGAAACGTCGTAGAATAAAGCATCAAAATTCAATAAAAGGTCGCTAAACTAATAAAAAGTCTATTATTTTTAATACATATATATATATATATATATATATTGAGGTAGGTCAAGCCCACGCTCAAGTATGCCCCAATAAGCAAAAGGACAATCTCTTAATGTATATAAATAAGTTATTGAATAGTTAATTATATGTCAAAACTGAATTCTTCCCACGTCAAATCAATAAAGTTGAATACGCAAGTTTAATTATTTTTTTAAAGACATTCACACATTTATAATCTAACATTTCATTTGTAATAGTATTTTCAGTTCGATAATTTGTATTTACAAAAATATCAACTTAATTGATAAATCATTAATGACGCCATTTATTTAGGTATAACTGTACATAATTTGAATTGTCAATCGCGGGAAAATATCCCATAATAAAAACAGCATAATGTATTATTTTTGACATACACATTTTATGCATATTAGTTTTAAAATTAAGTAAATATTTATTACAACATGTAAATGTATTTAAAATTATTGAATTGTCATTTTCATTAGTAGTAATTGTCGAGATTAAATGAATACATACCGATGAACGAATCAAAATCAAGTAACAAAAATAAAAGAAGGTTAGCGTAACTTGAAAAATCGCCATTAAAGCATCCAGACGTATTTTTGAGTGTATCACTAAAAACAAGAAGAAAATTACAATAAATACAAGTAAATTCATATGTCCAATTAGTTAAACATCTTACCAATATTCCCAGCTCCTGTTGGACACATATTTCAAGTTCGTACGTGTACCAGTGACAAAAATATTGCCAAGAGCAGTTTGCCGAGAAGCAGTTCGTTAGAAAGTGTTTTTGACCGGGGTCACGCCGTTCGAACGCCGACGAAAAACCTGCCTTTCCAAAACCTTTTGAGATCCCGTTTTATCCAGAATCCTGCACCAATTACTTAAGTATTCTTTAAAATCTCACATCTATATTGAAAAGACAATTTAAACAATCATATTAAAAAAAGAATATAGTATATTATTTATATTAGTTAAGATATACATTATTAAATACGATATATAAGATTTAGGTTATTTATTACTTTTAAAGAGGAAGAATACAGTTACGTTTTAATTTAATTTTTCTTTGTTTTACGTCATACATTCTAGTTATATTAAAGTTATTGACTTAATTCTCCTAATTAATTAAAAATTATTTTCACTATTTCTATATTTATCTATTTCATTTATTTCATGTAATATTTATCGTAATTTATCATAGTTAAATAACATATTAAATTTATCACGTTACAAAATTTATATACAAATTATACTTAACAATTAATGCTTATAACTTACCTGTTAATAGAGATTTTAAGAACATTAAAGTTATTATTCGTGAATCTGATCTCGACGTTTTATTTTGTAGTATAGCATTAACAACAATTAACCTATCATTTAGGAATCTAAAAATATCAGTAGTGTTTGATTGAAGTCACCGAACTCGCACTTTAAATTTGGACATATCACAATGCCCTAACACTAGAGTCAATTTTGTTCTCGAGTTTAGCCGGACCCTGAAGATAATAAACGCACATTAATTAATACTTATTAATAAGTTTATATCCGAACAGCTGTTTTAGGTTACATTTATGGAATAATTCGCAAGTAGGCAACTTTGCATCTTGCGCATATAGATTAAAATCGAACAACCCCATCTATATGTTACTTAGAGCAATGTAATTAGTTCGTAGATGTAAAATTCACCGAATAAATATAAAATCTAACAAGCCATTTATTCACAGCTGAGCATTTTTATATTCATAAACGTTTACATTATTTTATTACGCATCTTGCTCGTTATCAATTGCCAGCTCAACGAGAGGCTGCTCGTTATCAATTGTCGCCGCAACGTGTCGCTTAGAAAACGTGCTCAATCAAACACGTAATACAAAATAAAACGAGAGAGAATAAATTTAAAAAACTGTATTCTTTCTAGATTTATTTAAGATACAAAATTTTTATAATTGTAAGTTGTATTTTGCTTCTTGTGGTCATTTTTGTGTGATAGGATGCTGACTGGTACCCAGGAACAGGATTTGTAAGTTTGTTTCTTAAAAGGGGTTATTGTTTGTATAATAAACACTAAACTAATAGGTCAAAAAGATTAAAATAATAATTATTTGAAGAGATAAGAATTTATTTATACAATTTATTAGCAAATATAACACTAATACTAAAACATCAGAATAGGAATAATTAATATACATAAACTAATAGAACCTATAATAATAACACTATCATATATATTTTTTCAATAATAATAATAATATGGACAAGCGTACAAGGAGTAAGTCAAGGGAAAACCTAGCAGATAGAGAGGACCAGGCTGATCAGGGTGATTCTGTTACAGCCACAGCACAAGCAGAAGCTTCAAAGGAAGAGGCGACGATGAACTTTAATTCGTTAACCGCTTTGATAATGAATATGCAACAAAAACAAGAAGCTAATTTTAAACAATTTGTAGCGGAAAATAATGAAAAACTAGATGCTAACAATAAAAATATAAGTCAATTAGAAACTAATTTAACGCGAAAATTAGAAACAAATATCAGCCAAATAGAAATGAATTTAGCACGAAAATTAGAAATTAATAATGAAAATTTCAAACAACTAATCACAGAAAATAATAATAGATTAGAGACTAATATCAGTCTCATAGAAACCAATCTCAACAGCAAATTAGAACAACTCAAACAGGACAAGGAAGAAATAAAGATGGATATAAAGGGTTTGAAAGATAGTCAAACGAAGATCGAGGAGATAATACATCAAACACTAGAAGAAAGCGAGTTAAAATGCTTGCTGAAAATGGACGAAACTCTAAATGTCCATAACCAACATTGGGCCAAACAATTAGAGAATACTTCACAGGAAATTTACGTAATTACCAACAATAAAATAATAACCGCAAATACGGAAACAAAAACCGAAATAACAAAGTCCTGTAACGAAGCTCATACAAAATTAAATAACAAATTAACAGATTTTAACCTAAGTAACGAAATAACATCGTTAAATCTAAAACAACATTTTACCGATAGTCTCAACACTCAGATGGGGGAACATAGGACATTCTACGAACAAGAGATCAATCAAGTAAAAGATAATCTTGACACCATCCGAACGAACCAGGATAATAATAAAAGGTATTATGAATCCGAACTGAGGATAATTGAAACGAAGATCAAAAGATATACTGCGTCTGATAATTGCATAAACACAGGAGGTCCCACCATAAAAATAGAAAATTTAACTCATTTCGATGGGGATATAACGCACGTACACCCCATGCTCTATTTAAATGGACTCCTGCGTTATTTAATTGATGTTCCGGACAATAAACAAAAGATGGACATAATAAGAGTTACTCTTAAAGACAGTGCTCAGGAGTGGTTCTTGCGCATTGAAGACCATTGCGAGGACGTAGAGCAATTCGTGTCATTATTTAAGAGGAATTACTGGGATGAAGCACAACAAAATCGTGCCAAAATCAGACTTCTAACCGGTAAATATAGAATGGGCTCAACAACTAGGGAGATATATGCTTCAAGAATGTACAACCTGTGTAAACACATAGCTGATATGGAGGAATCAACCATAGCACGACAGTTACTGAACCATTTCATTTATTCGGACACACAAGCAATTATTTGTCAACGAGTCAATGATATGGATTCCTTAATAGAAATTCTCCGAAGATTAGATGACTTTGCAGAAGGTAATCGTAGTTCTTTTCCAACAGTACAACGTAATACAAATAACAGTCTATATAATTCCTCTAATAATCGACCGAGCAATACAAATTATAACACCATACATAATCCATCTTTTAGACAAAATTACTCACAAAATAATCGACCGAATCATGTACAAGAAACAACCTCATATAATAATAACAGAACTAACAACAATTATACTCAGGCGAATCTAACAACTAATAATAGTAACACTAATTATAATAATAATCACGCAAGTCCTGCACCAAATTATAACACTCATCAAAATTATCGTAACCATTCTACAAATCCTTTTTATAATTATAACAATAGACCCAATCTTTCGAATTATCCACCCCCTAATAATAATAATTATAATAATAATACACGAACGTATGATGCTAATCGTCAGAATAATAACAATCAGTATAACAACCCGCCGGGAAGAAGAGGTATGAATAATTATAGATACCGTAATAGAGGACGTGTTAATAACTACTGCCGGAGACCATTGTCACCACTGCCCTCTAGACAAGAATCGGAGGATGTAAAAAAAAAAATGCCGATTTCGGAAATCGATATGTACACCAACCCGACACCAAGCACCTCAACCCAAAATCTTTAAATAAAATCGACTGTAACTACCCCTCAAAATTAAACAATATACCTTTTTATCAACCCTTTGAAGAGTTCATACACGTAGAAGAAACTGGAACCCATAATATAGATACGCACTCTCTACCAATTATTAAGATTAAATTTACAAACATAGAACTAAGCTGTTTAATAGATACTGGAGCCGAAATAACGTTATTAGAAGAGAAAAAGGCAATCTTAATCGATAATTATGAAAAGAAAATTATAAGGACTAAGGGAACAGATCTGATAGCCGCTAATGGTAAAAGAATGGGGAAAATTCAAAAAAGAATATGTACGGAAATAATGGTGAAAGATAAGGAATATGTCATACAATGCTACATTATAGGTAAACTGCAATACGATTGCATAATTGGGATAGATAACATTAAGAATTTAAAAATGATATTGGATTTCAAAAGAAAAATAATAATGATCGATGAAATAGAGATAAGGATGGAGAAACAGTTATCTGAGGAAGAAGAATATGAATATAATTATTTTAAAGATAAACATTTACAGAAGGAGATTAATAATATATTACAAGAAAGATTGAATACAGATAGTTATGATAATGAATGTAGTAATAAGGAAGAAGGAATAAATATTAAAATGAATAATGATGATTATATATATGGATTGGAAGAAAAGGAAGATGGAATAGGAATGCAGAATGTAGAAGAAGTGGAAGTAAGAAAAGAATTAAATACCCTCAGAACAGTAAATAATTTAGAAGATATAGAAGAAATAATTAAACTACAAAATATACCATATCATATGATCCCATCAAAATTAGTAAAAATTTTATCTGACTAAAATTAATAAAACGTAAGAATAAATGGGAAAAGAAACAGAATGACTATAGCAAGAAATACAAAACATATGAATTAGGTGACCGAGTTATAGTCAAAAGCTTAAGAGTATCTAATGCAAAACAGAAAATCATGGGTAAGCTACTGAAGGCCTATCAAGGACCATTTATAATAAATCAGAAATTAGGCTATAATACATATGAATTAATCGAGCCTAACACCGATTATATAAAGGGGAGGTATCATATATCAATGTTACAAGATTATACAGCATAAAAAAAAAAAACAAATTTGAATAAGAACTAAACACATATAAATTTAATATCAACAAATCAATATCTATAATTAAAATATAATATACAGTTACACTTGAAAGACATAAAGGGGTAGTTAACAGTTCGAAAAACTGAAACAACACAACACAAATAATATGATATACAAACAAATATAGAAAGAACAAGTATCTACATGATATAATATGATAAACAGTTAAATATGTAATGGGGAAACAAAACGAATATTAACATGCTTAAAATTAAATAAAATGAATTCCTAAAATGTAATATATATATATAAGTAATAGTATGCTAAGAATAAATAGAAGGTTTGATGTAATGTTAAAGGAATGGAAAAAGTCTAGATTAATAGAGATAGTAGGAATAAATATATAATATGGGGATATAAAGTATGAATAAGATATGAATTAGTATTATAAATATGAATATATAGAAATATAGATGAGAATGTCTAATAATGGGGAATTTAATTATATAATAAGGAATGGTATTATAATAAGAAAAGAGTAGGATTCGCTAGTCAGAACATGTATTTAACATGAAAGAATTATTTATTGTGAAAACTAAAACCTATATTAATATATCAAGTTTAAAAAAAAAAATATAGAAAACTTTAAGCATGGACCATCAACAAGTAAAATAAATAGAGTAAACCCCCAAAACAAATCATTTTAACTATTAAAACATCGTTACAATATATCAAGAATAGATAATAATTTTCTTTTTAATAAAAAAAAAAAAAACAGATTTCAAAAAGTTAACAGTTCAAAAATAATATTAACAAATCAACACTTAAAGGGACAAGCATTAACTATAAATTTATATTAAAAACAGCTAATATGCACAAAAACTCATATGATAAAGCAAACAACTTAATAGTTCAAAGAGAATAATTTGGATAAGCCTCTTTGCCAAGTCAATAACGGCATACCAAATTACTGGGGAATTGAGGTAGGTCAAGCCCACGCTCAAGTATGCCCCAATAAGCAAAAGGACAATCTCTTAATGTATATAAATAAGTTATTGAATAGTTAATTATATGTCAAAACTGAATTCTTCCCACGTCAAATCAATAAAGTTGAATACGCAAGTTTAATTATTTTTTTAAAGACATTCACACATTTATAATCTAACATTTCATTTGTAATAGTATTTTCAGTTCGATAATTTGTATTTACAAAAATATCAACTTAATTGATAAATCATTAATGACGCCATTTATTTAGGTATAACTGTACATAATTTGAATTGTCAATCGCGGGAAAATATCCCATAATAAAAACAGCATAATGTATTATTTTTGACATACACATTTTATGCATATTAGTTTTAAAATTAAGTAAATATTTATTACAACATGTAAATGTATTTAAAATTATTGAATTGTCATTTTCATTAGTAGTAATTGTCGAGATTAAATGAATACATACCGATGAACGAATCAAAATCAAGTAACAAAAATAAAAGAAGGTTAGCGTAACTTGAAAAATCGCCATTAAAGCATCCAGACGTATTTTTGAGTGTATCACTAAAAACAAGAAGAAAATTACAATAAATACAAGTAAATTCATATGTCCAATTAGTTAAACATCTTACCAATATTCCCAGCTCCTGTTGGACACATATTTCAAGTTCGTACGTGTACCAGTGACAAAAATATTGCCAAGAGCAGTTTGCCGAGAAGCAGTTCGTTAGAAAGTGTTTTTGACCGGGGTGACGCCGTTCGAACGCCGACGAAAAACCTGCCTTTCCAAAACCTTTTGAGATCCCGTTTTATCCAGAATCCTGCACCAATTACTTAAGTATTCTTTAAAATCTCACATCTATATTGAAAAGACAATTTAAACAATCATATTAAAAAAAGAATATAGTATATTATTTATATTAGTTAAGATATACATTATTAAATACGATATATAAGATTTAGGTTATTTATTACTTTTAAAGAGGAAGAATACAGTTACGTTTTAATTTAATTTTTCTTTGTTTTACGTCATACATTCTAGTTATATTAAAGTTATTGACTTAATTCTCCTAATTAATTAAAAATTATTTTCACTATTTCTATATTTATCTATTTCATTTATTTCATGTAATATTTATCGTAATTTATCATAGTTAAATAACATATTAAATTTATCACGTTACAAAATTTATATACAAATTATACTTAACAATTAATGCTTATAACTTACCTGTTAATAGAGATTTTAAGAACATTAAAGTTATTATTCGTGAATCTGATCTCGACGTTTTATTTTGTAGTATAGCATTAACAACAATTAACCTATCATTTAGGAATCTAAAAATATCAGTAGTGTTTGATTGAAGTCACCGAACTCGCACTTTAAATTTGGACATATCACAATGCCCTAACACTAGAGTCAATTTTGTTCTCGAGTTTAGCCGGACCCTGAAGATAATAAACGCACATTAATTAATACTTATTAATAAGTTTATATCCGAACAGCTGTTTTAGGTTACATTTATGGAATAATTCGCAAGTAGGCAACTTTGCATCTTGCGCATATAGATTAAAATCGAACAACCCCATCTATATGTTACTTAGAGCAATGTAATTAGTTCGTAGATGTAAAATTCACCGAATAAATATAAAATCTAACAAGCCATTTATTCACAGCTGAGCATTTTTATATTCATAAACGTTTACATTATTTTATTACGCATCTTGCTCGTTATCAATTGCCAGCTCAACGAGAGGCTGCTCGTTATCAATATATATATATATATATATATATATATAAGTGATTAGATAATTTCTTAGCCGTTCATTAAATATAACATTTTGATAAATTATTGGAGGTTTTCGGCTTTTATATGAAATATTTACAAATATCAAGTTAGTATGTAATTGCAAAGTAAGGGGGGATGCAAACATTGCTGTCTACAAATTACAAAGCAAATCATACGAAATTTTTAATTGAAAAAATGTTGGGACTCGAACCCAAGTCTACAGCATTCCGGGCTGTCGTCATTACCACTAGACCACAATAGACCCAGGTTCAAGTTATATATATGTTATATATATATATATATGTATAACATATATATGTTATATATATATATATATATATATATATATATATATACACGCGCCGTGTGCATTACCAGGGCCATATTTTGTTTCTTTTTATAAACTAAGGGATCTAACCTGGTATACACTTGGTAAAACAACTTGCCAACGAAATATCTGTTTTTCTCCAAATTTTAATTAATCGCTTCGACTCCGCAAAAAGTCTTCTTATTATAATTCAAGATTACCATAATTTCATAATTTTCGCCAGTCCAAGAGGGTCTACGTAGTGCTTTTCAAGGCGTCAACGTTAGTCATAGCGGTACACTTAACAAACAAGGGGCAACCGTAGGTTTTTATTATGAATGACCTGACAGAACGTTGGGTAAAGACGTCAGGGTCCGGCAACCGTGATTAATAACTCGCCCGCGGTCCGACATGTCCGGCTAGCCTACATATTAGTCGGACGGGAACGGAGTCGGAGAGTAATAACCACCGATGCCGCATATCCATCAATCAAGTGCAAATTACACAGACCAACATCACACATGAAAATTATGGCTGTCCTTCCACGGCATGCCACATATTCTACCCAGTTTATAATAATCAGACAGATCGCCTTCGTTAGTCGTGAACGTTCTGTTTTCGTTCCACAAAAGTTTACGCTTATTTTCTGTTCTCTTCTTTGGGGTAAATGACGGCAAATGAATAGAGGTAATGATATGCAATTCTCTGCGTTCGGTGATTATAGGTGTCGAAAAATGGACGGCATTAATTTTAGGTCTGATGGTATGAAAGAGTCGTTAAGGTTAATCACGACATTCTACTAATTTTGGGTGATTTATATTTGATGAAGGTACAATCATGTTTGAAACTGGTTCATAAAAACAAAAAAGATCTGGTATCTTTCATTAACATAGGTCGTAGATATAGGATGACGGTAAAATTGAAATTGGATTTGTAATCTTTTTTAATTTTCAAAAAATAGGATTTTGCAAAAGTTTAGTACCTTTATCAATAACAATTGTCAATAACATTTCGAGTATTTACAAATCATACGTCTAACAAACTAGAACTAACACAAATTTCGAAATACAGGTGAAATTCTACTGATGCCACTCCTCTGTTGCGTAGGAAATGTAAAGCTCAGACGTAATCTTGGAAATACTGAGCAAAATTTATAGAAAAATAAGTAAGAGTTGACTAAACGATTTTCAGAAATGGCCCCAAAAGAACTACCTTCAAAATGTTAGAACAAATACAGTCACTAGTACACAAAAACTTGAAC
Organism: Melolontha melolontha; assembly: GCA_935421215.2. Lineage (NCBI taxonomy): Eukaryota > Metazoa > Arthropoda > Insecta > Coleoptera > Scarabaeidae > Melolontha > Melolontha melolontha. The sequence goes on along the minus strand of OW285240.1, from coordinate 133,299,361 downwards.
CTTCGTTATTTCTACAAACTCAGATCAGATGGCAGCATATGTATGCTTGTCGTAGAGGCACCGTCATATCTCGTAGGCACGCGGTCAGTCAGAGGCAGCCAGTGCACGATGGCGAGTGTGTTCCATGAGTGTACACGAGACGAACAGCGTACGGTTGCAAGTTTTTTGTGAGCTAAAGGACTGTCCACAAATTAAGTAGATGAAGAAGTGCATCCCGTGTATGGTTACAATTGTTTCTTACGGAAAGCTGTGTTCAACTTGATACAGAAGTTTAGCAAGGGAAGGCCAAGTATCTGAGATCGGGAGTGTCCCGGACATCCTGTGAAGGTGTCAACTGAAGCCACAGTGCAGCGTATGGAACAAATCTTTTGCAATGACCGGCGTGTGACGATCGATGACCTATAGCGTACTATAGGCTTTTCACATGGAACCGCTTACAACATCATGCATGAGCGGTTGCAGTTTCGTAAAGTTTGTTCACGGTGGGTGCCCCGCATGTTGTCTGAGGAGCGGAAAATGACGAGAATGACTCTGTCCTTGCAGCACCTCACTCAGTACTCAGCACTCGGTACATTAAGAAAGGAGAGGAGTTCACGGCACGAATTATTACGAGAGACGAGTCGTGGGTTCACCACTTTCAACCAGAATCGAAAAAATCTTCCAAGGAACGTCCCACCTCGCCAACACCCAAAACGTTCAAGATGATTCCATCTGCCCGCAAGGTTATACTCATTGTGTTTGGAATATGTAAGGCATCATAGTGCAGAAATTCCTGCAGGAAGGTGAAACTGGCGGACAGACAATTCGCCGTGAGCGCCCTGGACTCCTGACAAAGAGAGTGCTCCTTCTGGATAACAATGCCCACCTTCACATAGCAGGAGTAACACAGGAGCTGTTACGAGCATTTCGTTGGGATCGTTTGGAACATCCACCGTACAGTCCCGACATAGGCCCCAGTGAGTTTCATCGGTTCGGGCTCCTAAAAAATCATTTGAGTGGCCGTCATTTTGAAACTGTTGATACCGTAATCCAAGAGGTTACTCTTTGGCTGTGACATCAACCGAAAGGCTTCTTTGCCGCCGGCTTTCAAGGACTTGTAAATAGATGGGATAAGTGCTTGAATATACAGAGTGATTATGTAGAAAAATGAAATAAATTTCAGGAAGTTAATTACAAAACATGTGTTTGTTACGATACAATTATGTAAAGATATGTCCAAGTTAGTTATATGTCTGATGAAGCTTCTGTGGAGCGAAACGATCATTACTGTGTAAAGTAAAAAGTAGTGAAATTCATTAAAATGTGTTTTATTTTATCCCAATAATAGTTAAATAAAAGTAGTTTTCAGAACCAATACAGAAGAAATTCGACATTTAATGGTAATAGTACATTGGAGAAAACGCTTTTCCAGTGGCACTAGCTGTTTATATGATCCCATCATAGACATTTACACTAAGATAGTAAAAAATTAACACTGATAATCCAATTATAACGACGATCTTGCGTATTACATTACGCGAACAACGTCCTGTGAGCGTCGTATACTTTTAGACCATATTGTATATATGGCATGAAGATCTAGTAGCAAATGTTTTTAACTTATATGTTGTATACTTGTGTGTATGTGTGCGTATGTGTATGTATGTGTACATCAGTCTTACGGCAGTACAATCTTGTTTAATGACTGCCGGACACGCTAGAACGTAATTACTATTGAACAGTTTTTCATACACTGACAGCATTATTAATACCTTGCCTCGATCTCGGTCTTTATGTTTACATTAATTTAACATTAGTTTTTTAAGCTGTTATATGTTATGTGTATCACTGGATTTTGACACTAAATCTAATAACATATTTTTGTATACGTGGGATCAAGGAATAGATATGTTAGAGATACTTTCAGTGAGGGTCTTTGCAGAGCATTCTGTTGTTACATCATAAATTTCTTGCATTCAAAATATTTCATACATTTGAGCTGCATTAAAACGCAATCTTCACAGCCGCAAACAAACCTATTATACAGGTGGTCCAAAATGATCGAAGGGGTTTGAGTTCATTATAACTTCTTATTTAAGACATAATTATTAATTTTTTTAAATTTTAAATACAGTATATTAATGGAGAATATTTTTAATTTAATTATGAAAAATTATATCTCGCAAGAGGTGGCTTCGCATATTCGTGCTCTTTCCAAAACATTTTCCATATCCTTTCGCAAAACTTCAGGTGTTGTGTTGTTGATTTCGTCGCGTATATTATCTTTTAATTGCTGTATGGTTCGAGGCTTATTAATATAGACTTTTCCTTTCAAATAACCCCAAAGGAAACAGTCTGAAGCGGTTAAATCCGGTGAACGCGGAGGCCAATTAAAATCGCTTGTACGGGAAATAATTCGTTCACCAAAGATGTCGCGTAAAAGAGCCATTGTGTCCCTCGCAGTGTGCGCTGTGGCTCCATCCTGTTGGAACCATACTTGCGGATGGTTTTCCACGGCTGGCCTTAAAAAATTTCCAACATTTTCCGATATCTAACACCAGTGATGGAAACGGCGACACCGTGTTCATTTTCAAAAAAATATGGGCCAATTATCCTTTCCGACGAAACACCGCACCAAACGGTACACTTAAGTGGGTGTAATTCTCGCTGTTGAACTACTCTTGAATTTTCCGTAGCCCATATCCTGCAGTTTTGCCTATTAACGAAACCATTTAATTGGAAATGCTCATAATTAAATTATGAATAAAATCATGAATTTCTTCTGCTTTTTGACGAAAATAAATTGCATAATCAAGTCGTTGCTGGTAATCTGTCGGTTTCAATTGTTGGACAAGCTGAATTTTGTATGGACACATTCTTATTGTATGCAAAATTCTCTGCAGCGACCCTCTTGAGAGGCCAAGTTGTGTCGAACATCTCCTAGTTGATGTTTCTCCATCTTCCCGAATACTCTCCTGTATCCGTTCAATATCGTCATCCGTGTGCACCGTTCGTCGTCTGCCGGCACCAGGAAGGTTCCTTACTGCCCCTTGTTCTCGAAAATTTGCAACCAGAAGTTTATTGTTGACTCTGAGGGTCCAACCCGCACATTAAAATAACGACGATATGCACGCTGAGTCAAAACAATAGATCGTTGATTTGAGAAATAAAGTTCAACGATTTTGGCACGTTGTTCAATTGTGTACTGTTCCATTTTAAATTCCCCAAGTCTTCTTTACAAAATACTGAAAACAAAAAAAAAATATAATAAAAAAGTTCAAATAACCGCAGCCATAAAATACAAACGCCATTGTAACACAGATCACATTTATTACTACATCGTGAAGATTTCATTTATTTTAATATAATTTTATTGTTTCCATTAAATTATATTTAAGAAAACTTGAAAGACTTGTGTATAGAGGTTCAACAATCTCACAGAGCACATGCAGATACACATAAAGAGCTTCAGTAGTCTTGCAGAATTAATACCTGAAACTTAGTTATTCTCCCCCTTGTTAGGTCTAGCTGTGAACAATCTAGTAAGAAAATATCAGAAACTTACAAAAAAAAATACAACACCTTAAAATTAATAAATTGTGCAACCTTTACATTTTTATTATATACATGACGTTGACTTTGTTTCGTTTATAGTTCAGTATTAGTATTCAGTATTATCAATGTCTTTTCGCGCCATAATTAATTTTAAATAGTAAAGTTTTATCCAAAATATTTCCTATCAATTTATTCTTTATTTAATTTTTGAATTATCAAGTTAGGTGATTATTACAGATTTTATTTAATAAATGGAAATACATTTTCATTTTTAGAGATTCTAATTTAATATTTTAAACATTTCGAAATTTATCATAATACGAGAATGTATTACACAACAGTAAAATTTGATCATTTAAAATGCACTTTTAACTATGTATGTATATATTTAACATTTACTAATTAAGTATCTTATTTTTTATATTTCCTTTAGGTGCGAATGGCTGTTTCATTACAGGTTAAAATATTTCATTATAGGTTAAAATAAATTAAAAACGGTCAATTAAAACTCATATATTTATTATCTCTATATTTCACAACGAGTTTGTTGCTTCTTCAGGAGACACTACAAGATTAATTTACAAGACATTAAATAAATTAGTGTATAAAGCAATAGTAAAATTCTCACAGAATGTAAAGTTCAAACAATGAAAATGACATATATAGACATTAAAATTGATTAAATTTAAAACATTAATGTAACTATAGATATAAGGTGTTACATCAACCTATAAAAAACATGTGTATGTAAAAGTTAAAACATAAAAAAATAAAAAATATGAAACGAAACATATAGCAAAAAACTAAAGTCACAAGAATATCATAATTAAAAAAATGCACTATAAAGTTAACAATACAAGGACCAATTAACAAAAAGTTTTTAGTTGGTTAACTAACCGCCAAACAGAGTATATTGAAATAAATTATACTTAGTCCGTTAGTATCAGATCTATAATTAACGTTATTTGTGTCTCTGTTAATGTGTATCATTTCTATGATGATTATTTTCAACGTCTAAGATCTTAACGTCGACGAAATTTAATGTATCATCACGAGCAAGTGCATGGTCCACCGATGCACAAAATACGGCCATCACTTTATGCTGTGTGATGCGCTGTTTTAGCCATTGCGATGTCTGACCTATATAAACGCCACAACAATCCGAACATGGTATTATATAGACAATATGACTATTTAGAAAGAAAGATGTTATGTCTGGTCTGCTTATGAAGGGTACGCTGTTGTTATTTTCTTTTTCCACAGTAATTGTAAATGTTTGTTATAGCTGTTAAAATTTTTTAATGTTATATCTATTTTTTGTTGTGGCACAGAGCAAACAATGTCATCAACATATTTGTACAAGAACGGTAATGGAAATGGTAGCTTAGCTATCACACTCTCCAACAGCGCATCACACAGCATAAAAGTGATGTCCGTATTAGAAAGAGATCTTGTACATTGGTGGACCATGCACTTAATCTTGACCATACATTTAATTTTGTCGACTTGGAAAATAGCCTTAAAAAAAGAACCTTTTTAGAAATGGTCCACATTAACAGAGACACAAATAACGTTAATTATAGATCTGATACTAACGGACTAAGTATAATTTATTTCAATATACTCGATTTGGCGGTTAGTTGACCATCTAAAAATTTTTTGTTAATTGGTCCTTGTATTGTTAAATTTATAGTGCATTATTTTTTGATTTTGATATTCTTGTGACTTTAGTTTTTTGCTATATCTTTCGTTTCATATTTTTTGTTTTTTATGTTTTAACTTTTACATATACATGTTTTTTAAAGGTTGATGTGACACCTTATAATCTATAGTTACATTAATGTTTTAAATTTAATCAATTTTAATGTCCGTGTACGTAACTTTCATTTTTTGAACTCTACATTCTGTGAGTATTTTGCTATTGCTTTATACTCTAATTTATTTAATGTTTTGTTCATTAATCTTGTAGTATCTCCTGAAGAAGCAATAAATTCGTTGTGAGATATAGAGATAATAAATAAATGAGTTTTTAATTGACAGACCGCTTGCCCGTTTTTAATTTATTTTAACCAATATAGTACGGTCGATAATTTCTTTTTATATATATAGCAAACGCCAATTAAGTTGGCGCGAGAAGGGGTAAGTTCGCGCAGGATTAGAAGTAGTGGGGAGATTTGTATTTGGTTTTACGTCAAATGTCAGATAATTCTAACCTCTCAGCGTGTATGATCCCCTAGCAAAGACATTACAAAATATGTTCTGTCAAACGTCAATGACAAATGTATTCTGACAATTACTTGAGTAGTGGGGGTGGACGTTTTTAAAAACGGCTTCTGCGCACCCCCTCCTCGCGCCAACTTAATTGGCGTTTGCTATACATATATATATATATATATATATATATATATATATATATATATATACACTGCTCAACTTTTGAACTGGTACACTTACAAGAACATATATAAATAACAATTTATTACTTTTTCAGCAACACTTTCTTGCTTAATTGATAGTATATGGTTCTGGGAAACACTTTTAAGGCGAAGAATTAAAAGAATAAATCTTAAATAACGAATTTCAAATGTTTTAATAGAAAAATAACAAAATCTTCATTTTAGTATTACAGAAAAGTCTGCTTCGGAACAAAAAGATAACCAAACACTTAAAGATTAATAATGCGTGGGACCTCCTCTAGCTCTTATGACCTCCTGGCAACGTCTTGGCATGCTGGAAATCAAATTCCGAATGTAATGCTGAGGAATATTTTGCCATTCTTCCAAAACGGCAGTTCGGAGCTGATGGTGATTGTTTGGATCCACTCCTCATGATCTTATCAACCTCTTGGTATTACCCCCATACGCTCTCTATGGGATTAAGATCCGGAGAGATCGCTGGCCAATCCATTTGCGTAATATTGTTCTGTTAAAAAAATGCATTGATTAGTCTTGTGTTATGAGGACGCGCGTCATCATCAACAAACACAAAACCATTGCTTATTTCATTAGCAAATGGCAACACTACAGGTCGTAATACCTCATTAAGATACCTGACACTATTCATTGTAGTATTTCCAAGTATAACTAATTCAGTACGACGAGTCGCAGAAATACCTCCCCAAACAGTAATTGAACCACCTCCATAAGCTTGATAGTAAGTCACGTTGTTCTCAATATAGCGTTCTCGTCTGTTTCTCCAAACTCTAACTCTTTCATCTGAGCTATGGAGAAGCACTCTGGTCTCGTTACTAAATGAACAACGACCCCAATCTTCAACATTCCAATTTACATGTTAATATGCCCACTCTAGCCTTCTTCTTTTGTTGACTCTGGTCAACAATGGGCATTTTTTAAAAGATCTGTACCTTAATTTACCCCATGGAGCCTTTTTCTTTCTGTTTGAGTGGATACTTGAGTACCTATTGCATTCAATAACTGAATTTGGAGTGTTCTTGGAGTAGAAAATCTATTCCTTCGACACTGAATCGTAATTAAACGGTCCTCCCTGACTATTGTACTGCGATTTCGCACTTCGCCGTGTCTATGTTTGACAGATCCAGGATCATTAAAATGCATTCGAACTCTTCTGATCACATTGTGGCTCACATTGAAATGGGCAGCAACAGTTCTTAGCGATACGCCAGTCATAAGCATTCCCATAGCTTGGCTCATCTCTTCAATACTTAAACGCCTTAATGGAATCTCTAAAATGCCATATATCGATTTATATTTTGTATTCTCTTGATAAAGGCGTACTGCCGAAACATGTAGAGTTTTTTAAATACATATATTTTGAAGTAATATACAAACCTTTAATCGCCTACTGATTAGGTTTACTATATATATATATATATATATATATATATATATATATATATGGAATTCGGCTTGATATCTATCCATCAAATAAAAATGCTCATTTTAACGTTTCCTCATGAATCATGAGGAATAGCAAACCTAAAGAGCTTAGGAATGAAAGAACTGTATCTAAGACTCAATATGATCTGGCTGTTTGAATAAAACAAACGTAGGGAATACTTTTAACCTTAATACCTAATTCATGAGTCATGAATTATTACTGTAATCGAGCTCCTTCATAATTGTGCTGTAAATTTTTCGTCCCTTCAAAATCGAAATACTTCTTACGTCTAAACGATAATTAAGAAATCTATGTTTTATACTTCAATAGTCGGATTCAGTTTCGGGAAATAATAAACATATGTCTTCTTTGTAAGTAGAAAAGGAGTGGTGACCTTAGAATGTATTAAAAGCCTTACAGCGTAAAGAGTATGTTCCTAATCATCGGAACAAGAATAATGGTGATTATAAAACTTTATAATAACCATTAACGTTCCAGCTATAATAAATTTATTGCCTGCCTATAAACTAACATTTTTATTCGTTAAAAATAACGAACCTTCGGTGTCAAAAAGTTACAAATCGCCACTAAAATTAACATAAATAATATAAACAACATACATTTCTACTTCTATACATGTATATTTAACGCACACGTAGATATATGTACACACGTAAAACGAGATTACAGAGGAAGATTTATATGCGTTATTAAACTATCAATAAAACCACCGGTGGTTAGCGGTATTATGTTTTCCCATCACTTATAATATTTAATTAACTTTCGACATTTGCCACTATACGTCTGAGCCGGCTCCGTTTCTCTCTTGGTCCCGGAGCGTACAAAATTAATTTCCTAGAAGTCAAGAGAGAAGTCATTTCGAATATTAAGTCGACCCATCAAGATTCTGGCACCAGCAGTAACTCATGTTAACTAATTTTATGCAGCACTACCTTTATACCTGGCTTAACATGTCTCTACAATATGACTTTCTAAAATAGACCGAAGTCAAATGGTCGTGTTTCGTTTCACCTCGTCAATTTGTACTTACTCTGTCTTCGTTAATCTTTCCTAATTATTTTTTCATGCACGATGAGCATTTTAGATAACTAATGATGGGTTTTCAGAATAATTTTCCTGATGCAAGAAAATCCATGGTTGATTTTCATTTAAATGTTTAAGTTGATTAAAAGATTGAACCCCAAATGTGAAGCTTCTACGAGGAATATTCTGAAAATGTTTAATAGTTTAATAGTATTCATGTCAGTTGACAGCCTTTGATAGATTCTAATCGCAGTTTTGGAAAAATAAATTTAAAACCTATCAAGATACAATTTGTTTATTGCTGTAAGTCGTACGTTTTCCACGGAATATTTCAGGCTATGATTTTTGTAATTTTAAACAAGGTTTATCATTTAACCAAAGCCATCAAAATTTAGTATCAACTTTAGGTAATAATCAGAGAGCGGGCTGAAGCGATTGAATGAATAATTGCCCCGGTAAATGTTATGGCGGCCCCAGGTATTGTATTCATGTTATAACAGCCCCACTATTTAATTGCTCGATTGCATTCTTCGAACAGGTGTTTTTAATTTCGTCGCTATGAATAGTACGTTGTGTGTATTCCTTCATAAATTTAATTTAACAGTAGCGTGTAAGACAGAATATACTGTTACGCTTAGCATATAGAATATTTTATATATTTTTTAATCCTATTTCTTCTTTGAATATCTCGATTTAAAATAATATTTAACTTAGACATTTTTCTTGTATATATTCGTGTACAAAGAGAAAGTTTTTCTATTGTTATATTCTTGACCGAGACCCTTACTTTACTACCTGACCGTCAGCAACCCTACCGTAACTGTGGAATTTCTTTCTATATACATTTCAATTTTTTTTTAAATTGTTTTAATAGAATTACATACATCTTCTTTTATATGTGGTGTTTCATATCATTAGAAAGCTTATGTCACAAGGGTTATTCTAATAATAATTATGCCATCGATAGACCACGTCTTCAGGTCCCGCTTCTTATTAATTATAATTCAAGATATCGACCCCTCTATTCGATAAGTCATAAAAGAGCCCTTTTCAAAACCGGTGTTTCTCCACACAAACTACCAGTCCTTCTTCTCTTTAGTACCTTCGAAGGTTACACATCGCTCATCGTGCTGTCCAAGTTCACGATGCCACACCGTCCGGTGTCTCTTCGCTTCTAAGGTAAACTGTATTGTTCTATACATATTATTCTTTTAAGCGAATCCATATTAATTCACATTAATTTAAACTAATTAATTTCTTATTCCTCCGGCCAACACCGCTCTACATATACTCGACCAGGTATATATATCTTCGAAGACCACGTGCCCAACTTGGCAACTCAAGGTAACTTTGTATTGTTCTATACAGAGATTATTTTATATTAATCGTAATTAATTAACCCTTAATTTACTACTCCATTTAACATTCTTTTCAGTATATTTTTGTGTTAATTTTTAATCTACTTATTTACTGCTCCGCATGTTTCCCTTTGTTTTTATTACTGTTTTATTTTATTATTGTTTTAATTACTTTTAAATATACGAGTTTCAATTTCTTATTATGTAAATATAAATACAAACTTTAAGGACGCCGCTGTGTTTTATTTTATTTATTAAGTTTTTGTGTATGTATTTTAATTAACCAGTATCACACACGTCCTGGCCCCTTTGATGAGACTTCACCAGCATCCGTAATTATTTTATTATCTATCAAATAATTTCATTATTATTAGCACGGCACATCCACATCCCAATAACCACCAGAAGCCCTTATTTGTAATAAGTGTCGCCCCCTAATTTGTAATAATACATTTATATATTACTTAAATAATCGCTTAAAAAAATATATCCGCTAATTTCCAAAGTGTATTCTCGTGTTTACACGCTGTTATACATGCATATCCATATGCATATTTATTGTTCTTTAGATAGTATATTTTCTATTCTCTTTTATAAGGGATTGTTTCTGGTTTCGTTTCTTTCAGTGTTATTTGGTTACAACGTTTAGTATTTTAAAAAATCCGTTTTATATTGTTATATTGTATATTTGTTCTATAATTGTTGATAAATATTAAATTTAATTTACTACCTTATTTTTGGTGTAGATTTCGTTTCTTCTTTTTAGTCCATTTCTTTATGTTCTTAGTATTCCTCTTTATTTTCATTAACTATAGAGAATTCTCGTAGGGCAAACATGGTAGGATGGATTACAGGCCATACAGATTGGATGCATATTTGTAATAATACCGAAATATATTGCAGTGCTTGTTCATTAAATTTAAGGCGTCCACAAAAGTGCAATGTGCAGAGACATGTTTCTTCGAAAACTCATCAATATAACATATTGCAGTGGATTTTTCCCCGCAAACATTTGTGAAAAATTTAATAATTTATTGTTGTACATTTATTTTTGATGCCAGGGTTAAATTTTTGAAATTTATTATTTTTGTGTAAAAAACTGGTTATATTCTAAGCCTGCGCGCTTTAATACGTTTTAACCTTCAGACACGTCTTGTTACCCGAGTAAGAGAGTTACATATTAGAAGATAAAACTCTTTATCTTTTATTTCAAGTAATTTCGGTTTTTGTTTTTGTATTAATAGTGCTTTGTGATTGCTGAAGTCATTACCGAATTTATACGAGTTTGTATACATCGTAATTTTGATTTTTATCTCTTACTTAACGTGTCTCGAGTATTATAAAAGAAAATAAAAACTACGTAAGTTTTATTTTATATTATATTGTATTATTATAATTTGTATGTATTTAATATTGTATTTTCAATTGTGAAATTTTGATTTACATATTAATCGTAGTTAATATATAAATGACAAAGAAAGTTTTTAAAGTTTCTTGTAAAAAATTTTTATAACGTTAAAATTTTGCACGTTGGAGTTCAAGGGCAGAGTTTTTATTACATGTCTTTGCGCATGTGTTTGAGATTTGATTCGGGTCTGTCAGTTCAGGTTGTTTAACTTTTTGAAGTTGTTTTAGGGGTGAAGTTTAAAGACATCTTTGGAATTTATTAATTTTAATTTAGTTCGCGATTCATTAGAGGACGTTTGAATTTGCTTTGCGGTCAATACCAGCAAATTATTTTACCTCTTTGTGTATAATTGTTTTACACAGTTCTTTATATTTTATAAAGAATCAAATTTTTTTATTTTTTTTTAACAACTAAAAGATTCATTTGAGAATTGTGATTTTTATTTATATTTAACACTATCGTTTATACTATTTACTGGCGCCGTATAAATGTTGTAGAAGTATTAATACCACGTTTTCCTATTGGAAACCCGGAGAGGAAAGCTGTTTCATTAAAGAAGTTAACTGATTGAGCATCAAAGTTGGACAGTGTCGTGGTGAATAGTGGTTCATTTTCATTCTAACCCACTATTCATAGCAATATGTCCATCTGCACCTGACACTTTTAATGAAGAACTGTGTGAAGCTTTCTTGGCGGCCAATATTCCATTCAAAAGACTTAATAATCCAGTCCTCAAGAGGTTTCTTACAAAATATACTGATCGTCCTATACCAGATGAGTATACTTTACGTAAATACCACTTACCAAAAGGTTATTTGAGAACCATTGCAAAAATTACCAACCAACCTATCTGGTCATTATCTTTGGATAAGTGCAGACGAAACAACGGATGAAATGGGGCGATACGTATTACATGTAGTTGTTGATATTCTTCATCCGACAACTTCATACCAACCATACTTAATTGCAACTAAAATATTGCCAGTCGTAAATGGTTAAACAGTTGCAGAAGTAATTGATCAATGTATTCATAATATTCTATCATCGGACAACTATAAAGACAAGAAGCTATGATTTTTGACTAATGCGGCAGCTTATATGTTAAAGATAGGGACGTTAATAAAGCAGTCTTATCCCAATATGCTACACGGTACCTGTGCAGCACATGTACTACACAGAGTATGTGAATACATCAGGGGTCATTTTCCAAATGTTGATAAGCTAGTTTCATCATTTAAAGAGATATTTCTCAAAGCTGAGACAAAAATTCATACCATATTTAGCAGAAATCCAGATTTGAATATATTATATCAATTCTGCAGAGCGGATTGAAAAATCTATTTATTCGAAGTATGGTGCACTTTTGCAACATCTTAATCACGAACCCATCACCAGTTGTGATGTGGAACGGGCATTTTATATTTTTAAAGACGTTTTAACATCTAAAAGAACTAATTTAACACAGGAACACCTTGAACAAATTTTAGTTGTTCTTAGTAATGTTTTACACTTTCAGTGTTTCACAGAAAATACATAGTTTTAGGTTTTGTTCTTTGTAAGTTATTTTTATTCAAAATTCGATACGCAATTTGGCTTGTCAGCATTACTTTTGTTTCAGAAGTAGTTTCTGCTGGTTACCAAATGTAGGTATGTGCCACTAATGCAGTTGACACACGTATCGAATTGTTCGAAACTCACGGATCGCTTACAGAAACAAACCTATTGCGAATACATGGCAGACCCCTATGGGCTATGAATCACCAATCGCTTGAGTCCGCTCTCTGATAATAATTGAACGCGGACAAAACAAAAGGAAACTACATGTTGTACCATGTCTTCAATTAAATTTTCATTTAGGGTGGCCTATGATTACAATATAAATTTGGAACGCTATGGAACCGTTTTTCGAAAGTCAAATTCGAAAGTCCCCTGACAGATTACGTTACAACTTAATCTTATTTCGTGTGAAATGTTTTAAATAAAAGACATTTGTTTACAGAAATGCGTTTATTGTAAAAATAAGGTTTGTCACTATTTAATAAATAAGTATTTGACAATTATTTTACCCACACAGTGGCTTCTTCAGAAATGAATAATTTAATTAGTGAGCGAAACAATTGTAAAATATTTATACAGGCTGATCCATTTTCGGCCCTCACATGGGGATCTCTCTTATTATTGGAGATAGAGTATGGGTTTAAATTTGGCAAAGTTGTTAAATTTTGTGTATGGACCTGTGACAAATGACCTTCGTTATTAAAAAAGAAACGCGAAAACCCCATTCTCTTCTTTTACCTGTAGCACCGACATTTGGCCTTGTAGAGAAAATATAAAAACACATCCTTGTGACCATTTCTAAACCTCTATCCAGTGGTGTAATCTAAATTTTTATACTACGTTTCGTTTCTTTCTGCCCATCATCAACTATCCAATTTCTTATAGGCGCCATATTGGATTTAGATATCTTCAGTTTTTTTTTCTGATTTCAACCATGTACCACATGCTGACTATAGTTTTTGACATTAGGTTTTATTTGAAAGAATAAATTATAAGATTAAATAAGGTAAGCCTTTGGAATTTCAATCTGTCAAACATTTCATTTATTGTTCATTAATAATACAAAAATGTCATACACTAACGAAGAGAAACGAGATATGATAAGTATTTTTTATTCTTCGAAACGAAATTCAACAGTAGCGAGTACAAGATAACAAAAACATTAATAAAAATACATAGAAAAGTGAACAATAAACAATTACAGTAAATGTTCAATTATCTGGCCATCTTCGGTAATGCACAATTGGGCATGCCTTCTGGCATCTTGTACTGCCCTTTGTATAGTTATTCTAGGAACTGCATTGAAGGTATTCTGAAGTCTGTCTCATAATTCTTCAATGTTTTGTGGCGCATCTAATTTATAAATATTATTTTTAACATTTCCCCATAAAAAAAAACCTAGCGGACTTAAATCAGGTGATCTCGCAGGCCATTCAACAACTCCCCTATTTCCAATCCAAGTTTGCAAACTCTTGATTTAAGAAATTTCTAACAACAGCTGCATTGGGTGCTGGTGCGCCATCTTGTTGCCACCATAAATATTGTAATTGATTTAATGGGATATTGTCGTCAAGATAGTCAGTTACGTATGTACGTAAAATGTTTAAATATCTTTCTTCATTTAAATGTTCTTCATACATAACTGGTCGTAAGAGACGATTTGTCAAAATACCCATCCAAACGTTTATTCCAAAACGATGTTGTGGTCTTCTAGCCCTGTTTTGTCGGGGATTTTGTACTGCCCAATAGTGTTCCGTATTTCTGTTGAACATTCCAGAATTTGTAAATTTTGTTTCATCTAACCAGATGATTTTACTTAAAAAATTTTCGTCATTTTCTATCCTTCCCATTAACTAATTACAATATTCTAGCTTTCTCAAATTATCTCCAGGCAGTAAAGGGTGGATCCTAACATGGATCCTGTATGGTTTAAACCTACTTTTATGTAAAGTTCTCCAAACTCTGGACTGGCACAAATTTAATTCTGACGCTACTTCGCGTGTAGAAATTGATGGATTATTATTTATCTATAAAAATACAAGATTAACATGAAATTTGAAAACACGCTTTTAATTTACCATTTGTAAAATATCTTGTCGATTTTCATTTAAATTCCTGTTGTCTTGACCATTACGCGGCTTAGTAAACGATCCATTCTCGACCAAATTTCTATCGAGATCTAGAAAAATGGTACGATGAGGCTGTTGTCGTTCTGGATATAATTGTAGATATCTTGTACTCGCTACTGTTGAATTTCGGTTCGAAGAATAAAAAATACTTATCATATCTCGTTTCTCTTCGTTAGTGTATGACATTTTTGTATTATTAATGAACAATAAATGAAATGTTTGACAGATTGAAATTCCATGGCTACCTTATTTAATCTAATAATTTATTCTTTCAAATAAAACCTAATGTCAAAAACTTTAGTCAGCATGTGGTACATGGTTGAAATCAGAAAAAAAAACTCTTTCTGAAGATGTCTGAATCCAATATGGCGCCTATAAGAAATTAGATAGTTGAAGATGGCCAGAAAGAAACGAAACGTCGTATAAAAATTTAGAGTACACCACTGGATAGAGGTTTAGAAATGGCCACAAGGATGTGTTTTTATATTTTCTCTACAAGGCCAAATGTCGGTGCTACAGGTAATAGGAGAAAATGGGGTTTTCGCGTTTTTTTTTTAAATAACGAAGGTCATTTGTCACAGGTCTATTTTCTTTACGGAATTATAACATACACAAAATTTAACAACTTTGCCAAATTTAAACCTATACTCTATCTCCAATAATAAGCGAGATCCCCATGGTGAGGGCCGAAAATGAATCAGCCTGTATATTAAATAGTGAAAAATCGAACAATTATTGCCTGTGATAATAATTAATAAATACTCGTATATGTGGAAACAATTATTATAGTATGCAAAATCTAAACTAAAATTTGCAATTATGTTTTAACTCTTTATAAGCTATAAACGAACATATAAAAACATATACATTTCTCTATGTCATTACATGTTTTCTAAACACATTCCATTGAGTAAAATCGGTCTCCTATCACCTGTTCTTACATAAATTTTCGGCAACATTAGTTAACGAAAACACCTCGAAAGCACCCATTAATATAAACGCCTCGGGTATACTATATTGCAGCGAAACACCACCTAATAATAGAGCCATGTTGAAAATATAAATTTACGCCAGTCCACATGTCTGTCATTAAAAACAAACCGCTTAATTATGTTCGTTAAAAGCGAAGTTTCGTTTTTGGCAAACGATATGCTGCACCATCAATAAACATGCATACGTGTGTGGTTTCTCGTGTTTACTGTGAGAGACTTGATAGACCGTTCTTTTTTAACCGTCTGCGGTTTAAGTAATTGAATTCAGATCATGATTGGGACGGCAATGATGACGGTGACCGTGTGTTTTCAGTCTAGACAATGTAATTAGTAAAATCATTCGATTATTTACAGGGATGGACTAAGATATTGGAAGGTATGAATCAAATGATTGTATGAATTAAAAAAAGGGTTGTTAGCACCTGGTGTGGATTTAATTAAATTAATTCGTTATTAATGTTTATAATAATATCTGTCTTACTGTATTAGCTGCTAGATTCTATTAGTAAAAAGCAACGAAGGAAATTAACAAACGACTTATAAGCTACCGCCGTATTTATAGATACAAGGGCGGATTAGTATACCGGGTGTATTTTTTAACTTGAAACTTTCAAATATCTAGAAATAATAATCAGTTCACGAAAAAGTATCATAAGTAAAAACACAAGAGCTTTCTTTTATCGGATAAATTTCTCTTTGTAACGAAATTATTTTGCTAATCAGTAATTTGACGAGAAAAACTTACATGAAAAAATCGCGAGACCGAAAGGTCGAGCGATTTTTTCTAATGTAAGTTTTTCGAGCGAAATTACTGATTGGAAAAATATTGAGTTAAAAAGAAATTTATCCGATTGAAAGAAAAGCTCGAGTGTTTTTTGGCAAGATAAATTAACGACATGAATAAAACTTTTTAAATTGTCTCCATATTGACGATTTTGTATTTCTTGTGTATTGCGGTATTGATCTTTTGATATTTGTTGAAAATTCCCCAAACAGACTAGTACATTTTACGTTCAACGATACTTAATAGTTATTACCTGTCAGCTGCCAAAATAAATTAAGTGATGCAGGGCTACTAGATATGTAACAGGAAGAAGCATTTTTATCGGAGGAAGAAGCATTTTTATCGGTGATAAAAAGCTATGTAGGTTTTCATCGCTGTCAAAGTGACAAAAATGTCACCCGCAAATGGACATTTTTATATAGGAGTTAATTTATCCAGATTAAAAATTTAATAATTCAATAGCGGAAATACATTAGTGTTACAATTATACCATCTCTCTCTCCCTATGTAGATTGGGCGGGGGAACTTTGAAATCTTAAATAGGAACCCGTATATTTCATTACAGATTCGAATTCTACTGGAAAAAATGCGTAGGATTTGTCTGAAACATTTTTTTTAAATTCATGATAGATGGCGCTGTAATCTATAACATTTAATTGTTTTTAATTTGTCGCACTGACAACCTATGCATACGATTCTGCAATACGTGTGCAATAAAAAATACATTTTCTTTGTAAATAATCAAAATTAGTCTCAGAAAAACTTTATTTGCTTTACGTCTCCTCGCTTCTCAAGTATCAGGGTATTTCGTTTAAATAAGTCCCTCCGCCTCTCGTTTATCAGAGTGCTAGATTTCCCCTCGTCTCATCATCTTTCAATTAAAGTAAGTGCTCGAAGTGATGGCCTTCGACTTCAATACACTTATTTCTCCGCATTTCAAACGATTGTACACTGAGAAGTGCATCTTCTTGAATTTCGGCACATTTCTAATTCGCTCAATCATATTTTCACTTGTTGCTGGTACTTGATTGTTTACTTTGAATTTGAAATAACCCCATATAAAGAAATCTGGCGATGTAAGATCTGGTGATCTAGCAGGGCAATTTACTGAACCAGCTCTACCGATCCAGCGACCATTGAAATTACGATCAAGTACTTCACGTGATGCCGCCGAATAGTGTGCATGTTGAAACCACATGTTCTGTCTCACTTCTAAGTTAACGTCTTCAAGTAGTGCTGGCAGTTCATTTTCCTAAATGTCTCGCTTCATTCCACCATTCAAGTGGCCGTTAGTAATGTCGGGGCCGATGACTTTGTTCCCAATTACCCCATACCACACGTTGACAGTCCAAAGACGCTGGTGTTCAACTTGGCAAAGCCAGTGCGTATGTTCAACACTCCATATGTATTGCGTTGATTAACCATTCCGTGGTTTGTGAAAGACGCCTCGTCGAAGAACAACATGTAACTAAAATTGAGGTTTTGTTTTAATTGTTCACATGCCCACCGACGAAAAGTTACCCGATTTTTGCAAATCAACACCATGAAGATCTTAATGTAAAGACACGTGGTATGGATGATATTTATAACGTTTTAAATTTTCGAAGGACTGGTGCGGGACAATCCACAATCGCGAGCTATTTATCTTGTGCTAACAAGAGAATTACCAGCGACTGCAGCTAATAGAGCGACTTCATTGTTTTCTCCTGTGAGTGTTGCTCGACGGATCCTCTTTTTCGGTTTAACACTTTCATAAGTAGCGAATTGTTTCATAGTATTATCAAATGAAACACGCAGCCAAATCCTATCCGGAATACGCTGAGCCTCCATACACAAGAATCATTTCAATTTTCTCTTGTACAGTTAAATACTCCATTCTGTAGTAGATACTGTTAACAGCGTAACAGAAACAGGCCTTACTTTTTGAAATATTCTTCGAACTGAGTAAAATAAGTTGTTTCTTAAAGTTATTTCTTTCTTTTATTAGTTTATTTTGTGTTTTTGGAATTAAAAAAAATACGAATAGGAGAAATAACACAAACATTAAATACATACATAGTATATACAAAAACAATTTTATAAAATTTATTTTCAACATAAGAAATGTTATTAAAAGTAAAATATAATTTTTTTCTTTGAAAGCACTCCGATAAGTCATGAGCGAAGAAAATCGCGTTGACCAAGTATGCCCGTTCCTGGGTTATGATAACAGTACTTTCTTGATAAGTAATTTTTCGTGGTATTCTTTTTATTGAAAACGAATTGCAGAATCGTATGCATAGGTTCTCAGTACGAGAAATAGAGAAAATAAATTGAATTTCATTGATTACAACAATATCTATCATGAATTGTAGTAACAGAATTCAAATCTGTAATAAAATATACGGGTCCTGTTTGAGATTTCAAAGTTACCCCCGCTACACCTACATGGAAGGAGAGAGAGGGACTAATTCTAACCCTAATGTATTTTCTCCACTGAGTTATTAAATTTTAAATCTGGATATTCTTTCGTGAAATGCTTATTTTTCGAGATATTTGAAAGTTTCGAGTTTTAAAATACATCCAGTATATACAGGGTGTTTGATCACTCGTTTTCCTAATTTGGAGGGTATAAAGTTCCAAACTTTTATAATGTTTTACCAAAAATTAGCTTAGAAAAAGTTATAAAATAAGAGCGGAAAAAAAAGAAGAAAATATGAGAAAATGTTTTTAAGACGGTTTGCATGCATAGTGTAAGTGTGTGTGTCCTTCTATGTAAGTTTGATACAATCGACTGTTATTCAAACGAAAAATGCTGACCTACAAACAATAAACCCCCTTGTCGAATATATGGCGCAATTTTGCTTACAGTATCATATCAAAACATTTACCGCTGAAACTTAAATGTTCGTATTTGGTACCGGCCAATGATGTTGAGTCTGGCTAATATCGTATCATTTTATTATTAAATTTTTTGGTGTTGTCTCCTCACATCAATATAGCTTACAATAATAGTAAATTAGTAGATTAGGGTGTTGATGAATGTTTAATGTAAACAGAATGCTGCAAGAACTCGGCGACGATATGCGGAACAACTTCCTGATAGACAATTACCAGCGAGACCTACCTTTGTACAACTACTTAAACGATTAACAGATACTGGACGAAGAAATACTATTTAATTTAATATTTTGTAATCGGATATCTGAAGAAGTAGGTGAGTAAAAATTTTTTTTTGATGAATGTGTTTACATAAAGTGAACATGAATCGACTTTTAAACCAAATCATTGTTATTGCACATCTGTTAGCGTCTAGATAGAAACGATTTTATGAACTACCTAAACAGCGACTTCTTCTACTTTATCACTAACCTACCTCAACACAATGTGTACTGTCTAACATAAAACCGTCGACTTTTTCTCAAAAATTTAGACAATTAAAAAAAATATTTTTTTTGCGGATAATGAAATGCTTAATGTACATATACATACTGTTTATATTATATCAACGAATGAACAAACAGCCTGTATATAGCTTCACAATCTTTACATTGAATAGTATATACGCTTAACTTATCTAATTTACCTATTTTATCTTTATTGTTGTTTAACATTGTACCTAATTTTATTTTGTTAATCTATATTATTTTAATGTCTAACTTTTCTAAGATTTTATTTTATTTATCTGAGATGGGGGGAATATAGGTAACCGAATGCCATATAGTTTTGTATATTTCTTTTATTTCGGAGTTATAAAGTTTTTTGATATTATTCTTTCTTTGTATTTTAGCATATTATCAATGATTTTGGGATTATATCCATTATTTTCTGCTATTACTTTAAAAATGCTGAGTTCTTTAAAGACCTCATTATTTAATGGTATGTGTGTCGCTCCATGTAAGAAACTATGAAATGTTGACATTTTAATTTTCTGTGATTGTTTTGCTTTCGCATGTGGTATAGTATCTGTAAATGTAGGTTTTCTATAAACTTTGTATGACAATTTATTAGTGCTTTTGTATATCGTAATATCTAGAAATTTTAATCTGTTATTGTCTTCATTTTCTATCGTAAACCGTATTTTGTGATTTAGAGAATTAATTCTTAAAACTACTTAATTTTCTAAATCTCAAGGTACAGAAACTGCATATTTAAAGCCTTCTAGGAAAAGAAATATGATAGACCTATTAGATTGTATCCCAATTGAAAATCAGTTTACATTATATCCAGTACGGACCTGTTTGTTTATACTACTCATTAAATATCCTGAATGTGTACTTCACTTATACGAAGAATAATAATCAAGTCAATAATTTACAACAAATTACCGTCCATAAATCAAGTCAGTCATTTAAGAAATCAAATGAATAAATTAATACGTTTGTAATACATAAGCAGCCTTACATGCATATGTAGATATATTTACATGTAAGTATGCTAACCAAGATTATAATAGACTCATGCCGTTTGTACAATGCATACATGTATATAGGCTAGCTAGGTTTTATTCATGGTTTACCATTAAAAATAGTCAAATGTCACAAACACGCCATTGTGATATAATATTAATATGTTTTCGTTAGACTGGTCTGGCTGCTCGTTTTTCTCGTTTGATTAATGTTTGTATAATGGACGACGTTGACGTAACCTTATTGTCGATGACGAGTTGTTTATCGAAACGTCAATCTCATACATACGAGGTGATGTTAGAATAGTTTACATATTGCATTTTAATAGGAAATACCGACGTCAAAATTGATTGATTTAAAACAAGCTATCATATTATAGATGGATGCTTAAAAAGAAATTATTTTTAGTTTTCCTTTA